>OZ020311.1:17952938-19282363 GCA_963971305.1 Arcuatula senhousia
GTTCAGAGTATCCAAGGTGCGTACATGTGCTTTCATAAGTTGCTGGTATTATGTAGTGAAGGACCATTTAACTTGAAAAGGGGGTGGCTTGTTTTTTTTTTAATTTAGAATGTTGTTTTTTTTTAAAGGTGTCGCGACAGATTATTTTTTTCGTTATTACCATTATTTTTTTACAGCAGAAATCTTTCTTAATTTTTTTTTCTTACCCTCTGCTGCAAAATATTTTTTCATCAAAAATGATTTTCAAATTGCTTGTTTGTTGAAGCAAAAAAAAAAAACAAGCCCATCCTTCAAGATAAATGGTCGGTCCCAATCTCTGGCTTTGGATGACCAAGTTGCGCTACCTTATCTTGACCTCTGGTTTAGATTCGTTAGTCAGGATATTCCTGATACGAATAGTGGGTTAACATGTATCTTACCGGAAAAGACAGACCATGACCTATTAACCTAGATAAAGGACGTCAGATCTTAGATATCTAGACTATAGTTTTTTTTTTACAACAGATTTACAATTTATGTCTGTTTTACACACAATGTAAGACATTTTACCATAAAAAAACAATCAATGGGTTGCCTCGTGCATTTACAAACACTTCGGGGCCAATATAACAGACCTAGAACATATAACTTGGCCATCTAAAGAAACACCTTTTTATTAATATCACGCCATTTTGAAGTCAGTATCGGCAGCATTTTCACGGGGTTTTTTTCTGTGGACGTGCTTGGTCAAGGGACTGACTTTTATGAACTTGCTTACGAACTAAAAATGCAGTCTATTTATGTATAAAGTTCCGTGCAGGGCCCAGGAGGCGAAAAGGCCCGGAGCAGAGCCTAGCTTGTCGTAACATACGACTAAGGGTCTTGGGATTCTGACGGCGGGTTAGTGCTCAGCCCACAGAGCGACCAAGTTTGTACCCTGGGTAGCTGAATAGGGTGACCCTCGTTCGCAGGGTTTTCAGGTCTATAATACGGAAACGCTGATCGCCGACCATAATGGGCCAACGTTTGTGAAGAGTGCCACGCTTCATGCACGTAAAAGATCCCTTTGTCACCGGGACCGCCAAGTACTGAACACCCATAGGCTTAATTTTTCCGCCCCTACCCATCTCTCCACTTTTCCTGTGGTTCTTCAAAATTTACTGTTCCCTTGTTTCCCACCAAACCCCATATTTCATTTATCATCATCATTTCATTAAGTCCCGTGCATGGCCCGGGAGGCGAATAGGCCAGCTTCAGAGCCTAGCTTATCGAAACAGAGGACTAGGGGTCTTGAGATTCTGACAGCGGGTTAGTGCTCAGCCCATAGAGCGATCAAGTGTGTACCCTGGGTAGCTGAATAGGGTGACCCTCGTTCGCAAGGTTGCCATGTCTATAATACGGAAACGCTGACCGCCGACCATAATGGACCAACGTTTGTGGAGAGTGCCACGCTTCATGCACGTAAAAGACGTATCTCTATTGATTCGTTACTCCAGAGCTTGCGGGACTTACATCGATTTCCTAAGCAGAGCGACACGTCTGACGCATAAATTGCTCACACAAGGTTATGTTGCTCCTCGGTTGCTGTCTTCACTCAAGAAATTTTACGGAAGACATCATGCACTTATAGACAAATATGGGCTTTCGATCTCACAGATGAGTGCAGATGCTGGTTTGTCATAGGGTCTTTATCTGATTTGACACGCTGAATGGACTATTGGCAACGCGACGGGTGTGCTATAGCAAGCAGGAACTGCTTACTCATCCGGAGCACCTGAGTTCACTCTTGTTTCGACTGGAGTTCGCGTTGTTGATTGATTTTCAGTTATTTTGTATTTCCATGTTTTACATGATGTCTGGTTTTGTCCCGTTCTTGTTGGTGTTTACTGGTTTTGTCTCTGCCCTTTCGGACTTTTGACATTCGGATATCCCATTGGTACCTCTGCTTCTATCATCACCATTTCATGTTCATTTTATCATCCTTTTCATGTGCATCGCATTTAAATAATCTATATAGCGTTGCAAGGGCGTAAAACACCAACTCACTCACATTTCCGCGCTGTCATAAAACATCTCGAATTTGAGAATTTCCTCATCCCCAAATTTCTCAACAGAATTCCTACATTAACTTTAAATGATATACCCAAGTTAAGACGTTTAATGAAACCCAGCTATGTCTGTTCAATGTACCGAACTGTAGTCCACTTGTTTGTTTATTAAAATTCCGGTCAAACTTGATATTACATGTAAACATGTAAGTACATGTGCAATAATTGATAAGAAAATGACAAACAAAACAAATGCAAGACCCGTGGTGGGAAAAACGCCAGCAGCACAACCCAGCTTGTAAGAATCGACAAACGTTCAGAGTTCAGTCCACAAAGCGATTAAGTTGTGGACCTTTGGTGGCTGAATTGGGCATTCCTGCTTTGCAGGGATTCTCAGGTCATAAAACAGAATACATGACGGCAGACTAAAGTAGACCACAATGTCTGGAAATATATAAATTACAACAAAGTTGAATTATTTGCTTTATGTATGTGAAAGGCTCTTTTGTGGACCGACATGAGTGCACCACTGTTTACAATTTTCGTCCATACACCTTTTTTCAGTGGCCTTCCTTTGGTTTTCACACCCCATCTTTCACATTATCATTTCATGATTATTGTATGATGTTTTTTTTATGTTTTATCGACCTAATATAACAGATACAGTAAAACACTGACTCAATTAAAACTTTTTTTTTAAATTTTCTACAACAATTTATAATTTAAACATACATGACATATTTTAATAATGATCATGACTGTACCACATAGGCTCAATTTTCCGGTTTTGCTTTCTTTCCCATCCACCCATATTCCTCGTCATCTTATGTTCATGTTCATGGTCATGGCCATTGCTCTACTATAGCCTACATGAATATATGATATAGTAAAACACCAACGACTTAATTGATAAGACAAATAAAACCATATACTTTCTCCAAGAAAAAATATTTATGGGAAGCATTAAAAAGCTTTTTGACAACTTTCTTGTCAACGATGAAATGTTATACTTTTTAAAAACATATCACAGTTGCAAAAAATGTATATGATAAAAAAACTGAACAAAAGTCAACTTCAAGAAAAAAAATGGTAAAAACAAAGAATATTAGAATAAAAGAATGCATAATAAACAAGAAGAAAAAATTATAACAGCAAGATGACAAGGACGACGACGACGACGACCATACGACGACACCGACTACGATGATGATGCTGATGATGTTTCACATGACTGTGTAATTAAAGTTACTGATTTAACATCCATTAAGCAAACATCAATCAATCAATCAACCAAATATTCCAGTGGCAGACAGATTGTATTGTTATATCCCGGTTTGAGAAGAGTGAGTCAACGTTTTACTTTGCCCGCCCGTCCGTACGTACTTTTCTTCGTTCGTTAAAATGAAAACAAAATAGAAATAGATAAATCCGTTTTAATTACTTCTGTTTTTCGTGGCACCATTGTTACAAATGAAATGTTTTTTTTTGAAAATCTGCTGTTGTTTTAAAAATTCTCAATCGTTGAAACCTATGTTTCATTCACTGTAGGTTTATTGTAATACATCTCAGTGCTGAATTTGGCCTTTTTACGTTTTTTTTAAATTGACGATTTATTTTTTAACACTCCCCTCCTCATTATTGTTGAGTGTCAAAATGGATAAAAGTGAAAGGTATCAAATACCCTTTATTATGGACCAAAAGGGGTGATATTTTTGTAATTGTATTTTTTTTGTCTGATTTTGAATAAAATAAATTCCTTGTGAAATGTGAATGGAAAGTCCACCAAGGGCTGCATGTGTCAAAAAACTTTGTCAGTCCGCCATGGGATGCATGTCTATCCATACTGGGCATACAACGTACAAGGTTCAACATGTTGCGGTCGTATCATGCTGCGCTCGGCGAAGCTTTTTATTTTTATCTTTGCAGACGTGCTTGGTCTAGGGACTCGTAACAAAAATCCACATTTCCTCAACTTGCGTATCAGCTGAAATGTCAAAGGAAAGCCTATTCATTATTGAACCCCCGTACTGTAGTCCACTTGTTTGTATAATAGAAATCCGGTCAATCTTGTGATGTAAATACATGTGCAATAAGTGATAAGATAATGACAAACAAAACAAAATTTAACGTTGTTCTGCATTTTAAATTTAAACACAATCTTTTTAGTTGATAAGACCTTATGCACGATTCCGGTTGGAAATACACCAGCAACAAAACCCAGCTTTTTGTAAGAGACGACCAACGGTCGTTGCTCAGCCCACGAAACGATCAAGTTGTAGACCTTTGATGGTTGAATTTGACAGGCCTGCCATGGCGTGTGGATATTGGCAGGTCATTATATAAAAGTCCTGACGGCAGCCTAGTTAAACTGCCGTGTGCGGAGAGTGTTACGCTATGTAAATATGTAAAAGGCTCCTTTGTGGATCGACATGAATGTACCACTGTCTACAACTTTCGCCCGTCTCCCTGTTGTTAGTGGCCTTTCTTTGGTTTTCATCCGACCCCATCTTTCACATTATCAATTCATGATTATTTTATTACACTGACTCACATAATTGATAACGGTGCTTCAAAATTTACTTTTTATTCTATCTTTCCCATCCACCCATATTCCTCGTCATCTTATGTTCATGTTCATATGGTCAATTGATAAGAGAAGTATAACCATATACTTTATCCTAGAAAAATATTTATAGAAAGCATCAAAGGGCTTTTTAAGGCTTTCTTGTCAACGATAAAATGTTATTGAACGAATTAAATATTCCAGTGACAGATTTTATTGTTTTCCCCGGTTTGAGAAGAGTGAGTTAACGTTTAAACCCTTGCCCGCCCGTCCTTCCGTACGTTCCTTCGTTCGTTAAAATGAAGAAATAGAAATAAATAATTCCGTTTTAAATATTTCTGTTTTTTGTAGCACCATTGGTACAAATGAAATGTTTTTGAAAATTTCTGCCGTTGTTGAAACCTATGTTTCATTCACTTTAGGTTCGTTGTATACATCTCAGTGCTGAATTTGGCTTTTTTACGTTTTAAAAAAGTTCTTCTTCAATCCTTTCGTATGATTGCTAAACAAAAGGTTAGTCCTCGAGACCTTTATCTACAGAATAGAAATATCTAATCGCTCAATTGTTAGCAGTGTACCAACTTTCCAAAACAACTGAATATAGCGGGCTTGATTGGAAACACAGTTCTGATTTTAATGGGCTTTGGTTCTAGAAATATGGTCCTATCGTTACATGTATAAGCTGTCAATTTCTCACACTTACGCATATATAGGATGATAAGAAGGCTCCGAATTTAGTATCGCGTCAAAATTCGTCATGAAATACTCGTTGGTATTAGCTATTCTTTTTGGTATGTACCTGTATATTCTAAACGAAAACATATATTTTAAAAAATATCCTGTGTAAGCCATATTTATTATACATTTTTGAGGAAATAATAATTTTTACTTTATCTAATATAGCAGTATAACGTCAAAGATTTTTTTATAATAAATAAGGATTATTCATATAATATTATTTTTATTGGGTTATTAAACTGTGATTTTGTGGCTTTTTGCATCTTACCAATAATTAAATTGAAATTATCTCTCTTTGACCTTAAGTGAACGTAGCAATTGCCAGCTTCGAATTTTTATTCCGGAATCGATTTAATTTTTCTTTGTATTAGCGCTATGGAAAATGCTGTGGTTACCGAATGTCATACAGACATGGCAAGTCTCGGACTTTATGATTAATGACTACGATAATCTACTTCGATTGATAGAATTATTAGAACCCTTTTAACTCTTAATACCCAGGTCGTGTTAATTAAACAGTTACGCGTAGATTACATGTTAATGGCAGTAAGTTTTTCAGATTTTTATGGTAGATTATCATAGTCATAAAGGAAAAAGTCCGAGACTTGTCCGGTCTGTATACCATTCGGTAACCACTGCATTTTTCATAGCGCTAATACAAAGAAACATTGAATCGATTCCGGAATAAAAATCCGAAGTTAATTGGACTATTGTAAGTAGTAAATCAATCTCAACATTTAAGGACAAAGTCCAAACAAGCCGTAAATATATCGGGAAAATAAAAAAAATAGCAATGGTCCTGACTTGGTACAGGCATTTCAAAAGACACTATATATGTTAACGTGTATTGAAACTATTTTCAACTTTAACTTTGATTTAAGATTATTCAGTTTAAATAATTTAATGAACATGAGTAATTTACTTTTTATACCCCGCCACACGAAGTGGCAGGGTATTATGTTATACCCTCAGTTTTTTTTCGGTGTCTGTCCGTCCGTCCGTCTGTCTGTCCGTCTGTCTGTCCGTCCCCCGAAGGTTTCCGACCAATAACTTGAAAACGCGTCAAAGGATTTGAATGATATTTTACACAGCTGTTTAGTACAATAAAATACAGGTCAAGTTCGATTTCCAGCATGATCCAAAAAACAGTTTTCGAGATAGGCCACTTTGAAAAATCAAATTTCATGAAATTTTGAGTTTCCGACCAATAACTTGAAAACGCGTCAAAGGATTTGAATGATATTTTACACAGCTGTTTAGTACAATAAAATACAGGTCAAGTTCGATTTCCAGCATGATCCAAAAAATAGTTTTCGAGATAGGCCACTTTGAAAAATCAAATTTCATGAAATTTTGAGTTTCCGACCAATAACTTGAAAACGCGTCAAACGATTTGAATGATATTTTACACAGCTGTTTAGTACAATAAGTTACAGTTCAAGTTTGATTTCTAGCATGATCGAAAAAATAGTTTTCGAGATAGGACACTTTGAAAAATCAAATTTCATGAAATTTTGAGTTTCCGACCAATAACTTAAAATGCTTCAAAGGATTTAAATGATATTTTGCACAGCTGTTTAGTACAATAAAATACAGGTCGTTTAATTTCCAGCTTGATCCAAAAAATAGTTTTCGAGATAGGCCACTTTGAAAAATCAAATTTTATGAAATTTTGAGTTTCCGACCATTAACTTGAAAACGCGCCATGGGATTCAATTGATATTTTGTACAGCTATTGAGTACAATAAAATACAGGTCAAGTTCAATTTCCAGCATGATCCGAAAAACAGTTTTTGAGATAGGCCACTTTGAAATAAAATTTTATGAACTTTTGATATTATAACGTGGCGGGGTATCATTTAATGTCCCATTACATGCCCTATTTTTTTTTTTATTACAGTTGCTATTGGCGTTGCCACTTCGATTGAGGTGTAAGTAAATCTATACTTTATTTACAATTTCCTCTTTTTTTTTATTGTAATTTTCGTATCATTTATTACTTTAACCATATTACTTATTAATACTAGAGGTTTAATTTGGTCCACACGAAATGTGTTATCAGTTCGTCATAAGTTGAAATGGACTACTTGTATACCCAGTCGTTCCACCCACATCCAATTTTACCGAAGAGTATTTTTTTATGCCCCGCCAACTTTGTTGGGGGGCATATAGTTTTTCGGTCCGTTCGTCCTTCCGTCCGTCCGTCCGTCCTTCCGTCCGTCCGTCACACTTTAGTTTTCCGCACTTTTTTTCGACACTCTTGCATATATTCAAAAGATTTTTGGTATGTGAGTCTACCATGATGAGTTACAGGTCAAGTTCGAGTTTCATTCCGGTCCACTGATTTTGACCTAAATTACGGCCCTTGAACTTAGCAAATTTTGTAAAAATAAGTTTTCCGCACTTTTTTTCCACATCCTTGCATATATTCAAAATATTTTTGGTATGTGAGTCTACCATGATGAGTTACAGGTCAAGTTCGAGTTTCGTTCCGGTCCACTGATTTTGACCTAAATTAAGGCCCTTGAACTTAGCAAATTTTGTAAAAAGAAAGTTTTCCGCACTTTTTTTCCACATCCTTGCATATATTCAAAAGATTTTTGGTATGTGAGTCTACCATGATGAGTTACAGGTCAAGTTCGAGTTTCGTTCTGGTCCACTGATTTTGACCTAAATTACGGCCCTTGAACTTAGCAAATTTTGTAAAAAGAAAGTTTTCCGCACTTTTTTTCCACATCCTTGCATATATTCAAAATATTTTTGGTATGTGAGTCTACCATGATGAGTTACAGGTCAAGTTCGAGTTTCGTTCCGGTCCACTGATTTTGACCCAAATTAGGGCCCTTGGACTTAGCAAATTTGGTAAAAATAACAGTTTTATTTTATTTGCCAGCGGGGCATCAGTGTCATCTTGACACATTTCCTTGTTTTCATTTAATATGCATGTTACAAGTGCAGGGTCTTCAACTTGATTTATACAACATCACCCCAAGTAAGATGAGTTCACGAAAAAATGGTTTTGGTAAATATTTGTGTTTCGAAATGATGATTTAAATCACAAAAATAGAATACTGATACAAAACAGAAACCCAAAGTGTTTACTTTTTGCTTCACTTGACAAATCATATCCCTTTAAAATGCCTTACCAAAACCAAATTTCATGAATCTTAGTAAGTTTTGCTCATTTCTCGTTTACTCCCAACATGTCGTGCCAAAACGTGTCCCATTTTCCCCCTTCAAAATGGTCTTTTACGACCACAAAAGAACAGTAATGACTAACGAGTTCGGACATATTTTTTTGGCGGGCTATTTCTTCTTTGCATCGCAATGGGGGACTATATTACAAAACATTTGCATGTACAGTGATGTACATGAACGAACTTTATTTAATAGAGAAAAGAGCTTCTACCTAAGATTGGCTTTGGACTTCACATGAATTAAATTAAAATTGATTTCATTTTTTTATGATCGCTGAATTATTTCAATTCGGTGGACAGAAATCGGAATTTGTACTGGTCATTGTTAGTTTTACAGGTTGCAGCTTTACTTCTAGTATTTGTTAGTAGTTAGTCTTCAATTGAGCGTAAATTGGATTTTATGTGTGCTATTTAGTTGTTACACAGTAACGTTATTGTCCCCTTGCCACTGTTCACATAAGCAAGACGTGTGAAAATGTGCATCGGCTTCTTCAAGTAAGAGTAGCCTAAAGATGTAATAACAGACCACAAGTTATTTTCCAGACACATGTGTACAACTGTATTTTTTCGAGTTTACCTTACTATTTACTATGGATCAGTCCCAACACCATTATAGGTTATACTGTCCCAGATAATCAGCTAAAAGTTGACTAAAATCTAACATATCCATGGCATTTAGGTAGTTGATCTCAAAGCTTTAAGTTCTCCGCCTGGTTTGGTAACGACATTTTTTCCATCAATGAATATTACAAAAGTTGTTAACAGTTTTGTCACTTCTTCTTAATTCTGAGTTTTCAGGACTATAATAGCGATGCAAACATTTACTTGCTATTTAACATAAGCATTATATTTTTATTCTGCAACCATATGAATTCTTTGTTTGCATTTGAAAGATCATTCTTCGAATTTTAATTTACTTCGTTCTTTAATTAAAAAGGTATCCACTTCATAAAGGTTTCCTTACCTTCGGCCACCTTAATTTAAAATTTATTAAAGGTTAACACGAAAAAAAGCTTCAAAGTTACAGGGAAGAAAACTGTCGGCAACAATATTTTGAAGCCCCTTTTTTTGTATGCTGCTGTTATGCATTTAGGGTAGTAGATCAGCGTCCTTTCATTTTTCCGACGAGTTCATATCTGAACAAACGCGCATAGTTTGATCATATTAAAACTGGTAAATAGCAAGGTAGTAGCTATTGTGTAACATCCGGATAAATTAGGTTAAAGCGACAAATTTTTTAGAGACTTTCATTCATATTTTTGTACATGGTCTTATATACATGTAAATAACATTAGGCTTAAGTATATTTCTGAAAGCATTCAGGTGACAGTAGACAATTGTTATCTATATATTTAAGTATTTTGCTTTGCAGGCGCCAGACATGCACAAACGGACAGGCTTGCACATGTGCAGATGGAACACCCGGACACTGTGATCATGCCGGGAGTTGCCATTGTCATCACAAACGTCAGTCATGCTCCAACGGTCAAACATGCGATTGTCCTGACGGTTCTATGGGCCACTGCGATCATAATGGTGTATGCCATTGCCATCACAAACGCCAGACTTGCTCAAACGGACAATCTTGCACATGCGCCGACGGAACAGCCGGGCATTGTGATCATGCTGGAACTTGCCACTGCCATCATAAACGCCAGTCATGCTCAAATGGTCAAACATGCGATTGTCCTGACGGTTCTATGGGCCACTGCGATCATAATGGTGTATGCCATTGCCATCACAAACGCCAGACTTGCTCAAACGGACAATCTTGCACATGCGCCGACGGAACAACCGGGCACTGTGATCATGCCGGAACTTGCCATTGCCATCACAAACGCCAGACCTGCTCAAACGGACAATCTTGTACGTGCGCTGACGGAACAGCCGGGCATTGTGATCATGCTGGAACTTGCCACTGCCATCATAAACGCCAGTCATGCTCCAACGGTCAAACATGCGATTGTCCTGACGGTTCTATGGGCCACTGCGATCATAATGGTGTATGCCATTGCCATCACAAACGCCAGACTTGCTCAAACGGACAATCTTGCACATGCGCCGACGGAACAACCGGGCACTGTGATCATGCCGGAACTTGCCATTGCCATCACAAACGCCAGACCTGCTCAAACGGACAATCTTGTACGTGCGCTGACGGAACAGCCGGGCATTGTGATCATGCTGGAACTTGCCACTGCCATCATAAACGCCAGTCATGCTCCAACGGTCAAACATGCGATTGTCCTGACGGTTCTATGGGCCACTGCGATCATAATGGTGTATGCCATTGCCATCACAAACGCCAGACTTGCTCAAACGGACAATCTTGCACATGCGCCGACGGAACGGCCGGGCATTGTGATCATGCTGGAACTTGCCACTGTCACCACAAACGTCAGACCTGTTCAAACGGACAATCTTGCACATGCGCCGACGGAACAGCCGGGCACTGTGATCATGCTGGAACTTGCCACTGCCATCATAAACGCCAGTCATGCTCCAACGGTCAAACATGCGATTGTCCTGACGGTTCTATGGGCCACTGCGATCATAATGGTGTATGCCATTGCCATCACAAACGCCAGACTTGCTCAAACGGACAATCTTGCACATGCGCCGACGGAACAACCGGGCACTGTGATCATGCCGGAACTTGCCATTGCCATCACAAACGCCAGACCTGCTCAAACGGACAATCTTGTACGTGCGCTGACGGAACAGCCGGGCATTGTGATCATGCTGGAACTTGCCACTGCCATCATAAACGCCAGTCATGCTCCAACGGTCAAACATGCGATTGTCCTGACGGTTCTATGGGCCACTGCGATCATAATGGTGTATGCCATTGCCATCACAAACGCCAGACTTGCTCAAACGGACAATCTTGCACATGCGCCGACGGAACGGCCGGGCATTGTGATCATGCTGGAACTTGCCACTGTCACCACAAACGTCAGACCTGTTCAAACGGACAATCTTGCACATGCGCCGACGGAACAGCCGGGCACTGTGATCATGCTGGAACTTGCCACTGTCACCACAAACGTCAGACCTGTTCAAACGGACAATCTTGCACATGCGCCGACGGAACAGCCGGGCATTGTGATCATGCTGGAACTTGCCACTGTCACCACAAACGTCAGACCTGTTCAAACGGACAAACCTGCACATGCGCCGATGGAACAGCCGGGCACTGTGATCATGCCGGAACTTGCCACTGTCACCATAAACGCCAGACCTGCTCAAACGGACAATCTTGCACATGCGCTGATGGAACAGCTGGACACTGTGATCATGCAGGAACTTGCCACTGCCACCATAAACGACAGACCTGCTCAAACGGACAATCTTGCACATGTGCTGACGGAACTGCCGGTCACTGCGATCATTCTGGCACTTGCCATTGCCATCATAAACGTCAGACCTGCTCAAACGGACAATCTTGCACATGCGCTGACGGAACTGCCGGTCACTGCGATCATGCTGGGACTTGCCATTGCCATCATAAACGCCAGACCTGCACAAACGGCCAATCTTGCACATGCGCCGACGGAACAGCCGGGCACTGTGATCATGCCGGAAGTTGTCATTGTCACCATTAGTAAGTCATAATCAACGTTCCTACTTGTATTTAGAGGGTACGGAACACCTTCCTTTTAAAATCATTTGAACGTTTTAGTTGGTCACATCTTTTAAAATTAAGCTTCTTTGTAATAAAAAAAAATGAATGTTGAAAATTCATTATTAGTATTTTCGACGGAAATTTTGCTAAAGAAACCTATGTTTTAATTTTAAGAGCACTTTAATTAAAGTAAATATGAATGTTTAAGCAAATTTTGAAGGAAATTTTACTTTAGCTTTGGTGTTAGGTAACCCCCTTAGCTTCTATTTGCTACATTTTTGTTTAATAATAACTATATTCTATGACAAAAGTTACTAAATTCTTGAGATAACCAATACTGTATACTCGTTCAGGTAAGAATTCGAACAATAACTTTGTGGAAGTTTCCCTTTCATAACAGAAAACTTTTAAATGACTTAAAACATCATCACTCATGCTAAGCAAATTGTTATTTTTGATAATAGAAAATAATGAGATGTGGAACAAGTGTACGCGACGCAGCCCACAATTAAGCGGCAATTCAGAAAAACTTCAATGGACAACCGCCTAGACATATATGATACACGCCTAGAATTTCGAATAAAGTTCTTAACATGGAGGCGGCAGATGGTAATTCCTCCAGTTTTTACTGAAAAAAAATAACAATTCTTTTGTTCTATTTGCAGGTAAACACAATCTCATTGAGTATGAAAATGTAAATATACGACTGCGGTTACTAGTATTAAAAGTTTTCTATTATAATTATATGTGTTGTGAACATTTTATCAAATTCGAAAAAAAACTTATAGCAGGAATCTTCAGGAAAAACGCCCCAAACAGTGTACTAAATAGATTTAGAACTGTTTCCGAGGTTTTATAGAAACTGAAAGAAAAGAAAGGCACTTCGGGGAGATAGGCCAAACACAGGATAATATGCAATTATTACCCTAGTTGGAGTGTGACCCGGTGGTTTCTTTCCCCGAGAAAGTAAGGTCACCCGAGGGCTTGTCCCGATGGTTATAACCGTTATATTCTATCGAATATTTAAATGAAAACCAAAAGAATTGAAATTCAAAACTTTGGAACATGGAAGCCAAAATTAGCACCATGTGCAATACCAGGAGAAAAATCTCATGTTTCGAAAAATTGAATTTAAAAAAATCGACAATTTCAATAAATGAAAGGAATATGGAGCATGCATGCACTACACAAAAACTCAAAATAAATATAGATATAACTTTTTTGCATAATAAAAACCTCAAGAAGTTAAGCAAATACTAAGATACAAAAACAATGAACATTTAACTGTACATACAAATGGGTACAACTAAAGATATTATAGTATTTACAAACATGTATGAATTTGACCAATGTGGATCTCATTGTCGCAACGCAAATGTTTGCTTTACAAAATAAACAACCGAGAGCAAAACATCCATATTTGGGTTAAGTACAAAAATTAATTTATCAATGGCTTCAAGCTGATTAGAATAAGCATATTTTGTTTGTATTGAGTCAATGAATGTTTTTTCTTAAATTACTATTAATTTGACAATGAAAGAAGAAATGAACTTCATCATTTTACAAGATTAACAAAGTCTTTGTTCTCTTGGTATATTCTTGTATCTACCAACTTCAATCTCTAGATTATGGTCAATAATATACGTAGTTTGGTAAGTAATTTTCTACTATTAAATAAAGAAAAGGATCTATTCCAACGAACACCGGTTTTATTGCTGTTGTTATGGGATGATCACCTCGTTTCTCGAATCGTGTCTTTTGTCATTTTGAAGGCTGCTGGCTGTCTTCCATTGTAAATTTCCTAAATTGCTCCTTGTTTATGCAGGTTCTGTCGCCTACACTTATTCCACATATCATTTTTTTTTTATTTTAACAATGAATACCAGTGTTAGGAAAAAACGCCAAACTTGTTAGTGTGTGAGTTGGAGTTTTTTGCCATGGCAGCGCTACATAGGTTATATGAGGGCGATGAGCATGAAAATGAGGATGAAGTGAACATGAAATGATGATGAGAAAATGGTGGGGTGGAAAACAAACTACCAATAGCAGTGGATAAGGCCGGATAATTTGTACCATGTGGTGTATAACCTGGCGGTCCTTAAAGAAACTCTTTACGTGACTGACGCATTGTGCACTTTACATACATTGACAAAGTGTGATCAGCTGACCTGACAACCGCCGCATGAGGACCAACGTATTTCCAGCCCAGCCACCTTTGGCATACGCCTTGATCGCCGTGCGGGAAGAGTTTGTTTGTTGTTTGTTGTTTGTTTTATGTCCAGTCAACAATATTTCAGTCATAATCAGGACAAGAACTTATTGAAAAAACAAATTGAATTGTGTAGACCCACCCAGGAGACAGCACCCATAACACAGACCCATGCATGTCATGCGAAAAAGGGCCAATGTACGACCACAAACCAGAAGGAAAACGAACCAACTCACAAGACAGGCCAATGTATCCTCAACGCACCATAGGCCAATGTACCCAGAAAGCGACGAAATCTCTCCCCAAAAACTTCACACAATCTGGAACCCTTACCCCTGGTGACCAACATTGAAGAACACTCACCTGAAATGAGGTCATACTAGTTAGAACACTTACCTAAGTGGAATATAGCCAACCCTTACCCGATTTCACATAATCAACCCTTATCTGTCGAAAATACAATGATGAATCCTGATTGGACCTACACACACTGAAAGAGAAACGTGGGGGTGGGGTGGGAACAAAGGAACTGTAAATTTTGAAGACCACTGGAAAAGGGGAGTGATGGGTAGGGGCAGAAAATTTAGCCTGTGTGGTGCACTATTTGGCGGTCCACAAAGGGATCTTTTACGTGCATGAAGCGTGGCCCTCTCCACACACGTTGGCCCACTATGGTTTGCGGTCAGGTTTTCCGCATTATAGCCTGACGACCCCGGCATTCATTATGACAGGGCTGCCCCATTCTACCAACTGGAGCACACATCCCAGTCGCTTTATGGGCTAAGCGGCCTGACCCCGATGTCAGGTTTCTGAGCGCTCTTTAGTGGACTTTTACCGACAAGCTTAGCGCTGCTGCGGGCCTATTCGCCTCCCGGGCCCCGCACGGGTCCCGTGCGGGAAGAGCACAAGCCGTCAAAACCTTAAGACCCTCTCGTGACACTCATTTAAACAAACTTCTAATGTTTGTGTATTAGATTTGTAGCAATTTTATTGTGTTAGCTTTCTAAATGGCTATATTTTGTACGTGTATAAACATTCCAAACATTTTATAACTACTCCTCCCTCCCCCCCAAAAAAAGGAAACGGATTGTATAACACCATGCATTATCATGACATTTAAATACAAACGATTCAAACATAAATATTTCACAGTCTCATTATAATAAGACCTTTAATGTCGCTTCCCCCTTTTTGCATTGTCTACACTTTAATGTCGCTCCACCTTTTTAGCTATGTCTTTTCTTCAACGAATGGACATAACAAAAAAAAAGGGTGGAGCGACATTGAAGGCCTGATTTTAATGAGACTGACATACCAGAAAAGGGGGGAGCGACATTGAAAGTCTGATTTTGATGAGACTGAAATAGTTCACAAAGGTTCATCTGATTGACCCGAAGATTGACTTAGTAAGTACATGTACCTGTACGTACATAGATGACGTCACCATGGTCATCTAACATAAGGCCTTCTCTACTTCCTGGATGAGATAAACACTGTAGGTCAGCTCGTGTCTAATTTGTTAATAAAACAAAATCAAGTTTGACCCATTTTGAACGTTTACCCGCGTTGCTTCAAGTTAATACAGTGCATGTACATGTACCCAGAGTTAGAAGAATGGTAAATTGCAGAACCCAACATAGTTAGTAAGATATGCTACTGGCTTAAACTTTTTCCTTCAAGGCCCTTCAAGGTTGTTGATGTAATTAACTTGTGTTAATTTCAAATTGCAATTTTAGTGGCCCAGATTTCTAATTTCTGTAGTTCATAGTATGTTGTTTCCATACCCTACCATATTTTTAGTACATTAATGCTGATTTCAGCTTTTTTTATCAAGATTGATGGTGTACCGGGTATTTGAATTTCTTTTTTTAAACGATTTATTACTATGTGGTCTGGTGATGTCTTTTTGCAAAGTAGGCAGAACGTTAGTACTAGAAACTAGTAAATATTACAAAGGATAATGGCATAGCATGAAAACGAGGAAAAGACTCGGTCAGCTTGACAAATCAGACAACAGAACACATGACGAGTGCTTGTCTTTACATTTAGACTACTGGGTGTAATTGTATGTTGCTGTAAAATAACTGTTCTTATAAAAGCTGTGTTTTATGCAGATTTTTTTTTTTGGGGGGGGGGGGAATTAATAGCTATTTCAATAACAAGTTCATGTATTTAGTTTATATTTCAATTGTGTTTTTTTTTTCTGAATTGCCGCTTGATTGTGGGTTGTGTAGAGTACACTTATTACACACGCGCGTTATGGTGCGCGTTATTGTGCACGAGTGAGTGAGTGAGTTGGTGTTTTACTCTCGTGCATTATTGTGCTCGAGACGACCTTCTCTTATTGAATAGCGGCACTCCTTTGTTTCTCAATAAGTAACTATTTAAAAAAAATATTGAAACAAAGTGAGCACTTCAGGTCCCCTATGAGCTTTCAGAGATTTGTTAACTGATTAGTATTTTGGAATTTATAAGCTTTTTAACACACGTTGATTGCATCGGATGGACATTGAAAGAAGCGCAATAACCCTTTTCAAAAACTCACACAGAATTCCGATTTTTTTTCTCGTTTTTCTGGCAAAAAATAATTTCAAGGCGATCCTAAATAACTCCTTATTCAGTCTGACAGCACAAGTTAAATGCAAATGTTAACGGGCTCGTAGCTTTAAATGTATGGTTTGGAAAGGAACTACATGTACACAAGGACGTACAAAATTGTGAGAGCATCTGAAAACTTAACATGAGTCGAAAGCTGAATGTGTTCTCCGGAGCATGACATCCTTTGATTTTCATAAAAATTAACAGACAAACCAAAAATTAATGTTTTCCAACTGTACATACCTTTCGAAGCGAAGGAAACCCGAACCGGAATTTTCTTTTCAGAACCGCGTGTTCTGCGTGTGTAGAATACCAGCCGTGCATTCTTTTATTTTTATTTTTGCAAGATTAGTAGGTATGTATTTGCCTTGTTTTATCTTTTATTCTTGAATACATGAGATCATCCCAGTATAGTAGTTTTGTTGTTATCTTTATTCCCTTTGAGGGTAGGGCACATGATGTGAACAACGTTGAGCTAAAAGAAAACATCAATGTATCCCTATCCGTTTTTGGCGTAATTTCCCCCTCCTCGATTCAAATATCTTGTTTAGATTGAATTCTTAGATGTTAACGTAAGTTTGATTAGTTTGTACTCTTGGCAGCCAGGCTGATTTAAAATGTTTTAACAAAGTTGACGATTTTAGTTACTTTCAACAGATTTCAGTAGTATAGATGTCCAAAGCTCTTATCATTTCTCGGGTGGAGCAGGGGTGGAGCGGCCTTTTGCGCAGGCGTATGACGTCACATCCGGTTCCGTTCGGCCATCTTGGATCACGTGACTTCCGTTTCCGCCATATTGGATGACGTATTTCCGGTTTAAGAAGGGGAGATAATTTTCCCGCCAAAAAGTTTAAATTCCGCCAATTTTTAAAATTTCATATCTTTCTTATTCCTTGTCCGTTTTCCTTCCGGTTTGTTGCATTGTCTTGGGTAAGACAATGTCTTTCCGATGATGTCCATTGTGTTGGTCAGTGGTCATTAGGGGCTTGACCATCAGGTGACCATTTCTTATTTCTATTCAAAGGTGGGGTTGTTGTATATCATTAGACAGCTTTTAAGGTCTAGAGGTTGATTCTGAGCTTTTTGTGCTGGTAAGGGTCAGGGGTCTCTCAGGATTTGACCCCAAAGTAACCTTTTTTCTTGTTGCTTACTATACATGTAATATGTCTTTGTTTCACCTGTGGGGACTAGTCTAAGGGAAGTAACTCGTGGCTTTTTAAGGGTGTTTTAGTAAATAGGTAATGTTTTGTCTGGATTTGGGTGAATAAGGCTTATGGTAATCGTTTTCTATTGTTTCATTTGGCGTTATGGATAACAAGTCGAATATCAGTTCCGATGCTTTATTATAGTAAAAGGTTTCAATCTTCATCCTCATTACTCTCCTCGTCCAATTTGAACTGTTTTATCTTCGCATCTAACAGGTACTTTCTCTTCTCGGTAGCGTATTTCCAGGACTCTTCATATTCATAATCCTCGTCATCTCTCAGTCGTTTTGCGGTCTCTTTGATCTTCTTGTGAACTGGATCTCGTGCCATTTCCATTTGCCACATAATGTTAGAGACGTAACGATTCTTTAGACCTTCTCTATAAAGCGGTAACATATCCCTTTCTGTTTTCGCTACTGCATCTTTGTCCAAGTAGCCACGGTCCGTGTATTCATTCACTTTCTTTTCGTAGTCGTCCTTGTATAAGACCAGCACGTCTCCTATAAAGTGGTCCCACGGATCCATCTTTTCTCCTGCGTAAGTTTCTTCGTCTTCAGACAAGTCGTCACTCGTTTTGGATTCCGTATCCGTGTCGTCGTCCTCCTCTTCCCTATCCCATTCATCCAATAACGGCCACTGTGACTCTTCCATTTTCGTTGGGTGCTTCAACTCTTGATGTCTCTTTAGGTTGTAATGTTTGTTTGTTCTGAAGCCGCATTCGTCGCAGTGGTACATCCTTCTTCTTTGACGTCTGATCGTCTTTTGACAAAAAGTCTTTCATCTTTTTCATTTTATATACACTTCTTGAAAAGAGTAATATCTTTTTGACGTCCTTATCCTCACTGATGTCTGTTGGTTCTCCATGTTCTTTGAAGAAAGCTTTTCTTAATTCCGATAGACTCGGTCTACTATACTTGAGGAACCATGCTTTATACACTCGCCATTGTTGATATATTTTCTGACAATCTTTGCAAGGTACATCAACTTTTGATTTGTAAAACTTGCTGATGGGTTTTGGTTTTTTACATTTACGACATTTTCGTTTTGCGGGGTCTGGTTCAATATCCATCTTACATGTACTACATAACCGTCCTTCCTTGTCATGTACTACATCCATTTTACGTGTGCACAGTTTGATTTTTTTCAAACAACTGACTAAATGGTTTACTTCTTTTTATTTTAAAACATCATTAACCAATGATCGTTCGTGACCAGGTCACGTGATCCCCTCCATTCCACCTTTAATTTGGCTCTTTTGCAGCTCATTTTGCTCTTTCGCTGCTCATCTTGCTCTTTTGCTGCTCATCTTGCTCTTTTCCCTGCTCATTTTGGCTCTTTACCTTGCTCATTTGGCTCTTTTGCTGCTCATCTTGCTCTTTTACTTGCTCATTTGGCTCTTTTGCAGCTCATTTTGCTCTTTCGCTGCTCATCTTGCTCTTTTGCTGCTCATCTTGCTCTTTTGCAGCTCATCTTGCTCTTTTCCCTGCTCATTTGGCTCTTTACCTTGCTCATTTGGCTCTTTTGCTGCTCATCTTGCTCTTTTCCTTGCTCATTTGGCTCTTTTGCTGCTCATCTTGCTCCTTTGCTGCTTTTCGCATCTTTAACTACACCAGCAGCAGCAGCAGCAGCAGCAGCAGCAGCAGCCATTTCACCCCTTTATATTTACTGGAGCAGCAGCAGCAGCAGCAGCAGCAGCCATTTCACCCCTTTATATTTACTTAAGCAGCAGCAGCAGCCATTTTACCCCTTATATTTACTTAAGCAGCAGCAGCCATTTCACCCCTATCTTTCCTTAATCCGCAACAGCTTCAATATCCACCCCTTTTCCACAACAAGAACAGACGCTTCCTTGTGTGTATTAAGAGTTACTGTTTAACCCCCTCCTGTAACTTAGGACACAGCACTTTTCTGTGTTACTCTTCCTTTAGCTCGGGACTTCAGGTCAAAATGTACTTTTAATTTCCCATAGACTCCTATGTTAAATTTTCTCTTTAACACATTCTAGTCCCCTTCTTTTTAGCACGTAGTGCTCCTGTTCCCTGTTCATGGTGTTATATCTGATTCTGATTTCGCCCCACGTTTTCGGTGAAGTAAAGCAATACGAGAAATACATTTGAAGAACAACAAATAGAAAACAAAAGGAGCACTACGTGCTAAAAAGAAGAGGACTAGAATGTGTTAAAGAGAGAAAAGGTAAGGGTCAAGGTCAGAGTTAAAGATTAGATTACAAGAAAGTTAGAGTTAGGGCTAGAAAAGAGATTAGAGTTAGGGTTAGTGTTAGAGATTAGAGTTAGAGTTAGAAGAGAGTTAGGGTTAAAGATTAGAGTTAGAGTTAGAAGAAAGACAAAGCATTAGGGCTAAGAGTGAAGATAAGAATTAGAAGTTAGGGTTAGAATGGGGTCAGGGTTGAAAATAAAACAAAGAAGGAGACATAGGGTTAGGGTTAGAAAGGGGTAAGGACTAAAAATAGAAACGAAGAAACCGGTTTGAACCGGTTAGAAGACATGGGGTCATCAAGTGCAAAATGAACTGGTTGGGAGTAAAATTAAGAAGAATCGGGAACCGTTACGCATGACTGCACATGACTTTACTGTTAGAGTTCTGGAGGTGACAGGTGTCGCGTAGATCGCCAAGAAAATTTAACATAGGAGTCTATGGGAAATTAAAAGTACATTTTGACCTGAAGTCCCGAGCTAAAGGAAGAGTAACACAGAAAAGTGCTGTGTCCTAAGTTACAGGAGGGGGTTAAACAGTAACTCTTAATACACACAAGGAAGCGTCTGTTCTTGGTGTGGAAAAGGGGTGGATATTGAACCTGTTGCGGATTAAGGAAAGATAGGGGTGAAATGGCTGCTGCTGCTGCTGCTTAAGTAAATATAAGGGGTAAAATGGCTGCTGCTGCTGCTTAAGTAAATATAAAGGGGTGAAATGGCTGCTGCTGCTGCTGCTGCTCCAGTAAATATAAAGGGGTGAAATGGCTGCTGCTGCTGCTGGTGGTGTAGTTAAAGATGCGAAAAGCAGCAAAGGAGCAAGATGAGCAGCAATAGAGCCAAATGAGCAAGGAAAAGAGCAAGATGAGCAGCAAAAGAGCCAAATGAGCAAGGTAAAGAGCCAAATGAGCAGGGAAAAGAGCAAGATGAGCTGCAAAAGAGCAAGATGAGCAGCAAAAGAGCAAGATGAGCAGCGAAAGAGCAAAATGAGCTGCAAAAGAGCCAAATGAGCAAGTAAAAGAGCAAGATGAGCAGCAAAAGAGCCAAATGAGCAAGGTAAAGAGCCAAAATGAGCAGGGAAAAGAGCAAGATGAGCAGCAAAAGAGCAAGATGAGCAGCGAAAGAGCAAAATGAGCTGCAAAAGAGCCAAATTAAAGGTGGAATGGAGGGGATCACGTGACCTGGTCACGAACGATCATTGGTTAATGATGTTTTAAAATAAAAAGAAGTAAACCATTTAGTCAGTTGTTTGAAAAAAATCAAACTGTGCACACGTAAAATGGATGTAGTACATAACAAGGAAGGACGGTTATGTAGTACATGTAAGATGGATATTGAACCAGACCCCGCCAAACGAAAATGTCGTAAATGTAAAAAACCAAAACCCATCAGCAAGTTTTACAAATCAAAAGTTGATGTACCTTGCAAAGATTGTCAGAAAATATATCAACAATGGCGAGTGTATAAAGCATGGTTCCTCAAGTATAGTAGACCGAGTCTATCGGAATTAAAAAAAGCTTTCTTCAAAGAACATGGAGAATCAACAGACATCAGTGAGGATAAGGACGTCAAAAAGATATTACTCTTTTCAAGAAGTGTATATAAAATGAAAAAGATGAAAGACTTTTTGTCAAAAGACGATCAGACGTCAAAGAAGAAGGATGTACCACTGCGACGAATGCGGCTTCAGAACAAACAAACATTACAACCTAAAGAGACATCAAGAGTTGAAGCACCCAACGAAAATGGAAGAGTCACAGTGGCCGTTATTGGATGAATGGGATAGGGAAGAGGAGGACGACGACACGGATACGGAATCCAAAACGAGTGACGACTTGTCTGAAGACGAAGAAACTTACGCAGGAGAAAAGATGGATCCGTGGGACCACTTTATAGGAGACGTGCTGGTCTTATACAAGGACGACTACGAAAAGAAAGTGAATGAATACACGGACCGTGGCTACTTGGACAAAGATGCAGTAGCGAAAACAGAAAGGGATATGTTACCGCTTTATAGAGAAGGTCTAAAGAATCGTTACGTCTCTAACATTATGTGGCAAATGGAAATGGCACGAGATCCAGTTCACAAGAAGATCAAAGAGACCGCAAAACGACTGAGAGATGACGAGGATTATGAATATGAAGAGTCCTGGAAATACGCTACCGAGAAGAGAAAGTACCTGTTAGATGCGAAGATAAAACAGTTCAAATTGGACGAGGAGAGTGATGAGGATGAAGATTGAAACCTTTTACTATAATAAAGCATCGGAACTGATATTCGACTTGTTATCCATAACGCCAAATGAAACAATAGAAAACGATTACCATAAGCCTTATTCACCCAAATCCAGACAAAACATTACCTATTTACTAAAACACCCTTAAAAAGCCACGAGTTACTTCCCTTAGACTAGTCCCCACAGGTGAAACAAAGACATATTACATGTATAGTAAGCAACAAGAAAAAAGGTTACTTTGGGGTCAAATCCTGAGAGACCCCTGACCCTTACCAGCACAAAAAGCTCAGAATCAACCTCTAGACCTTAAAAGCTGTCTAATGATATACAACAACCCCACCTTTGAATAGAAATAAGAAATGGTCACCTGATGGTCAAGCCCCTAATGACCACTGACCAACACAATGGACATCATCGGAAAGACATTGTCTTACCCAAGACAATGCAACAAACCGGAAGGAAAACGGACAAGGAATAAGAAAGATATGAAATTTTAAAAATTGGCGGAATTTAAACTTTTTGGCGGGAAAATTATCTCCCCTTCTTAAACCGGAAATACGTCATCCAATATGGCGGACCGGAAGTCACGTGATCCAAGATGGCCGCCGAGATCCAAGATGGCCGACCGGAACCGGATGTGACGTCATACGCATGTGCAAAAGGCCGCTCCACCCCTGCTCCACCCGAGAAATGATAAGAGCTTTGGACATCTATACTACTGATTTCAAATGGCGAGACCGACAAGGTAGTCGTAGACTTGTAGTGTATGATTAAAAAATTTCTCGGGTCCAAAGATTCGGGATATATTCTCTGAAAAGGACTTATAATCTGTGAGAAAGTAATAAGACACAGTGTTTCTCTAAAGTGAATCCAAGCCCAAGAGGTTGCATATGAATAACAACGCAGTAGCCCTAAACTTGTCGGTAAAAGAGAGCCTCTTACATACCCTGACAACGGTTCAGCCCGTTTTGTCACAGACCGACTGGGATGTATGTCCCAAGTGGTAGAATGAGTGAGGCTGATTAAAATTCATACCTTTAATGTCGCTTGCCCTTTTTGTGCTTGCACAGTAGTCGGAGCGGTGGCAAGCAAAAAAGGGACAATCGTCTGTATTTCAATCAGACTGTTGAATTTGTTAACCTTGTCATCTTGGATGCCGGGTCTTCAGGCCATCATACTGAAAATCTGACTACAAACCTTTGTGGTTCATCGTGTGGTGGAAAATGTTATCGTTACCTCGTGTTAAGACTACTGCTGTAGTTATCAGTAAAAGTAGACAATACTGTAGGTGTCGGTTAGAGTAGACCCGTAGTATCCCCTACAGTAGGCTAAAGTCTACCTTACTCATCCAGTCTTTATCCTGTGACAGTCAGATTGGTCTTGTGTACATTTACCATTCATTCATTACCCCTTCACGTTCACATCTCAACTAGTAAAGCCGAAATCGCGGTGCTTTGAAGTAAGACAAAAACTGAATAACTAAACGACTGAATATTCAAACAATCGATGAAAAAAAAATTCGATATCAAAACATGTTATATGTTTTGGCCAAGTAAAAAAATCAAATGGAAAAAAGGGTTGCAAACCAATCTTTATGCACTTTTAAAAGTCTGAAGGAACCACACCCCCCCCCCACGAACCCTTCCTTTAAACTAGTGTTATTTTATTAGTTTGCTTATATGTTGTGATATGGCCAAAGACTACAATAAAAATATACCATATCTGCATTGTTCATGATAGACGGCGATTTTACGTAGGCAAAACTTCTTAACGGGAAAACCTTGTACAATGCCTTTAATTTCGATTGGAATTTTTTGTATGCTCCCCCGCTTCTTTTTAAACCGGATATCACAGATATGGCGAAAAGGGTATACATGTGTGGGTCAGTGGGTTATCTAGTTCCACGATTACATATACGAACCCGGACATTGATTTTATGATATCAAACGGCCTTGATATGCGTAGAATATCCCTAGTACCCTCTGATATAATGACGTCATTCCTTTCCTATTTAAGGGGCACAAGAAAATTTTGGAAATCAAATTGCAAGGTTGTGCATAAGAAGTCACAAACTCATTATGGTTACAATTGTGAATTTCATGTTTATTGTTATGGGGTTTATGTTTCTCGTGCCGAATATTAACTGTCATAGATTTGGATCCAAATACAGCAAAAGCTTCAATACGGAACCTTTTATTTTGGTCAAGCAATTTCTTCATGTGATAAGCGATGGGCTAAGCTCAAAATTGGCCAACAAAACACTTGATAAGATCTACAGACGATTTGCCTGCCCTGGTGCTGTTATTTCTGATCCGTGTGCACTGACAATGGTAAGTTCTTACAACACTTAAACAGCCAATGTTACACAGGATGTAACGTCTTTTTTGATTGGACGACCCCAAAATTTTAATAAGCATCAATTACACGCATGACGTTTTACTATTTACTGCACATTAACACCTCTTACAAGTGTTTTCAATTTGTTGTCATTTGTATTTCGAACACACGTGAAGGTTAGCACTGCTGGTCGAGTTTTAATTCCCCGAGGTTAGCCCACTCCGGCACCAACACTTTTGTGTTGGAGAACACATCAAAGCTTTAAATTACCCGTTTAAATTTTAAAATTGTCTAAACCCTAAGGCTCTTCCTACCCCAGACATAGGTTGATCATCTTAGTAATAATTTGGTTCCCCAGTTTGGTATTTTTGGTTAAATGTTCTATGCTCTACATGGTCATATAGTGTTTGGCATTTTCAATATTTTTGGTAGAGCGCCTCTGATGAGTCTTGAATGGACGAAGCGCGCGTCAGGCATGGCAAAATTTATTGTCTGGAACTTTGTTGTCATTTGTATTTCGAACACACGTGAAGGTTAGCACTGCTGGTGGAGTTTTAATTCCCCGAGGTTAGCCCGCTCCGGCACCAACACTTTTGTGTTGGAGAACACATCAAAGCTTAAATATACCAGTTTAAATTTCAAAATTGTCTAAACCCTAAGGCTCTTCCTACCCCAGACATAGGTTGATCATCTTAGTAATAATTTGGTTCCCCAGTTTGGTATTTTTGGTTTAATGTTCTATGCTCTTCATGGTCATATAGTGTTTGGCATTTTCAATATTTTTGGTAGAACGCCTCTTATGAGTCTTGAATGGACGAAGCGCGCGTCAGGCGTGGCAATATTTATTGTCTGGAACTTTGTTGTCATTTGTATTTCGAACACACGTGAAGGTTAGCACTGCTGGTAGAGTTCTAATTCCCCGAGGTTAGCCCGCTCCGGCACCAACACTTTTGTGTTGGAGAACACATCAAAGCTTTAAATTACCAGTTTAAATTTCAAAATTGTCTAAACCCTAAGGCTCTTCCTACTCCAGACATAGGTTGATCATCTTAGTAATAATTTGGTTCCCCAGTTTGGTATTTTTGGTTTAATGTTCTATGCTCTTCATGGTCATATAGTGTTTGGCATTTTCAATATTTTTGGTAGAGCGTCTCTGATGAGTCTTGAATGGACGAAGCGCGCGTCAGAAGTGGCAAAATTTATTGTCTGGAACTTTGTTGTCATTTGTATTTCGAACACACGTGAAGGTTAGCACTGCTGGTGGGGTTTTTTAATTCCCCAAAGTTAGCCCGCTCCGGCACCAACACTTTTGTGTTGGAGAACACATCAATGTTTTAAATTACACGTTTAAATTTCAAAATTGTCTAAACCCTAAGGCTCTTCCTACCCCAGACATAGGTTGATCATCTTAGTAATAATTTGGTTCCCCAGTTTGGTATTTTTGGTTTAATGTTCTATGCTCTTCATGGTCATATAGTGTTTGGCATTTTCAATATTTTTGGTAGAGCGCCTCTGATGAGTCTTGAATGGACGAAGCGCGCGTCAGGCGTGGCAAAATTTATTGTCTGGAACTTTGTTGTCATTTGTATTTTGAAACAATGAAATTTTAACGGTGTTTCCTTCAAATAAATTAGTGTGTGTGTGAGTGTGTGTGAGTGTGTGTTGGTGTTTAACGCCCTTTATTGACGCACCTGGGCTATGTAGGGCGGTCAGTTTTAATGGTGGAGGAAACCATCGACCTTGGGCAGGTAACTGACAAACCTAATCACATACAGTTGGGGAAGTCCCTTTTTTTGAACAACTACATAAGAATGTAATAACAATTCTGATAGTTAATCTCGTATAGCAGACGGTGGGGAATAAACCATCCTGTCTAAGCCTCCAGTAAACTCAATATACTCCCTTAAATATCTCAAAGGCATTTTAAAACGCAATAGAATAATCGCTTAATTTTATGGATATTCTATTTCGTGTTCTTGCATAATCTGTATTTTGGTCATTAATCTCGTTTATTTTTTTAAGGCATGCCAATGCATACAGAAGTTTAAAATTTGTATAAAAATACAACTTCTTTCATAGCTAAAATACACCAAATATTGTATATAAGGCCGTTAAAACATGGTTGGGAATAAATAGTGTTTTATTTGTTTATCTCGTTTTGCCATCTTTCTCCATAAAAAAAACAAAATTCGTATGTTCTTTGAACAAGATCAAAAGCATTTTGTAAAACAATTCTAAGCAAAGAGCAAGTCTATTAAAAGTGCTAAAGGAACGAGAAGAATTCTAATCAGATCATAAATTCATCTGTTAAAATCAAAATAAATTGCTTATTATTCAGAGCGACGGATGTGCCATAGAAGGCAGGAACTGTTTCCTCTACCAGAGCACTGGAGTTACCTCTCTTAACGACTTGAGTTCGCGTTGTTGATTGTGTAAAGCAAAATAATGTCTTACGAAATTTTGTCCACCCTGCCATACTTAACACTGAAAAATCTAGAGGACAAAATTTCATATCTCTTAAGCGTTTTATTCCGTCCTTGGACTTCATCATAGGAGTGAATGCCACTCAAGACAATATTTCACAGCGGACACTATTTTATGTTACAGTTTTTGTCTCGCCTGCGACTTTAGTCGCTGAAGGCGAGACATAGGTATTACTTCCCGGCGGCAGCGGCGGCGTAAACTTTTTAGTAAGACATTTGTGGAAAATGAATTACAAGAAAAGTAGAATAGTTAAGCATCTGATATTTGGTATACAGACAGTTGGGGTTATGGTCTACGCAACTAGCACCATGCTGTTTGACCCTGACACCTATTTCATGGTTCAGCAACTCTGTAAACTTGGATGGTTTTTTTTTTCGGACCAAAAAACCCTTTTGTAAGACTTTTGTGGAAAATGAATACCACGAAAAGTATAATAGCTAGGCATCTGATATTTGGTATACAGACATTTGGTTATGGTTTACGCAACTAGTAATATGCCGTTTGACCCTGATCCCAATTTCCGGGTTCAGCGGCTGTGTGAACTTGGATCTTTTTTCGGACCAAAAACCCCTTTGAAAGACTTTTGTGGAAAATGAATTACAAGAAAAGTATAATAGCTAGGCATCTGATATCTGGTATACAGGCAGTTCGGGTTATGATCTATGCAACTGGTCCCATGCCATTTGACCCTGACACCATTTTTATGGTTCAGAGACTCTGTGAACTTAGATTATTTTTGGGGCAAAAAAAAGTTCTTTGTAAGACTTTTGTTGAAAATAAATTAAGTGAAAAGTATAATAGCTAGGCATAAATATCTGGTATACAAACATTAAGGGCTATGGTCTATGCAACTGGTGCCATGCCGTTTGACCCTGACCCCATTTTCATGGTTCGGTGACTTTGGTTTTTGGGACAAAACCTCTTTATAAGACTTTTGTGGAAAATGAATAAGGTGAAAAGTATAATAGCTAGGCATCTGATATCTGGTATACAGACACCTGAAGTTACGGTCTATGCAACTGACAACATGTCCTGTGACCTTGACACAATTTTCATGGTGATTTTGGGACAGTTAAATCTTTTGTGGAAAATAAATTCAGTTAAAAGTATAATAGCTAGGCATCTGATATTTGGTACATGTATACAGATATTTGGAATTTGAGTCTACACAACTGACATCGCTATCATGATGTGCGAACCTGACCCCATTTTAACAGTTCAAGGACTTTGTGAACTTAAATGATTTTTGGGTGGAAAATGAGTTAAGTTAAAAGTTTAATATTATAGCTAGGCATTTGATATTTGGGGACTGACGTCACCATGTAATGTGACCTTGACCCCATTTTCATTGTTGAATGACCTAGTGAATGTTGGTCTTTTTTCATTGTTTCTCAATAAGTATGGTATCTAGAACACACTTCAGACATTTTTGTGATGGTTAAATGGAATTCTGTCACCTGTCACATGACCTTGATTTTAACTTTTTTGAAGGCCCAGCTACAAATGTAGACCTTCAATGAGTTCCGTGATGGTGCCGACAGGCGAGACATACTTTAGTGTCAACTCTTGTTGTATTTCTGTTTTATGTTGTTTTTCGTCCTGTTCTCGTTGGTGTTTACTGGTTTTGACTCTTTCCTTTTGGACTTATGACATTCGGATGCCCCATTGGTACCATAAGTCCTTGTTAGTATTTTAAGTATATGTTTCGGTAAAAATCAAAATGATAAAATTGACCCATTCCCTTTTCTTAGAACCCTTTCATAAACATAAACCAAATCCCTTGTTTCATTATGGTCCTACGGCATTGACAAAATTAAGACTGAAAAAGAGTGTCACAAAAAGTATATTTATTTGGTTATCAGAATTAAGAGAGGGGTCCCCGTTTTGTTTTCCCTACGGAGTCCTTGATTTTGTCGCTTTACAAGTACTAAACCCAAATTTGGCTTGCAGTTAAATCGGATGCCAAGAGTCTATTCGACAAATACTTTGCTGGGGAGAATCGGTTCACGAAAAATGATCGTGAACAATTTCTCTGTGGCGGTCAACTATTGATTCAATAGTTCTTACACGAATGTTTTACATTAAACACATATTAAAAGACCTTTTTCGTCGACAAAGCATCTGCCTTTTTAAGCTTTGGAAAAATTATTTAAGCTTTGAATAAATTAGATTTGATCATCTTTATCTTAATTTTCAACCATTTTGTCAGACAATTTGTTTTATAAAAATTTGATATATCAAACGCTGAATTTAAGAAAAACTACAAACGTTCTGAAAACTATTAGTTCACGATCCGTATCCCGAATATTGTTCACGATCATGATTCAATAATTGACCGCCATAGAGAAATTGTTCAGGGTCATTTCGTCGATAAACATCTCCCCCTGCGAAATAAATTAAATAAACAAAACATAGCTGTTTGAAACCAAATTAGTTAAAAGTTTACTTTGTATTTCAAGTGAGGACTGTTTGTCGAAAGGATTTGGACTTAATACGTAATAAAGCTGCAACTTAGCTCTAGAATGCGAAATTTTGCATCCTTCGATTTAAGTCTAGACGGCATTGTAAAAATCAACACTTTACAATGTACAAATCTAAAGCAAATCATATGCTAGTCTGATAAACTTGACGTTTTAATCCTTCTTTAAACACAAGAATGTAAATTCGGGTTTCTTTATGACCACCCTTGGTCACCCTTGACCTTGATAAGTACATGAATTCAACTTTTAAAGAAACTGGATTTTTTTAATTACCAAATAGGACCATTGGCATTATCTGTGACCTCTGGTCCGTAAAACTAATTTTCAAAAGTATAAAATAAACATTTAAAGTCGATTTTAAATCTTAAATCTATAAGCTTAACGTGAAGGTATCACGTGATCAAAAGTCTTCACATTTAAAGTCCATTCCTTCACGTTGAATAGTCATACGTGAATCCATGCTCGCTTCCTAAAGAGGGATCATTATCATAACAAGTTTAAATTTTAGAAAAAATGTCTTTATTTATTTCTTGTGGAATTTTATTATTCTTTTTCTCTTTCTATTCTTGTGAAGAGTTTCACTTTGAAAATGTGGATCCCTTTCAAACAGTTAAGCTTAAATTCAATGTAAAACACGGAGGATTGAACCAAACAATTGTAAATAAAACAATTGAACATTTAGGATCGCAATTTTCGTGCTTCAATAGCTCTTCGCCAAGTACATGTGGAGAAGGTCTGGTAAGTACAAAACTAGATTTAAATCATTTTTTATCAAATACATGTAAATGGACAGGTCTTGGTTAGGGTATAATGTTTTAATTATTATGAAAGGGTGTACATTTTACGGAGATGTCCGTCGTATATTGTTTTTACGGCATTGTTTTTTATATTCATTTCTATAAGATATTTTTTTCAAGGGGAATAAAGTTATCGTGGAAATGGTTCTAATGAAGAGCTAACTGGAAGATAACAATTATATATAATTGTGGAAAATAAGTCAAAGACAAAAACGGCCGGAGAAATGAAAATGCCCACACCCCCTTCGCCTGCTCGCTTACCGACATCCACTATTCTATAACTGGAGTTTCATTTTATGAGATCCGACATAAAATAAATGGAAACAGTTGGTAAAATCTAATTTGGTAATTTATTTCCACTTAATTTCGTTAAGTCTATGTTTATTGACAAGTTTTCAATCAAAATTCAATACAAAGGAATCGTCTTTAGATGTATTGCTTATATACATATACATGTATTCATATTGTGGCCATTAACCAAGAACATAACAAATAACAAATGTGTGACAGTCAGATGGACATGCTGACAATTTGGAACATATGAAGACAGGCGGGCAATTGTAGCTCTATGAATGTTTCACATACATGGCTTGGCCATTAAAATAAACTGTATAATGAACCAACCACTTCCGGATTATTTTCCCATTACATAATGCTTTTCATATTATTTCTGCAGATATTTAAATTAGTTTCAGGTGTTTGCTTAATATAAAGAGGGTTTTCATTTTAGGTTTAAAAATTCAAAATATTATAAGCGTTGTGAACTTTTATAGCTTTTATAGCTACGACAAAAATCTTCTTTGAGGATAAATGTTAGTTTTCCAGTTAAATCTTTACTTCTTGGAATTTTTAATAATTTATAAAAATTGAAAAATCAAACATATGCTTTGGCCATGCCAATTTAATTTCGGCTAGTTCGTCGGACTTGCCGCTTGCTTGAAGAAACCAAAAAGTAGGTTTTTTACCGCCTTATTTTTCATGCCTTCCGCGTCTACAAAATTTATCACGTCAACAATTTCTGTTTTACATTAAGTGTGTTTTTCATTTCATGGAAATCTTACTCTATAATGCATAAAATCGACTTATTTTTCCATAAACAGTTTAAAAGTGTGTAAAATGGTACAATTGCTATATTTCTGAAGAATTATCAATGTTTATCAGAATAATTCTTTGAAAACCGTTATCATGCGCATGCATTGTCTTTTTTTATCATGAATTGTTTGATGAACTACGTGTTCGATGAACTACGTGTATGAATTATTTAAGCGTTGGCTAATAAAAAAGATTTGTGAAATTAATTCCTGACGAACAATATTTTAAAATTCTAAGCAACTGATAGCAACCATGATCATTATTACAGAATATTGGTCACTCATGAAGCATAACCCTAGCTTCTGACACAAATACCAGTTGCAACTAAAACGTAAAATGCAATTCAATGTGTTATTAATAGATCGTTATAGTTGGCTGGGAAAAACACTTGACATCTGTTCAAAGGCGAGGACAATTTAGACTTCAAGCCATACCAAGCAGCGTATTTAATGTATTTGGGAAACTGAGAGAAAAAAATATGCTGTCGATGTTATTTGTTAACGCTCATAAAACCTGCTTTAACCAATCATTTCTTTTGAAATACATGTACCAAGTAGAATTTATTAACGATCTTCAGTCGTCTCTCCGATCTGTCATTGCATCATTTGTCCTTTTTTCCTGAATATTTGAAATTTAGAACACTTATCAAAATAAAGAAGTATGTGTCCCCGCTTGACCCCAAACAGGAAGTAGAATTCCAACAGGTCTGAAAGTAGCTAAGGACGTACAGTTTGTCGTACTGAATCACCCTGCCAAATTTCAAACCATTCTGATATATATGGTTTCTGAGAAAGGCTTGACGGAAATTCGGACGTACGTACGTACGAACGGACGGACGCACCTACAGACGGACACGAGTAAAACTTAATGGCCCCCGATATGTCGTGCGGGCATTGAATTCACGAAGTTAGTAAAAACATGAAAAGGAAAAAGATGAACAACTGTCTAGACTTCTAGGACACCGATAATACGTACTAAGTTGCATACCAATAATAAGTTGCTGCAATTAGTAGAAAGGTGTATAGAAAAACATCCATTTTTGGTTGATGATTGATGGAAAACAAAAATGCTAGCTTTATAAAAAGATGTTTGTTTTCAAACATTTTTCCGTAATTTGATCCCCACCACGTGATCTCTTTCGCATATAGAGTTTTCTGTCTAAACTTGCATAAGGGTCATCAATGGGACTGTGACACGAACAAAAGTAGTACAATCCTAGCTTTGCATTGTTTGAGCACCAACCATAAAATTTTTCTTTTACCTAATACCTTTATCGTGAAAGAAGTGGACCAAAATGTGAAAATTAAATATTTGATCTACATAATGACATTGAGGTCAAGGTAACCTTAAATATCATTGTCATTTTGGGGTGAAAATGTAATGTGAAATTAAAAATCACATTACGAAAACGTGATGTTTCACATTTTTCATCGGTTAGAACATATGTGCAAAATGTGATTCTTGCCGTCTGCGACCTTTACAAAGTTAAAGAATAAGTTATACATGTTTTCAAATTTGATGGACTTAGTGTAAACTTTGTTTCATCTCATTTAGATTATAATTTTTTTTGTGTGTGTGGGGAGGGGGGGGTAATCGATTAAAATTAGAAGCCTTTATATATTTTTGCATTTATTGAACTGGCAAATAAAAGTAGATTGTTTATTTACAGTATCATCAGATGGCAAAAAGATTCCACACTCTTGAAACTGATCTTCATCATTTTTAAAATTGTGAAATATTTCAAACGCAAATTTGGGAAAGACATTTTTCAAGACCCCCGTCTCCTTTTGACATATATAGATACGTGTATATTCTCATTTAATGTTAACATTGATATTACAAAAGCTAAACTAGGAAGTAATAACTGAAATAATATTTATTGACGACCAAAAAGATTTCTACAATCAATAATAGAAAATAATGAGGTACGCGACATAGCCCACAATCAAGCGGCAATTCAGAAAAACTACAACGGACAACCGCCAGCAGCCTTCAACGATGCCAGTAGGCGCTGCCTGCGGTTATGCAATTGGCACATGGTCTAAATAAAATACATATAATTCAAATCCAGTCCTGAAATTGTCTTAGACCCCCTTCTTAAACAAGGAACAGAAAACATAAAAAAAGACAAGTACAAACGAAAGCTTTGTCAAGGATTCCTGGCTTAATTAGGACAGGCACATATAATATGTGGCGGGGTTTATCTAATTTTTTGGGCCTAACCTCCCCCTATCAATATTCCTAGACAAAGCACAAAAGCTAAACACACAATAAAAATCAAAGTTCAATTCCACTAGAGAGAGCCTTAGACAAAAGACAACAAGAACAAACGAAAGGACGGTAAAGGAACTCTATAGAACACTCTCTGAGTTAATGTTTTAACTTTTATTTCCGAAGGTAGGCGAAGACTTTAAGGCCTATAATTTAACTGCAGAAATTTTAGAAACCTTATATACTCAACAAGTACCGGCGCAGTAAACGGAACAGACAAAGAACAAACAGAGTTCTGTCAAAGTAAAACATTGATTATAATTTTTGCTATCAATTTTTAATCTTTGAAATATATGTACGTCATACAAATAACAAAATATTATTGATTTCAAAAGTTTTAAATTTCTTTCATATTTTGACATTTATATGAATATTAAAAAAACATGCAGAAATGTGCAAGTAAGGATATCTATTTTCAAATTACCATCAGAAAAGAAGAACACCCATCACGAGTTTCGCTTATATAATTCTGATAATGATTGTCGAGTACCTATTCAAGAACAGTCTGATTTTACATTCGCAGCAGTGTTAGGGTGGTACAGTGGTCTAATACTTAGCATCTATTCTGGGAATGTTACCAAATTGAAGGCAATAATATTACTATTTACTCTTTTTTATTGACCGGGGTGGTCACGGGTCAATTATTTCGGACTTCTTCATTTATTACTCTATTTTATTCACAAGGTTGGGCGGAGCTTAAGTTTCTCGATCTTTTAGGTAAGATTTAAACGAACAAGTCCGAAATAATTGACCCGTGACGAGCCCGGTCAATAAAATAGAGTAATTAAATCCTACATAAAAGACTGAGTCAGAAAATGAAGCTCTGCCTAACCCTGTGAATAAAATAGAGTAATAATTGTATGAAGATTGTTACTATGAGAAACTATGAGGAATAAATAAGTTTGAAATTAAACCATGTTCGTCTTACTTTTTTCAAGGGAGATAATTTGTTTAAAATGTGTAAGGAAAATTCAGTTTTTTAATTCTCATTAATTTTAGAAAAATGAACGGATTTCCTTAGAGATGTTATAACTAAATTTCAAAAAACTTACGAAAATAGATGTTTCGGAAAATTTGACGTAATTAAATCTATCTCTTAAAAGTTGAAAATGTAATTAAAAACATTTCCCGCTAGCCAGGTTTGAACCGTTTTTGGACAAATTTCTACAAAAATAAAGCACTGTGTCAGACCTATTCTTTTATTTTTTATTTTTCACACAAATGCACCGTAAGATACTTCTTTTGACAAAGTTGGAGAAAATTCTATCGTACAATTTTATTTTTTTTTTCGAAGACTGTAGAAGTTAGAAAAGAAATAAATCAACCGCACGACCATTATAGGTGGTCAAAGACTCTTTTCGGTTTAAAGCGTGGGACAAGTCCCAATAATAAAACCAGGAAGCTCTAGATTTTTGCGGGGCGTTGTCGCTATTTTGTTATTACTTTTGTCAAATCAATATACTTGAGTGTGATTTATAGCCGGGGCTATATCCGTGGCTAGGCTAAAAATCAAACTTCCCAATAAACCGGACATGAGGAATATCCATATTGCAAAATGTAAATGGTCGAAATTTATTGGTATTCCATAATGGATTTAGGTTTTTTTTCATAAATAAAGATTTTAAATATAAAAAAAATCGAAGGCGTTGGTATGTTTTCAACAATTTTTATATTCCCAAACTCCTTCAAAATCCGTCCGATCAAATGCACAATTGCACTTCTACATATACATCATAACTATACGTTGTAGCGGTTATCGCGTCGGGGTACTAACACCGAGATTCGTGGTTCGTGCCTCTTCAAGGCTGAAAATTTCATGAACTAATTTTCGGACTCTTTCTCGACATTATTTTGAGGATGGTCTAAACGAACGATACTAGTCCTTCGGTAGGGACGAAAAAAGGTTGTCCCGTGTGTTGGGAGAGCTATATACCCCATGCACTTTAAAGACTCCTTCGTAGAGTAGGCTCATTGATGGGTGTCGCCACTAAGTAGACACTCTCAAAATGCAAACTGGAGAGGGATTCACATAGGCATCAAGATTGTTTCTCAATCAGAATAATATGTTTAAACTAACTAAACATCCCACCAAGTATTGAACAAATCGATCAAGCCGTTTAAGAGGAGTTGTATTTACAGATAAAGGATGCCAGATAAAAAAGAACACTCAGATGGACATGTTGAAAACACAATATCAAGTTGTGGATACAGACACGATAGGAACCCCCATTTCCTCGGAGACTTTCGTTCAAATTTTAGACAAGAGAATCTAAGCTGAACGAATGATCTAGCACTTCTACTTACAATCTAAAATATTGGCCCCCCTTCGATCTTACAATGTAACTCTTATACCCTATCTTTTCAAAACTTTCTGGATCCGCTGGTTTTAGTATTGCAAATGTCAATAAACTTTGTCCTTTAATTAGGTCGGTCTCAAATAATTTTTTATCTTCTTTGTGGGTCACCGATATCAATTTGATGTTTGTCTTTTCTACAATGTAAATTTTGTTCCAAGATACACGATTAAAGGTGTTAACAAGATTACTAATATAAAGGAAACACAAGACTTCTTCCGAATGTCATTAAATTTGCTGTCAATGTAAATGACAAACAATTACGGTTTTTGTATTAAGGAATGTTAAACAGTTTTAAAACCTTTTCTACATATAATAATACACAAAAAAGAAATTCTGTTTGCGAGCTCACAAAAAGTTACCCTCGCTTCATATTAAACTCAATATTGCCAGATTGTCTTTACCGAATTTGACATACTGCACACGACTGGTGTGCTATAGCAGGTAGGAACTGCTTACTCTTCCGGAGCACCTAAGGACTTGAATTCGCGTTGTTGATTTCCGTTCGGTTGATTTTGTGTTTTGTGTTTCTTCGTGATGTTAATTCTTGTTCGTGTTTACCGGTTTTGTCGTTGTCCTTTCGAACTTTTGACACTCGAATGCCACATTGGTGCCTCTTTGCTTATTGCAAAAGGTTAAAAGTGAAAATTATCTTCCCTGAATGCTATGGGAGCACCTATTTGATTTTAATAGAGGGGCTATGGTGAAATGTGAAATAAAAAGGCAGGATGGCAAAAATTAGGAAATAAAAGGGCAGGACAGAGCTTTGAATAAAAAAAATGCAGGATGGTGTTTTTGGCTGATAAATTTATAGTAATTTTAAAAATAAAACATTGTGCGCGCAAGCGCGCGAAAAACAAATCCAGGCTATGATTTTCCCAAAAATAAAAAGGCAGGACGAAAAAAATATCCATAGCCCTCTCATAAAAATCAAATGGTCGCTCCCTTAACGAGACTGAAATTCCAAATTTCGTCTAGTTGTTTAGGAGTAGTTGTGCTTACGATATCTGTGGACAGACGGGCAGACAGAAGGACATGGTGGTTCTTTTATGCCCATGAAACTTTCTTTGATGGGTATAATCGCGTGTCTCTTTAAAATAATATAAGAAGGGATCGGGCACTTTTTTGTGATTTACTCCAAGGCTTCTTTCTGAAACAGAATTTTGGATTTGGGGATCGAGTAAGATCAAGTTTGTTTATTATCTCCTATTTAAGTTTTTTAAGCTAAATTATAATTGTATGTAGTTAGCGCTAAATTCAAGAAATTAAAATTAAGAATTTCCAATTAAGGTCGTGTAAATAAGAAAATTCGAAACATTCCTCATGACCAATAAGAAAGGTGAATAGTTTTGTATGAAATTCTTAATACATTTAGCAATACATTTGCATGTAGTCATATTAGCAAATGATTCCTCGTGTAAACTGTAAGATATGAGAGGGTCATCATACCACAAACACCACACACAGCCCCCACCATTTTTTAAAAATAATTCCAACTTACAAATTATTTAATGCATGCTCTTCAGGTATTTATCTTGATATTTTTTTAAAGGAGAAGACTTCATAAGTTAGATGTATATGTAGTGATTATTATATTTATGCTAAATGTAACTTGTTATATTGTTACCAACTTGTGTCTGATCCTTGTTTGCAGTTTAGAGCAAATAAAATAATTCTAAATCTAAATCTAATTAGTAAATGACAAAAAATCGAGGAAAAACTGAAAGTGTCTGCGTAGTATCGCCTTGTACCATGTACATGTATATTAGAACAATGACGTGTGCATGTTAAAACTTATCCTCCTTTGACAAATATCATTTATCAACTATTAATTAATAGATATTTGCATCGTGTTGTCTTTACAATGAAAAATCTTTTGTTTTCTCTTTCTGTCATTGTAATCTGTTTATGATAATTACGAATTAACACGATTTACGTGAACACTGATCAGGCAAAGTACGGCCATTGGATGCAAAATTCTATTTTCTGAATCACCACCGGATACGTCACGAAGACAAGTCCGAAACATCAATCATTGTCAAGTATATTACAGTACATTTTTTTACCGTTTTAACATATCAACAAAGAACATACAACAATATGGCCATGCTTAGCTTTATGTGGATTTTTCTATTTCTGTTTAATAATCAATGTTTGGGATTTATTAACGAAGATTTTAAGGATATGATGTTTGACCCATTTCACGAAATTATGGACGAATTTAAAATTCAGACGGAAAGTATTTCGCTGCCTGATTTAGACGATATTTTGGAGACATATTTTTCAAGATTGCACTGCTCAAACCGTAGATCATGTCGAACAGTACGGGTAAGGAAAACTACCTTTGTGTACTTTAGTAGTGTCGATTTCTCTTTTAAATGTTATGTAATTTACTGATTAATGTAGATAGTACTTTGAAACTATGTTCAATCTAATCTTGCAAAAAAGAATATTTGGGACCAACGGAAATATTTACGATTTGAAGGTCAATTCAAGTCATTTAACTTTTAGCGTCATGTGTGCTTTGTACTTTTAAGATTAATCTTTTCCATTCGAAAAATAAGGACATGTAATCATATTTTACCTCTTTTTGCAATATATGCACAGCTGAAATTGCACAAACACAATCGCTAGATACTGTAATCACTAATGAAGGTTTGCTGTTATTACTGATTGCGGCATAGCAGCATCTAAACAATTTTTTTAATTTCTACTTTATATTTTCAAGTTTTTTAACGTGTACACTGTTCAATACATTTTAACATATCTGTATCATTGTAGCCTCCTTGTCACTTTATTGAACTATTGTCGTGTTTAAATCTACTCACTTTGGAAGGCTTGTTAGCTCAAGATTAATTTAGCCTCACGTGGATGCACACGTACATTTCTTTCAATAAATTTGGATTTTTACCTGCCAATGTTTTGGGTCAAATGCTTTTGCTGCTTGTTTATGTCTATATTATAAGAAAAATATATAAATTTAATACTTTTTATTCCCGCTATGATCTTCTTACACACAAGTAAATAGAATTCCTGGTTGTTGTTTTTTCTTGACGTTTCTATGTTTCTTTTTTTATACAGTTTAAGTTATACTTAGACTGAAAATTAAACATAGACACCATTCACTCATAGACAAATATGGTAATCGTTTTTCTCAGACGACTACAGATGTTGGTTTGCCAAAGGATTTGACATGCTGGTTTGACAATTAGAAACGCGACGGCCATGTGCCATAGCAAACAGAACTGCATACTGTTCCTGTGCACTTGAGTGCACTTTCGTTTATACGAGTTGAGTTCGAGTTGTTGATTGCTATAAATTTTTTGGGGATGTTTTTATGTTGTCTGTTTCTTCGTGCTGTTCTCGTTCGTGTTTTCTGATTTTATCATTGCCCTTGCGGATTTTTGACTTGCTCCATTGATACCTCTTTGCTTCTTAGGATAAATACCAGCCATTTTATTTAAAAGAACATTTTAAATGGAAACGTTGAAGGTCGCTGAAATCGTTTTAAATCTTTTCACAGAGCACAAGTAAACCTTTGTAGTTTTATTTGTTTATTTTTATTTCTTTCTTAAGCGAATGTCGTTGTACCATTATACCATAATAAGTGTTTATGTTTCAGATTAATCTTAAGATAGCAACAATGTGACCTACTTATAAATTAAAATGCCCATTTTCACATAAAATCTTAAATTTGAGGTTACGAAGAGTTTAAAGCTTTAAGTTAGATAATCATATGTTTGAATGTTTATAAGTTTATTCTATACTAAAAATATTTTAACTCTAAGATTATTACTCTTAACCTATCAAAATATCTATTAACAATGATTTAAATTATGACCAAAAAATTTGCTTAGCTCAATTTTAGAAAAAAAATGCACTGTCTTATATTTTATTGCTCACAAAAAAAGATATTTATATTTTGCGATACAATTAAAAAATGTGTTTAAAAAAATATTGGAGGATAAAATCCCTTTCTTAGAAATTAAATGTTTGGTGCCTCAGGGGCGAATCTGGAGGAGTGTCCAGAGAGCAAGCCCCTTTTTGGTAGAAACATTTGGTTGGATGTATAGGAAATCATTTAAGCATGACCAAAGTGGGCCCCCGCCCTTATAGCAAGTCAGTGGGCCCCCTTTTCGAAATTCCTGGACCCGCCACTGTTCTTTACAATATCTATGTTTTATTTATCAAATCCATTCTAAACTTAGCCTAGTATTATGACAATCATATCAAAACAATACATTGATGGATTTTTGTCGCTGTTGTAATGACAAAATGACATTTATACGTATAATAGGAAAAAACAGTTTCTAACAGATTCCTATTTAAGTCACCTAACAAAATTACTCTTCCTCTTAAGATGGCGTGATTGAAACCGCACACTTTCTCGAAAGGCTTCGCCTAAATATGAATAAAAGTCAAAGCGTTCTTAAAGTTATTTTTATATCATGTTTCTGAAAAAATATAGCTCGCATTAATAATGAGTCTTCTTCTTTGTTTATATTTTTTCAAGTAGAAAAAATGTTTCTTTAAATGCACGCAGATTGAAAACTGCCACAAAAAGTGATGCAAATAGGGGCAAAATAATAAACATACCATTGTTTTAAAAAAGGAAATAAAATCACAATTTTGACGTCTGCAATATTTTTTGCAGGCGACTTTTGCCCAATGGGCAAATTAGTGTTTTCATAAAGAAATGGTCTTTGTTATGGACATGGTAATAAATACATGTTTGACACTTCTTACATGTTCAACGCATAACTCATTTCCAAATTGATCATAAATATGTCAATAAAAATTGAGTCATTGAAGAAATGACATTTGTTTAAGAAATAAGTAAATCTGTATTTTATAACTAACTTAGTAGGAGTGGCAATGGAATTTAAACAATGGGGACTTGAACAACCTTATGGCATAGATTCGCATTCTCCCGTGTCAACAAATAAATAACATTTTCCCCAACAAATAGGAAGGTTTTCCATTTTTTTTGGGGGGGAGGCTAGTTTCTTGGTGGGATTGAAAAATTGTAGTCACTTTCTGTGTAAAAATTGTGATCCACTCTATAGGCGAATTCCGATCTGTTTCTATTTAACCCGGGTCACTACAGTCAATGGAATATTTTTGTTTTATTGATGTTTGCATGCTCATCATATGTATTTGGTGTTTGCCTTTTCAACCTTTTGGCTAAAGTATTTTTTCGACTCTTTTGCGAAACGTGTATTACGTGTAGCGAAATTTATTTCCTGTGCCGTTTTTGTGATTTTTTACTGTACAGCTGTAGTTTTACACAAATATAAGTAGTACATGTATTTTGTAATTCTGAATTTCTTAGCTTTTATTGTTGGAATTTCTTACGATCAAATTATGTTTAAAACATTCTATTTATAAATTGAAGCCTTCAACCCATAGCATTATTTATGTGTTCATATCTGTATTCTTTCCTAGAAACATACAATTCAGTCGTAAAATTGCTTTCAGCAGAACATGTTTCGTCAAACCTATTGTCGGAATGTAATAAGTAACTTTTAGAAGCTTTAATATTTATTATTAATTTTTATTGGTGCGCGTGTTCGGACCTTCATAAACTTTAGATGTGTCTTATCTTGAAACAAAGGCGGATCCATATATTTTGATAAAGAAGGGGACATTACGCTTAAGTAATTTCCTTTCTATTTCCAAAAAAAAATTTTTTTTTCAAACACGGGATGGACACCCTATAACCCCCTCCCCCATCGAATACACACATAATCTAAATCCACCACTGTTTTTGATATTCATATTGGTTACCATTTTTCATGAAAATTTCTTAATGCTGAAATGCTAATCTGACATTCATTCTTTTTTTCATTCAGTAGGGTTGCTCTTTAATAATGTCATTTGAAAATACATTTGAAAATACAAAGTTGTGTATCGGGCATCTTCGTTAGCCAAGGGTTACGATCCGCTATCTCTGATGAGAGATAGCGGATCGTAACCCTTGGACAGCGAAGATGTGTATCGGGTAGCCTTGCATACTTAAGAGGTTAGGAATTTTACTAATTATGTGTCTGAAATTTATATCGATTCTGTTTTTTCTGCTTCCAGTGTCTCCAGAGTGCTGAAATTTTCAAAGCTCTTGGAATTCAAGACGGTGAAGATCTTTTAGAAAAAGACTTTGGGAAACTATCAACAATCCTCGTCTACAACTTGATACATTTTTGCAATCAAAACGTCACAGTAAATCCAGATTTCAACTTTTACAAATCACAACTATTAAGAACATTTGGAAATGGAAATCCACAACAGCTTATAAGAGCAAATTTTCTTCAAAATGTTTTGAAAGATTTAGACGACTTTTACGAATCGGACGACGAAGATGATCACCACGAAGAACATAGCGATGAAATTGATCACCACGATGATTTGCATGACAATGACCACTTAGACGATATACACGATCATCTAACTGGCGATAGCGATGAACACTCAACTATGGGAACAAGTGACGACCATGAGAGCACAGAGGCACCTAGTAATGCACATGATGAAAGTGACGAAATGGACCACCACGACGATGAAAGCGATGAACATGGTGACGATCATAGCGACGAACATGACGACGATAAAGTTGAACTAATAAAGAAAAAGGTATGCAAAAGGAGTTGAAACCATTTTTGTTTTCATTTTAATGGAAAGCATTGAAGAAGGAAATCGAAACATAAACAATTTTTTTTTAAAACTAGAAATAACAAATTTTAAGGATGATAATTGCGGTTTTAACATCATGTTACGAATGAATAGGTGGTTTTAAAGCTAGCTTTAATAACAAAAGCAGCTGCATAAAGCAATATATCATGGTTTAAAATCTAAAAATTAAACTAATAAAACATGTCAATACATTAATGTAAGGATGTAAAAGCCTGCTAATCCATTATTCAATCGCGTAAATGCATTAAAACTTTAAATATTTATTTCTTCATGTTTATTTTAGTGTCTAAGTGCCGGATCCATCTTTGACGAAATGAATATGGACCCGGATGTTGATGTTCTTGACATTGACAGTATTGAAAAAATCTCATCCTTATTGGTTTACCATTTTCTGACAGGTAAGCCGGAGATGAAAGGAGGCAATTTATTTCTTATCATTGCCAAGTATTCACCTAGATGTAATCCTATTACAATATAAACCTTTTTGTTATATGGTTGTCATTCAAAAGAACACACAAAGAATTCCAAAGTTGATGTGATATGGCTAAACACAACCTAGCTTATACTATAAAATCGAAGTTACTAGTTTCAAAAGGTTGATATGTCTATCAAATAAATTGACAATTTGAAACAATAAACGTGCACTTAAAATATTGCTACACTTTTAGACCAAAGTTAATCATTGAGAAACTTATGGATAATGAGACCATTTTACCCATTCAAAAGATGCAATCACTGAACTTTTTTTTAAAGTACTCAGTATAAAAACCCCTAACATTACAAAACAAATGCAAACTTTTACAAAATTAATATGTATTATTTTATTTCAAATTCTTTTAGGTGCCAAAATTCAAAGTAATTGTCGTAACTTCCCAAGAAAATCCTATTTTACAAACAACCTCTTCAGCCACATGCAAGCTTCAAGCGAATATATACCAAAAGATGAATTTGTCCGGCTGATGGTTTCTCTGAAAATAGCAGACAACATGGCCGAAGTTGTTGATGAGCATGGTCATGACCCTCATCGTCGAAAACGAGACTTGAGCAATTTGATTGGGTCAACGTCATTGCAAAGGTCAAAGCGACAAGTGCAGACGACACCGGATCCTTTCCAACAGGTATAACTAAGTACCAGTCACATTATTTTAACTCTGTGTTCAATAATGCATGGTAATGCATTGTATAAAATACAAAAATGGAAAGTTTGAATAGAAGCAATTGAACATTTTCAAAACCTATTTATGCATTAAAAGAAAATGTGGGTTTCAAAAGAATTGTTCTCCGTTAGATTTCGAAACATTACAATAAAGTAACAAGAAAGATTGAATGAAAGAAAATATTTAATTGTAAAATTGAACTTGTTTCAAGGCCAATTAACCATCATTTAGCGGTCTTACTATTTCCTCATGCAGATAAGATACTTACATGACTTACGTCATGTTTTTTTTTCTTTTCAGGGTGTCTGTTATACAGCAGACCAGATTTTGGCAATTTACAATGCTCAAAATGGATCTAACGTGTCTAAGGAGAAATTCCTAGAGCTTTGCCCATCGCTCATCTATCAACAAATATCGGGGTCCTGTACAGGAAAAACATCCAAAACATCAGAACAAACTTCGGATGCAGAAAGTATGTTAATAAGTCTTGTCAAAAGAAGAATCTCTCCTTAGTATTTTACAAACAGTGATTCCGTAGCAGTTAATCTTCATGGTCCTTCTGCTATTTTGAATTATCAGAAAATTTCCAAAAGGGCCATAAAGAGCTACGGACTCGCAGCTAGTGTTGTTTTTTTTCACGATTTTTATTAAAGCCCGAAATAATTGTTTTTGGTTATGGTTTCATGGTGTCATTTGTAAAAGAGTTTGTGGGGTAGGTATTCTTAAATTATTATTTTATATTGTTTTCATAGTCTGTATTGAATTAATTAATCTAAACTATGTTTTGTCATTAAAAACAGTCTCATGTAACATAAATGTTACCTTTAGATGACAGATACAGTAGCAAAGAATTAAACTTTATTTTAGGCCTTCACAGAACCAACAGTTAACTTACACGTCTTGTTATTTTCTAATATAATTCAGTTTTGTCAAAATCTAAGTAGGAAATGACAATGACCATTTATTGTAAAACGCAGTGTGTGGTGATTTTTTATTGAGAAATAAAAGATGGGAAAATAAAAACAGCATCCTCTTTACCTATCTTTTTTCAGGATATGGATACGGGTCCTTAGCAGTTTTCATCGTGTGTCTATGTTCCGTAGTTGCCGTTTTGGTGTTACCAATAGCCAAAACGTCAGCAGGATGTTACAGAGGTGTTATGAATCTGTTCCTAGGGCTAGCTGTGGGTACTTTGACAACTGATGCTATTCTTCACTTATTGCCAACGGTAAGTATTCAAAATGGATAATTTTGAGATATGGAATATTTGAACGGAACACAACATTAAAAAAATATTCATCATAGAAAAAAAGGAGTACCCTTCAATATGACCACGTTTGCTGTTCGCGGGCTTTCAAATGGCCCAGGATTGAAAAGTCCTAGAAAAAATATCAGCTAGGGCAGCTCTGAAATTTGTGGTGCATATCTTTTAATGGCAACTCTACCTTAAACATTGAAGCATCAAAATGCTATGTTATATATATAGCAATATCTACATTTATATAACCGTTCGGACCCCGACCCTTGTATTTCGTTATCCAGTCATTTCATTTTTAACAAAGCACTTCGAAAATATGATTTTACACATGAACATTACGTTTTGTCTAGGCCTTTGGAATTCATGGTCACGATGGAGAAGAGGAACATGCCCATGGAGACGAATTTATGGAAAAATTTGTTGGTTTTGGCCTCGCAGCATTAGCAGGTACTTCTTTATTATTACCCAAAAAAAAAGAACAAGGAACATTTATATGGAATTAAAAAGTTATATAATTAGAAAAAATTAAAAGATATAAAATGCACCTCAAGAAATTAAAGTTAATACATTTTCCTCAGATAAAGGCTTTTTTGAAATTTGCATTTTAAAAATTCATGCATGAAAAAAAAACTCAAATTGATCATAATTTTCGACTTTAACAAGGACTTTAATTTGGTGAGAACAGTAATAATTAGCAAATCAAGGGCAACACTTCAAGAACTTTTAATTAACCATTTTTTTCTGTGAAAAATGTTCAATATATATATTTTTGTATAGGATTGTACATATTCTATCTCCTGGAGATGGTCATGGGTGCTTGCAGAAAGAGACCACACAGCCATTCACACTATGAACTGTCCCCTGAAATTAATGTAAGTTAAAATTAAACAATTCAATGGTGTTATACCTAAGGGAGAGAACTATAACAGATCATATGAGTGTTTTTATAAATTGATTTTTTATTCTGGCAAATCAAGCTTTTAAAAGATCAAAATAGGAACAAAATTGAACTCAACTATGTTTGGGGAAAAGGGACTAAACGTCTGTTGTTTGTTCTTACAATAAAAACATTATCTTAGGGATAAGTGAAAATTTGGCAAGGTTGAATAAAGACCTTAGAGGTCAGATAATTTTATCTGTTGCTTATTGGAATATCCATACTAAGCACAGCTTAACCATTTACCTTTTTTGACAAAGTAATATGTATGTTCGTTTTTTTCAAGGAAACACTTTTTAATCTTGTTATTGTTTGTTTGGTTCTTTTAGCTTAAAAATGGAAATGGGCACATTACCGATTCTAAACGTGATCTATACAACAGCAATTCACACGTGAATGACAGCACTATACAGTTTGAAGAGGAACCAACAGCAAAAGGTACATTTTATTTATTTTTCTTAATTTCTTAATAGCAACATTAAATAAAAGATGCAATCGCAGGAAGTTACTCTTGACATTCAAGGTTAAGAGCCAATGAGCAAACTGCTTAGAAAAATATTTGAGGTTAAAAAGTCAATGTGCAACATTCTTAAGAATTGGCATGGCAAAATTTGTTTTTGGTGTAGAGTCATTGGGCATGGCTATGAAAGAACCCCGTTAAGATTAAATGTGTACATTTGTGATGTTGGGAGTCAATGTGGGTGGATATTTGGGCATTGGAGTTCTTGTGCAACTTTCTAAAGCATAAGGGCTGGAGAGTCAATGTATAATTTAAAGTTGAAAGTGAAAGGCATTTGAGGTTGAGTCAGTGAAATCCTAGCCTACTAGGGTTAGTGTTTCAATTTGAAAACTTGTTAAAATGGGTATTTTGGGTTTGTAAGTCAATGTGCAATCTGCATATTAGGGTTGAGAGCCAGTGATGTAACCTCTCAGAAAATGTATTTTTGGCTGAGAGTCAATCTGCAATCTACTAAGTTCAAACGGCATTTTAGACTGAGAGTCAATTTGCAAACTGCTAGTAAAAAACATTTGAGGCTCAAGTAAGATCCCTCCACCTAAAAAACAACATATGATGCAAGGTAATATATCTAGATTGAAATATCATCCAGAATGTAAATGGATGTTTGTTTTTTTTAAGCGTGAAATAGGTAAAGGTGATATTATTTTTAAAATCAGTTAAATTGAAATCAAATGAAGATAGATACTTGTTTAAATTTCAAGTTATAGACCATTTGTTGATGTTAAATTGATATATAATTTTAAGATAATGTTCTTAAATAACTGACCTAACCGTTTCTTTCATGTCTGGTTTTAGGTCTATCATCTTTAGCACTGATGGTACTGATTGGCGATGGAATACATAACTTTGCAGATGGTCTGGTTATTGGTGCAGCTTTCACACAAAGCAATACTGTGGGTATTGCTACAAGTTTAACCGTGTTCTGTCATGAATTGCCACACGAGTTAGGTAAATAATTTTGTCCTTTCATTAATAGTAAATCTTGCGCAATAATTTTGAATTAAATACAAATGTATATGAAATAATTTGTGTTTAACATTTCACGGATTATACTTCGTGAGTTTACCTGAAAATGAAATAGTTGAAATATTGTTAGATATTTTTTTTTCATATCGTTTTAGTTCTATTTGGTTGTTTTTATGTAAGGGAAAATAGATCTTCACAAAATATGATTTAATTATCTGTAAACCATTTTATTTAAAAACCCCACCATGGATATATAAAACAAGATTAAAGTTTACTTGACAATGAAATGCCTATATGTTAAGTAACGCGAATATCAGATATCCAAAAAGTAATATGTTTGTATCATAAAGTTTTTGAACGGATTCCACAAAGTTATATATGAATGGCATGCAGCGCTATAATGGACCGCAAAAGAGGGGGGGGGGCATTTTAGGCTCGGGTTGTCAGGGCAAAATGTATTACACTTATATTCCATTTCTGATTATCTTCTGTTTTATTTTGTTTTAGGTGATTTTGCCATTCTTCTGAAATCAGGATTGAGTGTCAAAAAGGCTCTCCTTTTAAATTTCATGTCCGCATTAACAGCTTTTATCGGACTGTATGTTGGTCTGGCAGTTTCTACTGATACAGTCGTGAGACAATGGATCTTTGCTGTCACAGCAGGAATGTTCTTGTACATTTCTTTAGTAGATATGGTAAGTTACTAATGTTTTGAAAAAAAAATATCATTGTTTTAGAGTTGAACATAGACTTTGTAGTCGAATGGTTTAGATCGTTGGTTCAAAAAAGTTTCATCGATAACTAGACAATTATTGATTTTTTTTTCAAATGTGAAATTAACACAGGATAAAAATGATTTGAATACTAGTATAATGCATAGAAACTATTTGAGGCTTCTATTTTAGAGTTTCATTTTTGTTCGTTAAGTTATATCATCCTTGGAACAAGCTCTCTGGTGACATTCCTTTCTGAGGGAGAGGAGATGCAAAGTCGCGCACTAATTATTATAATAGTTTATAATGATGTACTTATTTGAACTTGTTTAAAACCAAGATTACGCTAAAAGATCCTTGTACCCAAAATTGAATAGAAATTGGTGCATCCATGTTCAAAAACATCCTATTACTTTTATTTGAATTTTTATCACTTTTTGAAATATTTCTACATTTATTAAGCTTTAAAGACATTTTGTTCTTTTGATGCTTCTGGATAAAAAAATATATTGGCCAAAATCACTGTTGCGTCTCTATCTAAGTCTTAAAGAAGTTAATGCCCAAGATAATAAATTATAAGTTTTTCATTTCAACTAAAAGTCCCATTACTATATCAAAAGCAATAATGTGGTAATAAATTTCTCATTTTACTCATAAAGATTTGATTAAGGTAACTTCATATTTGATACTTCATGCCCATGTAAAGGTAGGACTAGACTCAATGTGGACCTCTCCCACAAACTGCACATTTGAGAGGGACTCGCATTTTTAAGCGTTACTACTTTTTTTCGCAATCCAATATAAAATAAACTCAAACTAATATTTTTGTCTCAACGCAGAACCGGAACGTAGAAATGCCGGGGTCCGTCCGACCCTCCGTCACACTTTTTTGGTAACAGTTTTCTCAGCAACAATTAATTATAGGCTTTCGATATCTAGTATGCAGCTTCAGTTAGGGGTCCCATATGGTGGGATGTTTTTTCAGCTATATCTCTCGCTCATCTACTTCCTGTTTAACGAGCCGACTTAGATTTTCCAACCCAACGGGCGGGGGACATAAAATCTGCTCTTGTCAATTTTGACACAAATATTTACCCTTGTTTTTTTTCGTTTTTTTTTTCAGCTTCCAGAACTTATCCATGGCTATAACAAAGAGAAGGGATCCCAAAGAACACTAAGTGTTGTGCTTAACAATATTGGAATGCTTGTTGGTGCTTTTATTTTGTTTATGTTGTCTGTTTATGAAGAGAAAATCAAAATTCATTAGAAACCGAGTTGGAAATGACCGAATGAGTTGATGTTAACACCAAAGAAGATGTACCTTTCTAAACATTAGATAGGAATCGTAAGGGACTTATTTGTAAAGAAAATCCGACGAAGATTTCAGCGAACAAAATCTGTCCAATATCTTGTATTTTTCATTTATATTTTATACATTTATTATAGCTACGCCACCATCGAAATTTTACTTTATATGGTAAAAATGTGTGACTTATTTCAAAACTTTAAGAAGTGTGAAAATAGTTTTTGTATATGTCAGTATTTTTGGTTGGAGAAAATGCTCACGACTTAAACATTCTGTCAATAAATCATGTGTGAAATAAAGTTGTATGTGTTAAAAAGAGATATCTATTACCCTTAGGCCATGTTGTGTTAAAGGATATATTTTGACATAACTATTATCATTTTGTTAAATTTGTCATTTTTGACATGTCATGCACCAGGCATGTTAACATGCACAAGACATGTAAATTGTTATGTATTTTTAATTCATTTTATTCACCTAACATACATGAATAGAAAGTGTTTATCTTTGTTGTTATATATTTTTGTTTGTTATGGTTTAACTATGTTCTTATGACAAAATATCACGTACATCTTTTAACGAATTAACTTGTTTACCCATTAAGGACCCATCTTGTAGATTGTTACAAATGTAAATCTTCTGAAAATGTGTTTTTCATGGTGTTGCAGTTATCTTGAGTGATACTGTGTGACTACAGTACGGATCTAGATATTTCTTAAAAAGGGGACACTGACTCAATTGGGGTCACTTTGGTCATGGTTCAATGATATCCTATATATCCAACCATTTCCCCCGAAAAAGGGCACGACCCCTTCTAGATCTGTCACTGGACTACATATGCTACGCATCACCAAATATGATGAAATGGTCTGTTAACCTTAACCTTTGTATTTAAAATTTGTTTTGTGGTGTTGCAGTCACTACATGTATAGTTGCAGTTGTATACTGTGTGATTATCTATGCAAAGATTCACAAAATTTGAGTATGAAGTTCATAGTTAATCATTGTTTGTAATATTTGTTTTAAAATGTTTATTACTTGATAATATAGTTCAAGAGAGAAAAAAAACAAATCTTGTCGCAAGTTCATATAACATATTATTATAGTTTACCAAACCAACTTTGTATGAACTAACCTAACCGTCGTTCAGTCAAATCATAAATTTCTCTAGAACAATTTAATTATTATATAAATCTTTTTTTTTAAAAAACTGTTGTTATGGATATACTTTTCAAATGAGTTTAATTATCAAAGTAATGCAAATCTTTAGAAAGTAATCCATTATTGTCCAGGAATCATGACAAAAAGTTACAATCGTTTTGATTGTTTGTCCGAGAAACCTTTAAGTATTGTGTCTGAAAATTTAATACCTATTCGAGCAATTACTTTCTGGTTTAACGGTGCATGCAAAAAGGCAACTCTGCGCAGTGCCAATTTCCGTTCCGTACACCGTGTATGGATGAAGTAAGTTTGAGTTAAACATATTTAAAGTTTGAGTACGATCACTACACATACATGTAGTCTACTTTCGAAGGTTATAACACTATATGTCTTTTATATTTTCTCGTTAAATTTCTTCGTCATGTCTCATCTAAAGTTATTGTATTTTTTATATAAATATACGTGTACAATTATAATTTAATCTTATACGTGCATGTTATCAACTTGAACTGTGATCTTTATTAAATAATAACATATCAATACTATTACTTTTTATTCATACATTTAGCCAAAGAGTACAACAAAATACTGCGTTTATAGAAATCACTTTTCATTGCCAAACCATACTGAGCGTCCAGGATATGCAGGAAACATGCACCGGCGAAAAACAAAGACAGTTTCTTGAGCAAAGAATAATCAACTTTTTAGGCACTTTTCAACCCTTTGGTATAAATGTAAAAAGACAGACCTTTTCTTAATATCTACAAATTAGTCATCAAGTTCAGGATTAAGATACCATGTGATTTTCTTCGAGTCATTTTTATGTCATTCAATCTTCGTCAGTCGATGTGTCAACTTCTTTTACTTTTTAGGCCCCGAAGAAGGACTTTATGTCCGAAAATTTGGGCATTCTTGTTTTAGTTGTTTTAAAGGTTTTATTTATTTATATTTCTTATTTGGTTGTGGCTTCACCATCCATTATTTATCTTTTTTATTTATACACAAGCCACAGTGCATCATATTTTATTTCTTTATATAGAAATCACCCTGTCTGTCCGTCTAGATTAATAATATTTTTTTTGTAAAAATAGCAAGTGAATCGGACATAAAGTTATACCCGCTTACCAACTTATTTCTTGCCCTATCCATAAATATACAATACTAAATTTGACTACGACATGCAGAGTACATTTAATAACACTTGTCTTAGACATTTTTCTGGTGGTATAGACTCTATTGGCCTGTTGGAAATCTAGTGGTTCAGCCTACTGGAATATACGCTCGGACTTTTATAAGTAGTACATAATTTGCTTCAAATGTGGCATTTGCATTTCCAAAAATGGTATATCCGATATTCCAATCTTGAACATCAAAAATTGAATACCTTTGGAGTTCATAAATAGGACACTAAAGAAAAAATGATATGCATCTTCATACGTAGCACCGCAAATGCACATGGGATTCTCAGTTACCGATTTATTCTGAGCGGCGGCGGCGGCGGCGGCGATGTAATCTTATTTGTAAGACTTGTGTGGAAAATAAATTACTTAAAAAGTATGACTAATGGCTATGCATTCTCAATACTGTTTGATATCTTGGTCCACGGATTCTTTTTGTTGTTAAATATCATTAAGCCACCTGCCGCATGACCTTGAATTTTATTAAACCCCCATTAATAAGAGAGGGTGCTATATTGCAATTACCTTGTCCGTCTGTCTGTCAGTCCGTCCGATAAAATTTCCCAGCTTCTTCTTGAGGGGTTGAATTCAAATTTCGTATACAGCTTTCGCATGATAAGATAAACCATTCACCCTTTCCAGGTCAGTCAGTCATCTACTTCCTGTTTTCCAAGCCGACTTCGACTTTGTAAGGGTCAAATATAAGAGATTTTTTGTAACCGATTCTAGGCTTGAACTAAAGGAATTGATTTCAACTTTTGTATACAGCTTTAGCATGATGAGTTGTACCGTGCCTCCTCTTTCCAGGACAGTCAGCCATCTACTTATTGTTTCCAAACCGACTTTTTTCATGGGTCAAAAATGGAAATTTTTTGTAACAGATTTCTCGGCTTCTACTAAAGGGATTGATTCAAATTTGGTACACATCTTTAGCACGATGAGTTGTTCCATGCATCCCCTTTCCAGGTCATTAGGTCATCTATTTCCTGTTTTCTGAATGGACGAGTGTGGGTATGCTTAGCACTACTTAGTGCAACCCCTTGTTAACCTCTGATCTCAAGGCCTATAGGTATTTTGCAGTGATGCCTACAGGCGAGATATACTTAAATGGCTACACTTGTTCAGTTATTTTTTTTTCATTTAGAGCTCAATATGAAGAAGGAGCTTGATGCATGTCCGAGTTCATAGTATTCCTTGTTCATAATGTACATTAACAAGTAGATACCGACATGGACGTGATGCATTTATAAAACAGAAATCAGTACCCAGCGTTCTTTAATTTTGTCGCATGCTTACAATGTATAATGTGTAGGTTTAGGGATGGACCATTTAAGTTGAATTTTTGTTTTAGTCAGAAATTTTATTTTCATTTTTTGAAGGCGTCGAGAATTTTCTTTTTCATCTTAAATCCTTCTTCGGATTTTTTTTATATACCCTCTGCTGTTAATTTAAAAAAAAGCCGCACCCTTCTTTTCAAGTTAAATGGTTGGTCACTTACGGTTTTATGGTAGTTGAATTTTAAACTCTTTTTTGGTCATTTCTAGAACCCATCCATTGTGCATTCACACTGTCGCAATACATATTGTTTAGGTATGTTGTTTCCAGGTTTGAACAGATTTGATTTTGACCGTATGTAACTTTTGCGCATTATTCAAGATTGTCAATCAATGGGGGGGTTGGGCCAAACACTAGTTTAACTTGCACGTCAAAGCTTTTGGTTGTTCCTGTCCTCTTTATATTTATTGCTCTATGTCCAGAAATAGGTCTTCGTTGATAATTTGGGGACTGGGTATTGAATCTTATGTATCATATTTTTTCAATTCTGAGCCAATGCAATACACCGGGGGGGGCTTCTTCCTATATAATCAATGGTATGGATGTGCCACAAAATAGGGTCTGTTTTTACAGGCTTCTAGTTGTAAGACGGGGTTATAAATTCGGCCCAGCTGTCACCAACAAGGTAACAAATTATGTTAAAATAAAAGAAGAAACATTAAAATGCATCATGTGGCGCTGATAGCCTGTCATCTAAAAGCTGGTCTATTTCAGCTCTAAATATCCGATAATGATTTGCCTCTGGACAACTTTATGAAGCAACATCATATTTTTGATATGGTGCCATTTGCAAACGACAACCAGCGGCTTTTTATGTTAATTGCTATTTGTCCAGAAATGGGTCTTTCTTTGATAATTTTTGGGATTGGAATCGAATGCTATGTATTACATTTTGGGCAAATGCAAGACAGCATGCAGCGACCGCTGGTAACATTGAAGACTGCTTGCTGCCTTCCATTGTTGATTTTTTAAATTTCCACTTGTTTATGCAGGTTACGTCGCGAACACTAATAACTTATTATCGTCTATGCATTACATTTTTGATCTGATGCTAATTGCAAACGACAACCGGCAACTAATGGTTATGCTGAAGGAGACTGCTACTTGTACTTTTTTCGCTGAACATTTTTAAAGTGTCGCTAATCTAAAGAGTTTGTGTTGCGTACACTTATTCGCTCGAACCATTCGAATCTCCCTCTGACATTTCCTTGCTTCCGTTCTCCAAATCATTAAGATCTGCAAAAAAATACGGTTAATCAAATGCGATCTGCTGTAAAGAAAAAGAAATAATAGTCGAAATCAAATTCTGTCTTTAATAGACATTTAAATTACATATGAAGCAAATTTTAACAGTTTTATTGTTTGCAAATAAGAACTAAATTATCCAAATTAGAAGATCAATCGCCAAGGTCTAAGAAGAAAGGACATTGAATTTTAGGAAGCCATTCGGGGAAATTGAATTGAACCTGACTTGTTTCAGAAATTAAAAAAAAAAAAGAATTAAAAAAGCGGGATAAACCAGGTTTTAAGTCACAAAACCTCTCACACTATATATGACTTTGGGATATTATCAAATGGTTTCATGAAAATCTTACTTTGGTCAATTTATGTGAACTCATCTTACAAGTGAGTGATATACCGATAGATTTTTCTTTATCTATGAACAACTATAATCTTACAACAAAACAAAGGTCACTTTAGACAACGCTTTCAAAATCCTTTAGCCCAATATCAAATCCAATCTTGCGTAGGAAGTGGCGCCAAGTAAACCAGTTACTTTCGATCACAAGTGCACACAGCTCTGATGGTTTCCGGTCCAAAATTTGAAGAGCTTCTCGCATCGAATCGCTGGAAAACTGGAGCTGATTCGGACTAAGCGATAGACCCTGCCTTGCACTTATCAATGCTTTAATGAAATCGCTCCGTGTAGAGGGTGAAAAATTGTTATAAATTGCGGTTGGGAAAGGGCAAAAGGTTTTCAAACAGTGATTACATAAAAGTCTCGCTAGTCTTCCGTTGCCATCGGAAAATGGATGCAGAGATAGAAAGCTGAATAGTAGAACAGACGCACATTTGAAAGAATTCTTCAATTTTTCTCTACTGTTTTCAATTTTTGATACTTCGGCAATCATTGTGTTGTATTGGTCGACTACAACTTGAATGGCATCAAATGCTACATCTTCCGTTTTATACGTTGGATAAAAATGAATTTGTCCTTCAAATTCCGTGGTTCTCGGTAAAGTGCTGAATCTACCGGGTGGCGTCTTGTCTTTGTCAAGTAAATCGTTCATAAGAACCTCATGGCATTTCTTGATGCAGACATCGACGTCTATAATTCCAATGTAAGATTTCCTCTCATCTTTCGGGATTTTCTTGACCTCGTTACTTAAGTGATGGTATCCACGTAACAAATTAATAGTTTCTAAAGTTCTCTTTTGATCGGCTTCTAAGTTCAAGAGGAACCGGGCATCTTGAGAGCTTGGTAAACTTTGATTGCTCCGTTGACTCGAATAGGGAGGGGAATCATCTACAGGAGAGTTTGAGCTATTTTGCGACGGAGATACGTTATCGTTGTTACTTGCCTGTGAACTTGGAAGAGAGGCTTCTTCCGCTTTATCCTCGAGTGAGTTCATCGAATCGGACTTGTGGCATCTGTATTTGCATGTGTCCGTATCTGTTCGAGACGACGATCGACGCCTTTTTAATCCTCTCTTTTCATTCAAGTTATTATCTTCATCAGAAGCAATAACATCAAAAGCTTTCCTGTTCTGGACACCTATGTCTTCACCAATTTGAACTTTGTATAGAAATTCCAAATACATTTCTCTTTGGACCTCCTCGAATCTTCTACTTTGCTCTCTGTTTGCTTTCTTCAATTTAATCCAAGTCCGTCTATATTGTAAAATTTCCGATATCATGGTCGAAACGCTCGGAATCGAATCGAATATTTTATCTGTTGATCTCCATGTTGGATACTCCACTGGTTCGAATCCCAAGTACTCAAATGATATCATCTTGAAATTACCACCCAACAATTATAGATTTCAAAACTGAAATATCAGCCTGACTGTAGCTCTAGCATTTTCTTTCACAGAACATAAGCAACGCCAAATTTATTTATGACGTTTTTGGAATCTGGCGACGAAAGTATTTGATAACTTTTCGCGCGATAACGTTGAGTTTCTGTATGTTTGATGTACAACCTGTATCGAACAGCCATCAAAATAGGTGCGTTTTACCAACACCCCCCCCCAAAAAAAAAAGGTCAAAAACCTTACATTTTTAGATTCCTCATTAAATTTCGATTGATAAGTTTGTAATCACAGAATGTTATTTGCTATTAATAATTTACCGCTGGCAAACTGAAGACGGTCAAAAAATTTAACGGTGTATGATTTTTGACAAAGAAGAGGACTCCTTTATTTGTCCTTTTTACAGCATGTTATTTGGTATAGCGTTTCAAATAAAGAAAAAGTTTCCACGAACCACCCTGTGCTAAAAAACATTGTCCCAAATCATTATTTCTTACATGAATGTTAGTTTCTCCTATTAAACATGTTTACACAATCAACAGTTAAAACAAAAACGACGGGTGCTAAAATAATTACAATCGAAAATCTACCCAAATATACCGACGACGACCTGTCATCTGAAGCTGACGTTTTAGACCTTATCCTCGTCGATAATTTTTCTTTGGACACCGAAATTTTATTTTTGATTCTTTTGTTGAAATCTTCTTGAACAACCAGTCTTAGCTCTTCGGTTGAAAGGTTCGACAACAATTCCCAAGTCCATTTAGGCAAACTAGCATTAGAGTCCACACACGGACATGGACAATCAGTTTCGTTTGCTGCCCATTTTCTTGTTGAAGATAAATGAAGCGGGCTAGACGTCGAAAGGTCGGTAGACATTTTATTTTGCATGGTGCAACTGTAATTCGCATTGTAAAGCTCTGTCAAAAAGTAAAAAAAATAACTAATTAAGGAGCATAAATATTCGTGGAGATGTAATAACATATATTACGTTCAACTTGTAAGAAAAATTTACGAAATTAAATCCCAACGAATCTTGAATATATAGTTGAAGAGGGCGTTACAAACTTAAAACCCCGATCCAATTTAGTATTTGATAAACCAATAATGACTGATATTGATTGTACGTCGACCTATGGTGTTGGGTTTAAAATCGATATGTTTGATTTTTTTACACCAGTCGATAGATACTTCTTAGCAAGCCGTCAGTAGCAGGGAGTGTTCTCAAGAGAGTTCCTTAACGTCCAGTTTTTTTTCATAGTCTCTAAGTCTCTAAATGTTGAGTTGAACTTTTATCGATCTGATTTTTACCATGCGTCATAATTGTGCTTTGTTCAAGATAATCAATAAGGAGGTTTTGCCCCAAAAGTAGTTTAATCCCATCATATTTAATATATACCTGTCCTATTCCAGAGATCTTTGACAAAGCTTTTGTTTGCACATGTTGTTTGATGTTTTTTTTGTCCACCTTTTTCTTTGACTACATTGTATTTCAGGACTGAATTTGAATTGTATCCATTTTTTTTTACCTTGGACCAATCGCAAAACAGCGAGCAGCGCCTGCTGGCCTCGTTGAAGGCTTCTGGTTGTCTTTCATTGTGGTTTTTAATTGCTGATTTTTTTATTCGGGCTATGTTACGAACACTTATTCCACGACTCACTATAGCATATCAACTTCAACGTTATTTAATTTTTTTTTTTTTGGTTTTTGAATGAAGCCATTCTTCCATTTCCATATTCCATAGCTTCTGTCAGAAGCTATGGAATATGGAAATGGAAGAATTAGGTACTAACACAGAAGCGTCAAGTTGGTTCCTTATTCCCGGTTCCCGATTCCCGATTCGAATGTGAATCAGCCACAGTAACTGTTACTTATTAAAAAAAGCAGGCAATAATCTTTCATCCGTGTTTATTTTGAGGGTCTTTTGGAATGTTCTCGCAAAAAGTCTAAAAAATCTATCACTAGTAAAGACCAGCGGTCTTTTCAGAGAATGAAGATACATATTCATCAACAAGTAAATTGTGTTAGAATTTAATTCTTGAATCAAAACTTAGAAAAAAAAATATGTAAGTAATTTAAACAGATTGCAGCAATCAAACACGGGGCCTTGTTTATTGAATTTAAATAGAAAAAAATATAACCGTAAATTTAAAAAAATCACAATGGAAAACAGCCAGCAGTCTTCAATGTGACTAGTGGTCGCTGCTACATGTAACTGTCTTTCAATTGACCCTGGATTGAAAATAAATTATATATGATTGATCATTCAAGCCTAATCCTAAAGTGCAATTAAAGACCATCTTCTTGACAAAAAAAACAATTAACATAAATTCGACTTAAATACAAACATAAGCCTTGAAAAGCATTCCTGGCTTAGGACAGGCACATTAAAAATGTGGCGGGGGTTAAACTAGTATTTTTGACGCCAACCTTCCCCTATTGATAATCAGTAACAAAACACAAACCTCGGCACAAACTTACAGTAAAAATCAAATCGATAGAAGTTCAATTCAACAAGAGGGTACCTGAGACAAAAGGACAACAAACAATGAACAGGACGTAGAGATACTCTCTTGAGAACACTTGAAGCTTCCTTGAGCTTGAAATAGCTTTTGCAGGAAAATTCAGCCCCTCTCGAAAATAAATGATTAGTGTCGAAATCAACTAAAGCCTAGCAGAATTGATTTCTTTCCAGTTAAATTAGAGACAGTGTATCTTTACCGTTCGCTTTACAACACCAACAGCCACTACATCCCTGGTAGTATGTATTATTTCCTTGAGTGAAAACTCCTCCATTTTGTTCACACACTTCCTTTTCCGGTATATGGTCGTTTTTTATAATATTTACTTCTTGGGTCGTGTAATGGAAGCAACACCATGGATCTTCTGCAAAAATTATAAAACATCGCAAAGCAGAAAATATGACTTGGGCTCTTCATAAAAGGGGGGACACCCGAGGCTCAGATAATCATTAAGTTTTCGCCTTGGTGAAAATTAATTATTTACTCAGTATAGAAATCATATCATATTTTCACAAAATTCTTTTAATTTAAAGTAAAAAAAAATGGTGTGGAAACCAAATAATTACTGAAAAAATAGCCCTTGTAATGGAGTAGTCACATACTGACACAGGAATCAGGTAATCAAGACAACGTGACTTTTAAGATATTTGCATATGTGTAACATACTGAATATTACGATCGGGAACCAGTCTAACAAGGGTGGTGCTCCAAAAATAGGTGAACAACAGAAGAGGTCACGAGCGAAGAACCGTTGTTGGCAAGAAGAATTTTCGAAACAGAGTCTAATAACACTTCTAATGTATTTGCTATATAGTGCGACGTAACCTGGGACCCTGAGTGAAAATCTTCATAACTTCTATATCTGTAGGCCGGAAGCCAAGGCCGCTTACATGTAAGATATTGACCAGGATTCTAGGTTACAGTCAAACGTAAGATTGACTATACTCTTTTTCGCAGATTCTTGAGAGAGCTCCTAAACCGGATATTGAAAGAAAAGAAATATTCCACTTGACGAAAAAAAAAGATGTTCTTGTATATATAAAGGCTTTTGCCCTATATCTCTAGGAATAAATTACATCTGGGGGAAACATCACTTCAAATTCAAACTCGAAAACAACAAAGTATGTCAAGTGAAGAAATGGTAGGATTTCGTTAGATATAAAGAGCGTGAGCGACAGACCTAAAATTGATTTTAACGACAGAAGACCAAGGGGCCACTGTTTCATACCAATTATCAAGAAGCTGTGATAAGTAGTTGCTACGAAAAATGTTACAAACTTTTTAGAAATTTCCCCCCGCCGGCCACCGACATTCACCATTTAATAACCCTGACTTTAATCTCGTTTAATCTGGCCAAAAATAAAACAAGCACTTGTAATCCTTCTTTTTATCGCCTATAATTATTTTTAAACTTACCCCCTAGAAAACCAGAGACGTACAGACACATGAACCACATCAACTGCGTGAAGCGAGATTCCATTATTTTTGCATAGAAATTTTACACAATCTCGAAATAAATCATCAATTCAATTCGTGATACAAAATACCAAACATCATATTTATAATTTTTTAATGAATGGTGTCTTATTTCTTTGTCCAAGTTTTCAAAATCAATACAAGAATATGTCAACTTTCTTATCAAATATTTTTGAAAAGCTACAATCAATTAAAGTTTAAAATTAAATGTTTTAACCTAGTATCCAAGTGAGCGGGTCGTGGTTGCAAAGAAGGAGGCTAACATCGATTCCAAGCTAAAAGTCCACGTGCGTTCTATTTGTCTATAAAAGACATTTAAAAGAGTTTGCCAGCATAGCGTCTTCGATGCGTCCTCACGGTGGTCGAATGGGGAAACTCTGCCATCGTGCATAATAAGGGTGGTCAGACAAGCATACAGCAATCCCGATCTCGAACTAAAGTGGTGGACAGTGTTGAGAAAATTCAGCCACGATCCTCGCATTTAAGGGGGTACCCAACATTTAAGCTAGAATAAAATTTTGTCGTTTAATTCTCCTGAAAACTTGCAAAAATATTCACTTTAAATAAATAAAATCAATTACATAATCTTAAGAAAATCGAACCATAGGTTTCTCGAAAATTTTTTGTTAAACATGATGGTGTTTCAACATTTCCTATTTTGATCACTGAGAAGCTTGATTTCTTTGATAAAATGTAATTATCTAAAACGTTCAAATGATTTTTAAGAGTTATCTACCTTAGGTGTCCTGTACCCCCTTATAAGACATTGCTGAAATTTCGATGTAGATAAGAATGCTGAATTGTCCAAACTTACCTACATTACCTATCCATACGTTTTCCATTGGGCGTTTACTCAATTGACCTTGTACCCCAACTCCACGTCATCCTTATTACATGTTCGTTTTTTGTTTTTTGTTTTGTCTTCCCATCCATGTTTCTTTCCCGGAAAAAGCCAAATTGCGCTGTGTGGAGTAAAGCAATAACTGACATGTGGATAAAGTAACGCACAAAATTAGCATTTTAACTAAGATGCAAAAAGTACAAATGGAGCTTTCTAATGTCGGACGTCCGAAAAGACCCAAAACAAAACCATTCGACCCAAATGACATGATGTGAAGACACAGCATAACCAAAATATATATATATATAAACACAACTGAAACTAGAATCAGGAACACAAATCATTTCAATTATTATTTTAATTTTAAATCATCATATTGTATTTTTTATTATTTAGATGTATAATTTGTGACAAACTTAATTAATAATGTGTTGATTAATGTAATAAATGTCAGCTGGTCGACGATTGGTCCAGTAAAACTATTCTATTCTATAAAGTTTTATTTAAATGCCAATATCCGTAACTCAGTGGCTAACGACCTCAATTCATGCAATTAGCTAACGTTTACTTGGTATAGAGTCGATGATAATCCTGTGAATAGTTTGGTATTATAGCTGACCTGAAACGAACGGACAAATAGGTCAACTGGGACGCTCATTTACAATGCAATTCAGCTGAATAAAACCAAATATCAAGAATTAACATGGAAAGATTCTTAATGAGTATAGCAAAAATTACGTACGTCTGATAAAGATTTCTGGCAATGGACAAGTCCATATAAAATGGCATGCTTAAAGGAGTATGTGTGCAAAAGCTTTCCACTTATAGTTTTATAATCTTTAAGGGACCGACCATTTAACTTGAAAGGGGGGGGCTTGGTTTTTTCCTAAAAAAATATTCTAAAACAATACACTATCATCTTGTGGGTACTGGAAGACACTATGCCCGCATCAGTGCTAAGCTTATCACTGAATGTTAATATAAAAGCGTACAGAGACACGACGTTATGTCAGGCCGCTCTATTGCCCACAGAGCGATCGGGATGTGTGCTTGAGATGTTTAGACAGTGTGCCCCTGACATCTTTAATGGCAGTTCGTCAGGCTTAAATGCAAAAACACTGCCCGCAAATTTTATTTGAGCACCGTATTGAGAAAATGTCACGTTCTATCACGAAAACGAACACTGAACACTGAAGATCTTGGTAACAGTAGGGCCTGTATGACCCCTTGTAGTATTCTAATAGTCCGATTAAACCCATCACTCATCTTTCCGGTGGTCGTCGAAAACTGTTTCGCTGATAGGTTCTATGTCACCCTACCTTTCACTTAATTTATTAGTACTGCTATCATGTTTATATTTTTGTTCTAGACTATAAAGGAATGTGGAATAAATGTACGTAAACGTGCGGCAATAAAGGAAGACAGTCACCAGCCTTCAATGTGACCAACGGTGGCAGCTCTTCGTTTTACATTGGCCCAAGATTAAAAAGAAAAAAAAACAAGATTCAATACCGATCCCAAAATTAGATCCATTTCTGGACATAGAACAATTTACATATAGAGGACAAGAACAAACAAACGCTTTTTCAAAGATTCCTGGCTTAGGACAGACACATATAACATGTGGCGGGAGTTAAACTACTTTTTTGGACCCAACCTTCCCCCTGTTTTACATCTTGAACAAAACAAAAAATACCACACTTTAAAAATCAAATCAATTAAATTTCAATTCAGCAAGAGAGACTCTGAGACACAGACTACAACAACAAAAAACGAGACATAGAGAAACTCTCTTGAGAACCTTTGCTTTAATCGACAGCTAGCTAAAAAAGCATCTATCAACTGATGCATATTGATTCTAAGTCCAACACAACTTCGAACTGCATTACTCAGAATACATGCATGTATAGAAATGACTTTCTAACTTATCATCTTTGCACTTGAATAAAAGAAAACTTTGGGCTCAAATAACAACCCGATTTTAAGTGTAAGAAACTGCTGCAAGTAAATAAAATATAAATAGATAAAAAATTGAGAATGAAAACGTCAAATCAGTCATATAGAACATTAGCTGTGAATTTTTAATATTGAAAACAATTATTTCAGCAATTTCATCGGTTCAACTCCAGTGAAATTTAAGGTTTATAACTTCGTTAATCTTTAGTTGCTAACCTATTCAGCTGGAATTATTAGGGCCTTTCACTGTTTAAAATTATCACAAATTATCAAGACATTTGTCATGTATATCAAATTAAAGTAATTAAGTTACCTTTTATTGCTTTGTTTTGAATCATGCAAAGCTTTTTCATATTGAACCCAGAGAACCGACAGTATAAATAGAGATCGGTCCGTAGTCCCAACAACACTCGAGGTGAAGACTGACAGCAAAACATCTATTCCATGGTTCCCATCATCAATATGAGTATACATTGGATTTTATTATTTTACTTCATAATTGCTACATTTCAGTCTTTTGGTAAGTATTTGGTTTACATAATTATACATGTAAAATTTAGTTTTATTCGCCCATCCTCTTTTGCAAAGAGCGGACATAGAAACAAAAGGAAGTGGATAACATTAGGAACGGACCATTACTTTGAAGTGGTAGGCCTAATAGTTTCGTGGGAAGCGCAAAAAATATAAGGCGTCACGATAGAATATTTTATTTATTATAATTAGCATTATTTGATATAGCAGAAATCCTTTTTCCGAATATTTATTTTCTGAACTGTGGTGCCAGAATATTTTTTTCATAGAGAATCCAATTCAAATATTGTTTTGTCAGGAAAAAAAACCAAGGCTATCCCCCTTCAGGTTCAATGGTCGGTCCCTTAGTCAGATGTCATATTTTCGAAGCTATCTTTGGACTATGCGACATCTTAATAAGCACCCAAATTCGTACGCGTCTTAAATTACAAATTTCTTTATGATCATCCTAAATCAAGAATATAAGGATCGCAATCTGTTGTTGTCTTGAGATGTAGATGGACGTGTGCTTACAACCTTCACCAGACCAAAATATTTAATTTGTAATGTTTAGAAAAAAGTTGCTCCGAGGAGCCTGAATCGCTCACCTGGTCCTTAAGCTATAATGTCTTTTCTCTGAGCTATTACCCCTCTAAGGGGTTATCTAACATCTGTGGTCCAATGGAGATTTTTGTAGAGTTAACGAGTTGAAGGTTCAAGCAAGCTTTTCCTCTATCTGCTAAAATTTTCAGTCTAGAGGCAAGTACAATAAAAAAAATCCAATATTTTACCTTTAAAGAACCATAACTTATACAAGGGGTCATATGACAACTTCCACATTATAGTCTTCTGTACAGCTTTAAGAGCTGAAGGCTTAATCAAGCAGCAGTTTTTTTTTTCTCTTTCTGCAATATTTGTCATTCTTATGGCCAAAAGCATGAAAAAACCGAAACATGAAAACATGAAATTTTTGTTTTATCTTCAAAGGACAATAACCCCTATAAAGGGTTATCTGACATCTTCGACCCAATGGAGACTATTGTAAAGCTCAATGAGCTGAAGGTTTAAGAAAGCAACAGATATTATCTATCTGCAATAGTTTTCATTTCATAGACTAAAAACATGAAAAAACGCTGTTTTTGTTTCTTTGAAGGGCCATCATAACCCCTTAAAGGGTTCAATTGACATCCTCGACTTAATGATGACTTTTGAAGAGCTTTTGATGCTGAAGAAGGAGAGCTGCATTAGATTTTCTCCATCTCTTATACTTTTTGATTTACAAGCCAAAAACAGTAGTCTGACCACCTGGTCCTTTTTTAGCAACGACGGCCATGTGTTATAGCACATCAAAAATTGAAACACAACTTTTGTGCAGGACACCTTAAGGATAAATAATACCAACAAGGAATCGGTGAGCCACTCAGTATAACCCCTCTATCCCCAAAATGAACTATGTCGTACACAGGAAGTAGATATTAGACAGACCAAATTTCGATACTCGCAATAAAGGACCTCGTACTGAAGCCATATACCAAATTTTAATTTTCTGTGATAATTATGTAGTTTCTGAGAAAAATTTTGCGAAAATTTTTAATAATTGCCTAATAAAGTTGAAAATTGACTAAGTCTGTAAACAGGAAGTAGATATCCGACAAACCTAGTTTTGGTTCTCGCGATAAAGGACCTCACACTGAACTCATATACCAAACTGCAAGTCACTGTGATATGTAGTTGCTGAAAAAAACTGTTACGAATGTTATGTTGCGGACGGACGGACGGACGGACAGAGGTACACCAGTTTACCCCCTCTTCTTCGAAGTGGGTGTATAATTAAGTTTCATTTCATTCTGTTCGGTAGTTTCAGAAGATTTTTAAAAAATTGTTAACCGGGGACAGACGACAGACGACTGCGGACGCCCAGTGATGGTAATATCTCACCGGTCGGGTCCAGGTGAGCTAAAGATACTCGGTAACTTGAATGTTGCATCATTGTTGCTGAGATGTTGCGTAACTTTTAAGTATATTTAATTGACTCAAAAATCTCTCATCCATGACGAACTACGCCATCAACATGTTAACATGATCAATGTAGATTGCCATTCGCTTTTTTTTTGGTAGAATACATGCATTCTTGACTGTATTAATTATGAGAACAAAATACTTATAGTAGATTGTGTATCATGATTTTTGAGCGATAAAAATTAATTAATTTTCTATAGTTTCAAACTATAAATCCGAAGTAGGAATTTGGGATTTCTTGTTTCATTTAACTGTGGCTAAATTTGAAAAAAAATAACAATCTTTTAGTTTGGTTTTTGAGAAGATAATTTGCAATGTTTAGCATTCACGGATCATACTATTTACAGAACTTTTTGTTTTGTTATATTTTTTTTCTATTTTTCTATTTTTCTTAACACTGTAAATTGAATTGCTGAGGCGCATCTCAAAAAATTACTTGTAAACGTTTGAATATAAGGCCCCAGACTCTTTGCTCCAAATAAGCACACAAAAGCCCCCAAGTTCTGGCAGAAATTTCTTTATTTTCCATATCAATTTCTTGAAAACACAAAATTTAGCAAACCTTACTTTTTTCATTTGAAAATAGACGTTGGCTGGTACCTGAATCTGGTCATTCTTTTAACTTCAAAGTGTTTGTCCGACGTTAGACTTGTATGCATTTTTTTTTTTACAAATTCTTGCGCACATCGGCCATACATGGCACTGAGAAACCGAAGGATAAATGCTACAAGTCCCTTTAGCAGGACTCGAACTTTTATCACAGATGTAAATGCCTAGTGATTTAGGTCAGCGCCTTAGACTCTTCCAGTAAGACAGGGAGTATCTAACTAATTCGAACAATTTGTTATTTTGTTACTTTTATCATATTTGATTTTTTTATTGATAAATCTATTTCAGGAGAGGCAAAAACGTATTACTTTTACGACAGTTGGGAGAATTTTCCTGGTGCCAAATTTTTGTGCCACTCGAACGAGCAAGACTTGGCCTCTATCAAGACTGAAGATGAGTTAAATGAAGTGAAAGCATATCTCCAAAGTATAAGCGTGTAAGTGCTTGTATATATGTTTTATTAAAAAAATCTTTTCTATATACATTGTACTTTCTTACTTTGTAATTAAACGTTAAATCTCTGAATGGAAACTACATGTAAACAAGAATATGTCCAAAAGACATAATGTCCCATCTTGCATCATTTGGGACGGACCCAAACATTATATGCCTCCCCCTTACTTTTGCGAATGGGGAATAAAAGACTAGTTTTGTTTTTATGTTTGGCGAAAGTTTTACAAAGTTCCAAAGACAGTTAGTTTCTTTATGATGTATTTTCAAGAATAAATAGTAACGTCTCGTAAGCAGGATTTGAATAAAAAAAATGGGTTTTTTTTGTATTGTAACTGTCTCCATCCATTCCGACTTTGAATGTTTGGAATCGACTTTCATTTCAGTAAAGATAACAAAATTTTTACTTGCAAGGGTCAAAAATCTTCTGTGAATGAAATATAATTGTAAAATTACATATATTTTCGCAGCACTTCGGGTGTGTTCGGTTGGTGTTGCAACAAGCATTACCCTTTCAAGGTACTGAGTACTCTCGTTACAACAATTTTTTTTTTTCATACCCCAATGAAAAATGAAATTATGACAGTCATTCCTTAAATATAAAAGATGATATTGTTAAAAGCAGTAAGTTTTGTAGGTTAATCAATCATATTTTTACGCCAAAGGATTTTTATTTCTGTTGTTACTCTGTATATAGTCCCTCTGTAATGCAGTATTGGAGTACCACCAGGATTGCCGCTAACTCTGCAAGTTTAATTGAGCCTCGTTGTGCTACTGCGTGGTTTGTGTAATTTCACTGGTGGTCCTTGATGTTGGCAAAATATGAGTGCACCTGATCCACATTGTCCTGGATTCCCTATAATGCATGATCCGTCTGTAAATGCCACTATTTGCTGTTTGTTGGTACCAATTAACTCCTCCACCACTTTCAATAATAGTTCTTGTTGTTCAGCTGTTCTTGTTTTCGATCGCGAGCTTCCAAGTCGGTTCAAGTAGGATGGTTTTTCTTTTGTCATGCTATTGGACCCAAATCTGTATATGAATTCTGGTTCTATAAGGTTAATATCGATACCAGTCTCTTTTTTTTCATCTCTGATGCCTCATAGCTTTCACATAAGGCATGATGATTATTTCTATTTCTTCTGTTTCTTGGAATCTCGTAAGTTGTTGTTTGATTGGTTCTGATATTGATTTTGACTGTATTTTTGCCAATTCAGTGACTGCTCTTTCCTCCATTCTCAGGTCTAGGGGTGTTACTCCAGTTTCAACTTCTAATGCATTCCTTCCAGCTGTTGTTGGTATGTTAAGACAGATACACAGCACAGGGCTTTTCTTTTGATTTTATCTAGCACTTTGATGTTTGATGGGTGAGTTATTTGCCAAATTAAGCAACCATATTCCATTACAAATGTACTAATCTTACCAGACTGTAATATATTCTGCTGATCTGTCTTATTTCTCTGAGTAAGCTGAGGTTTTTGTTTGCACGCCGTTCGACATATTCTAAGTGTGCTATAAAGGTAAGTTGGTCACCAAGCACCATTCCTAGTAATTTAGGGGTTGGGTTGTACTTGGGTTCTTTATCTTCTACTTTACCAGTTGGTTTTTCTGTGAGATTTTTTTTTCTTCTTTGTTAACCAGCACAGTTCTGTTTTGTCCAGGTTGATAATGACCCGCCATTTTCTAGTCCAGGATTTTACTGTGCGTGTGTCTTCTACCATTTTGTAAGTGATCTGATCCCTTTGGTCTTGATCTCCTGTTTGCCAAATTGTACCGTCATCTGCAAACTTAGTGTGGTCCCAATCTATATCTGTAAGTAGATCTCTTATAAGGAAGTTAAATAGAGTAAGTGCTAGTACAGATCCTTGCGGTAGACCTATGTTGGTAGGAAATACAGGGCCTGTATGATTGGAAATTCTGAATCAATTTCCATTATCTGCCTTTTATACCAATTTGGTTAAGTTTAACCATCAGTGCTTCTCTCCAAACAGAGTAATATGCCTTCTCTAATGTGCTAATGTGGCTTCTCCTCTGTTGAATCCTTCTGTGATATCTTGAACTAGTCTGGTTAGGCAGCTTGTTGTTGATCTTTTCTTTCTGAACCTATCTTGCTTTTCATCTATTGATTGCATGCCTTCTGGTCCACTGCTTTCCTTATACATTCATTTATATGCAAAAACTTGAGATGCGAACAACCCTGAAATTAACAGATATATTTCAGTTATGAATAATTGATAAACTGCATGTTTAATGAAACCATTTTTTTGATAATGGGTTCGATAAAAATGTCGTCATTACACACGACTTACGTGGGTTTGTGTCATTAATTTGCTGTTTCAATTTGGTTTTTTTCCTGATTATGACTAAAATACTATCCACTGGGCATTCAACAAAAATCTCATAATAGGAGATGAAGAACTTCTCTTCATTTTTAGTTCTTTTACTTTTAAAAACGAAAGAATATGGAATGTGTGCCAAAAAGACACGATCCACATATTGAAATGATTTTAATCAATGTTCAAAAGAAAAAAATCACTGCGTGTGAAGCGCTATTCTGGATTAACCTTCATCAGACACGCTAGGAGTAGAAAACTTGGAAAACCGGTAGAATATTAGATTTGATATAAAAAAAAATGCCAAAAATGTTACAACAATGACCAAACAGATAAATTTATCATTTTTTAAAGAAACAGTCAAACGTTGTATAATTATTTATTGTATAACTAATGAGGGGTGAAGAATATCAAATTTAATGTCACAAGTGTCGAATAACATAGGGATTAAACAAGAGCGCGGAACCTGCATACTCTGAATCATGTATGTGCATATACAGGAATGATCCGAATCAGTTATAAGCTATCGGAAGATAATGTTATGGGTGACTTTTTGCATTTCAATTAATATAAATAATAAGTCATAAGTCATAAGTTTATTGAGCAAATTACACCCCAAGGGGTCAATAGCTACAAACAAAACAAACATTCAAAACAAAGAAACAATTAAGAAATAGTATTGCCCCCTGTCCTCAGTGAAAGAGACTGTTTCAAAAAGGATAAAGATAAAATACAAACGACAACTTTACACAAGTTTTAAATAAATAAAAAAACAGTACTCAGTCGAAATATATTAAGCCTTATATATGATCTTTCAAAAGTTTGTGAATAATCCTCAATACCCAATACATACATACATATTCTCTCTGGGTCTTCAAGGACTCGTGAGGCCGTCGAGCATTTCACGCCACCCCTGTCTGTCACCTGCTGCTGTTTCTGCTCTCTGTCATGTGTTCCATCCGTTTTCATTTCTTTCTTTTTCAACAGTTCGTCTCCAGGTGTTCTTTGGTCTTCCAGCTTTTCTTTTACCTTCAGGCGTCCAGGTAAGCGCTATCTTGATGTTACTGTTACTTTCTCTACGTAGAATGTGACCTATATATCTCCACCTTCGCACTTTGATCATATGGGGACAGTGGTGTGGTCTTGGTGCGGGTGTACAGATCGGTGTTTGAGATCTTCTCAGGCCAATGTATCTTTAATATCCTACGTAGGCATTTGCGGTGGAATATGTCTAATTACGGAAACCGAAGAAATATTAATACCCAATTAATGTGGTTTAATATCATACAATTTGTATAAGGAAAATAATTGAAACAAAATGAAAAGAACCAATAACTTGACAATTCAGACGTTCGCCAAGGCTCGAATGTTGAAAATAAAAAATGATAATTATCTTAGGGCGGAGAGACCATTTTATCCATTCCTGGCTCCTGTGGAACCTATACGTTGTGGATTCATTTATTTTTGTGGGTACCAATTTTGGTGGTTTGATGAAAAATTATGATTTAGTGGCTTATTAAAGCCGTTGTCGGCTGCAGGATCGAGATCAATGTTAAATTTCCTTTTTGTGGAGTATCCAATTTTGTGGGTCAAAACCACCAACGAAAACCACGAAATATGATACCCCGCGAATAATAATGAAACTGTAAAACTTGATTCTCATTTCATAGCGAATTCTCTTTTTTTTCAGTGCTTCTGGTGAAAATATATGGGTTGGATTGATATATGACGAACCGTCAGGAGAATTTCGATGGCTCGACGGCGATCAATTTACTCTAAACAATTTTTGGTATCCTTCACGCGAACCAGACTGTTACCTAACTCTTTGTGGTTCTAGTACTATTTTCGAACATCGTGCCCGAGTGGTCTATAGTAATGGTAACGTTTATTTCAGAACAAGAGTATTTTCTGCCACGTTCAAAGTTCTGTGCAGTGAAAGAGGTACGTTATTTATTCCGCCAGAAACTTGTAGGGGTCACTTTGGCACCCGTCATTCCATGGTCCTCAAGAGTCCTGTATCGCCACAAAAAAATCCAGGAAACTAAATGTACATGTCGCAGTCTTTCAAAATATTGCATTTAGATTCATGTTATATTACTGTTTTACATACACCAATTTTTGCACTTATTAATCTACTTCCTGTTAACACGTAGATGTTACAACAGATGGCCGCAATTCTTGATTTTTTTTCGTTAATTTTTCTGATACTTCTTACAAAATTGTGTTAAAGACTTATATCTGTGTATGCGACGAAACCTCTGTAAATTACATTATAAGATACAATACCAAAACGGTAAATATGGCTATGCTGTATATCGATAATTCAATAAATAACCTCTCATTATGATCAGCTGCATTTGAATCAAAGCATTGGAGGTCAAAAACCAAAAGTATTGACGAACAGGGAAGACAAATCCAGTGAGTACTGAGGATATCGACCATGTGCAGTACAAGGAACGAAACTTGGTGTTTTAAACAGCTAGTTTAGGAATTAACAATCGGGAATTTCAATAACAAAAAGATATTAGAAATTAAATGGTAAATTGGTGGAAAAAATAGAAAGAAATCACTCTCTTTCCAACTATTTCAGTACTGAATTTGAATTGAATACATCTTAATTATTTTAGCCAAAAAATGGAAAGCAACCAAAACGGGAAAATGCTCACTTCTCACAACTTGCCCAAGAAAAAATATTAAGCATGCTTCATGCAAAATCAATCCTGAAAATGTATACCCTTAATTTCACCACCCACATTAAATAGCTAAAGTATGAGTCACTCTTCTTACCTGAACGAAAATAAAGGAACTCCAAATTACGTTTAGGTAATACAAATTTCCGGTACAATTTCTTACCCCGTTTGAATGATTGATTATTTTACTATTTTAGTACAAACCACGACTGCGCTTCAAACCACAAATGACCAATCTACAGCTCTGGAAACCACACCTGCTTCATTGATGGTCAGTCAGAGTTTACAGTGTCACTGTCCTTGTCACAAAGTTGGAACCACTTGGATAGATAATCTATCCAATATCACTTCTATCGACTTGCGTAAAATCGTACTGGAAGATTTCAATATAAGAATAAAGCCAGAAATCACTATCTCCAAGAAAGATTTATCCAAAACAATTCGCGCTAAAACATCTATCTATGAAAATAGAGCTGTCCCCAAATCTTTTGGTTGGTTGTCAATCTCTATTTTTTCTATCTTGTTTGTTCTTATAATTGGAATAGATTGTATAAATTTGTGTATTCGGAAATAATATTCTTCCTAATTGTATGTTAGTACCTCTGCTGTGTTGTTTGTGCAATGTTTATTATAATAAAAGAGCTTAAGATTATTATTAAAAAGTTATTTATATGAAAACAAATAGTTTAGAATTATACAATGGTAATTCATGCATAAAGGTGGTATGTAGCAACTATCAATATCTACCACCTCCTGATGGCTCCAATCAAAAGCCATCACTTTCTTGAAACCCAATTCTGAAGACGTCAAGCAACACATCCTTATTCTAATTTGGTTCTTTCGGGATTTCTTTTCTTGCACCTTGACATGCATGTATGAAACCGGCCCAGTACTGTTACCCTTTAGATCATATATGACATCCCGATGGTCCGTTTTTGATGTCGTTAAATTTTTTGGACCACGTTTACATTCGCCCTGACACATACATTTAATAGGAAATGTTGGGTTAAACCAAGTTTTTATGTCACCAAACTCATCTCAATGTAAATGTGCTGTTTTCGTTCATGTCAACTGGTTTTGCCTTTGCCCTTTCGACCTTTGACACTAGAATGCCCAATTTGTGACTCTTTACTCATTTCTCTTCCATTGCTATCTCGGGATCAAACAACAACAAATTAAGATAGACGAATAAGTTGACCCGACATAACTTATATCAACAAGCAGTAATTTTTAAAAATATACAGTGGAAGATAGCCATCAGCCTCCAACGTGACCAGAGATTGAAAATATAAGACATAAGATACAATAGTTATCCGTAAATAATCGACGAAAGACCATTTCTGGACATAGAACTAATTTCATAAAGAGGCCAGGAACAAACAAAACCTTTGACCAAGATTCCAATAGTCAGATTTCGGTTCAATGTGATAGTAATAATGGCTATATCATACCAGGTCTCATATCTCATATAATACGAGTACCTTTTATCATTTTATTTAAATCTCGGCTTTACCCCAAGCTAATATTGGAGATTTAAGTAGAACCAATTCAATACGTCACGTTCAGTTTTCGGGTTTACTGTATCATTTCAACCTGTATTATTCATCTGAAATATAAGTTAATATATATTAAAAATGAAATATAATTCAGAGGTTTAATTATATTAGAACTACATTCTTCTGAGAAGCGTTATTAAATTTCAAGTTTAAAAGTTTGCGAACTTGTCTGATTCTTACCACGAAAGGTGCCGTGTCCGGCCAGAGACGTGTCTTTTCGAGAGGCATTGTCCAGGTTTTTTCAGGACAGGGCACGATTTTTTTTCACCTGTTCGTTCACAAAAATCACTAAAAATTTTAAAAATTGGAAGTGGAAAAAATACAAAGAGGTTTTAAAGTAATCAAATGCCCAAATTATTAAAATTCTTTCCAAAAAAGTCCATAAATACGCCCTTTTCGATGCACCTGGGCCATATAGGGCGGTCAGTTTGAATGGTAAAGGAAACCGGAGTTTGGGCAGACCTTGGGCAGGTTACTGAAACCTAATCGCATACAGGTGGGGAAGTCCCGTTTTTGTAAATTCTGACAATCTGGGATCGATACGCGCAAGACCTTTTAAAAACATTCAGTTTCAACATTTTATATTCAAAACGTCAAATATTCGTTGCCTCGCTACGCTGGACGTATCTTTACTCACGTTTATGGTTATCCAATTTACCTTATACCATTATTGGTCATCATTCATGATGGGGCGTCTTACTTGACAAATGATCTTATCTCATATTATCATATCTATCAATTCATGAGATCTTAGAAGCTTCATTCATCAGAACAAAAAAAAGTAGATGGGTGTCTTTAGATCTACCATGCAATGACAGAAGGGAACAATTGATAGATCTGATTTTATTCAGAACGTTTAAGAGAATAAAAGAGTTTCATTTAAAGGTTTGTTATATAAAGAACATAAGAAACGGGTGTAGGTAATCATCGAGTTCGAGTTCGAGTCAGAGTTAAAGTTCGAGTTAGAGTTCGAGTTACAATTCGAGTTCGAGTTAGAGTTCGAGTTAAAGTTCGAGTTATTTTTCGAGTTTGAGTTAAATTTTGAGCTAACTCGAAACAGTAATTTTCATAGACACAGTCGAGTTACGACTCGAGTTCGAGTTAGAGTTCGAGTTAGAGTTCGAGTTACAAATCGAGTTAGAGTTCGAGTTACAAATTATTTATTGTTCTATGTCCAGAATTGGGTCTTTCGTTCATCATTTTACCCCCTCTTGAAAAAATGGGGCGTATATAGTGATAAAGGTGTCTGTCCATCGTCCCGTCCGTCCGTCCGTCCTGCCTTCCTTACACTTTAGGATACCCATCTCTTATCACAATTCCTCCTAAACTCCTTGATGAATTTTCACGAAACTTTCACACGATCTGTGTGACAAAATGTAGATATGCACCTCTTTTAAAATTTGATCAAACTGATTTTGGGGAAGCGAAACATGGAATTCGCTATTCAACTATCCGCAACTTCTCCCAAACCCATCAATGGATGTCAGTGAAACTTTCACACCATCTTCGTGAAATAGTGTAGATTTGCACCCCTAGTTTAAAATTTGATCTGTTTTTAGGAAAGAGGTAGCGGGGTATTTATTAGTAAGCCACGACTAACAGTTTTTCTATTTTGTTTAGGGATTGGTTTTAAATCTTATGCATTGTATTTTTTATTTCCAACTTTTTCCAAGCCAGAATATTCATTAACAAAAACAGCCCCCCCCCTCAAAATCAAATGGTCGTCCCCTTAGTCTTGTCCTATAAACTAAACTGACGACTTTGATAAAAATTAAAACTATTTTTTTCTTTTTTCTGTAAACGCGGCCTTTTTTGCAACAAAATAAACCAAGGTATTTCAAAGTATTGTCTCGTCCTTGGGTGAATTAACATATTTTTTTTCTTAAACCACAGCACAACATAATAGATGTCTGAATTATTATTTTTTCTCGTGGAAAGTGTTGTAGTTTGCTAAAAATAGGTTTTCTTTAGGTCGGAACTCTAACTCGAACCCGATTTGTAACTCGAACTCTAACTCGAACTCGAACTCTAACTCGAGTCGTAACTCGACTATGTATATGAAAATTACTGTTTCGAGTTAGCTCAGAATTTAACTCGAACTCGAAAAATAACTCGAACTTTAACTCGAACTCGAACTCGAATTGTAACTCGAACTCTAACTCGAACTTTAACTCTGACTCGAACTCGAACTCGATCTCGATGATTACCTACATCCATAAGAAACGCACCACTTCCATTCACTTCCTTTGACTTTAAAGTTTAATAGCAAACAATTCTTAAAGTAGTCGTCGGAATGATATGATATTTGGACTCAGCGTGTGTGGGGTCCTCAACAACATTCTCAGCAAATTTAAAAATTCTTTAAAAAGATTTCCGTTTTAAAATTTCTAAAAATTGAGCTTTTTAACCCAAATATGAAAAGAATCACCCGTTTTTAGAAAATTTGATGTTTATCCATAAGTGTAACCCGAAAATGGGGGCCAAAGCTTAAATTTCACAAACACTCTCAAAACTTTTCAGAAACATGCATTTTTGAATTGATCAATATTGACTTTGTTTTTTTCAACTCAGTCAGAAAGGTGGTCAGAACAAGACAAAAGAATATGCGCTCTTCAGTAAATAAGGTAGAATTTGATTCGGGATGTTTACGTAGTAATTATGGGCATTAAAAAGTTTATTAGAGCAACTTTTAAAATAAATTGTGATATAAATTATGTAAAATGAAAGTAAACAACACCCAAAATTTGCCTTGGTTTATTAAACATTGTTAAATTTGCAGCGTGAAAAGAGCACATTTCTCATGTTTAGTGATATTATGGGGCCTGATTTCCTTTGTGACAAATAAAACAACATGCTCCTAAAAATCTGAAAAAATATATCCAACAGATAAGACTCCATTCTTTCAGATAAAAAATTCCTGAACCCGTCGCTATAGCGGTATTGATAAAAATGATTGTCAAAGTTGTGCTAATTTCATAAGTTATTTGTGAACCCCCCTTTCTAAATATAGAAATTTCATTCATAAAATAAATAAACATTGAGGCCGTTTTCAGTTGACCTACTCGAGTTAACCCTAAAACAGTAATTTTCTATTATTAGCTCGGTAGGATCATGCGCACTTGATTTTTCAACTGAACAAATTATTCTAGTGTCGGGTTTATTCGTGTAATTTTTCTCAATAAAACGGGGTACTGTAGTATAGAGTTGACAATAGCGACAATATTATTACAATAAAACTTCAAGACTTTTAAAAAATAAAATAAAAAAACATTATTTTCTATTGTAACTTTAGGTAAATTTAACATACGATACGTACACAGGCATTCGTGTACAGGATAACCCATATGGTGCCCCACCCCCCTTTTTTTCAAAACCGATTATTTTTTCATTTTTTCTGTTACATTTCTCATTTTCACTCATACACATGTCAAATATATGCAAATCTACCATCAAACAGTATCTACTATCCATATTGGGTTACTGATATATAATATTCGTGTACAGGATAACCCATATGGTGCCCCACCCCCCTTTTTTTCAAAACCGATTATTTTTTCATTTTTTCTGTTACATTTCTCATTTTCACTCATACACATGTCAAATATATGCAAATCTACCATCAAACAGTATCTACTATCCATATTGGGTTACTGATATATAATAAGCGAGCTTATTATATATCAGTAACCCCATATGGATAGTAGATACTGTTTGACGGTAGCTCGCTTATTATATATCAGTAACCCAATATGGATAGTAGATACTGTTTGGTGGTAGATTTGCATTTATTTGACATGTGTATGAGTGAAAATGAGAAATGTAACAGAAAAAATGAAAAAATAATCGGTTTTGAAAAAAAGGGGGGTGGGGCACCATATGGGTTATCCTGTACACGAGTGCCTGTGGATACGTATTATTTAAGACATCTAGTCACATTGTCGCAAGTAAACTTTACTCATGACGTCACGTACTCTACCAACCCTGCCTTTGCCAGAGTTAAACTCGAGTAGGGGTTAAAGGTCATCGGGATTTACCCGAGTCCGAATTCAAGTCGTTTATTTGTTACTCGGGTTAAGTATTAGATACAATACATATGTAACAGAAAAACAAGCCGGTAACACCCGTTACCGTACAGTTTTTCCGCTCGAGGAATCAGGTCAAAGTCCGAGGCGCTTGCGCCGAGGATTTTGCCTGATTCCGAGGCGGAAAAACTGTTCGGTAATGGGTGTTACCGGCTTGTTTTTCTGTTACAAATGTTTTGTATCTGACTTGTACGACGTCGAAAAATATATATTAAAATTTTGTAATAATTTATATATTGTATGAATTGATTTCCGTAAAATTTGTGTTATACATTTAAACCACCAATGTCATTGCTCAGCCATTGTGGTCTAGTGGGAAGATAAAAGTTTAAAATTACTTCTCATGGTGGTTCAAACCCCGTTCGGAATCATTGTTTCATCGTCAGTTTTTTTTTTACCCTAGAAAAACACTAATATTACCAAATGCGTTAAAGAAACATATTTAGAGTAAGATTTTTTTTAAAATACATTTTTAAATGAAATCTGTTTGAAAAAAAAAGATATAAAAGAAGCAAAAAGGCGCCAATGGGGTATTCCAGCGTCAAAAGTCAAAAAGGCAACTACAAAACCGGCAAACACGAACAAGAACAGCACGAGTATACACACAAAAAATCCACACAAATTAAACCGAACAGAAATCAACAACGCGAACGAAATGAAAATTATGACTTACTTTCTGAATGAAAAAAAAATAATGAATTTTGTTTTCATTCAAAGTTATTAAAAACATACAGCTGACTATCTAGCTTTTCCAAATTTTAACAAACTTTATAATGTATCGATTGATTTTTTTTCTTAAAAAAGCAAACTTTTGCCGTTAAGGGAAGATATGTAGGACATAAAACATAAAAATGTACTACTGATAAGATGTTTGTCGTAATTGAACGGATTGGTTCAGGTTTTTTTTTTGGTGAAACGCCTCACATTCAACACAATTAAAAGCACAATTTACAAGCGTAAGGTTGTCCTTGTTTTACATCATCATCATATCAATTGGTTGGTTTTTTGTTTTTTTTTTTTTGGTTTTAGAAAAAAAAAACTAAATTGTTAGCAAATGTATCTTTTAACCCGTTATAGTTTTATTTTCAACAAATTATACATCTCAATCGTAGAGTAAGATTTCGTGCCAATCAAACCTTGTTCAATCCTCTTATTTATTCAAAACGCACAACTAACGATATTCAATTTTTGATAAGTATTTATCTCTTTTTTGTTATCTCTTCATGGACATAAGTTTAAAAAATCCAATTTTAATATCTTTAATGGATATACAAATACTTCTTATTTTTTGGTAATTCACAGAGAAGTTGTTATGGCATCAAGCTCTATATTAGAAATTATTTTCAACACAAGCAGAAACTTTAAAATTGTGTTTGATAAAGGAAAGCCTCCGTTATGGGGTGGAATAATTGAAGACAGGAGTATAGCATGAAGTGGAGTCCCAGAATCAGTTCTAATCTCACCCAGAACTTATTTAAGTTTATTTTTTACTGGCTGACCGTTTTTGGGCGTTATTTTTATACAAACTTTATTGTTCACAAGTTCGCAAAATTTACAAATGATCCAGAAGGTGTCTTTTAATGGTCAAATTTATGCAATATATGAATTGATTGTCGTAATAGTTGGTGTTCATATATATTTAAAGGACCCTTTCCTATGTAGTCCTCAGTAGTCGTGGGGTAAGATTGAAGTCTAGTAGGACAGGGAATGATGGTTCAAACCCCGCTCAGGACAGGGATTTTTTCGAGACGATTTTAACTTAAAATGCATAAGCAAAATGACTCACAAATTAAAAACCTTAATATGATGAATAAATCGACCTTTCATCAAAATTTAACAACTTTGACTTCGTAAAGTACGCATGAACTAAGTTGACCTGTAGATAAACTGGACGTGTAAGTTCTGAAAATAAAAGAGGCCGGTAACACCCGTTAAAGTACTGAAATTGAATAGCTCTGTGGGGGGTAAAGTCGTACAACTCGAGTTAACTAGAGTAGGTCAACTGAAAACAGCCTGAGAGTATCTCATACCCAGCTAAAAATAGCAATGGTGTACTCGACTTCCTAAAATATATTTTTTTTAATTCTGCAATATATAAGGCCTTAACTGGTGAAACTGTTTAAATTTTACTTTTTATTAATATAATGAATGTCTTTATAATAAAATGATAATAAGCAAATGTAAAATGACGTTTTAGAAGGGGGAGGTCTATTAAGTGAGGTTTGTTCGATTTGTAAAACTGTAATCGTCTCCCTTCATTTGCCTTGCAACGTTTTAGACTTGCTTGTGACAAAAAAAAACATTTTTCTCCGATTTCCTTAAAATTTTGTCAACAAAAAAGGCATAAGATTGGTCGTCATCTGTCAAAGTATGTAACCCGTCGCATTATTTTTTAAATTCAACATGTTTATCACCTTTATAGACTTCCGGTTATTCCTTAGAGATAATAAATTCCTTTTTGTCACAAATTATTATTCTATGCGTAAAACATCCTAACTAAGAAAAAAGAACAATATTTTGTCCATTCACTTGTACCCGAACTTGAAAATAACCACGACCTACTTTTTATTAATCAAAAGATTAAGTTGGTGATTTCAGCTCGCCGCGTCATTCAAAATGATGTGTTTTTCGGATCAGTTAGACATACAAATTATTTACAAGGGAGATAATATTTTGTCACCACCTGTCTGACTGAACTCCTTTATCAAAAGTTCATGCCGTATGTGCACTATTTCAGAAATAATGGCTTGTTTTTTTGGTTTTTTTTTGATGAATTTGGTTCCATTTATCATTTAGCATTAAAAAGAATTAATAAAATTTTTCAAATTATTATATAAAAGAATCCTTGAAGGAAAGAAATGATGCGTTATTTGTGTTGCTGAGTATATAATAGATGATAGTAATCTTTGTTACAAAATTGCACCCATCAGTGACAACCAATGCACATAAAAATAGAAAAAAAAAACACCTCAATGACGTATCATCATTTTCTCTAAATTTCATCCGATTCATCAACCTCTCATCCAGTTGTGAAAAAATATTTCTAACCCCTAGAGAGAAATTTGTTTTCAGCGTAATTGCACGTGCAATTGATGAGCGACCTTTGGCAATTTCTTACCTGTAAACATTAGAGAAAACCCTTCTACAACTTAATTCTCGATGATTATGGAATTTCTAACATCTCCAGAAATAAATTTGATATTTTAATCGCTCGGCCAGTAACTTCGAGTGTTCTCAAGAGAGTTCCTCATTGTGTTGTTGTTTTCGTACAGTATTTTGTCTTAGGTTCTCTCTTGTTGAATTGAACTTTTGTCGATTGAGTTTTACAGTGTGTTTTATATGTATGCTTTGTGCAAGCTTATCAATAGGGGGAAGGTTGGATCCAAAAACCTAGTTTAACCCCGCGACATTTTATATGTGCCTGTCCTAAGCCAGGAAACTTTGCCAAAGCCTTTGTTTGTCCTTGTCATTCTGTGTTAACTGTTTTATTTGAATTGGGTCTTTCGTTGATGATTTAGGGATTGGTTTTGGTACTTTTGTATTGTATTATAAGTCTTGGGCCAATGCAAGACGGTAAGCAGTGACCTATGGTCATGTTGAAGACTGCTTGCTGTTTTCCGTTGTGATTTTTTGAATTGCTGTTTGTTTATGTTTGTTGTGTCGCGTACACTTATTCCACATCTCAATATCGTCTATTGATCGCGTCGTAGAAGCTATATATATTAAACATAACTTTACAGATTAAATGAAACGAAATTAAGCATTAACTGAAACACAGTTCAACCAATATTTGCATTTTTTAAACCTATAGACTTGATGATGTATAACGATTTTTTTCCGCAACGGGTCTGGCAACTGCACAGGGACTTGCTCTCGTCTATCAATATTTTGTTAGAGTAAATGTTCGGTACGAAAAAAAAACAATGACTCTAACAAAATATTGATAGAGGGGAGCAAGTCCAAGTGGCAACTGTGAGGAAATTTGTCAGCAATAACAAAGGTTTCTGGCTTATGACATGTCCATATCATATAAGGCACGTATTAACCATTTTTGTAATGTTGTGTGCCAAAACTCCCCCTTTTCAATTGGTTAATTTTCAACAAAGTTAAAAGTATCACACTATTGTAACGGGGTTGCTCCCCTTCGTACATTAATTAGTAGATTCAAATAGCCAGCCTTTATCCCTGAACAAGGGAAGTACTTCTTTGGTTCAGAGGTAGAGCGCCTGACTGTAAACCTAGAGGTCTCGGGATCGAATCCCGCTCAGGACATGTCGATTTTGTGAAGTAATTCATGCTCTCCGGTTACATTGGCGCCCAACTAAAAAACCCACGATGGTTAGAACAGGAAAACTAGCCAGGGTTAGTAGTGTTAAGAGTCATACATGAAGGTATGATGACTCTTGAGGAGGGGGAAGTGTAACGGGGTTGCTCCCCTTCGTACATTAATTAGTAGATTCAAATAGCCAGCCTTTATCCCTGAACAAGGGAAGTACTTCTTTGGTTCAGAGGTAGAGCGCCTGACTGTAAACCTAGAGGTCTCGGGATCGAATCCCGCTCAGGACATGTCGATTTTGTGAAGTAATTCATGCTCTCCGGTTACACTATTATCGTCCAAGTCCTGGTAAACGAATAGGTCCGAAGCAGGGCTAAGTTTGTCGCTCAAAGTCCAAATTCAGCGCCCAGAAATTGACGTCGAGTCAGACCGCTTTGCTCACAGAGCAAAAGATAACACTGACATCTTGCATGCCGAGGTCCATAATGCAAAAAAAAGTTACAGTCCAAACTGGTTTCCTCGATGATTCCCGTGTGTCTGCCCAGTTCTTCCACTATAGCGATCGTTTTTCAAATTCAAATCAGTCAAATAGAACAAAAGACAAAGTCAAGTTTATTTTTTAATATTGAAACAATTATGGCAGTAAACGCATGTCATCATTTTAATCAGTTAACCTCCAATGAATTGTAAAACTAGTAAACTGTAAATTCCGGTCTCAAAATGATCATTGTTTGTGAAATTTCTGCTGCTAGCCTATGCTAGAACTATAATGTGTCTTACTGTATTAAAAAGTCATAAATATTAAATTGCGCATGCCATGCAGTCATTTATTTTTTCTACTTTGAATTATGCAAAGCCTTTTCGTATTGGACCTATAAATTAACTGGCTCAGTCGGTTATCCCCAAAACACTAGCGAAACAGCTTTTCCGGGGTTTCCATCATCATTATGAGTATACTTGGGATATTTATATTTTGTCACATAACCATTGCATCCATTTCTTTTGGTAAGTGTTTTGCTGTACATATACGTATACATCTTGACACTAAATCAAATGACAGCGTCATGTATAAATAAGATATTGTGGAACAAACACGAATTTCTATTTAAATGTAAAAATTCATTTAAAATAGACAAAACGCAAAGCTGGCTGAAATTGTTCGTATCTAGTAATAAACCATAAATGGAAATGTGTTTATTTTTCAAAACCAAATCCCAGAAATCCCAAAATTCTTTAATCTTACATTTTTGTGTCATTTGAAAAGCACCATTTTCTTTTAAAATAACACTAGTATCTTTTCAACCTTCAAATACTTTTGCTTTTGCCAAACGGCGTATGCGTCGTTTTTTTTTTTTTTTTTTTTTTTTTTTTTTGGGGGGGGGGGTAAAATTTTCGCTCAAGTTACGGTATTTCCAATTAAAAGAATCAAGGAAAATGTCAAAATGAGTGAAATAAGATAAGTTCAAGGTGTTTTTCATTTAATACCTCGAACTAATATTGGATGCGAAAAAAAATATTAAGGAGGACACAAATTGAGACCTTTAGTTTGTCCGACAGAATGAGTGAGCGAGTCAACTGACAAACATAATTATATGAAAGTAATTTTTTTTGTAAATAATAAAGCATAAAAAATTCATATATTTCATAATTTTGTGTTTTAGGACAGACAAAAACGTATCACCTTATGGACGACCGTGTGGACTTTCATGGCGGCATATATTTGTGCGACACAGATGGGCAAGACTTGGCTACCATAAAGACTGTAGATGAATTAAATGAAGTAAAGGCATATTTAGCAAGTATAGGACTGTAAGTGTATAAATATATGGTATATGTTTTCATACAAAGGTTTGGTCTTAACACTCTTATTTAAAGCACATGAAACCTAGAATTGTGTCTGTAATCCATGGATGTCCCACCCCTACTTGAAATATCTTTGGCCCAACATGTAGAACTTGATACATGGACCTTTACCAAGAACTAAACCAGAGTTGTCTAATGCGTAAAATTGTAATCGGAAAGAAAGTCACAGGAAAAAAAGTCACAGGAAATAAATGTATTTTATAGTCCCTATTGTTATTATATTTTATTTCTAAACTATTCTTCTATATTTTCTTTTTTGGTGTTGTTATTTCATTTTTTTAATTAAAAAAAAAATCTCGGAAAAAAAGTGTAAGATATGAATAAAAACTCATTTGGTGTTATTGACTAGTGAAAATTACCAGTAATATATTTTACTTACAAATTACTCATTTTTGTCTCGCCTGCGAAGCAGAGCGGGACAAAGGTGTTACTTTACGGGCGGCGGCGGCGACGGCGGCGTTAACTTTTTGGAAAAGTTTTATGAGCACCTCCATATCTCAAGAACTATAGGTCCTTGGTTGATGAAACTTGGTATGCATATGCCCCAGTAGTAGCTTAGCACAGTTGCATCCCCATCTTTTGACCTTGACCTTGATTTTCCGGTTGAGTGACTTTGACAATTTCCAATACATTTAATAGCAATGGAAAAGTTTTGTGAGCACCTCCATATCTCAAGAACTATAGGTCCTAGGTTGATGAAACTTGGTATGCATATGCCCCAGTAGTAGCTTACCACAGTTGCATCCCCATCTTTTGACCTTGACCTTGATTTTTCGGTTGAGTTACTTTGACAATTTTCAATACATAATAGCAATGGAAAAGTTTTGCGAGCACATCCATATCTCAAGAACTATAGGTCCTAGGTTGATGAAACTTGGTATACATATGCCCCAGTAGTAGCTTAGCACAGTTGCATCCCCATCTTTTGACCTTGGCCATGATTTTCCGGTTGAGTGACTTTGATTGTTTTTATTGCATACATTTGCAATGTTTAAGTTCTATAAACATCTTTTGATCTCAGAAACTGAAAATCCATGTAAATTCAAAATATAGTTGAAGTAAGAAAGAATAATTGTTTCTGATGGTGCCGGCAGGCGAGACATACTTTAGTGTTAACTCTTGTTATATAGTTATATTAAAAACATTTTTATCTTTGTAGTTTTGTATTAAGTCTTGCTTACTTTCGCTTTTTAAAAAATGTTGATTAATATTTATTTTTCTTTAAAAGACAAACAGAAAATTCTAAATTGTTTGCTGGTGACTTTTATATTCATGTTATTTTCATTTTTCATGTTTTATTACATTTGTTATTATTATCATATCTATGACTAAATCATTAATAAATATTAGAAATATACAGTATAAAAATACATTATTTTAATATTTTTTTAATCATTCAATGTATACATTGTGACTTTATTTCCTGTGACTTTTTTTCTTGTGACCTTTTTTCCCGTGACTTTTCATCCGTGACTTTTTTCCGTGACTTTTTTTCCTGTGACTTTTTTTCCTACATTCGCGTAAAATATAGGTCGCGGTGATCTACTTTCAAGTAAGTGATGTAGCATAACGCAAGGCACATCTAGTTGTGGAATATCATTGCACACTAACATACAGAAGCCGAGATAAAAAAAAAACCAAGAACATAACCAAAGTGTAACGGATGTACGGACGGACAAAGGAAAAACTAGATCTATACGATCCACAGACGTGGGCGGGCCAGAATAAGAAATCTTGACGTTTCGATTGATTAATCTCAGGCAGCTGTCAGTAACAGCGAGTGTTCTATAGAGAGTTCCTTTACCGTCCCTTTATTTCTTCTTGTTTTTTTTTGTCTTAGGTTTCTTTCTAGTGGAATTGGACTTTGATCGATTTGATTTTTATTGTGTGTTAAGTTTTTGTGCTTTGTCTAGGAATATTGATAGGGGGAGGTTGGGCCAAAAAACTAGTTTAACCCCGCCACATATCCTAAGCCAGCAATATTTGACAAAGCTTTCGTTTATACTTGTCTTTTTGATTTTTTCTGTTTCTTGTTAAAGAAGAGGTCTATCTGTGACTATTTCAGGACTGGATTTGAATTATATGCATTTTATTTAGACCATGGGCCAATTGCAGAACCGCGAGCAGTGCCTAATGGCCTTGTTGAATGCTGCTGACGGTTGTCCATTGTAGTTTTTCTAAATTGCCGCTTAATTGTGGGATGTGTCGCGTACACTTATTCCACAACTCATTATTTCGAAATATTGCCACATTTTTATATATCATTCAATTTACAACACATTAGTGTGTTGATCGAACTGATCAGCGTGTATCTATAAAATGGGTTAATTTCGTTATGGTGTATATAAAAGATATGAAATATGCCCACATAAACTAGCGGCAAGTAAGGCTGAGTGAAGCAAACCCAATGAAAACAGCCACCAGCCTTCAATGAGGCAAGTAGACGCTGCTTGCTGTTTTGCGATTGGTCCATGGTCAACATAAAATGCATACATTCCGAATTAAGTTCTTGAAACAGTCCAAGAATGATCCTCTTCTTAAACAAGAAACAGAAAAAGAAACAAAATCTGTGTCAAAGATACCTGGCTAAGGACAGACACATACATGTACATGTATAGGCATTTTAAGCCATTTTCAATCAATCTGTGCGGGGTTTGGGGGGAGAAGTTTAATCGCTTTCTGGGTGCATTGGCCTATGTTGCGTTGAGGGTACATTGGCCTGTCTTGTTATTTGGGTTTTTTTTTCTTTCTGGTATGTGGTCGTACATTGGCCCTTTTGCATGACATACATGGGTTTGTGTTATAAGTGATGTTTCCTGGGTGGGTCTGCACAATTCAATTTGTTGTTTCAATTAGTTCTTGTCCTTAGTTATATTATGACTGAAATAATGTTCACTGGACATACAAAACAACAACAAACAAACAAACAAATCAATCAGCAGCATTTAAATAATAAAATAGTCTGCTATCTTACCTTAGTATATATTACCTAATATAATAAAATTTCATATTCTATTAAGTATATTTTAATTTTGACCATTATCACATTCTACCGGGCAATAGAAAAGTGTTCTATTGCCCGGCGACGTTCTATTGCCTATTGCCTGTTGACCTCAAATTTGATTGGACGATATAAAAACATGAATATTTATTATCTATATTCCGGGTCATTTACGTGATGTCCGTGCAACTGCAAAGTCTGTTTGTGTGTGTTCTGGTTTAAACCGACTGGTCTGTCATTACTTCCTAAATATGGCGTAGTTCAAGCGGTCATTAAACCCAACCTTTTTTTTCAAAGTATATGGAAAAAATAACCTAATTAAAATTTTCTTTCAACAAAATACGACTAATATTTTTATTAAAATAATATTAGGTAATAAAACAGTTATTGAATGTGTATCAAGGCAATGGATCAGAATATTTTCCCCGAGGTATCCAGATTAGCTTAATGTTCTATTGCCCGAAGCCGTAGGCTGAGGGCAATAGAACATTGAGCTTATCTGGATACCAAGGGGAAAATACTTCTATTATTTTTTCAATAACTGTATAATATTGCTGGTTTCAAGATACTATCACCACGCATCAAGTATGTGTTACTTACTCTCTCGAAACACCTGAGTTCACTGTTTTTACGACTTAAGTACCACTTTTGATAGGAACCATGCAAAAAGCGATTCATGGGTGGAAAGCCTACACCACTTTATTTTTGATATGTTACTCCTACTAGCACCCTGATTCGATATTTTATACTCTTTTTTTAAACAAGCGTTGGTCCTGAGAGAAAAAAAAAATATATAGAATGCATTGGAAAATTGTAAGACAGGGAGATAACTCTTAAAACTGTCAATAATTTCAATAGAAACCATTGTTACAAAATAGCAAGATCTCTCCCAGGACCAGACAGTTATGAGCAAATTGTGATTTATTTCTTATTTTGTATACTTTGAACTATCTTTTGTTAAAAATAAACCACTGTAGCCTTTTTATCGATAAATCACTTTTCTTCAATTTTGCATGATTCTTAGGTAGAGTACTACATTAAAAGTTCTTGTTGATGATTGCTGTTTATTGTTGCTATGTATGGTTTTATGTTGTTTTATTTTTATCGACCAATTTTGTCTTTGCCTGCATTGGTACTTTTTTGCTTCATATTCTTTCTAATTATCTGTTTTAATATAGTAGGAATTGAGATATCACCAGTTATCCTAATGACCCTGTCACACTATAACGTTTTAGCCAACGTGTGCCAAACGTTCGAATACGTTGGCAGTCGCTGTAAAAAGTTTCAAAAAATATCTCGGTAAACGAACCCAAAACGTCAGACTAACTATCTGCAACGCAAAACAAACTTATTCAAAACTTATCTACAGCGTTTGTCTAGCGCACTTGACGATTGCCTAACGCATTCATACGTTCGTCTAACTTATAACTTTTACTCTCGGTAAGGAAAGAAAATGGTACTTAATATCAAGAGATATGCACTCAATGTAAAGACATAAGCACTCAATATAAAGACATTAGCACTTAATATAAAGATATAAACACTTAATATAAAGATATAAACACTTAATATAAAGAGATAAGCACTCAATATAAAGACATAAACACTGAATATACACTTGTTTCTATCGGATATAATGTCAATACCACCGAATATGATAAAAGAGCTCAACATAATGACATATCCGCTCAATATAAAGACATATCCACTTAATATAAAGACTAAATCATTCAATATAAAGACAAAAGCACTCAAAATAAAGACATAAGCGCTATAAAGACATAAGCACTCAATATAAAGACATATCCACTTAATATAAAGACATATGCACTCAATATAAAGGAATTAGCACCCAATATAAAAACATACGCACTCAATATGAACTTCTTTCTACATAATATAATGTTGAAACCACCGAATATAGACAAAATCCGTATGTAAAGACAGCAACGGCTTTCCATAAATAAACATAAAGTGAAGTTACTCTTACATGTTTTCTCATTAAAATTCCCTAAATCTGTTTCAGTGCAACGGACACACTAACTGATATTTGGGTTGGATTGAAATATAATGAATTATCAGGAGAGTTTCAATGGATTGATGGCGATCAGTTTACTCTGAACAACTTTTGGTATTCTGGTGAACCAAACTGTTATATCATTCCTTGTGGTTCAAACTTGGAACATTGCGTACGAGCGAACGTACTTACCGGTGGCAACATCTTCTTCAGAACTAAAGCTTGTTCAGTCAGGTTCAAAGTTCTGTGCAGTGAAAGAGGTACGTCATTTCATAATGCTGAAACGAGTAAGTAGGGGTCACTTTTGAACTAGTCTTTCGTCGTCTTGCGGCGGCCGGTGGGGTCACAATAAAATCAATCAACTTCTTCTTTCAGTTTTTTTTTTAATTTGGCACGTAGTTTTGGATTTTATTACTACATGTATATGTAACAACAAAGGTTCCAAACATTTGTAGATAATACATGTTGATACCACTAATAATAGCATGTGAAGACGTACACCCGACAATAACCCTTAAATGAGCGTCAGTTTAAAAAAAAACACAAAGTAAAACAATCAGCAGTTCTAAAATCTAAAAAATGTCAAATGTTTACTGTTCACAAAAAGAGCTTATATATGGCCCATTTATTTCGTATATTAGATAAAAACCTAAACGAAAACACAGAAAGTAAGATTTATGTTTTACATATTTTTCCGATATACTTCTATTTCCCTGTTCTCTGATTCTAAAACTACGGTGGCTATTATCATTAGTGGGAGTATCAATTTTCGTGGTTTTCGTGGGTGGACTTTACCCACGAGATTTAATACTTCACGAAAAAAATAAAAACATAAATCTGTATGCTGAAGACTTCATAACTTGAATGTAAAAATCCACGAAATGACATTTTTTCATCAAACGACGAAAATGGGTAGGCATGAAAATAAAAGAATACACAGTTTAACAATTAAGAATGATTGTATCATTATTATTATTATTTTAGTACCTACGACGACTGCGCTTCAAACCACAAATGACCAATCTACAGCTTTAGAAACTACTCCCGTTCTACCGACTGTAAGCCTAAGTTTACAGTGTCAATGCCCTTGCAGCAAAGTTGGGACCACTTGGATAGATACAATTTTATCAAACATCACGTCTATGGACCTGCGGCAAATCGTACTGGAAGATTTCGATAAACGAATAAAACCAGAAATCACAGTCTCAAAGACAAGTTTATCCAAAACAATTCGTGCTAAAACATCTATCTATGAAAATAGAGTTGTGCCCAAATCTTTTGGTTGGTTGTCAATCTCTGTTCTTTCTGTCTTGTTTGTTCTGATAATTGCGATAGATTGTATGAACTTTTGTATGCGGAAATAGCATATTTTTGTTTGTGTTACATTACGTGTGTTAATCATTGCATTTATTTCATGTATTCTTTTGTTGTTTGTGTTTTATGATAGCATTGAAATACGTTATTCATATATATTTGTGATTGTCAATGATTTCCTCCTTAGATAATGTTGTAGCTGTGTATGTGGTGCTATTGCTGGTACAACCAACCCCTAAAACTTTTTTTTTTTTTTTTTTTTTTTTTTTTTTTTTTTTTTTTTCAAATATACAATTATTTATTTTATTTCATCCTGTTACATTTCCCTCAGTGGCCCAGGGAAAGCGCACTGAGGGGCCATGTGTTACACTAACTCAGCCACGCCCATGGATAAGCGGGAGAGAAATGGTCCAATAATAAACGTCAAAAACAGATAATCATGATAAATAATGTAATACATTAAAAATCATTCAACCTTATCATACATGTGTGTGCACGTGCTTAACTCATGTTCATTTTTAATGTAAGGATATATTATCATAGAAATGTAAGTATATTATATAATAGATATAGTTATATCATAGATATCTATGGTTAACTACAACTTGTTCATACAATATTTCTAACAAGTAGATAATAATCATGTAACAAAAAAATTATTGCGCTGAATTTGATGATAGTAATCGGCGTATAGCCATTTCTATTTCTCTACTTATTTTAATACGACAATTTATCAAAAGATCAAAATTATCCTTTAATTCTATTTTGATAAGGTTTATAACTGAGATGGCTGAAAAAGTTTTATTTTCGAATTTTATTTTATTTCTCGTTTTCCAAATAATCCACTTTGATATCATAATAATTGCATTACCTAAATAGGCTTGTATTTCGGAATTTCCGTTGAGTCCTAAAATAATATTTTGTTCCACAAGATCTGCCAAATCTAGAATTTCTGTAAAAAGACTTTGTAGATATTGTATAACGGGATATACCTTCTTACAATTGTAAAATAAATGGATCTGAGTTTCAAGGTGGTGTTTACAAAAGTGACATAGTCCATTCGTTTGGGACATTCCGAATTCATTGAGTCTGAATTCAGTAAAAACGATATTGTGTACTGATTTAAAATGAAATTCTTTTATTTTATTTTTTATTTTTATTTTGTTTATGACTGCCCAGATGTTAGGCCATGGTATCCCATTTCCATATTTTCTTTCCCATTTAGTTTCACAATTTGGTTTTGCTTTCTCATTAAATAAGTTTTGAATTTCTTTTGATTTCAATTTGTCAAACGTTATCATTTTTTCTAATTTATCATAAAATTCTAATTCCTTCAAATTGATTGGTAATGACTTATGGCGAAGGACATTTATATTTGTGCCTCGAAGTATTTGAATATATTCTTTGGGTAAAGCGGCTTTGATTTTAGAAAACTCGGCTATGCAGTTACGTTTATCGTTTAAGGCGTTATAGATCGTATTACAATTCCTAAAATCATTTTCCATACAGCTCCAAATATCCCTAATTTTAAATATATTGCTTCTAAGAAAGGACCGAAAAAATAATGGTCTATTAGCAAATCGAATATCATTATTGCAAAATATATTTGTATTTAGCACTTCATTCATATTAGTTGGTTTATATTTTGCTCGGAGCTCGGACAGTGAGTTTAAAGCGGCTTTATAATATGAAGGGATTTGTCCAATATTTAGTGCACTTAAGTTGGAACATATGCATAAGAAAAATTCTTGGCCGCTTATCTCGTCATATTGTTTTAACCAATGTTTACCCAAGGCATTCCAAGATTCGAGTTCTGAGTGTATAAGTTTGTATAGAAATTTTATTTGTCGACTTTTAACAAATGAATATATATTTATCATATTAAACCCCCCTTCTTTTGATTTCATACAGCACACTTGTCTGCTTAATTGTGGAACTTTGTTGTCCCATATAAATCCCCATATTAGTTGGTTGATTTCTTTAAGCTAGGTATCTGGAATTCCACGCATTTCAATTTCATACCCTATTAAGGAAACAATAAAGTTTTTTATTATTAATGTTTTCCCTTCTAGGGTAAGATTTCTAGTTTTCCAGATTTGCAAACAGCTTTTAATTTTATTTATTTTTGGTCTCCAAATGAGTTCATCGTTAATTTCATAGCCACGATGCACTCCTAGTGTTTTTACGTTTGTTTTTATCCATTTAATTTTTTTAAACCTTGAATTGCTACCCTTAAGCCGACCTATGAACAACCCTTTTGTTTTGTCATAATTTATTTTTGCGCCAGACGCGCCTTCGTAGGTCTCCAATATTTCAAAGGCCTTTTTGACGGATGTTTCGTTTCGCGCAAGAAGTTGAGTGTCGTCTGCTAAAACTTTTAGTTCAAACTTTAAAAGTTCTTAGGTTTTCAATGCAAAATCTCTCAAGCCAGCAATCAACTTCCGCCTACAGATGAGATGATCCAAACACATTACATCCAAAAATGATCTTTGATTTGAGACCACCTTGAACTGCAAAAATCAATGTATTGGTTCATTTAAAGTACCTACACATCTTTGAAGAAGTCGAAGTCAAACAACAAAAGTAATCAAACACATCCTTGGCTTACTTCTTTCGATCTTTAGGTAATTCTATCATTTAATATTTATCGTGTTCGTTAGGAGTTTACTTAATTCAAATTGTAAAAAAAGATGAAAATGTAGTAAAAAAGGCTACGTTTCTTTTTATTAAAATAAAACAGTACAAAAAAACTTAAATTTAGTTCTTTACCATATCTGACACGCTGAATTGACTGTAGCCTTGTGTCCCATTTTCTCAACTTCATCATCATTTTATGTTCATTTTTTAATTCCTTTCACATTCGTCTCCCGTGTGCAGCTTATGAGTAAAGAAATAACTGTTTCTTTCGTGCGTTTGTCTTTTCGCACTCTTGACAATGGAAATCCAATTGGTAACTCTCTGGAAGCAAAGAGGCCCCAATGGGACATTCGAGTGTCAACAGTCCGAATGGGCAACGACGAAACGGCAAACACGAACAAGAACAGCATGAAAAAACACAAATAAAAAAATCAACCGAACGGAAATCAACAACGCGAACTCAAGTCGTAACAAGAGTGAACTCAGGTGCTCCGGAAGAGTAAGCGATTCCTGCCTGCTATAGCACACCCTTCGTGTTGCTAATTTCCAATTCAGTGTGTCAAATCCGGTAAAGGAAGATAAAACAAACTTCTACGACAAACCAACATCTGCACTCATTTGAGAGATAGAAATCCCATATTTGTTTACGATTGCATGGCGTTTACCGTAAAATTTCTTGAGTGAAGACAGCAAACGTGGAGCAACATAACCATGCGTCAGCAAATTCTGTGTCAAACGTGACGCTCTGCCAAGGAAATCGATGTAATTCCCGCAAGCTCTGGAGTAACGAATAAACTGTGATACGAAGACTCAACAAACAGGAGCGGACGGCATGTTGCTACACAAAAAAAAAGAAAGTTAACGATTGGAAAGTTGAAGTCATCACGTTTGTCATAGAGCTATGTTGAAAGTCTTCATTGAGAGTCAATTTCGAGATGTATGATCTAAATATGAAGCAGACTTCCTAGAATCCGTTGTGTCGGAGAAAGTCACCAAATCGAGAATTGTTTAGTGAAAGGACACCATCAATATAACGGAACGTAAGGTTAAAAGAGATAAAAAGTCTATGATCCTTTTTGTCTGGAAAATACTGTAAAAAATCTGCTTCATATGAATGTAGAAACAAATCAGTAAGCAGATTTTTTGCTGAAAACACGTCCACCAAACTGAACAAATATGTTGTCAATAAGAAAATTAAGCATGTCGACTATAAGGTCTTCTATTTGTTCTTTTTCTTAGACTCATTGATGACAAAGTAAGTCTTAATGAATCGACTACCAAATATTTGTTCCTACGTTTTCCATTCTTTTTGAAAAAGCTGCGTTTAATCAGCTGTGCCAATCGTGATTTGAATTGTTCAAGCGGAATAAAAGTGTAATGAGTGGAGTAATCGACAGATGTGATGCTCTTGCAAACTGAAACTGATTCCGAGCGAAGAATTTCAAATAGTTCTTTCGAATTTTTCAGGATCCACATTTGATCGACACCATTTCTAGGAAGCCTGATTTTATTGCTGTTAGTTTTGAATTCAACAGAACTGAAAAGGGTTTAGTTGTACATTTTGATGACTCTGCAATGAAGCGCTGTTTGTGTGGATTTTTATGTAGTTTAGAAATTCAATACAGGGATGGAATGTAATCATTGTCAGCACCAATAGAGAGCCCGAAAGAGGAAATGACATATTTGTCAATGATTTCCTCCTTAGACAATGTTTTAGCTGTGTATGTGGTGCTATTGCTGGTACAACCAACCCCTAATTCAGCTGTCAAGCAGTCATTATAGTGTGTCTTGCACACAAAAATTATGTTATTGGGTGCTTTGTCTGCAGGTACAACAACATATTTGTCAAGTAAGGTGTACAGTGTTTATTAACAAGGATAATACCCGTTTTGATGCATACTCCCCAACCTGTTTAACAAAATTTCTAACATTTATTTAATACTTTTTCATTCAATTTATAATATTGTTTTAATTAAGTAATGCTGAAATAAATAATGTCGGCCATTTTGTTTCCATCCATAATGACCTTGTTTTCTGTCACAATTGCCCTACCATAATACCCAGTTTTCTCATAACAGGTTGGGGAGTATGCCCCAAAGCAGGTATTATCCTTGAATCAGATTTTGGATATTTGAAACTTTAAACCTCTTTCATGTACTTTAGCCAATGTGATATCAATAAGAGCTCTGAGATTATTATGAAAAATAAATAAAACCTAGTAATACTGCAGTTTTTAAGCACCGTCCTCTGGTGACCACAGCATTCATGGAACAACCTCACTTCCATTTGTGCTTTGATCACGGGGAGTACTGTACAGTATATACAAATATTACTTATATAATGATATATTATCAATGCTGCTACTTTGAGTATAATTATTGCATTCCTGAAGCACCGCCCCCTTATGACCATAGCATGTATATGACTGTAATGTATGGAACGCCATAGCTGCCTTATGATGGTGTGTTTCATTATGTGGTGGGGCTTGTTTAGGGGGGTACCAATATCCCATATCCCCGTAAATTTTTCATCAAATATCCAATATCCCAAAAAGTGTTTTTTTCCAGTATCCCATATCCCTGTAAATAAAATGCACTTAAATATCCCATATCCCAGTAAGTTTTGCCTCAAATATCCCGTATCCCATGAAAGAATTGTGTGAATATACCATATCCCAATATACCCTAAACTAGCCTCTGTGGTAATACTTCTACATTATGTGATGATACTTTGTCATTATGTGATGGTAATTTGTCATTATGTGATGGTACTTTGTCATTATGTGATGATACTTTGTCTTTATGTGATGGTACTTCTTCATTATGTGATGGTACTTCTTCATTATGTGATGGTACTTTGTCATTATGTGATGATACTTTGTCTTTATGAGATCAAAGTTTATTATTATGAATAGCGCTAATCATAATTCTTTTCTTATGACAAATATTTTGTTCGACGCGTAGTTTTTCTATGTATCCCCCCAAAAAAAGTTTCCAAATGGTCGGTTTCTCGAATTTCTAATCCATAACCAATACATAATTTATTATATATTAAAACTTTGTAAACAACATTTTTCTTCTTTAGTGGTTAATTACTTTGTTTATTAACTAGTATTGATAGACGCGACCTCTAGTGATAGATTGTATTTTTTCTGTTATTTTCGAATGAAAGACGCTAAAACCCGAACAGTTTAAAACATAGATTTAAATCCCGAGCTAAAAATAAAGAACTAAAAAAAACATGTTTATGAACTTTGTCTTTATGAAATCAAAGTTAAAAAAAAACTTTATAATTATGAACAGCGCTGAAAAAATAGTCATTTCTTTGTTCAACAGGTAACTTTTCTTTGTATCCCCCCCAAAAAAAAAATCATTTCCTAAAGGTCGCTTTCTCGAATTTCAAATCAATAACCAATATATAATTTATTATATATTAAACTTTGTAAACAACATTTTTTCTTCTTTAATGCGGTTTTACTTAAAGGTCTGAGTTTTTATATATAATAAATTATATATTGAATGTTGATTTGAAATCGAGAAAGCGACCTTTTGGAAACGATTTTTTTTGGGGGGGGATACAGTTGAACAAAATAAGAAATTACCATTTTTCAGCGCTGTTCATAATAATAAACTTTGATCTCATAAAGACAAAGTATCATCACATAATGACAAAGTATCATCACATAATGAAGAAGTATCATCACATAATGGCAAAGTATCATCACATAATGAAGAAGTACCATCACATAGAGAAGAAGTTCCATCACATAATGAAGAAGTACCATCACATAATGACAAAGTATCATCACATAATGACAAAGTACCACCACATAATGAAGAAGTATCATCACATAATGACAAAGTACCATCACATAATGACAAAGTACCATCACATAATGACAAAGTACCATCATATAATGACAAAGTATCATCACATAATGAAACTCATCATCATAAGGCAGCTATGGCGTTCCATAGTAATGTATCTTGTATTTGTGCTCTGGTTATAGGGAGGGCTGCTAATATATTTTGTTTTGTTATTGTTCTCGAAATTAAGGATGCTCGCTACTATAATTGAAAATAAATTTATAGGTTTCAAATTTGATGCCTTAAATGAAAAGATAATAGTAATAGATATAAAATAAGCAAAACAAATATAGGTTCGTGACCTCGTTTTCAAGATAATTGACGCTAAAGTTTTGGCGGGAAAAGGTTTTCTCTGACTTTTTCATAGCTTTAGCATTAGCACTATTTAACTGTTAAAACCCATGACAGAATAGATAGAATTTGATAAAACTTTGTTTATAGCCCTCTCAAGACATATTAAAGACATATTAATAACAAGAAAATAGGGGGTTCGTGGGCAAAAATTTTAACCCTATTTTTTATGGTAAAATCCAGAGGATTCCGAAAAAATGACAGAAATACCAAAAACAAAACCAGCGAGCATCCTTAAACTGTTCAAGGATCTACGTCAACAACGGAATAAACCGATGATTGCCGAAATCGCCGATAAAAATATATTGCATTGCAGATGAACACACCTGTGCTGATAAAATCATAGTCACTTAATTTTTTTTTAAAATGGATTTTTTTATTGTATTCTATTAATACAATTCTTCCTAGATATCAATTTATACATAGTTTTTGAAAATTTACACCCTCATGGCACTTTAATTACACTCATTGTTGTATTATTAATCTCTATTTATATCCAGGCTCCCATCTAAATATTTAATATGGCATCTTTACCCGTTATATATTGTTACATACCTTAATACTTGTATACTTTATTATTTGCTTTACTTGTTATTCATGTTATTTATTTATAATTAATCATTGTAATGATCCTGCCCCTTGAGGGACCATAATTGGAAATAAAATATGTCTTATGTATTTCTTAGTATAGCCAAAAGTCACTTTTCAAATGTTGAGGAAACAAGTAGATTGATAAATACTACTGGTTTCTGAAATAACCGTTTAAGTTCCATTTGTCAAAAAATCAAAAATTAAAAATAATCTCTAAAATGAATTTGTCTGTGAGCATCCAGGTGTGACATGAGCACTTTTAACTTTCCATTGAATGATGACATGCCAAGTGACAAACCAATCATTGGTAATTTAAATGGAAATCATCGAGTTCGAGTTCGAGTCAGAGTAAAGTTCGAGTTACGGCTCGATTTCAAGTTAAAGTTCGAGTTATTTTCGAGTTCGAGTTGAAATTTGAGCTAGCTCGAAACTGATTTTTATGGCAATAATCGAGTTACTACTCGAGTTCGAGTTAGAGTTCCAGTTACAGATCGAGTAAGAGTTAGAGTTCGAGTAACAGATCGAGTTAGAGTTCGAGTTGGATATTTATTTTAACGCAATAACATAAGTGTTGACAAACATAACACTTGTTGGTGTTTACTGGTTTTGTCCCTGCCCTTTCGGACTTTTGACATTCGGATACCCCATTGGTACCTTTGCTTCTTTTGAACTGTTTAAGGTTGTCAACTTGCAAAATATTTATTTATAGATTTATGTGTAGATATGATTAAAAACCAATAAATGTACACACCCCTAGTAAGGTGGATTCACGACGATCGGGAAAGTCCAGTGAAGGATTCACGTAAAGTTGTATTTGGTAAGACGATTCAATTTTGTCGGGGTAAGAAAAAAGTAAACAAATTTAATTCTGTCAATTCTATTAGCTACATATATAACTAAAAAGTCGTAAAAGTATATACCAATATGTTGTGAAATAAAGAAATTATTCACGAAAAGCGTCAATGTTGAATTATGTTCTTGACGAAAACTATAACTATATATCTTATATGCATAAAATGTCTGTATTTTGACCAAAGCTAAAATATAATATGAACGAGAGACAAGTAAAAAATTCTTATTGAAAAATGTTTGTACCTTATAAAAAGTGATGTAAAAATTGGTGGATAATGGTTTGGTAATAAGAGGATTCAATTCTGGTAATGTGTGCAGTTCGGTTAAGTATCGGTTGTTTTTTAAATTAATTTGAATTTGTATGCATTAGTTTCTGTGTACAAATGCTGTATTTTTTTATGAAAGATAATCATACTAAAAATGGTTCTTAAGCTCCATAAAGAGTGCTTTTACTCGCCGACTGTAGAAAAACCACCACATTAACAAACAAAAACAATATAAATTTACACAAAAAAATTAGTTACAAAATATATGTAGGATAACGAAAAATGAATAAGACCCAACAAATCAAAAATTGTTGTTTCGCCTCCGAAACGAAGCGGGACATAGGTGTTACCGGTGGCGGCGAAGGCGTTTACTTCCAATGTTAAAGTTTTATATGAGCACCTCCATATCTCGGAATTTATAGGTCCTTGGTTAATGATACTTGGTATGCATTTGCCCCATTAGTACCTTAGCACATATGCTTCCCCATCTTTTTACCTTGACCTTGAATTCCAGTTAAGTAACTTTGACAATTTTCAATACAAATAATAGCAATGTTTAAGTTTTGGAAGCACCTCTATTTCGCAAGAACTATAAGTCCTAGGCTAACAAAACTCGATATGGATATGCACCAGTAGACGCTAAGCACAGCTGCATCCCCATCTTTTGACCTCGACCTTGATTTTCCAGTTCAGTGACTGACAATTTTCAATACATATAATAGCGATGTTTAAGTTTTGCGAGAACATCCATATCTCAAGAACCAATTAAACTTGGTATGCATATGCCCCAGTTGCTTAAAACCGTTTCATCTCCATCTTTAGACCTTGGCGTAGATTTTTCGATTGAGTTACTTTAACAATTCTCAATATGTATATAAGAATAGCAGTGTTATTTTTATGGGCAAGAATTTAAGTCATGGATTTATAAAACTTGATATGCTTCTTACTCAGTGTTCGACTGTTACAACAGCATCCTCTCATCTTTTGACCTTGACCTTGTTTCAAGTTGAGGCACTTTGATTGGTTTTCGTTGTTTTTTGTTTTTTTTTTGGTGGGAACGTGATTTCAGATTTTTTTTCTCAACAATAAATAAGGCCCTAAATTAATTATACCCCACGCAACGAAGTTGCAAAAGATATAATGTTTTTGACTGGTCCGTCCGTCAGTCCGTCTGTCCGTGATAAAATTTTTCGTAACAGATATCTCAGTTATTATTAATCGTAGGCTTTTGATATTTGGTATTATACTTAGACTTTTTTCACTAAATTTTCAGGGTTGAAAATTTTCGTAACAGATTTCTCAGCAACTATTAATTGTAAGTTTGTTATGTATGGTATGTAGCTTGGGGAACTTTTCCGTGCACGAGTTCAATCCTTATTCGACACAAGTGCCATTAAAATGGATATTCGTCACCCCAAATTAGTTATACTATCTATTATATAGATAAATTTGAAAAAACGTGACAAATAAAGCATCAAAATAATGAAAACGAATGAAATTATTGATCAATGAATCGTATATTGTGTACTTATCTATGTTGCTCTTTTCGCGGGAAACTTCACTAGTATTAAATATCCTGTAATTCTCCTCATTGAATATAAAGAAATTTGTTTAACTTGGAAGTCACACTTATTCATCTATATCTTTATAATAGTTATAGTTGCTTATTACTTTGTGTATTGTTTAGCCTCGTTATTCAAGGGTCTTTTTAAGTTTTTTTTTTAAATGACAAAACTATTTTTTTCAGCCAGTAAATGTCATCAACGTACAAATGTTACTTCTGTGCTGTCAAAAGTAACAATTTCACAGAACTTTTCAAACATTTGGAAACTGACCATTCAAAAGAAAATATCAAATTTCGGAAGCCTTTTTTATGTGACGATGGAACTTTTAAGTACCAATCAAAACATAGTCTCGATCACCCAGACGCTTATCAATAGATGATAAGAGTCTGGGACATTCCCATTACCTATTTTGTTATGTGTACGTTCGGAGTACTTTCAGGCTTTATCATAATGTTCGACGAAAATCATTCAACCGTAGGTTCAGAATTTTGTGCCTATGGTTCAGTGAATTTATGCAAATACAATAGCGAGAAAACTTCTCAAATTGATGTGAGTTGTTCTCTTATAACATAATATTTCTTATTTTACAATAAGACATCCTAATTTACATTTTTGAACACAAGTTGGTTTTTTTTAACAATAAAAAAATTCGTTTTATCGTTAAATTGTACTCACAGGCGTCTACCTGGTTTTGGAAATTGTTTATGTTTATTGGAGTCAAAAATTGGGACATTCTTGATTACAGAACCATACACGTTTGACCAATCCGATTCTCGATTTTGCAGAACCAGTTGTCAAAAACCAAGGAAGACCAATGAAACGTTGAGTTTTTAAAGTTGGTTCATTTTAGATTGAAATGAATCTTGTATGCTTAACACGTCATATACACACGTGGTAAAGGTTAAAAGGTATAACGATCGCCACCTAGTGGTTACGAGAAATCAACAGGTGTTTTCCCAGACTCACTACCTTGGTAGAATGAGTTTGGGTTCGAGACTAATCAAAACACCTTGATGAATATATTCCGGCTGAAATTAAATCCGAGGGAAATATTATTGAAGTGTCAGAGAGTACCGAGTCAGTTTATATAAAAGCTGATATAGCTAGTGATCGGAACCATGAATTTAAACGACAAAAGTCTTCTTTTGTTTGTTCAGATGAAAAACCGAAAAACTACGAACCACCGGCAATGTACTAAAATGGTTGATTCTACTTCACAACCAAACTTCACATATTCAGTTGAATTTCCAGATATGTCCGAAAGCGAAAATGATCTGTTTAAAGGTTTTTTTTAGCCTTATACCAACAGTAATAGAAAATTTTTAAAATGCAGGACTTCTCCAATCTTATCTTAAATTTTACCGACTCACAAGCAAAGGCAAAATGGATTTACGTCACATTTCTCATCTCCTGTTTTTAGATGTTGATGAGTTTTTCTCTTGCTCTAATCGATCGGAAATGAGATACAAGTTTCTAGAAACCCTAAGGTTTTGGCAGGTTGGTAAAAAGCTGTTTCATGACCGTTTTTTGTGGTTTATGGGCGGTCCTAAATGTGCTGGTCAACTCGTCGAAGGGACAGAAAGAATCTCACTTGACCCGTTAGTTTCGAAGATAAACTTTTGTATTCCCAGCAAACCTGTTCTTGTACAAGAACTTCCAATAAATTTTAAAAACCCAAAGCCAGGAGTAATTCTTCCGATGGTAGAAGCTATAGTTAAGAGTGGAAAATTTCAAAATGGGTTAAAAACAACTGTAGATGCCAAAAAGATTAAAAAAGGGGGGATTCGGGAAAAGAATGGGTGGAATTGACCTTGGTGGTCACGAAGATTCCCCTACCTTAAAAAAGAGAGAGGAACAACTGCGGTACGAACAGAGCAAACTTAACGAAATAAGAGTGATTTTAGAATCAGGGCAACTAAATGGAAAAAAAAACAATACAAGGGTTGACTAAAGAAAAGAAAACCAATATGTACACACTTTGCAAAGATATAGTAGTAATGATTGGTAACCGTTTGAAAGATTTAATAAATAAGCTGCTACAAACAGAAAAATCTATAAACAAAGTATGGCTGGTACTGACTGGAGAAAGTACAAGTTTCTTCATCTCATCAGTTCTCTCTTAACAAGGAAATACGAACTGAATGACAATATTTCATCTGGTTTAGAAGTAGTTGAAAATTTGAGTTCTATTGGAGCAACATGAAACAACTGTCAAAGCAACTATTGTAGAAACACATTCATCGATTTAAATGAACAGGAAAATTATTACGAACTGTTACAACCAGATGAAATTGATTCTTCGAAATGGCCATCGACACGATTTATTTAACAAAGGTCAGAAGAATGGTTCGAGATGAGAAAAAAGTTATGCGTGACCGGAAGCACATGTCACAAAGCATTAGGTTCGGATAATCTAAAGAAGCAACAGGAACATTTTGATTGTGTCATTAATAAAAAGGAACCAGAAGCTTGTAGTGCAAAAGGATTAGAAAACATGAAATATGGCACCGACAATGAAGATAATGCACTGGCAACTCTTGTAGGTAGGGTAATGCCTTTTTTATTTCCATCATTAGTATTTGTCGAAGAGGGCAGCTATACGATAAAGACTGAAACCAAGGATTTTATGCTTGTCAGTCCTGACGGAAGCTTATTTGATAAAGCAACTTATGCATGGGAAAACAAATGTTAAACACCTTCTTTTTCTATGCCTGTCTATTACACAATACCGAAGTATTATGTTATGCAAGTGTTGTCAGAGATGGTTTCTCTAGATATTCAGTTCTTGATTTTTACGTGCTGGTTGTCAGAAAGCATGACAGTTTTCGAAATCCAGTTTGACTATGAAATCTGATCTCTTGCATGGGACGAGCTTATAATAGTGTACGACCAAACTTCACCTAGACGACCAGCAAAGGTGTCTGTCAGAGCAAAAGCGATTCGAGATTCATTACATGTTTTCTGTGAGAAAAATTTTACGTTCCTGGATGAATTTCCAACAAAACAGATCAAACGGTCACGAGTTACAAAGAGCAACACAGCATCCCAAAATAATGATAGTCCATTTGTTCCTAAAGAACAAGGTCAAAATGTTGAAACATAAATTACTTTGAGTTTTGTTCAAAACACCGTTCAAAAGTTTCTCAGATTTTTCAAGTTGGCCTTAACATTTATAAAATTAACAAGATCCATTCCATCAGAAGTTCTTGTTTTCATGGCAGGTGATTTGAATCGAATATCTGGTACAGAGTCATCTCATTCACAGCTTATTGCTTACTATATGAAAGGGACTTACCTAAAGAAGGAAACATTTAGAGCAATCCTGGATGAATTGTGGCAATGCCTTGTACGTCGGGGCTTGTATGTACCTGTTGTATGCTCAGATGGATTCTTCTTTGATGCTTTTACTCGAGAAAGAAACGGCACACCATTGAATATACTTGAACTTATGAAAGACGTATGGCGTGAAGCCAAACAGGAATCAAAGCAAAATCAGATTTCATTTTTGAAAGATTGCAAAAAACAGCCAGTGGATGTGGTTGTAGACAAGGTCAGAATGTCGTTTAGTATCCTTGAAACAAAGATTGTCAACAAGAATGGCGATCCAATTCTTTCAGACGTATTCGTCGTTAACGGACCGACAAGGTGGGAAAAACTTCCATGCCTAAGTTCTCATTTTAAGGTTAGTGAGGACACCTGTCATGTGACCAAAAACAGCTACACATGCAAAAAAACAAGTGAAAACGTCACAAATACCTGAAAACTTTTGTTAAATAGTTTCATTTAATAAAACTTAATCAAAATAAATTAATTTTGATACAAATAAAACAACCATTCCTTTATGAATAAAATTTTAAAATAAAACAAGGGAGATAATCCATTTGAAAAATGACCAAAAAATTACAAAGATTTGTATTGTAGACAGAAAAGTAAGCTGGTGACCCCCAGTTTTTATTGTTTTTTTTCAAAATATATTGAATTTCATTGATATTTATCAATTAAAAATAAAATTTAAATTCGTGGATTTTTTCTATGATAAGATTTTATGCTAATTATTTGGCCTTTCCTATATAATCTATAGTAATTTGGGAAAACTTTGAACCTAAATTTTGGGAAAACAAGCCTGGAAAGGGGGTCCAATATTTTTACACAAGATAAAGTATATACCTAATCCTAATATATCAAAAAATTGGACATTTTAAATTCGGCATTATTTTTGGGGTCAGGTGTCCTCACTAACCTTAAGAAGATTCTGAAGGACAAAAACCCAAAGAAAGATAAGGCAAATGCAGACAAAGAATTAAATGTTGATATTCTAGAGCAAATTGATATTGTAGAAAGTGCTTTAGACGATCTTCAATCGCCTTTAGATATGTCGACAGAAAAACTTATTCTGTCTTGAATATCAAGGGACAGTTCTGTCTCTCAAGATACAAACAATGAAGTCGACACAGAGGATGTATTTCTTGCAACCGAAAGAACTATGGAAGTGGAGAACGTTCGATTAGTTGAAACTAATGAAAAGGAGGAACTATGTACAGACAATACAGGCTCATGTTTAAATACAGATATTGTTCTAGAACAAAAACATATAATGTTAATGAAATCCGCGCTTTCTACTGACCAGCAAACAGCGTCTGTGCACAACTGGAGTAACATGTCATTAGAGGAGTGTTCACAACAAGTGAAAAAATAAACCAAAGTTTTTTAGAAAGGCTGATTAAGTAGTATGTATTAGATCAATATCTAACTTTCTGAAGTCGAAGAATATTCAATATAAGCTGTCTTCTTTGTACGCGAATTTAGTCAATCTTCTGTCGAGTTTATTTGGAAATTCCGACATGCTAAGGGAGAAGTGTTCTAAAAAGAAAAGACAACCATGCACTCTCAGCCAAAGCTGTTTGAAACAAATACAACGCTTTCCAAAGGATGTACTTAATGTTATATCAGCTGAATATAGATCGAAGTCTAGATATCAAGAGTGGGAACAAACGAATCGATTCAAAGCTGTCACATCGATAGAAGGATTTCCTGAAGCAATAGGCTTGTTTTCCCGTTCCGAGGAAATAAAGGAAAACGATCGTGTCATTCCTAGATTTTATTTTCTAAACGCTCATCACATTCTTACTAACCTCCGTTCCAAAATTTGCTCTGTTGGTTTACCAGAAATTGGCATTTCAAGAAATGCATGGTTAGATGCAGTCTCGAGTCCCTCTACAAAATTAAATTAATATTGCAATGGTGACCGATTTTATTGACAAGCAAGATGATGGTTTTGCAAGCCGCACATTTTCTGAAGAAGTGGAGCTTTTCATGTCGCAAAATGATTACAAAAATAAATCTCATTTTTGTAGAATGATAAGGAACTGGTATGAAAGCCAAGATGACCCAGGAATTTCGGCTCACGACAGAATACATGCCATGTTGGAAATAAATTCTTTTTTGAGATCGCTTCTTTCTGATGGGAATATTTCCACCACCACTGTCGCATATAAAGGGAATTCCAGTGGTTACATATGAATCTATAATTGTAGGAAATGAACGTAAAATTCAATTATACACATGTGTGCCAAAGAACACGTATAAAATGCGATCAATTGGAACACTTGATATTAAGACATTCTTTCAAAGTTTCCAAGATCTCGATCCAAGTCGAAGTGGTTGCTTAGATCCTGACACTATTCCTTCTCCTTTGGAGACTGCATGCTATCTGAAATGGAGCGCCTTGATCCAACGACGTGAGTATTTAAATTTTTTAAAGGTTTAAAATGCGAAACATGCAGCACATTGTACATATACTGTACAACCGTAATCATTTTGGTGAAATGCGTTACGACACGATGGATTGAGGTCGCAACTTGTTTTGAGCTTATTTCATAGTGTCGGTAACGCATTCCACCAAAATGATTCAGTCGGTTGTACGTGGTTTACATACAGACAATGCACAACAAAAAACGTTTGATGAAACGATCATTGACATTTATCCATAGAATACAATAAACGAATACAAACGTACATGTATAATTCTAAATAATTCAGTATTGCAATAATGTTTTTTTTCAAATATATTTTGTGCATAAAGGTGAGACTTTGGTACACAGAACTTCATATGTTTGCAAGACTTCTTATATGATATACCTTTTAAACCCGTTAATGGTTTTCAATATTTTTTTCAGTCCATTTTCCATTAGTACACATTCCTCATGTGTTTATCCTGTTAACAAGTTGCTTGATGTAGACCACCCCACTGACATGGAGACAGATTTTGATCCCTTTGCAGTCAATATCGTCAACCCTTTGAAGTATCAGTGAGTTAAAAAAAAACAGCCGTCACATGCCAGGAAGCAAATAACTACTAATAGGGCATTCCAATGTTGGAACAGATAAACAAACAACGAAAATGAACTAAGTGCGACAATATTTTTTATTTGTATATGACAAACCCAACTTCTAACTCAGCTTAAATTCCAGGTTCTGTCTACAAGTACATATGTCTAACGGGGAGTGAAGACAATCGAGTTGCAACATTACCATAAAAATGAAAAATGTAAAATAACAACTGTTATATGTAATAGCCCTCTAAAGGTGAAACAAGAGGCTCCCAGGAGCCTGAATCGCTCGCCTGGTCTTGATGTCAACCATATAAAGAACTTTGTATAGCTAAATAAGCTGAACATTTAAGCAAGCTTCAGTCTTTCTTTTTCAGTAAGTTGCCATTCTGTAGGCCATAAACCTGCAAAATGTTTTAAGGGCCATCTGAACACTTTGACTCTACAGAGACTTTTATTAAGAGCTGAATGAACTGAATATTTAAGCAAGCAACCACTTTTCTTTATCTGCTATAGTTTTCATTACATAAGCCAAAAACATGAAAACATGTTAATGGGGCTGTTATCCCTACAAGGGGTCACCTGACAACTTCAACCCTATAAATGCTTTTGTAGAGCTAAATGAGCTGAACATTTAAGCAATCAACAGCTTTTCTCTATTTGCTTTAGGCCAAAAACACTATTTTTTGCCTTTAAGGTACTATAACCCCTATAAGGGGTGATCTGAAAACTTCAACCCTATGACGACTTTTGTATAGCTAAATGGGCTGAACATTTAAGCAAGCAACATCTTTTCCCTATCTGTAATAGTTTCATTCTATAGGCCAAAAACAATATTTTACGCCTTTAAAGGGCTGTAACCCCTATAAGAAATGATCTGACAACTTCGACCCTATGAAGAATTTTGTAGAGCTAAATGAGATGAACATTTAAGCAGGCAACAGCTTTTCTCTATCTGCAATAGTTTTCATTCTATAGGCCAAAAACACTGTTTTGCCTTTAAGGGGCTGTAACCCCTACAGCCCCTATAAGGGGTCATCTGACAACTTTGACTCTATGGAGACTTTTGTAGAGCTAAATAAACTGAACATTTAAGCAAGCAACAACTTTTCTCTATCTGCAATACTTTTCATTCAATAAGCCAAAAACATGAAAAAAACGCTATTTTTCACCTATAAGGGGCTGTAACCCCTTTAAGGGATCATCTGTACTTTTGTAGAACTTTTGAGAACTTTTGATGCTGAAGCAATAGGGTGGCATCAGATTTCATCAATGTCTTATACTTTTTGATTTACAAGCCAAAAACAGTAGTCTGACCCCCCCCCCTTGTCTATTTTTAGCCACAGCGGCCATGTTTTTTGACGGATCAAAAATCGAAACACATCTTTTGTACAGGACATCCTAAGGATCAATCATACTATATTTCATTAAATTCAGTAGTTTCAGAGGAGATTTTTGAACAATTGTTAACGGAGGACAGACGACGACGACGACGGACGCCAAGTGATTGAAATAGCTCACATGGACCTTCAGTCAAGGTGAGCTAAAAAAAAAGGAATTATTATTCATGTTATTGCCTGGAACTTGGTTGTAATTTTCATTTTTACTCAAGCAGCTGAAAACAGCTGTTGCTTTTTTATAGGCTAAGTCAAAAAAGCTGTATACATGTCCTTATCTTGTCTCAGTTGTTTGAAAATGACCCTCTGGTTTCTTAAGTGTTTATGTCTTGTTATTAACCAACTAAGTATATTATTAGTATAGCTGCCCTTACTTAATGAAATGCAAAACAGGGCCATTATGAGAAAACAGGGCATTATGACAGGGCCATTATGACAGAAAACAGGACCATTATGGATGGAAACAAAATGGCCGACATTATTTATTTCAACATTAATTATATCTAATTTAAACAATTTTACAAATTGAATGAAAAAGTATGTTAGAAATTCTGTTTAACTTCAACTACGCGCCTCGTGAAATAGTAAGTACCTCGTGGAAACAAATGTAATGTTTCCCTCATGACCAGTAAATTGTATAATATTATCCCTCATTATTAACCAACTAAGTAGATTATTAGTCTATCTGCCCTTACTTAATTAAATGCCAAACAGGGCCATTATGAAAAAAACAGGGCATTATGACAGGGCCATTATGGATTTGAAACAAGATGGCCGACATCATTTTACTTCAGATGTTTTAGCAAATTGAAGAAAAAAAGTATCGAATGATACATGTTGGAAATAGGGTTAAACTACAATTTGATTTTCTGTGAATTAATTTATTTTGTTGTAGATGGCTGATACTGCATGCAACTCATTGGTCATTTCAAATTTACATGTTTTATACCCTTTTAGTTTCCCTTATAATTTATAATAATAAAAGGCTATCTTTTTTTACCTTGATCAAACAAGATTTTTAGATTTATTTTATACGTTTTATTTAAATAATCAAACAAACTAACATCCCTTAAAACTTTGCTGCACAAATAATTGAAACAAACAAAGTAAATGGTTCCTATCTGAAGATAAACCTATATACAGAGTCTGAGATCCTGTCTGTTTCTGTCAGGTTTCTAAAACAACCTTCTGAATGTCAATAGTTTGAATAAAATATTGCTATACAGAAAATAAGCAAAAACCTGACAAACTTCAGTTTGCTGTCTGCTAAAGGGAATTCTTGTTTGGGGGAAGAAATGGGTTGTAATTTGGTACTTCAATTCATCCCCTTCAAATGTTGTCCCTAAAAATACTGAATTACTAGGCGACCGAATTACTAAAATTGTTATTATTTGACCACATCATATGAAACGTAGTTTTATTAGTTAAATATTTTGTACTTTGCACAATAATTTCTCAAATAAATAAGATATTTTGCAAACAGTGTTAATAGTTAGAACCAAAAAAAAAATGAAAATATACGATATTGAGATGTGCAATAAGTGTACGCGACACAACAAACATAAACAAACAGCAATTCAAAACATCACAACGGAAAACAGCAAGCAGTCTTCAACATGACCATAGGTCACTGCTTACCGTCTTGCATTGGCCCAAGACTTATATACAATACAAAAGTATCAAAACCAATCCCTAAATCATCAACGAAAGACTCAATTCTTGACATAAAACAGTTAACATAGAATGACAAGGACAAACAAAGGCTTTGGCAAAGTTTCCTGGCTTAGGACAGGCACATATAAAATGTGGCGGGGTTAAACTAGTTTTTTGGATCCAACCTTCCCCCTATTGATAAGCTTGCACAAAGCTACATATAAAACACACTGTAAAACTCAATCGACAAAAGTTCAATTCAACAAGAGAGAACCTAAGACAAAATACTGTTACGTCGCGCACGATATTGGTACCACTTTCGGTAACGTCTTCAATTTGACGTTGTACAAACAAATGAGATTTTTCTTATATAAATCCGTTTTGTTTCTTCCGATATTAAATGATATTTTTAAGTATGACTTTTTTCCATTCAAAACGTTTTGGAATATTTATCAGACTTCAGTTTTATTTTATATTTTGCTTCTCGTGTCATGTTTGTCATTTTCTTGTTTTCTATAAAATACTAGTTATACGCATTTATTTATAAGTTTTATTTCTTTATACTTTGCATATATTTAACCTTTATTTTTTTTATATAAACACACACCGGTATGTCCACATCAAAGGGGAATTAGCCTTCCCTTAAATAAAGATAAAAGGATGAAAAAAAAAATAAACCAAACGCAGACAGTATGTTAAACGTGTATGATAACGTCGTTTTAAATATTGAAAACGTCAAAAATAAGCAAGCGCGACATTAAAGTGCGAAATCGTAAAAATCCGATGATTTTGATATTTTTTATCATAAAATTCCGAAACTAGTTCTACAACAAGTTGACAAAATGCACATTTTAAAAATGGTTTCAAAGTTTTAATCCAGAACTGTAAAGCAAAGATACATTGTCTCAAATATTGAAGCATACGTAAAACTAGTCGTATTTTGTCTTGCTCTTCGGACATGTGACATTTGTGTGAGAAATCGAAAAAATGTAAGTGCGTTTAATTATGAAGTAGTATATTTTCAAATTTTAAGAAACATCTACTAGAATAAATGCACATTCGAAAAATATAAGCAAAAATTTGTTTTATTTGTTCGTCTTTTTATTGGAGTTATGAGAATTTTGACAAAAAAGATTTCTGACGCCAAAAACGGCCATTTTTACGTCGTGTGACATTTGACTTGCTTGTACTAAAACTGAGATCTTTACAAGAAGGAACCCTTTGTATGATTTGAAATTTCTTATCTGAAAAGGAATACGCTTGCAGAAAAAACATATCTTAAAGGCGAGAATAATAACATTCGACTTCACCTGATAAAATTATATAGTTTGTAGACTAAAAAAATTGAAAACGTCGTTTTTCGTTTTTGTGACATTTTCGTATTATTTTGTTTTCCACCCCTGTTAAAGAAAATTTACACATAAAAAGTCCAAAAATGGTCTAAGTATCAAGAAAAATGTCTAAATGTTTTATACGTTTGAGATCAGACTATTGTCGTTGGTTTAATATGTCATTTAAATAAAATCGCTTGTCGAAAAATATTTTTTGGGGTCAATTTTCGCAGCGTCTACATACTTTTTTCAAGTGGAAAAATGGCGATACTAACAAATTTGCGCTTTATTTTGATTTTTCTCATCCAAAAATATTTTTAGTTGGTCGAAAAGTCTCTGTTTATGAAATATGACATGTATAACTCAATTCTTAAAAAAGTTACACTCAGAAATACAAAAATGTTCGGTTGATTATGTTACGCGTCTACAGCACGAAAATGACGTATTTTCAATTTTCTCAGAACGCCCTTGTTTTTCTGTGTAAAATGATATTGAAAAGACTTATAAAAAAATATTCTACAGAGTCTACACTTAAATTTGATATAAAGTTTCTTAATTGTTTTGTTTCCGGCAATTTAAAAAAAGTAATTTTCTATAAACTTGGTTGACGCTTTGAACGATGGTATCAACATTGTGCGCGACGTCTGTACGAAAACAACAAGACAAGGAGGAACGAAAGACCAGATCTCAATGATAAATTTTAAAATTTTCTATTATCAATCTAAGACAAATTTACGTGATTAATGCATCGGCAAAGTAAAAGCCTAGAACAAAATGGTCATGAACTATTAGACATGCATTTCAAAGAAATTTTCGGCTAAAACACCTCACTTCTCCACTCAATTTAATTTGTTTATTTTCTAGTTGGTTAATAAAAGTATTAAGAAATGGGTGATTTGAGAATGGCCCTGTTATATGTTCTCGGTCTGCAATAATGGCCCTCGGCGTTGCCTCGGGCAATTACAAACACCTCGGGGCCATTATTGCAGACCTTGAACATATAACAGGGCCATTAAAAAAAACACCCATTTATTAATACTATATTATTTAACATGTTACCGAAATACAAGATTGTTCTCAGCAACTACTATAAATCACAGTCACTTGATAGTTGGTTTGCAACATCAGCATTGGCTGCCATAATGTAGGGTTTAATTTCAAGTATGTCGCTCATCTACTTCCTGTTTTAAACTGACTTATTTATTTTTTGAAATTAATGTTCAATAGAAACAGTTTTTTCTAAGCAACTTCTTACTTATGGGTAAAAGGATTTTTTGCTATTGTCTATGATGCTATGGGGAAAAACGAATAGGTATTTCGGTATCTTGAATTTTGTCAGTCTCTAAGCTTTCATTATTGTCCGTTGTCTCATCAACTTCACAGCTGATATCAAGAAAGCTGCCGTCCAGGAACTCGATTTCTTGATTCATCTATAAAATAATTTTAATACTTAGTCGTAGTTAAAAACCAAATTTTACAAGTCGCAAGTCAATTAGTTAGTATAAAAGGAACAAAGATGTAAGCACTTATATAATTATATAAATGCGTTATGATAAACTCTTAAATTATGTACTGACTTTGACTTTTGTGGTTATTTGTGTTTAAAACTTTTGAAAGTTCTTTGCTAAATAAAGTAATACAAATGTACTGGATTTTTATGTCATGTATGTGTAAAATTGTATTTAACCATGAGAACCGTGATTTAAAATGACTTTATAAAATGTTACACCCAAATATATATGCAAAACATGTTAAAAAAAAGTCGTAAACTAAAACGTGTAGAAAAATAAAATATTTTTAATTTAAATTTGGAATCTAGGGTAGAAGCCCGAATTAACAAAATCTGTTATATTCCCGCAACTTATAATGAAGTAATTTTATGTTTTACCATACAAATGTATGATATAACCCGACTGAACAGTACCCACAACTTACCAAAACAGAATTCTATACATGGACAAACCAGAATCCTCTAAAATGGTGATACATGTGTCAACTTAAATGATTTTCTTTAACAGTTGGCTGTACTCTCATTACATGTTTTCATTTAAAGCGATTGTCAAAGCACGTGGGTACACATTGCATGCTTTTTCATAAGTTAAAAATATGTAATTACGTTGTAATTTAGAGTTAGAAAATAAATAACCTTTTTCGTCATAACTTTGAAGCCGTTAATCATAGATTAACAAAACTTTCACATTTTATTATAATCAATATAAAAATGTTAATTATCAAGAGATATAAATAAAACATACCTTTTTGTGTCTTTATTACGCTCAGGTGTGTCTTTTATATGCGTATTGTAAACAATATCGATCGAAAACCCACTAAATACAACTTTACGTGACTCCTTCACTGGACTTTCCTGATCGTCGTGAATCCACCTTACTAGGGGTGGTACATATTTACGTAATGTCACAACGACTGTGGACAAGAAGCAAATGTGACAATCTCCTGCCCAATTTACAAGCGGGGTATAATAAAAACTTGGTATATACATATTCTCCGGTACTGGACCAACACGGCGGAATCCCCGTCTTTTGTCTTTGAATATCTGAAAATATTATACCCCCACTCATAAGAGAGGGGGCTATTTTGCAATCACCTTGTCCGTCCGTTCCGTGAGTTGTAACCCCCCCCCCTTATTCAGGACAGTCGCGCATCTACTCCATGTTTTCTTAGCGAACTTAGACATTTTAAGGGTCAAAAATAGGACAATTTGTCATAACAGATTTCACAGTATCTGCTTAAGAACTTGATATCAAATTTGGTACACAGTTTTATTATGGCGAGTTGAAACGTGCCTTTCCTTTCCAGGTCAGTTAGGCATCGCTTCGAAGAAGAGGGGTTTCCTGGTTTAACCTTGTCAACTCGCCCGTTCTTTCGTTCGTCCTTCCATAATTTTCTAAGCAACTGTATGACGTAAATGTCTGTTTTATATATAACTTTATCCTATGTATACCTCCTGTTATACTTTGCCGCATACTTTTTAACGCAAGGCATTATTTTGGAAGCGGGCGTATCACTTGTGAGCAATAGCTCACAGATTTAATTGTTTTTTGTTTTTTTTTTTATCAAGTTTCTTGAATGAAGACAAAAACAATCGAACAGTAAGGGAACGACCATTATATCTTTATGCGGGAGGGGGTAATGGATATTTCCTTCGTCCCACCTTCTTATTTTTGAAAAATCGAAGCCTAGAATTTTTGTTTTGCACACATCTCTTATTTTTATTTTTAAACTTAACATAATCTTTTAATTTCCTGATTTTTTTTGGCATCCTGCCTTTTATTTCAAATTCATCACATAGATGTCCGAATTTGTTTAAGAAGAAAATTAACATCCGATGTAAATATATTTCCATTGTAGTCGAGTTTTTATCTGTAACCGCATTATTGATATGAATCAGTACTTTACTAAGTTAGTAGATTGTTGGTTACATGCAGCAGAGTTACAAATATAAATGATAAAGAAAGTTAAAAAAAAATAAATAAATATACAACTCGTTTTGTAACTCGAACTCTAACTCGATCTGTAACTCGAACTCTAACTCGATCTGTAACTCGAACTTTAACTCGGACTCGAGTCGTAACTGGATTATTTCCATGAAAATCACTGTTTCGAGTTAGCTGAAATTTTTAACTCGAACTCGAGTCGTAACTCGAACTCTAACTCTAACTCGAACTCGATGATTACCTACAACCCATTTAAATGTTTTGAAAAACTTAATTTATTGGTGAATTGGTCAACTCAGAATACAAAGGAAAACGTTTTCTGCAATAGTAGACATAGTAGACAGAAATCACCCATTGATTTTATTTTCTTGAATGCATAATTAGAAAGTAATGTTGTCATTGCAATTGTACACTGCTGCAACAGAAGCCGCCTATCTCTAGTTAGTGAGTAATATCAAGTTTAATTTATGAATCCTTGAAATCAAGGATCACAGGATCCTTGAATACAAGGATAATACCCAGAAATGGATTGTATCCTTAATTTAGGGCATACTCCCCAACATGCATAATGGTTCTGTTATACATTTCATTAAGTAAGGGCAGATAGACTTATAATATACTTAGTTGGTTAATAAATGCATCACATGCACCAAAAAATCCCGCCCTTTAACGCTCTTTTAAAATTTAAATTTTAATTTTAATGTACGAAAATGAATGTTTCATTGAACAAATGGATGTTATTTTGCTATTTTTCTAATTAACTTATTTTTCTTGTTTAAAAATTAACTATTTTAATTAGACGGTTTGTAACTTTTTTTTAATTGTGCAACTATTGCTACTCTGACTTATTCAGTCTGAACTCTTGGTTCTTTCACTATTTAAAATCATAAATATAACATGTGCATGTTATCGTAAATTGCTTTTTTAATGTTTGTCACATTAAAAATAAATGATGTCAAATGACGTTATTTGACGCTACATATGATTTAGCTAAAATGCTATCATTGGACCTTTACCGACAATATATAGCTAAAAGTTCGGTCCTCTGCTTCCAAATTAACCCCAATTCGCCAAAGTATACGTAGACGCAAAAGGCTTGAATTATTCGTGGCAATCACAAACTGACATAGAAGTTCCTCAACGATATGAGTATACCTTGGATTTCACTTTTTTACTACATGATTATTTCGTTAGATTATTTTGGTAAGTTCTTATCTGTACATTTGTCGTCATTACAAGTTTTAATGTTTATTTCCGATCGGTTGATTCTGTGTTTTGTGTTGCTTCATGCGTTTTTGTTCGTTTTTGCCGGTTTCGTCGTTGCCCTTTCGGACTTTTGACACTTGAATGTCCCATTGGTGCCTCTTTGCTTCTTTAAGAAGGAAACTAAAAGATATATACATGTAACTTGCTTAAGGAACGATATCAAACAAAAACTGAACACCATAAAACAAACAAACAAAAACAAACAAAAAACCGAAAAACGGGACACCTTCATTTATTCTTAAGGAAATTCGTCTTTTAAAATCATTGGTAGAATGAAATCGGTGTTTTTTTAATACCATGACAACTTTATCTTGGAAATTATAAAAATGTCTCATTCCTTTAAAAATGTGTCGCTTGTTTTATCAGCCTGTATAAATTTACGTTATCCTTATTTCATTCAATTTATACGATCTGGGTCCATTGCATTTTAACGAATTTCAAATTGATCCTGTTTTCAAGTGGACGGTTTTTTTCTAATTTATTTGAGACTTCAAATTGCGACTTCCAGGTAAAGCCAGGTAATGTGGGTAAACTGTAATCTGTATACAAATATAAGATATTTAAGATTTAAAACTAATATTTTTGGTCTATTTTTGGACATGGAATAATCTGAGAAGCGGATTATGTAGAATATGCACCATGAAAAATTTAGTTTATGCTTCTCTAAACCCCAAAATTATAAGGTTAATAATTATAACTGAATATATTGATATATTCGGCCAAAAAGTTTGGTAAAATTTTATTATTTTCCATGAAAAGTGAGGCCTTTAAAAATAAATATTTTCTAACCAAAAAAAGTCCCGCTTTCAAGTTAATTAAATGGCCGGTTCTTTAAACATAAATAGAGATTTTATGTCTAGGTTAAATGCTTTCATATTATTTTTTAAATTCTAAAAAAAATTGTAATGTTTTTCTCATGTGATTTCTAGCTACATCTTAAACTTAACAAACACTAAATAAATTTACTTTTGAACAATTTTTGTTCAAATGAAAAAAAATGAATGACTTGCTCAAATGTGTTTGCCACTTACATAAGTAACCACCACTAACACAAACAGAAAATATTAAATATATTCCAATCATCTGTTATAATTTTTGCTTCATCTGATTCGTATTTCTTTTTCAGGAAAGGCGAAAAATTACCACTTTTATGCGGGTTCGGAAACTTTTGATGATGGGATAGAATTGTGCGATAACGAAGGATACGAATTAGCTTCTATAAAGACTGCAGATGAGTTGAATGAAGCAAAGGACTTTATAAGACAGAGTATGGCGTAAGTATATATTATAGACCGTCCCAACCCGGACCCGGGAGGCGAATAGGCCCGCAGCAGAGCCTAGCTTGTCGTAAGAGGCGACTATGTGTCTTTTGATTCTGACATCGGAGTAAGTGCTAAGCCCACAGGAGATAAAGGTATGTACCCTGGATGGCTAAAGAGGGTGGCCCTCGTCCTCGGGGGTTGTCAGGTCTATAATCTGGAAACCCTGACCGCTGACCATAGTGGGTCAACGTGTGTGGAGAGTGTCACGTTTCGTGCACGTAAAAGAACCCTTTGTGGACCACCAAAGATGTGGACCACATAAGCTAATTTATCCGCCCCTAAAACCACCTCTCCCCTTTTACTGTGGGTCTTTAAAAATTACTCTTCCTTTTTGTTTTCCACCCCAACCCCATATTTCATTTATCACCATCATTTCATGTTCATTTTATCATCTGCCTTTAAATAACCTACATAGCGTTGTAAGGGTGTATAACACAAACTCACTCACTCGCTATTCTAGACATATTACAGTCTGTAAGGGGCGGATATGACAAAAAAAATAGGACATCTAATGGGACATTAAATGATACCCCGCCACGATATTCATCAGTAGTTAAATCTATTAGTATACTTTACTGTATATACTATACATCTATATAGAGACACAAAAGAATGAATAATCTTTCTTAGACCAGTAAAGGACTAGAGCCATGAACCCCTATATTTGGCCCTGTAAATACTCAAATATTAAAACTGGTTTGTTTTGCACCAAAATTTGTGAATGTATAAGTTGGATGTCTGTGTTAAATGAGAAAAGATTTGGTTTTGATGTATACATGATTTTTCAAGCACCCTGACGATTCAAAAATAGCCATAATTTGTGATTTTTCACTTTTTGGCAAAATAACCAGATTTTCAGTCACAATTATGTGATTTTCTTTGTGGCGCCGCCCCTCGCCCATCAAAATTTTTGTTGAAATATAAAGAAAATAATGTATTTATGAAATTTCAGCAAAAATATTTATGGGCGAGGGGTGGCGCCAATGTTATTTTCACAAAAATCTATGTGGAAAATGGTGAAATTCAGCTGAAATTAGCATATTTTCAATTTTAGCGTCACAATATGACGTCATTACAACGTCATAATTACAGATAAGTTAAAAATCGGTTTTGTTTTGATACAAGCAATTATTCTAGACTAATTGGACACAAAAATCTTATCTGAAAAATGAATTTGAAAAAAATGATGTGATTTAGTGACAAATATGGGGGTTCGTGGCTCTACTCCTTTCATCATTTGCAAATTTGGAAAGTTTTTAAAGTGGCAAATCTTCCATAATGTTTTTCCTGAAAATTGATTTATATTTTATCTGAACAGCTGTTCAAAATATTCAAAATCCCTTGACGCGTTTTCAAGTTATCATTCGGAAACCTTTGGGGGACAGATAGGCGGACGGACATCCACCGAAAGAAACTGAAGGTATATCATAATACCTCTCCGTTTCGTGTGACGGGATATAAAAAACCTAAAGAAGGGAGTTTCTCCACATACTGTCTACTATTGAAGAAAGGTGGTTCCACAAAGTTTTGCCGAAATACAGCAGGAAAATAACAAAATTTTTGGAGGAAAAGGGGGGGTTGCAACACCCGGATCAGCCACTTGTCTGTCTTATTCTCAGTATCGTCTGTAAAAGTTCAATAAATGCCAAACATTAGGCACATCCTAAAAATGTTTGCAGTCACTGCAGTACAGGTATCATAGTCGGTATAAACAAGAGGTATCCCGAATATCCCCATCCTCTGAAGCCATGGGGTTCTTCTCTCGCCTACTCGTTGAACGAGTGAGGCGAGAGAATAATCCCTTGGTTTCCGAAGATGGAATATCCCATCAGTAAATGTTTTATTATACCAAAAGAGACAAATGTTAAGAATTTCTAGCTTCACAAAGTGTAAACATAACCACACAATGTTTCAAATCTAGAACCGGTACATGCATATATGCAATCGATTTCTAGATCAATCACTAGAGGTCGCGTCTATCAACACTAACAATAAATTAACGTACTATCGGTACTTAAAGAAGAAGTTACATGGAAAAGTAAATCGTTTGGAAACTCTTTCAATCCTTTACACTTTTTATTATTTGTGTGACGTACCATGAGTGAAATGAACAATAAAAACGATTGCATTGGCCGAAGGCGGGGTTAAATGACGTTTGATGGCACTTTTGCTGAGGCGAGGGGAAAAGTTGAAAACTATATATTGACCGGTCATATAGTTTTAAGCATGCAAACATAAAAAAGTAATGAATATTAATTATTGTGTATGCATTTACTAAAGCAAAAAAAAAAACCATCATTGGGTTATAATGATGTGTCATTTTCAATGAATCTTCCAAATAAATCAATGGAGCTTTTAATGTGAAATCAATAAATGTATCGTTAGGGAATCTATCTTTTTTAAGCAGCCCCAATACACAGATCAAGTAAAGTTAAGCACATCTTTTGGTAACAAAATGTCATTTTGTATTTAGAATACTATAAAACTTAATAAGTTTTATAATATTTTAAAAATAAGAAAAAAGTATACTTCTATATACCTTTAAACTAATAAAAAAAAACTAATTCATCTCTTTCAGTAATGGCCCTTTTAAAATTTGGATTGGATTGAGATATGATGAATTATCAAGAGAATTCCGGTGGCTCGATGGCGATCAGTTTACTCTTAACAACTTCTGGGATATTGGTGAACCTGACTGTTTCATCACAGTTACGGACTCATGTAATTCTGATGTACTGCAACTCTGTTTGCGAGTGACATATTATCAAGGAAGCAACTCACTCTTATTCAAAACTCGACCTTGTTTCAGAACTTACAACGTCCTGTGCAGTGAAAAAGGTATTAATTTATTATCCTTTTTAGCTCGCCTGGACCGAGCTATTGCCATCACTTTGCGTCCGTCGTCGTTGTTGTCGTCGTCTGTTGTCTGTCGTCCGTTAACAATATTTCAAACATCTTCTCCTCTGAAACTACTCTTTTGAACAGAATTTAGTTAAACTAAGTAGGATTGATCCTTAGGGTACCCTGCACAAAAGTTGTGTTTTGATTTTTGATTCGATAAAAATCATGGCCGTCGTTGCTAAAGTAGACCAGTGGGGTCAGCCTACAGTTTTTTGCTTGTAAATCAAAAGGTACTAGTATAAGAGATACAGAAAATCTAATGCAACATATATTTTTCAACATCAAAAGATCTACAAAAGTCTTTATTTGGGTCGAAGTTTTTGTCCTATAGAATGATAACTATTGCAGATGGACTCTTTAAGCTCTACAAAAGAATCCGTTTGGTTCAAAGTTGTCAGATGACCCCTTATAGGGGTTATTGCCTTTTTAAGGCCAAAATTCGCATTTTTCCCCGTTTTTTTTTCTTATAGAAAAAACTATTGCAGATAGAGAAGAACTGTTGCTTGCTTAAACCTTAAACTCTTTAAGCTCTACAAAAGTCACCATTGGGTTGAGTTGTCAGTTAACCTCTTAAAGGGATTTTGGCCATTTAACAGGCCAAAAATAGCGTTTTGTCCTATTTTTTTTCCCTATAGAATAAAAAATATTGCAGATTGAGAAAAACCTTTGCTTGCTTAGACATTCAGCTCATTAAGCTCTACAAAAGTCTCCATTCGATCAAAGTTGTCAGATGACCCCTTAAAGGGGTTATGGCCCTTTTAAGGCAAAACCTTTTTTTTTTCTTCTGTAGAATGAAAACTACAGCAGATAGAGAAAAACTTTTACCTGCTTAAACTGTCAGCTCATTTTCAGCTCTACAAAATCTCTATCAGATTTAAATAGTCAGATGACCCCATATAGTAATTAACCTTATGGCCCTAAGGACCAGGTGAGCGATTCAGGCTCCTGGGATCCAATCGTTCATAACGGCCCGAACACTAATCTCTTCCAATGCCTGACTGACTGGGGAGTTTAACGTCGTGACTATACCTATATATAGGTCTTTCAATAAAGTTGATGATGGGTATTTATAGTCGTGGCTTAGGGGAATGCCCCTCTGCATCGACTGTAGCAGTAAAACTGTTAAAGACTCGCTATGTGCCATGGGTCGTCCAGCCCATGACACACCACCACCAGTGCTTTCCGTGCTTCTCGTTAGTATCAAGGAGGCTGGGGGTTCTAAAACAGAGCATCTTTTTCAGTCATCTTGCAAATTTTCAGTCTACATTTCAGTTTTAAAGACTTGTTACAGCATAAATGATGTAAAATTTATTTCTTTTTTTATATTTCATCAATAAAAAAATACGAGATAAACATTTTTTGAAATATTAAACTTTTTCTTTTCAGTGCTCAATATAGAGCAAAACAGAGGGCAGCTACCAACAACATAGAAATTGACCCCTTTCACTTTATAGATAAAACTCCCTTTGAAAAAGTCCACATTAGTTTCTGCAAATTTACACTTGGGACAAGGAAAACTTCATCGAATTTAGGGGCACGTTTAGAATTGGGAAGGGTTCCTATTGAAAATTATATTTTGAAACAATCACTTCTATATTTGGCAAGATTATATACTGATGATTTAAATCCATTATTAAAAGAAGCATTTGATCTTTCAAAATCTCTTGATTCAGAAGGTGTTTACTCTTGGTATACATATATTAAAAATGCATTTGAGGACCAAGATCTTATGGACACTATATCCAACTGCAAATGTCTAAAAGATGTTAAGAAAATAAAATTAACTATTAAAGATAAGACCTTTGACTATTATCATAACCTTTATATAAATAAGATAGAGAAAATAGATATAAACAGCAAACTCTTCTTGTATAAGAATTTAAAACCCTTAACAGAACCTAAATTTTATCTTTCATATAATGATTTTTCAATTAGGAATATTTTTACAAAACTTCGTACAAGTGACCATAATTTGGAAATTGAGAGAGGTCGCTATTTCAAAATAAATAGAGATGAAAGATTATGCAAATTTTGCAAAATAGTAGAGAATGAAGAACACTTTATTTTAAAATGCTCGAAAAATGAGAATATCAGACAAGCTCTCTTTGGAGATATTAAAAAAGACTGTAACAATTTCCCTGACCTTCCAGATGATCAAAAGATTAATTATCTTTTGAATCCTAAAACCTTTAGACATGTTAAAATTATTGGCTTCTTTTTAAAACGGTCATATGAACTGAGGACAGAAGACTTTTGATAACATGCCTACTTCATATAAACATAATGTCTACTTGCACTCAATGGCATGTTTATTTTTATACAATTATAATGTTAAATTTGTTAGTACAATATTTTGTATTCTGTATTTTGATCATGCTATATTTGTGCTTGTATATATGTTACTGCAGCCCTAGTTTTTAGGGTTAATAGTTTGAAATAAAGTTAAAAAAAAAAAAAATTTAAAAATCTGATTTCAGGGGAGATAATTGGAGGGAATTTTACTAAGAAAATTGAGTTTTCCTTGAATATCTCGAAAAGGAGAATCGTGGCCCCATGTTTTTATTACAGAAATCAAAAGTATATCCCATTTTTGTAATCTTACACAAATTTGTAGAAATTTCTATGTCAGGTGTTTAAAAATATATGCATTTTGAGAATTTTTCCTATACAATTTATACAAATTCTTAAAGATTTAAACCCAAATATTTTAAGAATAAGCATCGTGACCTATTGTTTTTATTTTATATTTTCAATGCTCTTACTAATGTCAATTTACTATAATTTACTATAAAAGTTTGAAATAGAGCTTTTGTCAAATGTTTAGACCCTAGCCTCCTTGAACTTTTTTACTCTTGCTCTCTTAAAATACAAACATCATTTATAATTCTTAGAATTTCCTGCACTAAAAGGCCAGCAGCAGAGCCTATCTTGTGGTAAGAGGCGACTAAGGGTACCAAGTGTTTACCCTAAGTGGCTGAAGATGGTGGCCCTCGATCATCTGCGGGGTTGTTAGGTCTATAATACGAAAACCCTGACCGCTGGCCATAGTGGACCAACGTATGTGTAGAATGTCACGCTTCATTCACGTAAAAGACCCCTTTGTAGACCGCCAACTAGTGCACCACAAATGCTAAATTCTGCCCCTTCCTATCTCTCCCCTTTTCCTGCAATTGCCATCACTTGGCCTCCGTCGTCCGTAAACTTTTTCAAACGTTAACTCCTCTAACAAAATCATATAAATCCTTTACTAAAGGAAGCATATGAATTATGTAAAAATATGATGGATGTTATACATGGTACAGCTTTTCCACGTCTATTTTTCAGGAGTTGGGAATTGATTCTAAAGATTATGAATCCTTTGATAAACCATTTAACAAAATAAAGTATAATATTAAATCTTTTTTAAATAATATTATTAGTGAGCACTACAGAGTAAAAACACTAGATAAATTATCAGCAACCTCTGAAAATTCTAAATTATTTTTATATGGTCAGATAAAGAAAGAAATTAAGATTGAAGATTACATAGTTAATCAACCTTTTAAAATAAGACAGAGTTAGTGACCATTCCCTAGAAATTGAAATTGGGCAGATACAAAAATATTCCCAGAAATCAACGTTTTTGTAGATATTGTCATGAGAACAAAGTTGAATTGAGCTTCATTTCTTTACACACTGCTCAAAATATTCAGTTTTTCGATCTACTCTTTATTATAATATATCTAATATTAAATCAAACTTTTTATAATTAGAACCTGCCCAGCAACTACTTGTTATTTTATCTGCTGAAAATGAACTTTTACCATTTATAAATGGCTTTATAAAGCAGTCCTTGGAACTGCGAAGATAGGGTCCATATCGGTCAAAGTTCTTATCTAATTAATTACATGTCATTGTTTGAATGTAAATATGTTATATGTTGTATTGTGTTTGCTTGACCCCCATGGGTGTAATTTGCAAATAAAGTTATTATTATCTAACACCATAGGTCAAATCTAAACTTGGTACAGTTGTTTATTGTCATATGTGCTTCAAAATTTACCGTTTGGATTTTTTGATTGGACAAAAAACATGGCCGCCATGGCTAAAAATAGGACATAGGGGTAAATTGTAGTTTTGTGCAAATAACTCAAAAACAGTCAAAAATATCAAAATTCTGGCAAGGTGAAAGTGATAAGTATCTCAAGATCTACCTGCCCAAAAATTTAGAAGAAGATCTAACAACCCATGAAGGAGTTATCGCCCTTTTTCCGGATATTTTTTTTTAAATCACACTTTTTAATCTCAATATCTTGAAAAATATTTACGATATTTGAGAAATTTGAATTGCATGTTGTTAATCACATCAAGATCTACAAAATCTGTAATAGGGTCAAAGTTGTATAACCTTTCCTTTTAGGAGTTATTCCCGTAAGAACGTCAAAATTGACCATTTTCACAGCATTTCCCCATTACATTGACACGTTAACTCCTCTGACACCATTTATTCAATTGCAACCAAACTTGGTATAGTTGTTAATTGGCATATGTGCTTCAAAATCATCGTTTGGATTTTTGATTCGACAAAAAACATGGCCATCACGGCAAAAAATAGAACAAAGGGGTAAATTGTAGTTTTTGCAAATAACCCCAAAACGGTCACAGATATCAAAATTCTGGCATCTCAAGATCTACCTGCCCTGAAATTTTGAAGAAGATCCAACAATCCATGTTATTGCTCTTTTTCCGATTTTTTGTCAAAAAGATGTCTTGAAAACTATTAAAGATATTTGGGAAAATTAAATTGCATTTTGTTAAGCACATCAAGATCTACAAAATCTATGAGAGGGTCAAAGTTGTATGACTCTTACTTTTAGGAGTTATTCCCCTTAGAACATCAAAATTGTCAATTTCACAGCCTTCAAAATTACCCATTGAATTACAAACCATTTAAGCTTGATAACAACTTTTAATTACAATATTGTTAGTTAAGCCCTACAAAAATTCAATATGATGGAAGTTTTTTATTGACCCCTTATATGAGTTATGGTCCCTTAAATGTCCAAATATGCCTTATAGCTGGAAAAACTTGAAAATAATTAAAAGGTTTTGATTGCTAAAATGATCGGCTAATTGAACTATACACTTTAATGCATCAAGTTAATTGATATTGTCAGATGACCCCTAATATTGAAGTTATGGCCCTTTAAATGTAAAAAAAGGCATTTAAGTCAGGTGAGCGATTCAGACTCCTGGGAGCCTCTTGTTTATTTTCTAACCACTGACTGAAAGACTGTAAACATGAACCTGAAGAAAAATTGACCAAAGGAATTATTTATGCTATTCTTTGAACATATGAAGAAATGAATTCAAATTACTTCTCAGTTTTCAGTCATGAAGAAACATTTTAGTTTAAAACTTTAGGAAAGTTATTTGTTCAATCCTCTTCAGGCTTGCAAAATATAAATGTAATGAAATTTAGTTCAATTATATAAGCATCCCATTAAAATCTTTATTTTATCTGAGACAATTATATCGAATTTAATTATCTCAGATTTCATTAACTGTCATGACTAGTTTAGTAGAGTCTTTTATTTTAAATTCCCATATATTATAATAATGACAAAAATATTCAAACTTAAATTTACATTGGAAGGCAGATTTGGGAGGGAAAAAATCAGTAATACACGTAATATCCATGGACAAAAACTGAATTTATTAAAGGATGTGTAGAATTAAAGAGAGTATCTTCACTTGTCCAGCATTTTTGGACTTGGAGCCTTACACACAAAACATTTTCAGACAATGAACCTGTGTTTGAATTTTTCTATTATATTGCATATTTTAACATGTCCAGAAAATTCACTTTTTTTTCTCACAGAAAAAGTTTTCACAACCAGAACAAAAATCCCTATTTTGATAATTTAGAATATTATACAAAAATACCACACTTTACTGAAAAGTAGTTTAGAAATCTCTGCTTTCAACTGTGAGGACTTGAAAAATACAGATGTACAATGTAATTTATTTAAACACCTGATTCCGTACCCTATTCATTTGTATTATATATTAAGTTTATAAACCAGCCTTTATTGTCCCCCGCCGCAACGCGTCGGAGGGACTTAGTAATGGTCTCCGTCCGTCTGTCCGTCCGTCCGTCCGTCACGTTTTTTGTGGGTGCAACTCCTCGGACACTACTGAACGGATGCTGCTGAAACTTTACACACTGATAGGGTACAATTAGTAGATGATCATCTCATATTTGAAATTTTCAAAATGGCCGCTGTTTCCATGGAAACGGAAGAAAGGTCAAAATATAGGACATTCAATATCTCAGTTACCTAGGTGCACAGGGTTCTGAAATTTTGTAGGCTGATAGAGCAAAAGGTACACTATAATAATACGAAATAAAATTTTGAAGCGATATTTACGGTTTTCGAGTTATTTACGAATTTGTGATTTTTCAGTCCGAAAAATGGGACTTTGTCAAACGTTTTTGTGGGTGCAACTCCTCGGACACTACTGAATGGATGTGGCTGAAACTTTACACACTGATATAGTACAATTAGTAGATGATTATCCCATATTTGAAATTTTCAAAATGGCCGCTGTTTCCATGGAAACGGAAGAAAGGTCAAAATATAGGACATTCAATATCTCAGTTACCTAGGTGCACAGGGTTCTGAAATTTTGTAGGCTGATAGAGCAAAAGGTACACTATAATAATACGAAATAAAATTTTGAAGCGATATTTACGGTTTTCGAGTTATTTACGAATTTGTGATTTTTCAGTCCGAAAAATGGGACTTTGTCAAACGTTTTTGTGGGTGCAACTCCTCAGACACTACTGAATGGATGTGGATGAAACTTTACACACTGATATGGTACAATTAGTAGATGATCATCCCATATTTGAAATTTTCAAAATGGCCGCCGTTTCCATGGAAACAGGGAAGAAAGGTCAAAATATAGGACATCCAATATCTCAGTTACCTAGGTGCACAGGGTTCTGAAATTTTGTAGGCTGATAGAGCAAAAGGTACTCTATAATAATACGAAAAAAATTTTGAAACAATATTTACAGTTTTCGAGTCATTTACGAATTTGTAATTTTCGGTCCAAAAAATGGGACTTTGTCATGTCAAACATTTTTGTGGGTGCAACTCCTCTGATATTAATGAATGGATGTTGCTGGAACTTTACACACTGATAGGGTACTGTTAGTTGTGATCATCCCATATTTTGACAACCAATTTCAATTGTTTCTCAGAAAATATATCTCTTGAATTGACATACCACATAACTTTTATGCGGCGGCGGGGGACACATGGCTACGCGTAGCAATCTTGTATATAATTGTTGTATCATTAGATAGTTTTTAATTTGTTTCATGTTTTTTATTTCAAAGTTGAAGGTAAGTCAGTTATGCACTCATAAAAATACCACATTTTACTGTATTGCGACTATGGAATGCACTTTCTGCATGAACCAAGTCTAGTCCTTCTGTTGATGTTTTTAAAAGGCGACTAAATTCAGATATCAAACAGACACCTGAATATTTCAATATTGGTAACAGAAAAGAAAATATCATTTCTTGTCAGTTGAGGAATGGTGCTAGTAATCTTTATTCTGATCTCTGGTGCCATCACTTGACTGACACACCAAACTGTCCACATTGCAGAGATGTGAATGAAGACAAAGAACATTTCCTTATGACTTGTCCTTTGTATAAAATACTTAAATATGTGTGTTTTGACCTGGGAATATTTTACAAATATTTTTTTTTCCTTTTCAATGTTATTATATTCCAATCCTTTTTATTCACCCTTATCTTATTTTCTCTTGAATTGATATTCCTTTTCTTCTTCTCTTTATTCCTATCTATGCACTTTATCAGATTAAATGAAAACTGTCACAAAATTATAATTTTTTTTTTCATAAAGTAATGCATTAGAAATGCATGCATATCAATTAAATACTTATTCTAATGATATAACATTGGAGTTTTCTAATTCTACTTAGAAAAATAGCAACCACAGTATAATACAATACACCTTCTATAAAAATAATATCTTAAATGTTTACTCTTATGACCAATAATGCAAAATTCTTCTGATTTAATTAGTTAATTTGAATTTCATGTATAATGACTTTAACTAATATGAGATCATTTATACTGTGAATTATTTTCTCTTTGTATTTTTATTTCTGCATGTATGTTACTATTATCAAATTTTGTAACCTTGTCCCACGGAGAGGATATTTATAGGCCTTGGCCTGCTATCCAATACTTTTGTTATTGAATAAAATATGTTTAAATCAAATCAATTGAGAATTTGAGAATTTTGAAATTTCCTCAACTCAAAATATCTCTTAGAATTTCTATATCAATTTGAAAATTTCAAAGTTAAAATGTTTTAGGAAACCTAGGCCAGATATACTTTTTGTTGTAAAAAGTAACAGATATGATAACGGATTCTCTCATTTCTGGTAATATAGTTGTTAAGTGTCTTATATCTTCTCTTCTCGAGGAATGGGCCCTTGGTGACCGAGTGGTCTAAGGCGCTGGTTGTAAAAATGGGACAAGCTGGTAAATTTGATTATAATCCCTTTTGATAAAATATTTTGCCATTTTTAAGGTAATGGACCAAAAACAAACTATAAAAACACTCACGCTTTAATTAGGTTCAAATGAGTGCTAAATTTAAGAAAATCTTACCTCAGGTGGGTAAAAGAAGTTTCAATATTTCTATTTTAATAAAGAAGAAGCTTAATTCGACTGAACACCTGTTGTGTTCTATGGTCATTACCGGATTGCAATGGAAGAGGGAGGTTTGGCGCCATAAAACCTGGTTTAACCCACCATTTCGTTTGAAATGCCTGTACCAAGTCAGGACCATTGCGATCCACCAATTTTCCGGTATGACTGATTCGTTTTTGTCATTTTCTATGGACTATGAGATTGATCATTCAAGTTCGGTAGTATTGCTATTACCTTTTTTTATCCCCTATTTAGGACCTCATCTCGTCATGTCAATCTTATAGTGATGTATGTCAATATTTTTAAAATGTTGGTAAATTAGGTTTAAAGTTGGTAGTCCAAAATCTTTTGTAAATTGTCTCAGAAATAAGTAGTTTTGAATTTATTGAATGTATAGTTCTTAAACTTGTTGAAAACAACAATTTGTTTTTAACAGACAACCAAAATTACATAGAATTAGACCCCCCTTTTTTTTGGAGATAGAACATTGTTAAGAAACAAAGTGGATTTTTTCAAAATCTTGTTAATATTGTCAATGGAGATAGACCATAAATATATAATATCTTTAATATTCGTATTATGACACACCAAAATGCGCTGAAAATCACTGAAAATAAAATGATTTTAAAAGATAGAAACAAATAAGCCTAGAATTTCAAAGATATCTGGCAAAAAAACTTTGAAAGACCAAATAATAAATCAAAAATTTGGATATACATCAGTCTAATATTGAAACTTTCTTAAACTTTCGGGTTTGGGCTATAAATAAACCAAATGTTAATCCAATGGAACATATGGAGATAGAACAATCTAATTCTGAAGAAAACTGTCAAAACTTAAAATATATCAATTTTTATCACTGGTATATCTGTATGAGGGTACAAGGAAGTAAAAAAAATAATTATCTCATTTTTTTTAAAAAACTGGAGATATAACACTATAAGATTGACATGACGATCTGTCAAAATGATGGCAAGTGATTATTTTTCTTATTTTAAGTTGTTGAGACATACTTCGGTAACAAAACATTTGGCTGAGTATATCTTGGTCGATGTTGGGTGTGTTTTATTTGTCTAATTTTTGGCCGGATTTCACGGAATGAAAAATCCGGGTTTTTAAAATGGCAAATGTCGGGCGGGGCGGCGGGCGGCGTGCAAGGGGGGGGGGGAGAGATTTTTCGTTACAGTTTTCTCAGCAACTACTTATTACAGCCACTTGATATTTGGTATACATCATCAGGGTGGGGTCCCATAACGTGGGATTCGATTTCTGGTCTGTCGCTCGTCTACTTCCTGTTTAATGAAATCCGGCAATTTCTGTCTTTGACCCAGTTTTATGCTTTTTATCAACAGTAGTGTACGTCTTTAAATGGAGCATATTATGCTATAATGTAGTAAGGATAGTTGTTTATTCGTTTTGTCTAGTTTTACTTGCGAAAACTTAGAAATTTTGTCCTTCAAATATGGCTGTGTGTGAAAAAAAAATGCATGTCAGCATTGAATTTTAAGAACTTTTTCATGTGATGTCTTAGATAATAATGGATTTCAATAAGTGTAACTAGAGTGCAATGACCAAAACAAAGAGAGTAAATGATGCAGCCTTTAATTCAGCATCAGAATTATCATTTTTTATTTCAAGCCTTAAAATGATGGCTGATAATCTAGTTGTAAAGAGTTGTAATGGTTAGCATGTTGTTTCCAAATTCCAGAAGTGTTTATTTACACAATATATGTTTCTGAGTTTGAAATTCTACTAAAGTTTATTGAACCCATCAGATATTTCAGTTCCTCCTGGCCCCGCTCAGATAATAGCTCCATCACTTATTGTGGAAGGACAATCAGTGGCCATGAGTTGTTCCTCAACTGGTGGAAGTCCAGCTCCTACAGTCCGATGGTTTAAAGGTGACACTGAGATAACAACTGGTGTTGCAACCACAACCTTAGGAAACACTGTTACGGCTACCTTGGTATTCACTGCTGCAAAAACTGATCACTATGCTGTGTATGAGTGTCAAGTTGATAATGGGGTTTTACAGAGTCCATTGAAAGATACTGAAACTGTTTTTGTTAACTGTATGTATAGCAAGTTTAGCCTTTTTATATGACCACATTTTTTTGCGATCGTATTATGTTAAGGCGGTAGATGTCGTCGTATTGTATTTGGGGGTTTATGGCTTCTACAGTTTTAGAAAAAAGGGCAAAATGAGTGTTTTATCAAAACTGCTGTATGATGTTTATTTTTCATCCGATTTAGATCAGTCTTTTTAATTGAATAATTGTATCATTTCTCAATAATTTTGTCACAAAAATGTAACAACAGTTTTGATGTATCTTACAGTATAATACTACATTGTTACATTGCTATTGGGGGTCAAAAAGGGGCCACACCAAAAAAATCAAGAATGCAAGTGTCAAAAAGGTATGCGAGTCCATCAAGGGCTGCATGTGTCCAAATATTTGATAACCCATAATTTTGGGCCACAAACATACAGGGTTTAGTCGTATTATGCTGCCGCTGGCATAACTTTTTATTATGACTTCATCTTCATTAATGAAAGGTTATTGATATAAAATTGCTTAATGTAAATAAATAATTAACCCCCTCCTCCCCCACAAACAGATGAGATACATGTAACTGGACTTTAGGTCTGTTTGTATTTTGGTAATATTGAGTCAATATGAAGCAGGGGGATATATTTGTTAACTTGAGTATTCCTTGTTTAATTTGATTTCAAAGGTGGTTAATATAGTCCAGTGGCATAATATTTGAATTTTGATATTTTAAAATATAAACGTATTCCACATTCTTTCGTTTTTAATATTAAATGATTTCATAAATCATTGATATTTATAAAGATTTAAGTACTGTAAATTACACTAATACCTGTTTATTAACAGACCCCCCAGATCCGCCTACTCTGACTGGTCCCACAACTCTAACAGCTGGGGATCCAGGCGTGTGGACATGTTTCTCTAACGATAGTTACCCTGCTGGTGTCATGACGATGAAAAACCAAAATACCAACACACAATTTCCAGGCTCTCAGTTCACTTCAGCCTCTACAGCTGATGGATTCGGTTTTGATGTTACAGGAACACTAGTCTGGAATTCTGCTATAGCTAACAATGGCCATACCATTTGCTGTAATGTTGCCCATGATACCACACTTGGTGCAGGCAATCCACAGGAAGTGTGCCTTACCCTTACAATAAATGGTGAGTACAAAGTGTACCAGCAAGGATTGTTTGAAGTAGAGAAAAAGTCCATACATGTAATGCTCATACCAAGAGACAAAAACTCCTGACTTTTTGTATAATACATGTATCCTGCTTTTTCAACTTTACAATTTTAATTGATCAGTCATAAATCCATTACAGACAGTGCTTGTCAATTAGCCTGACATTAACAGATTGAAAGTTTATTAACCTAGTTGACATAATGAATGTATAAACAGATGGAGATTCATCAGTGAAGACATATAGTTTTGGCACAGGCTTAGTAATTAGAAAGGCTGGTATTTCTGGCCTCAACTACAATAGGGCTAAACGCTTATGAAACTTTCCCAAACTTTCAACAGAATAGAAAAATCTGATGTGACACTGAATAACAAAGACAAAAATTGTAATTTTAAATTTAGATTGTAGATCATTGCAATTGCTATCGCACAACAAAATAAAATCAGGTTATTTTTTTTTTATTAAAAGATTGAATCATTTGTCAGGTGTGTGTAGTTTTTTATCTTATAGCAATAAATCTAATGTGATGTTTATGCCCCATCTACGAAAGTAGAAGGGTATATAGTGTTTGGGTCCGTTCGTCCGTTTGTTCATCCGTCTGTTCGTCTGTCCGTCCCAAATCCCATATTTCCAAATTCGCACTTACTGACAAATCCCACATCCAACATATTGGTTTGATATGTGCATTTAGTGATGATAAGAACATTGCATGCTTCGAATGCTGGATGTGTTGTTAAAAATAGGCCAGGGTTTTGGTTTGTAAATCAAAAAGAGTGAGAGATAGAGAAAATTTGATACAACTTTCTTTCTCTTCTTCAGCATCAAAAACTCTACTAAAGTCTTCATCGGGTCAAAACTCTCAGATGACCCCTTTTAGGGATTGTGGCCCTTTAAAGGTCAAAAATTGTGTTTTTCATGTTTTTGAGCTATAGAATGAAAACTGTTGCAGATAGAGGAAAGCTGTTGCTTGCTAAAACCTTCAGCTCACTGAGCTGTACGAAAGTCTCCATTGAGTCGAAGATGGCAGATGGACCCTAATAGGGTTATGGCTCTTTAAATAAAAAAAAAATGTACTCTTTCATGTTTGTTTGCCTATAGAATGAAAACTATTGCAGGTAGAGAATAGCTGTTGCTTGCTTAAACTTTCAGTTTGTTGAACTCTACAAAAGTCTCCATTGGGTTTGAAGACTGTCAGATGACCCCTTTATAGAGGTTTTGGCCCTTAAATGGTCAAAAATAACATTTTTCATGTTTTTGTCCTATAGAATGAGAACTTTTACGGATAGAGAAAAGCTGTTGCTTGCTTAAATTTTCAGCTCTTTGGGCTCTACAAAAGTCTCTATGTGTGGAAGTTGTCAAATGACCTTTGTAAGAGTGAGGGTCCTTCAAAGTTGTCAGATGACCCATAAAAGGGGTAATAGCTGATAGAATAAGTCACTATAAGTCATAGTTTAAGGGCCAGGACCAGGTGAGCGTTCAGGCTCCTTTGAGCCTCTTGTTGTATACCACTTTGGTAATGTCGTATTTCAACCAGGTGAAAAAAAATGTTGTAGTTAGGGGACGACCTTTTGATTTTTAGGGGGCTACGGATAATTTCTTCGTCTGGCCTTTTCATTTTCAATATTACCAGAGTCTGGATTTTTTCAATGTGTTGGTGTAACCCTTATTATTGAAATGTTCCTACACAAATGATAGTAGACAAAGATTAAAAAGTAACGTACATGTCTTTTTGCTGATTCGTTATTCAAGAGATTTATTTCATGGTTTTCTTGGTTGGGATTTACGTTGCTTATTTTCTAGATACGTCTTTCCCATTTGATATTGAAGCTTAATCGAATGATAGAATAAAGTTATAACATAATTTACTATTTCAGAACTTACGACAACAAATGCCCAAACTACTACAAATGAACAATCTACAGATGTCCAAACTACCACAAATGAACAATCTACAGATGTCCAAACTACCACAAATGAACAATCTACAGATGTCCAAACTACCACAAATGAACAATCTACAGATGTCCAAACTACCACAAATGAACAATCTACAGATGTCCAAACTACCACAAATGAACAATCTACAGATGTCCAAACTACCACAAATGAACAATCTACAGACCTGGAAACAATGCCTGTTCTTTCAATGTTACAGTGTCAATGCCCTTGCGACAAAGTTGGGAAAAAAATAATAGACATTATTCTATCAAATATCACCTTTCAGGCGTTAAAAGAAATCGTTCTGGAAGATTTCAGTAAAAGAATCAAGCCAGAAATCACTATTTCCAAGAAAGATATATCAAAAACAATTCGTACTAAAACATCAATCTATGAAAATAGCACGGTGTCCAAATCTTTTGGTTGGTTGGCAATCTCTATTTTTTCCGTGGTGTTTGTTCTTATCATTGGGACAGATTGTATGAATTTGTGTATTCGGAAATGATTCTTTTTTATGTATAAAGTACACGTGTTTCTGTTTTAATTTGTTGTTGTAGCTGTTGTTTTTGTTCTTCCTGCTTTAGTGTTTGTTTGTGCATGTGTATGTGCTTTTATTAATAAAACTTATCATTTTGAAAGATGTTTATATATAATTTGAGCTACAAGAGCGGTTCCATAAATTTATCAGAGAGTTCCGTCGTTAGCCCACTGAAAAAAAAACGCGGGTTCAATCAATCTGACAAAGAGCGGCATGAAAATTGCACTTTTTTAAGAGAAGGGGTAATCCTTATTTTTATGTCCTGTCTTTATATTTTTTAAACCTCAGTCCAATTTTGTTTCTTTTTTGCGACCTAAGGGAGCGACCATATGATTTTTATGGGGCTATGGTGGAATTTGAACTAAAAAAGCAGGACGGCAAAATTCCAGAAATAAAAAGGCGGGACAGTGCTTTGAATAAAAAAAGGCAGGGTGGTATTATTGGCTGAAAAAGTTATAGTAGCTGTTCATAAAAAAAAATGCTCGCCCTGGAGCTAAACACAAATTAAGGCACGACTTTTTCCAAAAATAAAAAAAGCAGGACGAAGAAAATATCCATGCCCCCCCCTTAAAAATCAAATGGTTGCGCCATAATAAGCTATTTTTTTTTCAATTGCACATCAAAACACTATCCTGCCATTTTTAAGTCAAAGCAATGCACCTGCCTTTGCGAGGAACCAATCATACTCAGATGTCCAAGAAAATCTCCAATGTATTAGATTAAATTTGAATTACATTTATTTTATAATCAAAATCAAAGATTAAATAGTTTTCAGTCTTCTTGGGTTCATTTTTACTTGTGTACAATTTGCAATTCCAAGTCATGCATTGTAAGATGGCTTCATAAGGTATCATACAACCACAGAGGTGACCAAATATATTTTGTACTTTTCTCCTCTGTTGTCTTTTTATGGGTGGGTTTTATTCTATTGTTTTGTGTTCAAATTTGTCTTCATTGGTTACAGTACTTATAGTACTTTGATTTTGATTTTATAAAAGATCTACAAATTCATTTAAATTAGAACTTTTTCTATTAGATGTTAGTTGTTATAATAAGAAACCTTAGCCTAGGATTCATACATAGTCTATTTCTGGATGTTTTATCACTTCTTGCTAGTTGGATCAGTCGGTTTGTCTTTTTATATGGATAATTATTTGTGTTATTTCTCTTTGGTTTATTTTAATTCATGGATATATTTCTATTTAACGTTTCAATTCTGGCCAATTGCAATTTTAATATGTCATACAAAGTGACATCAGATTGGTACAATTAAAATGCAAGTATACGAGTATAGGCCAACCGAGTTCAACTATAACAGAGTGTTGCACCAGCTGAAAATGCATATATTTTATCTGAACGTCTTTGGTAGAATGGTACGTTGGAACGAAAGATTGAAAAGAGAATCAGAATATTTTATATATATATAAACAAATCCGTAAATACACCAAAGAAAAAAAGGCTATGATTTAGAAGCAATTGTAGGTTACTTGATATAAAAAGGAACGTTACTGGGAATCTTGACAAAAATGGGGATTCAATTGCTATTTGTCTTTATAAGGGGACTTTGGTGAATTTTGAATGAAAAGGCAGGGTGACGAAAATCTTGAAATAAAAAGACAGTGTTTGGCTTGAAATAAAATGTAAAGATGTTTTTCTTTGGCTGTAAAATTTGTAGAAAACTCTTTAGAAATGCCAGCGTATAAATGTTCCCCCAAAATACAGGCTCCAATTTTCCAAATATAAAACTGAGAGTGGATGAAAAAATATACATATCAATATACCCTCCAAAAAATAGCGAACGATTGCTTTCTAAAATTCTTTAGATTTGGTTGAACGTGCTTGGTTCTGACTGTGGTAGGCTGGCTATATTTTATGGTTTTTGACCGTCTTTGAATGTACCAAGTGAGCTGGATGTCTGACATTTACGGTTAACAAATAAAAAGTTCATTTTTATCAAGGACGGTCAGTAGAAAAAATATTTAAAAGATTGCATTTTATATTTTTTTCCAACCGGCAAAATACAGAATTAAGAGGGTAAGTATTGCTTAGATACTTTGCCTGTTCTTAACCAAGCTGCCCTCGCCATTTAAAAAAAAAACATTCGACTAATAAACGTTTATTAATAACCGACGTAAGCAGTAAGGAAAGATCGCTGGTGGCCCGGAGCTTTGTTCGACGTAAGGACTGAGGAGAGATCTCTGTGGGTTCTGGTCTTGGTTATAAACACGACCATAAACATACTGAACATAATTATTTTCAGAATTTGCAATTGGAACTCTACTTGTTCAAAAATTATAGAACACTTTACACCTCTAAGGTCATGAAGGTAATTATTCATGGACCACTAAGTACTGAGATGGCGAATTAGTGTTCGCGACACAACCTAAATCAGCGGCAATGAAAAATTATGCACTTAGACAGTCAACAGGTTTGAGCCGCTAATCTATATCATATTGATTTAAAGTGATAGAAAAATCATTGCGGAAAATCGCCTGCCCACCCCATATTTTCAAGAACTAGAAATTATTTTATCAAGGCCCAAAAAGTTTTTGTTTTGACATTTTAGTTTTACTTCTTGCAAATTAACATTAGTTACATGCATCATTAGACAATCAGGTCAAGATAGCTGTTAAAATGTCCACCTCCCCCCTTTTTTTTGTAAATTTTTTAAATAATGTGATATGCACGTGTGTACAAACTATATTTATATTCTAATGTTTGGAATGCTACCCATGTATCCTGCTTTTAACTTTTGTGTGTGTGTCATTGTGTAGCATTTTGTTAACCATCCCTGTGGAGTATCGACATTTCCCTATGTAGACTATGGTGGTGGGTTAGGAAGATAAATGTCTGAGATTCCACTCCAGTATTCGGACTTCTATTATCATCTCTATGGCTTTTGGACCGTTACTGGATCACTCCATTGCATGTTTTAGCCTGCACACAGTTGCTCTGAATATAAACTTTAAACTATACCATATACCGTCTACACCATATATATGGTGGTTGCTCCAGACAGTGGAGGGAAAACTACACTCAAGAAGTAACCGGAAATTGATAGTCGTTTCCGATTTTGAGTAAGCATTTTCATTGACGTAGATCAAGCATCCATTTTACATTGATCAGCAGACGCTTCCACACAAAAATGAGTTTTCTTGGAAAAGTTTCTCGTTTTTGCAACAGCTTGAAGCACCTAAACAGTATCAATAATGTTTCAGTTGCAGGACTAACTCACCAACAAAAGAGGTTTTAATTTAAAACAATTTTAATAATGGTTTAATAGGATTTTTAGGAAAAAGTATAAAGGGTCAAAGTCCATTTTGCATTTCAATCAGTTTGTTCCTGATCAGTTACCTAATCTCTTTTGGGATATATAGAATTGTATTCGGAGATCTAAAAGGGATTTATCAGTTATGGTTATATAAAAAACATTTAGTTCATGCCATGGAAGAGATGATTTGGCTAAAGGTTAATTATTTTTTAAGAAGTATACATAATACAGTATCGCTAAATTAGAAACTAAAATGTAAGGCCGTGGCTATTTTGCCGTAACCGGCAAAATATTCTCCCAGGCTATTTTGCCGTAATTGGTAAAATTAATTAATTAACACAGGTATCATGGCCTTAACAGACTAATTAGGGATAACTTATACATAAAGATAATTAAGGAAAAAAAGATCTTTCGGTAAATCAGTGCTATTATAGTTTGATGGCATTGGAATGTCTTTTTATATTAATATTTTGTTGGTTGCATTTGAAAGTTAATATTCAATTAAAAAAATAAGATTCTGAAAAATTATTCGATCTAAATATTTTTTTTTTTTATCATCCAAGAAAAATAAAATACAAATGACGACAAAGTTCCAGACAATAAATTTTGCTACGCCTGACGAGCGTTTCGTCTATTCAAGACTCATCAGAGGCGCTCTACCAAAAATATTGAAAAAGCCAAACACTATATGATTATGAAGAGCATAGAACAGTAAAACAAAAAATACCAAATTGGGGAACAAAGATCAACCTATGTCTGGGGTAGGAAGAACCTTAAGATTTAGACAATTTTGAAATGTTCGTAAACGTATAATTTAAAGCTTTGATCACGGTATTCTCCAACATATATAGAACATGTATCTATAAACATTAAAAAACATTGCAACTTACTTGAAAAAAATATTTGATTATTTTTTAAACCTATATTTTCTATTTTTCTTTAAATAAAATTAAGGTAGAACAATTATATGCAATATCATTTTAAATTTATATTACCCTGTTAACGATCTAATCTAGTTTCTCTGTACCAATGTAATTGGCTGTTTGAGAATAAAGATATATAGAAATAATTTGTTCCACTCGATATTTTGCTAATTAAGTGTACAACATAATACAATCTGTTACGGAAAATAGCCACCGCCAAAATGTAAACACTTTCAGTGAAAATTTAAGCATTGTTGAATGACTTTATTTTTATCATAAAGATAGGGGACATGCATCTAATATACATGTATACAGGCTAATGAAGTAATGGTAAATGCTAAGGTTTGCCAGATCTAAATCAATAAAAGTACATAGGAAAGTCATGGCTGTCAAATCTTTGGACAATCTTGTTCTGTGCCAAGTACTTTCATAGGTCTTTAAAAAAATACACAATGTGTAAACCTGCAACCAGCTATTTCCTTATTTGTAATAACCGTCAACTTTTTGTTCATTTTGTTCATTATATCTACCTTACATTTTTAGATGGACTGGAAATCGCCCAGAGCCAGCCCAGGCAGAAAATATGATGGCTATTGGAAACAGAAAAATCTTTTCTGAAGAACATGATATGTTCAGGGAGAGTGTTAGACGATTCTTCACTGAAGAATGTGTACCACACCATTTGAAGTATGTTGGATATTATATATCATGTATACATTGTACGTTATATGATCTTTGGAGATTTGTAAATCAATAAATAAGTAGTTAATTTTAAGGAACTATATGTGTGTGTGGTCATTTCCAAGATATACATGTATGACGTCAAAAAGCTTGCAGGAATAAGACTCCTCTAGATTTTACATAACTTTACCATTTTAATGTTTTTGGCCTTAAAAACTATGAAGCTGTACATGTTTTATAAAAAAAAATCAAGAAATTTTATGCAGTTGGTTTTTAAGGTCAATAAAAGTAGGGGTAGGTTTGCGAAAAATTTCTTCAATAATTAAAGTTAAAATCTTTAGGAGTTTCAAAATTAGACTTAAATTCTGAAACATGAAGAGTGACCATCCTGAATCATACATGTACTTGCCATATATACAGTGAACATATATATGCATGTACAAAATAACTACATTGTACAATGATAAAGATACAATATATACACATGTACATATACATGATAAAAAATATCCAGCCATACAAGGAAAGGCATGTTTACAAATAAAGTTATTATGTAATATTGATCATGACTTACATCATGTTCATGTCTAAATCTATATCTAATTTTTTTTTAAAAGTGAAATTCTATTCTTTTGATGTAACATTAATTGTACATGTAATTATAAATTACATGTACAAATTGTAAGTAAATTTAAAATCAAGTACACTGTACATCATATAATGTATAATGAATTCTAATAATGGCTGTTGTGCTTTAAATATAACTTGTGCATGCATATATAGCCAAAATTATTTATTAGTCATTACTCAAAGATTTGTAGTAAACAATGCATGATGCTATTTTTGTAGGTTTTATCTATCATGTCTTTAAGTATTGAGTTTACTGCCATTAAAGAATTTAAAAAGATAATGATATTTTTTTCCTTTGTAGGTGGGAAAAAGATGGCCAAGTCAGCCGAGAGGTAGGTAATACACAATAAATATATGACTTAACGTGTCTCAAGTCAGAAATATCAAAACATTGCAATGATAGATTTTGGTGTTTAAAGCCATTAAATGATGAAATGTTTTGTGAAGATTAAACTTTGCTTATTACCAAAATATTCCATTTTATGCAGTATTCCACTCATAATCTAAAATTTAATTTCATGTACTATAATCATACCTGTTTGCAAACTATTTTTGTGGGATATATAGGAATCACCCTGTTTGTCTGTCTTTCTGTCCATTTGGTAAGCACAACTGCTTGATGAATTTTGATGAAACTTAAAATAAAGAAAGTATATTTTGAACATCATATGAAGCTGTACATGAAAGAAATTTCATTGTGCTTGAATATCATTCTGTAGAAATTAAGTACATGTATATGTATCACAAATAGAATAATCAAGTAAATTTTCATTGATATCAGAAACTCCATAATATCACATTGTAGGACATGCATGTTCTTTTTCCACTCAGGTATGGGAGAAAGCTGGTGCCAATGGCCTCCTTGGTGTCAATACCCCAGAAGATGTAGGAGGTATAGGAGGTGATGTACTCTCCACAGTAGTGACATGGGAAGAACAGTAAGCATAAAGCTGACATAAGGGAGATAACTGTAGAAGTGTGATACATTTTGTACATCCAGGACTCAGTACATATACTCTGAAAGGGGAAATTTTTCCAAGGATTTATTTTAGTGAATTTTGCAGCATCAATAAATTGATATAATCTCAATAGTTACAGGTGTTTATCCAGAAATTATTGAAAGGGGGTTACACTAAACTGTTCAGAACCAAAAGGCGGAAAGGGGGGTCCATGTGAATTTGGGCAGGAAATCTACACAAAAAGTACTAATTTTTCTATCATAAGGGGTCCAACTTACTGTACATCCCCTCAAGATCTACTATTGAATTAGCATGACATAAGATACATATTTAAGCATGTGCAAGGTTTACTGGGTATTTCTTTGCTTTTTGCATCTCAAAAAAATTAAACTTTTGATGCTTAATATGTATATTTTGTTTGACAAGAATTTTGTTATAAGTTTGTCAAAATCTAGTTACAAGAAAGTGCAATTACATATCAGAGACAGTCGAGCCAGCAGTAGAAATCTAAATTATCAGACAAAAATATTGAGAAATTCAAAATGCCAAACTTTTAAAACTAACCTATTTTTAAATAGAAAATGACATTAAGATTGAAAACATTACAAAATTCTGCTTTAAACCTTGTACTGGTTTTATAATTGTTGATTTTCTTTCAGGATGTATGCCAACTGTACAGGTCCAGGATTCAGTTTACATTCTGACATAGTTATGCCCTACATTACACACTATGGAACAAAGGAACAGATAGAAAAATTCATACCTAAAATGACAGCAGGAAAATGTATTGGTGCTATAGCCATGTCTGAGCCAGGAGCTGGCAGGTACAATTATATGCATTTATCAAAGCCAGTTCTGTAGAAACTGACAATGAACATTTAATTTTATTGACAAGATTTCACAAAGTGAAAATCATCAGGGTTTTTAAACCAAGAATGTTGAGTGGCAGGCAGGAAAACTATTTTTGTAACAGTTTTCTCTCAACTACATTTCTAACATAAAGTCTGTCAATATAAAAAAAATGGCCAGATTCTGCTTCTTCATGCTGTTTTAGTTCATGTTTGCTGGTCTTATACACATGTCATGTCCTTGCGCTGTCAGACTTTTGATATTCAAATGCTCCATTGGAACCTCTGTGGTTCTTTCTGATGAGCAACACATTTGAAATTGAATCCCAAAAATAGGTGCTGGTATTCCATTTACAAGTTTTTTTATTATTGTTAACCATTCACCTTTTAAAGGTACAAAAAATGTATTTTTAAATTGTTTTCAGTGATCTTCAAGGCATTAGAACAAATGCAAAGAAAGATGGAGATGACTGGATTCTAAATGGAAGTAAGGTTTTCATTACGAATGGATGGATGGCCGACCTTGTTATTGTGGTTGCCGTGACGAACCCTGAAGCTAAGTCAGCTGCCCATGGAATCAGTTTATTCCTTGTAGAGGATGGAATGAAAGGCTTTAACAAAGGAAGGAAACTTGAGAAAGTTGGTCTAAAAGCACAGGTATGCATAATAATTGTCATGGCTAAAAAGCTCAACATTAACAAAGTTGTGTTTGGCATATGTGTGTCACATATTCAGAATGCTTGCAGCACAAATGACTTAGACAAGTTAGATTTTTTACTTTGGCATCAACTCTTTTGTGTTGATCATCATATCAAAGCTATGAAATTATTCCTTTAAATATCACAACTGCCAAACCCTAAGATTCTTTCTACCCCAGACAAAGTTTTATCTTTGACATTCATAATTTGGTTCCCAGTTCTGCCTTTTTGGCTTTATTGTTTCATGCTCTTCACATTGGTATAGTGTTTGGCATTTTCAATGAGCCTCTAAAGAATCTTGGATAGATGAAATCTGTGTCAAGGGTAGCAACATTTATTGCCCGGAACTTTTGTTGTTATTTTGATTTGAATTGAGAAACCTTGAAATAAATATATTTTTTGTGTTTACGACAATCTTATTTTAGGATACAGCTGAATTATTCTTCGAGGATGTCCGCCTCCCTCCATCTGCCTTGTTAGGAGATGCCAACAAAGGGTTCTACTACCTCATGCAGGAACTACCTCAAGAGAGACTAATCATTGGTGCCATGGCTATTGCCTCATGTGAATTTATGTTTGAGGAAACCAGAAACTATGTCAAAATGAGGAAAGCTTTTGGTAAAACACTGGCAAACTTACAGGTAAGGAATATTTAGAAAAAATAAACTTAGTTATTTGTTGATTCATACAACAAATTTAGAAGCATCTCTAATAAAATGATATCAAAGGAAAAGATTAAATACTTCAGTACAAAAAATGTATTGCCCTTTTGGGTGGGGAGATACTGTAAACCAACTAATTATGGGGCGATTTATTTTTGGGGTATTTCACGACAAACAGAAATTAGCTGAAATAAATTGTCGCAAATTAATTCATTTTCATTGTCAAAGATCTCTTTTTATGACAAATCACAAAAATAAATAGCCATGAAATTGGTCTCTTACAAAGAACACGAAATAAAGTGGCTGGGAACATGAATTGGTTTACAGTATATTGTTTTTGTCCTGCCCATTTGTCTGTCAGTCTGTTTATCACAAAGTTATACTGTTCAACTGCTGTGAAACTATTACTGTGGATTCATTTATTTTTGTGGGTACCAATTTTTGTAGATTGATGAAAAATGATCAGTTTGTGGAGTTTTAAATTCGTGGTTTTGAAGTTTTGCAGACTGCAGCATACAGATCAATTAATTTCCTTTTTCGCGGGTCATCATTTTTTGTGGGTAAAGGCCACCCACAAAAACCACGAAAAATTAATATCCCACAATAATAATGAAACCACAGTACTAGATAATAAAGACACTTAAAGAATGTCTTAAATTAATAACTTCCCTGCTTAATATACATGTAAAAACCATATCAATTTTCTTTTTCAGACAATTCAACACAAACTGGCAGAACTTAAGACAGAAATCAGTGTGGGCCGAGCTTTCTTAGATCAATGTATAGATATTCACAATCAGAAAGGGTTGGATAATGTAATGGCTTCAATGTCAAAATATTGGTAAGAAATAATGATTTACTGTAAAAAATAAACCCAAGTCCAAATTATACTAGTTTTGCAGTTTGCTTTTAAGATGCTGTTTTTTGTTAAGTTTTTGGTCTTAATTTTTGCAGTAAATAAACTTTACATTACTAAAATTTGGTTAAGGAACATCTGAAAATGTGTAAAAACCATATTATTAAGAGGAGATAATTAAACCTATTTTTTTTCCTTTGAGCGAAGAAAATCCCTAGTGTGGCTGTTCATGGTAGTTATTGATTTTTTTTATTTTTGTTGATGGATAACTTGAAAAAAACATGTGAACTTATTTAAAACTTACAGAGTTTTATGCAATTCCATTCGGTATTAACAAAGGAGTAATACATGTAAAATGTACACATAAATGCTTTCAAAATTTCAATATCAAAATATTCTTTATAAAGAACTATATTTCATAAAGCTTATTGAATATCTTTTGTTGCTACTTGCAGGGCATCTGATCTACAAAACAGTGTTGCTACAAGATGTTTACAGATGCATGGAGGATGGGGTTACATGTGGGAGTATCCTATAGCTCGTGCTTTCGTAGACTCGCGTGTTCAACCAATCTATGGTGGCAGTAATGAGATAATGAAGGAACTCATTGCAAGAAGCATTGTCATGTGATAACAAAGGGGAATAACTTATATCTGGAGAGTGTCATGTGGTCAATATGGGAGATAGGAGAACTTTAGATCTAGAAATGTCATATACAATGTATATGATTTATCATTTTTGCCACACAAAAAAATCTTGATTAAGACATGCTTTTGATAATCTTCTGTGAATATCTTTTAAAAAAGCTAGAAATTTTGTACTTGTACTTAAGGCAAAAAAAAAACCCATATATTTCATGTCTACAAATTGAAGGAAAAGAAAAATAAGTTTTGTATCCTGCTTCCTATGAAATAGAGGGCATTCAAGTGTCAGGTTTGTTTGTTTGTCTGTCTTAAGTTTCATATTTACCTCCAGGTTTGATTTAGTTTTAAAAAAGAAATCATGTTATCACTAAGCTTTCTACAAGTACATAGTTTTAGGTAGAAACAAACAAAAGATAAAAAATCAACATCATAATTATACCCCTTGCAACAATTTTATGGTTCAGTGATAAAAAAATGGCAAGGCATCATGTTTTTTAAACACATTTTGGTTTGTGTTTCTTTTCTCATTAAGGGACCAGTTCTTGCTCACCTACTTCCTGTGCATGGAAATCCATCCATTTACAATAATATGCTTGAAACAAGATATTACAAAAGTATTGGAAATTCTTTCTAGTAGATGATTATTTTCTGGTTTTACAAAATTCCTGAACAATAGTATAAAAGAAACTGCAGAAGATTTTTCAATGTTTTACACAATTTGCTTTAGCTTTAAATAATATGATTTTGATATTCAAGTCCTATTAAAGTAATTTTGATGTGCATCTAAATTTAATTCATTAAAGCTAGAATTGTCACCAAAGTATATTGTATTTTGTTAAAAACATATTGGGTAAAAGATTTTAAAATCAATGATGGCAATTTGATTAAAAATTTACTGCATCTTTATTACAAAATAAATAGTGAAGTCCAGAGAAAAGGTCAGTTTTAATTGCTAAGGATAAATATTCTGTCTTGTGTATTAAACTGATTTGCAACTTTTGTTGAACTGTGTGTACAGCTAAGAAGATTTGTTTATTTAAAGAAAGCATCCTTTATCTCCTGATTTAAGGAGAACAGATTGCCTCATTAAATTAAATTAATTTGTTGTGATATTTGTCATATTAAATGTTCTGTTATATAACTATTATATATTTATAATAAAATTTACATTGACAACCCTGACTTACAACATTTGAATTTCAGTTTTTAACTGTTAATTCAATGATGAGATGTGCCCAAGATATGATTGATAGAATCTTCATCTCAAGAACTGAATTTCTGGCATATACAATCATGTATGTTGGATGTTAATATGTCTGCCCCCACTTTTGGGGGGAGACATTTTTTGTTTTTCCTGTCTGTCTGTCACAAAGTTTGTCAGTGCAACTTAATTGAAATTACTAAACAAAATTCCAACATACTCTGTATAAAGGAAGGACACTATATGTAGTTGTGTATATTACCAGATAATTTGATCCTCAAATTTCTGTGGGAGTAATTTATGGCCCTTTGAACTTAAAAAAATGCTTAAAATATATGTTTTCATTTATCATCTTGTCAGCATAACTCTTCTGAAACTATTGAACCAAATTCTATGAAACTTGGTATGGTGGGTATGTATGAAGGAAACTGTATGTAGTTGTACATATACCAAGAAACTTTAATCCTCAAATTTTGTGGGAGTTACGGCCATTTGAACTCACAAATTTGCCCAAAATATTCATTTATCATCTTGTTAGTGCAAATCCTATGAAACTACAGTACCAAATTTAATGAAACTTGAAGTGGGAAGGTCACCATATGTAGTTATGCATCTTAGGAGGAAATTGTGATCCTCAAATTTGTGTTGCAGTTGTATGAAAAATGTTTTGTAGAATGTACACCATAGGATCAGGATTTTGTCAACCTAGAATTTTTGTTGGAGTAGTGGACTTTTGAACTAAGAACTTTGGTAGTGGACTTTTGAACTAAGAACTTTGGGGTTAACGGGGGGGGGGGGGGGGGGGGTGGCAACGTTTTTTTTTTAACTTTAATTCTTATAAAAGTACAATATTTCATGACTATTTAAAACTAGTTTGTCAGCAACAATAAGTTAGGAAAATTTTTCGTGGATTTTAAAATTTGAAATATTTTTTGTTGTATGTTCTAGTACTTTAAAATTTATGTAGATTTAATTCAGTTGATTACTTAATATTATCCATTAAATGAACAGAACCTTTTTTCTCACTTTCGTGCAAAAATATTCATACTGTCAAATCCAACAACCATAATAATTGGCAGTATAAGCATCAATATAGCCCCAAATCCAATGGACATTGATGATGTTCTTTCATCTTTCGCTGAGGTTCTTGCTCGAATTGTGCTTGATAAAGGAGTATGTTCACAAAGGCCTATAATTGGCCCTGTAATTGGGCTGATTTTTCATTTTCAAGAAATTTAAATGAATGCATTGGAAATAACTCACAGAATACCTATATTTAACTAATATAATAGTTTTCTAGTGATAAAATTGTGCGGTTTCCTTCGATGACACCCTAAATATGAGAAAAAATAGGAAAATCTTCTTTTTTGTCGATTTTTTACCCCTTTTCACCACTTTTGTGTCAAAATCAGAAGTGGCCGCATGCTCTGACCAACATAGATTTTTGTTTATCAATTCATTACTTAAAAGTGAATATTTTAACCAAAAAATAATTTTGGTCAGAGTATGCGGCCAACATTATATTCATCATTTTTTACGGGAAAAGAGGCTAAATATGTTAAAAATAGCGATTTTTTAAGAATTTCACTAACTTTAAAGGTCTTTGTTGTAGATGAAAGTAATTAATTCATGCACAATTTATGTCATATTATAAAGTATAGAGTCTTATGACCATTCTAGCAGAATAATTTTGTAGCTGTCTCGAATTTGAAATTTAGGGCCGTTTTTGGCCCTTTCCGAATATACTCCTTTCTTTGGTAACTGAAATATTTTGCTTTATTCTTTTGTTGAAATCTTCCAAAACAGCCAAATATAGTTCTTCATACGTTGTGTAGTTGAACTTATTTTGAAGACTATTTTGACATTGACATAGACCTTGGGTTGTTTCAATGGTCGATGCTTCTAAAGTGGTTTCAGTGGTAGATGCTTCTAAAGTGGTTTCAGTGGTCGATGAATCTAAAGTGGTTTTAGTGGTCAATGCTTCTAAAGTGGTTTCAGCAACCTGTGTGGAAGACGTATATTGTGGTGTTGTTGATGAAGCACTGGTTGTGGTTTCTACGTCTTCTAAAAATAAATTTGAGATTAATTTTGTAATTTGATTTTCAGCCAAATAATCTTTTAATTAAAGATCATTGTAAACCATTTGTCAATGTTGAAATTCGTGTCGTAATATGAATAAGGCTGGTGGTTAGGTATACATGTAGTTTATGTCTCGCCTGCGACTTTAGTCCAAGGCCGTAAATTGCCTCCGATGAAAGAGGAGGCAGTACCAGAAGGTGGGGGTCTGGTTGCCGCCAGGCCCCCAGAAGCTTTTGATTTTTCAAGAAAACAAATCCAGCTTTCTTGCAAATCCTGATACCATTTTTATTATTAATTAAAGGTAGTTGTTATAATAAAAAGATGAACGAGGAGCTGCTTAATGCAATCTATATTCATATAAATTGCAAAAATCTTTAACATCGAACTCTTATGACTTTAAACTAGAAACTAAGATGTTTTTTAACAAGACCCAACATCGGGTGGTACTAAGGCCACTTATATGCTTATCTATGTCTTGAACCCCGAAAACTAAGGGAGCAAAAAACACGAAAAAAATGATAGCGATTCTTTTTGTATGGTGCACCCATAGAGTTATGATATATCTCTCAGATAAGGACCATAAGGATACATATTGCATGGACATATTGCATATTTTAACATCTTTAAATTAAATATTAAGACCGGTAACAACATTGCAAAAACTCAGAAAGACACGTAATGGTATAAGATCGAATTGAACAAAAACGGAAACTGAATCTTCTAACAGTCAGTAAAAAGACAGACTGACAAATTGACAGACAAGTTAAATGCAGTATTTGAAACGACAACACATTGTTAGAAAATTTAGAAAAAAAGATATTTAACATAAGTATGAAGTTATTTGCAAATATATATAAAAATCTAGTGGTCACTTTTAAACTACACAGTCATTCATTTATTAACTGATGTAACTTGAGCCGCAGACTGTTTGCAGAACTTTTACGGAGTTATCAATTTTATTATTAAAAATGCATCAGAGCCTAAAATCATATAACCTATGAACGGTTTCACGGTAGCTTAAAAGAACATTCTCAATAGCAATCATCTGTACAATGCTTTTAAATATTTGCTACTGCTACTTGATAAGACCTTAGTTATTTTAGTATGAAAACTTTTAAAGTTTTGAATGGAACAATCAAAATGATGTTTGAAATATAGCTTCTACAACGCGATCGAGTTGATTATGGAATTTCTAACACCGAGAGAAATAAATTTGATTATTTTAATGGCGAGGCTTGCCGAGCGATTAAAATATCAAATTTATTTCTCGAGATGTTAGAAATTCCATAATCATCGAGAATTAAGTTGTAGAAGGATTTTCTCTAATATTTACAGGTAAGAAATTGCAAAAGGTCGCTCATCAATTGCATGTGCAATTACGCTGAGAACAAATTTCTCTCTAGAGGTGAGAAATATTTTTTCACAACTGGTTGAGAGGTTGATAAATCGGATGAAAATTAGAGAAGAAGGGGAAATACGAAGCAATCTTCTCTTAACCTTTTTTCTAGTTTTTTTTTTTTTTTTTTTGGAAAACTGAGGAGGCAGCTGCCTCCTCTGCCTCTAAGCGAGACATAGGTATTACTTTCCGGCGGCAGCGGCGACGGGGTAAACTTTTTTGTAAGACTTTTGTGGAAAATGAATTACAAGAAAAGTTTAATAGCTAGGCATATGATATTTGGTATACAGACTGTTGGGGTTATGGTCTACGCAACTGGCACCATGCCGTTTGATCCTGACCCAAATTTCATGGTTCAGCGACTCTGTGAACTTAGGTGTTTTTTCGGGCCAAAAGACCCCTTTGTAAGACTTTTGTGGAAAATGAATTAGAAGAAAAGTGTAATAGCTAGGCATATGATATTTGGTATACAGACTGTTGGGGTTATGGTCTACGCAACTGGCACCATGCCGTTTGATCCTGACCCAAACATCATGGTTCGGTGACTCTGTGAACTTAGGTGTTTTTTCGGGCCAAAAGACCCCTTTGTAAGACTTTTGTGGAAGATGAATTACAAGAAAAGTTTAATAGCTAGGTATATGATATTTGGTATACAGACTGTTGGGGTTATGGTCTACGCAACTGGCACCATGCCGTATGACCCTGACCCCAATTTTATGGTTCAGGGACTCCGTGAACTTAGATGTTTTTTGGGGCCAAAAGACCCCTTCGTAATACTTTTGTGGAAAATGAATTACAAGAAAAGTTTAATGGCTAGGCATCTCATATTTTGTTCACAGACAGCTGGGGTTATGGTCTACACAACTGGCATCATGCTGTTGGACCCTGACCCCAATTTCATGGTTCAGCGACTCTGTGGACTTAGATGTTTTTTTCGGGCCAACAAACCCCTTTGTAAGACTTTTTGGAAAGCGAATTAAGTGAAAAGTATAATAGCTAGGCATCTGACATCTGGTATACAGACACTTTGGGTTATGGTCTATGCATTTGGCCCCATGCCATTAGACCTTGACCCCATTTTCATGGTTCAGTGACTCTGTGCACTTAGATGATTGTTTGGACAATTAAAACTTTTGTGGAGAATAAATTAAGTTAAAAGTATAATAGCTAGGCATCTGATATTTGGTATACAGACATTTGGGGTTTTGGTCTACACAATGACACCATGTTTTGTGACCCTGACCCCATTTTCATGGTTCAGTGACTTTTTTTTGTGAACTTAGATGATTTTTGGGTGGAAAATGACTTAAGTGAAAAGTACAATGTATAATATTATAGCTAGGCATCTGATATTTGGGAATTATGGTATACATAACTGTTGTCACCATGTAATGTGACCTTGACCTTATTTTCATGGTTGAATGACTAGTGAATGTTAGTCTTTTTTCATTGTTTCTCAATAACTATGGTATCTAGAACACACTTCAGACATTTTTGTGATGGTTAAATGGAATTTTTTCATCTGTCACATGACCTTGTCTTTAACTTTTCTGAAGGCCCAGCTAGACCTTCAATGAGTTCTGTGATGGTGCCGACAGGCGAGACATACTTTAGTGTCAACTCTTGTTTTTTTTATACAGCCTTTGATGTGTCTTAGCATGCAGGAACTGCTTACTCTTCCGGAGAACCTGGATTCACTCTAGATCCTTACGTTTTGGGTTCGTGTTCTGGATTTCTGTTCGGTTAATTTTGTGTTTCTTCGTGCTGTTCTCGTTATTGTTTACTAGTTTTGTCTTTGCCCCTTGGGACTTTTGATACTCGATTGTTCCTTTGGTGCCTCTTTGCTTCTTTGAAATGATGATGCATTGTTTCTTGTGTCTTTAAGGATGCTCGCTGGTCTTGTTTTGGGATTTTTGTCATTTTTTCGGAATCCTCTGGATTTTACCATCAAAATAGGGTTAAAATTTTTGCCCACGAACCCCCTATTTTCATGTTATTAATGTCTTTAATATGTCATAAAGAGGTTATAGACAAAGTTTTATCAAATCCTATTTATTCTGTCATGGGTTTTAACAGCTAAATAGTGCTAATGCTAAACCTATGAAAAAGTCAGTGAAAACCTTTTCCCGCCAAAACTTTAACGTCAATTATCTTGAAAACGAGGTCACGAACCTATCAATTTTTTTTACTAATTTTATACCTTTTACTGTTATCTTTTCATTTAAGGCATCAAATTTGAAACCTATTTATTTTCAATAATACTAGCGAACATCCTTAACTTACCTTTTTCCTCATTTTTTCTCTTTATAATATTGTGAGGACTGTAAGAACTTAATTGAACTTGTGCGCCTAGTGGAAATCCACCTCAGCTATCCCTTTTTACACTGAACTTGCATGAATACTAAGGGGACACTCAGTTGAATTTTTAGGGGTTTTCGGGTTTTTTCGCACTGCGTTTTTATTTTTGGAAAATTGAAACCTGGATTTTCATGTGCGCATGTTTTATAATATCTGTATTTTCTGTAAATTTTACAACAAAAACACCATCCTGCCTTTTAATTTGTTGATTTTTGGATCCTGCTTTTTTATTTTCAATTTCCCCATAGCAAATGGTAACTCTCTTATGAAATCTTAAACTAATCAAATGTACCAAACCTTGTCTACTGCACAAAATGAAGTATTTGTCCATACATGACCTCGTCCTGAATTTGAGGCCCTGACCGTTTTTATCTCTCATCATGACACACGCGCTCAGCGTCCCACACAAGGAACCGCTCGTCATGTGCTCAATCTTGTAACAATTTGGTTCCTCTGTCGCTGCCCAGTAGGAGTTTAGAGAAAACGTTTCACCATTGACCCACACAAATGCTTCAGCTGTTTCGATATATTTCACCCCAGCAAATATTAAGGTATCGTCTGCCCTAAAATCAGAAGATAACTTGTAATTATATACACCAAATTTGAATAAATACTGGAAAACCTAGTCTGATTTTCCTAAGACTCGCCTTGACGGTTGGTATCCGAGAGGTGCATTTAGTTGGAAAATAATTTTAAAAAAGGAGGCCAATTTATGCCTGTATAGTTAAGTACAAAAAGGGGATCATAAGGCCAAATGTGAAAAAAATACACGAAAAGAGCAACAATTATTTTAAGCCCCTATTGGTCTGAAAAGGGAACGTATAAGTCTGTAGTAACAAGAACAAAAAGTCTACTGTCGACTTAAATCTTTCAAACCAATGTAGTACAAAGCACTTACACATTCTTATCATCCAGAAATATTTTAACTTCGCTCAACTCGGTCTCCGTTTGAATTACAACAAGATTGTAGCCAATTGAGCTGCACCATTGGACCCCTTCATCGTAGGTCCTCTCCTTATCACCGAAAAACAAGTACTTGTCTGAAGAGGGCTGACTACTAGTATTTACAAAAGCTAGAAAGAAAGAAAAATATCATAAAGCATCTTATTTTTTGTGCCTCACAACTGTCATTGTTGTATATAAATTACATACAATCAGGCTTGATGATCGTATTGGAAACGGCAGATTTGGTGCCATCAAACCTATTGTTTTACCCACAACATCTTTCGAATGCCTCTACTAAATCAGAATAATTTAGATCTTCAATTTTCCGTTATATTTTGTTTTATGCCCCCGCGACGACTTTTCGGGGGTAGGAGCATTAAGTTTTACTCATGTCCGTCCGTACGAATTTCGTCAAGCTTTTCTCAGGAACCGTGCATTGTAATGATTTGAAACTTGGTAGGATGGTTTAGTATATACGACAAACTGTATGTCCTTAACGACTTTCAGGTCTGTCGGACATCTATTTCCTGTTTGGGACTGGGCCGATATGAAAAAAAAACTATGAAAAGCGACTTTAAAATGTCTAAAAAAAAGTTTTTCTCAGAAACCGTAAATGGGAATGAATTGAAACTTGGTGGGAACTTTGGAATTGAACTTTGTCAAACTGTATGAACTAGGTTCGAAATTGCGGATCCAAAGGGGGGGTCCGGGGTTGGAACCCTCCTTTCCTTCGAACATTTCATTTTTTGGTGAATATTTTTCGGAAAAATTGGTTGACCCCCTCCCGTCTTATTGAATTTGTTCTATAGATGAAACCCCTCTGACGAAATTTTTTTGATCTGCCTCAGTCTGGTTTGGTAATTTTAAAACATCTATTTGGCGCCATTACAGAATTAAGCACCTTGTTCAATATACATTTGTTTTGTATCGTGCTATAAAGAAAATCTTGCTTTTTTAATTATTCTACTAGCTAGAGAGGGGGCTATATAACAACGACACTGTCCGTCCGTCTGTCCGTCCTGTAAAATTTCTCAGTTTCTCCTGAAGGGATTGATTACAATTTCGGGTAGACAGCTTAAGCATAATGAGAAGTACAGTGCCTCTACTTCCAGGTCAGTCGGTCATCTACTTCCTGTTTTCCGACCTGACTTAGACTATTTTAAGGGTCAAAAATGGAAATCATTTCGTAACAGATTTCTTAGCCTCTACAGAAGAGATTGATTTAAACTTTGGTACACAGCTTTAGCATGATAAGTTGTACCATGCCTCTCCTTTCTTGTTTAGTTGGTCATCAACTTCCTGTTTCCAAGCCGGCTTAGAATTGAACGTATTTAAACCTACACACACATTAAAGCGCATGTATAGGATCAGTAGATCTGTCAGTCACAAGTGTTGCCAAGTGGAGACTCTAGATAAGGTCTTGTTCTTTTAAAATGTCGTGTGCTAAAAATTATGTTATTCAGATCACTAAAGTTTCACTTACCAGTATGGCATATAGTAATTACAGCACAAAAACGATACATAAATTTAAGATACCACTTCATGTCTGAAAGTGATACAATATACGTCAATCTTAAAACTTTTAATCTATATTGATGAATGTTGAGGTATAAAAATACAAAGGATTCGTCATTAATCACATGTAGTCGATTCCATTAGCAATGCAAACAATATCTGGTCAGATTTCATTCAAACTTTCTATACTATATAATAGAGTTCCATATGCTATGTAAGTACATACTATAGATTCGGTGTTCGCTTGTTTTGTTCTACTTGATATTAAGGAGTGATTCAATACATTTGTCTTTTTGGATATTTGAAGGCTAAAGTTAACAAAAGTTTCTAATAGCTACTTTTTAAAATCTATTACATGTGAAATGCCTAACTCGATAACAAATTAAATGCTTCCGCCAAACCAGTGCTTATTTCATCCTTATATTAAGAGTGCAACGTACATTCACGTGAAACTTTTTCGGCTTAAAAAACGGGTAACATTTTCGATCGTCCATGCTTCCAAAAAATCATAGTATATTGTATATTCAGTTATAAATACAGATCGATGGAAAATTTACGAAAGATCGTCAATAAGTTTAGAGATTTTCAAGAAACATATTGAAGCTTAATGGCCATGTCACACTATAACGTTTTAGCCAACGTGTGCCGAACGTTCGAATAATTTTCTAAAACGTTGGAACACGTTGGCAGTCGCTGTAAAAAGTTTCAAAAAATATTTTGGTGAACCATCACAAAGCGACGCACGAAAAACGTATTCAAAACTTATCTATAGCGTTTATCCAGCGTACTTGACGATTGCTAGAGCGAATGTTGGACGATTGCAGAACGCATTCATAACGTTCGTCTAACTTATAATTTTTGCTCTCGATTCTGTGTTCTTTTTATTTTAGTAGATCTATTAGCTGTCTTCAATGAATTGTTTAATTAATTAATAAATATAGATACATCATGTAAATTTAGTTTCGTTTTAAAAAGACTGGTTTTCAGCGTTCTGGTAATGTGAATGTATAATTATTCTAAGGCCGTTTTTAACCAATAGTGATGATTTTTGCACTCAGTCTAAAGAATAAAATGTATTATAAATTTTATATCTTGATAAGTCAATAATATACAGAGAGGAACGCATGTGCTTGTTAACAAACTCTCAAAATCTCAAATGAGTATATACATGTAAGAAATACCGGTCTGTAGAGTTTGCCTACATCCTTTTTTTACAGCACTTGACTAATTCTAAATAATCGCCGACAGCATGGCGGATGTCCTTAATAGAGAAAAACGCGTGTGCGTAATGAATATTAAAATTACACATTATTTCAAATGAGTATTTAAGTTAGACTGTCGTTACTAGTTGTGTTTGAGTATTTTTCTACCAAAAAATGTCCACCGACAACACGACAGGTGTATTACATTTTCCAAGAATTACTTTCCATTCTTGACCATCTAAGTTTAATAGTTATATTCAAGATTGTTTTTGGCTATGTTCATTGATTTTTGTAAAAGATTTTTTTTTCAGGTTTGAATTAGTTTTTTAAGCTTTAGAAAATTACTCCCCCCTTGTAATTCAATTTTACTTATAAAATTCTGGGGTTGATACGCTACTCCGGTTCGTTACAATGACGCTTTGTGCGCTCTGTACACGTTTTAAACACGTTGAATAAGTTTCTTGGTCGTTAGACTGACGCTAGGCGTGCGCTGCTCTATCGCTAGACACACGTTGCACGTTCTTTTCCATTTAGCTTAGCGTTCGTCAAACGCATTTCAACGTGTGCACAACGACCACATAGCGTACATCAGCGTGTGTATAACGTCCTTCTAACTTAATTATGCCTAACGTTCGAATAATTTATTTCTAACACGTTGGCGAACGTCGGAAATTTTTTAAGCATTTTGAAAAATTTGCGATGCACTCGACGTTCACCAACGCCCGCTGACATTCGCTAACGTGTTTGTAGCGTTTTCATAACGTATACAAAACTTACGCAACGCACACCAGCGTGTTGAAAATATATTCTAAAACGTCGGCACACATTGGCTAAAATGTTATGGAGGGGGCCGATGGGTTTATTTCGTTCTCCTTTATTGGCAATTTTTATTTTCCGTGAATTGTGATTTGTTGAAATATTTTTCCGTGCATCGTGATTGGATTTTGCACGTGAACCGTTCTCAGAAAAGTATTTTGTCCGTGATTCGTTTTAGGCATGCTTTACAGTAATACACTGTCAAACTTTTATCCGTAAACAAAAATTTAGCCATTTTTCCGTGTTTCGTTTTTTGCATTTTTTTCTTCGTGATTCGTGATCAGAACCTCCATCAAGACCCCCGTTATAGTGTGACAGGGCCATAAGAGGGAAGTATATTTAGTCATTTGGTTTTGGGGACGTAAGGATAATGGTCAAGGTCACATATTCAGAAAAGCATAGAAATCTTAGGCTGGAATTGTTTCAAAAGCATTCCTTTTGGATTAATTTCTAGAATTCTAGAAAACTCAACTCAATGAAGATTTCGAAGAAAAGAGGGTTTATCAATTTTTTAGTCAATATCTCAAAGCTCACCGTGACGGTCAGATGTTTGACAGACAGCAAATTCTGACTGACTATTCATTTTCAGAACATAACTTTTAAATCCCTTGATAGAACTATACAAAGCCAAACATTAAGTTTTGTGTGGTGTATATATCTCTTAATTATTAGGCCAGTTAATTGGTTGTAGGTCAAGATCAATATTGGGTCGTACATCTCGGATAGTAACCAGTAGCCATACCAAAATAAGATCACCGTGACCTATATTTTCCACATGAATGACTCCGGTTTAAGTTTCGGTTATGGTCCATATATTACCAACTGCTGATGGTAGACCTTGACGAACATCCACTTTTTTAAACTGTATTTGCTAATGAATTCTTGTAAAGTAGAGGAATTACGTAATTGAGGATGAAAAGCTCCCCTATTCCCGTTATGAAAGTAGGGTCAAAAGTGGATAATTCAAGTTTTGGCAAAGGACCGTATTTCACCAACTGCGAGTGGAGCCAGTGGAAGAGGAAAGATATTTGGCCAGTGGATGCATCTTGGATAGTACCCGCAACAGCTGTATAGGAATTAGGTCACCTTGACCTACATATTAACGTCAACAGGCGAGGATACCGGCTGCTCCATTTTTTTATTTTAAATTATTTTCAAATCTTATATAATTGTGTCCCAGGGCATAACTTTAGGATGCCTCCTTAGAATATATTGAAATTTTCACTAATAATAAAGCTTCTTAACAACTCTGGACTAGCTACTTACATTGTCATACATACAATTGTATGAGATTGAAAAGTCAGATTGTGGATTTAAAGCCATGCTCTTGTTTTCACTCTAAAGTAAAAGTGAAAAATTACCAGTAAATCATATATTAGCAATAATGGGAATAGCATGCATGTACAAGAATAATGAACTGATTTCAAACCAAGTTTTCATGGAATTCAATACCTTGTGACTTGGTCTAGTTAAGAGTAATAAAAAGCTTCGCCGAGCGCAGCATGATACGACCGAAACATGTCGAACCCTGTACGTTTTAGGCCCAATATGGATAGTCAATTGTTATGGACACATGCAGCCCATAGTGGACTGACAAAGTTTTTTGACACATACAGCCTTCGGTGGACTTTCCACCTTCATTTAACAAGGTATCCATTTTTTTTTCGAAAGCAGACTAAAATTAATTACAGTTACAAATGTATTACACCTTTTGGCCCTTAATCAAGGGTACCTGCTTCCTTTCATTTAGCCCCTTTTGGCCCTTAACAGCAATAAAGGGGAGGGGAATGTCTTAAAATTAATCCTCAATTTTTCAGGTTACTACTTGATAAGAATTAATAAGCAAAAAAAAAATTGAAATCGGACAATAAATGAAAGATTCGATTTTGGCCCCTGTTAGCCCTTAATTGCATAAAAGAAAATTAGGGGGGTGTGATAATTAATCCTCCATGTTGTATCCACTACTTGACAAGAATTAAATTGCAAAAAAAAATCAAAATTGGATCAGAAATAAAAAAGTTACATTTTTGCCCCTTTTTGGGCCCCTTTTTTCTAAATAAAAACAAGAGGCTCCCAAGAGCCGGAATCGCTCACCTGGTCTTGATGTCAACCCTATGTAGACTTTTGTATCGCTAAATGAGCTGAATGTTTAAGCAAGAAAAAAGCTTTTCTCTATCTGCAATAGTAAGCAAAAAAAACCCACTATTATTCACCTTTTAAGGGACTGTAACCCCTATAAAAGGTTATGTGACCCTATGGAGACTTTTGTAGAGATAAATGAGCTGAACATTTAAGCAAGCAACAGCTTTTCTCTATCTGCAATAGTTTCCATTTTAAAGGCCAATAAAAAGCTGAGCCGAGCGCAGCATGATACGACCGCAACAAGTTTAACCCTGTACGTTGGAGGCCTAATATGGATAGTCCATTGCTTTGGTCACATGAAGCCCATGGTGGACTTACAAAGCTTTTTGACACATGCATCCTGTGTTGGACTAAAAATGCATTTTTGACACATATATATTTACATCAACACCTAATACAAAAAGCCTTATTTATATACATGTGATAATTTACAATTTTTGGCCCTTTGACCCCTCATTTCTCAAAAACAGTAAAAGATATTGCCAATCCCGTTTAAAATAAGACAGGGATGATAAGGAATCTAATGAAATAAAGATTTTGAAAATCGGACCCAAAATAAAAAAGTTGATTTTATGGGCGTGGCCTGTCTTTAGCCCCCTGTAGCAATGTAATGGTGAAATACATATCAAAATCATTGACACATTTAGTAGACAGAATTTTATGAGCACTTCAACAAAAAAAAGAATTTTCAAAATTGAATGAATAATAAACATTCTACAACAGTTTTGTCAATACACCCGTTTAAGCCCCTTTGGCCCTTTTTTCTAAAACAGTAGGGGCCACAAACCCCAAATACAAAACCAACAATTCTTTTGGATATAATCATCATATCTAAACTTCATAAAAATTGGCTGGCCCACTACAACTTAATTTTAAGTATAAAACTATTTGCCTTGACAAACTTTTAAAATTGGTGTTTTTGGCCCCTTTGACCCCTAATTTCTCGAAAATGGTAAGAGATATTGCAAATCTGATTGAAAAACGCAGCCAGGGATTTTTACAAGGATTCAAATGAAAAAAAAAAGATTTTGAAAATCGGACCACAAATAAAAAAGTAGATTTTTTGGGTGTGGCCCCTTTTTGACCCCTTATAGCAATTTAACGGTACAAGATACATCAAAGGTGTTGTTACATTTTGTTGACAGAATTTATTGAGGAATACAATAAAAAAAGAATGATCAATATCGGATGAAAATTAAACATTCTACAGACGTTTTGTCGATACACCCGTTTTAGCCCCTTTTGGCCCTTTTTCTAAAACGGTAGGGCCAGAAACCCCAAATGCAATACCAACCTTCCTTTAGTGGTTATAAACACCATATCAAAATTTTATAACATTTGGTTAACTACAACTTAAGTTATCGCACGGAAACCAAAATGTCTACAGACGACGACAACGACGACAACGACGACGACGACAACGACATCGCCATAACATAATACGATCGCAAAAAATTTGCGGTCGTACAAAAACATGAAAAAACGCTATTTTTTACATTAAAAGGGCCATAACCCCTATCAAAGGTCATCTGACAACTTCGACCCAATGGAGACTTTTGTAGAGCTTTTGATTCTGAAGAGCCTAAGATCCTTCAGATTTTTTCTATCTGTTATGGTTGCTGAGTTATTTTTATGTATTCTATTTTTAGTAACAGAGGCCATGTTTTTTATCAAATCATTTTAAAATGAGGATCGTTTGTTGCCAACATGCCATATATCATTTCTATATAGTTTAAGTTAAATTGGTTTAGTGGTTTCAGAGAAGAAGATTTTTGAAATTGTTAACGGACGACAGACGACGGACGACGACGACAGACGACGACGGACTCATAGTGATGGCATAAGCTCACATGGCCTTTGGCCAGGTGAGCTAAAAAGGGACCCCCAAAATTAATCCACTATATTGTTTAATTGTAAGGCTTATCATTGTCAAATCTTATGGCAATCGGCCAACCAGAACCCAAGTTATAGTGGGAACAAATAAAATAGTTGAGTTTTTTGCCCTTTTTGGGCCCATAATTTCCAAACGAATAAAGGGGGGACCCAAAAATAAATCCCATTCATGGTATAAAACATTAATGTAAAATTTCACAGCATTTGGTGAATCAGAAGAAAAGTTATTGTGGGAACAAACAAGAAAGTATCATGTTTTGCCCCTTTTTGGCCCCTAATTTTTAAACTAAAATAGGGGGACCCCCAAAATCAGTCCCATCCACCCTTTTATGGTAAGGAACATCACTTTCAAATTTCATAGCAATCCGATAACTAGAACTAAAGTTATCGTGTATACACTAAAGTTAACAGACAACGCGGACGACGACAACGACAACGACGACAACGACAACGACGACGACGACAGCATCATACCATTATACGTCCGCAATTTTTTTGCGGTCGTATAAAAATTGACTGCAAAACAATTCAATATTCTAAATTTAAATGGCATAATTATAACTCCTACAAAATCAGTCTCCTGAAAATGAATCCTCTTGAAATAGACACAGCCTATCTAAGATCCACTAATTTTCCAAGACTGGATGGTCCTCTAGCATTGTATGTGCCCTTTGATTTGTAAAGGGTGTAGTGTGAATACAGTTAATTTCCATTTATACCATATGGTGTGGTGTGCACATTTATTAAAAAGTTTGAGGGGAGGTATTATCAGTATTGCAAGGAATAAATGACAAGCAGATAACCTTTAAGAGCCTGCCTCTTTACCTGAAGGAGTAAAAACAAGACCAATCGATGTCTGGCCCTGCGTCGCACGGCAAAACGTTGAACCCTGTACGTTCTAGGCCCAATATGGACGTACAGTCAAAATATTTTGACACTTGCATCCTATGGTAGACTTACAAAGCATATTTGTCACATGCCACCCAATATTGTAAAAATAGACAAAAATAGTTTCTATTTTTTTCCCTTTTGGTCCCCTTATTGCTAAACAGAAAAGGTGGGTCAAGAAAAAATTGTATCCTCCATTTTGTATCCAATATATGACCAAAATCAACTTGTAATTTTTTTTTTTAAATCGGACCATAAATAAGAAATTTACATTTTTGCCCCTTTTGGGCCCCTCGTTCCTAAACGAAAAAAGAGGGGACACCCAAAATCAGCCCAACCCTTCCTTTTATGGTAAGTAACATTACTGTAAAGTTTCTTAGCATTTGGTCAACCAGAACAAAAGTTATTGTGGAAACAAATAAAAAAGTCACTTTTTGGTCCCTTTAGGACCCCTAATTTCTAAAGGAAAAAAGAGGGGACACCCAAAATTAGCCCAACCCTTCCTTTAATGGTAAGTAAAATTACTGTAAAGTTTCATAGCATTTGGTCAACCAGAACAAAAGTTATTGTGGAAAAAAATTAAAAAGTCGTTTTTTTGGCCCCTTTTGGGCCCCTAATTTCTAAACGAAATTATAAAATGATCCCAAAAGGGGAGGTGCACATCTTCGTGTTTGGTTTTTGAGATTCAGGTTACACAAGACAGGCACCCCATAGCGGGACGGACGGACAGACGGACGGACGGACGGAGTGACCCGACTACTAGACCTGCTTTCGCCTTCGGTGACGCAGGTAGAAATAAATTGTTGAACTAAATAGCCAAGAAGGACCTGAGTGAAGAACATTAGTTCAATTCTAATGTGAACGAACTAACTAAATAGCCAAGAAGGACCCGAGTGAATAACATTAGTTCAATTCTAATGTGAACTAACTAACTAACTAAATAGCCAAGAAGGACCTGAGTGAAGAACATTAGTTCAATTCTAATGTGAACTAACTAACTAAATAGCCAAGAAGGACCTGAGTGAGGAACATTAGTTCAATTCAAATGTGAACTAACAAACTAACTAAATAGCCAAGAAGGACCTGAGCGAAGAACATTAGTTCAATTCTAATGTGAACGAACTAACTAACTGTTTAGCCAAGAAGGACCTGAGTGAAGAACATTAATTCAATTCTAATGTGAACTAACTAACTAAATAGCCAAGAAGGACCTGAGTGAAGAACATTAATTCAATTCTAATGTGAACTAACTAACTAACTAAATGGCCAAGAAGGACCTGAGCGAAGAACATTAGTTCAATTCAAATGTGAACGAGCTAATTAACTAAATAGCCAAGAAGGACCTGAGTGAAGAACATTGGTTCAATTCTAATGTGAACGAACTAACTAACTAAATAGCCAAGAAGGAGCTGAGTGAAGAACATTAGTTCAATTCTAATGTGAACGAACTAACTAACTGTATAGCCAAGAAGGACCTGAGTGAAGAACATTAATTCAATTCTAATGTGAACGAACTAACTAACTGTTTAGCCAAGAAGGACCAGAGTGAAGAACATTAATTCAATTCTAATGTGAACTAACTAACTAAATAGCCAAGAAGGACCTGAGTGAAGAACATTAATTCAATTCTAATGTGAACTAACTAACTAACTAAATGGCCAAGAAGGACCTGAGCGAAGAACATTAGTTCAATTCAAATGTGAACGAGCTAATTAACTAAATAGCCAAGAAGGACCTGAGTGAAGAACATTGGTTCAATTCTAATGTGAACGAACTAACTAACTAAATAGCCAAGAAGGAGCTGAGTGAAGAACATTAGTTCAATTCTAATGTGAACGAACTAACTAACTGTATAGCCAAGAAGGACCTGAGTGAAGAACATTAATTCAATTCTAATGTGAACTAACTAACTAAATAGCCAAGAAGGACCTGCGTGAAGAACATAAGTTCAATCCTAATGTGAACTAACTAACTAAATAGCCATGAAGGACCTGAGTAAAGAACTTTAGTTCAATTCTAATGTGAACTAACTAACTAACTAAATAGCCAGGAAGGACATTAGTGAAGAACATTAGTTCAATTCTAATGTGAACAAACTAACTAACTAAATAGCCAAGAAGGACCTGAGTGAAGAACATTAGTTCAATTCTAATGTGAACGAACTAACTAACTGTATAGCCAAGAAGGACCTGAGTGAAGAACATTAATTCAATTCTAATGTGAACTAACTAACTAACTAAATAGCAAAGAAGGACCTGCGTGAAGAACATTAGTTCAATCCTAATGTGAACTAACTAACTAAATAGCCAACAAAGACCTGAGTGAAGAACATTGGTTCAATTCTAATGTGAACTAACTAACTAAATAGCCAAGAAGGACCTGAGCGTAGAACATTAGTTCAATTCAAATATGAACGAAGTAACTAACTAAATAGCCAAGAAGGACCTGAGTGAAGAACATTAGTTCAATTCTAATGTGAACGAACTAACTAACTAAATAGCCAAGAAGGACCTGAGTGAAGAACATTAGTTCAATTCTAATGTGAACTAACTAACTAAATAGCCAAGAAGGACCTGAGTGAAGAATATTAGTTCAATTCTCATGTTAACTAACTAACTAACTAAATAGCCAAGAAGGACCTGAGCGAAGAACATTAGTTCAATTCAAATGTGAACGAGCTAATTAACTAAATAGCCAAGAAGGACCTGAGTGAAGAACATTGGTTCAATTCTAATGTGAACGAACTAACTAACTAAATAGCCAAGAAGGAGCTGAGTGAAGAACATTAGTTCAATTCTAATGTGAACGAACTAACTAACTGTATAGCCAAGAAGGACCTGAGTGAAGAACATTAATTCAATTCTAATGTGAACTAACTAACTAAATAGCCAAGAAGGACCTGCGTGAAGAACATAAGTTCAATCCTAATGTGAACTAACTAACTAAATAGCCATGAAGTACCTGAGTAAAGAACTTTAGTTCAATTCTAATGTGAACTAACTAACTAACTAAATAGCCAGGAAGGACATTAGTGAAGAACATTAGTTCAATTCTAATGTGAACAAACTAACTAACTAAATAGCCAAGAAGGACCTGAGTGAAGAACATTAGTTCAATTCTAATGTGAACGAACTAACTAACTGTATAGCCAAGAAGGACCTGAGTGAAGAACATTAATTCAATTCTAATGTGAACTAACTAACTAACTAAATAGCAAAGAAGGACCTGCGTGAAGAACATTAGTTCAATCCTAATGTGAACTAACTAACTAAATAGCCAACAAAGACCTGAGTGAAGAACATTGGTTCAATTCTAAAGTGAACTAACTAACTAAATAGCCAAGAAGGACCTGAGCGTAGAACATTAGTTCAATTCAAATATGAACGAAGTAACTAACTAAATAGCCAAGAAGGACCTGAGTGAAGAACATTAGTTCAATTCTAATGTGAACGAACTAACTAACTAAATAGCCAAGAAGGACCTGAGTGAAGAACATTAGTTCAATTCTAATGTGAACGAAGTAACTAACTAAATAGCCAAGAAGGACCTGAGTGAAGAATATTAGTTCAATTCTCATGTTAACTAATTAACTAACTAAATAGCCAAGAAGGACCTGCATGAAGAACATTAGTTCAATCCTAATGTGAACGAACTAACTAAATAGCCAAGAAGTACCTGAGTAAAGAACTTGAGTTCAATTCTAATGTGAACTAACTAACTAACTTAATAGCCAGGAAGGACATTAGTGAAGAACATTAGTTCAATTCTAATGTGAACAAACTAACTAACTAAATAGCCAAGAAGGACCTGAGTGAAGAACATTAGTTCAATTCTAATGTGAACGAACTAACTAACTGTTTAGCCAAGAAGGACCTGAGTGAAGAACATTAATTCAATTCTAATGTGAACTAACTAACTAACTAAATAGCCAAGAAGGACCTGCGTGAAAAACATTAGTTCAATCCTAATGTGAACTAACTAACTAAATAGCCAAGAAGGACCTGAGTGAAGAACATTAGTTCAATTCTAATGTGAACAAACTAACTAACTAAATAGCCAAGAAGGACCTGAGTGAAGAACATTAGTTCAATTCAAATGTGAACGAAGTAACTAACTAAATAGCCAAGAAGGACCTGAGTGAAGAACATTAGTTCAATTCTAATGTGAACGAACTAACTAACTAAATAGCCAAGAAGGACCTGAGTGAAGAACATTAGTTCAATTCTAATGTGAACGAACTAACTAACTGTATAGCCAAGAAGGACCTGAGTGAAGAACATTAATTCAATTCTAATGTGAACTAACTAACTAACTAAATAGCCAAGAAGGACCTGCGTGAAGAACATTAATTCAATCCTAATGTGAACTAACTAACTAAATAGCCAAGAAGGACCTGAGTACTTTAGTTCAATTCTAATGTGAACTAACTAACTAACTAAATAGCCAGGAAGGACATTAGTGAAGAACATTAGTTCAATTCTAATGTGAACTAATGATCATTTTCTCTATTACACCATATATATCATATTAATTTGTTTCTTGACACTCTGAAAAATCTTCACACTTCAAATTTAACTTTTACTGAATTTAAAGTCCAACAAGGTATAATTGAAACTGGATGCAGTTTCGAATGTCTCCCAAACGAAGTCCCTTTCATCTCATGTGAAAAATTTGGGCAGGGTGTTCCCTATAATACAAGTTTTACAGAAATCCCAGGGGTAAGCAAAATCCTGGAAATGCCTTTAAATGCATTTTTAGAACCTCATGCAAAAAATTTTGGCAGGGGTTCCCTTAAAAGACAAGTTTTACAAAAGTACCACTGGTAAGCAAAATCCTGGAAATGCCTTTAAATGCATTTTTAGAACCTCATTGAAAAAAAATTGGGCAGGGGTTTCCATATTTTCACAAGGTATTTAACTCTCATATAAAATGATTTGTCTTATTATGAGAAGTTATAATATATAGTTATAGGGTGGGGATTTCAATGGTTTTCATAAAAATTAATATTTTATCATTTGAGGGGGTGGGGAATGACCCCCTCAGAGCCCCCTATGGTACCAAATGATTTGCCTTATCATAAGGAATAATAATATATATGGTTATAGGGTGGGGATCTCAATGGTTTTCAGAATATTTAGTATTTTAATATTTGAGGGGGTGGGGCATGACCCCCCTCAAACCCACCTTTGGTACCAAATGGTTTGTCTTATCATGAGGAGCAATAATATATATGGTTATAGGGTGGGGATCTCAATAGTTTTCGGAATATTTAGTATTTTATCATTTGAGGGGGTGGGGCATGACCCCCCTCACACCCCCCTAAGATACCATATGATTGGTCTTATCATAAGGACTAAAAATATATATGGTTATAGGGTGGGGATCTCAATGGTTTTCAGAATATTTAGTATTTTATCATTTGAGGGGGTGGGGCATGACCCCCCTCACACCCCCCTACAATACCATATGATTGGTCTTATCATAAGGAGTAATAATATATATGGTTATAGGGTGGGGATCTCAATGGTTTTCAGAATATTTAGTATTTTATCATTTGAGGGGGTGGGGCATGACCCCCCCCCCTCAGACCCCCCTACAATACCATATGATTGGTCTTATCATAAGGAGTAATAATATATATGGTTATAGGGTGGGGATCTCAATGGTTTTCAGAATATTTAGTATTTTATCATTTGAGGGGGTGGGGCATGACCCCCCTCAGACCCCCCCTACGATACCATATGATTGGTCTTATCATAAGGAGTAATAATATATATGGTTATAGGGTGGGGATCTCAATGGTTTTCAGAATATTTAGTATAATATCATTTGAGGGGGTGGGGCATGACCCCCCTCAGACCCCCCCTTGTGGACCCAAATGGTTTGTTTTATCATAAGGAGTAATAATATATATGGTTATAGGGTGGGGCTCTCAATGGTTTTCAAAATATTAAGTGTTTTGTTATTTGAAGGGGTGGGGCATGACCCCCCCCCCCCCCACTTAAGACAACGAAACGGAGGGTTTACCATAATACCTTGCCACTACGTTTACTTAGATATCCAAGTTAAGTGAGTATTTCAAAGTTAAGATCGCATATTAAGTTATATCACTTTTCCCATAGACTTCTATAGTAAAATTTTGCAACCCCACCCCCTTTTGAGACCCCCAAAACCCATGTTCCCTTCAACATATTGAAATTTTTTTTTCAGGAGGCGCATCTACGAATATGGGCCTTTCAAGTCATATGATATCAAACGATTCCGTCCAACGGTTTCTGAGAAACAGTGCACACAAGTGTTCGAAAAATCGTGCCCGGAAAGAAGAAAAATAATAATAATTAAAGTGCCATTTGTTCAGAGAACAAATGAGAGGTCTTTCCCGTTAAGTTGACCTATGACCTTTGACCTTTGTCTTAAAGTCAAGCTCTTTAATTACTGATAATAAATATATATATATATTTACTATATTATCTGCAACCGTTTAAATGTTATATACAAGTAAATAATGCATTGGATGATGTTTTTGGCCGCCATTTTGAAACCAGTCAACCATTACATGTAATTCTTGGGCTTAAATGATAGGTCTTGTCAAGATCAAGACGGTCATTTTTTATACACATGTCTATTATACAATCTTTTACGGTTTTCAAGTTATTGGCAAAAAACCTATTTCGCGAAAACCTGTTTCGGCCGCCAATTCAAAACCGCTCAACCGAATCATGCACTTCTTGGACTCAAATTGTAGGTCTTCTCAAGACGATCATTTTTTGTTCATATATTGTCTATATTATCTCTAACGGTTTTCGAGTTATAAGCAAAAAATCATTGGACGACCGCCATTTTGGCAATGGTAAACGCAAAAAATATTTTGACCACAGATTCGTGATCAGGACCCTCAAATCTACCTGGAAACCAAATTTCATCAAAATCGGACAATATTTACATTTTGCGCCAAGTTTGCGCCATACGCGCGCAACCAGGAAGTAAATTACAGCATTCTTTTTGCATGATAAATCATCACCAGGATGTAAGCTACCATTTTCACTAAACAGAATCTTCATAACTATTACCGTTTCGGAGGAGATCTGATCACAAGGGTAAACAGCGTTTTGCGCTATTGCGCCAAAACTATAAAGAGCTGGCGCTCACAGGGTGAACCTTATCTATTCCAGGCATAACTGAATAAGTGTGCCAAATTTCGTTAAGATCGGTCAAGGGACTTTTTTTCTTTTGGCGTCGGAAACTGAAAAGAATAATAATAATAATAATAATAATCAGAAGAAATACAATAAGGTCTTTCCTTCAGAAAGGGAAAGACCTTAATAATAAGAATAATAAGAACTGAGCAAAAACATAATGTCTCCAAACTTCGTTTGGGAGACATAATTATCTCCCCTTATTGATATTTCTTTATGTACATTTCCATATCATGTTCTTCCTTCATAGTGAGTTCATACAAGTCAAGTTTCACCAAAATTCATCATAAAAAGAGTTACACTTACAAGATATGCAGACATACTGTGATGCATTTATCCCCCTTCTGATTTCTGTTTATTTTCAGGGGAGGGATATTCAATAGTCAAATTATCTCCCCTTAATGTAATTCCATACATGTTAAGTTTCACCAAAATTCATCATAAAAAGAGTTGCACTTACAAGATATGCAGACATACTGTGATTCATTAATCCCCCTTCTGTTTCTGTTTATTTTTCAGGGGAGGGATATAAAACAACTTTTCTCTAATTTTCATCCGATTTATCAACCTCTCAACCAGTTGTGAAAAAGCATTTCTCACCTCTAGAGAAAAATTTGTTCTCAGCGTAATTGCACGTGCAATTGATGAGCGACCTTTTGCAATTTCTTACCTGTAAACATTAGAGAATAAAAGGCTTCGCCGAGCGCAGCATGATACGACCGCAACATGTTGAACCCTGTACGTTTTAGGCCCAATATGGATAGTCAATTGCTCTGGACATATGCAGCCCATGGTGGACTGACAAAGGTTTTTGACACATGCAGCTTTTGGTGGAATTTCTAAATTCACATCTTAAAAGGAATTTTTTTTTTCCAAAGGAGATCAAATCAGACCACAAATAAATAAGTTTCGATTTTGGCCCCTAATTTCATAACAGGGGAAAAGGGGGGGTCGCAAAAATTAATTCTCAATTTTGTATCCACTATTTGACAAGAACAAACATGCAAAAAAAATTTTCAAAATCGGATCACAAGTAAAAAAAATTCCATTTTGGTCCCTTTTGGCCCCTCATTACATAATAAGGGGGAAAAGATGGGGGTAGCAAAAATAAATTCTCAATTTTGCATCTGCTATTTGACAAGAACAAACATGCAAAAAAAAATTTCAAAATCGGTCCACTAATAAAAATGTTTCGATTTTGGTCCCTTTTAGGGCCGTAACCCCTATAAGAGGTCATCTGACAACTTCAACCCTATGGAGACTTTTGTAGAGCTAAATGAGCTGAACAATTAAGCAAGCAACAGCTTTTTGCCATCTGCAATAGTTTTCATACTATAGGGCAAAAACATGAAAAAATGCTATTTTTCACCTTTAAGGGGCCGTAACCCCTATAAGGGGTCATCTGACAACTTCGACCCTATGGAGACTTTTGTAGAGCTAAATGAGCTAAACAATTAAGCAAGCAACAGCTTTTTGCTATCTGCAATAGTTTTCATACTATAGGGCAAAAACATGAAAAAATGCTATTTTTCACCTTTAAGGGGCCGTAACCCCAATAAGGGGTCATCTGACAACTTCGACCAAATGGAGACTTTTGTAAAACTTTTGATCCTGAAGCAGTAGGGTGGCATCAGATTTCATCTATCTCTTATACTTTTTGAATTACAAGCCAAAAACAGTAGTCTGACCCCCCTGGTCTATTTTTAGCCACAGCGGCCATGTTTTTTGACGAATCAGAACTTGAAACACATCTATAGTGCATGACACTCTATTGATCAATCAAACCAAGTTTCATTGAATTCTGTTCTGTAGTTTCAGAGGAAAAGATTTTTGAAAAAGTTATTGTAAGAACAAACTAAAAGTTGCAATTTGGCCCCTTTTGGCCCTTAATTTTTAAACGAAAAAAGGGGGGACTCCCAAAATCAATCCCATCCATCCTTAAATGGTAAGAAATATCATTGTCAAATTTCATTGGATTTGGATAACTAGAACTAAAGTTATCGTGTATACACTAAAGTTAACAGACGACGACCACGACGACAACGACGACAGCATCATACCAATATACGTCCGCAAATTTTTTACGGTCGTATAAAAACCTTCTACAACTTAAGATTCGATGATTATGGAATTTCTAACATCTCGAGAAATAAATTTGATATTTTTAATCGCTCGGCAAGCCTCGCCATTAAAATAATCAAATTTATTTCTCTCGATGTTAGAAATTCCAAAATCAACTCGATCGCATTGTAGAAGCTATATTTCATCAATTGAATTTTTTTAAATAGTCAAATTATCTCCCCTTAATGTTATTCCTTCATAGTGAGTTCATATATGTAAAGTTTCACCAAAATTAATCATAAAAAGAGTTGCACTTTCAAGATATGCAGACATACTGTGATACTGGGATATAAAACAACTTTTTATCAATTTAATATCTTTAAATCTTATATCCAAGATTGAATAACTGAATCTACCAGTAAATGTACATATTAAATATTTCCAACATTCTTGATTATTTTATATTATTTATTATCATATATTTTGAATACATTCATGAATAAGTGAATACAGAACATTAATAATTACAATTCAAACAAACATGGGCATTGTTTCATTAGCTTTTAAAAAATGTCTCAAAAGACCTGTGGTAAGTATTTATGTTGGAAAAAATCTAACCCTGCTTTTCTTTTAAGTGAGTTTGGATTCAGATACAAGATTTTTACTATTTCAACAACCTTTATATACTTCTTAGCACAACAAAATGCAAAGGAAAAAAAAACAAATTGTGTACACAAATGGTTTAAATCCAGTATGATGGTGAAATGATATGAAAGGAGTAGGGACAATAAGGTCCTCATTTAGCCTAAAAATATGAAGGTTATTCAAAAGTGTCCATTTCTGGCTACAATATAGTGTAAACTCTGTCTAACACAAAAATATGTCCAAACATTTCAAAATTTAACTGTGAAGTGTCATAATGACTTCATAAATCTAGCGATTTTGGCAAAAATGACAAAATATGAGAAATTTTGGTCGTTTGCAAGGTATATTTTGGACCAGAAAACATTGTCCGCACATGAGAAACAAATTCATATTTTTAGAGAAGCTTTACATAAACCATATTAACAATCTTTAAAAATATTTAGTTGTTTCTTGTGTGTGGAGATACTTTCCTAATCCAAAATGTATCTCTTAAAAATCCTGAAAATTGATGCAAATTGGTGATTTTCTGAATGAAGGTCAGTTTCATAACTTTTACCAAAACAATTATTTGAAAATAAAAAAATGTATTTAGATTCTTATTTTTGGATATTTGATAAATATTTTATCAGCATCTGACAACTTGGGTCAAATTTTAGGCCAAAAACAGGCCTTAATGCCCCTACTCCATTACAATAAAGTATATATATGTCTATCTTACATTTTTTAAGGTATTAAAACTTAATTACTGTGCAGTTTACATGTTTATGGCATAAGTGTAATATTATTGATATTTTTGAAGAGCAAAAAATAAACAACATTTTGAACACATGATTAAGAGGCCTTATTGTAAACTTCACATACTAATTCTACAACCACAAATATCTGTCAAAAGTATTTTCTCCTTGTCAAATTTTCAAGAGATTTCTTAAACATCATATAGAGGATATAACATAGGAGCATGTTCAGGAAGAGCTGAATCTGGCCCAATATTTGCACAAATTGTCAACTTTGTACCATTTCAAAGAAATTGTAATAATTTTTAATGTAATTCAATCATTAGATAACCCAACTTTATTATTTAACAGTATAAGGCATGATATTAGGACCTCAAAAACATAATTATTGAAACTTGGAAAATATCAATATTTGTTTCAGTTTTCAGGGTTTACAAGTAGTTTTTCTTGAAATTAGTATAGAGTGCATTCATTAACAACATTAATTCTTTGTCCATCTATTTGTTTTAAAAAAATAAGCTTTTTTATCAAAAAAATGTTTTTCTTGGAGCATGCACTCTATGTTAAATAAATATGGTAATGTCTTGCCAAAAATCTATAAATTTCATTAAATCATATGACTTCTAGCCCAGTTTTCTCAAAGCTGCTGAATATTTTGAAGCTAGTTTTTTTGCTATTCCTTGAATTTCAAAACATATTTGGCTGTAATTTGAGAAAAATTACTTTGAGTTGAAGCCAGTTTTGGTTCTAACCAGACATATTCCTGTATAAAACAAACAAAAGATCTTATAAATATAATTAAAAAAATATGCAATAACTCTCCATACATGTTTTTTTTGTACTTTGTTTGAGAGACTTAAGAATATATTTCAATTTGTTCAGGTTGTTTGTTCACATTCATTCTTTCAATATAGATCTACTTGTCTGACATATGTTAAAATTATTTTCCACTTGTAAAGTTTTCTAAAGATAAATCAGACATCACTGTGAAGATGTGACAACAAACATATTAAACAAACAATTAAAAAAAAAAAAATCTAATAAATTTAACTAAAATGGTAGACGATTCATCATGATGGTCCTTCTGGGTGTACTTCAGGCATTGATGGGATGAGAATAGATCTAAGTTGTTCATTTAAAAGAGTCACTTCATGATCCTGTTTTTCATACATTTTCACTGCCTGGGTAAATCGTATAATACCTGGAAAAAAATATAAAAATGTTATATGCAATCAACGGTTAGAAATTACAACAATTTTGAGTCCCAATGCAATAAATGAAAGTGATTACCTTTTTTGTTTTAAAAAAAATCCTTTATGAGATGAATTACATGTATAAATTCATGGGTATAATAACCGTATTAGATACATGTACATGATGTAGTCATGGTAATTAGAGAAACCCAAAAGAAGCAGAGGCAGGTAATTGCAGGTAGTATCTCTCTTGACGTGTATTTTAGCATATGACACATAAACTCTAAAAATGACTGAAAGTACATATTTTATTCATTACCATTATGGAGGCCCATGGGAGACAAACCAAAGTACATGTAAACATGAAGGTTATCAACTGTATATGTGCCTGTTTGAAGTCAGGAATCTTTGTCAAAGCTTTTGTTTGTTCATGTCAACTTTGTGGTTATTGTTCTATATGTATGCCCAGAAATAGGTCTTTTGTAAAAAAAAATGTTGATAGTTTTGGGATTGGTATTGAATCTTGTGTATTTTATTTTTGGTTTTGGGCCAATGCCAGACCACAAGTAGTGACCTCATGTTGAAGACTGCTGACTGTTTTCCATTGTGATTTTTTCTAAATAGACAATAGACAATAGACAATATTTATTTGCATAAACACATTTACATTAAATGGTTATAGCACAAAGAATAAGCAAAAAAAAAAATGTCCATAAACATTTTTTAATTACAGATATATCAATATTAACATGGCATGACAGTGGTACTAATTTATTCATTAACATTTAATTGTGTTTTCTTATCTTCCAGCATTCTTGTAAAAATTTAATGAAAATTTTAATAATTGAAAAGGAATTGTTGTTAAGAAGAAATTTAATTTCTTTAATTGTTAGAGTATGAGGAAACGGATGTCCTAGTAGATTTTTAAGTTTTTCAATAAGGTTATTTCTTAGATTATTGTAGTGAGGACAAGTTGATAGAAAGTGGAACTCGTCTTCAATGTTTTTGTTATCACAAGAGAGACAAATGCGTTCACTTCTTTCAGTATTATTATATCTTCCTCTTTCTATAGCCAAGTTGTGGGAACTTAAACGCAATTTACAAAGGATAGATCTTTCACTCTTAGCTTTACAGAGGTCTAAATATTAAGCAGGGCGTTTAGTTGGTATAAAAATTTTATGAAAGAAAGAAAGTTTGCTACTAGCTTCTATAGACATGATAGAGCTATTCATATTTTGTTTATATTGATCATTTATTCTTTGTTCGATTCTATCTAAGTATAGATCAATATTATTTATAATTTATATTGAGGTTTAAATGGTTAAATCCTAATTTATTTAATAAATTTTTGATGTTGGACATCCATATACTTGTGTCTTTGACCTTATCAAAAATGGAATTCACTAAAGAGTTTGGAGAGTTTATTATATGGTTTAGGAATCTCAGCATTTTCATCTGAATTTTGGTATATAAAGGTGTTCTATTTGCTTCTGCTAGGCAGGCAATATTTGTTGTTTTGTAGTGAACCCCTAAAATTTCTTTAATAAATTTTAAATGTAAATATTCATATGGTTCTGAATCTTTGTAACTATTGGTAGCTCCCCATACCTCGCTACCATATAGTATGATAGGTTCAATCAGGGTATCAAAAAGTTTTTTCAAACAGTTTGCATGGATTATCTAAAGATATTGATTTCTTTATCTTAAACCAGGCTTTTCTCCCCTTTTCCATTAATTGAGTTTTAGCTAGATTAAAGTTACCAGTGTAGTAAAAAACCACTCCTAGATAACAATATACAATTACGGCCCTTGGAAGAGGTGAATATCTAAAATTGTCAACCAGAGGTGGGGTTATTTCCCTGAGGGCTTAAGCCCGAGGGAAATAACCCCAGCAAGGTTGACAATTTTGATATTCACTGATTTCAAGGGCCGTAACTGTTTTATTATACCGAACAAACAGTGGAAGGTTATTCATCGGTGAATAATAGGGTTATTCAATGGACATGGGTATTTGAAAAGGTTATTCACCGGTGAATAATAGGGTTATCCAATGGACATGGGTATTTGAAAAGGTTATTCAACTTTTGTACGAATTTGAAGAAAAATACCCAGATTATTTCACGTCACGTAACTTTATTTCATCCAATTAGATTACTTACTAATTCAGTAAGGTATAATAATATGATTTAACTGTTTCTATAGTCTCATTATCTATCTTAAATTGGTTAAAGTGTGATTTTCCATTAGAATTAAAGATCAATATTTTTGATTTCTGTTTATTTACATTAAGTTTCCAGGATACACAAAAGTTGTTTAAAGTATCCAGTGCTTTTTGTAGACCTTCCTGTGATTCTGATAGCAAGATGATATCATCTGCGTACATAAGTAATGGTATATTTAAACTTCCTAGTATAATTGGGTTTGTTGAGCTATTCTTAAGTTCATCAGTAAGGTCATTTATAAATAGGTTAAACAAGGTAGGACTCAAGATATCCCCTTGTTTTACTCCACAATTAGAAGTAAATTTTCCGCTTACTCCGTTTGAAAATTTTAGTCTGCATGTAGTGTTTTGATACATAGAATATATAATATAAAAAATTTTGTATGGAATTTTATGCTTAAGTAAGATATAAAAGAGGCCTTCTCTCCAAACTGTATCAAAGGCCTTTTTTAGATCTATGAAGGCTGCATATACTTTCTTTTTTTTAGATTTGTGATGATCTATAATGGATTTAAGAGAGAAATTTATGTGGTCAGCAGTTCTTGCCTTTGACTTAAATCCAATTTGGTTTTCATTTATTATTTTGTTAATATCTAGAAATTGTAGTAATCTGTTATGAATAATTTTGTTGAATAATTTTCCTAGATTGGAGGTAATTGATATTCCTCTGTAGTTAGAAGGGTCAAGTTTATTACCTTTTTTGTAAATTAAAGATATATGGCTTTCATTCCAGATTTGAGGAAAATTGCCTGCTTGAAATATGTTATTAAATAGTTTACATAATGGGTCCATTAGTATTTGGACATTAGGCTTGATCATTTCATTACAGATAAGATCAGTTCCAGCAGATTTACCATGTTTTAATGTTTTAGCTGCTTTTTTGATTTCTTCAGCTGTTATATCATTATTGAGTATGTGCTCTTCTTTATCAGATTCTAATACTTGAAGTTTGTTGTTAAGTGCTGAGATTATGTGATTATGGAAGTCATTGTTTTCAGTATCTCCTAAGTTCATTTTTTTAAAGAACTGGACTTAAATCACCATTTCTTTATTTTGGTTGTGTCATGTACACTTATTCTACATTTCATTATTGTCTATTTATTACTTAAGTGAACATTTAAAAAAAAGAATGTGAAAAAACTTAATGCACTGTTTGTGTTTTGTTAATTAAAGAAGTTCAATATTTTTAAATTAAAGCCTTTGTTACAGATTTTATTTCATTTATTTATGTAAAACAAGTTATAACCAATGAAATTTAACCTTTCCAATTTAAAGAATAGATCTATTCTGAAAAGTGTATTTCAAATCTTTAAATTCATAAACATTCATCCCTATTTATCATTCTTATTCCAACAATATACAACATGTACAACTGCAATTATCAGAGCTTTTGAAATATGTTTTGGTTTTGCCAGACCTCAAGCTATAAATCAATTTTTGTTTATGTTACGCTATTGTATGATATGTTGTATTGTTTAGTATTCAATGTTGATTTGACCCTTACGGGTGTAATTTCATCAATAAAGTATTATTAAGTCGCCCAAAACAAAGTTTGGGAGACTTATTGTTTTTGCACCGTTTCTTATTATTATTATTATTATTATTATGTCCCCGAACACGAAGTGTCGGGGACATATTGTTTTTGCTCGGTTTCTTATTATTATTATGTCCCCGAACACGAAGTGTCGGGGACATATTGTTTTTGCTCGGTTTCTTATTATGTCACTCCACATCGTGGATGTGACATGTTGTTATTCTATGTTTCTTCTTATTATTATTCTCTTTCCAATGAATTTTGTCCAGGGATTTTTTAGGAAACCGCTAGATCAAATGTTTTGAAATTTTGAATGTAATTAGGCAATCATTTGAAGTTACACCAAATTTATTTTTTTAGTCAATCAAAGCAGCCATTTTTAAATTAAATTGATTTAAAAATTTTAAAATTCCCATAGGTTTAACATTGGCTGGCAGAAAGCCAAGTTGGTATTGATTTTCTCAGTTAACATGCGTCGTCTGCTACAGGTAAATACTGAGTTTTCTCCAAAGCTTTTTAAGAAATCCACTTGATTAAATGTTTAAAAATTTAGCATATGCTTAGACAATAATTTAAATTTTTATCAAATTTTTTTCTTAGTTGATCGAAGCAGGCATTTACAAATTATCGCCAGTTAAAGATTTTCTGTTTTCCCCATAGGTTTAACATTGACTGGCAGTTTGCCAAGTTAGTATTGATTTTCTGTCAAGATGCCTGACCTGCTAGCATCATTTCTATTTATAAACATATCATTATGATGACTCATGGAAAATTTTGATAGGACAAAGGTAAAGGTCATGATGACATATTGTAATTTATAAAGACAAGTTTGTATTGATTTTCTGTCACTATGTGTCATTTCTATTTATAAACATCATTAGGATGACTCATGGACAATTTTGTTAGGACAAAGATAAAGGTCATGATGACATTATGTTATTCATTGAAGAACTTATAAAACTATTAACATGACAAGTTTGTATTGATTTTCTGTCAACATGTGTCATCTTGCTGCAGTAGTTTCTATTTATAGACCTTTCATTGAGTAATTTTTATTTTTAAATCTATCATTTGGATGATTGTGAAAAAAATTTGCTTGAACAAAGATAAATGTCATGGTGACATATAATAATTCAATGATGTTATAACATGTACTTAATAAACTTTACACACAAAGTGGAGTGACATATGCTATTTCTTGAAATGGCATTTATATCTAGTTATTATTATTATTATTATTATTTTTCTCGGTATTCTGGATCGTGAACTTGTCCACCTCATTTTTTCGACATCTTTTAAGGTAGGAAGCTGAAATTTCATAAATCAAGAGTATGGAATGGGAGATTGTGCTTTTTGTATTTTTCGCCGATATCGAACGACCCCATGTAGGTAAAAAAAGGGCCTCAAAATGGCTCCTCGAAACCGAAGTTGAATTTTTCCTGGCATTTCTGATCCGGCAGGGGTAGGAAAAATTCCCTTATAGGTTAAGTGCGGATATACAATACCTTTCATTTAAAAAAAAAATTTTGAAAATCGGACTTACCGTTTTCAAAATTTTGCAAAAAATCGAAAATTATTTTTTTTGTAAGATTGAGTTATCTTTCTTTGTACCATATATTTTGTGATATTAATGAAAAAAAAATCTCAACTTTGTTATTTCTTAATAAAAATTGGTTTACAAGGTAATAGTGGTATGCCGAGTTCAATTTTGGAATCGAAATTTTTTTATGGGCGGCCATTTTAAAAATGGCCGCCATTTCCCGCCAAAATTAAAATTACTCCGATTTTAATGAAAATTGGTATATAAGGTAATTGTGGTATGGCAAGTTGATTTTTGACATCAAATTTTTTTTATCGTCGGCCATTTTCAAAATGGCCGCCGTTTCCCGCCAAAATTAAAGTTATTCTGATTTTGATGAAAATTGGTTTACAAGGTAATAGTAATATGCCGAGTTCAATTTTGGAATCAAAATTTTTTTTTGGGCCGCCATTTCCCGCCAAAATAAAAACTACTCCGATTTTAATGAAAATTGGTATATAAGGTAATAGTGGTATAGCAAGTTGATTTTTAAATCAAATTTTTTTTATCGTCGGCCATTTTCAAAATGGCCGCCGTTTCCCGCCAAAATTAAACTTTTGATATAATAAATTATCCCATATGCCAAGAGACATTGACAAAGAGGGGTACGTGAGGGGACATTTTTGTGACTCGCTTGCGATCACAATTAGAACTAGTTATTATTAAGTCGCCCAAAACAAAGTTTGGGAGACTTATTGTTTTTGCACCGTTTCTTATTATTATGTCTCCCAAACACTATGTGTTGGGAGACATATTGCTTTTACTCTGTTTCTTATTATTATTATTATTCTTTTTTTTCTTCTTTCTTCCGGACATGAAACTGTCCGCAAGGTTTTTTGATAACGACAAAATGGAATTGCACGAAACTTTGTATGATGGTAGATTGGTTATTGGAGGTGTGCACAGGCACTTCGAAATTTTCAAGATGGCCGCCATTTTCAAAATGGCCGCCACGGCAAAAGGGTACCCTAAAATTATCTCGGAAACTGCTGAATGGATTTTAATGAAATTTGATATGTGAGTAGAGAGTTATGAGTAGACTTGATACGTAAAATAAAAATTTTCAAAATGGCTGCCATTTTCAAAATGGCTGCCACCGAAAAAGCCAAAATTGCAAAAATGCTTCGATTTTAACAAAATTTTGTATCTAGGGGTTTTAAAGGAAGGTTATTTCTTAGATTATTGTAGTGAGGACAAGTTGATAGAAAGTGGAACTCGTCTTCAATGTTTTTGTTATCACAAGAGAGACAAATGCGTTCACTTCTTTCAGTATTATTATATCTTCCTCTTTCTATAGCCAAGTTGTGGGAACTTAAACGCAATTTACAAAGGATAGATCTTTCACTCTTAGCTTTACAGAGGTCTAAATATTAAGCAGGGCGTTTAGTTGGTATAAAAATTTTATGAAAGAAAGAAAGTTTGCTACTAGCTTCTATAGACATGATAGAGCTATTCATATTTTGTTTATATTGATCATTTATTCTTTGTTCGATTCTATCTAAGTATAGATCAATATTATTTATAATTTATATTGAGGTTTAAATGGTTAAATCCTAATTTATTTAATAAATTTTTGATGTTGGACATCCATATACTTGTGTCTTTGACCTTATCAAAAATGGAATTCACTAAAGAGTTTGGAGAGTTTATTATATGGTTTAGGAATCTCAGCATTTTCATCTGAATTTTGGTATATAAAGGTGTTCTATTTGCTTCTGCTAGGCAGGCAATATTTGTTGTTTTGTAGTGAACCCCTAAAATTTCTTTAATAAATTTTAAATGTAAATATTCATATGGTTCTGAATCTTTGTAACTATTGGTAGCTCCCCATACCTCGCTACCATATAGTATGATAGGTTCAATCAGGGTATCAAAAAGTTTTTTCAAACAGTTTGCATGGATTATCTAAAGATATTGATTTCTTTATCTTAAACCAGGCTTTTCTCCCCTTTTCCATTAATTGAGTTTTAGCTAGATTAAAGTTACCAGTGTAGTAAAAAACCACTCCTAGATAACAATATACAATTACGGCCCTTGGAAGAGGTGAATATCTAAAATTGTCAACCAGAGGTGGGGTTATTTCCCTGAGGGCTTAAGCCCGAGGGAAATAACCCCAGCAAGGTTGACAATTTTGATATTCACTGATTTCAAGGGCCGTAACTGTTTTATTATACCGAACAAACAGTGGAAGGTTATTCATCGGTGAATAATAGGGTTATTCAATGGACATGGGTATTTGAAAAGGTTATTCACCGGTGAATAATAGGGTTATCCAATGGACATGGGTATTTGAAAAGGTTATTCAACTTTTGTACGAATTTGAAGAAAAATACCCAGATTATTTCACGTCACGTAACTTTATTTCATCCAATTAGATTACTTACTAATTCAGTAAGGTATAATAATATGATTTAACTGTTTCTATAGTCTCATTATCTATCTTAAATTGGTTAAAGTGTGATTTTCCATTAGAATTAAAGATCAATATTTTTGATTTCTGTTTATTTACATTAAGTTTCCAGGATACACAAAAGTTGTTTAAAGTATCCAGTGCTTTTTGTAGACCTTCCTGTGATTCTGATAGCAAGATGATATCATCTGCGTACATAAGTAATGGTATATTTAAACTTCCTAGTATAATTGGGTTTGTTGAGCTATTCTTAAGTTCATCAGTAAGGTCATTTATAAATAGGTTAAACAAGGTAGGACTCAAGATATTGTTTTACTCCACAATTAGAAGTAAATTTTTCGCTTACTCCGTTTGAAAATTTTAGTCTGCATGTAGTGTTTTGATACATAGAATATATAATATAAAAAATTTTGTATGGAATTTTATGCTTAAGTAAGATATAAAAGAGGCCTTCTCTCCAAACTGTATCAAAGGCCTTTTTTAGATCTATGAAGGCTGCATATACTTTCTTTTTTTTAGATTTGTGATGATCTATAATGGATTTAAGAGAGAAATTTATGTGGTCAGCAGTTCTTGCCTTTGACTTAAATCCAATTTGGTTTTCATTTATTATTTTGTTAATATCTAGAAATTGTAGTAATCTGTTATGAATAATTTTGTTGAATAATTTTCCTAGATTGGAGGTAATTGATATTCCTCTGTAGTTAGAAGGGTCAAGTTTATTACCTTTTTTGTAAATTAAAGATATATGGCTTTCATTCCAGATTTGAGGAAAATTGCCTGCTTGAAATATGTTATTAAATAGTTTACATAATGGGTCCATTAGTATTTGGACATTAGGCTTGATCATTTCATTACAGATAAGATCAGTTCCAGCAGATTTACCATGTTTTAATGTTTTAGCTGCTTTTTTGATTTCTTCAGCTGTTATATCATTATTGAGTATGTGCTCTTCTTTATCAGATTCTAATACTTGAAGTTTGTTGTTAAGTGCTGAGATTATGTGATTATGGAAGTCATTGTTTTCAGTATCTCCTAAGTTCATTTTTTTAAAGAACTGGACTTAAATCACCATTTCTTTATTTTGGTTGTGTCATGTACACTTATTCTACATTTCATTATTGTCTATTTATTACTTAAGTGAACATTTAAAAAAAAGAATGTGAAAAAACTTAATGCACTGTTTGTGTTTTGTTAATTAAAGAAGTTCAATATTTTTAAATTAAAGCCTTTGTTACAGATTTTATTTCATTTATTTATGTAAAACAAGTTATAACCAATGAAATTTAACCTTTCCAATTTAAAGAATAGATCTATTCTGAAAAGTGTATTTCAAATCTTTAAATTCATAAACATTCATCCCTATTTATCATTCTTATTCCAACAATATACAACATGTACAACTGCAATTATCAGAGCTTTTGAAATATGTTTTGGTTTTGCCAGACCTCAAGCTATAAATCAATTTTTGTTTATGTTACGCTATTGTATGATATGTTGTATTGTTTAGTATTCAATGTTGATTTGACCCTTACGGGTGTAATTTCATCAATAAAGTATTATTAAGTCGCCCAAAACAAAGTTTGGGAGACTTATTGTTTTTGCACCGTTTCTTATTATTATTATTATTATTATTATGTCCCCGAACACGAAGTGTCGGGGACATATTGTTTTTGCTCGGTTTCTTATTATTATTATGTCCCCGAACACGAAGTGTCGGGGACATATTGTTTTTGCTCGGTTTCTTATTATTATTATTATGTCCCCGAACACGAAGTGTCGGGGACATATTGTTTTTGCTCGGTTTCTTATTATTATTATTATTATTATTATTATTATTATTATTATTATTATTATTATTTTTCTCGGTATTCTGGACCGTGAACTTGTCCACCTCATTTTTTCGACATCTTTTAAGGTAGGAAGCTGAATCTTCATATATCAAGAGTATGGAATGGGAGATTGTGCTTTTTGTATTTTTCATCGAAATTGAACGACCCCTTATAGGTCAAAAAAGGGCCTCAAAATGGCTCCTCGAAACCGAAGTTGAATTTTTACCTGGCAATTCTGATCCGGCAGGGGTAGGTCAAATTCCTTTATGGGGTAAGTGTAGAGTTTCAATACCTTTCATTTAAAAAAAAAATTTTGAAAATCGGACTTACGGTTTTCAAAATTTTGCAAAAAATCGAAATTTATTTTTTTTGTCAAATTGAGTTATCTTTCTTGGAACAATATATTTTGTAATAGTAATGTAAAAATTCTCAACTTAGTTATTTCTTATTGAAAATTGGTTTACAAGGTAATAGTGGTATGCCGAGTTCATATTTGGTATCGAAATTTTTTTTTGGCGGCCATTTTCAAAATGGCGGCTAAAATTTCCCGCCAAAATTTAAACATGCTCCGATTTTGATGAAAATTGGTATATAAGGTAATAGTGGTATGGCGAGATGATTTTTGACATCAACATTTTTCTATCGTCGGCCATTTTCAAAATGGCCGCCTTTTCCCGCCAAAATTAAAGTTACTCCGATTTTGACGAAAATTGGTATATAAAGTAATAGTGGTATGGCGAGTTGATTTTTGACATAATTTTTTTGTATTGTCGGCCATTTTCAAAATGGCCGCCGTTTCCCGCCAAAATTAAAGTTACTCTGATTTTGATGAAAATTAGGTATCTAAGGTAATAGTGCTATGGCGAGTTGATTTTTGACATCAAAATTTTTATTTCGTCGGCCATTTTCAAAATGGCCGCCGTTTCCCGTCAATCATCGTTATATTTGAGATTTCAATGTGTAAACCATCCCTAGTTGGTCATCGCTGCTGTTTACTACATGTATATAATGGTATTGCATTTAGTGTATCACGCTTCATAGACTATGTCCTTGCTTATTCACTTCGTGTTTACCGTAAAGTTACATTTAACGTTAGACGACAACTTCTTTTCTGAACTCAATTGCATTATTTTGGAAGACAAATTATGCAAAAATCAAAGTTACTCCGATTTTAATGAAAATTGGTATATAAGGTTATTGTGGTATGGCGAGTTGATTTTTGACATAAATTTTTTTTATCGTTGGCCATTTTCAAAATGGCCGCCGTTTCCCGCAAAAAATTAAACTTACTCCTATCTTGATGAAAATTGGTATATTAGGTATTCTCAAATGCCCAAACACATATTGACAAAGAGGGGTACGTGAGGGGACATGTATGTGACTCGCTTGCGATCACAATTAGAACTAGTTATTATTATTATTTTTCTCGGTATTCTGGATCGTGAACTTGTCCACCTCATTTTTTCGACATCTTTTAAGGTAGGAAGCTGAAATTTCATAAATCAAGAGTATGGAATGGGAGATTGTGCTTTTTGTATTTTTCGCCGATATCGAACGACCCCATGTAGGTAAAAAAAGGGCCTCAAAATGGCTCCTCGAAACCGAAGTTGAATTTTTCCTGGCATTTCTGATCCGGCAGGGGTAGGAAAAATTCCCTTATAGGTTAAGTGCGGATATACAATACCTTTCATTTAAAAAAAAAATTTTGAAAATCGGACTTACCGTTTTCAAAATTTTGCAAAAAATCGAAAATTATTTTTTTTGTAAGATTGAGTTATCTTTCTTTGTACCATATATTTTGTGATATTAATGAAAAAAAAATCTCAACTTTGTTATTTCTTAATAAAAATTGGTTTACAAGGTAATAGTGGTATGCCGAGTTCAATTTTGGAATCGAAATTTTTTTATGGGCGGCCATTTTAAAAATGGCCGCCATTTCCCGCCAAAATTAAAATTACTCCGATTTTAATGAAAATTGGTATATAAGGTAATTGTGGTATGGCAAGTTGATTTTTGACATCAAATTTTTTTTATCGTCGGCCATTTTCAAAATGGCCGCCGTTTCCCGCCAAAATTAAAGTTATTCTGATTTTGATGAAAATTGGTTTACAAGGTAATAGTAATATGCCGAGTTCAATTTTGGAATCAAAATTTTTTTTTGGGCCGCCATTTCCCGCCAAAATAAAAACTACTCCGATTTTAATGAAAATTGGTATATAAGGTAATAGTGGTATAGCAAGTTGATTTTTAAATCAAATTTTTTTTATCGTCGGCCATTTTCAAAATGGCCGCCGTTTCCCGCCAAAATTAAACTTTTGATATAATAAATTATCCCATATGCCAAGAGACATTGACAAAGAGGGGTACGTGAGGGGACATTTTTGTGACTCGCTTGCGATCACAATTAGAACTAGTTATTATTAAGTCGCCCAAAACAAAGTTTGGGAGACTTATTGTTTTTGCACCGTTTCTTATTATTATGTCTCCCAAACACTATGTGTTGGGAGACATATTGCTTTTACTCTGTTTCTTATTATATCTCCCAAACACTATGTTTGGGAGATATATTGTTTTTACTCTGTTTCTTATTATTATTATTATTATTCTTTTTTTTTCTTCCGGACATGAACGTGTCCGGACCGGTTCCCTAAAACTACTAGATGGATCTTCATGAAACTTTGTATGTTGGTAGAGGGGGTCCCAAAGGTGGGAATGCAAAAATCAGAATTTTCAAAATGGCTGCCGTTTCCATGGAAACAATATAAGGTCATAATATAGGACATTGCGATATCTCGGTTACCTAGGTGCGCAGGGTTCTGAAATTTTGCAGGTTAATAGAGCAAAATGAGCTCTTTAATAATACGGAAAAAAATTTTGAAGCGATATTTACGGTTTTCGAGTTATTCACGAAAATGTGATTTTTCGGTCCCAAAAATGGGAAAATTGTCAAAATGCTACGATTTCGACAAAATTTGTTATCTAGAGGTTTTAAATGATGGCGAGTTAGGTTGCACCGTCAAAATTAATGCAACAGTGACATAATGCGTACGTTTGGGAGATATTTTTGTGTTGGGCATCCCCAACACAGTCAGCACTAGTTATTATTATTATTCTTTTTTTTCTTCTTTCTTCCGGACATGAAACTGTCCGCAAGGTTTTTTGATAACGACAAAATGGAATTGCACGAAACTTTGTATGATGGTAGATTGGTTATTGGAGGTGTGCACAGGCACTTCGAAATTTTCAAGATGGCCGCCATTTTCAAAATGGCCGCCACGGCAAAAGGGTACCCTAAAATTATCTCGGAAACTGCTGAATGGATTTTAATGAAATTTGATATGTGAGTAGAGAGTTATGAGTAGACTTGATACGTAAAATAAAAATTTTCAAAATGGCTGCCATTTTCAAAATGGCTGCCACCGAAAAAGCCAAAATTGCAAAAATGCTTCCATTTTAACAAAATTTTGTATCTAGGGGTTTTAAAGGATGGCGAATAAGAATACAGTATCAAAAATTTATTCGTTTGGGAGACATTTTTGTGTTGGGCATCCCCAACACAGTCAGCACTAGTTATTAAGTCGCCCAAAACAAAGTTTGGGAGACTTATTGTTTTTGCACCGTTTCTTATTATTATTATTATTATTATTCTTCTGATTCTTTATCGTAAAGTTGTCCTCCCTAATACAAGAAAACGGTCCAAGGAAATTGAATAACACTTGTGAGATTGGATAGTGGGTCATTCAAAGTTGTGTAATGCACTTTTAAAATTTTCAACATGGCCGCCGTTTCAAAATGGCGGCCATCGGAAAAAGTGGGCGGAAAATTTTTTTTCATCGGATCGTCTTGAAAATTGGTCATCTGGGTGAAGCGGGTATGCTGAACTCAAATCTGCGACCGGATTTGGAATCCGACTTACGGTTTCAAAATGGCGACCATTTTACTACACCCGCCCCCCTAAAAACGTCAACTTTGTCCGATTTCAACGAAATTTGATTTCTAGACTTATTTTGATGCACTGATTTGAATGGAACTCTATCCAAGGCGATTTTGGGCGACTTGTGTGTTGGCATCCCAACACAATTATACCTAGTTATTATTATTATTCTTTTCCTTACGTGATCGTGAACTTGTCCGCCACATTTTTTGAAAACGCTTTGACCAATCAAGATAAAACCTGCTGAGATGGATGGAGGGTCACTCAGAGGTGTGCAATCCACTTTTGAAATTTTCAAAATGGCCGCCATTTTCAAGATGGCCGCCGTTTAAGATTTTTGGGCCCCTCTCAGATCTCGGAGATGGGTGGATGGATTTTAATGAAAATTGGTACACTAGTAGAGTGATCCTTCCTGAGCAACATGCCGAAAAAAAATTTGACGCGAACGCCGCCATTTTAAAATGGCGACCATTTTACCACACCCACCCCCCAAAAACGTCAACTTTGTCCGATTTCAACGAAATTTGATTTCTAGACTTATTTTGATGCACTGATTTGAATGGAATACTATCCAAGGCGATTTTGGGCGACTTCTGTGTTGGCATCCCAACACAATCAGCACTAGTTATTATTATTATTATGTCCCCGAACACGAAGTGTCGGGGACATATTGTTTTTGCTCGGTTTCTTATTATTATTATGTCCCCGAACACGAAGTGTCGGGGACATATTGTTTTTGCTCGGTTTCTTATTATGTCCCCGAACACGAAGTGTCGGGGACATATTGTTTTTGCTCGGTTTCTTATTATTATTATTATTATTATTTTTCTCGGTATTCTGGACCGTGAACTTGTCCACCTCATTTTTTCGACATCTTTTAAGGTAGGAAGCTGAATCTTCATAAATCAAGAGTATGGAATGGGAGATTGTGCTTTTTGTATTTTTCGTCGAAATCGAATGACCCCTTATAGGTCAAAAAAGGGCCTCAAAATGGCTCCTCGAAACCGAAGTTGAATTTTTACCTGGCATTTCTGATCAGGCAGGGGTAACACAAATTCCTTTAAAGGGTAAGTGCAGACTTTTAATACCTTTCATTTAAAAAAAGAATTTTGAAAATCGGACTTACGGTTCTCAAAATTTTGCAAAAAATCGAAATTTAATTTTTTTGTCAAATTGAGTTATCTTTCTTGGAACAATATATTTTGTAATAGTAATGTAAAAATTCTTAACTTTGTTATTTCTTAATGAAAATTGGTTTACAAGGTAATAGTGGTATGCCGAGTTCATTTTTGGTATCGAAAAAAAATTTTGGCGGCCATTTTTAAAATGGCGGCTAAAATGGCCGCCATTTTCCCGCCAAAACTTAAACTTGCTCCAATTTTTATGAAAATTGATATATAAGGTAATAGTGGTATGGCGAGTTGATTTTTAACATTAAAATTTTTTTTTTCGTCGGCCATTTTCAAAATGGCCGCCATTTCCCGCCAAAATTAAAGTTACTCTGATTTTGATGAAAATTGGTATACAAGGTAAAAGTGGTATGCCGAGTTCATTTTTGGTATCGAAAAAAAATATTGGCGGCCATTTTTAAAATGGCGGCTAAAATGGCCGCCATTTTCCCGCCAAAAATTAAACTTACTCCGATTTTGATGAAAATTGGTTTATGAGGTAATAGTGGTATGGCGAGTTGATTTTTGACATCAAAATTTTTTTTATCGTCGGCCATTTTCAAAATGGCCGCCGTTTCCTGCCAAAATTAAAGTTACTCTGATTTTGATGAAAATTGGTATACAAGGTAAAAGTGGTATGGCGAGCTGATTTTTGACATCAATTTTTTTTTATCGTCGGCCATTTTGAAAATGGCCGCCGTTTCCCGCCAAAAATTAAAATTACTCTGATTTTGATGAAAATTGGTATATAAGTGTAATAGTGGTATGGCGAGTTGATTTTTGACATCAAAATTTTTTTACCGTCGGCCATTTTCAAAATGGCCACCGTTTCCCGCCAAAATTAAAGTTACTCTGATTTTGATGAAAATTGGTATATAAGGTAAAAGTGGTATGGCGAGTTGATTTTTGACATTGAAATTTTTATTTCTCGGCCATTTTCAAAATGGCGGCCGTTTCCCGCCAAAATCAAAGTTACTCTGATTTTGATGAAAATTGGAATATAAGGTAAAAGTGGTATGGCGAACTTATTTTTGACATCAAATTTTTTTTAGCGTCAGCCATTTTCAAAATGGCCGCCATTTCCCGCCAAAATTTAACTTACTCCTATTTTGATGAAAATTGGATATAATAAGTTATCTTAAATGCTAAGAGACATTGACAAAGAGGGGTACGTGAGGGGACATTTTTGTGACTCGCTTGCGATCACAATTAGAACTAGTTATTATTATTATTATTATATCTCCCAAACACTATGTTTGGGAGATATATTGTTTTTACTCTGTTTCTTATTATTATATCTCCCAAACACTATGTTTGGGAGATATATTGTTTTTACTCTGTTTCTTATTATGTCACTCCACATCGTGGATGTGACATGTTGTTATTCTATGTTTCTTCTTATTATTATTCTCTTTCCAATGAATTTTGTCCAGGGATTTTTTAGGAAACCGCTAGATCAAATGTTTTGAAATTTTGAATGTAATTAGGCAATCATTTGAAGTTACACCAAATTTATTTTTTTAGTCAATCAAAGCAGCCATTTTTAAATTAAATTGATTTAAAAATTTTAAAATTCCCATAGGTTTAACATTGGCTGGCAGAAAGCCAAGTTGGTATTGATTTTCTCAGTTAACATGCGTCGTCTGCTACAGGTAAATACTGAGTTTTCTCCAAAGCTTTTTAAGAAATCCACTTGATTAAATGTTTAAAAATTTAGCATATGCTTAGACAATAATTTAAATTTTTATCAAATTTTTTTCTTAGTTGATCGAAGCAGGCATTTACAAATTATCGCCAGTTAAAGATTTTCTGTTTTCCCCATAGGTTTAACATTGACTGGCAGTTTGCCAAGTTAGTATTGATTTTCTGTCAAGATGCCTGACCTGCTAGCATCATTTCTATTTATAAACATATCATTATGATGACTCATGGAAAATTTTGATAGGACAAAGGTAAAGGTCATGATGACATATTGTAATTTATAAAGACAAGTTTGTATTGATTTTCTGTCACTATGTGTCATTTCTATTTATAAACATCATTAGGATGACTCATGGACAATTTTGTTAGGACAAAGATAAAGGTCATGATGACATTATGTTATTCATTGAAGAACTTATAAAACTATTAACATGACAAGTTTGTATTGATTTTCTGTCAACATGTGTCATCTTGCTGCAGTAGTTTCTATTTATAGACCTTTCATTGAGTAATTTTTATTTTTAAATCTATCATTTGGATGATTGTGAAAAAAATTTGCTTGAACAAAGATAAATGTCATGGTGACATATAATAATTCAATGATGTTATAACATGTACTTAATAAACTTTACACACAAAGTGGAGTGACATATGCTATTTCTTGAAATGGCATTTATATCTAGTTATTATTCTTTTTTTTTCTTCCGGACATGAACTTGTCCGGAAGGTTTCTCGGAAACTACTCAATGGACCTTTATGAAACTTTATATGTTGATAGAGTGGGTCCCAAAGGTGTGCATGCACTTATCGGAATTTTCAAAATGGCTGCCGTTTCCATGGAAACAAGATGAGGTCATAATATAGGACATTGCGATATCTCGGTTACCTAGGTACGCAGGGTTCTGAAATTTTGCAGGGTGATAGAGCAAAAGGAGCTCTTTAATAATACGAAAAAAAATTTTGAAGCGATATTTACGGTTTTCGAGTTATTCACGAAAATGTGATTTTTCGGTCCCAAAAATGGGAAAATTGTCAAAATGCTTCGATTTCGACAAAATTTTGTATCATGGGGTTTTAAATGATGGCGAGTTAGGATGCGATATCAAAATTTATGCAAGAGTGACAGTATGCGTACGTTTGGGAGATATTTTTGTGTTGGGCATCCCCAACACAGTCAACACTAGTTATTATTATTATTCTTTTTTTTTCTTCCGGACATGAACGTGTCCGGACCGGTTCCCTAAAACTACTAGATGGATCTTCATGAAACTTTGTATGTTGGTAGAGGGGGTCCCAAAGGTGGGAATGCAAAAATCAGAATTTTCAAAATGGCTGCCGTTTCCATGGAAACAATATAAGGTCATAATATAGGACATTGCGATATCTCGGTTACCTAGGTGCGCAGGGTTCTGAAATTTTGCAGGTTAATAGAGCAAAATGAGCTCTTTAATAATACGGAAAAAAATTTTGAAGCGATATTTACGGTTTTCGAGTTATTCACGAAAATGTGATTTTTCGGTCCCAAAAATGGGAAAATTGTCAAAATGCTACGATTTCGACAAAATTTGTTATCTAGAGGTTTTAAATGATGGCGAGTTAGGTTGCACCGTCAAAATTAATGCAACAGTGACATAATGCGTACGTTTGGGAGATATTTTTGTGTTGGGCATCCCCAACACAGTCAGCACTAGTTATTATTATTTTTCTCGGTATTCTGGATCGTGAACTTGTCCACCTCATTTTTTCGACATCTTTTAAGGTAGGAAGCTGAAATTTCATAAATCAAGAGTATGGAATGGGAGATTGTGCTTTTAGTATTTTTCGCCGAAATCGAACGACCCCATATAGGTAAAAAAAGGGCCTCAAAATGGCTCCTCGAAACCGAAGTTGAATTTTTCCTGGCATTTCTGATCCGGCAGGGGTAGGAAAAATTCCCTTATAGGTTAAGTGCGGATATACAATACCTTTCATTTAAAAAAAAAAATTGAAAATCGGACTTACCGTTTTCAAAATTTTGCAAAAAATCGAAAATTATTTTTTTTGTTAGATTGAGTTATCTTTCTTTGTACCATATATTTTGTGATATTAATGAAAAAAATTCTCAAATTTGTTATTTCTTAATGAAAATTGGTTTACAAGGTAGTAGTGGTATGCTGAGTTCAATTTTGGAATCAAAAATTTTTTTGGGGGCGGCCATTTTAAAAATGGCCGCCATTTCCCGCCAAAATTAAAATTACTCTGATTTTAATGAAAATTGGTATATAAGGTAATAGTGGTATGGCGAGTTGATTTTTGACATCAAATTTTTTTTTATCGTCTGCCATTTTCAAAATGGCCGCCGTTTCCCGCCAAAATTTAAGTTATTCTGATTTTGATGAAAATTGGTTTACAAGGTAATAGTGGTATGCCGAGTTCAATTTTGGAATCGAAATTTTTTTTTGGGCCGCCATTTTCAAAATGGCCGCCATTTCCCGCCAAAATTAAAATTACTCCGATTTTAATGAAAATTGGTATATAAGGTAATAGTGGTATGGCAAGTTGATTTTTGACATCAAATTTTTTTTATCGTCGGCCCTTTTCAAAATGGCCGCCGTTTCCCGCCAAAATTAAATTTACTCAGATTTTAACGAAAATTGGTATATAAGGTAATAGTTGTCTGGCGAGTTGATTTTTGACATCGAAATATTTTTATTGTCGGCCATTTTAAAAATGGCCGCCTTTTCCCGCCAAAATTAAACTTACTCCTATTTTGATGAAAATTGGATAAATTTAGTTATCTCAAATGCCAAGCGACATTGACAAAGAGGGGTACGTGAGGGGACATTTTTGTGACTCGCTTGCGATCACAATTAGAACTAGTTATTATTATTATTATTATTATTTTTCTCGGTATTCTGGATCGTGAACTTGTCCACCTCATTTTTTCGACATCTTTTAAGGTAGGAAGCTGAATCTTCATATATCAAGAGTATGGAATGGGAGATTGTGCTTTTTGTATTTTTCGTCGCAATCGAACGACCCCTTATAGGTCAAAAAAGGGCCTCAAAATGGCTCCTCGAAACCGAAGTTGAATTTTTCCTGGCATTTCTGATCTGGCAGGGGTAGGAAAAATTCCTTTATAGGTAAAGTGTGGATATTTAATACCTTTCATTTAAAAAAAAAATTTTGAAAATCGGACCTACCGTTTTCAAAATTTTGCAAAAAATCGAAATTTAATTTTTTTGTAAGATTGAGTTATCTTCCTTTGTACAATATATTTTGTAATAGTAATGAAAAAAATTCTCAACTTTGTTATTTCTTAATGAAAATTGGTTTACAAGGTAATAGTGGTATGCCGAATTCATTTTTGGAATCGAAAATTTTTTTGGCGGCCATTTTTGAAATGGCGGCTAAAATGGCTGCCATTTTCCCGCCAAAATTTAAACTTGCTCCGATTTTGATGAAAATTGGTATACACAGTAATAGTGGTATGGTGAATTGATTTTTGACATCAATTTTTTTTTATCGTCAGCCATTTTCAAAATGGCCGCCGTTTTCCGCCAAAATTAAAATTACTCCGATTTTGATGAAAATTGATAAATAAGGTAATAGTGGTATGGCGACTTGATTTTTGACATGAAATTTTTTTTATCGTCAGCCATTTTCAAAATGGCCACCAATTTCCCGCCAAAATTTAAGTTACTACGATTTTGATGAAAATTGGTATCTAAGGTAATAGTGGTATGGCGAGTTGATTTTTGACATTGAAATTAATTTATCGGCAGCCATTTTTAAAATGGCCGCCGTTTCCCGCCAAAATTTAACTTACTCCTATTTTGATGAAAATTTGGTATATTAAGTTATCTCATTAAATGCCAAGAGACATATTGACAAAGAGGGGTACGTGAGGGGACATCTTTGTGACTCGCTTGCGATCACAATTAGAACTAGTTATTATTATTTTTCTCGGTATTCTGGACCGTGAACTTGTCCACCTCATTTTTTCGACATCTTTTAAGGTAGGAAGCTGAATCTTCATATATCAAGAGTATGGAATGGGAGATTGTGCTTTTTGTATTTTTCGTCGAAATCGAACGACCCCTTATAGGTAAAAAAAGGGCCTCAAAATGGCTCCTCGAAACCGAAGTTGAATTTTTACCTGGCATTTCTGATCCGGCAGGGGTAGGTCAAATTCCTTTAAAGGGTAAGTGTAGACTTTTAATACCTTTCATTTAAAAAAAGAATTTTGAAAATCGGACTTACGGTTCTCAAAATTTTGCAAAATATCGAAATTTAATTTTTTTTGTCAAATTGAGTTATCTTTCTTGGAACAATATATTTTGTAATAGTAATGTAAAAATTCTTAACTTTGTTATTTCTTAATGAAAATTGGTTTACAAGGTAATAGTAGTATGCCAAGTTCAATTTTGGTATCGAAAAAAAATTTTGGCGGCCATTTTTAAAATGGCGGCTAAAATGGCCGCCGTTTTCCCGCCAAAAATTAAACTTACTCCGACTTTGATGAAAATTGGTATATAAGGTAATAGTGGTATGGCGAGTTGATTCTTAACATCAAAACTTTTTTTTCATCGGCCATTTTCAAAATGGCCGCCGTTTCCCGCCAAAAATTAAACTTACTCCGATTTTGATGAAAATTGGTATATAAGGTAATAGTGGTATGGCAAGTAGATTTTTGACATCAAAATTTTTTTATCGTCGGCCATTTTCAAAATGGCCGCCGTTTCCCGCCAAAATTAAAGTTACTCTGATTTTGATGAAAATTAGTATATAAGGTAAAAGTGGTATGGGGAGTTGATTTTTGACATCCAAATTTTTTTTATCGTCGGCCATTTTCAAAATGGCCGCGGTTTCCCGCCAAAAATTAAAATTACTCCAATTTTGATGAAAATTGGTATATAAGGTAATAGTGGTATGGCGAGTTGATTTTTGACATCAAATTTTTTTTATCGTCGGCCATTTTCAAAATGGCGCCGTTTCCTGCCAAAATTAAAGTTACTCCGATTTTGATGAAAATTGGTATATAAGGTAATAGTGGTTTGGCGAGTTGATTTTTGACATTGAAATTTTTATTTCGTCGGCCATTTTCAAAATGGCTGCCATTTCCCTCCAAAATTAAACTTACTCCTATTTTGATGAAAATTGGATATAATAAGTTATCTCAAATGCTAAGAGACATTGACAAAGAGGGGTACGTGAGGGGACATTTTTGTGACTCGCTTGCGATCACAATTAGAACTAGTTCTTATTATTATTATTCTTCTGATTCTTTATCGAGAATTTGTCCTCCCTAATACAAGAAAACAGTCCAAGGAAATTGAATAACACTTGTGAGATTGGATAGTGGGTCATTCAAAGTTGTGTAATGCACTTTTAAAATTTTCAAGATGGCCGCCATTTCAAAATGGCGGCCATCAGAAAAAGTGGGCGGAAAATTTTTTTTCTTCGGATCGTCTTGAAAATTGGTCATCTGGGTAAAGCGGGTATGCTGAGCTCAAATCTGCGACCGGATTTGGAATCCGACTTACGGTTTCAAAATGGCGGCCATTTTACTACACCCGCCCCCCCTAAAAACGTCAACTTTGTCCGATTTCAACGAAATTTGATTTCTAGAATTACTTTGATGCACTGATTTGAATGGAACTCTATCCAAGGCGATTTTGGGCGACTTGTGTGTTGGCATCCCAACACAATTATACCTAGTTAATCTTAGTGTAAATGTAATTAGTAAGAATGTTTGCTGGACCTCAGCAAATTCTGCTGGACAAATAGGCAGGTCCGCCACATTTCAAAATGTCTGCAATTATACATGTACATGTATTTATCATAATACTCTTTACATACCATCTCCATCCACAGGAAATCCATGTTTTCCCAGAACCTCCATTTGTATCTGAGTTGCTACAGGGAACACAATTTGCATCATTCTTAACATGTCATTTCCTGCACTGTCTTTTGCTTCATTTAATCTCATGGCATTTGCTGGTTCCCGAAATGCAGCCAACACATCTTGCAATGCATCTGTTCAAAAGAAAAGATGCCGAACATTAAATTATCATCATTATCATGGAGTACATGCATGCAAATCAAAATATCCAGCAACAAAAATTATTTTATTATGAAAGGCCATGTCATTGTTCTGGCTATATGTTTAATACAGAATGATATGATAAAGAAAATAACTAAATAATACTTAATCAAGTGATAAAAAATCACTGATTTAAGTAAGGCCCCTGACTGTAAACAGAAGGCTCCTGACTGTAAACAGAAGGCTGCTGACTGTTTCCATCATGTGTCCATTTCAAATTGTTTTGTTTAATTGATGTTGTAATCTGTTTAATTCAAATGTATATATATATATCACCCAGACAGATTCACTCAACTTAGAACCTCAACAGATGCCTACAAGTACAGTTTCCTGCCTCGCACCATTATTGACTGGAACAGCCTCACTCCTGAAGCCTACAGGGCCACCTCACCAGAGGGCTTCAAGGAGATCATCCAGAAACTGTAAGCAGTAAACCACCTGTTTTTATCCAGTTTTTAATTGCACTTGTAAATACCGTGCACCCAGGTTGACGTTTGCAGTATCTGCGTTATGGAGTTACCACTGCAGATCAATAGTATAGATGTAGATGTAGATATTTATTCACCATTTCATCATTTTCAAATACATTTGTAATAAATAGAACATTTTATAAAGTTATATAGATCTTGATTAATTAATTAAATTTGTCACAGATTAACACGGCCTAGGGTATCCAATAATTCTGCACATGGCTTGCTGGAAGTACATGTAGTTCCATTTTACATGTCTATAATTCTTTGATTATAGAGCATGTTCATCATTCATCATGTTCATGGGAGATGTATCATGTAGTCATTTTGCTTATTTCATTTGATCAAAGGAAGACCTTTTGGTTCTAATTTCTTATTTTACTTCAATAAAAGGTTGAAACATGCTTAATTATCTCAAAAATACCCTTGCAGTCTTGGGCTGTAAAATGTTGCATTTTTATTTTTACTTCATCTGAAACTTTCTTTAATTTGGTAAATGAAGAGAATGTAGAGAATTTTTGGTAACCAGTTTAAGTCAAAGCTACATGAGAAATTAATTTCTTCTAAAATATTTATATTTCATATTTTGAGACTTTTTGACAGAAAAATTGAAAATATATTTAATTCATGATAAAATTTCTATTCATAACGAATGATCGATTATTCACTGTAGATAGATAAAAATGCATATTTTATCTTTTATCTTTTTTACCAAACCGGAAGTGTATATTTGACACACACAGCCATGCCTTCCGCAGATTCTGAGTATGTTTTGCTTCAAATCTCGATTTCAATAAGCCAATTTCAGTCAAAATGTTAAAGATTAGCTTTATGTTTATATTTTTCTTTTCAGATCCAAAGGCTTTAGCTGGGCGGAACAAGTAGAGCAAGGGGAAGATGGTATGAAAGTAAACATATGTGCATAAAAGTTTTCATCCAACCATAGACCCTACATGTATATACATATGTATATAGGGTCTCTGAACCAACCCCTACAATAACCATCCAAAATGAAATTCCCAGCATCACTGTAACTTAAAAGATTTCTATAGGTGTTATCTACACAAGCATAAAAAATGTTGATGTGCATCTACATGATCTAATGGCAACTTGGGTAGCATTCTGTTGTACTTGTATGTCAAAAATTTAGGACACTGGATTTTCACTCATGTAGTTGTATAATATACTGTGTTGAGCGTCGAGCTCCCTTACACAGTTTGTCAACCCACTGGAACCTATAATTCAGTAGTGAAGCACAGCCCAGTACAACTACGGAGTGGTCTAAGGTGCTGGTTTAAATACCACACTATTGATCACTAGCCGATCACCTCTGAGCTGGTGATCAAATCCTGTTTGTATTAAACAAAAAAAGGACTTCCCCAACTGCATGTGATTAGGTGTGTCAGCTACCTGCCCAAGGTCGGTGGGTTCCTCCAGGTACTCCGGTTTCCTCCACCATTAAACACTGACCGCCCTACATGACCCAGGTGCGTCGATAAAGGGCATTAAACACCAACACACACACACACACACTACATCGTCTCCTCATGTCTGGTGAATTGTTGTGTGTACAGTCTATCCTTACAGATTTAGCTTAAGCAGTATGAAATACATGTACATGAGCTCAACAGATGATCAGATACCTTATTACAAAAAAATACAATGTTTATTATACTGTTAATTCAAAAATAATTAAAGACTAATGCTAATTATTAAAAGAATTAGTTTTGAATAAAAAAATGTCAAGGCAAGAAAACTTACTAGCATAAGTTTGACACCCTTTAAAGGCCCAAAGATCAAAACATAATAGATGTTCTATGGTTCAATTTGAACCAAATACAAAACCTACATAAAACAGTACACCAGTTCTTAATTCACTTTCAACATGTTTTTAACATGTTTAGTGTCGTACGTCAGTTCCATATAAAAGACAAAATTCATGAAATTCTCTGTTCAAATTATCATCACTTGAAATTGTCCTCAAATTGTAGTATTATACATGTAATTTCCAAAAGGTTCGTATAATCCTGGAATAAATCATCTGTCAAAAGTTGATAAAATAAAAAAGTTTCTCATCCAAGGGAGATCACTGATAAGATTATTTCATCATGCTGTTACACAATATTGTAAGCATTGCTTATAATTAAAACATGAAAAAGTTATGAAGTAACAACATGAACAAGTTGAGTAAAGTTCTTATCAATTTAATATATATTATCTTATCTTATCTTATCTTATATATTCATCCTGGATTGGGAAACATGCATTATGCTTAATACGTGAATCCCTCTGCAGCTTGCACTCAGCAGTTGCCAGTGTAGCTGTTATTAAGTTGCCCCCATTGAGTCTACTCTTATTGAACTCTACAAAAGTGTCTTTAGAGTGCATGAGGTGTTATTCCTCACATACATGGGATCACCTAATTTTGTCCATTCCGAAATTCTAGCCTAGTTCCTTGAGGCCATCCTTGCAAAATGCAAAGGGTAATATCTTCTTCTTCTGCCAATATAGAGTCGTTTGAAGACTCTTGTTTGAAAATACAGAAACCCTTCTAATGATATGTATAAAAAAAATAATTAAAGAAATAAATACGTTAAGTGTTGGAATAATTGTTAAAATTTTCCAGTCAAAAGGTCCTGTCTTACAAAACTTTTAACTGTGATATTTACATGTACTTGAGTTCTGAAACAGAAACTTTTACATTGTAAGATAAAACCATTTACATTAGTTGGTAAATGTATCATATGTACTACATTTGTTATTTATAATTAATGACTTTAATTTAAGGTGCATTACCCCCTTCAACAGAGACCATTGATGAAAACAAAGGACTAAAAGTAATAACAGAGTACAAATACAATGATGAAGGAAAAACTGTTAAGGTAAGATCAAGGAATACTGTATAGCGGGTTATTTTCGCGGTAGTTTAATTTTCGATTATTTCGCGGGTTGACGAAAACCGCGAAAATAAATCCCGCCAAATTTTCTAATTTGTGCAAATCATATACAAACATTATCACAGACAGCGAAAATAAAACCCGCAAAATTTTTTCACATAACTTATGACACAAAAACCACGAAAAATTTACCCCCGCTGGTGCATAAATAACCTGTTATATGGTATATCAGAATATCATGCTTTTTAGGGCTTGTCGTCTCATGCTATATGTACTTGTCCTGCTTTAATTGAAACAAAACAGGTAGAGGCAAATCAAGGAAAACACACTGGAAAAATTGAAGACCCCAATGGTCCTGACTTGGTACAGGCATTTTAAAAGAAATGGACTAAACCAGGTTTTATGGCGCACCAAGCCCCCCTTTCCATTGCCATCTTTGGGTCTGGTAGTTACACAAAACACAACATGGTTGTGAAGACATAATAGAGATGTTGAGGCCGAAATAAAGATACCCATTAACAGTGTTTCTGACAAAATTTCATTTAGAGGGTAAGTTCAAGAATATCAGAGTGTTAATATTTCTGCAGGATTTATCTGATAAATGGGAAAAGCATCAAATTTTGAGGGTCAAAAAATTTTTAGAGAGTAAAAAACCTTCATTTGGGGGTTAACGGAATCACTGATTAAAAGGTGTATACAACTTCTACAGGAAAAGCTAGTTTGAAATCCATTCTTTTTAACATCTGCATACCATAACAGAGTAAAAATAAAATTACCAATGATACATTTGAGAAAAGAAGGTTACACCAAAAACAACAACACAAACAAAATGCTTAATTACAACAAAGTTAGTACACATAGCATTTAACAACTGCTATCAAAAATGCAAACTCACATTATGTTGTTAGTTTTTGTGTTGAAGAGCACACCAAAGCTTTCAAATTATCCGTAAAAATTGTTAAAACCCTGAGGTTCTTCCTACCATTACGCTTGGAACAAAATTTTCTCTAGAGGTTAGAACTTTTTTTTCCACAACTGGTCACCAGGTTGATAAATCAGGTGGAAATTTGAGAAATACTCTTTTTGAGTGAGATGACAACAACTGAGAAACAATTGTAAAATGTCCTTGTGTTTGTAAATATTTAGCTGTATGATAGAATTTTTTTTGTTTAAATTATGATGCAGGTGTATATACTCATTTGCAAATACCATGTATACATGTATTTTTAAAAGTTTTGTTTCATTTTATCACATGTATTAGCTAATTATTTTTTACAGATCATTAAAACCTACAGGATTGAGAAAAGAAGGGTTCCAAAGTCTATAGCAAGAAGAAAGGTGAATATTTATAAAAAAAGATGAAGTGTCTGTTGTTTTCAGGCTCCTGCAATAACAGGGTTACATGTCAGAGGGCATTAAATATACTTGTCTCTGACCATACATCTGTACATCCATACAACTGCAATCAAACTTTTCTCCGTAACCTTACATGAGAAGGATTTGAAATGAATAGGAAAGTTTATAATGAAAAACTCTATATCCTAAGCAATTTTCAGACCTGTTTAACTTCTACTTCTTCATTAGGGCCCCAATTGGGGCATCTGTGTCCAATGTCACATCCCTTCTCCATTTTGTTTAAATGTCTTACTTTCACATAAATTTGTATCTGCTACAACAGTTAGATCTTACTTAAACACATAATCAGGCTACTATAATGTACAGTTTCTTAAGGAAAAACTTACATTTGTTTAACATGACACTGCATACAAAATGGAACTACTTATTTTATCAATGTTTATATCACAATATTTTACATTAGTTATAACTTTTATAAACTGGATGTCCTGGCCTTGTTATACATGTATGTATTCATATCATAGATTGATTTTGTGGTAATGCATATTTTATAGTGAAAAATCTGGTAAATAATCTTTCACAGATCTAGAACAAATGGAGGCACCATCATGACCATTGTTAAAAACTTTTTGTTCACACAGTTTCTAAACAAATTTTTCTATTAAATGAAATGCTCCACTTTGGTCCTTAATCCACAATTGATGATTGGAAATGTCATTGCTTTAGCTGTGGAGAGCTTTGATTGACAAGTTTGAAATGCTTCTTTATTCTTAGGATTTCACACTCACAGTTGGAAACCTCTTTGATCAGAAATCGTGGTATATGTATGGCTAATGTCAGACAATGACTTTGTGGGCGGGGAAAATTCTCAGCAACTAATACTAATAATTGTCTTTTTATACCCCCCACTTCAAAAGTGGGGGGTATATAGTGATAGGGGTGTCCGTCCTTCCGTCCGTCCTTCCGTTACACTTCAGGGTACCCATCTCTTATCCGCAACTCCTCCTAAACCCCTTGGTGGATTTTCATGAAACTTACACACAATCTTTGTGACATAATGTAGATGTGCACCTACAATTTTAAAATTTGATCAGAATGATTTTTGGGGTTTCCTACAGCAAAACATGGACGTAGCCATTCGCCTACATGGGGGTACCCATCTCTTATCCACAACTCCTCCTAAACCCCTTGATGGATTTTCATGAAACTTACACACAATTGTTGTGACATAATGTAGATGTGCACTTACTATTTTAAAATTTGATCAGAATGGTTTTTGGGGTTTCCCATATCAAAACATGGACTTAGCCATTCGACTACATGGGGGTACCCATCTCTTATCCGCAACTCCTCCTAAACCCCTTGATAGATTTTCATGAAACTTACACACAATCTTTGTGACATAATGTAGATGTGCACTTACTATTTTAAAATTTGATCAGAATGGTTTTTGGGGTTTCCCATATCAAAACATGGACTTAGCCATTGACTACATGGGGGTACCCATCTCTTATCCGCAACTCCTCCTAAATCCCTTGATGGATTTTCATGAAACCTACACACAATCTTTGTGACATAATGTAGATGTGCATCTCCTATTCTAAATTTTATCTGATTAATTTTTTTGGGGGGTGGGGGTATTTATTTGTGAGCTGCGGCTCACAGTTTTTCTAGTTTACACTTGTTATTGTGTATGCAGCATCAACATGGGGGTCACACATGCCAATTTATAGGTTTTACAAATCGGTCATGGTTTGGCACTTGGGCAGATTTGCGAGAGATTTTGAAAAGGTTTTCATGTTTATGATATTTTGATATTGTTTTAAGATTTTGATTTATTTTACAGAACTGGAGAAAGTTTGGAGCAGCCGAGAAAGACCCCCCTGGGCCAAATCCTGCCAACACCATTGTACAAGTGGAAGAAATTCTCATGCAGTTTGTGCATAACGATGAGGTGAGATGATAATTTTGTGTTTGAAAAAAAGAGCAGCATTTCACCAATAGACTTTACAAAAAAAGTTATTTATGAAGACTTACCTAGTATATCCCCTTTCAAATGAGTAATTCTGATCTAAAAAAAAAACCAAAGAAAGGTTCACAAATTTAGGGCTGTTCCAGAATTAAATGGGTGGGGGGGGGGGGGCGGGGCAGGAGGAACTTCTAATACATGTGTGGTGGGTGTTATAGAAATGTTTTGTGAAGAAACAATGATGAAAAATAATTAATTTTTTATGGGTGGTGGGGTAAAGAAAAAAAGTGCCTCCCAACCCCCCCCCTCACATTTAATTCTGTAACAGCCCTTATATCACAACTGTTTACTCTACATTCTAATTTAACCACATAAAAACCAGTACATTATATTTTAATAGTAGGCATATCTGAACATTATGGAATTGCCATGTGCCTAAGGGTCAAAGTCTTGAGCTAAAGTTTAAAAAGGTTGGTGTCATCACCACTGATTTAAAGGGTTAAAAATGATGGTTATGAAAAGTATGTATGGTATCATATATGCCCTTGATTATATTTGAAATATTCTATTTGTGAAGGTTAAAGAGGACTCAAAAGAAGAAGATCCACTTGCTAAGCTGAAAGCACAGAAAATGGTGTCATGCCGTATATGTAAAGGAGACCATTGGACCACTAAATGTCCTTACAAAGATACACTGGGTCCCATACAAGAGAAACTCCAAGATGGGGACAAGCCGAGCGAGCAGCCCACTCAATCTCAAGCCCCTGTTGGTGCAGCCCCAGTTCCTGCTAGTAAAGCTGGGGCGGGAGGAGGAAAATATGTCCCACCTAGTCTTAGAGATGGAGCTGCTAAAGGAAAAGGGGAGACCATGCAGTCGAAGAGAGGTACAATATAAGCTTTTGTTTGGGGTATTAACCAAAGGAAATCCAGGTGCAAAAAAAATGTTACTTGGTGTAGAACTACAAGCTTTCCAGATAATGTAATATGCAGAATAAGGTTGGAAGAATGTTCTGAATTGTACCCATGTTCTGTTTTATTTTATAATAACTTGGGTGTCCTAAAGAGCACTCACTCTTAAATACATGTACATAATTTTGTCAGTCTTTTAGGACTTTCAAAAATTTCATATAATTTTGTTGAGCAGATCGTACACAATGTATATTTTTTTAGTTGCTTAAAATAGACTATTTTCATATTTCTGGGATGACTGATTATTTTAGTCCTTCTCAACACTTTTTAGAGAGTTATCTTTTCCTGAGTAGGACAAACAAAAAATATTGCATCAATAAGGTCAGAATAAACTTGATTTTGTAATGTTTTCTTACAAATGTTTCATTGTAATCTTGATGGATTTGAACTAAAAAATAAGGATACATCAATAAGCTATTTTTAGCTTAAAATAAGTGTAAAAGGGCATTTGGTCATTCTACGTGAACTTTTTGCTTTATGACATATTTGCATTCAGAAAGACAGTAACGAATCCTCTTTAGACATATTATTTGCTAAAACCAATAATTTCAATATTTTTAATCTAGATTTCCTAAAATAATGTGTTAAAACTTTACTATTTTTCCTTTGCTCAATTATACAAAAAATGGTAAACCAGTCCATGTCGGGTCAGGTTCAGTCCAAAAAATACTAAATTATTCAGCAGTCCCTGAAATATGAAAATGGTTTATTAGAAGTTGATAAAGAATTTATTATTTTCATTATTTTGTTTTCTAGATGAGTCTGCCACCATAAGGGTTACTAATTTATCAGAAGATACTAGAGAGTCAGACTTGCAGGAACTGTTCAGACCTTTCGGTCCAATACAGAGAATTTACCTGGCTAAAGATAAAAATACTGGCCAATCAAAGGTAAGGTAACATAGAAAAAAATGAGATATAGGAGAAAAAATTTTGGATCAATTTGATTTGCTTGATTTTGCAAAGAGAATCCCTGGTTATAAAATAATGAATGTTGGGTGGTAGGCAGGCATGGAAAATATTTTAATGACCTCCTACTGATCACATTCTTTTGGAATTTGGTATGTGGCATTGACATGGAATCCCATGATGAGGATTCAATATCTGGTATTTGATCTTCCTACTTCCTTCTTGTTTAGTGCTGTTCCATAAATTTACGTGTAGGGGGTCAGGAGGAACTACTATTACATATATGGTGGGTGTTTGAGAAAGACTTTGTCAAGAAACAATGAAAAAAAAAATTATTATTAGATGGGTTGTGGGGTAAAGAAAAAAGTGCCTCCCGACCCCCCCCCCCCCCCCACATTTAATTCTGGAATAGCCCTTAACCAGATTCAAGATTTTTTGGGGTCTTTTTTTTTTCATTTTTCTAGTGGGATATTACAACGTAAACGGATATTGTAAACAATGATCCTCATCTAAGATTTTGCCTGGTAGTTTACTTTTAATTGAAAAAAAACTGGAACATTAAATCAATTTTAATTTCCATTAATTCCAAAAAATTGTTTTGATCATTGAATATATTGAAGATTATTGTATAATGTTTGATTTTGGTAAAAACTGTATCTATTATTTTAGGGCTTTGCATTTATCAACTTTCATAGAAGAGAAGATGCTGCTAGGGCTATAGCTGGTGTTTCTGGATTTGGATATGACCATCTTATTCTTAATGTTGAATGGGCTAAGTAAGTACATGTAATTAGGTTTAAATTTGATATGATCATCTTCTTAATCTTTAATTGGTTCAGGTGGTAGTTATTTAGTTGTATTAACATAACACTTAACTGTAAAATTTATATACATCACTGTAGCAGAATTATAGCACATTTTAACAGTAAAGAAGGAATGAGATACAATTGGACATCAGAATCTCAGTATCTTTTAAATACAAAGATAATACCAGGTGAAAAATGAAAACACTATGAACAAATCAAAAACACAAACTACAACTAGCAATTTGTATATAAGAAAAACTAGAGATCTGGAAAGGTAAGCAATTCCTGCCAGGTGTGGTACACCTATAACATTTCTTGTTAGCTCACCTGACCCGAAGGGTCATTTGAGCTATTGCCATCACTTTGCGTCCGTCGTCCGTCCGTCGTCTGTCGTCCGTTAGCTTTTTTCAAACATCTTCTCTGAAACTGCTTGGCCAAATGCAGCCAAACTTGATATGGTTGTTCCTTAGGGTATTGTGCATAATGTTTGCGTTGGGATTTTTGATACGTCAAAAAACATGGCTGCTGTTACTAAAAATAGAACAGGGGGGGTCAAATACAGGTTTTTGCAAATAACTCAAAAACGGTTACAGATATCAAAATTCTGGCTAGGTAAAAGTGATCAGCACCTCAAGATCTACCTGCCCAGAAATTTTCAAAAAGATCCAACAACCGATGTAGGAGTTATTGCCCTTTTTCTGGATTTTTTTCAAAATTTTGCACTTATTTAGCCCTATATCTTGAAAACTATACAAGATGATTTAAAAATTCAAATTGCATATGATTAAGCACGTCAAGATCTACATTTCATGTAATTAGGTCAAAGCTGTAGAACCATTTCTTTTAGGAGTTATGGCCCTTAATGCGTCAAAATTTACCATTTTTCATTACTTTTCCCCTGAATTTCAAAGATGAACTTGTCTGACACCATACATCCAACTTCAACCAAATTTGGCACAGTTGCTTAATATAGCATAATTGCTACAATTCAATTGTTCTGATTTTTGATTTGCCAAAAAATATGGCTGCCATGGCTAAAAATAGAACATAGGGGTAAATTGCAGTTTTTTGCTAATTACTCAAAAATAGTTACAGATATCAAAATTCTGATGGGAGACAAAAGTGATCAGCATCTCAAGATCTACCTACTCTGAAATTTACAAGAAGATCCAACAATCGACATAGGAGTTATTGTCCTTTTTCTGGATTTTTTGAAAATTTTGCACTTATTTAGCCCTATATCTTGAAAACTATACAAGATAATTTAAAAATTCAAATTGCATATGATTAAGCACGTCAAGATCTACGTTTCATGTAATTAGGTCAAAGCTGTAGAACCATTTCTTTTAGGAGTTATGGCCCTTAAAGCATCAAAATTTACCATTTTCCATTGTTTAATAGCTTATATGCTACAACTCTATTGTCAGATTTTTTATTCGTAAAAAACATGGCCACCATGGCTAAAAATAGAACATAGGGGTAAATTGCATTTTTTTGCTAATAACTCAAAAATGGTTTCAGATATCAAAATTGTGCAAGAATCAAAAGTGATTGATCAGCATGTTAAGATTTACCTGTCCAGAAATTTCAAAAAAGATCTGACTGCTGATGTTGGAGTTATTGTTTTTTTTTTTCCTAACTTTCGCCAAATTTGCACTTATTAAGCCCAATATCTTCAAAACTTACCAAGATATTTCAGAAATTTGAATCGCATATGGTTAAGCACAATAATATCTACAAATATATGTATCTGTGTAGTTCAGGTGAGCAATTCAGGCTCTTGGGAGCCTCTTGTTTTTAGCATACATGATGAAACCTCTATTTTCCTTCAGGTAACAACCTAACCATTCAGTTATTGTAACAGATGTACATTTAAGGTTCATGCTTATAAATAATGAGATCTCTTCAACCTTTTGCCATCTATTATAATCTACAATAACTAGTTATAATTTAATACATTATATTTATTGGTATTTATATCTATTTTCAGGCCCTCTGGGACAAATTAGGCCATAAGAGGAGACAACCTTTCAACCTTGAAGTCTACTGTTTAATAAGTGCTTGCAATGAACTCCAGAAACTATTTCAAAATGATAAAATTAAATTATACAACAAAACCTAATTTATATCATGCATGTCTTATTATTATTATACCCCTTAGTTACTTCTGTCCACAGCATTACTTTCACTACAGTTTGTTTAGCATCTGCTTGTCATAATGTCTTGAAAATTTTGTTTTCTTAAGGGGGTACAGAACACCTAAGGGAGATAACTCCTAAATATCACTTGAACGTTTTAGTCATGCATGTATATTCAAGGAAATCAAGCTTCCCAATGAACTCCATTATGTTCAATGAAAATTTTCCTAAGAAACTTATGGTTTGATTTTCTTAAGATTTTGCAATTAAATTAATGTGACTAAAGTACATATTTTTGCAAATTTTAAGGAAAATTAAACAACACAATTTTATTTTAGCCAAAGTGTTTGGTACCCCCTTAACTGCTCATCATTAACCTTTTGGAGTTCTATATATGACCCAAACATAAGGTCTTATATCACACTCACTGACATTAGGTCTATCTCTTAATTTGTATCTACATCCTCTTTACCAAATTAGTCAATATTTGCAAAATAGCGGAATTTAAAAAAAAAAGTCTTTTTCTAATACTGCTTTATCACAGCAGCTTGAAATTTAGTATATTATTTCATCATGGGGTCATATATTGCAAGAAACAACTTGAGATCTCATATCTACTACCTGTTTAATACCAACTCAGTTGATTCATTGGTTGATAATTTGTTTTATCTGACAGCAACTTCGAAATTACAGTCACTTGAAATTTTATACATGACTCCAGATTGCAAGCATCAATTTTAGGTTTGTCATCAACTATAAATTACAGGTACTTGATATCAAGTGTGCAACTTCTGAGCATTTGAGTGTTAAAAATTTATGTGTGTTGAACATCGATTTTGGGATATAGAGAGTTTCTGCGTTGACAGTGTTTCACAGATCCTTCTAAGGTTTGTCTCACCTGCAAACTGTAGCTATACGATGGAATTTCTCTACTGGCAGCAATTATGGTGTGAATAAATAGGTAAAGGTTTTCTAACAACATATTCAGTTCTACAAGGGGTCATCTGACAGTTTTGACCCAATGGGGACTTTGTAGAGGTAAATGAGCTGAAGGTTTAAGCAAGCAACAGCTTTTCTCTACCTTTAAAAAATAGTTTTCGTTCTATAGGACAAAGACATTAAAAAATAAGTTTTTGACCTTTATTAAGGGACAATAACCTCAAGAAGGGGTCACCTGACAACTTCGACCGAATAGAGACTTTTGTAGAGCTTTTGATTTTTAGCTCACCTGACCCGAAGGGTCATGTGAGCTATTGTCATCGTTAAGCGTCCGTCCGTCATCCGTCATCCGTTAACTTTTCTTCAAAGATCTTGTTCTCTGAAACCACTGAAGGGATTGCATTGATACTTGGTATACATGATCTTTAGGATGTCCTCTACCAAGTTTGTGAATTATATACATGACGACCAACCAAGATGGCCGCCGTTGCTAAAAATAGAACAAGGGGGTCAGACCATTGTTTTTGGCTTATAACTCAAAAAGTATAAGAGATAGAGAAAATCCGAAGCAACCCTCCTTGTTCAGCATCAAAAGCTCTACGAATCTCTCCATTGAGTCGAAGTTGTGAAACGACTCCTTATAGGAGTTATTGCCCTTTAATCATCAAATTTGACCATTTTTGCAGTTTTTGGACAATATCTTGAAAATCGTTAGAGCTAGAGGAAAAGTTAGCATTGCAGAATTGTTTAGCTCATTGAGATCTACAAAAATGATTTCAGGGTCCAAATTGTCAGATCAGCCGTTTAAGAGTTATTCCCCTTTAACTGTTTTTTCCATTAATTTACACTGATTTTCAAAAATCTTCTTCTCTTAAACCACTGAAGGGATTGCATTGATACTTGGTATACATGATCTTTAGGATGTCCTCTACCAAGTTTGTGAATTATATACATGTCGACCAACCAACATGGCCGCTGTTGCTAAAAATAGAATAGGGGGGTCAGACCATTGTTTTTGGCTTAAAACTCAAAAAGTATAAAAGATAGAGAAAATCCGAAGCAACCTTCCTTGTTCAGCATCAAAAGCTCTACGTATCTCTCTATTGAGTCGAAGTTGTGAAACGACTCCTTATAGGAGTTAATGCCCTTTAATCATCAAAATTGACCATTTTTGCAGTTTTTGGACTATATCTTGAAAACCGTTAGAGCTAGAGGAAAAGTTAGCATTGCAGAATTGTTTAGCTCATTGAGATCTACAAAAATGATTTCAGGGTCCAAATTGTCAGATCAGCCGTTTAAGAGCTATTCCCCTTTAACTGTTTTTTCCATTAATTTACACTGATTTTCAAAAATCTTCTTCTCTTAAACCACTGAAGGGATTGCATTGATACTTGGTATACATGATCTTTAGGATGTCCTCTACCAAGTTTGTGAATTATATACATGTCGACCAACCAACATGGCGGCTGTTGCTAGAAATAGAACAGGGGGGTCAAACCATTGTTTTTGGCTTATAACTCAAAAAGTATAAGAGATAAAGAAAATCGGTAGCAAATTTTTTTGTTCAGCATCAAAAGGTCCTTACAAGAGTTATTGCCCTTTAACTGTTTTTTTCTATTAATTTAAAATGATTTCCAAAAATCTTCTGAAACCTCTGAAAGGATTTTTTTGCAACTTTATATACTTGAAAGTTTGTGAAATTTATTCAAACTTTGGCATAAGAGATCAGGTGAGCGATTCAGGCTCCTGGGAGCCTCTAGTTAAGTGCCTAAGATCCTTAAGATTTTTCCTATCTGTTATTGATGCAAAGTTATGAGTCATTTTAAGTGATTTTTCCCCCTTGTTCTACTATAGTATTTTCAGTAACAGCGACGACATTCAAAATGTGGATTGTTTGTTGCCAACATGTCAATAATCATTCCTGCAAAGTTTTAGTTTAATTACTTCAGTGGTTTCAGAGGAGAGGATTTTTGACTTTGGCCAGGTGAGCTAAAATTTGGTAAAAAGAAATTTTCACCCTTGATGAGGATGGTACCACAGACCAGTGCTATTGTTTCTTTGCAATGTTGTCTTCAGTGTTTTTATCTTCTCTATTTTTATTTGAAAGGCTCTCAGTGGTTCGGCAGTTAGTATGCATTTCACAGATTGAAAAGAAACAAATTCTGTAACAGTTTAGTTTTCTATAATAAATTTCCAATATTTTTTGTCATTGAAATTTCCTAATGTTAAATTATTAAAAAACAACAGGTTTCTTTCCTTGTAATGGACATGCTCAATATCCTCGGTGCTGGATTTGGCTTTCCTGTTCCAACTTTTTAGTTACCGGTATGAGTATTTCTCATTCAATATTTTTGATTTTTGATCTTCCAATGCTTTGATTCATATGCTGCTGATGGGAGGTTACTCCTTGAAATATCCATATACAGCATAACCAAATTAAACGTTTTATACCCGTTTTGAAACTACTGGATCCATAACAACTGCTGGGGGACAAGAGTTCCCCAAGGGTAATCACTAGCCTGGTCGTCAGACTTGTCTGACATGATTTTACCAATAAATTTCTAATATTTTTTGTCATTGAAATTTCCCATTGTTAAATTCAAAATTGTTCAAAATACAAGGTTTCTTTCCTTGTAATGCACATGGTTGATATCCTCAGTTCTGGATTTGGCTTTCCTGTTCGAACTTTTTGGTTTTTAGAACTTTTCCTTCAATATTTTATTGTTTTTATCTTTCAATGTTTTTATTTAAATGCTGCTGATGAGAGGTTACTCCTTGAAATATTAATATAAAGCATAACCAAATTAACTGTTTTATACCCATTTTTAGCTCACCTGGACCGAAGGTCCATGTGAGCTATTACCATCACTTGGCGTCCGTCGTAGTCGTCTGTCGTCGTCTGTTAACAATTTTTCAAAAATCTTCTCCTCTGAAACTACAGAACAGAATTTAATGAAACTTGGTATGAATGATCCTTAGGGTGTTCTGCACCAAACTTGTGTTTCAATTTTTGATCTGTCAAAAAACATGGCCTCCTTACTAAAAATAGACAAGGGGGGTCAGACTACTGTTTTTGGCTTGTAAATCAAAAAGTATAAGAGATAGATCTATGAAATCTGATGCCACGCTACTGCTTCAGCATCAAAAGTTCTGCAAAAGTCTTCATTTGGTCGAAGTTGTCAGATGATCCCTTATAGGAGTTACACAGCCCCTTAAAGGTGAAAAATAGCATTTTGCATGTTTTTGGCCTATAGAATGAAAACTATTGTAAATAGAGAAAAGCTGTTGCTTGCTTAAATGTTCAGCTCATTTAGCTCTACAAAAGTCTCCATAGGGTCGTAGTTGTCAGATGACCCCTTATAGGGGTAACAGCCCCTTGAAGGCAAAAAATAGTGTTTTTGGCCTATAGAATGAAAACTATTGCAAATAGAGAAAAGCTGTTGCTTGCTTAAATGTTCAGCTCATTTAGCTCTACCAAAGTCTCCATAAGGTCAAAGTTGTCAGATGATCACTAATAGGGGTTACAGCCCCTTAAAGGTGAAAAATAGTGTTTTTGCATGTTTTTGGCCTATAGAATGAAAACTATTGTAGATAGAGAAAAGCTGTTGCTTGCTTAAATGTTCAGCTCATTTAGCTCTACAAAAGTTTCCATAGGGTCAAAGTTGTCAGATGACCCCTTATAGGGGTTACAGCCCCTTAAAGGCGAAAAATAGTGTTTTTGGTCTATAGAATGAAAACTATTGCAGATAGAGAAAAGCTGTTGCATGCTAAAATGTTCAGTTCATTTAGCTCTACAAAAGTCTCCATTGGGTCGAAGTTGTCAGATGACCCTTTATAGGGGTTAAGTCCCCATAAAGGTGAAAAATAGCGTTTTTGCATGTTTTTGGCCTATAGAATGAAAACTATTGTAGATAGAGAAAAGCTGTTGCTTGCTTAAATGATCAGCTCATTTAGCTCTACAAAGTCTTCTTAAGGTCTAAGTTGTCAGGATGACTCCTTATAGGGGTTACAGACCCTTAAAGGCGAAAAATAGTGTTTTTGGCCTAAAGAATGAAAACTTTTGTAATTAGAGAAAAGCTGTTGCTTGCTAAAATGTTCAGCTCATTTAGCTCTACAAAAGTCTCCATAAAGTCCAAGTTGTCCAATAACCCCTTATAGGGGTTACAGCCCCTTAAAGGCGAAAAATAGTGTTTTGGCCTATATAATGAAATTATTGCAGATAGAGAAAAGCTGTTGCTTGCTAAAATGTTCAGCTCATTAAGCTCTACAAAAGTCTTAATAGGGTCAAAGTTGTCAGATGACCCCTTATAGGGGTTACAGCCCCTTAAAGGCAAAAATAGTGTTTTTGGCTTAAATATTGAAAACTGAATGAAAACTTTTGCAATGGAGAAACGTAGCATGCTAAAACCTTCAGCCCAATGAGCTGTACAAAAGTCTCAATTAGGTCGAATTTGACAGATAACCCTTACAGGGGTAATGGCCCTTTAAAGGTAAAAAATGGCGTTTTTTCATGTTTTTGGCCTATAGAATGAAATTATTGCAGATAGAGAAAAGCTGTTGCTTGCTTAAATGTTCAGCTCATTTAGCTCTACAAAAGTCTCCATAGGGTTGAAGTTGTCTGATAACCCCTTATAGGGGTTACAGCCCCTTGGTGTTTTTTTGATTATTTAGAATGAAAGCAATTGCAAATAGAGAAAAGATTTTTCATGCTTATAAACATTCAGCTCGTTTAGCATGTTTAGCTATACAAAAGTCTTCATAGGGTTGACATCAAAACCAGGTGAGCGATTCAGGCTCCTGGGAGCCTCTAGTTGGTATTGTATTTTAAATATCTACTTATTTACAGCTTTTGATATTTGGAATGCAGCATCAGAATGTGGTCCCCTATTGTGTTATCATATTTAAGGTCTGTTGCTAACCTTCAACACATAGAAAATAACTAGAGGCTCCCAGGAGCCTGAATCGCTCACCTGATCTCTTATGCCAAAGTTTGAATAAATTTCACAAACTTTCAAGTATACAAAGTTGCAAAACAATTCTTTCAGTGGTTTCAGAGAAGATTTTTGGAAATCAGTTTAAATTAATAGAAAAAACAGTTAAAGGGCAATAACTACTGTAAGGACCTTTTGATGCTGAACAAAAAAATTTGCTTCCAATTTTCTTTATCTCATACTTTTTGAGTTATAAGCCAAAAACAATGGTTTGACCCCCCTGTTCTATTTTTAGCAACGGTGGCCATGTTGGTTGGTTGACATGTATATAATTCACAAACTTGGTAGAAGACATCTTAAAGATCATGTATACCAAGTATCAATGCAATCCCTTCAGTGGTTTAAGAGAAGAAGATTTTTGAAAATCAGTGTAAATTAATGGAAAAAAACAGTTAGAGGGGAATAGCTCTTAAACGGCTGATCTGACAATTTAGACCTTGAAATCATTTTTGAAGATCTCAATGAGCTTAACAATTCTGCAATGCTAACTTTTCCTCTAGCTCTAACGATTTTCAAGATATTGTCCAAAAACTGCAAAAATGGTCAAATTTGATGATTAAAGGGCAATAACTCCTATAAGGAGTTGTTTCACAACTTCGACTCAATGGAGAGATTCATAGAGCTTTTGATGCTGAACAAGGAGGGTTGCTTCGGATTTTCTCTATCTCTTATACTTTTTGAGTTATAAGCCAAAAACAATGGTCTGACCCCCTTGTTCTATTTTTAGCAACGGCGGCCATCTTGGTTGGTCGACATATATATAATTCACAAACTTGGTAGAGGATGTATACCAAGTATCAATGCAATCCCTTCAGTGGTTTCAGAGAAGAACATATTTGAAGAAAAGTTAACGGGCGGACGACAGGCGATGGACGACAGACGACGGACGGACGACGGACGCTTAACGATGACAATAGCTCACATGACCCTTCGGGTCATGTGAGCTAAAAAGCTACGCCGAGCACAGCATGATACTACCGCAACAAGTTTAACCCTGTACGTTGGAGGCCTAATATGGATAGTCAATTGCTTTGGTCACATGAAGCCCATGGTGGACTTACAAAGCTTTTTGACACATGCATCCTGTGGTGGACTTAAAAATGCATTTTTGACACATATATATTTACATCAACATCTAATACAAAAAGCCTTATTTATATACATGTAATAACTACAACTTAATTTTAAGTATAAAACAATTTGCCTTGACAAACTTTTAAAATTGGTGTTTTTGGCCCCTTTGACCCCTAATTTCTCGAAAACGGTAAGAGATATTGCAAATCTGATTGAAAAACACAGCCAGGGATTTTCACAAGGATTCCAATGACAAAAAGATTTTGAAAATCGGACCAAAAATAAACAAGAGGCTCCCAGGAGCCTAAATCGCTCACCTGGTCTTGATGTCAGCCCTATAATTTGTAGAGCTAAATGAGCTGAACATTTAAGCAAGCAAAAGTTTTTCTTTATCTACTATAGTTTTCATTCTGTAGACCAAAACCCAGAAAAACCGTTATTTTAGGGGCCGTAACCCCTATAAGGAGTCATCTGACAACTTCGACCCTATGAGACTTTTGTAGAGCTATATGCGCTGAACATTTAAGCAAGCAACAGCTTTTCTCTATCTGCTATAGTTTTCATTCTATAGGCCAAAAACATGAAAAAGGTTATTTTAGGGGCCATAATCCCTATTAAGGGTCATCTGACAACTTCGATCCTATTGAAACTTATGTAGTGCTAAATGAACTGAACATTTAAGCAAGCAACAGCTTTTCTCTATCTGCTATAGTTTTCTTTTTATAGGCCAAAAACATGAAAAAACATCATTTTAGGGGCCGTAACCCCTTAAAGGGGTCATCTGACAACTTCGACCCTATGGAGACTTTTGTACAGCTAAATAAGCTGAACATTTAAGCAAGCAACAGCTTCTCTCTTAGAGATCTGCAATAGTTTTCATTCCATAGACCAAAAACATGAAAAAACATTATTTCAGGGGCCGTAACTCCTATAAGGGGTCATCTGACAACTTCGACCCTATGGAGACTTTTGTAAAGCTAAATGAGCTGAACATTTAAGCAAGCAACAGCTTTTCTCTATCTGCAATAGTTTTCATGTTATAGGGCAGAAACATGAAAAAAAAACGCTATTTTTCACCTTTAAGGGGCTGTAACCCCTGTAAGGGGTCATCTGACAACTTTGACCCTATGGAGACTTTTGTAAAGCTAAATGAGCTGAACATTTAAGCAAGCAACAGCTTTTCTCTATCTGCAATAGTTTTCATACTATAGGGCAAAAACATGAAAAAACGCTATTTTTCACCTTTAAGGGGTCATCTGACAACTTGGAGACTTTTGTAGAACTTTTGATGCTGAAGCAGTAGGGTGGCATCAGATTTCATCTATCTCTTATACTTTTTGATTTACAAGCCAAAAACAGTAGTCTGACCCCCTGGTCTATTTTTAGCAACGGCGGCCATGTTTTTCGACGAATCAAAAATCCCCACATCAGTTCTGTGGGGGATACCCTAAAGTACCATCAGACCAAATTTGGTTGGAATCTGTGCAGTGGTTTCAGAGGAGAAATAGTTTGAAAATAAGTTACCAACGACGACGGACGACGACGGACGCCAAGTGATGGCAACATAAAAAGTTGATTTTGTGGGTGTGGCCTGTCTTTAGCCCCCTGTAGCAATGTAATGGTGAAATACATGTCAAAATCATTGACACATTTAGTTGACAGAATTTTATGAGCACTTCAACAAAAAAAGAATTAAAGTTTGTTTTTGCCTACAAAAACGATGTCTCCCCCCGTTTCCCCAAAAAGTTCTAAGTTCAAAGGACCATAACTCCCATAAACATTTGAGAATCAAAATTTCCTGGTAAGATGCACAACTACATATGATGTTCTTCCTATATACCAAATTTCATTGAATTCGGTTCAGTAGTTTCAGAGGAGTTGCGCTGACAAGATGATAAATGAGGATTTTCAGCAATTTTCTAAGTTTAAAGGGCCGTAACTCCTACAAAAATTTGAGGATCAAAATTTCCTGGTAACATGCACAACTACATATGGTGTCCTTCCTATATACCAAGTTTCGTTGAATTCGGTTCAGTAGTTTCAGAGGAGTTGCGCTGACAAGATGATAAATGAGGATTTTCAGCAATCTTTTAAGTTCAAAGGGCCGTAACTCCTACAAACATTTGAGAATCAAAATTTCCTGGTAATATGCACAACTACATATGGTGTCCTTACTATATACCAATTTTCATTGCATTCGGTTCAGTGGTTTCAGAGGAGTTGCGCTGACAAGATGATAAATGAGGATTTTCAGCAATTTTCTAAGTTCAAAGGGCCATAACTCCCACAAAAATTTGAGGATCAAAATTTCCTGGTAATATGCACAACTACATATGGTGTCCTTCCTATATACCAAGTTTCGTTGAATTTGGTTCAGTAGTTTCAGAGGAGTTGCGCTGACAAACTTTGTGACGGACAGACGGACGGACGGACAGACGGACGGACGGACACGACAAAAACAATATGTCTCCCCACAAAAGTGGGGGGAGACATAATTTTCAAAATTGAATGAATAATGAACATTCTACAACAGTTTTGTCAATACACCCGTTTTAGCCCCTTTGGCCCTTTTTTTCTAAAACAGTAGGGGCCACAAACCCCAAATACAAAACCAACATTCCTTTAGTGGATATAATCATCATATTTAAACTTCATAACAATTGGCTGGCCCACTACAACTTAATATTGGTAAAAAACTATTTGCCTGGACAAACTTTTATAAATGGCGTTTTCGGCCCCTATGACCCCTAATTTCTCGAAAACGGTATGAGATATTGCAAATCTGATTGAAAAACGCAGGCAGGGATTTTTACAAGGATTCCAATGAAAAAAAAATTTTGAAAATCAGTATGACAAACTATACGTCCTAAGCGATTTTGAGACCTGTGGGACATCTACTTCCTGTTTGGGGCCTAGGGGGGACATCCATGGACACATTCCTTCTTTATTTTACCCATATTTTTAGTCTAAAATTGGTGTACAAAAGCAGTTATTAACAGATTTTATTCTATAAATAACAAAATATCACACAAAAGTACAAAAAAGCAAAAACATTTGAAAAAAAACAAACAAATTCAGATTCATACTGGTGCATGTAATTTGCCTCACAATACAGAGACTCTACATTCATAATACAAAAACAAAATTTCCCATTTATTGACATCCATTGTTTGACTGAAGCAACAACTGATTCAACTTTCAATAGGATAACTCAGATTTTCATGGATTTTTCATGTTGCATACCATTTCTTAAAAACCAGAAAGCATAAACACATTTGAAAAAGATACCTCTCCATGAAAATATAGGATATGTCACATTTTATCCAAGATGATAGCATTTTGCATTATTCAAAGGTAAAAAATTAGTATAAGAATATGGGTTTTTAAAGACCTCTAAATCAAATAGCTGCAAAAACGTCGCTCTTGAGTCTGCTTTTTTTTTTAATTTGGCTTTTTTTATCAGCTGGTACATAAATTTAAATGCCCATGCTCTATATTTAAAATTGAATCCTCTAACTGTTGCTTCAATAAAACTACCAAAGTCATAAAAAGTAGACAATACATGTAGAATATCTTGATTCTGTTTACATTGTATTAAGGATGTAGGAGGATCAGCTTTTGAAATTTTTGACATTTTTTTAGAATTCTTGTTTTTTTTCATACAAAAAAGGCAAAACTTTTTGCACGGTAACCTCATTTTTTCTTTTGTTTAAGGTCTTCACTACATCATTAATATCTGTTTTTCAACTTTTTTTTTTCAAATTCTAATTACTTTTTCACAGGTTTAAATAGCTAAAATATGCTGACGTTTAAGCTATGAAAAAAAAAACAGAGAAAAACCTTTTCCCGCCAAATTTTGAACTCTTATTATCTATAAAACAAGTATGGTAACCTATCAAAATTTTTTAGCTGATTTTGCAGTCTGACTTAAGAGTAGGGGCTGATCTTTAGTCAGACTGCTTATTTTGTATCTGAATTATTTCCTTATGATTTAGAGCATCAATTTCAAAGTCACCCTCAAAACATCTTTAACTTTCATATTTCCTATTCCAGCATTGTTATTGCATCCACATATCCTATACTGAATAATTTGTTCTTTGTACTTACTCGAAACCAAATGCAAATAGTAATTATGAACCATATTTTTTTTTAGTAAAATACAATTTGTAAATAAATATGACAAAGTAAAGGTTATTTGAAGTTAAATTTTTCATTCGCACACATTCTTTCAACACTATAATACATGATTGCATGTAAATTCATGAATCCTTCATTCAAACCATTGTCAAGTGTCCAATATAAATTGAAACAAGAAGGCAAAAACAATATCTAACATGATCGCATTTGAATTATTGAATCCTAGTACATGTACATAGGTGAAGAATTTTGATTAAACATAATAAATTCTGACAATAATTTATTTAAAGACTTACAACATGGAATTTTTTCAAGGTGATATTTTCTTGTATTTCAAAATGTTATCTTTCTCATGGGGGTTTAAATTACAGTTCCACTAATTATTCACATTCTTTGGCTTAAAGAAGAAATATATCACATTGGGGATATTTTCACAGATGTCTTTAGATTACAACTTTAGCAAAAATAATCCCATCCCCATGCAAAACATTTCAACATTTACAGTAGCAGATTTATTTTGGCAATTTTAAACAAAATCAGCAAAAGCTAATTTCAGCAGAATTTACTGCTAAAATTTGCCAAAATAACCTGTTAAACAGTATGAAATATAACTCCAACAATAACATATCACTTCCAAGTTAAATTCTACAGCATGTTATCTTAAAGCAGGATAATCATCGATTCCTTTATGATTTTCACAAGCGTCTTTCATTCTGTAAAACCAGGGACCAATCTTTGTGTTGTCAAGGGCATCCTTAAAAGCAGTACATCCTTCCATAGATGTCAATACACCATATACTGACTGTAAAAAAAGAAATACTCTAGTAAGTGCCATGCAAATTAGTATTCAAACGCCTGTATCCATTTATTTTTGTGGGGAAAAAGTTCCACAGTTCTGAAATACACTCTTCAACTAAATATCTTAAAATTGTGGATTTATTTTACCAACAAAATCTTCCACAAATATAAAATGATATTTCTATACTGTTCAAGGTTTTGTCTTCTTTTAGCTAATAGATTAAACTAATAAATTATTTTATTTGTTTCCTTAGATCAAATTGTGCCTTTGAGTATTCCAGTAATAGTTATAGATTTTTAAGGGTGTTCATGAAATTTAGGCACAGACTGTGAGGCAGCTTGCTATTGTTGATCAAGAAATTTGTTCCGACAGGAGGGGGCACAATTAAAATTTTTTTTCTTGGACTTGTTTCATACAGTTCCTATCCAAATTTTCCTTTCAAACGGGAGGCGCCTGCCTGGCACTTCAGTTGTATATCAGCCTTATGCTTGTCAATTTTTATTCTATTTGTGATCCCACTGTACCCATGTTTTTGCTATGTTCAAATTGACAATGATAAAAATTTCGCAGATAGATTTCAAGTTGTGAAGAATTTTGGAAAGTTCAGGTCATATGCAACTCCCAAGCTAGCTGAGCTGAAATTTTGAGGTGAGTCCTAGAAAATTTTTACAAGCCATGCTTCCTACTGGTAAATGATCTATGTAAATAGAAAGAGTGTGTTTGGTTTATATTCCAGATTAATTTAAAACTCAGAAACTGAAAATCTTCATTTACCCTGTGTTTATGTTAAATGGTTGTAGGTGACAAGCTTAGAAAAACTACTTGCCAACTCTGGCTTAAGTTGACACATAATCTTTTTTCTTTTCTAAGGTTTCATACCCCCCCCCCCCCCTTTTATTAAAACTTACTAGATCAGCTAGGTCAGGTCGGTCACCACCATGGAACTTCTTTTTACCAACTTGCTTTGTCCATTGTCGACAATGATCATATAGAGATTCTCGTACATCCTCTTTCAAGTTATACCTTGATAGGGAAATAAGAAGCGAATAGCAGGTGTACATTACAATATAAGGAAAAAACCTCTGAATAATCAAATGAAAATGAAAGGAATAGATAAGGTTTTATCAAAATGTCGTTTTATTTTTATATAAAAATGTTTCTGTTATTATTTTTTGCTGTGAATATACATGTACTTTCAAATACTTAACTGTCTTATTGTTTTCTTTAGTCCTTTACTTTTATTTCACTTATCAAATAAGCAGAAGTCAGTGAAAATTTATCAAATGTGAAAAAGTTTGAGTTTTTTTATAAACTTGATAAAATTGAGAAAACAAGACACTACAGCATTCCTTTATTGTGTTTTAATAATGTGATTTTTTTACATGTAAACTCCATATTTCTTCTTTTTTTCAATATTACAGCCTCATTTATTTTCATGATGATCAATATTCATGGTTTCCACAAAATATACTTTTCGTTGGGCTTTTTGAATTGTGTTTACCACATGTTTATAGAAGTATAAACCAATATAGCATTTACACTATGTTGAGGTTCCTTTTTTCGTGATAATCTGCCACCAACAAAAAACATGAACAATGGTACCCCATTCAAAATAATGAATCCAAACTACTTACTTTCTCTTAATCCTTTTCCCTATCAGCCACATAACAAAAGCTCCACTGTATATAATAGCCAGCCTTTGAGTCGAACTGAAATTTTTCTCCCACTCTCCATACTTGTCAAAGTATCTGAAAGTCTCTAGTGCTTCACTGAGTGTTCTGTAACAGTTTGGTGATATCATATGTACCAGGTCAGAATCTGTCCAATTTCTCCATTTTCTTTCTTCTCTGAAAAACAAACTTAACAATTAACATTTGTACTTGTGCATTTTGTGTGTTTGAATAAAAAAATACATGTATTTTTTTCCTTTATCCAAATTAATCTTTAATATATAATTCAAAGATATTCGAACTCATTTTCTGGTATAACAATCCTTTAATCATGAAAAAATATTTATAATAATTTTTATTCAAAATTTTGAATAGGACATCTAAGGGATATTTCAAAATAACCAGCCACATTTAATGCCAAAGAACTTGAAAAAAAACCTTTTTTTTTAATTTCACTAAAAAATTTCGTGGTTTTTGTGGTTGGCCATGACCCATGAAAGTTGATATCCCATGAAAAGGTTATTTAACATTGATCTGTATGCTGTAGACTTCGAATTTTATTACAGATTCAAGAATCCACGAACCAATCCTTTTTCATCTAACCATGAAAATTGGTACCCATGAAAATACATTAATCCGCAGACATATGTTAAAAGTGGCCTAACTTACATTTTTTTTCAATTTGGAGTCAGCTGTAAATAAAACTTAGCCTTTATTTTACATTATTGTAAATAATATTTGTGCAAAATATTATTTAAATCCCTTGAAGTAATTTCATGTTTTCATCTGGTAATCTTCGACGGGACGAACAGACAGAAAAACAAACAAAATGAAGGCTATCACATACACATACAACCTTTTACTTAGTGTGGCAGGGTATTATAAAATAAATAAAAGCACAAAAATCAAAATCAGAACAAGAAATAAACAAACCAAATAATAAAACTTATAAATACTAATCTTGATTAATTAATATCAACAAGAGAACAATAATATACTGACTCAGTCTTAAAGCTGAAATAAGAAAATTTATATCTATACATGTAAGGCCACACAGAATTAATTACTTGTTCTTCGGATTTTTTCCCAAAAAAAAAGGAGCGAGCGAGCGATATTTTTATTTTAATTTTTTTTTTCAAAATTCTGATTTTATGGAGCGAGAACTTTAGATTGAAGCGAGCGACAAGTTTTTATTTTTTTTCAAAAAATAATTTTTTATTTACAGTGTTTTTTTTTCAAGCGAGCGACCAATTTTTTTGTTCATTACATAATTTAGGTGTAGTTTTCATAATATAACAGTGAAAAGAATCTGAAATATCATTCTCACACCTATATTGTACTGTAAATTCTTGAAATAATAGATCTGAGACATAATTAGAGAAATATTGAGCATGATATTTGATGGATAGACAGATTGATAGACAAAGTGGAAACTATTTGTCAGGAAATTTCAATATGTGATCCTATTACAGTAATTAAATGTTTTTTTTTTCATTTAAATATTGAAGCAGTGTGGCCAAGAATAATAATAAAATCCCTCTCATAAGACTATCTGTCGATCCTTATTATAACAAAACTTTTTAGAAAAATCAGTAGCAAAAGCTTCTTTTAACATGTAAAAAACTAGAATACTGACAAAGTCAGAAAGGGCCCCGCGGCAAAATATCTAAGTGTTTTCAAAATCATACCAACTTTGATTATAACCACTAAGGCATTTTCCACGGAATGCATATGAAACTACAGATCTGTATTGTTAATAGCCTTTGAGTTTTATTGTTCACAAAGTCTAATTCTCAAAATCTGTGATTTTTCGATAAAAAATGAAGTTTTTTCCAAAAATATCAATCAGATGTGCACGAAATTTGAATATGCAAATCAGGACATGCTACTTAGCAGCTGAACAAAGTTTCTGAACTGTTTTGTTGACAGTTTTTGAGTTTTAGTGTTCACAAAGTCCAATTCTCAAAATCTGTGATTTTCGATAAATAAACTGTTAACACAGAGACATGTCTCGCCTGTCGCAACTGGACACAGTATAAAATGAAGTAAAAATCCTCCTTAAACTGATCTTAACTGATGCTTAAGCAGCTGCATACCAAATATAAATGGTGAACAATGACTGCTTTATATAAAACACTCATGACATAAGTAAAAAGTTAAAAAGTGTAAAATCTCAAAGTCAGTAGACTGTGACTGCAGGATCATACAGATAAAATACTTTTGAAATTGATCTGTACTGATGCTAATGCAAGTGCATACCCAATATCAATGATGTACCATAACTGCTTCATGTTAAACAGACTTAAGAAAAAAGGTTAACCTCGGCCAAATCAGTGTAAAATTTCAAAGTCAGTAGACCGTGACTGCATGGGCATACAGGTGAAATCCTTTTAAAACTGATCTGTACTGATGCTGATGCAACTGCATACCAAATATCAATGGTGTAACATAACTGCTTCATGTTAAACAGACTTAAGAAAAAAGGTTAACCTCGGCAAAATCAGTGTAAAATGTCAAAGTCAGTAGACCGTGACTGCAGGAGCATACAGGTAAAATCCTTTTAAAACTGATCTGTACTGATGCTGATGCAACTGCATACCAAATATCAATGGTGTAACATAACTGCTTCATGTTAAACAGACTTAAGAAAAAAGGTTAACCTCGGCAAAATCAGTGTAAAATGTCAAAGTCAGTAGACCGTGACTGCAGGAGCATACAGGTGAAATCCTTTTAAAACTGATCTGTACTGATGCTGATGCAACTGCATACCAAATATCAATGGTGTAACATAACTAGTTCACACAAAACAGACTTAAGCAAAAACTTTAACCAATTGTGGACGCCGCCGCCGCCGCCGTCGCCGTCGCCGCCGGAATCACCATACCTAAGTCTCGCCTTTTGCGACATTCGTCGCAGGCGAGACAAAAATGAAGTTTTTTCCAAAAATATTTAACAGATTTGCACGAAATTTTAATATGCACATCATGACATGCTACTTAGCAGCTGTGCAAAGTTTCAGAACTGTATTGTTAACAGTTTTTGAGTTTTAGTGTTCACAAAGTCCAATTCTCAAAATCTGTGATTTTGGATAAAAAATGAAGATTTTTTCCAAAAATATTAATCAGATTTGCACGAAATTTTAATATGCAAATCAGGACATGCTACTTAGCAGCTGAACAAAGTTTCAGAACTGTTTCATTAACAGTTTTTGAGTTTTAGTGTTCACAAAGTCCAATTCTCAAACTCTGTGATTTTCGATAAAAAATGAAGTTTTTTTCCAAAAATATTAAACAGATTTGCACAAAATTTTAATATGCACATCATGACATGCTACTTAGCAGCTGTGCAAAGTTTCAGAACTGTATTGTTAACAGTTTTTGAGTTTTAGTGTTCACAAAGTCCAATTCTCAAAATCTGTGATTTTCGATAAAAAATGAAGATTTTTTACAAAAATTTTAATCAGATTTGCACAAAATTTTAATATGCACATCATGACATGCTACTTAGCAGCTGTGCAAAGCTTCAGAACTGTGGTGTTAATAGTTTTTGAGTTTTAGTGTTCACAAGAATTGTTGACGGACGGACGGACAGACGGACGGACAGACGGACAAAGTGAAAACTATAGGGCGTCCGCATCTTTGATGCGGGGCCCTAATAATCAAACAATAAAAATATTTCACAACACATGTATAAAACATACCTTCCATTTAATTTCTTAAAAAATCAAGACATGGAATAAAAAGTGCATATCAGAGTATTCTCTTTATTCACTCTTATATCTGACTAGCTTTTCAACAAAGAAACTATTGTAAACTTGATGTTTTAATATGCATACACATTCAGTTAAATCTATCACTACAAGACTTAGACTATCCTGACCAGTGCTTGATAATTTGCTCTGAATTAAACACGCTGGAGTTGGGTGCTGGAATTTTGATTTAGTTTCATAGAAATACATGTAATGTGCACATTTAACACATAAAACATTTTGAAAAGCTTCATCAGGTTGTATTATAGAGGTTAACTTATTTTAGGATGTATTTTCTCTGAAATTCTACAAATTTGACGGTAGGGTGGTTCCCACTCCCAAATCTTGAGATCCTGTGGTTTATTTGAACATTTGTTCATATATATATGCAACAACGAGGAGTGGAACTTCATATATTTATATGTGATAAAAAATCTTGAGAAATCCTGCTACCCAATTATCGAGCACTGTAGGGTAACATGGCATTTTTAGATTTTTTGGTTCACGGACTTCGATTGGCCACCATGTTCCAGCAAATTCCTTTGTGATGATTTTGTCCCTTAAATGACTGACTAAGAGATACAAACTTGGTTTCAAATTAAAGCTTGGCAAAAATGAGAAATTTACGAAAATGTTGTCAAAATTATCGAGCACTGGTCATGTGAGTCTAGTCTTAATTTATCTAGATCAACAGGGTTGTCTACAGTTGTTGGCGGGGACAACAAATTCAACTTACAGGAAAAGTCGATGCATGACTGTATGGTCATATTTGGTGTTACCAAGATTGTATTGTCAGGACCTTTCCCGTTATCTTTTATTTTTATTTCCGTAAGATCGTCATACATGTAGTTTATGTGAGCAATAGTGGTCCTGACCAACGGCTTATTTTGCAATGTTTTAAACAAATCTATGAATGTGTCATCGGTTGAACACTCAACTGCCGTGTTAGGAACAATAGCTGTACATTTTCCAACAACGGAAACCACAACTATAAATTGTTTTGAAGCACTAGCCATAATCTAGTCATAATTTTTCACGTTTTCCTTCTGTTTTGTTATTGTTAGGTTAATTTACGGCATTCTTTTTACTGTAAATTTCGGCATTTTTCAAACGCGGAGAAGATTTAAAATTTTACCTTTTAGTTTTAAAATCGGAGGCGGGCGGAACCGATTTAGATGCGGGCGGAGACAAATTATATTTTTTTCTCGAAAATCAAATATTACAAGCGGGCGGTCCGACGAACAAGTAATTAATTCTGTGTGGCCTAAGTAACATTTTAGAAAAAAAACTAAAAGCTCACAAATAAATACCCTCCACCCCCCCAAAAAAAAATCAGATAAAATTTTAAAATAGGTGGTGCACATTTACATTATGTCACAAAGATTGTGTGAAAGTTTCATGAAAATCCATCAAGGGATTTAGGAGGAGTTGTGGATAAGAGATGGGTAACCCTTGTTCCCAAATAGCTAAGTCCATGTTTTGCTATGGGAAACCCAAAGAATCATTCTGATCAAATTTTAAAATAGTAGGTGCACATCTACATTATGTCACACAGATTGTGTGTAAGTTTCAGGAAAATCTATCAAGGGGTTTAGGAGGAGTTGCGGATAAGAGATGGGTACCCTGAATTGTAACGGAAGGACAGACGGACACCCCAATCACTATGTACCCCCCACTTTTCAAGCGGGGGGTTTAATAATATTTTTGTCTTTCAAAGTAATGTTTGTATTCTACGTACATTAAAACTTGAATTTATATGTGTACTTTATCATTAAATCAATAAGAAATTGCAATTTTCAAATCAAAATTAAACTCATTGTAAGTGTGTGTTTTTGTGTTGTCGGTTTCTTCATGCTGTTCTTGTTTGTGTATACAATGTACTGGTTTTGTCTATGTCAATTTGGACTTTTTACATTCGGATGCCCCATTGGTACTTCTGCTTCTAGAAAATAAAACGTCAGAAATTGTAAAGTATGTTTAATGAGTCGTTAGGAGATATTTTTGAAAATCTGTCAAAGTAACAAATTGCCAGACTTATTCAAACAGGAAGTAAGTAAAATGACGGACCTGAAATCAAATCAAAAAGTTTTCCACCTCATGCTGGTGCTGAATACCAAATATCAAGTGGTTAAAAACATTTCACTGTCAGCGCACAATTCACCACATAATAACCTGGATTTTTCACGCTGTGAAATCCGGCCATAAATTCTATTGGGTATCATTAGGCAAATGCCAAATTATATGCCTGTCATCTCATTAGGACTATTCTAGATTAAAATGTGTAAAGGGAGGTCACTGGTTACTTATTTTACACCCCAACCACCAATAAAATTAAATTTGATATTTTCTTAATGCTCCTTTATAAAAATCTTCTCTGAAACCATAATTAGTTTTAAAAAGTTCCTCAAGATCACAAGTTTCACATTGAACTAGAAAATGTGTCTATGAGCCACAGGATGGCCCTCCCGTTCTTGAAATATCATCGACCCTCAATGTGATTACCTGGGATACGTGAAATATTATTGACCCCTAACATGTAGTATTCAAGATATGGACCTTAACCAAGAACTTAACCAAAGTCATTCATGCGCAGTCACAGTCACCTCATTTCTAGTGGGTGGTGTCACCTTACCTAAGACACATCTAGTAGTGAAATATCATTGACCCCCAACATCTAGTATCCAAGTTATGGACCTTAACCAAGAACTTAACCGAAGTCATTCATGTGTATAATATAGGTCACAGTGACCTAATTTCTATTGGGTGGTGTCACCTTACCTAAGACACATCTAGTGGTGAAATATCACTGACCCCCAACATCTAGTATCCGAGTAATGGACCTTAACCAAAGTCATTCATGCGTAAAATATAGGTCACAGTGTCCTAATTTCTAGTGGGTGGTGTAGCCCTACCCAAGACCCATCTGGTGGTGAAATATCACTGACCCCCAACATCTAGTATCCGAGTAATGGACCTTAACCAAGAACTTAACCAAAGTCATTCATGCGTAAAATATAGGTCACAGTGACCTAATTTCTATTGGGTGGTGTCACCTTACCTAAGACACATCTAGTGGTGAAATATCATTGACCCCCAACATCTAGTATCCAAGTTATGGACCTTAACCAAGAACTTAACCGAAGTCGTTCATGCATAAAATATAGGTCACAGTGACCTAATTTCTAGTGGGTGGTGTAGCCCTACCCAAGACCCATCTGGTGGTGAAATATCATTGACCCCCAACATCTACTATCCCAGTAATGGACCTTAACCAAGAACTTAACCAAAGTGTTACGGACGGACGTACGGACATACGGACGGACGGACGGACGGACGGACAAGGGTAAAACTATATGTCCGATCCACATACGTGGTCGGGCCATAATAAAACAGCCCTGATTGTTAAATTTGCCTTTTTCATTGTAGCATAATCTTACTTTCTAGCTTCTGGGGACCGTTTGTCTCCCTCCTGATCTTGGTACATGATGAAATATTTGTTCTGGTATTCCCTGTAAATCTTTCCTTTGGCATCTCGTTCTTCTAACATCGGATAGTAGTTCATTAATTTCTCTAAATTGAAGGTCTTGTCCACTAGAAATGACCCTAATATACTAATTATCACTGTGGAATCATTCAGTTGCTGAAATTAAAGAAATCTAGAGATGATCCTATTAATAATCAAATGTACTATATCACGGTAGAATTACTTAATTTAAATTTTCCGATTTACTTTAAGTTTACTATAAACATGTTTTAAAAAATTTTAACCCCCCCCCCCCCAAAAAAAAAGGGCATTTTATAGACAATTTAATTCAACATTGTGTTATTACTTATTGTTCAACGTGTTGTAGTTTTTGGTTTTTTTAACTTTTGACTAGAATGTCTCTGATGAGTCTTCTGTAACAAAACATGTGACTGTTAGCATGGTTAGTGTTAAATTGAGACAGTTTAAAAATATTTGCCTAGCTCTCAGATGTTTGTCATTGAGTTTTGTTTTGTTCTTCTTTGCAGGATTTGACATGCTAAAATAACTGTCAGCAATGAGACAGTTGTGTTTCAACAAGAAGGAACTCCTTACCTTTCCGTAGAAACAGAGTTCACTCTAGTTACAACTTGAGTTTGCATTGTTGATTGGTACATTTTATATAGAACTTTATTTTGTATGTTTTTATGCGGTCTGTTAATGTTTCTTTGTGCTGTTCTTGCTTGTGTTTACTGGCTTGTTTTTGCCCTTTTGACATTCTATTGTCCCATTGGCATCTCTCTGCTTCCTTCATATAAACCTAGATCATAACTTTTACCATCTTTATAACTTACCAGATAACCATTCTTGCCAACACCCTCAATGACCAGTATAGGGACTTTCTTATAGTCTGACCATTTTATTTGATCCTTTTTGATTGAATTGACTTCTATAATGTCGTAAGAAAAACCATAATAATCTAAAAATGCTCTGAGTTTACAACAAAATGGACATGTTGAGTACTGGTATAGAGTTAGCTTCAAACCATGAGGATCTGATGGGATTCTAACCTAAAACAGATAGGTATATCTTTCATTTCATAAAATCGGAGAATAACAAAACTGTTGGGCAATAAGGTGTTAATACAGGGAGAATCTTTCCACAAAGGAATTTGCAAGCACTTTAGGAGGACGTACATCATTGAAATATATACAGTTAAACAAGGCCAGAGATGAACACCACGGGTCTGATAAAATGAACATGAAATGACATGAAAAAAAAATGCATACAGGTTTTTACGTAATATACTAGATATAAATCATTCAATTTACTTATTATATATTATCAAATATAAAAGTCAAAAGTCGAAAGCTAAAGCAAAGCAAAGTAAAAGTGAGGAGCTACGGCATTTTCATTTCATAAAAATACACTCATTTTTTTTGGCAACGGGAAGTGTCATCATGGTCATTTTGGCCTCATTCATTCAACAAATTTTTTTCAAGCCCTTATCTAATATATGTTCATATACCTTTGCGTCCTGCAAATTTCCCAATTTCATACCAAATGACCTAGTTTTTATTTACGCGGACATTTATTTTCGCAATTTCATTATATTCTCAATACAAATTAATATTGATTCTATAATCATGATAATATGCGGGTTCAATATTTCCCGATAGAATAATGGTGGCAAAGCGCGAAAATTAGAATCTTATAAAAAGTATGAGATTCTGACACACCTTGGATAAGCCAGGATGTACTAGAAAATCTCTATTTACTTTATAGCACGAAAAAGATACAAAACAACTCACTTTAATATTCAAACTATCGATACATAACATAACATAACATATCTTTTATTTCCAATCAGGAGCCCACTGGCATGACTGGGAGCAAGGAGAGTTGTACATATAGAGAAAGAACATAATTGATAGATTACACATAAAATAATTATACAACAGACAACATGGTGATACAATCAACTAAGATGTTAATGTTCATAAATTGAATAACATACAATGTATATCAATTTCAAAATATTAAATTTAATTTACTGAAAAAATATCTTTATCGATATGAAACAACACTGTAAGAACAGGTTTTGGTACGAAATAGCCAGAGGTACAAACAGGTTTTGGTAGGAAACTACCCAATACCATTTTTGATACACTTAAGATGTACATGTATGATGTAAACACTATTATGAAACAAGTTCAACTACAGGCTACATGTACAATTCAGGTGCTAAAGAAACATTGCTAAGACTTTTATATGTACCTTAACAAAACATACCTCTTTTGATGGCTTTATTTGTGGTCTTTCTTTTTTGGCTTCTGCTGCATGAACTTTTGTATACTTGTTCAGTACAAGGGCAAGAGATACGGTCCCGGCAACTGCAAGAGAACTCAAAATACCGGTTCGAATGGGGACCCGTCTGTTAGAATTATTAGGATTTGTATTCAGTGCTCTCTTATGAACGGTTTGGACACATAATGAAGTTGATTTGGTAGTTCTAAATTGATTGAAATTATGACAAAACTTTCTGCAAAAAGTTCTCATGGGCGCAGCCATCTTTGTTATGTAAATCGCTTGTAGGCTCGTCCCTAAAAAATATTCGTCCCAAACCAAAAAGTTGCTGCTAGTACAAATTAGTTGAACAAATGATCAAATCATTCTCATCTGTATATCAAATATATAATGTTTGAAAAACAAAAGCTTCCCCCCATAAAAAACAATAAATAAATAAAGGCATTTCTTTTAAGTGTTTAACTTTTTTCTGGATAGAAAGTTGTTGAAAGGTAAAACTGACTAATCCAAGCCTTTAATGTGCTCAGAAAGGACTAGAGCCACAAACCCCCATATTTGGCCCTGTTAATACTCAAATATCAAAATTGTTTCGTTTTACACCAAAATTTGTGTATGTATAGCTGGATGTCTGTGTTAAAAGAGAAAAAAATTGATTATGGTGTATATATAAATGAATTTTCAAGTACCCTAAACCCTTCAAAAATAGCCTAAATCAGTGATTTTTCACTTTTTGGCCAAAATGACTTGTTTTTCAGTCACAATTTTGTGATTTTCTATGTGGCGCCACCCCTCGCCCATCGAAATTTTTGTTGAAATATGAAGAAAATAATGTATACAAAATTTAAGTAAAAATATTTATGGGCGAGGGTGGCGCCCATGTCATTTTCACCAAAAACCAGGTGGAAAATTGTGAAATTTAGCTGAAATTAGCATATTTTCAATTTTAGCGTCACTTTATGACGTCATTACAACGTCACAAGTACAGAAAACTTTAAAATTGATTTTGTTTTGTAAAAAATAATTATTCTAGACTACTTGGCAACAAAAATCTTATCTAAATGAATTTGAAAAAATGGCCCGATTTAGGGCAAAATATGAGGGTTCGTGGCTTTAGTCCTTTGTAATATTACTAAGGAAAGAGTAAAGAAGCAAATAAAATCATTGAAAAGCAACGATACACAATCAAAAACATATAGAAACAACAAACCAACAGATAATGAGCATCCTTTTTTTTATGAAATTGTGAACCAGAATTGTTCATGATGTATAGGTGTATAAGGTTCCATAAAAACCTGCCTTTAACAGGGCTGTAAAGTTTTTTATGAGCTGCATGCATGAGTTTCGACGAAAAATTGAAAAATCAAAGGAAAAAATTAAAAGATCAAAGGAATTTGCCGCCAAATTGCTGACTGGATGCGTGAGTCTCACGCAAGTTGCGTGACATTTGACAGGTCTGCTTTAACAAGAATATGTCAATCCTTGCAAATGGAAAAGTAACCTCAACCTAACATTTAACCGGATTCAGAATGGATGGACAGATGCACAAACACTAGCTCATTTGTTTCATTAACAGGATTCCTTCATCTTAATAAATTATTCAACTTCATATCCAAATTAATACATTTATACATGTAATGTCCATATTAAGGGTTCCATTTGCTTTGTAAAACCAATCTACTTTTCAATTATCTGCAATATAGGTTTCTTTTGATTATCATTAAAAGGCTTTTTTTTTACTTCAAAGTTTGATATCCGCTACAACTGGTTACAAGGGGTAAACATCATAACTTTGACTTTAATATTGAAATGTATTGGTATTAAGGTAAAGCTAAAATGTGCATAATATTCAAGCATTGATTAGCAGCAGCTTATAATCACAAGAATGATAAGCAGCAGCTTAATCACAAGAATGATTAGCAGCAGCTTATAATCACAATAATGATAAGCAGCAGCTTAATCACAAGAATGATTAGCAGCAGCTTAATCACAAGAATGATTAGCAGCAGCTTATAATCACAATAATGATAAGCAGCAGCTTAATCACAAGAATGATTAGCAGCAGCTTAATCACAAGAATGATAAGCAGCAGCTTAATCACAAGAATGATTAGCAGCAACTTAATCACAAGAATGATTAGCAGCAGCTTAATCACAAGAATGATTAGCAGCAGCTTATAATCACAAGAATGATTAGCAGCAGCTTATAATCACAATAATGATAAGCAGCAGCTTAATCACAAGAATGATTAGCAGCAGCTTAATCACAAGAATGATAAGCAGCAGCTTAATCACAAGAATGATTAGCAGCAACTTAATCACAAGAATGATTAGCAGCAACTTAATCACAAGAATGATTAGCAGCAGCTTAAGGTGGGACGATACCAAATGGCATATATCCAGATTTTAATGAAAATTGGTAGACGCATAGTTCTTAGTGATCTACATCCATATATGAAATAAAAAATGGGGGTCCCGGACTTCGTTTTTTAAATAGATGCATCTGAAAACTGCAATTTTGGCGGGAAATTAACAAAGACATATAGGAAAAAAAGAGTTGCAATGCCATCAATTCTTACTTTTTATACATAAAAATGGACTAATGATATCCAAATTTTGACCAAAAACTAATATAATGTTCCTTGGAAAATTTGCGATGCATTGATGTAAAATAAAAGATATGTCACGGACTTCGTTTTTAATGTACGTACTCGATCGTGAACATTGTCTATACGTGAAAAATGCAACAGAATCTAACTAAAATTGACGTTGCGTTTCACGAAGTTTAGACGGATTTTTAAGTGTACAGGTAAATTTTATCGGTAACGTTGTTTTTAACGTAACGTCCCACCTTAATCACAAGAATGATTAGCAGCAACTTAATCACAGGAATGATTAGCAGCAGCTTAATCTCAAGAAAAGAAATAGGGGTCATCATGACATGCTTTTGCAAAGGAATGAGAAGGTTTGGCACCATAAAACCTGGTTTCATCCACCAGTTCTTTTGAAATGCCCATCCATCTTTAATTTGTCTTTCTTGCTTTTTTGTTTTCTCATGGACATTTGAAATTCCGTAGTTTTGCTGTTACCAGTATCTTTTTTTATCAAATTCTGAAAATTTACAATTTTTCAGATTTTACTGGTCTGTTCTAGATTTTCAGTTTAATACTGGCGTTAAATGTGGCATAGTATCAGTTTTCCCAAGTTTCTGATTTTTGCTTAATCATAACTCCTGCTTTAATTTTGTTTATTTGCTGTATGTGGTATTGAGTAAAACAGGTACACATTTTGCAGATACATTGTAACATGTTAAGAGGGTCAGACTTTTTATAGCTGTTTTATGAAATGCATATTCTTGTTCATTAATAAATATAAACTTTGTTATGAAATCTGTCAAAATATATAATTTTATAAACGAGTAAAACAACCAATTTTATATTTTAATATTCCCAACTGATTAATGAAACAAAACAATTAATAAACATAAATATTTAGTATATGGAATTATGCAAAAACATAGAATAAATGTGGATTTCATAAAAAATAAAACAAATTGATGTAATAACAAATAATTATGAAAAAAACATCTCATTATACTAGAAAACAATCCCTCTCAGCATGCTCAGAAACATGAAACAATATAAAACAGTCCCTCTCAATTATACACGAGTATGAAAAGTATATACTGAACAATTGAAAAAAAAGTTTAGTAATTAATAATAAAATTAATATATGCATTTGTTGAAAAATGGTACACAAAATTTTTGTCTGACAAGTCTTAGTTGTTAAAATTTGAACCTTTTATGGATCATTTTGTTTAGTGAGAGGCTAAGTTACGTGTATATTCCTCTCCATTTTGTCAGGTTTGTAAAATTTGTATATATTAATTGCTTTATAGTAATTATTGAAAATAAAAACATATTGCTTATAATGTCAAAATGTGACCATTTCAGCCAAGTTTTTTACCTGGTTTTAATTTTATTTATTAAATAAAAAAGATAATACAAATGTATATATTTTTTAAATACTAAGAACTGACACATTTTTATACAACTTTAACAACCCTGTAAAATAAAATAAGAAAATCAAAACAAATTCAATATAATTTTGACCTAGATCATCAATACAATTTTAGGGTGGATTCCACAAATTAAAAATCTGTGTATAATAAGATAACTGTCAGACAGTCATACAAACATACACCGATGAAGCATTTAAAAGAAAAATCCTATGAGGACATACATCATTTAAAAACCTGAAAATCTGCTTTGTGAAATCTGGCCAAAAATCATAGGCATTAAATAGGATAATGCTATTTGATCAACAAAGATGTGATCGATGTACTATTAAACGGCACCAATCATTTAATCATATGATTTTTTTATTCATATAAACAGAATAATTTTTTTTATTGCAATTAACAAATCGATTTTTTCAAAAAGACAATGTAAATGATATTTTTTTACAAGGTGCGTAAAATTTTTTTTTTCAGGTAAAATTGAAATCAATATCTTTACTGTAAGAAAAAAAACACCTTTCAGTTATAACATGGACACAGATTCATAAGCATAACAATCAAATAAAATATAACCACATGTAACAATCATGAATGTTTTGTCGTGAGCATATTGGTTCATAAAGTATAATATTAATGTATACATCTACAAATTAGGGCTTTATGCCTTTTTCATTGATATCTAATTTTAAAATATTTTGCAGAATTAAACTTTCATAAATGAACATTGAAAAAAAATGCAAAATAATTGGGGTCATGAACCTTTCTACAGATTTATGATCTTGTGAAGTTGGTGACTGAAAGCTTTGTTTTTCAATAGATCATATAGGGTTAAGAGTTATTAAGCCTCATTGTGATCTGGAAACGCACAAGATTTTATTTATATTTCACAAATAGCAACCTATATATGCTATCTTTAAAAGTTAAACATGAAAAAACTTGGGACAACAGACCTTCTTTTCTAGCTATTTAAAAAATCTTTTTTTCCAACATTTCTTTATAAAAATTTGTCATACATTTTCCCCCAATTATCTCCCCTGAAAATAAAGATTTTTAGAAAAATATTAATTTCGTTTTAAAAAGTTTAAGTTATACTTATTTCATTTACAGAATAAAATTAATAATTAAATTTGGCATTTCTTGTATTATTTTTAGTCATTTTAATTAAAATACAGAATAAAAGTTTGCAAGATGTCAGAAAAGATGCCCAGTTTTATACCCCCAAAACCACCTTAAACAAATATATGTTCTTTTATATGTGTTCCAAAATGTTTAACAATGATAGAGCTATATGCAGGGCTAACATAAACTTATGATTTTAATAAGACTTAAGTTTAAACACAGAAAATATTTCCCCTTAATGTATAAGCTGCACAATTATATATGGAACAATTATAGATCCAGAAGGGGTATCGTTTTGGATTTGGAATTTCCTCTGGAAACTTTCATCCAAAGTGGACTGTTTGTTGTACTCTCCTTTTTGTACATGTACTTCATTTTCACAGTAATATAATTATCTACACAAATAATCGTGAAAATGCAAATTTATTCTAGTTGTGAAAATAAATTGGATTACAGTAAGTCTATTTAAGTAAGTATCTGCTTATAAAATTGAATACTGACAAATTTGTAAAAATGAATACAATAATTAATAGTGCATTTTATATGGCACACAACATCATTTAAGATCTATTCCATAACAAAAATACACTCAACCTTAAAATGTAAAATGAATTTCTCCTCAGATCTCAAATATAAATATTATAAAAATTATTGCAAAATCTATTTATAAATATTGTATTAAAAGCATATAAATATCCAACAAGTACTATTAAATTACAAATTATTTAAACTTACATCTATAGCTACACGCTAAAGCCTTTTGAGCAGCCCCTAGCTTAAAGATTACAAAAATAAATATATCCCAATTTCATAATATATATTATTGAAATTTGGTACTAAATAAATTTGGTCCTATACATCATTTTTTGTGAAGAAGATTTTACATTTTTGTGAAAAAATCACGTTCATAATGAAAAGCAGCTTTGATGAAAACAAAGAGTATTTTATGCCATTGGTCTGGGTTGTTCATATAACAAGCATGTCCCGCTCCTTCTATCTTAAATAATCGGCTGTTTGGCATCTTACTCAGTATATTCTCAACATTTGGTCCAAAATTCTTGTCATTGCCTCCATAAACTAAAGCTGCAGGAGCCTTAAATGAGAACAAAAATGGGTCATAAATAAAAATGATTGTATCTTGGTAAACAGAAGCTGAGCCTGAAATTAATTCCTAAGATTTAAGAAAATGGGCTTATGGCGCATGCCTAATATCACGCAAATGTATTTTCATATTACCTTAATTATCAATGAACTTTTGAGTACTTATGTACTCAATGTTCTCATAGAAATGTGTTACACTTACAAAAAGGGAGATAATTAAAGTTATTTTGCTTCAGTGTTTTTAAAAAAAAATTATAATTTATATTGTGTTGCCATGCATTTCATACAAAGTTTTAATACATGTAGTCTACATGTATTAAAACTTTGTATGAAATGCATGGCAACACAATATAAATTATAATTTTTTTTTAAAAACACTGAAGCAAAATAACTTTAATTATCTCCCTTTTTGTAAGTGTAACAAAAAAGTCTTTCTCCATTAAGGGGATACATACTTTGGTTGACCATCTTACTTTTCAAAACAAAGGAGTAGTTAGGGCGATAAGGTCTGTTTTTGGCCTAAAATTCTACCCAATTCTCAACCTTTGAATACCGTTGTCAGATGCTGATGAAACATTTATTTAATATCCAAAAAATGAGAAACTTAATATGTTTTTTAGTTTTTGAATGATTATTTTGGTAAAAAATATGGATGAAACTGACCTTCCTTCAGAAAATCACGAATTTACATCAATTTTCATCATTTTTAAGATACATTTTGGATTAGAAAAGTATCTCCGCACACAAGAAACAACAAAATATTTTCACAGATTGTTTATAAAGCTTATATAAACCTTCTCTAAAAATATGAACTTGTTTCTTGCGTGCGGACAATGTTTTCTGGTCCAAAATGTACCATGAAAACGACAAAAATTTCTCATATTTTGTCATTTTTGACAAAATCACTAGAATATTATGACGTCAGTATTACGTTTCAAAATTAGATTTTAATATTTTTAGACATGTTTTGGTTTTATGCTATATTGTAACCAGAAATGGACACTTTTGCATAACCTTCACATTTTTAGGCTTAATAAGGGCCTTATCGCCCCTACTCCTTTGCATCATGAATGGTAATACCATGACACATTGAAATATTCATTTTAAATAGGGGGTCATGGGTCGATTTTTCAAGTTATTTCAATTTGAAATTATCGTTTTAGCGGAAATCTATATGTAAGTAATGGGAAAAGATCCAATATTTTCAAAATTTTGTTGTTCTTCATTGATTAAAACAAATCTTATTGATGATACAATGTCTCAATCTGTGATATTTATAATTTATATGCCACATTGTATCTTTCGGAAATAAAAGTTTGAAAAATAAATTTATATTTTGTTTTATTATATTTCAACCAAAAACTAACACAAGAAAGTCCAAATCTTTCACTTAACAACAATATATATTTTGTCATAGGTCATGGACCATCTTTTTTCAAGAATTTACATCAAAGATAAACAATAGCGTTAAAGTTCAACGCTGTTGAAGTAAAATTAACGTTGTGTTTCAAATCGAAAATGGATGTTTTTTTTTTGTTTCACGGGTAAATTTTATCAATAATGTCGTTTTTAATGTAACATATCCCCTTAAATCTACTTATTATATCTATCTTTTGAGTATAGTCACATTCCAACTTTTAATGTTAAACAATAAAATTAAGGATCAATCATCATCTACTATTTTTTCCAATTTTCATGCATGTTTTGCAAATTCTCACCTTAAAATCTTTTACTTTGCTTTTCAGCTCATCAGGTATAACTGGTGCAACAGGAATGTATCCATGAACTTTTTTCTCAGCATTTTCAGGATCTTTCAGTAAGTAGGGTAGAGCAAAAGTCCCGCTCATGGATGGGCTGACAATAACAGGGGCACTAAACTCAAGAACCTTTATAAGTTCTTCCATAAATTTAGCTTTATCTTCTATTGGTTTTCCACCTGGACATTTACTATTGCCATAATCTACAAGCATAGGATGAGTAAACAAATAATAGTTGACAAAAGAAATGACACAATGTGATGAGCGGGTGTTCTAAATTACCTTTGTTATGTGAGCCGTGTGGCATACACTTATTTCAAATCTCATGATTTCTTATATGAAATAATTTCTAGGCGCATACGCCGTAGATGTCCCAAATGTTGTGAGTTCAATCCTCGCTGAGGGCACTCAAAAAATCAAAAGCTGTTTGTCAGATGATTTTCAGGGTTGAAATTACAGTAACATTGTTTGATTATACACTAGACATTCAAATAATTTTTCTATAGATATAATTTTTTCCCCATAACTAGCTGGGAGATGGATAAATCTGATTGTATATTCTGATCAAAGAAAGATAACTCAAGTTGAATCTTTCTAACATAAATTCTCCAACTAATTTTTTTTTAATAAAATTTACTCTTCTGGTCATGCAGTCAAATTTTTTATCCCTTTGCTCATAATGGATCTTAACTGATTTCAAAATTTTTATTGGGATTTTAAACATCAAAGATAGCTCATATGGCTCAGAATAAATTTAAAGCATCTTAAGAAATGCTACATATATTATATATTTACTAACTTGGTAAATCTATAGCCATTGGGGTGTAGCCCATTGCAGCTATATATTTTATTGTCTTAATATCTTCCCAGTTCTTTGAGGTAAAAGCCTGCCCATGCAACAACAGTACTCCACCTTTGCATTTGCCCCGTGGCTTCATTGTTCTAGCAAAAATATCACAATCCTGAAATACAGGAAAAGTCTCAAATAAGAAAAAATATAATACAAAGGTCCCATTCAATACAAAAATAAAGCATAAAGCTATAAAAAATTCATATTAAATTCTCATTGACAGTCCTCCCACTTGGTAAGAATGATGAAGAATAAAAATACATAATAAAATACTCCCGCCCACCATATATTTTTATTTACTGTTAACGTACTTATTTTTCACCAATTCATGATTCAACCAAAGTTAATGGGTACTTTATTTCTCGTTTTCTGTTCATTGTTATTTTCATTTTATACATATAATTTTATTTCGCAGGTACATTTGTACTTAATTTTGCAAAAAAATGTCTAACAACAAAATCCTTGAAAATAAATACCTTGTGAAAATAAAGTATGTTTAAGGTATAAGATTTTATGAGAAGCTGCTTATCAAATTTCCTTGGCCTTAATTAAATGTGTCATATCTTTTACTTGCTACTGTATCATGTGTGTAAAATCTGATGACATAAATGTGATTTTCAAAGGTATAAGATTTTATGAGAAGCTGCTTATCAAATTTCCTTGGCCTTAATTAAATGTGTCATATCTTTAACTTGCTACTGTATCATGTGTGTAAAATCTGATGACATAAATGTGATTTTCAAAGGTATAAGATTTTATGAGAAGCTGCTTATCAAATTTCCTTGGCCTTAATTAAATGTGTTATATCTTTTACTTGCTACTGTATCATGTGTGTAAAATCTGATGACATAAATGTGATTTTCAAAGGTATAAGATTTTATGAGAAGCTGCTTATCAAATTTCCTTGGCCTTAATTAAATGTGTCATATCTTTTACTTGCTACTGTATCATGTGTGTAAAATCTGATGACATAAATGTGATTTTCAAAGGTATAAGATTTTATGAGAAGCTGCTTATCAAATTTCCTTGGCCTTAATTAAATGTGTTATATCTTTTACTTGCTACTATATCATGTGTGTAAAATCTGATGACATAATGTGATTTTCAACATGTGCTGTTTTTGGACTTAGTTCATGATTATCAAAGTGGGAAGTTTGGACCCTAAAAACTAGTTAACTCTGCCATGTTAAATGTGTGCCTGACCTTAGCAAGGAATCTTTGTCAAAGCTATGGATGTCCCTGTCCTCTCTAGTTAGGCCAAAATAAAAAATATCTTAGATTCTCATCCCCATCTGCTGTGATTTTTTCTGTTGCCTGGAGAAATTTTATTTTGATATTCTGGCAAGTTAATTAATGTCATTTTTGGTCAATTTCCTTTAAAATGGCAGAATATATCAAAATGGATTAAATTAAAAAAAAAAAAATTTTGCCCACCTGCCCTGTATTTTCAAGAAATTTGCATGAAAACTGAGGATCCAATTATTTTATTATCATGATTATGGCCTTAACTGTTCTAAAAATGGGTCTTCTATAGCTGATAGTTTTGGGATTGGCACTGAATCTTGTGTATCTTGACCTATTATAATCTTGTGTCAAAGCATGAGGCAAGCAGCAACTACTGATCACATAAAAGGCTGCTGGCTGCCTTCCAAAGGCGATATTTTTAAATAGCTGCTTGTTCATGAATTTTGTTTTGTACTCTAACGTGTATTCCGCATCTCATTTATGTCTGTTGTATTTATTTTAACATTTTAATTGTAATGGGGTTGCTCCCCTACGTACATTAATTAGTAGATTTAAATAGCCAGCCTTTATCCCTGAACAAGGGAAGTACTTCTTTGGTTCAGAGATAGAGCGCCTGACTGTAAAACTAGAGGTCCCGGGATCGAATCCCGCTCAGGACATGTCGATTTTGTGAAGTAATTCATGCTTTCCGGTTACATTGGCGCCCAACTAAAAAACCCACGATGGTTAGAACAGGAAAACTAGCCAGGGTTAGTTGTGTTAAGAGTCATACATGAAGGTATGATGACTCTTGAGGAGGGGGAAGTGTAACGGGGTTGCCCCCCTTCGTACATTGATTAGTAGATTTAAATAGCCAGCCTTTATCCCTGAATAAGGGAAGTACTTCTTTGGTTCAGAGATAGAGCGCCTGACTGTAAACCTAGAGGTTCCGGGATCCAATCCCGCTCAGGACATGTCGATTTTGTGAAGTGATTCATGCTCTCCGGTTACATAATTAACCTCAAATAATAGACAGAAAATGCATCATACTTATGTTATAATGATACAATTATGCACATGCAACTGCAATTTCTAAGGAGAGCCTTTCAAACCAATCAAATACTCACCATAACTTTAAAAGTCTTTGTTTCTATTTTGTAAGATCCCTCTCTTCCTGCAACCTTATTTTCAATGTCATCTGGAACCTTCACAAGGTCCAAATTTACAGTTTTCCAATTCTCATATACTTCTTCCTCAGTATCCATGACTTTAAAGTCTTTCACCAAATTTGTGTCTGGATTATGCTTTGATAATTTATACTCCTGTGACAATTCATCTACATTACTTTCCGAACCATGTGTATACTTGAAAGCAAGAAAGATAACTGCTATCAGCCCTACGATTAGAACGACAACTTTCTTGTTGACCTCAATACCAGTAGGACTCATCAGTGTAATTCATGTGTACATAATCTGAAATGTAAATATTATAAAACATGACATTTATTATAATTTATAACTTTGGTTAATGGTTAAGAGTTTTTTTGCAAAGTAATCTTTTTTAATCATGACTGTGCATATTCAGGGTACATTGTCTGATTTATTAACAATTTGGATAGGGCATTAGGGGTAGAAAGCACCATAAAAATCAAGTAGGGTTGTTGTTATAATACCTTCCCAATTCTATTTTTGTAACAGTGGAAAGTTGAAACAAAATTTGAAAATACCTGGGCATGTGAGAAATTTTTGTATGACTTTTATCAAATGTCACATCATAACACAACTGTTGCTAAGTCAGGACTAAAATTCACCAATCAAAAACTTGAAAGTCACTACTATTGGTTGATAATGTAGAAAAAATGAGATGTGGGTGTATGCGACACAACCTTCATTATTAACCCAAATTTAAAACATCCTCAATGGAAAACAGCCAGCAGCCTTCAATGTGACCAGCGGTCGCTACTTGCTGTTTTTCAATTGGCCCCTGGATTGAAAATAAAATACATATGATTCAAGCCCAATCGTGCTATGTAAAATCCTCTTCTTGACAAAAAACAATTAACATAAATTCGACTAAATACAAACATGACAAACATCAGCTTTGATAAAGATTCCTGGCTTAGGACAGGCACATTAAAATGTGGCTGGGTTAAACTATTTTTTTGGTGAGTGAGTGAGTGAGTTGGTGTTTTACGCCCGTGCAACGCTATATAGGTTATTTACAGGCGATGAACATGAAAAGGGTGATAAAATGAACATGAAATGATGATGATAAATGAAATATGGGGGTGGGATGGGAACAACCTTCCCCCTATTGATAATCTATAACAAAGCACAAACTAACACACAGTAAAAATCAAATCGAGTAGTAGTTCATTCAAAGGCAGCATTTGTAAAATTTATACAAACGTATATTTTTATTTATTTTGAATATGATTGTTCTTAGTGGGCAACTCAGCTTACATAGGGAAGCAATTATCAAAACTGTTTGGTTCAAAGTAACAAAGTTTTCATAGAAGTAGAAATCTAAGTATTCAGTTAAAACTGAATTTGATAACAATCTAAACACATAAAGAAGGATTACAAAACTTAAACAAGAGTTAACATTAAAGTATGTCTCGCCTGCCGGCACCATCAGAAACAATTTTTCTTTCTTACTTCCACTATATTTTGAATTTACATGGATTTTCAGTTTCTGAGATCAAAAGATGTTTATAGAACTTAAATATTGCAAATATATGCAATAAAAATAATCAAAGTCACTCAACCGGAAAACCAAGGTCAAGGTCAAAAGATGGGGATGCAACTGTGCTAAGCTACTACTGGGGCATATGCATACCAAGTTTCATCAACCTAGGACCTATAGTTCTTGAGATATGGAGGTGCTCGCAAAACTTTTCCATTGCTATTAAATGTATTGAAAATTGTCAAAGTCACTCAACCAAAAAATAAAGGTCAAGGTCAAAAGATGGGGATGCAACTGTGCTAAGCTACTACTGAGGCATATGCATACCAAGTTTCATCAACCTATAACCTATAGTTCTTGAGATATGGAGGTGCTCGCAAAACTTTTCCATTGCTATTATATGTATTGAAAATGGTCAAAGTCACTCAACCGGAAAACCAAGGTCAAGGTCAAAAGATGGGGATGCAACTGTGCTAAGCTACTACTGGGGCATATGCATACCAAGTTTCATCAACCTAGGACCTATAGTTCTTGAGATATGGAGGTGCTCACAAAACTTTTCCATTGCTATTATATGTATTGAAAATTGTCAAAGTCACTCAACCAAAAAATAAAGGTCAAGGTCAAAAGATGGGGATGCAACTGTGCTAAGCTACTACTGAGGCATATGCATACCAAGTTTCATCAACCTATAACCTATAGTTCTTGAGATATGGAGGTGCTCGCAAAACTTTTCCATTGCTATTATTATATGTATTGAAAATGGTCAAAGTCACTCAACCGTAAAATAAAGGTCAAGGTCAAAAGATGGGGATGCAACTGTGCTAAGCTACTACTGGGGCATATGCATACCAAGTTTCATCAACCTAGGACCTATAGTTCTTGAGATATGGAGGTGCTCGCAAAACTTTTCCATTGCTATTATATGTATTGAAAATTGTCAAAGTCACTCAACCGGAAAATCAAGTTCAAAGTCAAACAATGGGGATGCAACTGTGCTAAGCTACTACTGGGGCATATGCATACCAAGTTTCATCAACCTAGGACTTATAGTTCTTGAGATATGGAGGTGCTCATAAAACTTTTCCAAAAAGTTAACGCCGCCGTCGCCGCCCCCGGTATTTTTAGGTAACACCTATGTCCTGCTCTGCTTCGCAGGCGAGACAAAAACTCTTAGTCTGTTGAACAGATAATTTTGACCCCAAATCACTTTTGTATATCTCTCAATGTAAGAGCTGAACAATTTTACAGAGCAAAGTTTATAGCTAACACTTTACTGTTTATAAAAGGTGCAAAAACTTCAAAATGGTATTTCTTTTCTAGACTAGGGGGAAATAACTCCTCTTTCAAGACTCAATTTAGAATTTACAGTTTTTGATTGTGCAGAGAATTTTTCTCTAAATCTTGATATTGATATATAAGCCATAAACTGTAGTCCCAGAGAAAAATATTTTTTACAAGATTTCTAAGATATTTGATCACTTACCTGACACCAATGCCTTAATCTTTAAGCTATAAGGCATGAAAACAACTTTTTGACATTTATTGTGCCATAAGTTATAAGGAGTTATCTGCCAAACTTCACTGAAAGTGGTCAGGTGAATAGCCCAGTTAGCTGAACATTTAAGCAAGCAAACCTTATTCTATATTCTTGAATTTGTTTTTTTTTTATAAAAGACAACTTTTTTATGTTTTAAAAGACTGTAACTCCTATAGTTGCAAAGGGTTATATCTTGATGCATGTAATGGATATAAACATTAAATAATCAAAAGCTATTCTTTTTTATCTTCTATTTCTAATATGTTGTAAAAGCTGTATAAACCGTGTTTAATGCAAGTACAGGGTAAATCCTTAATTAACTTCCTCACGCCATATACAATCATTAGACATCACTTTATTTGTTCAACAGGGCTTACGTATTTAAGGACAAGGGCATGTGAATGTTAAAGGAAACAAGAGATATCCAATTTTATTTCAACTTTAACATTATTTAAAAAAAAAAATTGGACCTGAGATTTAATTTTGAAAAAAAAAATGAATGACCTGAAAAAAAAAACATACCTTCTATTTTTCTAACAAAAATAAATATAAAAAATAATAAAAAAAAATATTTATCAATTTGATTATGTTTGTTCATTTAATTAATTATCTTTCTGAATTAAAAGCCTTGATTTGACTGAAATTTATTAAGTAAATATAGTGAGTGAATCATAGTACTAATTTGTTTACAGAAGTGTTAGATAATTATTTAATTCGTCCCATAATTGTTCTATATTTTTAACTTAAATTAGTGAAAACTTATTTATGTGTAATATAGCATTTAATTTAAGTTCTGTTTAAAAAAAAGTTAATTAATGAACAATCTGCATGTTGTATAGAATATCTTCGGGGATTAGAACTTTGGTATATACGTATGTGTGTGATATTCTTCATTATTTGTTGTTGATAAATAAACTATAGGTTGCTTTGTTTGTTTTCCTATCTATTTACTTGTTGCCTATTATTGTTTTTATATGTTGCTGTTTGTTTGTGTCTTTTTTTTGTTTGTTAAATTGTTAGCTATTTTTATTGTCTTGTTATATATGAATGTTTTTGACTTGATTAATTTGTTGCTGAGTTAAGCTTCTTTGTTTTTCTTATGTTTATGTTTGTTTCATATCTTTCATGTGTTTTCATATTCCAGACCTATTGTAATTTTTTTTCTTCTTTATTTGTAAGCTGGAAACTGTATTGATATATGTCTGTTGTCATTTATAATAGTTAAAATCGATAATATCAGATAATTAGATTATCCAATTAAATTTGATTTAATCTGACAATTTTGTTTATTGATTAACAAGAGGTCACATTCACTATTTAATTCATAATTTCAAGAGTTTATTACTGTTCAATTAACTGAGATGGCACGTGCCCTTTATTGGCCGATTAATTATTAACTGAAACTGTTAATCAAAAAAACAAAAACAAAAAAACAACCCCCCCAAAAAAAAAAAATCAAACAAACGAACGAAAAAAACAAGAACACAGAGGAAAAAAAAAATCCTCCCCAAAAAACATTCAATAATTCCCCAAAAAGAAAAAAAAACCTGTTCATATAAGTAAACACTCAACCTTGATATACAACTCACACTAAATACAATTTCAAATGGAAAAAATTAAATGTTAAAACAAGTCAAAAAAGTGATTCCTGTGCAATAACTTTTCTTTTTTTTCATTATTTAAGTTTGACAGATATCAATATCATTACAGATAAAAAAAAAGTTTTGCAATTATAAAAATAAAGGTGAGCTATTGTTTTTAGACTAGGTTAAATTCCAGACAATAAAGCCTCGCTGCCTGGATAAAAGCAGTGCTGTCATGTCTCACAGATTTTGCGTGAGAATCATGCATTTTGATCTCAATTTGTTGGAAAATTCCTTTGATCTTTGTTCCCTTAGCAAAATAAAATGGTTTTAAAGCATTGAAATCCCATTTACTTTGCATTTTTATACAATTTTTCATTAAAGCCCAATTTTTTCTCCATTTTAATTTTCTATTATCTCACAGAACAATTTAAAAAGTGACCATTGATTTTCAATTTTTTTTTAAATGGTTAAAAAATTGGAAATTTGCAGCAATTTATTTTGCATTTTTTAAAGAAATGGAATTTGAATGTCTTTATTATTGGCTATGTGAGATAATTTTTCCATTTTTCAACCATTGCTTTTCAGAAGAAATAAAATGGATAAATTACTATTGAGCTGACTAATAGAATCATTTAAATTTATTTTTTGTCCATTTATAAAAAAATGTTTTCTTGCAGTGTTCAAACAATCTTCCAATGAAATTGAAGCTTTCATAAAAATCTTCCAATCACAAGACCTCTAATTCTGAAATATTTGGCTCCAACTTTCAATTCAAATGTAAACTTTGAAGAATAAAGATGTGTATTTACATGTTGTTTCAAACAATGCAGCTTCATTAAACAATCTGGAAATATATACACCTTATTTGTTGAGGATTCAATTTTATTTTGTTTCAAACTAAGTAAGTAGAAACTATTTTATCTTAATTTGTGAAGCTAAAGCTTACATTTATCATTTTATTAAAACAAATATGTATATAATATCTAAGACTTTTTTGTAGGACTAATAATTGATTATGTTAATTTCTTCTCATTATGACTATCTGGCAACATGTCATTAATAATTTTAAGATGAAATACGTGTACATGCATTAAAAAACCCTGATCAATTGCTATTTAAAACTTTAATACTTTATAGGCTTTTTGTGGGGTTGTCAAGTATATAGTATAAGCAACAAAACATGTATGTTAGTGCTACATGTATAAAATACAGGAAAAGAATACATTTATTTGGATATAGAAAATAAGATTCACAAATAGTACATATGGACTTAAAATTTGCCCTTTAAAAAATCAGCTTTCCTGTTCATAACCAACATGCATATTTAATGTGTAGAAATGCATGATTTATTTTATGAAGGTACTTTAAATGTGAATTAATGGTTAAAAAATGGTATATTTATAATTCATTTAAACACCATTTATTTCATGACATCATGTAAATGGTCCAGCTAATTTACATATTTCGTGAAAAACAATGTGGTTTCAATGTGTTTTCAATGTAATTTAAATGGGTTTTAAATATAAATGGGCAATAAATGGAATACAAAATGCACTCATAATTCTAAACATTTTTTATTGTTATTAAAGAAATGGGGAATGAATGGCCAGAAATTAAATTATGTTTCAATGGGGTTTAAATGGATTTCATTTTGACAAGGGTTTTTTTTCCTTTGATCTTTGATTTTTTTACCAAATCTCACGCATTTTCGTGATGCAAACTTGGCAGCACTGTAAAAGTTCAGCATTTGGAACATTGGCAGCACTCAAAATGTCAAAAGAGCACATCATATACATTTATTTATTGCAGCAAGGTGGCCATGGTGGCAGGGGAAACAGGATTGTAGAGAAGACATATCACTTGGACAGGACAGATATTTTGACAAAGAAGGTGAGTTGGCAACAATGAACAAAATGCATGTTAGAACCCATATAAATTCTTATAACCACATGTCCCCATCCCACATCTAGAAATGTCATTTAATTTGACAGTAGGCTTAAAACATTGGCAAGTTGAAATTCCGGATTCCATTTTGATATGAACAATGTTTTTTTTAGCATCTTCATTCTGTTTGGATTGACAGCGTAATTGGTGTTTTTATATGGTAATTATTTGACATCTTAAACATAATTTACCCTTAAACCAATGAATTTCAAAGAGGGTTCTTCAAGAAAGTCCTTTTCACAGTTGAGTAGTAAATCGTCGTGGCAGATCCGACTTTGTTTTACGATTTTAATTTTTGGACATCTTAGTTACAAAGACGCTTTACAGGTATGGCAGAAAGTGCAACAGAAAGCCAAATTGGTTTGTTTTTAAAATTTTATACAAAAAACGCAATGTTGTATTGCTTCTACACCAACAATATGATTCAGTATTCTAAATGCTCTTGAATTAATGCATGACATGGTCCTTACATCATACACACACTTAGTAAATCAGTTTTAGCTTTCTTGGTCTGAGCCTCTGTCAGCCTAGTCCAGATAATCTTACTTACTTGGTGATACTTGGTGGGTGAAAAGGATCTAGTGTCGATCCCCTCTCATCTTCAGGGTTCTCTTGAAAGAGGATAGGCTAGTTGCTTGGACTGTCGCTTCACTGAGGCTATTCCATCGGTCCACCACACGGTTACAAAAGTAAAACTTTCTGATATCTGTTCTGCTGTGTTCCTTGCTGAGTTTTAATGAATGACCTCTTAGCTCACGTATTGGATGACTGAACAGAAAGTGAGATGGTGTTTTGACCAGACCATGCAGATATTTGTAAGTTTCGACCATATCGAAGAATCATGACGTCTTTCTGGGATTTTTTTAATCATTTGGACTTTTTTAGATCCCCAGAGACTTGGGAGTCGTAGGAAGCCAAACGTCAAATATTATAAAAGGCTTCCAAGACGGCATAATTATTTGGACTACTGTCAGCCCAGCCCCAGACCCCATCACTGTGTCTCAACTACAGTACCCCTGAAAAAATGTTTCGTCTCAAAATAATCTTTCTTTTCTTCATATATCCTTCCTTTAATAGGAACACCAATTGCATCGAAGTACAATTATAACATGAGGTATGTACAGAAGGTTTATAGGAACTTCAATAGAATATGTACACGCTGACAGTTGTCAATTAATCATGTCAGGCGATTATTAATAAATGTTTCATATATCGTTAAAATCTAAAAGTACACCAATCCGTCACACACATGTTGTGACACAACCGTAAAAGAATATAAATTAAACACTGCAGGTTTATCATGTTTATTGGCCTGTCTAAAAACGGAATATTGACGGGCATACTGAATGTGACTTAATTTTCCTTCTCAAAGTTGTAAAATATGATAAAATTATTTGCGAAAAAAAAATGTAAACATACAAAACCGGGTAATCACTGAAAATTTATTCCTGGTTAATGATGCTTATATCATATATATCACCGAAATTGTACAATTTTTGGTGAGAGGTTTAATAATGTCATAATATTCAAGCTGTTATAAACTCCAAATAAAATTGGACCTATTAATCATGTTAATGCCCCTTTCCGTGAAATCGTATCACACGTTATGGGACCCCACCCTGATGCTGTATACCAAATATCAAGCGGCTGTGATTAGTAGTTGCTGAGAAAACTGTTACAAAAATTTCTTCCCCACCCGCCCGCCCGCCCGACATTCACCATTTTATAACCCGGATTTTTCACTCCTTGAAATAAATTACTTAGGTCTTTAAGTCCTGTCCTTTGTTTAAGACTTGTCTTGGTTGTTAAAAACAAGAATTTTTAGTGCTATGCATGGTTTTTACCATGTTCATATCAAAGTTCATTTGCTACAAGTAAGCTATGTTTGCTGCGAGTGAGTGAGGTTTAGTCTATAAAAACCTAAATAACATCATTCATCATATTCCATTTATTGATGTAGATCACAACATTTATTGCTAATATTTGTAAGGTCAAATTTAAAAGCGGGTACTGAATATTAAAAAAATTAGTCATAGATTTATGTACCATGAGTACATGTATAACCATTGGTTTAATATACATTTATATGTCATGTATGTATATGTGATTCAAAATAAGTTAAACCAAGGAATTACATAGAATACATTGTATTCTAATTCCTTGGTTAAACTGTCTGTTCATTTCTACTAGCTCACTATATGTACCCAGTCATTTCATCCTGGAAGATACGTCTTTTTGCACCACAATATCTTGTAGATACATAAGAGTGATAAGACATAAGACATATTTTATTACCAATTAAGGTCCCTCAAGGGGCAGGATCATTACAATGATTAATTATAAATAACAGTAAAGCAACAACAACAAAAATAATAAAGTATACAAAATTAAGGTATGATTGTGACAGTATATACATTTTTTTGTAATGGGTAATGAAGCCATATAAAATATATAGATGGGAGCATGGATATAAATAGAGATTAATAATTAATACCTCAAGCTACAATGTATTGTATTGTACTTACATGTATAAAAAGATTAAAAATTCATTATCGCTGAATATACATGTACATGTAGTTGCTGCATTGCCAACAAAACTACTGTCACTTGCATATTAAGACAGAATTTTGGCAGCCACAGTAAAAAGCAAAATTGTTTCTATATGGCCAAGTTGGTAAATAATTTTGTGTATGTCAGTCAGGGAGATCATCAAAAACAGTTATATTTTTTTATAACCATTCAAGGTTTCTTATTTATACTTTTTTAGTCAAACTTCCCTTGATTTTTTTAATAATGTAACCAGTTTCAGTAATTTTTCTATTTTCTTGCTTAAAATGACTAATTTTACAAAAGTGTAATATTTTCTTTTAATTCTAGTCTTAAATCTAAAGTTTTGATCTTAATTGATAGATTATCAATGACTTTACAAGGTTTATTTATTGGAAATCATTATTTAAGCATTGGTGCTGTGATAATGACATTTTAATTTCCCATGGGCATCATCTTTGAGAGGCTTGTGTACCAATAAGATAAGCTTGCAATTTCAAACTCATAGCTGAACTTCACAGTTCAAAGTTCAATCAATGCCGAAAAAATTTGCCTTGTGGGGGAAAATACACTTACTATGAAAATTTGTAGGTTTGAAAGTGATCACTTTAACAAAAGTAACTGAAAATGGTTATCTTTTTAAATTCAGATAACCTAAATCAGTTATAAAAATTATAACTTATTTTGATGATCTCCCTGACTGTATGTAGAAAATAGAAAATAAAGAGATGTGGAATAAGTGTATGCGACACAGCCCACAATTAAACGGCAATTTAGAAAAACCACAATGGACAACCGCCAGCAGCCTTCAACGAGACCATTTGGCACTGCTCGCGGTTCTGCAATTGGCCCATGGTCTAAATAAGATGCATATAATTCAAATCCACAGATAGACCCCCTTCTTAAACAAGGAACAGAAAACATCAAAAAAGACAAGTACAAACGAAAGCTTTGTCGAAGATTCCTGGCTTAGGACAGGCACATGTAATTGGCGGGGTTAAACTAGTTTTTTGGGGCCCAACCTTCCCCCTATCAATATTCCTAGACAAAGCACAAACACATGACATACATGTAAGTACACTTACGTATGCATTGTATGTAAGCTTGAAACATTATTTGGTTTCATTTATCATGTTTAATCATGTTTATCTTTTAGATTATATACATTATTAAAATGATTTTTTTTTGCAGGCAAAACAGATATTGATTTGGACAGTCATGAGTTCAAAATTCCTTCTAAAGAATTAAGTCGAGCTGAGCATATTCCAGATTGGGAAAAATCTGTAGTAAGTTAATCTATACCTATAATTTGTAAATTTGTAAAGTCGTTATTTCATGTATTTACAGAAAAAGAAAGGATATCTAGGAAATATACAAGCATGACACATAACCACATAGATAACAATTTAAACTTAAAAATTGTGGCATTGTATCCCAGAACCAGACTTATAAGTAGTCCAATGCGATATCCACATTGTTCAATATAAAAAAAAGTAAAACTTTTAGTACCCTGTAGCTCACAGCAAATCGTAGGGGCCATTGCAAATTGCACACCCTGAATAAATACTGAAAGTCAAGAAAGTAAAGAAACAGTATTTTTTGTTGTTTTTCACCCAAAAGTCAGTGAGGCCTTCATTGTAAAGCTAATGCTCTCATCTCATTGGAAGTTTAGAATACCCCCCATTATCACTGAAGCCATACTTTTTTGCTTAATGTCAATAATGCTATACATGTTTAAATAATTTGAAGTTCATAAGTTATTGATAATACTTTTTTAAAGGCAGTACATTCTTGTATTTCTAAAATTATAATTTTTACTTCTTTTTAGGCCTACAGAGATCTAACTGGGTTCATTTTCGCTATAAATGATGCAGTCAAAGGAAAGAAAATTACTGATGGCTACACTGTTTCTGAGGTACTATATTCATAGAATTGATGAAGGGAAGTAGAAATACCAATGGGGCATCTGAATATTAAAGTCTGAAAGGGCAGAGACAAAACCATTAAATATTAACAAGGACAGGACAACAGGAGAATTTCATTATTTTCGTACGTGGGGTTACAATTTTCATGGTCTTTGTGGATGAAAGTCATTCACAAAATTAAGAACTAAAAAAATTATTATGTTAAGTTTGATTCATTTTAGCAACATGGACAAACTATACAAAATAAAATAAAAAGCCCCCAAAAAATCTTTTCCTGGGAAGCCATGTATAAAATGATTCCAAAGGTAAAAAAAAGGAATCCACATATTCAATTTTTATTAATAACTCAATGGAAAAAATACAAAAGTGTGTTTGTCCTAATCTGTGAACAAAGAATAAAACAACAGAAAGCCCAAAAATGAAAGTGAACAGAGATACATGTTTACACATCATTCTAGAATAATGAAGATAGCAATAGTCCTGACTTAATACATATAACTGAATTTTACAACAAAATGAACAAGGTTAAACATGACACAGGTATATACAGGGCATGATGGCATCCACTTTCAACTTTTAGTGACAATGTTTAGACACTTCACAGTGTAACATGATGTACAAAATACAAAAATATGCAGATGATGATGAACATAACAGCCTGCACTAAAAACTTTTTCAACAACTAGTCCAACAACAATTTTTCAAGGTTTTTTCTTAATTGTCTATATAAAATTTTGGCCAATTTTCACTAGTCCAAACAAATATTTACTAGTCTGGGGCATCAGACTAGTGGCAAACGGTGCAGACTGACATAACAGACAAATGATAATACATTTGGGGCATATATTATAATTTTTGCTACATTACCAGTACATATGAAATCAATTTTATGTACCAGGTACTAACTACCTACTATTTTTTTCATTCATTCATATGTAAGAAGTTAGAATAAAATTCTTATAAGTATATTTGTTTAAATACTTTTTGTATTTTTAGACAGTCCAGAAACTTTCAAATATAATAGACAAACTCATCAGTTGGATAGATGAGATACCACCGACAGACCAACCTCAGAGGTTTGGGAATAAAGCGTTCAGAGACTATTATAAGAGACTCAAAGAGGCAAGTTATGTTTGGGTAACCTAAATTCCACTGTTGTGAAGATGTGTCAATCAAACATGTGACTTAAAGGAGATGCTATGATTGGATGATTAAAATTAGTTGCCACATTATAATTTTGCATATATATTCTTTTCTAAAATAGTTTTGTAATAAAAAATTTTGAGCGAAACATACATGTACATGTAAGACCAAAAGTCCAAATTATATTTTGTATAACAGTCCAAGATTAGTTAAGTGCATGATTGCATCTTTCAGAATATGGGGTTTGGGAGCTGTCCTTTTATTATTTTATCTCAAGCATATAGAATATTGAATGTTCATTTAATCTTATAAAATTTTCATAATGTGGCATTTTCTTGAAAGATTTTAATAAAAAATCAGCCAATTGGGAAGCATGCTTTTTCAAAGTAACATTTCAAAGTGCATGTTTTGACTTATCCATTCACTAATTTTGAAGAAAATGCAAAGACAAGAAGAAAAAAACAATGCAAGAGTCATGTACCTTCTTAAATCAGTATCTGTAAATCTTAAAATTCATATACATATAAATTTCATGCTTTTATTTTCAGAATGCAGCAGATGAAATTAAGACAGTGTTAGATGAAAAATATCATAAGTCTATACCTGAAATATCTGTTTATCTTATAGAGGGTATAGGTAATGATACCAGGATAGATTATGGAACAGGTAACTATAGTTGATGAAAAAAAATTAACAGACTTTTAATATAGAACACTAAAAAATTTTGTAGGAACCCTATATGTTTATTTTACTGAGGTATATCATTATTAGGGCCCCCTTCAATGTGGATGCCCTATAGTTTTTACTTTGTCCGACTGCCCATCCGTCAAAAATTCTTGTTAACACTAAAACTCAAAAACTATTAACAACACAGTTCTCAAATCTTATTTTACTGTGGTAAATCATTAATAGGGCCCTGCATTGAAGATGCAGACGCCCTATAGTTTTCACTTTGTCCATCTGTCTGTCCGTCAACAATTCTTGTGAACACTAAATCTCAAAAACTGTTAACAACACAGTTCCCAAATTTTGTACAGCTACAGCATGTCATAATTTGCATATTAGAATTTCATGCGTAAATGTGAAAAAAAAATCATTTTTTTATCAAAAATCACAGATTTTGAGAATTGGACTTTGTGAACACTAAAACTCAAAAACTATTAATAATACAGTTCTCAAACTTTGGACATTTGCTAAGTTGCATGCCATGATTTGCATATTAAATTTTTGTGCAAATCTGTGAAATATTTTGAAAATCACAGATTTTGAGAATATGATTTTGTGAACACTAAAACTCAAAAACTATTAACAGTAAAGTTCTGAAATTTTGTACAGCTGCTATTAAAGTAGCATGTCATGATTTGCATATTAAAATTTTGTGCAAATCTGTTTAATTTTTTTTGGAAAAAAACTTCATTATTGATTGATGCCTTAGTGGTTATAATCAAAGTTTGTTTGATTTTGAAAACACTTAGATTTTTTGCCATTGGGCCCTTTCTGACTTAGTCAGTATTCTAGTTATTTTTTGTGTTCAAAGTAACAGCCAACCTTTAAACCACAAAAAAATTGATGCCTACAAAAATTAATTTAATCTACAATATCTGTCTTTCTGTCCGTCCACATTTTATTGAATAATAAAACTCCAAAACTCTACAGGGGAACTAACATAAAATTTTCATACATGTAGTGATTTAAAGCACACTTTGAGGAAATCTGCATATTATATATAAATTTTATGACTTTGTCAGTATTCTAGTTGTTACTCTTTCCATAATCAATAGTTAAGTTGATACTTTAAAATTTATTTATTGACATGTAGTTTCAGAAATCTGTTTTCAGCTGTTTGTTATCATGATAGTGCTTGCATTTAAATTTATTTCTTTTCAGTGCAGTCAGATTTTTCTTGAAAGTTTGCATTCAGATGCAATTAAACAACTGAATAAAAAACAGTGTTCTGTGAAAAGAAGAATGAGTCGCTCTCTACATTTTCAAGACACATATGAGTTATTTGTTTATAAATTATAAAATTTTGTCAAGTCTTCTACAAATTGCAGCACCCTTCATTTTCATAATTTTTGAGTTTTTAGTACATCTTATAATACTTGTAGATTCATTTATTTACTTGGTATTAGCTTAAGTGGTTTGATGAAAAAAGATCAGTTTGAGGATTCTTACATTTGTTGTCTGCAGCATACAGATCAATGTTAAAGTTCCTTTTCATGGGGTACCTAATTTCATTGGTCAAGGCCTTTTAAAAAAATGTAAAAAATAGGAAAATTGATAATTATGAACCACGGTACTTTTTTTATAATTTCAGGCCATGAATTAGCTTTTGTAGCCTTCCTATGTTGCTTGTTTAAGATAGGAGCTTTAACTGGTGAAGATGCAGTAGCTATTGCATTAAATGTATTTGAAAAGTAAGAATCCAGTGGACACAGAGTAGCATAATGTAAATGATGACCAAATATTTTACATTAACAGACTAATAAGGAACATAACATAAATATTTTTTGAATTATTCTTGGTATGAACAATTTCTAATTTTAAAATACAACTATTTGTTCAAACCTTTGGCATAATAAAACAATTAAGTAACTGTACATATCACAACTAGCTATAAAACATTAAGTATATGTAAATGGAAACAGTCTTGAACTTTTAATTTTGTAACATAAATCTATAGCCAGCAAAATTTAAGGTAATATGTACCTGATATGACAGTTAAAATGACAATATATTAGTTTCTGGGTACATTGTATTTAAAGTTTTTCAGAAAGATTCGAGTGACATAAAAAATGATATACATGTATGTACATATATATAAAATGGCACAGCTACTGGTATTTTATTGCTTTACAATGTGAATGTTTTATTTTCACAGATATTTGAAGTTAGTAAGAAAGTTACAGGTAACATATAGAATGGAGCCAGCGGGATCTCAGGGTGTATGGAGCTTAGACGATTTCCAGTTTATATCATTTATATGGGGCAGTTCACAATTAATAGGTAAGTTATAACTGTATATCTCAAGAATAATCTTAAGTGCTATTGTATATAAAAAACTTAGTTGTGGCTTCATGCAAATGTTCTTGTACTACGTGTATTAAAACACTGAAAAATACAGATTTCTCTTTTATACAGAAAAGTATTTTTTACTATTTTAGTAAGCTTTGAACTCAACCTGAACTTCTATTACTACTTATGAGGAATAATTTTCCGAAATGGCCATATAGCTCATAAAAATTAATTGCAGTTGGAGTTAACATATGTGTTGTGGTCTCATGTTCATTTACTCCATATCCTTTCTTAAATTATCGTATAATCTAATAACCATGCACATTTATCTGGTAAGAAAGGATAAAATTGATAAATGTAATACATGTATATACACATTAAATTTTGGCCGCATTTCCTGAATGTTAAAGGGAAAGTTCACAAAAAAATGAAAATTTGTCATATGATTTCTAATGTATTATCTTATTATGCTATATCATTTAAACTTTTATATTCAATTTAATAAGCTGACAAAAATGGAATTTTATTTTTTATCTTTTGGTTTCTGTCATTTTAAATTACACAAAACATCTGAATACCACAAAGTCTCCTTTTGACAGTGACCCACTATTTACCTAATTATTGAATTGCCAATATATAATATTTCTGTGTGCATCTATGTTATGGCATTTTGAATAAGTGATAGAAAATCTTTATTAAAACTTACAAAATTGAGTTATTCTTTAATTAGTAATAATGATTTTTTGGTTTAAAAATCAATATTAATAAGTCATTTTTAATTATCTAAGTCATGATGTGTTGGGATAATCTTGCATATAAATCACAGTATTGTTTTAAATGCTAGAATGAAAATAAAATGATCTAGTACATAAAACTTTGTTTCTGAATGTTTGTATATTAGGTTGTGACACCTGTAGGTATTGATAATTAGAATTTCCTGTTTATTTCACCCCCAGTCAGCTGTGACTAATTACATTAATGTTTACCTAACCACTACATAGGTACCTGCTGAGAGACAATGACAAATGAATTCACATTAATTAACACTTTTAGCAAACCCAGTGGGGGGTTAGAAAAAGAATAACCTGTAATTTACATATTCATATCACAATTATTTTCAATGAAATATGATGGCTTACATTTAAATACACAACTTCTTTCTTAAAAGTAAATAAAAATAATATTTTTTTTGAATTATAGAATTTTAATTTTAATTAATTAATGATAAAGTCCAATTTAAAAGAAAATGATAATAGATTAATAAAACATTTTTCAAAAGATTTTTATATAGAAAGTAAATATTAAATGATCTTGTTGACTTTTGATTATTTTAATTATTTTGTTGGTTATTGGACATACCACATGATCACTTAACGTTTGAACTAATATGATTTTTTGCTACTCAGTAGAAATTCTCATTAACTGAAGTAGTCCCCTAATGTAGAGTAGGGGACTATTTCAAATAAATAATCTCCAATATCTTTGTTATAAGTTAAGATATGAGAGAAAAAATTTGCACACTGTTGTAAAACATTGTTCTGAACAATTTAAGACCATATGTCAAAAATCGTGAACTTACCCTTTAACCCATTTAATGAAATGGTGAATGTCAGGCCGGCCTGCGGGTGGGAATGAAATTTTCGTTTCAGTTTTCTTAGCAACTACTTATCACAGCCACTTGATATTTGGTATACAGCATTAGGGTGGGGTCCAATAACATGGGATTTGATTTAAGGCCTGTCACTTTCTATGTCCTTTGTAACGAAATCTGAACTTTTTTTGACTAACTGTTTTAAGGCTTAACAATTTACATTACAACTTAAACCTTTGCACAAATTGCTGTTCTTTTTAAAACATGCTTCTATTATATTTAGGTATAATATGTATTTTTTTTTCTTCTTTAGGTCACAAAAGAATTCATCCTAAATCTTTTGTTAAACCAGAAATTGCAGAAGGATTTTCTAAAGACTATATGTTTCTAGGATGTATACAATATATTAACCAGGTACAATTATATTATACAGTGGATTCCTCTCATTAGCATAACCAATTTGTCAGAGAAATCTATGCAATTAACCGAATGACCCCATAAAGTGAAAAGTCAATTTTAGACAGAAAATGCAAAGAACTTATATAATTTTGTCTAATTATCAAATGTGTTAAATAATTAGAACACCCATGTGACACTTTTATTGTATCCTAGTGCTTGTAATGTGACATAAATAAAGGTTGTAAAAACATGTTTTGATAACTTTTACCAAACACACTTCAAAGACCTCTTTTAGAAAACATATGATTTTGACAGGTATCAAGGTGATTTTTGAAAATTTTAAGTCAATTAACAGGAATTTGGTACTTTTTCTCAGATTTTCAATGCAATTAAATGAAATTTTTAACATTAAAAGTATAGGAAAGGGTTTGGTGTTTTAAAATCATATTCTAAAAAGAGGATTATTCTAATAAGAGTTAGTCCATTAAGTGGAATCCACTGTACTGTTAAATGGAAAGTTTTAATTGAGGGTTTGTTTTTTTGATATTCTCATCATTTATATATTTACAAATATAAAACATAAAGGATCAGATATTTTGTCTAAATTCAACTTTGCCTACACATTTTAAAACAAAAATATGTACAACTGACATAATGTTGGGTCTTGTTAAATGTTCTTTTGTGCTTATAAAGAATACATTGTAGTTGAATCTAAATGAAAATAAAATGTAACTTAAAAGGAACTTTTTTTATCAGTAATTTATAGAACTCAAAGAGACTATAACATGTTAAGTTAATTGCCTTTTGATAAGTCATGCAAGTTGTCAACCTAGATATTCTAAAAGAATTGGGACACTATATTACACCTTATATTTTATTTTCATAATGTTTTAGGTGAAAACTGGACCTTTTGCAGAACATTCAAATCAGTTATGGAACATAAGTGCTGTACCTCACTGGGAAAAAGTTAATTCAGGACTAATTAAAATGTATAAAGCAGAGGTAAGGATATAGGATGCAATATCTAACTGGCAAACAAAAACACAGCAACATTAAAGATGTATGTTCTTATACTCACAAAACCACAAAACAACAGAAATTAGCAGCTGTCAAGATTGGCATAACAAAATAGTGTAGCAAGTTGCCTATTATACATAGTACTAAACATTTTTTACTCTTAAAAATCCAACTTCAAGTAAACTTTAAAAAACAGTTCATTGACCTATATGTAATAAGGTTTGTTGTTTTCTTACCTTTAGTTGACAGTTTTTTTTTCTGAAGACTGGTTTAACTATATTAATGCTTACAAAATGCTTTTGACTAAAACAAATACCTTAAGTATTTTGTTTTCTACTTTTCAATAAATCCTACCTTTTAAAGAAAATGTAAAATTGTGTGTCTTTTAACATTTAGTTGTATACATTACCGTATAGCGGGAAATTTTTGCGAGGTTCTAATTTTCGCTATATTCGCGACCATTATTCTATCGCGAAATTTAGAACCCTCGTAAAATAGAATCAACATAAATTTGTATTGAGAATATTATTAAGTCGCGAAAATAAATGTCTGCGTATATTAAAACTTAGCCATTTCGTATGAAATCGCGAAATTTGCACACCGCGAAAATTACCCGCTATACGGTAACAGACCTTTGAACTTAACTGTATGTAAAACACTACTAGTTGATCATTTTACACCTTGTTGTTAATTGTAAAAAGATATGCATATATCTTCGTTGATGATTTTCAAATTGCCTCTGTTACTGTTGTGTGGCATACACTTATTCCACATCTCATTCATGTTCGGTTGGTTTTGTGTTTCATCATGCTGTTCTTGTTCAGGGCTGTTCCAGCAAAACATACATTGGACCGGAGGAAGGCACTTCTTTGAAAGGGGAGAGCCACCCATAGAATTTAATTTTTAAACTCACAATATTTTCATTGAGTTTACACAAACTTTTAAAGCCCACCCATAGCGGCAATTTAAATTTGCATTCCCCCTGTCCCATTTATGTTTTGCTGGAACAGCCCTCATGTTTACAGGTTTGTCATTGCCCTTTCAGACTTTTGACACTGGAATGCCCCATTGGTGCCTCTTTGCTTCTTTCATTATCAGTGGCGGATCCAGAGGGGGGTTTTGGGGGTCGGAACCTCCCCCCTTTCCTCTGAAATTTTTAAAGTTTTGTGTAGATTTTCAGCAAAATTGGTCTGGAACCCCCTCCTTTGGCCAACAGAACCCAGTTTGTGGAACCCCCCCTTTCGAAAATTTCTAGATCCGCCCCCGATTATTTTCTATATATGTATTTTCCTAATTTGTTCATGTAATTTTTTCTTATAATTTCAGGTTTTAGCCAAGTGGCCTGTAATTCAACACTTTCTATTTGGAAGTTTATTACCATATAGCCCTGCTGAAGGATAAAGCTGGAACATCACCACCTTAATAACTAATTTTATTTGTATTTTCAACATGCTTGTGCACGCCTGCAATACAAGCACAGTATGGTTTTGAACACAAATGAAAATTCATTCCTCATTCATCAATAATATTGAAAACATCTATGCTTATTTAGACAAAGTGTTTAGAAAGACAATAGTTCTGAAGATAGCTGCCTAAAATGTCAAATAAAAAAATGACGCTGCTGTCATTTTTGTAGCAATGCAATATATGTCTTAATAAAATGTGAAATTTTTTTGTAAAACTTTTTTTTTCAATGGAAGCATGTGGTGCACATAGGTGATATACAAATATTTTGTTATTTGGAGGAAAATTTAACATTATCATTATTTTTCTGATTGAAAGTGAAGAGATATGGAATAAAAATGCACGACATAAACTCACAATATTGATATTGACATTTTATTACTGCTATTTTAGATCCTATAAGTAGTTTATTGCAATTTTTAAATTGCAAGTGGAGATTTTCCTTCAAGTTAAACTTGTTTTTGAAAATACACTAAATTGAATTTGATACTAGAATGACGGTCATCCATGAAATGTATGCCGTCCGTGTTTTAAGATGTAGAAGAGTAATGGCATAATTTTTTTTACACCATATGGCACTATAGATGGAAACTTCATGCCAAATATCAAGAGGTTGTGCATATACATTTTGTACATGTAGACAGTAGTTGCCAGAAAAAATTGCTATGGAGAGTTTTTTGACACTGCAGGACAATGGATAGTGCCAAAGTGACTCCTAAGTAGCTTTTCAACAAGTTGCAGGGGACATAAAATTGTCCAAATAATCTTGACATGCCACAACTAAAGAGTCTGATAAGTCACAAAATTAGCATAGGATGATACAATGTTTCAATCAACTATTCTTTTAATATACTCCATCAAGGTTTTCAAGTTCTAGTGAATAAGCTTCATGTGAAGACTGTATGATAAACATAACATGTACATTTACTATCTTTTACCATGAAAGAAGAGAAAATGATTCAAAGCAAAATGGTAGGATATTGTTCAACAGGAAGAAGGTGAGCAATAGACCTGAAATCAAATTCCAAGATGATGTTGCATACCAAATACCAAGAGACTGCTTGCAAAATGCAAAAAACTGGTGCAAAAAATATTTTTTACCTGCCCACCACCATACATTCACAATTAAATTTTCTCTCCAAGAAATCTGGTTCACAAATGGGTCTAAAATAAAAATGGCCAGATTGTGTCTAATAGAAAGTAGGTGAGTGACAGACCTGCAATCAAAACAAGAGGCTCCCAGGAGCCTGAATCACTCACCTGGTTTTAATGACTTAATGTAAATATTTCAACATGCCTACACCCCATCATGAAAATGAAACCATTGGAAAGCTCTGTTAAGCTAAGCATTTGAGCAAGCAAATGGTTGGCACAATCTTCTATGAAACACAATCTAAATATCACATACAATCAACTTTTTTTGTCATTTAACAGTCCATAACTCCTAAAAGGAGTCATCTGACAACTTAGACCTAAACTAATGTTCACAATCTATAAGGCTAAAACCACTATTTTTGGTGTTTTAAGGGGCCATGACCCCAATAAGGAGTCATTTACAAATTTCAACCTAATGGACAATTTTGTAGATCTCAAATAGCTGAACATTTAAGCAAGCAAAACCTTTTCTCTATCTTCTATAGTTCAAAATCTATAAGGCTGAAACCATTATTTATGGTGTAATATAAGGGGTCATCTGACAATTTCGACATAAAAGACAATTAATTACTTTAATATCTTATATAGTGCTTTAGATGTAAGACAAAATAAGTGCAAAAAGCAGAACAAATTAAGACAAGAGGCTCCCAGGAGCCTGAATCGCTCACCTGACATATGTGCCTGAAGTAAAGGTTATTAGGCAAAATCTACTTGAAGTTGAAAGGGTCATAAGATTGAAAAGGGGGTCATCTGACAAAATGATGGATCTTAAAGTGCTGATCACTTTTGTTCTCAATCAAATTTTAAAAATCTGTCACCCTTTTTGAGTTATTAGAAAAAAAATGCAGTTTAACCTAATGTTCTATTTTTAGCCACAGCGGCCATGTTTTATAACCAATCAAAAATCCCCACATCAGTTCTATACACCTAATGCTAATAAACAACAATAGCAGGTTTGGTTCCAATTGGACTCAAAGTGTCAGAGGAGTTAACGTTTTCAATGTAATGAGGAAATGCTTTTTAAATGCTCAATTTGGATGTTCTAAGGGCAATAACTCCTCAAAGGAAAGGTCCTTAAACATTGACCCTATACATATTTTGTAGATCTTGATGTGCTTAACAATATGCAATTTTAATTTCTCAAATATCTTGTATAGTTTCCAAGATATTGAGCTAAACGGGTAGTCCGACAATCAATAGTCCGACAGCCCATTGGTCCGACAACCCATTGATCCGACAGCCCATTGGTCCGACAACCCAATAGTCCGACAACCCGATAGTCCGACAATGCTAATATACATGTATTACTTTAAACACAACAAAATAAAAAAAAAACTCTAAGCATACAATCTTGACTTCAAATGGATGCTTTATAGAAATTAAATTATATGAATATTGGCAATGATTTCATTTACTTATCACTAACTTTAATTAAGATATAAACTGAAGAAATCATGCCTTCAATGAATATTTAACGTACTTATCTTATGAATCATTCTCTATTTAAACAAGAGGCTCCCAGGAGCCTTAATCGCTCACCTGGTCTTGAAGTCAACCCTATGAAGACTTTTGTATAGCTTAAGGTTAACCCTTGTCAAAATGAAATCCATTTAAACCCCATTGAAACATAATTTAATTTCTGGCCATTCATTCCCCATTTCTTTAATAACAATAAAAAATGTTTAGAATTATGAGTGCATTTTGTATTCCATTTATTGTGCATTTATATTTAAACCCCATTTAAATTACATTGAAAACACATTGAAACCACATTGATTTTCACGAAATATGTAAATTAGCTGGACCATTTACATGATGTCATGAAATAAATGGTGTTTAAATGAATTATAAATATACCATTATTTAACCATTAATTCACATTTAAAGTACCTTCATAAAATAAATCATGCATTTCTACACATGAAATATACATGTTAGTTATATTTGTATGAACAGGAAAGCTGATTTTTTAAAGGGCAAATTTTAAGTCCATATGTACATGTGAATCTAATTTTCTATATGCAAATAAATGAATAACTTTTCTTGTATTTTATACATGTAGCACTAACAAACATGTATTGTTGCTTATACTATATACTTGACAACCCCACAAAAAGCCTTAAAGTATTTAAGTTTTAAATAGCAATTGATCAGGGTTTTTTAATGCATGTACATGTATGTCATCTTAAAATTATGAATGACATGTTGACAGATACATAATGAGAAGACATTAATATAATTAATGATAATTAAGTCCTACAAAAAATTGTCTTTAATATTCTATACATGATTTGTTTTGATAAAATGATAAATGTAAGCTTTAGCTTCACAAATTAAGATAAAATAGTTTCTACTTACTTAGTTTGAAACAAAACAAAATTGAATCCTCAACAAATAAGGTGTATATATTCCCAGATTGTTTTATGAAGCTGCATTGTTTGAAACAACATGTAAATACACATCTTTATTCTTCAAAGTTTACATTTGAATTGAAAATTGGAGCCAAATGTTTCAGAATAAAAGGTCTTGTGATTGGAAGATTTTTATGAAAGCTTCAATTTCATTGGAAGATAGTTTGAACACTGCAGGAAAACATTTTTTTTATAAATGGACAAAAAATAAATTTAAATGATTCTATTAGTAAGCTCAATAGTAATTTTACCATTTTATTTCTTCTGAAAAGCAATGGTTGAAAAATGGAAAAACTATAACAAAGCCATTCAAATTCCATTTCTTTCAAAAATGCAAAATAAATTGCTGCATATTTCCAATTTTTTAATCATTTAAAAAAAAAATTGAAAATCAATGGTCACTTGTTAATTGTTCTGTTAGATAATAGAAAATTAAAATGGAGAAAAAATTGGGTTTTAATGAAAAATTGTATAAAAATGCAAAGCAAATGGGATTTCAATGCTTTAAAACCATTTTATTTTGCTAAGGGAATACAGACAGGTGTCACATGACCTTTGTACCTTTTAAAATGCAAAATTTAAGACCAGTGTCTATGAAGTCAATAATAAAAAATAGAATATTTGAATTTATTGAAATGAGTAATAAATATTCAATTGTTTAACAGTTGCATCAATTGTTTCTTGAATAACGCAATTTTTGACAAAAACAAGGGAGATAACTCACTTCAAAATTACCCTAAATTTACAATGGAATTGAATAGTAGACAAAAATCTAAGCTGGTGACCCCCTGTTTTCTATGTTTTATTTTAACATATAGGTAAAAATATAACTTTTGAAAAAATAAAAACAATATCCTATTGTAAGGAATTTTTCTGAGACATGATTTTATGCCTAGAATTTGGCCTTTCCTATATAATCTATTGTAATTCAGGCATACTTTAAAAATTCGCAAAAAAATAATTTTTACATATGTTTTTCATCACATTTTACTAAACATAAATATACATGTAAAACTCTTCAATCTTCACTAATAAGCGAGTATGAGAGCGTTTTGTATCGATAAATTAGAACGATGGGTGCGGCCATTTTGTACGGCTAGAAGGCCCTATTGTCACGTGACCATCACCTAATATCCAATAACCACAAAGTACCAATACGATAACGACACGCAATGGTCATCTCTATCGTCATTTAAAACATAATGATAGTTGGTTGTTCTACTCTGCGTAGTAACGGTTTAGTGTTATTCCGTTTTCCTGACCTAAAGAAAAAGGCAGACTTGCATCTTAAATGGGTCCAGTCTTTAGATTTGCCAATGATTTTAATAAATGTACAAAAGCAAAATTTCACTGCTTGTGAAGCGCTTTTCTGGATTAACCTTCATCAGACACGCTAGTGGTAGAAAACTTGGAAAACCGGTAGAATATTAGATTTGATTTAAAAAATGTCAAAAAAATATTTTAACAATGACCAAACAGATAAATTTATCAATTTCTAACGAAACAATTTTCTAAAGTGTTCTTTTGTTCATGAAAAATGTTTATATCTATCTATATTCGTCAATGATAATTTCATTATTTTTGTAGTCAAACGTTTCTTACATGTTAGATTAATACCTAGTATGTAACGGTCGGAATCTTTGCTATAAAAATCCACAAGACAAAAAACTCAGTTTTGTTTAAAAGAAAAAGAATTATTACGGGTGTGCATAGAATTAAAAATAAAACCGAAAGCGGAATAAAACTTATCTTTTTGTTTTGTATAAGCGTTTTATCACTTCAGTTATAACCGAGTCTGTGCATTTATTCAGAATATTTTTTTAATAACAAGTAAATATACATATTAAAACAGACAACAATTTTTTCTTCATTTTTTTATCCATTCCCTATGCATTCCTTAAAAAGTCGCAAATGTATTTTTTTTTTTATCTTAAAAGGATTTCTTTAACGTTCATTATATAGAAGATAATATTATTTTTACCTATATGAACATAGTAATTCACAGTCGGGGGCAACATATTTAAACTTGTGACACTCCCAGGTATTACTTACTTCCCGGGGATGGTAATTAACAGGTGGTAGTGTAATGGTTTATGACAGAAAAAGAGATCATTTGTTTCTGTTAATTATTTATTACAAAGTACAACGGAAGACCTACAATTTATCACTCGTGTCTTTGATTTTTCGACAACTTTATCTGTGTAAAAATAGTGAAATTGTTCTTCTTCAGGTTTTTTTTTTACATTTCTCTTTTAAAAAGTAAAACAAAAAAGCACACTATACAGAAAACGCTTCGTGTTTCCTTCATGTAGACAGCCGTATAAGTATATACCACAATCTTGTGTTCGTAAGGTATAAATATTTTATCACTTGTATTTCTCTGCATAAGAAGCCCAAACAGTAATATATCCGAAAGACATAATGCCCGATCTTCAAACATTAGGACGTACGAACGGACGTACAGAACCGGACACTATATGTCCTCCTACTCCTTCTTTCATAGATGGGGCATAAGATAGACAACCACACCAACAACTTTAGAATCTTATAAACTTATCAAATCAATGTAAAAAAGTTCTACGTGTCAAACTCTAAACTTTGTCTGACGCCCGTTTCTAAAATTTAAAATGTCAGATCGGTTCCAAAGTAAACTGAGAATGCGAAATGTACAGTAAAGATAAAATTAATAATTTAGATCTTGCGTTTCAAATGAAAAAGAGAATATTTGATTTTTTTAGGGAGGGGGGCTTTAGATATATATATTTACTTCGTCCTGCCTCTTTATTTTCGAGAACACTGGAGCCTGGATGTTTTTCTAACTATAAATTTTTCAGCCAAAAAAAATATCCTATCCTGCCTTTTTATGTGTTAGTTATTCCCCTGAGGGCGGATGCCCGATGGGGGATAACTGATTTATACCACGGGACTGTAGAGGGTGCTAAATGAAAGTTTATGATAATTAATGAGGGGGGTCTTTCAGGAATTTAGCCTTATCTACTGATAAAGCATGATTAATGCAGGGTATCTCGTTACATTTTATGACATAGTGGTATAATTGATTTTTGACATCCTGCCTTTTTATTTTTAATTTCACAATAGTACGTCCTCCCATGAGAATCCAATGGTCGCCCCCTTTTAATCAGCAACAAAAAAAAAAAAAAAAAAAAAACACACAAAAAAGATAAAATGAGGTTATATGAGGTTATGCTAATACATTTTATAAGTTATCAATGGAAAACAAATTTTAACTAAGCTTAGTGTCACCACTATTAAAAAAAATACAAGTCATTGAAGGAAAATCTATTCAAAGTCTGTGTCACTAATACACTCTCTAAATCCTTCGTATTGTCCATCTGCAGAAGGAAATTCTTTTCTGATGACAGACACAACACAAGCTGGCAGCACAACACGATGTTTTCTTCCTAAAGGTGAAGGTAGACATATTCTGACACAACATACAATTAAACTATCTGTATGCCATAAGTCTGCTCTGGCTGCATGTATTTTAAAAAGTGGTATCTAAAGTTACCTTGCCTTTACATTATTACTTCCTTGTTTTGTATTGTAACTTTTTGTTGGCTAAGAATATATATAACTTTTGTTTGATGGGTCAAGAAAAACTCAATGTTTTCAATCAGTGAAATTTTCGGCAATCACTCTGAAAAAAAGTACACGACTATTCATATACCTATTAAATAGTCCGTCTGGTGCTCTCCCCCGGTGGCGTTTGTACCACAAGAAACTAATATAACTAGTTTTCAACACAACAGGGTTTAAACAAACTGTCTTGAAGTCGTGGTTGCACCAGGATCGAAGAGATCGGTGAATAATGTAAACTCGTGGCAGCATAGGCATTCTGTGAGCAAGGGCATTGGCACACAGCGATCGGAACATTTGCACTTTTGAGTGTCAAATTGGGTTGCTTTGAAATTCAGTCTAGCGATTTATCTCCAACTCTTCTATCTACCGAATTTCTTCCTCCGTATATTCTGGTTCAAGTTGATGCCCTTCCTGACCCAATTCGACCAAATCTGCAGAACTAAAGCTGTTAGAAGACACGTCACTCACGTAATCAGACATTACAAATATTAAGAAGGGACATTGGTGCAAAGTATATTATATAGCAATTATTTTTCTCATTCTCTCGCAATTACGATTAATCTTTTACAAAACCAAAAACCTTATTAAACTCCGGTTAACAATCAGGAGACGAAAGAGTCTAAGAAAAGGTAATACCCAGCTAAAGATTACCGTCTCTTCTTTGATCTTTATGAAATGACAATTAGACATGCTTAATTGATTTGAATTAATCCGTTAAACTGATAGCCTTTCAATGATCAGTTAATCAGTTTAATAGCTGTCTAATGAGATTAAAAGGCCAGGGAAAAGGTTCACATCGAATATACAAAATTCTTACCTGGGGCAAATTACGTAATCGCCAATTTGCAATTAACACCTGGGATGTCTGGCCAGGTGACACCTTGTTGTTTTAAATAGAGTGATTATCATATGAAAGGTAAAATTTTCAAATCATTTTAACGATGTAAATTAAAATAGAGTAATTTATGGATAAGACTAGAATTATGTAGTAGAATTTTAATTATTGTCATGATTTAATTATTTAATATTGATGTTTAAAAAAATCATTAATTAAAAATTTTGTTCCCAAATAATGATAAAAATATTATAATTTTGAAAGAAATCTTCATAATAATTATGTGAATGCGTATCGGTTTATCGTTATTAAATATTTTCTTTTGTTTACCAATTAGACCACGCGTCACTACTGTGTTTTATTAAATACAATATCGATATCGATTGTATAGCGTTAATCGGATAAAGATGTAATACACAGATATCCGGTCATATCCCACAATGCACTCAAGACCATCTCACTGACGTCACTGAGTTACTTTTGAAATCAGAAAATGCCAAATATCTCTGTTATAAATAGGAATTTTTTGAAAAAAATTTGGATATATGTTTTTGATGACATTTTCTATCATTTAAGACCATAAGTCAAAATTCGTGAATTTTCCCTTTAATGAGCTGAATGTTTAAGCAAGAAAAAGCTTTTCTCTATCTGCAATAGTTTTCATTCTATAAGCAAAAAACTCTATTTTTTACCTTTAAAGGGTCATAAAGACTTTTGTAGAGCTTAATGAACTTAATGTTTCAGCAAGCAACAGCTTTTATCTATCTGCAAAAGTTTTCATTCTATAGACCAAAAACATTATTTTTCACCTTGAAGGGGGCGAAACCCTTATTAGGGGTCATCTGACAACTTTGACCCGTTGGAAACTTTTGTAGAGCTAAATAAGCTGAACATTTAAGCAAGCAATAGCTTTTCTCTTTCAGCAATAGTTTTCATTTTGTAAAAAAAACCGCTATTTTCACCTTTAATGGGCTGTAACTCGTATAAGGGATAATCTGACAACTTTGACCAAATGGAGACTTTAGTAGAACTTATGATGCTGAAGCATCAGATTTCATTTATCTCTTATACTTTTTGATTTACAGGCCAAAGACAGTAGTCTGACCCCCTGGTATATTTTTAGTAGGTAGCCATGTTTTTTTACGAATCAAAAATCGAAACACAAGTTTGGTGCAGGACACCCTAAAGATCATTGATACCAAGTTTCATATTATTCTGATCAGTAGTTTCAGAGAAGAAGATTTTAGAACAATTGTTAATAGACAACGACAGACGACGACGGACGCCAAGTGATGGCAATAGCTCACCTGAAACTTTGACCTTTGGTCTAGGTGAGCTAAAAGAGATATAAAAAGCAAAAAATATATGTATGTTACAGGGTAAATTGATCTCAAGGGAGATCCGGAATCCTCCTAGGGCAAATTTGAATTCCGATTTTTCCTAGGACAAATTGGAATTCTGATTTGCTCTGGATTTAAACCAGTGCTAATCAGAATTCAAATTTGTTCACAGAAAAATTGAGATATCCCTAGGAGGATTCCGGATCCCACTGACTAAACATTGAAAAGTTATATTTTGAAATTAAAAGAATTGTTTGAATTTTTTAAAGTACATTGTCTTAATTTCAAAATCAAAACTATATTTTAAAAATAAATTAATCTAAGGCCTTATTATATTTAATAAATTTTGATAAGATACATTTCTTTTCGTCCGCCTGTCACAATTGTCAGTGCAACTCCTCTGAAACTACTGAACCGAATATCAACGAAAAGTTGTATATAAGAAGAACACCATATGAAGCTGTGCATTTAACCGGGAAATTTTGATCCTCAAATTTTGTGGAAGTTATGGCCCTTCGAACTAAGAAATTTTCTAAAATCCTCATTTATCATCCTGTCAACTAGTGCAACTCCTCTGAAACTACTGAACCGAATGAAATGAAATTTGGTATATATAGGAAGGACACCATATGTAGTCGTATATATTATGCAAGGAAATTTTTATCCTCAAATTTTTTTTTCCTGGCAAGTACATGCTAAAGCATACCTGGCGTTTAGCTTCATTCTATATAACTCCCAAGTCTGAGTAAATTACAGCCCTAACTTCATTCCTGACAATGAAATACCGTATGTCAAGAGGCTGCATGATTTAAAGCAATTTTAACTCGATTTTTATCATGATCGGGAAACAAACCCTAGCTCTTTTTTAGCGTTCCCCATTGAGCCTAATGTGTATCAAATTTTTCGTCGCTTCCAAATGACAAGCATTTATTCTTGATGATCTTCGCAAATGTTATGAAGAAAGAGTCGGAAAACTTGGTTTGTGAAATTTTCAATCCTGACCAGGATAGAACCACGACCCATGGTATTCGTAGCACTGCACATTAACAACTTCACCACCGTTTGCCATCGTCATGTACTTAAAAGGACGGGTACATATAGAATTTTATGGTGTTTTGTTTTGTTATTTCTTAAAAGTATACATATGCCTTTTTCTGTAAAGTTTCATGAACAATGTCATTCACTTATTATGCGGGTCCCGGTGTACTCAACAGAGCCCAGCTAGTCGAATTATTGGTATTCTGTGACGATGGGTCAGTGATCTTCCCACAAAGCGATCAGGTTTTGTACCTTGGAGGCTAAATCGGTTGGCTCATGTGTTCAGGGGTTGTCAGGTCATAACACTGAAAGCCTGTGTTAAGAGAGCTATGGTATTATGCCCGTTTCGAGTGCACATTTGCACAATTTTCCACCCCATTTATTACTTCTCAATTTTCTAGTGGCTTTCAAAATTTACTGTTTCATTATTACCCATCGGACTCATATTTCTCTTTATTTCATGATCATTTTATCAACCATTTCATGTTCTTCGCCCGTATGTAACATATAATGTTACCCTTAATTGAAAAGTCACTTAAACCTAAAAGTTAATTATATAATCTTATGTGGGACGAACAAACGTACCTATACGCACGGGTGTACAGTCCCAATTATAAATGCTATATTCACATTAGAAAACGATGCATTAATTTTACCCCCGATTGAAATGTATAGGGGGGATATAGAGGTAGGGGTGTCAGTCCGTCCTTCCTTCCGTTGCACCTAAGGATACCCATCTCTTATCCCAAATCCTCCTTAACCCCTTGACGGATTTTCATAAAACTTTCACACAATCTTTATTACATAATGTAGATGTGCACCTTTTACATGTATTTAAAAATTTGATAAAAATGATTTTTGGGGTTACCTAGCAATATATTGCCTGAGCCATTCGACTACCAGAGGTTACCCATCCCTTATCCACAACTGCTCCTACATGTAAACTCTTCATTGAATTTTCATGAAACTTTCAGACAATGATGTTTGAAGTATAATATAGACATGATCGATGTGCATCTATTCTAAAATTTGATCAAAATAATTTTTAGGTTTTCCCGCAGCAAAACACGAACTTCGTCATTTGACGTTAAGAGGTACCCATCTCTTAAACGCTTCTTGTCCCATAAACCCTTCAATGGATTTTCATAAAACTTTCACACAATTTTCGTTATATAATGTAGATCTGCACCACTTATTTAAAATTTCTTTTGATTGATTGTGGGCGGGGTGGGGGTATTCATTTGTGAACAGCTGCAATTTTTTCATTTTTAGCTCACCTGGACCGAAGGTCCATGTGAGCTATTACCATCACTTGGCGTCCGTCGTCGTCTGTCGTCGTCGTCTGTCGTCGTCGTCGTCGTCTGTTAACAATTTTTCAAAAATCTTCTCCTCTGAAACTACCAAACAGAATTTAATGAAACTTGGTATGAATGATCCTTAGGGTGTCCTGCACCAAACTTGTGTTTTGATTTTTGATCCGATAAAAAACATGGCCGCCGTTACTAAAAATAGACTAGGGGGGTCAGACTACTGTTTTTGGCTTATAAATCAAAAAGTATAAGAGATACAGAAAATCTGAGGCCACGCTACTGATTCAGCATCAAAAGCTCTACAATAGTCTCTATTTGGTCAAAGTTGTCAGATGACCCCTTATAGGGGTTACGGCCCCTTAAAGGTGAAAAATAGCATTTTTTCATGTTTTTGGCCTACAGAATGAAAACTATTGCAGATAGAGATTAGCTGTTGCTTGCTTAAATGTTCAGCTCATTTAAGTCTACAAAAGTCTCTATAGGGTCGAAGTTGTCAGATGACCCCTTATTGGGGTTACGGCCCTTTAAAGGTGAAAAATAGCCATTTTTCATGTTTTTGGCCTACAGAATGAAAACTATTGCACATAGAGATTAGCTGTTGCTTGCTTAAATGTTGAGCTCAGTTAGCTCTTCAAAATTCTCCATAGGGTCGAAGTTGTCAGATGACCCCTTATAGGGGTTACGGCCTCTGAAAAATAAAGATTTTTCATGTTTTTGTCCTACAGAATGAAAACTATTGCAGATAGAGATTAGCTGTTGCTTGCTTAAATGTTCAGCTCATTTAGCTCTACAAAATTCTCCATAGGGTCGAAGTTGTCAGATGACCCCTTACAGGGGTTACGGCCCTTTAAAGGTGAAAAATAGCCATTTTTCATGTTTTTGGCCTACAGAATGAAAACTATTGCACATAGAGATTAGCTGTTGCTTGCTTAAATGTTCAGTTCATTTAGCTTTACAAAATTCTCCATAGGGTCGAAGTTGTCAGATTATTCCTTATAGGGGTTACGGCCCCTGAAAAATAGCGATTTTTCATGTTTTTGTCCTACAGAATGAAAATTATTGCAGATAGAGATTAGCTGTTGCTTGCTTAAATGTTCAGCTCATTTAAGTCTACAAAAGTCTCCATAGGGTCGAAGTTGTCAGATGACCCCTTACAGGGGTTACGGCCCCTGAAAAATAAAGATTTTTCATGTTTTTGGCCTACAGAATGAAAACTATTGCAGATAGAGATTAGCTGTTGCTTGCTTAAATGTTCAGTTCATTTAGCTTTACAAAATTCTCCATAGGGTCGAAGTTGTCAGATTATTCCTTATAGGGGTTACGGCCCCTGAAAAATAGCGATTTTTCATGTTTTTGTCCTACAGAATGAAAATTATTGCAGATAGAGATTAGCTGTTGCTTGCTTAAATGTTCAGCTCATTTAGCTCTACAAAATTCTCCATAGGGTTGAAGTTGTCAGATGACCCCTTATAGGGATTACGGCCCCTGAAAGATAAAGATTTTTCATGTTTTTGGCCTACAGTATGAAAACTATTGCAGATAGAGATTAGCTGTTGCTTGCTTAAATGTTCAGCTCAATTAGCTCTACAAAATTCTCCATAGGGTCGAAGTTGTCAGATGACCCCTTATAGGGGTTACGGCCCTTGAAAAAAGCGATTTTTCATGTTTTTGGCCTACAGAATGAAAACTATTGCAGATAGAGATTAGCTGTTGCTTGCTTAAATGTTCAGCTCATTTAGCTCTACAAAAGTCTCCATAGGGTCGAAGTTGTCAGATGACTCCTTATAGGGGTTATGGCCCCTTATAGGTGAAAAATGGTGTTTTTGGCCTATAGAATGAAAACTATTGCACATAGAGATTAGCTGTTGCTTGCTTAAATGTTCAGCTCATTTAGCTCTACAAAAGTATAGGGTCAACATCAAGACCAGGTGAGCGATTCAGGCTCCTGGGAGCCTCTTGTTTTTTAATACTAGTATTCGATATCGGTCCGATCAACTGGATTCTTGTATGTTGTCGGACTATTGGGTTGTCGGACCAATGGGTTGTCGGACTATTGGGCTGTCGGACCATTGGGTTGTCGGACTATTGGGCTGTCGGACTATTGGGTTGTCGGACTATTGGGCTGTCGGACTACAGACGTGTAACCGCAAAATTTGCAAAAAAAATCCACAACAAGAGGCTCCCAGGAGCCTGAATTGCTCACCTGACATATGTGCCTGAAGTAAAGGTTATAAGGCAAAATCTATTTAAAGTTGAAAGGGTCATAAGATTAATAAGGGGGTCATCTGACAATATGGTGGATCTAAAAGTGCTGATCACTTTTGTTCTCAATCAAAATCTAAAAATCTGTCACCCTTTTTGAGTTATTTGCAAAAAAATGCAGTTTAACCTAATGTTCTATTTTTAGCCACAGTGGTCATGTTTTACAACCAATCAAAAATCCCCACAACAGTTCTATACACCTAATAATAATAAACAATAATACCAAGTTTGGTTCCATTTGGACTGAAAGTGTCAGAGGAGTTAACATTTTCAATATAAGGAAATGCAGTTAAAATGCTCAATTTTGACGTTCCAAGGGCAATAACTCCTCAAAGGAAAGGTCCTACAACGTTGACCCTGTTACAAATTTTGTAGATCTTGATGCGCTTAACAATATGCAATTTAAATTTCTCAAATATCTTGTATAGTTTTCAAGATATTGAGCTAAACAAGTGCAAAATTTGCAAAAAATCCACAAAAAGGGCAATAACTCCTACGTGGGTTGTTTGATTTTCTTCAAAATGTCAGAGCTGGTAGATCTTGAGGTGCTGATCACTTTTGTTCCCTATCAAAATTTTAAAATCTGTCACCATTTTTGAGTTATTTGCAAAAAACTGCCATTTACCCCTATGTACTTTTAGCCACAGCGGCCATGTTTTACGACCAATCAAAAATCCCCACATCAGTTCTATACACCTAATGCTAATAAACAACTATACCAAGTTTGGTTCCATTTGGACTTAAAGTGTCGGAGGAGTTAATGTTTTCAATGTAATGAGGAAATGCTGTTATAATGCTAAATTTTGACGTTCTAAGGGCAATAACTCCTAAAAGGAAAGGTCCTACAACGTTGACCCTGTTACATAATTTGTAGATCTTGATGTGCTCAACAATATGCAATTTAAATTTCTCAAATATCTAGTATAGTTTTCAAGATATTGAGCTAAACAGGTGCAAAATTTGCAAAAAATCAACAAAAAGGGCAATAACTCCTACATGGGTCGTTGGATTTTCTTCAAAATTTCAGGGTAGGTAGATCTTGAGGTGCTGATCACTTTAACCCTAGCCAGAATTTTGATATCTGTAGCCGTTTTTGAGTTATTTGCAAAAAACTGCATTTTACCCTATGTTCTATTTTTAGCCATGGCGGCCATGTTTTACGACGAATCAAAAATCCCCACATCAGTTCTAAGCACCGAATGCTAATGAACAACCAAATCAAGTTTGGTTGCAATTGGACTTATGGTGTCAGAGGAGTTAACGTTTTAAAAAGTTTACGGACGACGGACAACGGACGCCAAGTGATGACAATAGCTCACATGACCCTTCGGGTCAGGTGAGCTAAAAAGGGCAAAAACTCCTACATGGGTTGTTGGATTTTCTTCAAAATTTCAGACATGGTAGATCTTGTGATGCTGATCACTTTCACCCTTGCCAGAATTTTGATATCTGTAGCCGTTTTTGAGTTATTTACAAAAAACTGCATTTTACACCTATGTTCTATTTTTAGCCATGGCGGTCATGTTTTACGACGAATCAAAAATCCCCACATCAGTTCTAAGCACCGAATGCTAATGAACAACCATACCAAGTGTGGTTGCAATTGGACTTATGGTGTCAGAAAAGTTAACGTTTTAAAAAGTTTACGGATGACGGACGCCAAGTGATGACAATAGCTCACATGACCCTTTGGGTCAGGTGAGCTAAAAGGGGGCAGTAATTCCCACACGGTTTGTTGGAATTTCTTCAAAATTTCGGAGTAAGCAGATCCTGATGTGCTGATCACATTTACCTGTGCTAGAATTTTGATATCTTTCACCATTTTTGAGTTATTTGCAAAAAACTGCTGTTTTACCACCTGTATTTTTAGCAATGGCAGCCATGTTTTTAATCGGATCAATTTAAAATGAGGATCATTTGTGACAACATATCATATATCATTCCTACCAAATTTCAGTCAAATTGGTTCTGTAGTTTCAGAGAAGAAGATTTTATAAATTGTTTACAGACGATGACGGAGTACAGATGACAGGCAACGACGAACAATGACGACGAACGACAACGGACAACGACGACAGACGCATAGTGATGGCATAAGCTCACATGGCCTTCGGCCAGGTGAGCTATTAATATAGGACCCCATGCTGATGCTGCATGCCAAATATCAAAAGACTGATAAGTAGTTTCTGAGAAAACTGTTGAGAAAATATTTTTACAGTCCCTTATCTAACATTCCCCATTTCACAAATTGGATTTTCACCCTGACAAAACTTATACATCAAGATCAGCACCTTTAATATTTTTTATTGACTTTGGCATATACATGTACATGTAAAAAATAAATACACCAGGAATGTTAAAAATACATAATACAGTAGACAAATACTACTATCTTCACAGGATTTAAAAATATCTACCCTACAGTTCCTTAAAGAACATCCATTATAAAAGCTTGAAGCAAATGCTAGGATGCAATTTATTAAATGAAAGTGCGGTTCCAGAATTATATGTGCAAGAGGGGACGAGTGACCGGCCTATTAATTGCTAAAGAACCTTAGAAAGCATGTTCACACCTAACCCAAACATTCAGTTATTGGACTATGATCAATATTTTTCGGCAAGAAGTGTAAAAGTGAACTTGAATTTACTTGAAGATTATAAGAAATGTCTTGTCATTTTGGTAAAAATGTGAAATGCAGGAATTAAGATTTTTAGCAAATTCTTAAGTTTGGCCATAACTCCCCAAATTTTTGCTGGGAAAATATTTTAAATTTCATGTGTAATTGGATGGGGGTCCTGATCACGAATCATGAAGAATAAAAAATGCAAATAAGGAAACACAGAAATATGGCTAAATTTTTGTTCTTGAGGAGTACTATCAAAATTTTAACTTTATTCAAACTTTCATGAAGACAAAGATTATTTATCTTAATAAATTCTTATTCATTTTCTGGATGACAACTTTAAAAAAAAACTGAAATGTCAAAAACTTTTAAAATGTACCCTTATTCTAAAGCCAGAAATGAGATACTGTCAATGTACTGTTTATCATAATTTCTGGCCTTAAAAAAAGATGTGAGCATAATATACAATATATTTGCACTTAGTTTCTTTTGATTACTTGAAAAATAAGACACATGTAATATCATAAAAAGAAAAAATCATAAACAAGAGTATTAACATGATTAAGTATCTGCTTTTAAAATAGTTGACAACAACACTTTCAGGAAACTGCAAACTTGATTTAACTGGTCAACATGTTTAGGTCCTGAAGACACTTGCCTTGCAGGCCAAACATGTTAACCAATCAAATATTTTAAGTTTCCTGGTCAACTAATTTGAGATTTTCTTTGTTATTTTTTGACAACCCTGCATACTACGTACGTTATCCACTTCAGGTGACTCTCAATGATAAGAAACATATTATGACTGAAGATACCAATACTTCATATTAGTCGGTATAGTCTGATTGTCTCCCCTATATGAAAACTGAGAGGAATGAAATTTCTTCAAACATGGTGATTCCTATATCCCATCCTCAAAACCCAGGGGTTCTCTCACTTACTCATTCATCACCTCTGGGTCATTACTCGTGAAATGCTACATGCATGACATGTTTTTGATAGTTTTGTATCAGGCCTTCTGATTGGTTTCATTAAAATTTTCTAATGCTATTTTTACATGTTTCTGTATTAAATATGAAGTTCAAGATAAGATCAAGATCATGCAAAGGAATAAAATCATACAAAATGACCCAGGGGTGATGAATGAGTAAACAAGAGAGTAACCCCAAGGTTTCGGAGGATGCCATGATATACCCCAACGGTGTTTTTGAAAGGTTTTTTTTTTTAATAACTAAAATTGAGCAAATGCTTACATCTTAAATTCACAATAATAGTAAAAAAGAACACAATTGTAAAAAAAATAATTACATTCTGAACAGTATAAAAAATAAATGCACAATCCCCAATTGCTAGAAAATACTTTTCAACACATTATTATCATTTATCCGTGAAAATTGTGACAATGTCAGTATATTTTAGGCTCTTGTGATGATTTAAAAGTATTGCCAATTTGCAATTTAACTTAAAAAACAAACAACGAATCATTTATTACTTATTTTTATCATAACTCAGTTGAATGAAGCTGCTCAAATGTAAGAAAAGGAGTTATTTCCCCTTAATGAAAAAAATGTTGAAATCTGCTCTTATTCAATTTTTTGCCATTTTTACCAACAACAAAAAACTTTGAAAATATTTCATTTTTTAACAAACATAAAAAAATTTGATTGCTTTTCATTGTTGAGTACAATCCTATCATCAACATACTCAAGAATCCTGGCATTTCATATATATTGCAATGTTTAAAGAAAAGCAATTTAGAGTCATAAATATTTACATGATTGCATTTGCAATAATATAGTTTTACTGTAAAAAGAATAAGAATGTGTTATGATGGCAAAAATCCCTCCAAGTCCAACTCATCATTGAGTTTTCCGTCAATGATGATGCACCCATGTAATTAAAATCCCATGACCTCCCAGTCATTATTCAAAATCCCTCCATGTCTCTACCATATTTGAGTTTTAGAGTAAAAATGATGATTAAAATCCTTCGACGTCCCAGTCATCATCACCCCAGCCTGATGTACCAGTATCCTGTAGAAAAAATATAAGTTTATTTATCGATCATTAAAGGTCAGATTAAATTTCTTTTTTTTTCTCTATCCATGCTTACTTCGTCTTGCTTTTTCCTGTACTGTAGTCTTTGTGTCTAATGTTTCTCTTGTTGAATTGAACTTTTACCGATTTGATTTTTACTGTGTGGTAATTTTTGTACTTTGTTCAAGATTCTCTGACAATAGGCATGATAGGGGGGAGGTTTGGTCCAAAAACAAAACTAGTTGAACACCTTCCTGGTTTATAGGACAGACATTTTAAATGTGCCTGTCCTCAGCCAGGAAACTATGTCAAAGCTTTCAGTTGTTCCTGTCCACTTTATGTTAATTGTTTTATGTCCAGAAATGGGGTTTTGGTTGATAATTTTTATGACTGGTTTTCAGTCTTATCAAATTTTACATTTGGGCCTATGTTGAACAGCGGGCAGGGACAATTTGAATCTTAACTTGCAAATTGTTTATGCAGGTTTTGTTGTGTACACTTATTCAAAATCTCATTATCATATTTCCGATCAAATCTTACCTTAGACATGTTAGAAGTGGGTTTGGGTTATACTGTATAGAACTTTTTTGTTACTTTTCTACTCTTTTCATTGGTACTGTAAACGTATTAATTTTTGCGGTTGCTAATTTTCGCGGTTTCTTGAACTAGGACATATTCGCGGTTTTTATGAACAGCTAATAATAATTAGTATCATATTTATCAACGTTTTTATTTGGAAGGTGGTCAAAGACTGGAATTGCCCAAGCGGTAAAAGATTGCTGTAATAAACTGTCAACCCATGCTTTCAATTTCTCACTTGTTGACTTATACAATACCTTGACCAATTAACGGATTAAGTGTTTAATGACCTGTAAAATATGTGTGAAGTGTTTGTTTGATCCTTCTCTTAATCTATAATATGTTGATTTATCAATTTATGCTCACACCAAGCCGATTGCCCTTCTATTCATTATTTAAACAACTAATTATGCTTTATTCATTATCTATTTTAACCATTTTCATTTTTTACCAAGCCCAAAAGGTCAACGATATATTGGTATCTGATTTCATGCACACATTTACTATTTTAAAAGAGATATTCGTGGGTACTTATTTTCGCGGTCCTTTGGCAACAGCAAAAATTAATACACCACGAAAATTACTACGTTCACAGTATTTTATATAAATGTATTTTAAATTCAAAGTAAGTAAATCCATATAATTTTGCTGAGTAATGAGTTTTAAAATTGATTTTGTTTATTATTACCATAAACAATTATAAACTTCATATTTGAACTAACCTTTTCAGTTTCAGGTTCACTGTATGTAAATAATGCCGATTTGACTGGATTTGTCGACTGGTTTTCAGTTTTGGGAACAGTGTCACTTTTCGACACCCCTAGCATTAATAACTCATTGTTCAAATTTAATGGCTTAATTTCTGGCATCATGTCAGAGAAAAAATCAACTTCCTTTTTCTCCTGAACTTTGATTTCTACGCTATGAATGTCAAACTCAGCACCTAATGGCTTATCGTCTGTTTTAGGCTTTACAGATTTCACTTTCCCCTTCAAACTCATGCCAGATTTCTTTTGTGAAAATCTACCATCACTTTTCAGTAATGAAAACGAATGTTCTGACATTTCCTTATCACTTTTCAGATGAGTTGAATTTATTGGTTCAAAATCTTTCTCATGGTAACTTGCACGACCTGTTTCCCGACTTATAGATGTATCAAACTTATTATAATGGATTGGTGATGATTGTCTATCATGTGACTTATCTGTCCAATCATCATTAGTGTGTCTGTTTTGATCTTCCCAGTCTGACCAATCATCTTCATCCTGACAAAATACTTCTGGTTGGACTTTTTCTATGACTGGGTCAATCCTATCAACTGGTTCCTTATGATCTTTTTCAAAAGATTTATTTTCGGTTTCATCTTTTTCTGAAAATGTTCAAAAATCAAAATTTTGAGTTATAATCTAAATAAGCATCAATAAACCAATTAGTTCTTTTGGTTTTGTAATGGATAAAAGTTAAATTCATACAAAAAATACTATTAATATACATTTACATACATGTATGAGAATGAAATTGATTTATTTCCTCATAAAGCTATACTGGGGATTCACTTTTTTGTGGGTAATTATTTTCATGGCTTGATAAAAAAGGATCAGTTTGTGGATTCTTAATTTTGTGGTTCTGAAGTCAGGGCTGTTCCAGCAAAACATACATGGGACCAGGGGAAGGCACTTTTTCTACAGGGGTACCACCCATAGAAGCAAATTATTAAACTTTCCTTATTTTCTTTTAACTTAATACAAGTTTCTAACACCCAACCATACCAGCAAATTAAATTGCCTTCCCCCTGTCCCATGTATGTTTTGCTAGATCAGCCCTCAGCAGCAAACAGATAATGCTAAAATTCTGTTCCGTGTAGTATCAAATTTTGTGGGTCAAGGTAAGCAAGGAACCATTAAAATTGATTCCCCATGAATAACGATGCAACCACAGTAGTGAGTGAGTTGAAGTTTTAGGCCCTAGCAACACTATATACATGTAGGTTATTATAAGTGCCATGAACATGAAAATGATAAAATGAAAGAACCTTAGAGAGCATGCTCACATACCCCACGCGTCTATGGCACGCCATATTTATATTTATTCCTCTTTAAAGATATCTCATAAAATTAATAAGATATCTCGTATACTTTATAAGATATCTTATTAAATATATAAGATATCTCATATAAATGGTAGTTTATAAGATATAAAAGATATGAGATATCTTATAAAATATATAAGATATCTTATAAAACAAATAAGATATCTTATAAAACATATAAGATATCTCATAAAGTTTATAAGATATCTTATAAAGATTATTAGATATCTCATATAAAATAATTTATAAGATATCTTATAAAACTTATAAGATATCTTATAAAACTAATAAGATATCTTATAAAGTTTATAAGATATCTCATAAAGTTTATTAGATATCTTATATATTTTATGAGATATCATATAAGTTATTTTTTATAAGATATCTCATTAAGTTTACGAGATATCTTATAAACTTTATAAGATATCTTATAACTTTTATTAGATATCTTATAAATTATTTTATATAAGATATGTCATAATCTTTATAAGATATCTTATAAACTTAATGAGATATCTTATATGTTATATAAGATATCTTATATGTTTTATGATATATCTTATATGTTTTATGAGATATCTTATAAACTTCCATTTATATGAGATATCTTATATATTTAATAAGATATCTTATAAAGTATATGAGATATCTTATAAACTTTATAAGATATCTTATATTTCTTTGAGGCCTCTTTAAAGATATCTCATAAAATTTATAAGATATCTTATATACTTTATAAGATATCTTATAAAAAATAATTTATAAGATATCTCATATACTTTATAAGATATCTTATAAACATTATGAGATATCTTATAAACTTTATCAGATATCTTATAAACATTGTGTTTAGTAGATATCTCATTTTCTTTTAAAGATATCTTATAAAGTATATGAGATATCTTATAAATTATTTTTTATAAGATATCTCATAAAGTTTATAAGATATCTTATAAACTTTATGAGATATCTTTTAAAGTATATGAGATATCTTATAAAGTTTATGAGATTTCTATAAAGAGGAATAAATGTAAAAACGGCTTGCCATACGCGTCCACATTATGGACAGAGATTATCTATTTCGAGTTGGGAATAAAAAAGTCAGAGTTGTTGTCTTTCCAAGTCGGCTCGTTAAACAGGAAGTAAAAGAGTGAGAGACCTGAAAATGTATTCCCCCATATGGGACTCCTAAAGCTACGTACAAAATATCAATAGACAATGATTAATAGTTGCTTAGAAAACTGTGACCAAAATTTTCAACCCTGAAAATTTAGTGAAAAAAAATCTAAGTCGGCTCGTTTAACAGGAAGTAGTTAATTGACAGATCTTAAAACATATCCCACAATATGGGACCCCTACCTAAAGCTACATACCAAATATCAAAAGCCTACAATTAATAGTTGCTGAGAAATCTGTGACGAAAATTTTCTACCCTGAAAATTTAGTGAAAAAAGTTTGAAGTCAGCTTGTTAAACAAGAAGTGGATGATCGACAGACCTGAAAACGTAACCAACCATATGGGACCCTCACCTGAAGCTACATACAACTTATCAAAAGCCCACAATTAATAATAGGTTTTCCTTAAGAAAAAGTAGAGGAGTAAATAATTTGTCTACTGAGATATCTGTTACGAAAGTTTTGATCACAAACAGACTGACAGATGGACGGATCAGTCAAAAACATTATACCCTTCGCAACTTAGTTGCATGGGGTTTAATAAACATGAAATGATGAAGAGAAATATGGGGTTGGATTGGGAAACAAATGAGGAGTAAATTTTTAACAGTCAATATTTTCACAAACATCGCGCAAATATAGGCATCTGACATTTTAGCACAAATTTAATGAGAAATACTTGCTTATTTTTAATAACTTGTTTTTGTGCTTGTTGATGAATATTTTATTGCTTACTAACAAACACTAGATTAAGCCTGCATATTTATGTTTATTTGGTATTAGTCAAACAGTGAGTAGTAAATTTTCTGGATTAAAATCGCTTTAAACTGTACAGTACTATAGGATGAAGTTGCATGCAAAGTGTCAAAACTGACTGCATGTATATGTCCGAAAAAAATGTGACAAAATTGTTTTGTGATTTTGTTTGCTTGTGTGTTCTTGATCTGATCTCTGACTTCATAAAATTTCAATACAGAAACATTTCATGTTAAATCGCATTAGAAAAAATGTAATGCGACCAATCAGAGGGCTCCATACAAACCTATCGAAAATGAGATATTTCATGGGTAATAACCCAGGGGTAATGAATGAGTAAGAGAGAGAAGAGTCCCTTTGTTTTTAGGGATGCATATACCTTTGCCATGGATATTTTTCCTGTTTTCTCTCTCTAATCTTTTCTGTTCTCTTCTCTCTCTTTGTTCCTTAAGTCTATCTTCTCTAGACTTTCTTTCCATTGGAGGTGTCTTTTTGATGTCAACATAATTTGAACTACAAAATAGTGTAAAAGGATATAAATAAGGCTAATAAATTGCTTTGAAAGTATCATTTTCTAAATGTGTGGCAATAATTAGGAAAAATTGACACTTCCAAGCAATAGAATTGACATAGTTATGATATCTGATTGTTATTGTGTAAATAGTGCACTCTTTCGTTTTTCTTTCTAAAATATGAGATACATTGATACATGTATTTATATAAAACTATTCTATATAACACCAGAAGTAAAATCAAAATTAGGAATTCAAATAAAAGTTAAGTTAGTTTGTATTATGTTAAAGACAAAGAAGAGACAAAACAATTTTCAAAGATTAACAGCTGAATACTGTTTCTTAACTGTTTAACAGTCATTTTTGCATTAATATGTGTTCATAGAGTAATAAAATTTTAGTTAATTTTTGACATTGCCATAAAGGTAAAGCTCTGCATTAAAATTAACATTTTTACAAAGCCAAAATCCATCAGTATGATTTTTTTTTCAGAATTAAATGTACAGACAAAATTTTACCTGTTCCCTGCAAGATCTTTTAATTTGACTTTTCCGATAAAACCATTGACATTTCTTGCTTGCTCTTTCACTTGTAGACTGGCATCAATATTCTATAATAATTAACAATCACAGGAGAAAATAGTGAAAATGATAATCAACAATATACCTGTCTTTTTGGGTCAATATACCGCCAACAAAAGGTAAATTTGTTTTGTCTTCCTCTACCGGATTTGACACACTGAATTGGAAATTAGTGACACAACGGGTGTGCTATATCAGACAGGAACCCCCTTACTCTTCCGGAGCACCTGAGTTCACTCTTGTCATGACTTGAGTTCACGTTGTTGATTTCCATTGGGTTGATTTTGTGTTTTGTGTTTCTATGTGCTGTTTTTGTTCATGTTTACTGGTTTCGCTGTTGCCCTTTCAGACTTTGACACTCGAATGCCCCATTAGTGCCTCGTCTTCTTATCAGGTTTATTCCAGAAAAAAATGACCCACAGCAACTGAACTTCTTAAAATTAAAAGTCTGCTGGTGGGTGTTAAATACCTAATATTTATATGAAACACTATGTAAATATATCAAATCTTATGTGCTGGTGGTATCCCTAAAAATGATCTGCACTCTAAACAAACAAACAAACATATTTAAATGGAAAAGTGTATTGCAAAGTGAAGATTTTTACATTTTGCTGAATAGTATAAAATCAAGCTTCAAATGATGAGTAATCTTGAAAAATACTCATACAAGTAGTCAATAAAACAAATATACCTTGGGCAGACCCTCTGTGAAGTAGGATTTACTTTTTCCACCTATGATTATGTCCCTTCCTAAAATAGGGATCATGTCAGCTAAGCAATGTAGACTTAATGCAGCTAGTTCTTCATTAGTATCCCTAATACCAAGCAAAATCTAAAACAAGAGGAAATGATTATATACTGTAAACTGTGAAATTTTCGCGGCAGTTTTATTTATGCAATTTTCGCGTTGACATTGCAAGCGCAAAAATTAAACAGTAAGAATATATTTGTTTTCCGTTGTAGTCTATGGACAATAACATTACAGTGCAAATTTTAAACTGGGCGAACTAAAATTAAGTTGCTCTACTGTGAAAAAAAGACGGGGTCAAAACTTCTTGAGTTACAGAATATACATGTATGTGTTTATGATGTTTTAGAAAGATTGAAAAATTTTACTGGAGCTGAATACTTCCCTTTTTTCATAATTAGTGATTTCACAAAACATATACATTGTACAAAATGAAAATTTGCCTGTTGACATCCAATATTCATGACAAGTGTTTGGTCGATGTTTTAAGCTTAGTGAAGGTGTTGTTGCATATACCTAATCAACATCACCGTTTCTTCAACTTGATAATTTGACATACATGTATTTAAATGAAAGAACTTATAGTAAGTGTGCATACCCAACATGTCTAACTATTAAAGACAGAAAATCTAAGTCCCATAACTCCTACTGACTCACCTGGGGAAATATAACATCTTCTAACTTCTCCTTATCAAACAAATGAGCATAAAAATGAAAGAATTTAAGCAGCAACATTCTAATGTTGATTTCATGACAACAGAAAGCTTTGTATAGCTCTGGGATAACATATGCCTTGTATAGCTCTTCTGATAACAAAGGAATTATCTCCTCTTGTGGACTAGTTGAATCTGAAAATAAAAGAAAAGATAAAATCAAAATGTTGAAAATTCAATACTGTAGAAACCTTTAAGATTGACTTCTACAAAACACAACTGAATAACTTCTCTTAGATTTCATATGATATCCTCATTATGGGATATACAAAAATTAAAATTACAAAACAAGTTTTTATCTTTGTTTTTATGTCTTCTTTATTGTCTTTTAACTTTTATCCACTTAAGCCATGTCGTATAACTGACTTTTGGCCTGTTATGGTGTATTTGTACATAAGATTACCTCTCATGTGTACTTTTTGTTTATAATCATTATATCTAAATTGATGTCAATTCTAAAACCTAAGGTTTAACTCACTCCATTGCAGTTTTGCCCTCAGCCATATATATTTGGATTTCGTTTGGTTGTATGTATTTTAAACATCTTCTGAAATGGTGGATTCCTGTTTTGGGAGTTTTAGTGCTGCTGATGAGGAATAATTTTCGGGAATGGCCATACAGCTTGAGTTAATATATGTTTTAGTGTCTCATGTTCATTTATTCTATATCCATGATATCCTTTCAAACTGTAAAAGGGGAAAATTTTGTGAGGAGTTTATTTTCGCTAATTTCGCGATCATAACAAATTCACAAAAATATCCCCTTGCTTAAATTACATTTAGAAGGACCCAATATTCCATGATCTAATAAAAGGCGAAACAAAAACCATTTCGGTACTGAAAACATGAAATTTTAACCATGCGAAATTATCCCCCTTTACAGTAAATGATTTTAAATGTAATTTAGTTACCTGTATGTGGTATTAAGATATGAGGAGCTACAATGTCTCTGGCAGTCTTATCAAGTAGAACAAATCTACATAATAGAGGCTTGACTAGATGTTTGCCTATAATTAGCATAGGCAGTGACTGTAACCTTGGCAACAATGTTCTATAAAAAGAAAAATCAAGGGTGATAATTATACAAATAAACAAAGATGATTCAAAGTACAAAAATTAATTCTTCTTTTTTTCCAGAATAAAATTTCACAGCTGCATCAAAATTTCCTTCAAACTGTTGAAGTGTAGGCACTTTTACAATCTAAACGGACAGACATCCCAACAGATATATACTTTCATTCCTATAAAAAAGGGTTAAGAAGGGCATCATAATAAACAATATCTATTACCATGCTAAGTCTTCTTGACCTCTATCATTTACATGTTAATGGTACAAGAATACAAGAATACAAGAATACAAGTTTATTTGACCAATCATGGGCCCTCAAGGGGCAATAACAGTACAAATGTTTATTTATGACAGAGTACAAGTACAATTACCTGTAAAATTCTTCTCTCTCTTTTGATCCTTTTAATGTTATATGATACAGGAATGTACTCAGCGAAAGAAGATCATTGCTAGAATAAAAACAAACTGATATAAAAATCAATTCATGTTATGCTTTTTAAGGTAGTTTGCTATTCAATAGAACTTCTTTTAACTTTTTTAAGGATGTACTCTGGTCAGGAACCAAAATCTTAAAGTATTTAACTTTTTTTCTAACCTTGTTTTTGCAATGTTCTAACCCTACAAAGGCAATCTATAAAAAAAAAATTCATAGGTTGCTGTGCATTTTTTCTTTGATACAGACGTTTAAAGGTGACAAATTCTGACGATTTTGTTCATTTTTAGCCATTTTTGACCAAATTTTTACTATTTTCATAAACAAAATTCAACTTAGAGTATTAAAATTTTTCTTATTCATTCTGATAAGTTGTATCTGGTAGAAATGAAGATATCAAACTTAAAAAAAATCATATGTAGGTGTGGATATAAGAAAGTTTTGTCCCATTTACATGTGTTATAGGGGCATTTTTTGCCATTTCAAAATTCCCTAAAAATGCTGATTTTTCTAATTTTTCTTACAGCTGAATGGTTTCAACTTCATTTGTTTTGTGGTTTCTTAATGCGAAAATATTTAATCAAATGTTTTAGGAAGCAAAAATGAGTGACAAATGAATATTTTTTTTCGTTAGATGACTTTTTCCAGCCCAACCCCTATTTTCAGAAAACCTTACCTGAATTCACCAGCAATTTAGGGTCTAAATTTTTAATTTGCAATTACTCCAAAACTACTTGTTAAAAAATCATAATTTTTTAACACAATTTTATGGTGAACATATATTTTAAATAAATTATTGCCATTGTCCATAAATATTGAATTATTTTAAAGTTATTTCCTAACAAAATTTCAACGAGACCGAAACCTGTACAGAATACATCCTTGACAGCCTTAAGGAAAGGTATCATATCTTTTGTATGCAGTAAAACTTGATTATAATAAATTTCAATAATCAGCTCATATAAGTTGATGTAAAAAGACAGTTGTTGTACTCAGACAATAACAAATATTAAAACAAAATTCAACCAACTTACCTGAAAATTTTATCCTCCAAAAATGTATTGAGTTTTGGCCTCTTCTTTGGCTCACCATTAAGACATTCATCTTGAATTCTCAATTCAAAAGTTTTGATGATATCACCTACAAATAAATGCAATATTAGAATAATAATTTGTTTTTAAAAAGTTTTTTTTGAAAGTACACAATAAAATTTCAGAGTCAGTCCTTTCCTTTGAAAATTTGCAGTAGTAGACCAAATCAATCAACACTAAACAACAATTTACTAGCCAAAACAATAGAAAGCTCACAAGAATGCACTATATTCCATATTCTTTCGTTTTTAATACTAGCTAAATCATTTTGGTAGCCCTGGCTTCAGGCTACCTATTAACCGTGACCACTGCCGACTTCATTCAATTGATAATTCTCAGCTTGGTTTCGAATCATTTGCACAAAATTGTAATAGATAATGGCAAATATTAACACCCTTTTGTGTGCACCTGGGCCATACACTACAGGGTGGAAAGTTTTAATGATGGTCATGCTGGTGGAACAAGAAACCAACAACCTTTGGTAGGTGACTGTAAACCTAATTACATAATGTAGGGGAAAGCCCATGTCTGTAAATTAAACTAGAAAATGTGTCTATGAGCCACAGGATGGCCCTCCCGTTCTTGAAATATCATTGCCCCTCAACGTGTATTACCTGGGATATGGACCTTTACCAAGAAATTGATCAAAAGTGTTCATGTGTAAAATATAGGTCGCTGTGACCTTATTTCTGGTGGGTGGTGCCATGTTACCAAGACACATCTAGTGGTGAAATACCATTGACCATCAACATGTAGTATCTGAGATATGGACCTTAACCAAAGTCATTCATGCGTAAAATATAGGTCACAGTGACCTAATTTCTAGTGGGTGGTGTCACCTTACCTAAGACACATCTAGTAATGAAATATCATTGACCCCCAACATCTAGTATCCAAGTTATGGACCTTAACCAAGAACTTAACCAAAGTGTTACGGACGGACAAAGGTAAAACTAAATGGCCCATCCACATACGTGGTCGAGCCATAAAAACAGTACTCGATCCTCTACCTGCTTATCTAATTGACTAGGGATTAATAGTGTGGTACATGTATTTAACTAGCACTTTACACCACTCAGCAACTATGGTCCCCATTAATTAATCACTTGACCTATTTGGTTCTGAGATGTAAACCATTTTAATTACCAAGATCATCAAGCTGTTCCAATAGAGAGTCTACAAACACTCCAAAGGCATACACATCTCTTACATGGCCAAACTCAGCTGTTAAGTTTAAACCATCTTCCTGTAAAAAATAAATAAAACACTGAGTGTTTGTTATAAATCAGCAGTAGATTTAATGGAAAACTAGAACATGTATAAGTTTGGCAGCAGTTACAAAATACATGTATGTGCAAATACTAGAATATTTTTTACTGGAACAATTTTACTATTTTTTTAAAGTTACAATGACAGAATCTAAATTACAGAATTTTCTGGAGTGGAATTGTTGTCCATATCTTTGGTGAAGTGGGTTCACATAAAACTGATTTTGGTAAGATTTCATTTAATTAAACAATAACTCTCATTAGTTTTTATTCATCGCAGTCATGTAATCTCTCCAAAATGTTCTTATAAAGTGTGTTCTATTGGTCATTTTTTGATACAATGTAAGTTTATTTTGGAATGAAAACTGATATGTGGAAGTTGACATCTTACCTTTTCTTCTGGAGGAATTCCATCATCTTTCCTAAACTTGCTGATACTCTTTAAAAGGTCAGGTGAAGTTTCATTGTAACGACAAGCACATTCAAAACCACCAAGTTTCCAACTTCCATTTTCTGTCACAAATATACTGTCAGCACAGATATTGTTATGACAAATGTTTGCCTGCAAAATAAAAATAAAATGGACTAAGCAATATTGAAAATAAAAAATATTCTCTTTCATGGTACCCATAATAGAACACGAAAAGGTCAGCAGTGATTTTTTTCAAATTTATTAATACCTATCTACTAGTATTTCTGATACCTGAATTATGCAATCGTGACAGTCTAAAAATTTACTATTTTAATATAGAGTAACACTTACATGAATATGAAATATTACATATAGCCCCATTAAGACATGTTTGTTTGAGAGAAGTAGTCAGACAGATGTTCACTTTTAGATTGCAGTTGCATATAGAGTAGTTTTAATAATTCCTTCCCCATGTAAGCTGAGTGGCTCACTACAATCCAATCATATTCAAAATAAATTTTAACATGCGCTACCTTTGAATAATTACAGTTTCATCCAATAGTAGTGACTTTCTGAATAAATCAAGTTTGTGATTGGACAATTTTAGATTGTAACTAGTAACAGGTGAATTAAACTTTTGAATGTTACAAAAAAAGAATGGCCATGGGGAAGGTATTATTCCAACAACCCTAAAGTTGTGTTGTGTGAAAATGTTTACAGTTAGCAGTATATTGTATGATTCTTCATGTTGTTGTTTTCTTTACCCCTTTGGTTCCACAATTATTTTTCTTTACTTTTCTTTTAGATTAATGAGGTGTAATTGTCAAATTGTAATTTTCAAAGGAATTCATAAATACATACTTTGTCATGTAAGAAAGACAATGCAGAGATAATATTACAAATTCCTGAAGCAAGTTCTAATGAAGACAAATCTTCCAGTATCAAAGGCAGGGGTGTGGCTTTCTCTGTGACTAGAAATCGGTCCTCGTTCTTCCCATCTCTTATGTAATGGAGAATTTGTGGATGACGAAGACTTTTTAAAAACTGAAAAGGAAAGAGAAACACCAACTCCATATGTCAAATTTTGTTTACTTTTAACCATATATATATGTTAATTTTTCTGTGGCTTGAGATGAGTTGAGAGTATATGTTATGTATATTGACATAGACCTGTAATATTAAATACAGATCTATGATATTGACAATCTTTTTCGACTTTTGATGTATTTCAGCTTGAATATTTTTGTTACTTTCTTAAAGTTACAGGCAGGAACGTATAAAGAGACTATTTCTTGTTGTATACCTTTACATTCCTTTCAAATAACCTGGTTGATTCTCTATTTTTAGATTTGTCACTGAAAATCGTGATGTGTGAATCATTTTGAAATGTTATGCCATGTCGGACTTCCCACTGGCATTCTTTGGCTTGGATGATAGGATTTTCTAATGAACATTCGTCTAACGAGCTTGATTCTGCTCCCATCTGCCAGAATTATTGGTAAACACTAATATAAAATAGTCATCGTTTTGACAACATGAAAAATATTGACGGAAGTGGTAGAAAGTGGTAAAAATTACACCAATGCAGGAAACGATCGTGTGTTGCTTCCGCCGTTTATAGGAAAAAAAAGGGGGGGCAATAAAAAAGGAAATACTAGTAGAAGATGTTTGCTTTGCTCAAAAGTAAAATGAGAAATCATCGTCGGATCAAACATTAGTAAAGAATCCATGCAACAAGAGGCCACAGCCAGCATCTGAAGCATGCATCTTGCTAACCATCTCTAGGTGCACCTTACCATACCACTTTAGACGACGTGGCATTTGTCGGTAAGCGGGTATAGACTTTAACCATTCGTCTGTACTGAAGTGGTCATCCATGTGGAAAATATAGGTCACAGCCAGCATCCAAAGCATGCATTGTGCTTAGCATCACTTAGTGCACCTACGTACCATACCAATATGTGGGTGGTAAAGGGTTTTTTTCGTGCATCGTGTTGAGCAATTTTTATTTCCCGTTCAGCCGTGCATGGAGGTTCATCGTGCATCGTGTTTCTCTATTTCATTTTTCGTTCATCGTGATTATCATTTTTTTATTGGCCGTTCATCGTGATTGTCATTTTTTATTGGCCGTTCATCCGTGCACATACCCCCCCTTTACCACCCCCCAATATCATTGATGTGGCACTTGTCATTAAGCGGGAATGGACTTTAACCACTCTTCTGTAAGTGGTCATCCTTGCGGAAAATATAGGTCACAGCCAGCATCCGAAGCATGTATTGTGCTTAGCATCACTAGATGCACCTACCATAGCAATATCATTGATGCGGCACTTGTCGGTAAGCGGGTATGGACTTTAACCATTCTTCTGTAACAATGTGTAAGTGGTCATCCATGCATGTATTGTGCCTTCAATCACTGGGTGCACCTACTATACCAATTTCATTGATGTGGCACTTGTCAGTAAGGCTAAGCGTGTATGGATCTTAACCATTCTTCTGTATGTGGTCATCCATGTGGAAAATATAGGTCACAGCCAGCATCCGAAGCATGTATATTGTGCTTAATATCACTAGATGCACCTACCATAGCAATATCATTGATGTGGCACTTGTCGGTAAGCGGGTATGGACTTTAACCATTCTTCTGTAAGTGGTCATCCATGCATGCATTGTGCTTAGCATCACTAGGTGCACCTACCATACCAATATCATCACTTGTCAGTAAGCGTGTATTGATCTTAACCATCTTCTGTAAGTGGGTGCGGACGCCGACGCCGACGCCGGGGTATCACATAAGCCCCCCTCACTTTTGTGAGGTGAGCTAGAAATTAGTACTGATGATTGGGTGGAAACAATAAGAGAAAATCAGGGGGCGGATCCAGCTGATTTTAGTTAAAGGTTGTTTTTCGCCAAGTAATCCTAATGCAAGGTACGGTGCGAATTTTTGTGAATTTTGTACGTGGAATGTGTGCCGGTGAAAGAAAAAACTATTTTTTTGTCAGTTTAGGGGCGTACGCCGGATACGCCTTTCCTTTCATCCGCAGCGCCTGAAAATGAATTGATACAGATTTTCCCGCTCCCTCAAAATAACGTCAAATAGTAGCGCGCCATTTTACCAAGGGAGCAACGTAACGTCATCGAGCACCGATACGTTTACGTCGCTTGACTGCAACCAAAGACTGAGAGAAGAGACACTCGATTTTCTTTAGCCAGGGAACAAGATGCTTGGAATTATCTACAAATTTAGCATTCTACAAACTGCTATAACAACAATTGGAGGAGAAGTTCGGGATGCCGCACGGAGATTGGGTAGCGTATGGCATGTGTGCGTTTTCATTTGGTCATGCATGTTTATTTTGTGTAGGAATGACCTTGCGCTTTGGAATTACTTTGGAAAACAGAACACCCGGTTCCTCATATTGGCCATCCTATATTTGCTCTTCCATAACTACATTCTAAACAAGACAAGGAGACTCCGTTTCATCAGATCAGCGCATGCGAAATTTATCGCAAAGATTGCTGTAACACTTACGGCACCTATTGCATTTTTGTTCAACATGTGGTTTCCATTCCAAAGCAAGATCGCGTGTACTCTAGGAATCGGAATACCATTGGGAGCAATGCTGGATGAACATTGCTCCTCCCTTCAAGCGATGACAATCGCACTTGCAGCACTCTTGACCCTGTTCTTTATTGTACGAGATAACCAGACAGCAAATTGTAGCAGCGATAGGAAAAGTATTAACGCAAATGCTCTACCTACACCGGTAGGGGATACAGAATATTCTGGGATGATGACAAGAAGAAGAGCTAGCATGTCAAGATATGGTACACCAGTGAAAATGGACTAATATGAGATTGAATGAACTGCATTCCCCGAACATGTACCGTGATTTAAAACACGATACTTCTTGTTACTATGTGGAGATAGACACATTTTGTCGCAATTGATGCAAGTGAATAAATAAATTCTTTATTTCAAAAATCATAATGGAAGTTTATTTTTTTACTAAATATGTTCCTTGTAAAACTATAGAGCAAAGGTAAATGGAACATTATCTAACAATATGTCATCTGCACATTTCGGCAATTTGAAATCGCAAAATCGCCAAACGGAATCAATCTACATCAACCAATCGATCTGTATCTCGAAATGCAAAAAGAAAAAACGAAAAAAAAAGATTAAATCCAAACCACCTCTCTTAACTGAAAAAAAAAACAACAACAGAAAACTAAACTAAGACAATTTGCGTTTTATCAAAATAGAAATAAAATTTGCAATGGTCCTGACTAGGTACTAAGTACAAAACCTTCTCGAAAGACTCTTTTACATGCACTTTGTAATGTTGTACCGTTTTCTTTAACACGGAGGCATCCCAGAAAAAAGTATAAATAACGTGGACTAAGACTACTGTTTATGGTTTATCACCAATGTCATGCATAATTAGAAATGACTCTTGTGTTGTAATTTAAGCATTTCAAATATAAATAGGTAAAACCTAAGATTTTTGCAGGCTATATCTCTTCCCATTCCGGTAACAATAAAATGACCATACACGGACGATTTATCTCAAATGCCATAGAAGAGTAAACAAAATAAGATATCTAGATCAAATTCAATGAAGATCCAGTCCTGGCTTTTGTGTAATTTAGGTATCCGATTTAAAATGGCAACTTTTCGTGTTTCGACTCTTCAATCACCCTAAAAGGCACTCATCTGACAACCGAAAATCAATGGAAACCTTTGTAGTACTTATATCAGACTGAAGGTCTAAGCAAGTATCAGCTTTTCTACATCTGCAATACATTCTATAGGCCAAAAAACATGAAAAAAACATTACTTTATACCTTTAAAGAGCATAGTCCCTATAAGTGGTCATCTGACAACTTCGACAAGGTCAATGGAGACTTTTGTAGAGCTCAATAAAAAGCAACGTCGAGGCGCAGCATGATACGACCGCAACAGGCTAAATTCTGTACGTCGTTGGAGGCCAAATATGAATGTCACTTGCTTTGCGTTTGCAGTCCATGGTGGACTCACAAAGCTTAATTTATGACACATGCATTCTGTGGTGGACTTTCAATGCATATTTGATTTTTTTTAAACATTTATACCAACCAAAAAATAAACCTCATATAATTTGCGTTTTTGACCCCTTTCATACCTTATTTCTCGAAAACGGTAGGAGATATTGCAAAACGGAGAGAAAAATTAACAAGAATTTCAGTGACTGAGTGAGAGAAAAAAAGATTTTGAAAATCGGACCACAGATTAAAAAGTTGATTTTGTTGGTGTGCCCTAACTTTGACCTCCGATAGCAATTTTCCGGCGCAAGATACATAAAAACAGTTGCCACACATAGATGACAGAATTTATTGAAGAATACAAAAAAAAATATTGATCAAAATCAGATGAAAAATAAACATCATATTAAACAACATAACAATTATCCGGCCCACTTAAACTTATCATATAGTTCTTGCACAAAACTGTACACTTAATATAACTTGGCTTTTGGCCCTTTTACTCATTTTTTCTCGAAAACGGTAGGACATACCCGGGAGGACATATTGCAAATCTGATTGAAAAACGCAAGCAGAGATTTTAACAAGGTTTCAAATGAAAAAAAAGATGTTGAAAATCGTACCTGAAATTAAATTAATCCGGCGCAAGATACATAAAAACAGTTGCCACACATAGATGACAGAATTTATTGAAGAATACAAAAAAAAAATATTGATCAAAATCAGATGAAAAATAAACATTTAATAGAAGATTTGTCAATACACCCTTTAGCTCCCTTTTCTCTTAAACGGTAGGGACCACAATCCAAAAATGAAAGAGGAAGCTTTCCCTAGTGATTAGAGACATCATATTAAACAACATTACAATTATCCGGCCCACTTAAACTTATCATATAGTTCTTGCACAAAACTGTACACTTAATATAACTTGGCTTTTGGCCCTTTTACTCATTTTTTTCTCGAAAACGGTAGGACATACCCGGGAGGACATATTGCAAATCTGATTGAAAAACGCAAGCAGAGATTTTAACAAGGTTTCAAATGAAAAAAAGATGTTGAAAATCGTACCTGAAATTAAAAACTTTGACCTCCCATAGCAATGCTACGGTGCAAGATACATTATTATTACGGTGCAAGATACATAATTGTTACGGTGCAAGATACACAATAATTGTGTTACGGCGCAAGATACACAATTAATTGTTACGGTGCGAGATACATAATAACAATGGTCACATTTAGTCGACATAATTGATTGAAGAATGCAATAAAAAGGGTCAGGATGCTAATGTATTTGGGGTTTCTGCTCCCTTGCAACCGTTTTAGAAAAAGGCCAAAAGGGGTGAAAATGGGTGTATTAACAAAACTTCTCTGGAATGTTTATTTTTCATCTGATTTCGATCGTTCCTTTTTTTGTATGTTTAATGTTTAAGCAAGCAACAGCTTTTCTCTATCTGCAATAGTTTTCATTCTACAGGCCAAAAACAAGATCAACTTTTTTTCCTTGAAAGGAGCATAACCCCTATAAAGGGTCATCTGACAACGCCAACCGGCTGTGAACTTTTGTAGAGCTTTTGATGATATTAAAGACGGGTATCAACAGATTATATCTTTCTCTTATAGTCTGCCCCCAGGTCTTTTTTTTAGCAACGGTGGTCATAATTTTTAACTAATCAAAAATCGAAACATAGCTTTTGAGCAGGATACCCTAAGTATCAATCATACTAAGTTTCATTGAATTCTGCTTAAAAATTGTTAACGGACGACAGACGACGACAACATCGGACGCCAAGTGATGGTTTAGCTCACATAGACCTTAGGTCAAGGTGAGCTAAAAGAGTATCTACTTCAAAGCAACTACGTTGCAGATGTTACTAGTTTTTAATCATCGTTATCATGTTCATACTGTTAATTTGTTCCCTATACATTTCATACACTGGTTTGTCATGATGATAGTGTACCTCTTTTCAATGCATCTTAGGAAAATAAAGAAACTGCCCTTAAATATTATGCAAGCTGTATTTTTATGCCCCATCTACGAAAGTAGAGGGGCATATAGTGTTCGGGTCCGTTCGTTCGTCCATCCGTACGTTCGTTCGTCCGTCCGTCCCAAATCCCCATATTTCCAAATTCCCACTTACTGACAAATGCCATATATCAATCATATTGGTATGGTAGGTGCACCTAGTGACGCTAAGCACAATGCATGCTTCGGATGCTGAATGTGACCTATATTTTCCGCATGAATGACCACTTACAGAATAATGGTAAAAGTCCACTCCCACTTACTAAAAAATGCCACATCAATCATATTGGTATGGTAGATGCACCTAGTGATGCTTAGTACAATGTATGTTTTAGATGCTGACTGTGACCTATATTTCCGCATGAATGACCACTTATAGAATAATGGTAAAAGTCCATTCCCACTTATTAAAAAATGCCACATCAATCATATTGGTATGGTAGATGCACCTAGTGATGCTTAGTACAATGTATGTTTCAGATGCTGACTGTGACCTATATTTTCCGCATGAATGACCACTTACAGAATAATGGTAAAAGTCCATTCCCACTTACTAAAAAATGCCACATCAATCATATTGGTATGTAGGGTGCACCTAGTGATGCTTAGTACAATGTATGTTTCATATGCTGACTGTGACCTTTATTTTCCACATGAATGACCACCTATAGAAGAATGGTTAAAGTCCATTCCTTCTTACTGACAATTAAAGTGCCATAGCAACTATATTGGTATGGTAGATGCACCTAGTGATTGCGGAAACAAAATAAATCTTGCGACATTAGACATTATGTCTTTTGGACATATTTTTGTTTTTAAACTTTCAAAGCAGGACTTTTAACTTACATGGCACAGATAATCACCTACCTAGTGGCTACCTATTATCTTTGTCCCAGGTGGGACATAAGGCCACAACCAATTGCCTTCACTTAACCCTGTTAAGATATTGTTTGTGCCTGTTCCCAGAATAGTCCAAGGTACGTTTTCCAGTTCAGCAATTATAGTTCTAATACAGGTTTTCCTAGCTTGCCTTTTCTATAGGATGTCCAAAATGTTTTGGTAGGTTTCGTTGTGGCTTACTCGAAACATGATGGATTGAACTTTTTAACGATTGTGCTATTTTTGTGATTTGTCCAAGATTATCAATAGGTGGAGGTTTAACCCTGCCACATTTTATATGTGCCTGTCTTAAGACATGACACTTTGTTGTCTCTGTCTTCTTTGTTAATTTTTTGATGTTCATAAAAATAGTCTTTTGCTGATAATATTGGTATTAGTATTAAATGTTCTACATTACATTTGGTCAAGGCTTTGGTCACATTGGAGGATGCTGGCTGTCTTTCACTGTGGATTTTAGCTCACCTGACCACAGGTTAATGTATGCTATTGCTATGTCTTGGTGCCCGTCGTCGTCTGTCGTCCGTTAACATTTTTTTTAATCTCCACCTCTGAAACTACTAAACAGAATTAAAGTTTGTTTATGCCTACAAAAACGATGTCTCCCACCGTTTCCCCCAAAAGTTCTAAGTTCAAAGGACCACAACTCCCACTAACATTCCTAGTAATGTGCACAACTACATATGGTGTCTTTCCTATATACCAAGTTTCATTGAATTCGGTTTAGTAGTTTCAGAGGAGTTGCGCTGACAAGATGATAAATGAGGATTTTTGGCAAATTCCTAAGTTAAAAGGTACATAACTCCCACAATAATTTGAGGATCAAACTTTCCTGATAATATGCATAACAACATATGGTGTCCTTCCTATATACCAAGTTTCATTGAATTCGGTGTAGTAGTTTCAGAGGAGTTGCGCTGACAAGATGATAAATGAGGTTTTTCATTTTCTAAGTTCAAAGTGCCATTACTCCCACAAAAATTTGAGGATCAAAATTTTCTGGTAATGTGCACAACTACATATGGTGTCCTTCCTATATACTAAGTTTCGTTGAATTCGATTCAATAGTTTCAGAGGAGTTGCGCTGACAAACTTTGAGACGGACAGACGGACGGACGGACACGACAAAAACAATACGTCTCCCCACAAAAGTGGGGGGAGACATAATTAAATGGGTCTTAGCATAGACCTGTATATTAAATAGATTTGCAAATTTGTGAAATCTCACAATATCTCATGCCAATAAACGAGATTTCGTACAAAATAAACAATTTGAAAAGTTAAACTTTATACTGAAATATCTCAAGAACCATTGAAGATTTTGACATGATTCTTTTTTACAGCTATCCTGAAATGTTTTGAGATTTTACACCTGTTAAAATAACTTTAATAACATTTGGCACTTTAGAGGAGTTTCAAAAGAGCTCATGCTACCCTAGTTTTCATTAAAATACAACATTTTACAATCTTTTCGTAAAGTTTTCACTTTAAATTGTCAGTAAAAGTTTATTTCTCAACCAAATTCAATGAATTTTTCACACAGATACTCTTTTATTTTTTCTCTGTTTAATGCAATTTATTCTGATTAGTTCCATTGAAAGGCGTAAAAATAGTTCGAAAAATAAACCAATTCTCATTTATCAACCAGTGATATTTTCACACATATACTGGACAATTAACAAGTTGCAAATCTATTTAATATATAGGTCTATGGTCTTAGTATGATCGATTCCTAGGGTATCCTGCACAAAAGTTGTGTTTCGATTTTAGATCCGTATACGTAGTTGCTAAAAATAGCCAGGGGGTCAGACTACTGTTTTTTTGGCTTGTAAATAAAAAAAAATATAAGAGATAGAGAAAATCTGATGCAACATTCCTTCTTCAGTATCAAAAGATCTACAAAAGTCCCCATTGGCAGGGATGTCCAAAACAAGTTTTATTTAATCCCTGCCATTGGGTCTAAGCTGTCAAATAACCCCTTACAGGGGAAATGACCCTTTAATTAAAGGTCAAAATAGTGGTTTTTTTTCATGTTTGTTTTTTCCCCTATAGAATGAAAACCATTGCAGATGGAAAAAAATCTGTTGCTTGCTTAAACCTTCAACTCATTAAGCTCTACAAATTAAGGTCTTCATTGGGTTTAAGTTGACAATTGACCCCTAATAGGGGTTATGGCCCTATTAAGGTCAAAAATAGTTTTTTTCATGTTTTTGCCCTAAAAAAAGATAAGTTTTGTAGACAGAGAAAAGCTGTTGCTCCCTTAAACCTTCAGCTCATTAAGATCTAAAAAATTCTACATCTAGTCTGAAGTTTGTTAAATGACACCTTATAGAGAATCCTTATGGCTTATAAGCAATTCAGGCTCTTGGGGACCTCTAGTTTCAATAACCGGTGGTTTATGTAGGTTGTGTACTTTATTCCACATCTCATTATGGTCTATGACCTAACCATTTAAAACATTCTTTCTGTGATACATAGAAAATTGAATTCTACAAAAGTCTTCATTGGGTCAAAGTTGTTGAATGACCCCTTATAGAGGACCCTTATGGCTTAAGAACCAGGTGATCGATTAAGGTTCTTGGGAGCCCCTTGTTGTCTTTATTCCATATCTCATTATGGTCTATGACCTAACCATTAAAAGCATTCTTTCTGTGATACATAGATAATTGAGCAGTGATGAAAAGTGTATAATTCTCAACAAACTACCAAAGCTTTTGATACAAGGTCATCTTTACTTTGGAAATTTTCATTGATTGTTGTTTGTTTTGATGATCATTTCTTATAAATAAAAGAATATATTAATGTGCTTGTTGTTTGCTTCTGCTTCTGCTTTATAATATTTTCAGAGTAGTACAGTACGTAACAAATCCACAGGATGGAATCGTCTCTAACTTTTTTTTTAAAAGCAACCTACCTTAATGACTGTGTTCAAAAAATAAAACACGATAAGCATAGAAACCCACTCAAATATTGCTAAAAATTGCCTTTTTTATGAAAAAAAACCCAATAATATTAATTTATCAAGATTTTTTTATACTTTGTAAAAACTTTTATTACAGATGGGTCTTAAAAATGAGATGATGAAACAAAGGGTCCCCCTTCACTTTTTCAAGAAGATATGAAACATATTTTCCCCTTACACACAAATTATCTCCCTTGAAAAAGGTATGTAGAAATGATTTAAAATGGATAATTCAGATATAGTTTAGCTAAAAAAAATATATATTCATAACTAACCATACTGAGAGCTTTAAAATAGCTTTAAAATGGTAATACAGTGGATTCCACTTAATAGACTAACTCTTCTTAGAATAATCCTCTTTATTGAATATGATTTAAAAACACCAAACCCTTTCCTATGCTTTTAATGTTAAAAAATTCATTTTATTGCATTGAAAATCTGAGAAAAAGTACAAAATTCCTGTTAATTGACTTAAAATTTTCAAAAATCACCTTGATAGCTGTCAAAATCATATGATGTCTTAACGAGGTCTTTGTAGTGTGTTTGGTAAAAGTTATCCAAACATGTTTTATATAACAACCTTCATTTATGTCACATTTGTTTATAAAAGCATTAGGATATAATAAAAGTGTCACCTGGGTGTTCTAATTACTCAACACATTTGATAATTAAACAATTGATATATTCTTTGTATTTTCTGTTCAAAATTGACATTTCACTTTATAGGGTCATTCGGTTAATTGCATAAATTTCTCTGACAAATTGCTTATGCTAATAAGAGGAATCCACTGTAGTTTTGTACTTGTTATGCTAATAAAAAATGCTCAGTTTTCTTACTTTTTACTTTTTAATTTTATTGACAAAATCAGTATTTTATTCAATGCTCAGTAATAGACCAATGCACTTTTTAAAACCATTTCTGTTCCACAAAGAATTGTGTTTATTTTTTGGTAATTGTTCTTAAACTTCTTTCTAACTAAACTCTCTTGATGCGGGAGGGACAAATATGTCTTCATCTGTGCACTATGGGTGGGACATATATGTCCTTATCAGTGTTCTACTCACTGGAAGGACATAAATGTCCCATGTACAAAATACTAGAGGCTCCCAGGACTTATAAGCTGGATAAACAAAGGACTGCTTGTCTGTAAAATGGTCAATTTTATCGTTCAAAGGGGAACAACTCCTACAAAGAAAGGTCCCCATTTGATAATTTGTTGAACTTTATGAGCTTAACCATATGCAATTTGAATATCTTGTAAAGTTATTAAAATCTGTAGCTTTATAAGTGCAATATTTGAAAAAAAAAAAATATAAACAAGGGCAATAACTTTTACATCATTTGATGGATCTTCCTTTAAATTTCATGGCTGGTAGATTTTAAGGTGCTGATCACTTTTGCTCCAAATAGAACAGTCCTACAACTTTGACTCTGTTACAAATTTGCTGTTGTGAACTACAGTAAAGGAGTGTGTTCGGAAAGGGCCAAAAACCGCCCTAAATTTCAAATTCAAGACAGCTACAAAATTATTCTGCTAGAATGGTCACAAGACTCTATACTTTATAAAATGACATAAATTGTGCATGAATTAATATCTTTCGTGTACAACAGAGACCTTTAAAGTTAGTGAAATTCTTTAAAAATTGCTATTTTTGACATATTTAGCCTCTTTTTCTGTAACAAAATGATGAATATAATGTTGGCCGCATACACTGACCAAAATTATTTTTTGGTTAAAGTTTTCACTTTTAAGTAATAAATTGATAAACAAAAATCTATGTTGGTCAAAGCATGCGGCCACTTTTGATTTTGATACAATAGTGATGAAAAGTGGTAAAAAATCGACAAAAAAGAAGATTTTCCCTATTTTTTTCTCATATTAAGGGTGTCATCGAAGGAAACAGCACAATTTTATCACTAGAAAACTATTATATTTGTTAAATGTAGGTATTCTGTAAGTTATTTCAAATGCATTCATTTAAATTTCTTGAAAATGAAAAATCAGCCCAATTACAGGGCCAATTATAGGCCTTTGTGAACCCACTCCTTTATATTAGAATTCATTTAGACAATTCATCAATGGAATTGTGAAACTAACAGTGTCAAACAACAAATTAAAACATAATATCAAAGATTTGAATTAAGGATGTATTCTTCTGAGGGGTCAAAATTTTCCTTAATCAAGTTTTTTCCCAAACCTACATTTTTGAAATGCTAAGACCCTGAGAAAATCAAATTTACTAAGAAAATAATATGTCCGTGTGCATTTTAGTTCGCTACAGCCATTTAAAAAGGGCCTATTTTGACAATTTTCCCAAAATTTCATCCTTTATGGCCTATTTAGAGGTAATTTTCTTTAAAATATCAAATTTCAAAATCAAGTTTTCTCTCAAAGTTTCCATATTGATAGATGCCACGATTCTGAACAAATTTAACTTATAAAAAGTATATGTCCGTGATGAAATAAGAAAGTTTAGTCCCGAAAATGTGCTTTTTAGGTCATTTTCAAGACACCATAAAACTGGTAAAAATCAAGATTTTAAAAATTTTCTATCATACCAAAACCTCAAAACTCTCCATTTTTGGTTTGAAATAATTGGACAAATATATCTTTTTGAATTAAGAAAAGAAATTATATGAATTGCATGAATATTTTGTTGGAAAAATGAATTTTACTTCCCCTACCCTGAAATTGGCTAAATTCAGATTGAGATCAATGGTCAAATTTGGTAAAAAATTAAAATGTTGCATATCTCAAAAACTACTAATCATATCTTCATAATTTTTTGACAAAATTAAGATGGATCATCATTTGATATATATCCACTAAAAGTTTTCAATTATAAGGCAAGGTATAAAAATTATTCACAAACGAGATTTCAACGAGACTGAAACCTCAGAAGAATACCCCCTTAAGTATAGGGAATTATCTCTGATCAGTGGCGGATTAAAAGGGGGTGAAAGGGGCTTTAAATGAGAAATTTAAATTTCTTCTGTATAAAATTGACCAAGGAACAAATTTTCATCAAAATCTGACATTTTTAGCAATTATGCCCTTTTCACGGACCTCTGGATCGGCCCATGCTGATACTGACTTATATAAATACTGCTTTGTTTAGTTTTCAAAATATTCGGATAAAAAAGTGCAAAAGGATGAGTGGCAATAAGACCCATTTTTGGTCCAAGATTTACCAAGAAATTAAAACTGAGCATACAGATGCCTTGAGTTGATGAAACATTGATAAATTATTAGGCTTAAAGAAAATGATAAGGTTGTGCCATATCAGTTAAGCTGTTAGCCAATCGGTTAACTCAAAAAGCTATGAATTAAAGAAATTGTCCCGATTTCATTGATTTTTGCTGATTTTCACACACTTCTTGGTCTGAAAGAAGGTGGGCGCATCAAAACAACAACTTCATACTTGGCAAAAATGTGTAAAATGATGAAATCCATCATTTCTGAAAGTTTGGAGTTGTTGTTTTCATGCGCCCAATGTTTTCTCAATGAAAAGATGCACTGAAACCATTAAAATATGCAGATTTTCTTTATTTTGTCAAATAAGACCACTAAATATGATGTCATAATTAGGTCATAATGAATGAAATTTGCCTTATTTGATGTGTTTTCTTTGTAACTACATATAAGCTTATATTTCTACTCAAATTTCTTAAATTTGAACCAATTTCATTTTCTTGGGCCAATTATGGGTCTTAATGCCACTCATCCTTTGGAAAAAATCAAGAATAAGGGCAATAACTCCTACAATGATTGTCAAATCTTCTTTAAAATTTCAGGGCAGGTAGATCTTGAAATGCTGATCACTTAAAATCCTTACCAGAATTTTGATATCTGTTATAATTGTTTTTGCGTAATTTGCCAAATAACTTCAATTCACCCCTATGTTCTATTTTTAGCCATGGCGGCCATGTTTTTGTCGAATCAAAAATTCAAATGATAGTATAGTAAAAGACATACTTCAAAACAACCCTACGGAGTTTTGTTACATCTGGCCAAGCAGTTTCAGAGAAGAATATATTGAAAAATTGAACGATGGACGGACAGACAGATGGACAGACAACAGATGCCAAGTGAAGGCAAAGCTCACAGGCCAGGTGAAGTAATAAAAGGTGTGATTTCCTCCATGTATTTGCTAAAATCTAACATATTTGTTTTGCACTTTGGCAAAAATTAAAGATCATTATCAAATGTGTCACAACATAACAATGATGTCATATTTAATTTCTAACACTTTTGGTAACATTTCTTGCATCGGTGCCTGCACCAAGAGGGTTAATAAGAATATATTCTCTGGCAACTTTTTAAAATATGAGAATACATCTCATAAATATTTTTATTAATGACATCTTTTTTTTCAAAGAAACTTTGCAATCATAGACCATTTCAATATTATTTTCCATTAATGAATAAGTAACAATAAGTGTGTGAGCTCACAAAAGAATACCACTGCTTCATATTGAACATACTTAAATCAATTTATCTCCCCTAAATGATATTCATGATCAATGAAATCATCTCCATTTCATCAGAATCCATAATTTTGTTTTGGAGGAGTTTTGCTTCCAAGATATGTGGACAGACAGACAGACAGAAAGACAGACAGGGTGATTCTTATAAGACCTCGTCAAACTTTGATTGCTTGGGGTATAACAAGTGTCAAAGGTGAAAGGATATTTCATATGACTACATGTAATGGTCAAAAGTGGGAGTGCCACTAATATCACATAAGTGTACATATACAAATAGTGAATGAACAAAAACTGAAGATCCTTCCTTGATATGAGGGAGACAGGCTTTTATACAGTCTTCAACAGAGTCATGGCCCTTGGCTGCTGGGCAATACAAACCAGCTGGAATATAAAAAGTTTAAAGTTGAAATAATTGTTTTTGTGAATTTACATGCTGGAATCCAAGAAATTATATTTTGTTGCATATAACTCAAAAAAGAAGAACAAGTGTGGCCACTAAAAGTATGTCTCGCCTGCCGGCACCATCACTTAAATCAACTACCTAAGCTTTTATTTCTTGATATAAACACAATGATTGTCTGTATACCCAATAACAGATGCCTAGCTATTATACTTTTCTAGCAATTCGTAGTCCACAAAAGTCTTACAAAAAAGTTTACAGCCTGAAAAAGATTTAAGTTCACAGAGTCACTAGAGTGTAAAAATGGGGTCAGGGTCACATGGCATGGTGACAGTTTGGTAGACCATAATCACAACTGTCTGTATACCTAATATCAGATGCCTAGCTATTACACTTTTCCAGCAAATCATCATCTACAAAAGTCTTTCAAAAACGTTTTTGGCCTGAAAAAAGACCAAACTTCATAGAGTCATTGGAGCGTGAAAATGGGGTCAGGGTCACACGGTATGGTGACATTTGTGTAGACCATAACCTGATCTGTCTGTATACCAAATATCAGATGCCTAGCTATTATACTTTTCCAGCAAATCATCGTCCACAAAAGTCTTACAAAAAAGTTTACGAGGCCGCCGTCGCCAGAAGGTAATACCTGCCGGTATGTCTCGCCTTCAGCCACTATTCGTCGCAGTTGAGACAAAAAATAACTTGCCTACACCAACATTCACTTGCCATTTGTGAGGGGGGTTGGGTTAACACCATTTTCAACACATCTGAGCCATATAAGGCAGTCAGTTATTATGGTGGAGGAAACAAGGGTACCTCGAGGAAACCACCAATCTTGGGTGAGTAACTGACACACTTTATGTAATGAAAATGTCTTTTATGCATTATAAAAGTATATTGCATAAAATCTTAACAAGTGATCTATATAAAGTACCTAACCATGGATATATTTTTACAAATTTAAGTCACAAAGCTTTTTTTTATCTGGGTAAGTTCTAAACCCTTCTATATTTATTGTCAAGGTGATTCATATAAGGGTTGTTACCATAAAGATATGTTACATATTTTTTTCATAAACAAACATTTTTTATTTTCTGGTTTATTTTAAGCCCTGTTTTAATATCAGGTGACTGACCATGTTTCATACAAAGGCTATAACCATGGAGATATCTTACAGAATTATGACACATGTCTCTATTTATATCATGTGATTCAAACAAAGACTGTTACTATGGAGATATATTACAGGTGTAAGATACAAACCTTTCTTATCATCGGGGTTAGTTCTAAACCCTTCTCTATTTATATCTGGTGATTCAGACAAAGGTCGTAACCATGATATATCTGTTACTATCTCCCATTCTGAAGAGTTGACATTGGACCCTGGGAAAACAACGAGAGAAGATTGTTGGTGTTTTTGTTTTTATTTTGTTTTACTTCATACCTATTTTTTGTTGAGTCCTTTAATAAGTTATTTTAATATAGACCCTATCAGTGTTTTTTTGTATTGTTTCAATGTATCAATAAAGTGGTTTAAATGTCAATACAAGAGGCTCCCAGGAGCCTGAATCGCTCACCTGACATATGTGCCTGAAGTAAAGGTTATAAGGCAAAACTATTTAACGTTGAAAGGGTCATAAGATTAATAAGGGGGTCATCTGACAATATGGTGGATCTAAAGGTGCTGTACACTTTTGTTCTCAATCAAAATCTAAAAATCTGTCACTCTTTTTGAGTTATTTGCAAAAAAATGCAGTTTAACCTAATGTTCTATTATTAGCCACAGCGGCCATGTTTTATAACCAATCAAAAATCCCCACAACAGTTCTATACACCTAATAATAATAAACAATAATACCAAGTTTGGTTCCATTTGGACTTAAAGTGTCAGAGGAGTTAACATTTTCAATATACCGTAAGGAAATGCAGTTAAAATGCTCAATTGTGACGTTCCAAGGGCAATAACTCCTCAAAGGAAATGTCCTACAACGTTGACCCAGTTACAAATTTTGTAGATCTTGATGCGCTTAACAATATGCAATTTAAATTTCTCAAATATCTTGTATAATTTTCAAGATATTGAGCTAAACAGGTGCAAAATTTGCAAAAAATCCACAAAAAGGGCAATAACTCCTACATGGGTCGTTGGATTTTCTTCAAAATTTCAGAGCTGGTAGATCTTCAGGTGCTGATCACTTTTGTTCCCAATCAAAATTTTAAAATCTGTCACCGTTCTAGAGTTATTTGCAAAAAACTGCCATTTACCCCTATGTTCTATTTTTAGCCACAGCGGCCATGTTTTACGACCAACCAAAAATCCCCACATCAGTTCTATAACCTAATGCTAATAAACAAGAGGCTCCCAGGAGCCTGAATCGCTCACCTGACATATGTGCCTGAAGTAAAGGTTATGAGGCAAAATCTATTTAACGTTGAAAGGGTCATAAGATTAATAAGGGGGTCATCTGACAATATGGTGGATCTAAAGGTGCTGATCACTTTTGTTCTCAATCAAAATCTAAAAATCTGTCACCCTTTTTGAGTTATTTGCAAAAAAATGCAGTTTAACCTAATGTTCTATTTTTAGCCACAGCAGCCATGTTTTACAACCAATCAAAAATCCCCACAACAGTTCTATACACCTAATAATAATAAACAATAATACCAAGTTTGGTTCCATTTGGACTTAAAGTGTCAGAGGAGTTAACATTTTCACATAAAGAAATGCAGTTAAAATGCTCAATTTTGACGTTCCAAGGGCAATAACTCCTCAAAGGAAAGGTCCTACAACGTTGACCCTGTTACAAATTTTGTAGATCTTGATGCGCTTAACAATATGCAATTTAAATTTCTCAAATATCTTGTATAGTTTTCAAGATATTGAGCTAAACAGGTGCAAAATTTGCAAAAAATCCACAAAAAGGGCAATAACTCCTACATGGGTTGTTGGATTTTCTTCAAAATTTCAGAGCTGGTAGATCTTGAGGTGCTGATCACTTTTGTTTCCAATCAAAATTTTGAAATACGTCACCGTTTTAGAGTTATTTGCAAAAAACTGCCATTTACCCCTATGTTCTATTTTTAGCCACAGCGGCCATGTTTTACAACCAATCAACAATCCCCACATCAGTTCTATACACCTAATGCTAATAAACAACTATACCAAGTTTGGTTCCATTTGGACTTAAAGTGTCAGAGGAGTTAACGTTTTCAATGTAACGAGGAAATGCTGTTAAAATGCTAAATTTTGACGTTCTAAGGGCAATAACTCCTAAAAGGAAAGGTCCTACAACGTTGACCCTATTACATATTTTGTAGATCTTGATGTGCTTAACAATATGCAATTTAAATTTCTCAAATATCTAGTATAATTTTCAAGATATTGAGCTAAATAGGTGCAAAATTTGCAAAAAATCCACAAAAAGGGCAATAACTCCTACATGGGTTGTTGGATTTTCATCAAAATTTCAGAGCTGGTAGATCTTGAGGTGCTGATCACTTTTGTTCCCAATCAAAATTTTGAAATCTGTCACCGTTTTAGAGTTATTTGCAAAAAACTGCCATTTACCTCTATGTTCTATTTTTAGCCACAGCGGCCATGTTTTACGACCAATCAAAAATTCCCACATCAGTTCTATACACCTAATGCTAATAAACAACTATACCAAGTTTGGTTCCATTTGGACTTAAAGTGTCAGAGGAGTTAACGTTTTCAATGTAATGAGGAAATGCTGTTAAATTGCTAAATTTTGACGTTCTAAGGGCAATAACTCCTAAAAGGAAAGGTCCTACAACGTTGACCCTGTTACATATTTTGTAGATCTTGATGTGCTTAACAATATGCAATTTAAATTTCTCAAATATCTTGTATAGTTTTCAAGATATTGAGCTAAACAGGTGCAAAATTTGCAAAAAATCCACAAAAAGGGCAATAACTCCTACATGGGTCGTTGGATTTTCTTCAAAATTTCAGGGTAGGTAGATCTTGAGGTGCTGATCACTTTTACCCTTTGCCAGAATTTTGATATCTGTAGCCGTTTTTGAGTTATTTGCAAAAAACTGCATTTTACCCCTATGTTCTATTTTTAGCCATGGCGGCCATGTTTGACGACGAATCAAAAATCCCCACATCAGTTCTAAGCACCAAATGCTAATGAACAACCATACCAAGTTTGGTTGCAATTGGACTTATGGTGTCAGAGGAGTTAACGTTTTAAAAAGTTTACGGACGACGGACGGACGACGGACGCCAAGTGATGACAATAGCTCACATGACCCTTCGGGTCAGGTGAGCTAAAAACCTGAAAAATGTTGCGTCTTTAAGATAATTTTAGCATTCTAAAACACTTGGTAGATCTTAATGTCCTTGTTATACACAATGTGATTGAGTCAACCATTTTGGATTGTATAAACTTACCTGACATTTTGTAAATTGACCTCCCCCAGGGGTAAGAACTGGGCTTTTTATCTGTCTTTTTATTCCAAGTATGTTCTTCATACCCATGATCCTTCAACAGTTCTCTGTAATCATATGAGCAATAATGCACTTATTATATCAAAATGTGGATAAAATCTGCCTGTAAAATTACAAAGTTACAATTCAAACAAGCTATTATTATTAAGAAAAGTTGTTAATCTGGCCATAAATAGACTTTACATCCCAGCTCCTTTGTTCTAACAGGGGTGATCTGAGCTAGATTATCCCTCAGAATACCCTGTTCTACCTTTTCAACTCAATTATTTCTATTGTTTCTTTTCTTTTATTTTTCAAAGCAATTTTCTTGAAAAAAGAATATTTAAGGGGCCCATTAAGGATACTCTATATAACATATTATAAAATGAAATTGGACTTGGCGTGTTCTCATGTTATAACTATAACTGGCACACCTGTATGCAATAAGGTTTGTCAGTTACCTGCCGAAGGTTGGTGATATCCACCACCATCAAATCTGACCGCCATGAATGGCACATGTGCATTGAAAAGGGGTGCTAAACTCACACAATAAACTTACAGATTCATTCCAGAGAGAAGATCCATCCAGGACATGACCCTGACCTTGTTAAACATCGTATCATATGGTTCTGGATTGTGGTCATAGATGATACATATACCATAATCGATCTCTTTGTTTGAAAATAGTGTCTTCTCAAGTTCTTCAGAACTGAACTGTAAAAATGATAAGAATCAATGCACTAAGGGCTGTTCCATAATTAAATGTGTGGGTGTGGGTGGGGTCGGGAGGCACATTTTTCTTTACCCCACTACCCATCAAAAAATAATTAATTTTTATAATTGTTTCTTCACAAAGTATTTCTAAAACACCCACCACCCACCATATATGTAATAGAAGTGTCTCCCGACCCCCCCACATGTTTAATTCTGGAACAGCCCTTATGAAAAGTAAAATTTATTGGTATCAATAGATGAGGATTTGTACAATGTAAGTACCTTCAACATGTTCAAATTTGGCCAGAATTCAGACAGTTTAGCTGTTAAAAATTTTATAAAATCAGAAACAACAAGTTAGTTATATAAACAAAATGTACTTCCAATATAAATAATATAACGAATGTACATGTATATCAATACACAAAACATGAACTTGAACAGTAAAAACATTTGATCATTACAAAACTGCAAAGTACTGTAACAGAAAAATTATAGGCAGGGGATTTAATTTTTACTTCATCGATTAGACTATTGAATAAATTAGTTATATACATGTAGAAAAGATTACTTAAAAATCTGTCCGTCGAAAATGGCCAGATTTGGTTTTAACAGGAAGTATGTGAGCAGACCTGAAATCATATCCCACATTATGAGACCTCACCCTTATGCTGTATTCAAAATACCAAGTGGCTGTGATAAGTGGTTGCTGAGAAAAAAAAATGTTATGAAAACATATCTCCCCCCTCCCCACCCGTTTGCCTGCCAATTCCATTTTGGATGCAAATCAAATCATGGTTCGTGGTTCGATCCTCGTCCGGGGTGAAAATTTCATGAACCAATTTTCCGACTCTCTCTTGACACCATTTGCGAGGATGGTCTCAAGGAACGATGCTAGTCCTTCGGAAGGGACGAAAAAAGGTTGTCCCGTGTATGTGGAGAGCAATACCCCATGCACGTTAAAGACCCCTTTGTAGAGTTCGATAAGAGTAGGCTCAATGGGGGCCGCTGCAAAGGCCACACTCGCAAACTGCTAGCTGGAGAGGGATTTACAGAAGCATTAAGCTTGTTTCCCAATCCAGGATAAATAAATATGTTTAAACTAAATCATGTTAGCCCAATATAGATAGACAAATGAAAATGTCATATATGCTACACCTTTTGTCGGAGTCTTAACACCATATACTCACCTCGTGCATAGGACGTAGATACAGAACTCTACTCTTCTTACTCTCCAGTGCTCCTATATCATCTATCAGTGAGTTTTCATTCAGCTTTTTACAGTGAGTAAAATTTACTTTGTGTAACAATGTGGCATTTCCGACTGAGACATTTTTCAATACTCTACATGCATGACCTGAAAAGAAGTTATATGAACTATATACATTAACAAAATACTAGATAAAGATTTAGGTACACAAATATACACATTAAAAGTAACTTTAAGTTAACAATATTTACAAGTCAATATTTCAAAGTTTTTATTACATGTATATCTTCCTTTAGAAAGGAATATCAAAAGTGTGTTCTTGAAGTAGATGGTTCCAAAGCACATTTACACAAAACAGAACTTACAAATAAAGTTAAATGCATGTGTGTTAGGGTTTAATGCCCTTTCTGACATACCTCGGTCATATAGGGCAGTCAGATTAATAGTGGAGGAAACTGGAGTACCTAAAGGAAACCACCAACCTTGGGAAAGTAAATGACAAAACTAATCACTTAAATTTGGAAAGTCCTGTTTTTGTAATTTACAAGTGGGACTCGAACACCACCTTAGAGGTGATCTGGGAGGGCTTAGACCACTTGTCCACCCAGGCCCAAAGTTAAATGAAAGATATCAAGAGAATGTGTCATATGGTTCTCAGTAAACTGTGAAAGAGTTTTTAAAGTGATTATTCAGAAGATTGGAATTAAGATGAGAAACTGTGTCAAATTGACAGCTTTATTTTACTTCTGAAACCAACTATAAGCGTATACATACCAGATATTTTGTTGAGTTTAGGACAATCTTCTACCACAAGATCTGTTATTCCTACCATGTTTAATGTGACACATTGTAGAGTGTCTGAATGTAATCTTAAAACCTTAAATAAACAAGAAATTGTATGCATTCAATGAACAATAGTATCAAAAACACCCCGTTCATGATAGATTTTTCCCCAAAGGTATACACCCTACACATAATTGTCAACTGATGTCCAGAACACACACTTTGACTACACATAAATTGATTTTGAAAATTCCTTCAAAAGATCTGTTTTCTATTTGTTGTTGTTGTTGCTGCTTGCATGTTCTTTCCAACAGTGAAATTAACTTTAATACTTATCTTTATCGTGGCATTGTTTTTGTACATTTTTGAACTCCCATTCTTAAGTACCAAAAACTTAAGGTTAGTGAGGACAACTGTCATGTGACCAAAAACAGCTAAAAATGCAAAAATCAAGTGCAAATGTCACAAAAACCTTAAAACTTGTGTTAAATAGTTTCATTTAATAAAACTTAATCAAAATAGACTAATTTTGACAAAAATAAAACAACTATTCCTTCATAAATGAAATTTTCAAATAAATCAAGGGAGATAATCCTATTGAAAAATGACAAAAAAAATTACAAAGATTTGTATTGTAGACAGAAAAGTAAGCTGGTGACCCCCCGTTTTTATTGTTTTATTTCAAAATATATTGTATTTCATTGATTTTTATCAAATAAAAATAAATTTTAAATTCGTGGATTTTTTCTGCGACAAGATTTTATGCTAATTATTTTGCCTTTCCTGTATAATCTATAGTAATTTGGGAAAACTTTGAGCCTTAATTTTGGGAAAACAAGCCTGGAAAGGGGGTCCAATATTTCTACACAAGATAAAGTATGTACCTAATACTAATATATCAAAAAATTGGACATTTTAAATTCGGCATTATTTTTGGGGTCAGGTGTCCTCACTAACCTTAATTAATATACTGCCATACCTATAAATGAGTTTTTAAAAGACCAGATATACATGTATTAAGGTACCCTTTGAAATTCTTTCAATGCCTTGAAAATATTTTTGTTCCTTATTTTTTCTTTTCTGTTTATATATACTACAAATAGATTTTTTTTAAGGGAAGGGGTGTTCTATTTAAAGGTGTATAATGCAAACAAAGAACAAATTCTGGTTTAAGGAACTTTTACAGTATTCACAGTTAACTTTTTGAGGCACAAGCCTGAAAATTGTTATTTTTACTATTTTTCTTTACATTTAATTGGCTTGTAACTCAATATTTTAAGGAAATTTTACTGGTCCGAAAGCTATTCTACTGGCCAGGGCCGTCAGACTTGTGGCTAAATTCAAAGACTGCTTTTAGTACATGTATACCTGTTGAAAATCTTCTTCCATAACTGGGTCACTTGTACTTGTAGTTTTACTACATGTTTTTGGAGACTTCTTTAATCTCTGTATAACCTTGATGTAACCACTGGTACCACCTGAAACAGAGTATGGATCTCAAAATGACGCTTATACCATACACCATGTACATAGGTTGACCTGAATGCAAATTTTGCTGAATGTCTATATAAATTTATGAAAATATTATTCCCTGCCCAAAATGAGAGTGCCCAAGGCAACCAGGCAACCTATTATTTCCAGCTTTGCCTAAAACGTTCATACATGTACATCATCATGAAAGGGCCATGTGCATGGGGTTGTAACCAATACTATGCAAATTACAAGGTGTAAATATCAAACAGAAAATCTGACAAAGTCAAAAATGGCTGGATTTTGTTAAACCGGAAGCTGGGGAAATATACATGTATACCTAAGGGTATTCTGGTGCCCTGGAGAACTGAAACTAGACAGTATAATAAAATACCAACTGCAAATCCAGCTGATGTTGTGTCCCTGTTTTCATGTCAATCTGAATGTTATTACTTTTTTGTAGACAATTATAAGCTCCTGCTCGCGGGAGCTTAATTGACTGAATATGATGCCTTTAACCGGAACACTTACCGTATAAGCTAGTCACAAGTTTGCATCCAATAGCACTTAATGCAAAATTAACTAATTTTTCCTATTTTGTAATTTCATTTTTTAAAAATAAATTACATAATTATTAACAATTTGTAATAAATAAATTTGATTAAAATACTGCAATTCGATTGGACAAAATTTTTTTTTCATATCCCAATGAAAAAAAAATCATTGGGAAACGCCCACTTTTTACAGAAAGTGTCACCATTTTATTTCTTTTATAAGTAAGATTTTCATGTTTTTTTAATTGTTTTGGAAATTTATTTATAAGAAATGACTGTACTAATTTTTTTTTCATTGGGGATATGAAAAAAAAAGTTTTGCACATTAAGTATAATCCGCGTTGCGGATTATACAATGTGCAAAATTTTTTTTTCATACCCCAATGAAAAACAAGAGTTAACACTAAAGTATGTCTCGCCTGCCGGCACCATCAGAAACAATTATTCTTTCTTACTTCCACTATATTTTGAATTTACATGGATTTTCAGTTTCTGAGATCAAAAGATGTGTATAGAACCTAAACATTGCAAATACATGCAATAAAAATAATCAAAGTCACTCAACCAGAAAATCAAGGTCAAGGTCAAAAGTGGTTTCTTACTTCCACTATATTTTGAATTTACATGGATTTTCAGTTTCTGAGATCAAAAGATGTGTATAGAACCTAAACATTGCAAATACATGCGATAAAAATAATCAAAGTCACTCAACCAGAAAATCAAGGTCATGGTCAAAAGATGGGGATGCAACTGTGCTAAGCTACTACTGGGGCATATGCATACCAAGTTTCATCAACCTAGGACCTATAGTTCTTGAGATATGAAGGTGCTTGTATTGAAAATTGTCAAAGTCATTCAACCGGAAAATCAAGGTCAAGGTCAAAAGATGGGGATGCAACTGTGCAAAGCTACTACTGAGGCATATGCATACCAAGTTTCATCAACCCAGGACCTATAGTTCTTGACATATGGAGGTGCTCGCAAAACTTTTCCATTGCTATTATATGTATTGAAAATTGTCAAAGTCACTCAACCGAAAAATCAAGGTCAAGGTCAAAAGATGGGGATGCAACTGTGCTAAGCTATTACTGGGGCATATGCATACCAAGTTTCATCAACCCAGGACCTATAGTTCTTGAGATATGGAGGTGCTCGCAAAACTTTTCCATTGCTATTATATGTATTGAAAATTGTCAAAGTCACTCAACCAGAAAATCAAGGCCAAGGTCAAAAGATGGGGATGCAACTGTGCTAAGCTACTACTGGGGGTCTGGGGCATATGCATACCAAGTTTCATCAACCCAGGACCTATAGTTCTTGAGATATGGAGGTGCTCATAAAACTTTTCCAAAAAGTTAACGCCGCCGTCGCCGCCAGTAAAGTAACACCCATGTCCCGCTCTGCTTCGCAGGCGAGACAAAAAATTATGACAGTCATTCCTTAATTAATATAAATATTTTGAGTATTCCAAGCTATGAGATGTTTTAGATATATATTGAATTTGGTAATTAATGAGAAATAAATTTCAATAGAAGCAAAATCTGATATTCAAAGATAACTAAAAGCACAACCCTACAATGCTGCACCTGATTGAATGTAAATTTAACAAGAATAATTTAAATGAGCTACGTTACTGTGGATTCATTTATTTTCGTGGGTATCAATTTTTGTGGTTTGATGAAAAAGATTAGTTTGTAGATTCTTAAATTTGTGGTTCTGAGGGCTGTAGATCAATGTTTCATTTCCTTTTTGCTAGACATCAAATTCCATTGGTTAAGGCCACCCACAAAAACCACAATAACTGATACCCAGCAAAAAATAATAAAAGCACTGTATTCTATGTTTTCTAGCACATGACTTCATCAAATGTTTTTACTTTTAAAACATGATAATTATAAATGGCATATATACATACATGATGTACCAGAATTGGGTGATGACAGTCTAAGATTAGCATTCCTAACATCATTGACATTCACCTGACACCAGCGATCCACCATCACTACAATACATACAGAAGAATCCATCGTGGAGTTCTTCACCATCTTGTCTTGCAAGTCCTCAACATATTCAGATTTTCGTTTTCTAGTTACAGACACAGACTTTTTTGTCTCTTGATTTTGCTTCTTAAATTCCTCCTTTGCTTGAGATCTTGTTAAACGTCTACAAGAGCTACTTTCACTTTCACTTTGTCCAGATAAGTTTTCCATTTTTAGAGATTTATAAGTTGTATCTTCAATTTCTTGTCTCCATAAAACTTCCTCTTTACCAGTTTCTTCATCTCGCTTTACCAAAGTAACACAGTGGTTTCCACTTCTTTTAGCTCCAGATTCAACTTTGACCTCTTTGCATTTTTCCTTGCTCTCAAAAGCATATGGACGTATCTTAAGAATTGTCTGTTTTTTATTGTTTTCATAATCTTTGCCCTTATTTGAAGGTTTTTGACTGAGTATATTAACTTCTATTTCTCCTATTTCTGAATTGATATTGCTTTCTTCCTTTACATCTGTTTGTGTAAAACCTTCAACACTCGTACTTGCATTTTCTGTTTTTGATGTTTGGTTTATTTCTTGCTCTGTTAGCTTCTTATCATCAGAATCTTGTTTGTGATGAGAATTTTTCTTCACAAGTCCTTTCTTTTTACCGTAAAGACTCTTTCCACTTCTAGTTGTCATGACATTTGTATTTGAACAAGAAGAACTACATGTATTGTCAGCAGTCCCAGAAATACATGTTTTTGAATTTCCAGTTGAAACACAATTTTTTATTTTGTTTTCTTCTTTTTCAGCTTGTGCAGAATTTGATGTTTCACCCTTTTCTGTCCTAAAATTTGACCTCTTGACCTTACGACACTTGTCACAAAATTCACTTTTGCCAGCTTTATCAATATTTTTATTTAATGATGTTGAGCTTCTTAGGGTCTTTCTTAAATTTTCATTATCAGAACACATACATTTATCTGTTAATTCAGTTCTTTGGTTACTCAAATTTGATGAAAAATCATTAGTATCACCACATTTTGAGGAAGATGATATACTTTCATTCTTTTCACTCGCATGTCCTTTTTCATTACATGTTTCAATGCCACTAGATGAAGATCCGCAAACAGCCTCATTTGAAGAGTTCTTTTCTGTAGTAGCATCTTTTACAGATTCTGATTGGTTATCCTGACGACCTAAACTTTGATATGATTGGCTAGGTTTTGAATGAAGGTTTAAAACTTGATCTGATGGACTGAAACTACTTTCCAAATCAATATTTCTACATTCATTTATAATTTCTTTCTCGACAGGGGTTAAAGATGACGTTTTTTTGGATACATTATTTTCATCAGTTTTATTGTTGTCACATTGGATGTTTTCAACATTAATTTTCTCAGACTCAGAAGATGTGGAAGCTTTGGACTCATTTTCCTTTACAGACTTTTGGTCATCTTCATTTGTATCTTCAATGCTATTGTTTTCCTCACTTTGATTGGCAGGTTGACTAACATGAATAATTTCAACTTGAGGAGGCTGAACCTCATTTTGATTGGCTGGTTGATTAATTTGAATAATTTCAACTTGAGGAGGCTGAACCTGATTTTGATTGGCCGGCTGGTTAATTTGAATAATTTCCACTTGAGGAGGCTGTATCGCATCTTGATTGGCTGGCTGATTAATTTGAATAATCTCAACTTGGTTGTTAGCCTGATTCTGATTGGCTGGGTTGTTATTATTGTTTCCTCCATTGTTATTGGCTACATCAGCATCAGGTGGCAGATTATGGTTTATAGGTCCATCAGGTAAGAGAGATGAAGCTAAACCAAAACCAGTTCCAGCACTCAAACCAACTCTGAAAAAAATCTTTAGTTGAAACAGAAGAACCAAAAGGTCAAATGCCTAATAAAAAATCTAATGAATATGATATCCATGTAAGTCCTTAACCCAATTTGGCATAAACTAGATTAAAATTGATGGCAATGTGACGGGTGTGTTCACTGTGATGCAACAAAAAGGAACTGTTTACCTTTCTAACCACTGAAATGTTAAATTTATTCCATTCAAATGTTCATAACTTTTCACAATTCTTTTGTTTTGCTTTAAAAATAATATGAGACAGGTTTAACCTGTAACACTCCCGAAGTAACATTGTACATTTTTGTATTTTCAAATATTTTACAAGCTTAAAATAAATTTCAAAATGACTATAATGCGATGATTTGAAAAAAATTATGTTCAAAATAAAATTAAACTAGCTTTTCCTATAGGTCAATTGTGTGCTTAATGAAGTACGAAATTTTCAAAGAGAAAGCTTTAAAAAGATGCTGAAAGTTCAGGAAAAACAAGCGTGCTAAACCAGACGTTGAAGGAAAATTCAGCTCATAGTACTACAAAAATATTAACATTTCTACCATTATCACTCCCTTCAGGAGCGTATCAGCACTTCATTAACATTACCTTGAACAGCCTTTTGGAGGTTCTCTAAACATGCATTCTAAATGGATGGACTCGAGCATCATCAGTAAAGGTAAAAAGTTACAAAAGTCCTCCAGATTTATCCAATGGCATCTCTTCAATACAAGCTCTCGGAGAAAGTCATATGCATTTACGCCTGAAAAGATCAGAAAATTTGTCAAAACAAAACACAATAACTGAAAATGCATGTATTACACAAATATGTACATTTCAAATTAAGGTTGTTTTTCAATTTGTGTGAGGTAGTTCTCTTCACTTGGTTCTTGTCGCATGCATAGGTATTCCTTAACTGAAAAATTCTTTCCAATTCATTTCTTCTATTTCTTAAATGTTATAAATCAAAAGGTTATATGGTTTCTCCGATGTTCACATTCGAAATTTTATGGAAGACATCAAGCCCTCATAGACAAATATGGAAATTCTATCTCTTAGATGAGTGCAGATGCTGGTTTGTCATATAGTTTTGTTCTGTCTTTCTTTACTGAATTTGAATCGATATAATGACTGTTACAGGGGTCGACATTAACTTTTAAATCCCCTTGTCCCGTCGGACAAGTTACAGCTAAGTTTTACTTGTCTGAAAGTACAAAGTACTTGTCCGAGTTTTTACCTAGAATGACGTAGAGGCATATATATTTAAAGGAATTTTTTTTAAATATAAATAGAATGGACTGAACCTTAACCATATTAACAAACTTTATTTTAATTGTGTTTTCAATTTTCTATGAAGATTTAACTGTCCTCTTTTGACTACGACTCCAATACACCATAATTACTTTCAGTTTATAGCATTATTGAACTATTTATATAACTATAATATCGATCAACTATCTGATTGGTTGATAATTAAATGGCCATGAAGGAATGCGTGATCATCACTTCGTAGTGCTCGGGTATCTTACTATGTATTATCGGTTATACAAGAGAAGTTTCGAAAAACTGATTTCCAATTGGATATGATATATTTAATTAACCAATAGGAATAGGGTTTTAAATAGAATGTTCTATAATTATACTTTGGTTTTCCTTTTTGAGAAAATTTATACAAAATGGCGACCGATTAATGAAAAACGACAATGAAAGAAGGTTCAAATCACAGTTTTTAAAGAAATTAACTTCGGAAATGACGAAACTAGGAAAGTACCGGTAATATAGTTATTATAAATATTTTTTCACTTGCCCGATCGGACAAGCTGGATTTAAGTTTTAGTTGTCCGACTTCGCATTTCACTTGTCCCGGGCAATCGGACAACCGTTAATGTCGAACCCTGTGTTAGCTGGACCAGGGGTGTGCTATAGTAAGCAGAAACAGCTTATTTGTCCAGAGCACATGAGTTCACTTTTGTTATGACTTGAGTTTGTGGTGTGGATAGCTATTCAGTTGTTTTTTTCAAGAGCAAATGATTTCACTCTCGATATGACTCAAGTTTGTGATGTTGATTGCTTTTCTGAAGCTGTTTTATGTTTATTTTTGCAGTACATTTCTTCATGTTGCTCTTGTTCGCATTTACTTGTTTGTCTTTAATTTGCCCTTTCAGACTTTTGGCATTTGAATGCACCTCTGAGCTTCTCTCAAGCTACTAGTCAAGAGTTTTCAATTTTTTTTCCTTAAACCCAGTTGTGAAACATTCCCTATTATTTCTACCTGGTGACAGCCAATCAGTGGGTTTATGCAAATGAGGACAGTTGTAAATCTCAAGATATTTCAATGTTGTGAAACATTCCCCTGCTGCTTTCATTCCTACATCACAGATAGTTGCTGGTGCTTCTACAATATCTGCTAAGCCTTCAAACACCAAGTCATCATTAGTCCAATTTCCTAGGGAACAATAATGGAAATACAGAACACATTCACAGAATCAACTTTAAACAAAACAATATACAGTGTCAGATTCATACTTTTTATTTTCCAGTCATTTTTCCCAGCCGTTTTTTTCTCTAAATTTTGTTGAAATGTGGGACACTTCAACCTGTAGATAAACCTAAGTATGAAATATCCGGTTTATATGTGAAAATTGATGAAACAGGCAAAATTTTATGATGATTTTTGTTTGTAAATACTCTGATCTATATGTGTACAAAGTTTCATGATGATACCAAATTTCATTCATGGTAAACACTTCAACCTGTAGGTAAACCTTTTTGGGATGAACTGCCAGAAGGACCAACTGACCCAAACACTATATGCCCCCTACTTTTGTAGATGGGGCATAAAAATTTTGAAAATCAGGTAGTTAGTCAAGCCCTAAAAATACCAAACCATGCAAGCAGTTTTAGGAAAGAAACCAAAAAGTATGTTCAAAACAGTGCCAAATCCAAAGATGTATAAATTTTCATACATAAATGGTTAACTGATGCCAGACGGAAGATAAATCTAAGAATAAAACAAGTTTTAGCTTGTTTATTGTTTTGACTGTATTTTCTTTCATATACCTGATTCTTGGAAAGGTTCTGTGTATCCTAAAGATAGGCGATGGAAAGCCGGAAATCTTGCTGATGCCATCTTCAGTGCCAAGAACAAACTGTCTTTTGATAATGATGGCTGTAAATACATCTCTTCTAGACTGAAATTCACAGATAATATAGAGTCTTATAATAAAGTACATGTAGATATGTGATTTCCTAAATTGAAATAAGAGGTAAAGAGCGAAACACTGTCATTGTTTTTATTTTGTTGATTTTAATTTCAATCTGTATAACAGTAATCATACCATCAATATATCTGTAAGATCTTTTTAGATGTGGTTTAAAACTTTCAATTCAGCTTTAAGATCAAGCACCCGAAAAACCTTCAAAAGTGGCAAAACTAAAGTTTAAACAATCTATTGCCTTCTCATGGGGTTTTTGATTACATGATTCCCAGGCCATTTTAAAGGTGATTACTTGATTACAAGAGCAAATATTTATTGATTATTTGATTACCAAGGTATGAATTTTTGATTACTTGATTCCCATTGGGAAACAGTTTTTGATTACATTTCTAAAAAATATATGATTATTTGATTACACTGGCAAAAAAATGCTGATTACTTGATTCCTGGTACCCCCCATGAGGAGCCCCAATCTAATCAAAGAAGGACTTTTTAATAACATCTGCCCAAATGGACATTCCACCTAGAATTTAAAACAAGCCATGGACATTTTGCTCTTAAATGTTAATTTCATAGGCGGATCCAGAAGGGGGCCCGGGCCCCCCTTTTGGCGGAAAAATTTGGTTGAATATATAGGAAATCATTGAAGCCTGACCAAAGCAGGCCCCCTCTTAGGCCAGTAATGGCCCCCCTCTTTTCAGAATTTCTGGATCCGCCTCTGAATTTGAACCACTTAACATTATGATTAACATTTTCTATGATTCATACCAACATGACCAACCTTTCTGAAGAAGCAATAGCCAGGAATCCCAAGTCCATTACAATAGCATGTTTACATGCTCCAAACTTCAATGTCTGCATGTGTTTAAATCTGTGGATTCGTAAACTTTCACCTATTACATGATGTAGCAATCCACCTGTTTTAATGAAACTGAAATCTTAGCAGTGTTCTCCCCAGATATTTCTTATACCATGCTGGTATTTGCAATTTTCAATTTTCAAAATAGCATCTTTAAAATTATAGCCTCATATTCCTTTTAGAATATATGAAAGATAACTACAGATGGCATCACATTGCCAAGATGCTATAAGGGCCTGGGGAGAACACTGATTTTAGTCAAGAATTACATGCAAATACCGTTTAATAATACATAAGTTACATGTATCTATGCAAATCAAAAGGAAATTAAGTTCCCTAACATACCTAAGTAGTTCTGATATTGAAGATTTGAATGGCTTTTGATATATTTCTTATCTATTTGGAAAACTGAAACTCTAACCATCTATTTGAAAAACTGAAACTCTAACCAGATATGATTGTGGTGGACATGGAATAAATTGGTCATTCCCACATGTAGGCCGATATATATAAATATGCCGATTGTGCTATCGGGAACGAGTTAGAAGATATATTTATTGAGAAACATGAAACAAACAATGAAATAGAGTGTCCAATAGTACACCAGCAAGTCGATGGAAGAGCAAACAATGTCTCATTCAAAACATCACCTGACAAAATAGATGTCTGGAAAAGCACAATGATTACTTATTTTGGACAAAATAAAACCATCCTCCTCAAAGGAGGATCAGTGATCAGGATTGTTTGTGACCTCCAACCTGATACTAACTGTTCCATTAAATGTAATTTTTACAAAACTGGCTCTGTAGTAATACAAGGAGGAAAATGTGTTCAATTTAAAGATTTACACTTTGACAAATTGAAAGAACTGGTCAATAGTAATGACAAAGCCGCATGCTCAGATTCCAATGCTCATGACACCAACAATACTATAATCGAGAATATCCAACAGGACAATGAAAGTTTAATAGACACATCACTGACAACTGAAAAACAAATACATGCTAATGACAATGTAACCTCTACACCAATTCGACCAGACAAAGTGAAACTGTTATCACCGCTGACTCCGAAGGAACGCTTAGTTCAACACAGTCAAACTATATCCACAAAACTTGAGAATGTTACCTCATCCCTATCAACAATTGAATCAACTTTGCAATCATTTATAACATTGTTAGCAGAAATTAAATCCGAAACAGATAACATTTCTCCCTCAATCAAGTCTAGTATTTCAGATATGTGTCACACTTCAAATCAAAAACTAGGTCAAATGAAGGATCAAATAGAGTGTGTTAACAAGAAGATTACACACTGCAACTCAACTATAGATTCTCTTCATACCAAAATAAACATTATTGACACAAAGCTAAGAGAACAAAATGATAAAATAGCCAAAACTAGTGACAATAACGCACTCAACTTAGGTAACATCCAAACAAAAACATTGGAAAGCCTTGAATGTATGCAGGAAGAAATACTCAAAATTAGTCAAAGGATTTCTGCTCTAGAGCATGTAGAGCAAAAAATAGACAGCAAATGGATCAAAACCACCACGTATAATGAACCAAAGCCTCAACCTGAGTCAACAAAACACAAACAATATGAATCCCAACCCCAAGATGATTTCTTTACAGAATCACCAAGCATGATGAGAAGTGATAACACACAAACCAACCTAGGAACTAAAGAGTGTAATTACTTAATCCTCAGTGACTCTATTTTGCGTAGAATCATGCCGAAGAAATTTACTCCTCAAGGAATCACAATCAAAAGATTTATTCGAGGAGGGGCACTAACATGTGAAAGTTTTATAAAAAACTATGGAAGGAAGCTTGTCCCTCAAAACATTCTTATACACATAGGAACCAGAGACATACAAAATGGACGTACTGAATTAAACAACGAGGAATACAAAAATTTGTACTCGACCATTGTTGCCACCTGGCCAGAAGCCAACATTTACATCATGCCAATCATACGTAGAAAAGATACCCCAATGGAAGTGATAAACAAAGCCAACAGTGTCATAACACAAGAATGTTCAAAATTTAAGTCCATCACTTTACTGAAAAATTTCAACCCTACTGATGATATGTTTTTTGACCAAGTTCACCTTAACTCCAGAAAGGGACTACCGGCAATTGTAAAGCACCTTAAAATTGGCATGAAAATGTACAATAAAGATCAACTCCAAAACTTTGAAGGCATGTCAAAGAGAAACATTCAACAAGAGTCATTTACAAAATACAATGATAACAACCAATTCAATAGAAATCAATATCCGTACAAGGATGGACAACCACACAGCGGTGGATTTGGAATGCCACACTTTCCATGGATGCCACCTACTGGTAACTTTCCACCATGGCAAAATCCTTGGTTCTGGCAACTGCCCCCTCAACTACCTCATGTGAACCGGGTACATTCATAACTCATAATTATATACATGTAGTTCATGTTGCTCTTTGATTATACTGTGAAAATGTGATACATATAATGTCTGATATATGGTTTAGATTCATTTTGTTTACTCACCTGCTAAAATATGTTGGTAGATTATTATTGTATACTGTATTATATATATAATTTTTTTTTTTTTTAATTTTTATATTTACCTTTTTTGAATGGTAAATTTAATTTTCATGTTTTATTGTTTGCACTTACATTATAACATTTCTTAAGTAAAATTTATCAGATACACTCTGTTCAGATATGGTTCAAATACCAAAAATATAAGCATTTAAGGCATTTTATCATTGGGTTTTTACAAAGATATTGAATGTTATAAAATGATAGACAAAATATTAAAATCTGCTGTCTGGAATATAGAAGGGTTATCTGATTATAAAATTTCTGATCCCCATTTCATACACAGTCTAAGTAAATTTCATGTAGTTAGTTCTGTTGAAACTTGGTTAAATGATACCGATACCAGGAAAGATATTCCTGAATTTTGTTTGATTGATAAAAGTACAAGGTTAAGGCATAAGAAAGCAAGAAGAAATTCAGGCGGCATATCAATATATGCCAAAAGTTCCATAGCTAAAGGTTTTAAAAAATTACCTCAAAAACATGGTCCTGATATTTTATGGATAAAATTAGATCATACATTTTTTAAAACAAACTATGATATTTTTATTGCTACTGTTTATATATCTCCTGAAAACTCCAATTACTACTCAGATGGAATAGAACCATTATTTGAAAAGTTATTATCAGATATTGTTCACTACAGTAGTTTAGGACAAGTTATGGTTCAAGGTGATTTTAATGGACTTGTGCATGGTAAGGTTCCCTCTTTTATTAAAAAAGTTGTAATGGCCTGTAACTTCTTAAAAATATAAATTATTACATTGTTTTCAATGAAAAAATGGTGTTCTATATAACATCTGAAAAATAGATAACTTTCAGACCATTCCTGCAACTTGTTGCGAAGAAATATTAAATTGAAGACCTAGAAAATGGGGAAATTTTCAAAATATGAGTGGCCACCTGATTTTTATCTCTTTTTATAAAACTGATAATTTTATTAGTACAAGATATAATTGGTTGAACATTTAACCAACTTACAGAGAAATTTCTGCCGCTCATTTTGATATACAGAACATAGCAATCTATTAAGTTATGCCTTTTCTATGCACTTGACTTCCAAGGGAGACAGTGTGTAATAAAGATAACTTTTTTTATTGATCAATATTTTGAATTATAATGTTTATAAAATAGTACAGTTAATGATCCTTTCTTTTGTTTGGTTTGATAGCAATTTAGTGTTATTTTTAGCAGGAAATTAATTTTTGATAATAAACTATGTATATTTTCTGAAAAAACAAGCTTAAAATTGAGGTTCCAATTTTCCGAAACAAGGCTGTCCCATACGTAATACATTATATTCAGGTTATTGTACAAAAGAAGATCACTCAATTAAAGGTATTAATTCAGCCAGATAGAAAGACAAGATCAAATAAAAAAAGTATCAGGTTTTTTGTTTTATTTAAATTTTTTGGCCCTCAAACTTGATTCCGAAATGTCCCATACGTAAGATTTTGATGTCCCATACGTACAGACAACTTCAGTTGTGTATTGCTGTTCTATCATCAAGGTTTTACTGACTGAACAGCATTCATTATGTAAACCAAAGTCTGATATCCCAAAAATGTCCATATTTACGAAGCATACTCACTTTGTTTAGAAATGAGAAGCCAATATGGTTTTTCTAATTCAAGATAAGAAGCACAAAATTTTCTTGGTAACAAAAGTTTTGACTAAATGAAAATGATTAAAACTCTTTTTCTTAGTTAAATGAGCATAGAAATCAAAATATAAAAAAAGCTAAATAAAGGAAAATATTATTCGCAAAGCTAATAATTACCCTTTCAATACTTCAAGTATATTTGTCCCATACGTAAGATAACAAGTTTCCCTTATTCTAAAATGATTCTATGATAAAAAAGATACAGAACATAGCTGAAAATTGTGAAAAAAATATTGGATAGCTTTCATGTTTCAATTTTAAGTATTGTTCAAAGTATTTTTTAAAGGATATGACCATAAGATTTTACCAAAAAGAATAATGTACCAAGATTCCCAATATTTTATTTCAGAAATATACAAAATATTAAAAGATTTAACATGATAGATGTTTTGATTTCATGTATTGTTGAGCTTGAATAGTTATGGCTCTTTACACTAGTAATTACTAGTTAGAAACACACAATGCATTTAATGAAAATTAAGCTTATTGAATATCTTACGTATGGGACAAATTTTACCTCAACGACTGTAATATTTTAGAAATGCAATAAAATCACCAGAAAAAAGCTAAAATCTTCAGTAGAAACAACAGAAACAAAATCTCTGTCAAAAAATACTGAAATCAGATAAAAACATGCCCTAATTGCCAACAAAATAATTCTTGACGCTCGTATAATCTTACGTATGGGACTGACTCAATTTACCTTTTTTGCCAAATTAATAAAACTCACTACATAAATGTTGAAATAGTTAGTGCAGTTAAATATTTGAATTCATAAATTTTAAAGATAATCAAAATCTACTTTGAAGTCAGCCTGTAGAAAGAGTTCACATAAATGCATTTATAACATGTATAGTTCTGTACGTTTTTGTATCAGTTTTAATTTCCGGTCAGCTTTCAGTCTATTTTCTTGATATTATAACATTGTACATGTATAAACTATGTTAGTTAATATTGTATTAGCATGTTAATATTTCTGAACATAAGATTTATAAACTGACATACACTAAAACCCACTCTGTCAGTTTCCATTTTCAATATTACGTATGGGACATTTTCTATTGCATTTTGATTTAAATAATAATATGAAAAAATTTATTTAAAAAGGGTGATTTTGTGTAATACAAATTTATGATGCATGTTTTCTCAAAATTAAAAAAAATTATTTAAATGATAATTGACAGTCTCATTTTTAGCTGATTTTATATAAAATTTCTTACGTATGGGACAAAATCACCTCTAAACTGTTCAGTCTGATATTAGTAACAGATAAACGGCCCGATAGAATTGTTTTGCTGTGAATTGTTAGGAAACATCCATAACATCCAGTAGTATAATAATATTTGCCAGTAGGAATTATGCTTTTTAGAAAGGAGTCTACTATATGCCATTTTATAATAAAATTCTTAAAGGCACATGCATTAAATACACTGTATGTCAAACAGTAAATCAAAGATGTATGGTTTTGTGATTTTTTATTTTAGTTCCTAATCGGTTTTCTAAAACTGATAAAACATGTTACCAGAATACTTTTCTAAGAAATATATGGTACTGAATAAGCATTTGTCCCATACGTACAGATTTTTATACCATGGTCTGAAAATGTTTAAAAAAATTTAGTTTTCATTAGAAAGTTATCTTTTAATGTTTAAATTTTATTCGTTTCAGAATAAATTAAAGTTAAACAAATCCAACATATTTTATTTTCAACCCTTCTTGGCCACTACAATGGTAACCTTACTGTGCACAGGTCCTAATGGATACACTAAAAATAACCCTGATTATGTCGCACATGATAATACTTTAAGAATATACCAAGGGGACAAGTATCATGTGGCTGATTCAATAAGCCCCAGAAATAATCAAGACAGTAAATCAACTAATAAAAGTGGTAAACTTCTTTTAAATATATGTCAAGAATCTGGATTAAAAATACTAAATGGTAGAACAATTGGTGATTTATCAGGAAAATATACTTGTATTACATATAATGGATGTAGTGTTGTGGACTATATTATTGTTTCTAATGATATATTTAATATTGTAGCTGATTTTACTGTACATGACTTCACTTCTTTATCAAACCATTGTATGATTAGTTGTTCATTGTTAACAAATTTTCATGTTAAGAGCAGTTTTCAAAGTTCATTAGAACGACTTCCATATAAATTTATATGGACTAAAGAATCAATTGGATTGTATACACAGAACATAAATAGCAACGAAAGTAAACATAAACTTGATAATTTTATGACAGATAAATTTAATGACATTAATTTAGCCACTGAGTCCTTAGCTTCTATTTTACGAGAGAATGCCAAAAAATCTGCTAAAATTTGTAAACCTCCTAGCAATATTAGAAGTAAAAAAACACCTAAAACTCGACACTGGTTCACAGAGTCATGTAAAGACCTCAGGAACACGGTAAAAAACTATGAAAAACTTGTGAATAAATTTCCTGAAAATGATGAGTATAGAAAAAAATTCTATTCTTTTAGATCAAAATATAGACGTCTTTGCAAATATGAAGAAAAGTCATACAAAAACAAAATCTGTTCAGAAATAAGCAATAACTATACCAAAGATCCAAAAGTATTTTGGGACATGATAAACAAACTAGAGAGGGAATCATCTGTTGGAATTGAAGATACTGATATTCCCAAGGATGATTTCATATCTTTTTATGAAAAATTAAATAAAGCTGACACTACAAATAGTAATGAACAGCAAAAAATTACACAAGAATTTGAGAATCTAAAATCAAATATTAGTTCTTCTTCTCTCTCAAGTGAGTTAAACAAAGAAATCACTTGTGAAGAAATAATGAAAGCAATTAAATTACTTAAAAATGGTAAAAGTGCATCTTCAGATCTTATTTATAATGAAATGTTGAAGAATGGCACCTCACCATTAATTCAACCACTTTGCAAACTTTTTAATTTGGTCTTTTCACAAGGTACCTTTCCAAAGTCTTGGAATGAAAGCTTTCTAGTTTTATTGCATAAAAAAGGTAATAGATTTGACCCTAACAATTATAGGGGGATTTCTATTAGTTCAAACTTAGGAAAATTATTTAACAAAATAATATATAACCGTCTACTAGAATTCATTAATAATAATTCTCTAATAAGTAAGAACCAAATAGGATTCAAAGAAAAGAGCAGAACCTCTGATCACATTTTTACCTTAAAAACAATCACTGATAACTATAAACAGAAAAATCAAAAAGTGTTTACTGCCTTCATTGACCTTAGGAAGGCCTTTGACACAGTGTGGCGAGTTGGTCTTTTTTATAAATTACTAAAACAGAATATTCCAAATAAAATTTATAAAATTATATACTCTATGTATACTGATACTATGTGTAAGATTAAATTTTCAAATGGTCTAAGTCAGCCATTCATATCTGAAAGAGGTGTCAAACAAGGTGATGTTTTGAGGCCTCTCCTTTTTAATTTTTTTATAGATGATATAACAAAAAAACTTGATGACAATAAATACGACCCAGTTGTCCTGGGTGGTGTTTCAGTAAACATTCTTCTTTATGCTGATGATATAGTATTAATATCTCAGAGTAGGGAAGGGTTGCAAAACTGTTTAAATGCCATGCAGGAATACTGTTCAGTATGGAAATTACATGTAAATGTTGATAAATCTAAAGTAGTAGTATTTAATTCGAATGGTAAAACCTATTTAAATCAATTCAAATATAATGACTTTTATATAGAAACAGTCTCGCAGTATTGTTATCTAGGCATTTTATTAAAATGCAATGGCAACTTTAATCTAGCAATTAACATGCTCATGGAAAAAGCTAGAAGAGCTTATTTTAAAATAAAAAAGCTAATTGGTTTAAATAACCCATGTAAATTACTAGAAAAACTCTTTGACACACTTATTTTACCCATTATCACATACTGCAGTGAAATATGGGGAATTTTCTCAAACTTTAAAGATACTGAACCATATGAAAAAATTCATATTAAATTTATAAAAGAAATTTTAGGTGTACATTGCAAAGCTACCAATGATGCTTGTCGAGCTGAATTAGGTCGACTTCCCATAAAAAATAAAATTTTGTACTCTAGTATCAAATATTTAGTACATATCTTAGACTCAGACCACTCTCTAGTAAAAAATGTTTTTGAAAATTCAGTCAATTCAAACAACTGGTTTATCAAACTGAAATCAGTACTAAATAATTTAGGATTTTCCTTTATTAACAATTATATAAACTCACTTAAACTTTACTTAAATCAAATAAAAATTAGGTTAAATGATCAAAATCTTCAAAATCAAAACTCAATTATCAACACATCTTCAAAATTAGAGTTTTTTAGAAAAATCTTTAAACAAGAGGCTCCCAGGAGCCTGAATCGCTCACCTGGTCTCGATGTCAACCCTATGAATACTTTGTAGAGCTAAATGAGCTGAACATTTAAGCAAGCAACAGCTTTTCTCTATCTGCAATAGTTTTCATTCTATAGGCCAAAAACATTATTTTTCGCCTTTAAGGGGCTGTAATCCCTACAGCTACAAGGGGTCATCTGACAACTTCGACCCTATGGAGACATTTGTAGAGCTAAATGAGCTGAACATTTAAGCAAGCAACAGCTTTCCTCTATCTGCAATAGTTTTCATTCTATAGGCCAAAAACACTATTTTTTCGCCTTTAAGGGGCTGAAACCCCTATAAGGGGTCATCGGACAACTTCGACCCTATGGAGAATTTTGTAGAGCTATATAAGCTGAACATTTAAGCAAGCAACAGCTTTCCTCTATCTGCAATAATTTTCATTCTATAGGCCAAAAACACTATTTTTCGCCTTTAGGGGCTGAAACCCCTATAAGGGGTCATCTGACAACTTCGACCCTATGGAGACTTTTGTGGAGCTATATAAGCTGAACATTTAAGCAAGGAACAGCTTTCCTCTATCTGCAATAGTTTTCATTCTATAGGCCAAAAACACTATTTTTCGCCTTTAAGGGGCTGAAACCCCTATAAGGGGTCATCTGACAACTTCGACCCTATGGAAAATTTTGTAGGGCTAAATGAGCTAAACATTTAAGCAAGCAACCGCTTTTCTGTATCTGTCATAGTTTTCATTCTATAAGCCAAAAACATGAAAAAATGCTATTTTTCACCTTAAAGGGGCCGTAACTCCTATAAGGGGTCATCTGACAACTTCGACTCTATGAGGACTTTTGAAGAGCTTTTGATGCTGAAGCAGCAGAGTGGCATCAGATTTCATCTATCTCTTATACTTTTTGATTTACAAGCCAAAAACAGTAGTCTGACCCCCCTGGTCTATTTTTAGTAACGGAGGCCATGTTGTTTAGACGGCGGTCACCATTTGTGCAATCTTGGTAGAGGACATCCCATAGATGAAGTGTGCAAAGTTTCAAAGCAATCCCTTCAGTGGTTTTGGAGGAGAAGATTTTCAAAGAAAAGTTAACGACGACGACGACGACGACGGACGACGACGGACGACGACGACGACGGACGCCAAGTGATGGCAATAGCTCACATGGACCTTCGGTCCAGGTGAGCTAAAAAGGATGCAGACCGCATTATTTAGATATCTTAAAAAAAGTTAAGGATAGGGCTGCTCTTTCCAAAATACGTGTCAGCGCTCATAACTTAATGATTGAGAAGGGAAGATACCTAAAACTAAAAATAATAGAAAGAAAATGTACATTTTGCAATGCAGAAGAAGTTGAAAATGAAGAACACTTCCTTTTGCATTGCAAACACTACAAACAGTTAAGAGATACATTTTTCAATAAAGTTAAAAGTTATATCCCAAATTTAAATATCTCAACAAATAACAATTCTCTGCTGAGCTCCTTATTAAATACCAAATCTGAAATTGGTTTAAAACTTACATCTGCATTTATTTTAGAATGCTTTGAACTAAGAAAATGATATATATATGTCATACTGACAAAACTTATTGCAATTGGCTGTATTGTTTGTTATATTATATCACTATATAATTATAACTATAGTTTATAACGTAAAAATTTATATTACATTTGTATGTTTCATTTATTACTTTGTGCCTTAACCATGTACTGATCTATGAGTTTGTGCTAATAAATATTTGTATTGTATTTGTATTTGTAGGAACTGTTTTTCCTTCCAGAGCAGCTAAGTTCACTCTTGAAGTCTTATCATGATATGAATATACTGCTGATTGCATTTTGGTATATTTTGTGTGGTCTTTTTCTTCGTTGTTTCTGTTTGTAGCTACTTATTTTGTCTTTGACTTTTCTGACTTTTAACATTCGAAAGCCCCATTGGCAATTTTTTGCTTCTTTTTTTACCTAAGAAGGGGACTCGGATAAGCTCTAGTCTTTGAAGGCTTCTAGCTGCAGCCAAACCAGCAATCATAGGAACATACATCAACACATTAGATGGTCCAGCACAATTCGCCATAACAAAAGTCTTCAAACTAGGAACAGCGAAATCTTTAAACGGATGAGGATTGATAAAATGTACATAACGAAGTTGAAGGTTCTTCAGATGAATCATGGGAGGTAATTTGGGGACAACGATTCCAGTGAGATGCATGGATGTGATCAAAGGGTTGTCTGGTATACGCAGAATGTTAAGATCGTCTATCGGAAAGCATCCATCCCTATTATGAAATGTCCCCAATATTTCAACATTTGGGAAGAAACTTAGTAATGCTTCTAGGACAAGAGTATCAGAAACTTCTACCCCTCTGAGGTCTTTGAGTACAGATAATGCTTCTATGATACCAGGAATACTGAGCTTCTGTTTTCCACGTTGACGCCTCTTGGACAAAAATGGTGGATGAAATCCATAGATGTACTGCAGATCATTGCAGCGACGCAATAGAGACATAAGTGAAGAATCTGACACTTTATCTTTCATAAAACCTAAAATTTCTCCCTCTGTAAAATTCAAAGTTCTCATGGTGCGTAAATGTATGGTGACAGCATTGTGTAGTTTGCTACTCATGTGATCAAGTTTTAGAAAATCTTGCAGGTAAAGATAGTTTAAAATATTGCATAATACTTCTAAGGAAAGAATATTCATGTAATCTGCTTCCTGTTTACAACTTTCCATCTTGTCCGCAGTTGCCATATTTTCTTCTCTTTTGTCCACAGAATCTGACTGTTCATATTTGTCACACGTAAGCTTAGTATCTACAGGTACTTTATCATCTTGATCATCATTTGATGAATTTATGGCTTTAGCTAAACCACTCAATCTTTTCTTCTTTGGTCTCATCTACAAAATAAAACAAAATTTTTAATTGCATGTTTGACTTATTCCCATTTAACAGGAATTCAAGGTCTTTGGAAGGGAACACAGGGCAAAAATTCAAAAATGTGAATTTCACTGTAAAACTATTTGTAATTTAAGAGTCCTCAGTTTTAAGACAGGTTTACAAAATTTTATCCATACATGGTTAATGTAAGATCAAACAGACAAGAGTAAATTAAGCTTTGTGTGATGTCTCATCATCATGTGGGTCCATCTCAACAAACAAAGACATTATCATGATTATGAAATTATTTAAAAATTGAAATGATTAACATGATTAAGAGTCAGGGAAAAAACTATAATTTCCAGCTAAAGCCAATTAAAATAAAGAAATGGAGCAGTCGCACACGACAGCTAATCCCCTCACCTGTTAAATTAAAATGTAAGTGGATGTGACCTAAATCTGGAACAGATTTCAATTACCATCCAAGATACATGTATACCAACTTTCCAAATACCATTCCTCTACTAATCGGAATTGCTGAGATATGCGGCTTAACTAAAACTTTAACCTGAATCATTCATCTGGAAAATGTTGGTCAAGATGACCTAATTTTGGGTAAGATGTGGGTTACTTTCCAAAATGTTCACACTGACCTATTATCATCTCCCTATCCCATGCAGTTGCTGAGATATTGACCTTAACCAAAACTTAAACCAGAGTCATTCATGCAGAAAATATAGGTCAAGGTCACTTAATTTTGGTACGGATGCTGGTTACTATCCAAGATGTACCCACTGACCCAATACCATCTCCCTATTACTTGAAGTTGCTGAGATGTGGACCTTAACCAAAACTTTAACCCAAGTCATTCATGCGGAAAATATAGGTCAAGGTACATGTAACCTTATTTTGGTATGGATGCTGGTTACTATCCAAGATGTACCCACTGACCCAATACCATCTCTCTCTCTCACTCGCAGTTGCTGAGATATGGACCTTAACCAAAACTTTAACCTGAGCCATTCATGCAGAAAATATAGGTCATGGTCACTTAATTTAGGTATGGATACTGGTTACTATCCAAGATGTACCCACTGACCCAATACCATCTCTCTATCACTTGCAGTTGCTGATATATGGACCTTAACCAAAACTTTAACCCAAGCATTCATGCGGAAAATATAGGTCAAGGTCACTTAATTTTGGTACTGATGTCGACTACCATCAAAAATGTACCCACTGACCAAATATCATCCCTCTATGATGTTTAGTACCCAAGTTATAGACAAAAACAAAAATCACTACATGCGTATATGTACGAACGAACGAACAAACCAAACGCTATATCCCCTCCCCGACTCCGTGTGGCTCGGGGATAAAAAGAGTCATTTATTGTTACAGAATAAATCTCTCAATGTACAACACATTTTTTTTTTAAATTCTACACATTTAAAAATGCAAGAGACGATTCAGTTTCTATTCCTAAAAAAAAAGACATCACAAAGTTTTCAAAGTGGCAGAAAGCCCTTCTAAGTAGCCCTGATACAGGCTGAAATTCCAGAGCTTCTGGATCATTGATATCATTGATCTGTATATGTATACAGGAATATATAATATACGATCTGTGTTGGTACATATAAGAAATTTTACACGGCAATATTTGTTTTAAATCTTATCCATCAATGTTTAAATATACATGTGTACATGGAAAACAAATAAAGCAATCTAATTTTGAAAAAAATTATTAGTGTAACGGAACAGTTTAAATACCTACGTAAAAGTAGGTAATATAAAGCAACAAGTTATCGACTTGGCTAGAGGTTCAAATCTTTAGCCCATTCCCCTCATTTGGTAACGAGCTGGCTTGTCACTGGTGAGATATTAGTTGGATCCTCAGTGAAAGTGGTGTGGATCTTGCTCTCCAGTTACATGACAATTACTATACAGCTTCATGTACATAAACTCAAGACTTGGCCAAATAGTTTTGGAATAGGCCGGACTTTTGGTCCGATAACGTAATATCACTTGCCGGTCCGACCAAAGCACCATCGGACCAAAATTTTATTGAACTTTGGAACTTTGATATTATCGTCAAATTCCGGAAATCGTTCATGTTTTTTCCGGATTTCAACACATGATTTGACCATTTTCGAAAATTTGTGCATGTGCAACAGAATTTGTTGACAGTTTTATCCATTTGTCGATGTTGTTTGTTAATAAATAAAGTATAATTAACCGGCTCTCAATAAATAGCAAGCAAAATCGCGATATTTAAGTCAAAATCAAAAGATTGGAAGAACATAAAATTTAACAACGAAAAATTGCAATTAAAAACATTATGATCCATAAATCTGACGGACATCTGGTCCGGTGCAGTACTGACTTTGGTCAGACCGATGATGAAAATCACCGGACATGTCTGTAGGACCGACAAATTTCGCCAAGTCTGATAAACTGTAGCAATGTCATTTATTGTACATAGCAAGCCTAGACCATAGGGGCTTGTAGACAGTAAAACAAGACCAATCGATGTCTGGCCCTTCTTGGCACCAATCTTTCCTTTTATTGTAAGTAACATTACTGTAGAGTCTCATACACATGTAGCATTTGGTCAACCAGAACAAAAGTTATTGTGGAAATTAAAAAAATAAAAAAGTCGCTTTATATGCCCCTTTAGCTGTTTAGGGTCCCTAATTTCTATAGGGAATGATAAAATGACCACAAAAGAGGAGGTGCACATCTTCAATATATATGTAATCACTGTATAAAATTTCAGAAAGATCTAAAGTTTGGTTTTTGTGATTCAGATTACACAAGACAGGCACCCCTTAACGCGACGGACGGATGTAGTGACCGACTCCTAAACCTGCTTTCGCCTTTGGCGACACAGGTCAAAATATACACCCCCTCTTTGATACATGTATATGTTTTTTTTTACTGTTTACAACCCGCTGGCCTGTGACTGTGTCAAGACAGTCGACTACTGTACAGTATAATTTCTAAATTTTAAAAAAATCAAGACCGTATCTCTATCCTGTCAGTTGTTTCCACAATAGTTAAATTTCTTTTCAGATTACTTCTTATTGCTTTTAATTACTTAAACAGAGGGACTGCAAAAAATTAAGGAAAAAACAAAAGTACCACTTTTTCTTTTTTTTTCTCAATTTTCAATCGCTCGAGGATATTTCTTGATCTCAACGATGGCCTGTGGCCATCGAGAAAAAATAGTACTTCGGCGTACGGTTTTCCTACTTTCACTTTTAACAAATGAACCATTAGTTACCCCAGGTCACCTATAGATACGTGTAAGTAAATTACATCTAAAAAAATATTCGATTACTTTAGGCTCCTCAGTCCCCAAAAGACATACACTGTATAATATACATTTGGTTACCTTAGACGCTATAACATTATATGTTTATATACATTATATAAATCTTCGGTTGCATCAGGTTTCATATTTATATATTTGATTACCTTGGACGCTACATTTATAAATATACGTTCAAATAAGCATTCGATTTTGTCATGCCCCTATATATTGTACATCCATATAAATAGCCCGGATATCAGTTGGTTACCGAAGCCCTATACATTCAGTAGAAGATAACGTGACGTGGAATAAGTGTACACGACACTGACGTTAAGCCCCTATAGAAATATACATTAAATCATTGGTTACCTAAGGCCTCCTTTAACACTATACATTGAAGTTTACCATTGGTTATCCAAGGCCCCCTATAGCAACGGCATTTATGTTTACCATTGGTTACATGATGCCCACTATAAGATTGTAAATTGAAGTAAATGAGTGGTTACCTAAGGCCCCTATTGCAGTATGCATTGAAGTTAACCATTGGTTACCTGATGCTTCCTATAACAATATACACAGACGTTTACCATTGGTTACCCAAGGCCCCCTATAGCAACGACATTTATGTAAACCATTGGTAACATGATGCCCACTATAATATTGTAAAATGAAGTAAATGATTGGTTACCTAAGGCCCCATCTAGCATTATACATTGAAGTAAACCACTGGTTACCCGAGACCCCCTAGGCTATAACAATATACAATGAAGTTTGCCAATAGTTACCCACGGCCCCCTATAGCAACGACATTTATGTAAACCATCGGTTACATGATGCCCACTTTAAGATTGTAAATTGACTAAAATAGTTGGTTACCTAAGGCCCCCTATAGCAGTATACATTGATGTTAACAATTGGTTACCTGAGACCCCTTTTAACAATATACATTGAAGTTAACCATTGGTTACCCAAGGCCCCCTATTGCAACGACATTTATGTAAACCATTGGTTACATTATGCCCACTATAAGATTGTAAATTGAAGTAAATGATTGGTTACCTAAGGCCCCCTATGGCGGTGTACATTGATTACCCGAGGCTTCCTATCACAATATACATTGAAATTTACCATTGGTTACCGGAGGCCCCCTATAACAATATACATTGAAGTTAACCATTGGTAACTTGAGGCCCCCTATTGCAAGAGCATTGATGTAAACTTTTTGTTACCTAAGGCCCCCTATAGCAATATACATTGAAGTTAACCATTGATTACCCAAGGCTCCCTATAGCAGTATACATTGAAGTTAACCATTGGTTACCCAAGACCTCTTATAGCAACGACATTTATGTAAACCATTGGCTACATGATGCCCACTATAAGATTGTAAATTGAAGTAAATTATTGGTTACCTAAGGCCCCCTATAGCAGTATATATTGAAGTTAACCATTGGTTACCTGAGGCTTCTTATAAAAATATACATTGAAATTTACCATTGGTTACCTGAGGCCCTCTGTAGCAATATACATTGGAGTTTACCATTGGTTACCTGAGGCCCCATTTAGCAATATACAATGAAGTTTACCATTGGTTACCCAAGGCCCCCTATAGCATTGAACATGTTACCTACGACCCCCTGCAGCATTGTTCATTGAAATAAATAATTGGTTACCTGAGGCCCCCTACAGCAAATACATTCAGAAATAAACAATGTTTGCTCTCTATAGCAATATACATTGGAGTTAACAATTGGTTACCTTAGGTCCCATATAATGCTAAAGCAACGGCATAGATGTAAAGCATGGGATACCTAAGACCACATATAGCATATTTATTGTTATAAACTTAAGAATATTCATAAACTACAAAGCAGACAAAATCAGAAAAAGGAAATACTGAATAAAAATAAGATTTATACATGTAGCAACAAACGAGATTTATAAATTGTTTGTTATAATCATTGAAACGTAATTAATGGTAAAGAATTGCAGATCTTATAAATTAATTATATAATTCTATTAATTCATGAAGCCTTTTGAGGTAACCTAAAAAGATGCCTTTTTAAGCGATGTTATGCAGGTTTTGGCATGTTACTACGTACATGTGTGAAAAGTACACCATATCAAATGCAACATCTGATATTTTCACATAATGAAGACCCTAAAAAGTAGACATATTTTTAATCTTTTAATTTTTAATCGAGGGTAATCACAAGCCTGGTAGTCAGACTTGTCTGACACGAATTACCATAAAATGTCTAATATTTTGTCGCTGAAATTTCCGATTGTTAAATTCAAAATTGATGAAAACACCAGGTTTCTTTCCTTGTAATGCACATGGTCGATATCCTTGGTGCTGGATTTGGCTTCCTTGTTCGAACGTTTTGGTTTTGAGTACTTTTCGTTTTCAACTGTTTTGGATTTTGACCTTCCAATGTTTTGGTTTAAATGCTACTGATGAGAGGTTACTCCTTGAAATATCGATATATAGCATATCCAAATTAACCGTTTATACCCGCTTTTTGGTATTTGTAATTTTGAAACCACTGGGCGATAACCGCTGCTGGTGGACCAGAGGTCCCCGAGGGTAATCACAAGCCTGGTAGTCAGACTTGTCTGACACGAATTACCATAAAATGTCTAATATTTTGTCGCTGAAATTTCCGATTGTTAAATTCAAAATTGATGAAAACACCAGGTTTCTTTCCTTGTAATGCACATGGTCGATATCCTTGGTGCTGGATTTGGCTTCCTTGTTCGAACGTTTTGGTTTTGAGTACTTTTCGTTTTCAACTGTTTTGGATTTTGACCTTCCAATGTTTTGGTTTAAATGCTACTGATGAGAGGTTACTCCTTGAAATATCGATATATAGCATATCCAAATTAACCGTTTATACCCGCTTTTTGGTATTTGTAATTTTGAAACCACTGGGCGATAACCGCTGCTGGTGGACCAGAGGTCCCCGAGGGTAATCACAAGCCTGGTAGTCAGACTTGTCTGACACGAATTACCATAAAATGTCTAATATTTTGTCGCTGAAATTTCCGATTGTTAAATTCAAAATTGATGAAAACACCAGGTTTCTTTCCTTGTAATGCACATGGTCGATATCCTTGGTGCTGGATTTGGCTTCCTTGTTCGAACGTTTTGGTTTTGATTACTTTCCGTTTTCAACTGTTTTGGATTTTGACCTTCCAATGTTTTGGTTTAAATGCTACTGATGAGAGGTTACTCCTTGAAATATCGATATATAGCATATCCAAATTAACCGTTTATACCCGCTTTTTGGTATTTGTAATTTTAACGCAATATGTCCTTACCTTTATAATAGAGCTTAGCCCCCCCCCCGTGTTTGCTTTACAAATGGTTCATGACATTATAAATACTTCTAGGGAGCCTGAAGTAACCAAACATTACTTTTAGGTTATCGATACCACAAATTAGTAAAATCTTTTTTTCTAAATTCTTCCACAAGTATCGATCTCTTATTGAAAAATTTAATTGTACACGTCGTTTTCTGATAGTGAAAGAAATACCACATCCTGAATCTTATGGTAATGTTTTTTTATAAAGCTCACAAGTTTAAAAGCAATCCATTAGAAATGAAAAATTGGCTTCAAAATTTAAGAATTCAAAATTCAAAAGGATATGAATTGAATATTTTGGTTAAATCTTTGAATTTAGTGGTTTTTTTTGGCAGAAATATTGATAACTTGATACTTATCTTAAAACTTCCATAAGCGTTTTTACAATTGTCATTTTTAAGCATTATAGCGATCAAGGTTTCACTAAATCAGTATTGTTTGAAGTGTTGTGTCGGATTTCAAATCGATATGTTTGACTTTTTTACATCAGTCGATTGATGATTTTCAGGTAGCTCTCAGTAACAGCGAGTGTTTTATAGAGAATTCCTTTACCGTCCTTTTGTTTGTTCTTGTTGTTTTTTGTCTTATGTTCTCTCTAGTGGAATTAGACTTTGATCGATTTGATTTGTATTGTGTGTTTAGTTTTTGTGCTTTGTCTAGGAATATTGATAGGGGAAGGTTGGGCCCAAAAAACTAGTTGAACCCCGACACATATTATATGTGCCTGTCCTAAGCCAGGAATCTTTGACAAAGGCGTCGTATGTACTTGTCTTTTTGATGTTTTCTGTTCCTTGTTTAAGAAGGGTGTCTATCTGTGACTATTTCAGGACTGGATTTGAATTATATGCATTTTATTTAGACCATGTGCCAATTACAGAAATGCAAGCTGTGCCAAATGGCTTCGTTGAAGGCTGCTGGCGGTTGTCCATTGTGTTTTTTTTTCTGAATTGCCGCTTGATTGTGGGCTGTGTCGCGTACACGTATTCCACATCTCATTATTTTCTATTTTAATATATATCAACATAGGACCTAGGGTATACAAAATAAAAATGACAAAGTTCCAGACAATAAATTTTGCTACGCCTGACGCGCGATTCGTCATTTACTTCAAAATAGTGGGCATCATGTAATCAATGGTTTACATAAATGTGGTTGCTATAAGAGGTATTGGGTAACCAATGGTTAACTTCAATGCATATTGCTATTTGGGGCCTCAGGTAACCAATGGTTAACTTCAATGTATACTGCTATAGGGGGCCTTGGGTAATCAATGGTTAACTTAAATGTATTTTGCTATAGGGGGCCTTGGGTAATCAATGGTAAACTTCAATGTTTATTGCTATAGGGGGCCACGAATAATCAATCGTTAACTTCATTGTATACTGTTATAGGTGGCCTTGGGTAATCAATGGTTCACTTCAATGTATATTGCTATAGGGGACCTTGGGTAATCAATGGTAATCTTCAATGTATATTGTTATAAGGGGTCTTTGGGTAATCAATTGTTAACTTCAATGTATATTGCTGTAGGGGGGCTTGGGTAATCAATGGTAGCTTCAATGTATATTACCACAGTGGGCCTCAGGTAACCAAATGTTTATTTCGATATGCATGATGCTATAGGGGGCCCTAGGTAAGCTATCGTTTATTCCATTGTATATTGATATAGGGGGCCTCAGGTAACAGTTTACATCAATGCTCTTGCAATAGGGGGCCTTGGGTAACCAATGTTAAATTTCAATGTATATTTTTAAAAGAAGCCTCAGGTAACCAATGGTTAACTTCAATGTATACTGCTATAGGGGGCCTTTGGTAAACAATCATTTACTTCAATTTACAATCTTATAGTGGGCATCTTGTAACCAATGGTTTACATAAATGTCGTTGCTATAAGAGGTCTTGGGTAACCAATGGTTAACTTCAATGTATATTGCTATAGGGGGCCTCAGGTAATCAATGGTTAACTTCAATGTATACTGCTATAGGGGCCTTGGGTAATCAATGGTTAACTTCAATGTATATTGCTATAGGGGGCCTTGGGTAATCAATGATAAACTGCATTGTAATATTGCTATAGGGGGCCTCGGGTAATCAATGGTTAACTTCAATGTATATTGCTATGGGGGGCCTTGGGTAATCAATGGTTAACTTCAATGTATACTGCTATAAAGGGCCTTGGGTAATCAATGGTTAACTTCAATGTATTTTGCTATAGGGGGGTCTTGGGTAATCAATGGTTAACTTCAATGTATATTGCTATAGGGGGCCATGGGTAATCAATGGTTTACTTCAATGTATACTGCTATAGGAACCTTGGGTAATCAATGGTTAACTTCAATGTATATTGCTATAGGGGGCCTTGGGTAATCAATAATAAACTTCATTGTAATATTGCTATAGGGGGCCTCGGGTAATCAATGGTTAACTTCAATGTATATTGCTATGGGGGGCCTTGGGTAATCAATGGTTAACTTCAATGTATATTGCTATAGGGGGGCTTGAGTTATCAATGGTTAACTTCAATGTATATTGCTATAGGGGGCTTGGGTAATCAATGGTTAAGTTCAATGCATATTGCTATAGGGGCCCTCAGGTAACCAACATTTATATCAATGTCGTTACTATAGGGGCCATGGGTAACCAACGGTCAACTTAAAAGTATATTTCTATAGTTATACCAAGAATACAAGTTTATTGACCAATTATGGACCTTCAAGGGGCAATGACAGTACAAACAATAATGATGAAGAATCGTATACATTGTATCAATTATAAATAAATAAATTATTACAATTGAGAGTACACCAATAGATATACCAATGGTTTACGCCATTGAAAATTGCTATAGTAGGCCTCAGGTAATCTTTTGTTCATTACAATTTATTTAGTATAGATAGGCTCAGGTTATAAATGGTTTACACCAATGCAAATTATTATATTATTTTGGGGGCCTTAGGTAACCTTACGTTTATATCAATGTACATTGTTATTTTTGTGCTTAGACTGCAGATACAATGGAAGTTTAGTCGAATAATTAAATTATACTATTTATCTAGATAGGATTCATTATTTACCATCCAAAGATTCGTTTTGTTACCAATTTGTAGATTTATACACTACTTTCGTTTTTATAGGACTATATTTTGCGTAATAAATTGTCGTAATGAGGCGATGGCCCTAGGCCATCGTTGAGATCAAGAAATATCCTCGAGCTTTTCAATCCGGAAGTCTTCGAAAGTACAATAATTTTGAAATTTCTGGGCAATTTTCCGGAAGATCCGAGATCTTGATACAATCTTTTTGGGACCTGCAAATGACCTGAGAAAATAATTACTAAATTATTGTTTATTGTTATCTCAATTGGGACACAATCTAGATGTGCGAATTTCTTTATTTATGAATCTGTAAATTATATATAGACCACAGGGGACCACGTACAGTAAACAAGAGGCCATAGGAGCATGAATCGCTCATCTGGTTCTTAATGCTGGCGTCACACTATCCCGATTTTGACCCCGATGGAAACACGATTATGGATATTTTCAAAATCGGGAGTGATCGTATTCAAATCGCGCTATTCGTGTTGCCATCTTTTACCATCGTAGCACCATCGGCTGAAATATTCCAACTTCTGGAGCAACTTCGTAGTGCCTTCCTAATTTTTTAACATGTTAAAAAACTCCCGAAGGTTCGTGCGAAGGTCCTTGTTCGTGTTGTGTTCGTTAATCCATCCTTTCTATCGTAATGCCTTCGTGAAAGCATCTTCTGATTTCGTGTTGCCTTCTAAGTGTCGTCGGCTTAATTTATCTTACGATGGCGGCACGAATAAAACAAGAAGCTCTCCGAAGGTGGTGCGAAGGAAACACGGCGTCGCAAAGACCTCGCATTGTATTCGTATATCCGTCGTAACTAATGTAATGGCATAGAGTAATGGCATGGAGATGGAAACACGGCACTGGTCAAAGCAGTACGATTTCTGAAGTAAAAAAAGTAGTTTAGAAAAAGAAAAGTTAATACATGCCTATATAGCTCTGTTTTTTCCCCTCATGATTAAAATGCAGCAGGAGGAAGACTTACAAGACAGCAGCTTATGATACAAGTATCCTCATTAATTCTTTATTCATATTTTTTTAGTTTCGAAAAATTGATAGAGGAAATTTAAAAAAAAAGAAACTAGAATGATCAGTCTCAAAAGTACAAGAAGAAAAGACAAACAAAGCGAAGACAGAATGGATCTAGAATCTTCTCGCTTTTCTTTTCGTCCTGTTCTTTCCAGCCGGGCGCTTCCCTCTTTCGCGTCCTCGTCCAGGCTTTTGTTGCACCTTTTAATACTTAAATTTCAATATCAGAAATAAAAGTTTAAACATTTTAAACTTACTTTAGTTTGTATCAGTCTCCTACCGACAAAAGCCGAAGGGGACTTTAGGTTTGCACTCCGTCTGCCCGTTTGTGTGTCTGTCCGGCCGGGCCGTCTCGCTGTCACAATAACTTTTTCGCACTTTTTTAAAACCTTATATATTAAATTCTAAACTGATATTTGATATGTGAGTCTTACCATGATGTTAACGCGTTGTTCCGGTCCGCAATTTTTTACAGAGTTAGGACCCTTTGAACTTTGGAATTTCACTGAAATATCAGTTTCCCACACTTTTTTCTAAACCCTTAATTATAGTTATCAAACTGCTTTTTGGTATGTACCGTATGCCAGTCCACCATTACGGGTTACTGAGATCAAGTTTACATTCCGTTTCGACCCGCAAATATTTAAGGGATCTTTGGAAGTTATGCATTATAAGTGGAAACGCTTTGTTCAAGAATCGTTCGCAACAGCTAAAATTCTTGAACTTTCTACATAGTTACAACATAATAACATTCTTCTTGTTTTCAGATGGTCAACTCACACGAACAAAACAAGATAAAGTGGCGTCATCTTTTTTGTTCTATCTTAAAAGGCTTTTCATATTAGCTTTAGATCAAATGTCTTATCTACTCTTACTAATCGACATCAGGGACAGCAGGGGTTTGCTTGGAGAGCCATCGTTTTAACTTGTTATCCATAAATACTAATTAGAGGCTGCAAAGGACAATTTATATAGACTAAATTATATAATCTTATTGCAAATCGCGTTATTATATTTCATACTTCGTATACCCATAGTGATGCTTCGTAGACCCATCGTATGCTAAACACGACGTCGTACAGCCGTCGTATAAATTCGTGTCTCCTTCGGATCTAATTCTCGACTAATCTTGATAACATCGTTACAACTTCGTAATCGGTTCGCAGCTATTCGTATGTGCTACTTTTCCGATCGCTTAGCCATCGGTTCTAATCTTATACCCTCAGCTTCGGTTTTGATTTTGATTTTTAGCAAGTTCGGGACTAACTTCGCACGAAGTTGAAATTTTCACATTCGTGTGTCCATCGTACATGTCGTATGTCAAAATCGGGACAGTGTGACGCCAGCATAATAGACTGAGACAGGGAAAATAAAACTGATTATTTTGGACATCCCTGACTGAGATAATGAGCCATAAGGGTCTTCTATAAGGGGTCAACTGACAATTTCGTCAAAACGGAGATTTTTGTAGAATTTAATGAACTGAAGGTTTAAGCAAGAAATAAGGATCTATCTGCAATAGTTTTCATTTTGTAAAGCAAAAACATAAAAAAAAATCATGCTATTTTTTACCTTTAAAGGCTAGCTAGTAAGGCACAACCCCTTGAAGAGGTCATCCGAAAGCATTCACCCAATAGAGACTTTTGTAGAGCTTAATGGGCTTAGAGTTTATACAAGCAACAGCTTTTCTCAGTTTGCAAGTTTTCATTCTATAGGGCAAAAACGTGAACAAGAGGCTCCCAGGAGCCCGAGTCCCCACATGGTCCCCCGCCTGATCCTAAAGTCTTAATGGTCTTTTCTACAATCAGTTACCCCATAGACCTGTAAATAAATTTTTTACAGGATATGGTTAAACCTTATAAGTGGTGATTTGACAACGTTAAGAAAACGGAGACTCTTGTAATCTGAAATCCTCAACCCAAAGGAGACTTTTGTAAAGTAAATTAGCTGAAGGTGTAATGGGCCAAAAACATGATAAAAACGCTATTTTTACCTTAACATTGCCATAACCCCTAGTAGGGGTCATCTGACACATTCTGAGGAGAAAAATTTTGAAATTTTTTGAAAAATTGTTAACAGACGACGACGGACGCCAAGTGATGATAATATCGGACATGGACCTTTGGTAGGTTTAATTGCTTTAAAAATTGTTTTTAAACATGTAGCAGAAAAATAAGGAAGAAAATCTTGTTTCATGGTGTTTTAGAAGATGTCAATTATGCGTAACACTTTAAAAAATTATCAAGAGTTTGAAGGTTGTACCACAAAAATTCTGCATACAAATTCATACCATTAAAGACAACATGCGTTTTGTGGTTTGGATCTAACATTTTACCAGAAAAGATTTATCTTAATTAAAGCCTTTTTCACCTTTGGAGTCGTAGTTCTTTTCAGTGAGTGCATTTAAACGACAATGTTTTTTTTTTTACCGTTACAAATTAAATACGCTGAGAGATCACAACAAAAATTGAAAAAAAAAGATTTTCTGACTAATGTGTATAAAGAATTTCAGACGTAAATTCGTGTACAGTTTGAACTGTCTTTTATTTTGATTTCCATCTCTAGCTTAATTCTACCTTTTTTTGCGTACTGTTACATCGACAAGCGTGTTTAAATTATGCATCTTCCACCCACTATCCCTCAAATTGACAATCAAGTCGGTAAACAGGAAGTACATGTGGGTATCTCTAACAGAACTAATTTCAATACCCACAAAAGAAGACTTCATCTCTCTGCAGATTAGCCTATAGAATACAAATTAAAATATATGGCGTTTCTTTAATACACCTATGTCTAAGTATATATATATACATATTGTTCTTCTGTAGATGCTGAAGATGAATAAAATTTTTAAAACTCGAAATAAAAAGAAATATTGTTATTCAATATTTTTGTCGAACAGTATCCCATTTTTCTAGTTAGTCAAATAAATCCAAATTGATATTTTCATTCAGTACTGAAGACACTGGCAAACTTACAGCCATTGCCAGATTTATACCAGATAAAGTTATTTAATTCATCCCTTTTTTTAACACTGGTACGTGTTTCTCTCTATTTTTCTTAAATAACAGCATAAATATCTCAAAGAGTTGTTTCATCGTGTTGTCTTGTGTATAATTGTGTGCATTCTTTTCATCTTTTTGTACAACTCTCATTGCTCCCAATTCGGTACTTGCAAGAAGCAGAGGTACCAATGGGGTATCCGAATGTCAAAAGTCCGAAAGGGCAGAGACTAAACCAGTAAACACAAACAAGAACGGGACAAAAACAGACAACACGTAAAACATGGAAACACAAAACAACTGAATATCAATCAACAACGCGAACTCCAGTCGAAACAAGAGTGAACTCAGGTGCTCCGGAAGAGTAAGCAGTTCCTGCTTGCTATAGCACACCCGTCGCGTTGCCAATAGTCCATTCAGCGTGTCAAATCCAGTAAAGGCAGACAAAACAACACCCTATGACAAACCAACATCTGCACTCATCTGAGAGATCGAAATCCCATATTTGTCTATAAGTGCATGATGTCTTCCGTAAAATTTCTTGAGTGAAGACAGCAACCGAGGAGCAACATAACCCTGTGTGAGCAATTTTTGCGTCAGACGTGTCGCTCTGCTAAGGAAATCGATGTAAGTCCCGCACGCTCTGGAGTAACGAATCAATTGAGATACGTAAACTCCATAAGCTGGAGCTGACGGAATATTGCTACACAAGAAAGGGAAAGTTAACTATTGGAAAGTTGAAGTCATCACGTTTGTCATAGAGCCTTGTTGAAAGTCTTCCTTGAGAGTCAATTTCGAGATGTAGATCTAAATATGAAGCAGACTTCCTAGAATCCGTTGTGTCCTTAATCTCAAGCTCCTGTGGATATATGAGATGGAGAAAGTCACCAAATCGAGAATTCTTTAGTGAAAGGACATCATCAATATAACGGAACGTGAGGTTGAAAGAGAGAGCTAGTCTACGGTCTTTTTTGTCTAGAAGAGATTGCAAGAAGTCTGCTTCATATGAATGAAGAAACAAATCAGCAAGCAAAGGTGCACAATTAGTGCCCATAGGAATCCCTATTGTTTGCTGAAAAACACGTCCACCAAACTGAACAAATATGTTGTCAATAAGAAAGTTGAGCATGTCGATTATTTGGTCTTCTGTAAATTTGTTCTTTTTCTTGGACTCATTGATGACAAAGTAAGTCTTGGTATAATCGACTACAAGAAATTTGTACCTGCGTTTTCCATTCTTTTTGAAAAAGCTGCGTTTAATCAGCTGTGCCAATCGCGATTTCAGTTGTTCATGTGGAATAGAAGTGTAAAGTGTGGAGAAATCGAATGTTTTGATGCTGTTACAAGATGAAACTGATTTAGAGTTAAGAATCTCCATCAGTTCTTTCGAATTCTTCAGGATCCACATTTGATTGACACCATTTCTAGAATAACAACAATCGTAATATTTCTGGAGGCCGGATTTTACTGCCGTAAGTATTGAAGTCAACAAAACTGAAAGAGGTTTAGTTGTACATTTGGATGACCCTGCAATGAAGCGCTGTTTGTATGGATTTTTACTGTAATTTGGGAATCCAATACAGGGATGGAATGTCATCATTACTGCCACCAACAGAAAGGCCGAAGGAGGAAATGACAGATTTGTGATTGTCAATGATTTCCTCCTTAGACAGTGTTGTAGCCGTGTATGTGGTGCTGTTGCTAGTACAACCAACCCCCAATTCAGCTGTCAAACAGTCTATATAGTGTTTTTTGCACACAAAAATGATGTTATTTGGTGCTTTGTCTGCAGGTACAACAACAAATTTGTCATGTAAGGTGGACAATGTTTTGGCAACATCAGCGTTGCTGAAAATGGATGTTGCCTTAGTGCTTATTGAGCCTTTCAAAGAATTGATTCTTTTCAAAACCAATGACCTCACCGCTTTTACCCATTCTGACAAAACGTCACATTCTTTCTCCTGTTCTTTTTTGGCCCATTTTCTGGCATAGTCCTCAACTGAATCCATAATTGTTTTGAAATTATAGCTCCAGTTGATTCGTCTTGGCTCACGATATTTAGGTCCTTTAGCCAAAACATCGCGAAGTAAGTCATTTTCCACGATGTTGAGGTCACCAGTGATAACGTGGCCAGAGGGACCATATTTGAATGGGGACTTTTCACAGGTGCAGTCTGGAGGTTTTGCTTTGAGGTCATTGATTTGGAAATCCCGCAACACTTGTTTATAGTTGAAAACCTTAGGTGCAATGGTGGAAGTGTAGGAATAAGAGAAAATGGGAATGCTTTTATCTTTGAAGTAAGGAGGAATATGTTCCGTAACAGATTTGTGGTGTAAAATATTTCCTAAATTAATAGCATCTAACCCCTTGTTTAAAAATGGAAGTGAAAGAAAGGAACGATTGTCTTTACTGTTTTCGTGTGGAACTCCAACAGGTTTGAATAAGCGGTTGTAACCGATATCAAGAACGATAGCAGTGAGTCTATAAATGTTAGACTGAGGGTCAGTGACCGGATTTTCTAGACATTCCTTGTACAAAGTATTGAGTTTAGAAAGGGGAATAGAATACAGTTTAGTTCGAATGTGATGAATCCCTAGTGGTTTTTGGACAAACGGAAGCAATCCATTAATTGATACATCGCAAAGCTTTGGTGCGTTGTATTTTCGATGTCCATGACTGCGTTTCCGTCTCTCCGTTTTTTCAAAGAGATTCATCACATTAACATCACTGCATCTTGGGCTAGATAAATTTCCTACACTTCCAATGTTGTCGTTGCAGCCATAAGGTAGTGCGGTTCCCAGTCGTCGAATCCAGAATTCTTCTCTATCTTTACGGAAAGGTGTACTTAAAGTGGGATTATTTGTAGGATGGTAAATTTTTTCCAAAATTCGGACTTTTAAAGACAAAATGGAATGATCAGGTTGGTTAAAATGCTGGTAAACGAATAAAGGACACCAAACTGAAGTCGTATACGCTGTGATTTGTAGTTGCTGAGAAAACTGTTACGATAGTTATGTTGATGACGGAAGGAAGGACTGACGTAGGTATACAAGTATACTCCCTCTTCTTCGAAGCGGGTGTAAAAAATAAAAGTCTGCACACATATGTTAAAAAAAAGGTAGTGGGGTATGGATTTTATCCTACCTGGTAAGTTTTAAGTGTTCCGCTATTTCCGAGCCTCTATTTTCACAAACTTTTTTGAGGACATCCTTTTATCCCATGGCCAGCATACAAAGCTTTTAGCGGTTTTAGAGATGTTAAGAGAAAAGTAAATGGACGACGAACTTCCAAGTGATGGTATTGCCTCTCATGGACTTTGGACCAGGTGAGCTAAAAACTGAGAGAGGGTGGACAGGTGCGGATGCTCTATTAGCGGTGGGGGTTAAGTGTTTTACCCGGAGTCGGAAAATTCGTAAGGTCAAAACCAAAACAATAATCCTTTTTCGGGCCTAAGACTGATGATTTTTTTTTCAAATTTTTGCATAAAAATTTGATGAAGTCAATGTGAATTAATATTTTTTTTCTGACAAGTTGCTGAACAAATCTGTTTTTTGTTTTGTTTAGATACTGAAATAAAATGGTTGTTGCCAATGCTGGTCATCTTCACAAAAACTGGTAGAACTAAAAGGTCCTTTTTCAGTTTCGATTACCTATTTTAACAAGAGGCTCCCAGGAGCCTGAATCGCTCACCTTGTCTTGATGTCAACCCTATGAAGAACTTTGTATAGAGCTGAATAAGCTGAACATTTAAGCAAGCAACAGCTTTTCTCTTTCAGAAATAGTTTTTAGGCACAGGATACAAAACCGTAACAATAAGAAATTGTTATTGTTACGGCAAAGACGAAAATCGGGAACGGATGAAGGGGCGAACATCGAATCATTTACGATCGTAACAATAAGAATTGTCTTATAACGGCACTTATAATTACGGCAAATCGATATTGTGACGGTGTGAAAGAAAAAGTGACATTTCTAAATTCATAAAATACAAGCGGGCGAAGGCGAACAATTCTAATAATCTAAATATAACTCAAAGCAATTTTGATAACTTATGGCAGATGCGACACAACCAATATGTGGTTTTCGGGTTTTATTTTATTCCGGGTGAAACCATTCAAGGCACCCATCTCAGACTACGGATGCCGCAGTGTGAACATGTGTGCAACAAACTGTGCAGTGGTTCAATTCTCCATTTTTTCCTTAGATCAACACGCATTTTGAGTTCCATCCTTCAGAGTAAAACCGCTTTACTCGACTTATGTAAATGTTTTTGTCAAAGATTTGTGTCGCTGGCAATTCACTTGCCTCAGGTTAAGTTATGTTTTCGGTAATGATTTTATTGCCATCAATAAGAACAAGCGATACTTCTACATTTGTTTTAAGTATCCTATTGAGCAAAAAAATTTAAAAAGTTAATTGCGGAAGAAGTTAATTATAAAAGATCTCATTTTTTGTAAATCTCTAACGCGAGATTTGCCGTAATAATAAGAAAATTCTTGTTGTTACGGTAGTAAATGATTCGGTCTCTGCCCCGTCATCCGTTCCCGGTTTTCGTCTTTGGCGTAACAATAAGAATTTCTTATTGTTACGGTACGGTTTTGCCGTAATCGTATCCTGTGCCTAGTTTTGATTCTGTAGGCCAAAAACGTACAAAATGTTATTTTAAAGGCCGTCTGAACACTTTGATTCTATAGAGACTTATGTTAAGATCTTAATGGACTGAACATTTAAGCAAGCAACCACTTTTCTTTATCTGCTATAGTTTTAATTATTTAAGATGAAAACATGTTTATTTAGGGGTTGTAATCCCTGTAAGGGGTTATCTGACAACTTCAACCCTACGGAGACATTATAGAGCTAAATGAGCTGAAAATTTAGGCAAGCAACAGCTTTTCCCTATCTGCAATACTTTTCATTCTATAGGCCAAAAACAATATTTTTCGCCTTTAAGGGACTGTAACCCCTATAAGGGGTCATCTGTCAACTTCAACCCTATGGAGACTTTTGTAGAGCTAATGAGCTTGATATTTAAGCAGACAACAGCTTTTCTCTACCTGCAATAGTTTCGTTTTATAGGCCTATAAGGGATCATCTGACAATTTCGACCCTGTGAAGACTTTTGTAGAGCTAAACGGGCTGAAAATTTAAGCAAGAAACAGCTTTTCTCTATCTGCAATAGTTTACATTCTATGGGCCTTAACGCCTATTAGGGTTCATCTCACAACATTGACCAAATGGAGACTATTGTAGAGCTCAATGAGCTGAAGGTTTAAGCAAGCAACAGCTTTTCTCGAACTGCAATCGTTTTTAAACTTTAGGTCTAAAACACTAAAAATCACTATTTTTTACCTTTAAAGGGCAATAACCCCTCTAAGGGGTCATCTGACAACTTCGACCCAATGGAGACTTTTGATTCTAAAAAGCCTAAGATCCTTTGAATTTTTTTCTATCTGTTCTAGTTTTCAAGTTATAAGCCTTTGAATGTGATTTTAACCTCATTTTCTATTTTTAGTAACCAGGGTTCCCACCATTTTTGGGACACAAAATTCAAGGGTTTTTCAAGGACTTTTCAAGGGTATTGAGGTTATTTTCAAGGATCAAAATAGTCTGCAAAATTTTTTAAAATTCAATATTTTTCGGCCTTTTTTTTATCAAACGGTCAACAAATCTGCATATTACAACATTCCAGGGTTTTTCAAGGATATTTGATAAAATTTAAGGAGTTTTCCAGCTTTTTGAGCATTGGAATGAAATTCAAGGACTTTTCCAGGTTTCCTTGAATTCAAGGATGTGGCGTGGGAACCCTGCATGAGTAACAGAGGGCCATGTTTGTTGACAAATCAAAAAGCCGAACACAATTTTTAAACATCATGCCCTGATAAATAGTTTCAGAGAAGAAGATTCTTGAAAAAGTAACGGACGCATGGCGATGACAATAGGTGAGCTAAAAAGTGTAATAAGCGATTTTAAATAGTGTAATAAGTGCTGCTAATAGCCATGTTTATACAAATGATAATTGGATATATTCAACCTGTTACCAAATCATTATTCCAATAGGGACCCGAGCCCCAGGGATGGGGTAATGGTAATGGGTAATCGTAATAGATTGCTATCAATTACAAAATACTGTGTAATCAAAAGTAATCTGTAATCGATCTTTATTTCAATTACAGCTGCTAAAACACCTGTAATTAACAATTACTTTTCAATTAAATTTCAATTACAATTTTTATCTTTTCTTTTATTTCTAAATCTAGAAATCCAGATTATCACTTTTGTACATAAATATGATGAATACAGCAACTTTTGAAATCAATTGACATTTACAAATTAAATTTATCATCAAATAAATAAATTTTAGGAAATTATTAGTTGCATTTGCATTGAAATAAAATTGGGTTTATTTTCTAGTAAACTCATAAAAAGTCAAATGAATTTGATTGGATTAACGATAATTTAAACTACGCCTAATATCGTAAAGAAAGTATTATCGAATCCAGTTTTAACCGGAATACAACAATGAAGTTTATTACACTTTGCAATTGCACGGACTCCACGTGCAATGTGATTGACAGGTGTAAATATTAATACGCCGATTTAATTAACCCGTTTTTTAATATTTTTATGGAAAAAATTATTAAGTTACTTATTTTTTGCGCCGAATATATCAATAAATTTATTTATAAGTATTAACTGTAATATTTTTTTGGTTTATAGAAGCAATAAACTAAATTTTTAATGGTGCACATTTTACATAATCCGCTTCGCGGATTATTCAATGTGCACCATGAAAAATTTAGTTTATGGTTCAATAAACCAAAAAAATATTACAGTTAATTCTTAAATATTATCCATATTTTCTATGTGATTTAATGCATTATACATATTGTTTTGCTTCAGTTTACAGATTACCTTTTTAAATCTTCACTTCAAAAACTTCTTAATAACATTCTGAATTTCCTGATATGAAATGTAGATATGTTTTCTATAAAATGTTTTGCAGTGAATCTTTTATTATACCCCCCACTTCAAAAGTGGGGGGTATATAGTGATAGGGGTGTCCGTCCGTCCTTCCGTCCGTCCTTCCGTCCGTCCTTCCGTTACACTTCAGGGTACCCATCTCTTATCCGCAACTCCTCCTAAACGCCTTGATAGATTTTCATGAAACTTACACACAATCTTTGTGACATAATGTAGATGTGCACCTACTATTTTAAAATTTGATCAGAATGATTTTTGGGGTTTCCCATAGCAAAACATGGACTTAGCCAGTCGACTACATGGGGGTACCAATCTCTTATCCACAACTCCTCCTAAACCCCTTGATGGATTTTCATGAAACTTACACACAATCTTTGTGACATAATGTAGATGTGCACCTACTATTTTAAAATTTGATCAGAACGATTTTTGGGGTTTCCCGTAGCAAAACATGGACTTAGCCAGTCGACTACATGGGGGTACCCATCTCTTATCCGCAAGTCCTCCTAAACCCCTTGATGGATTTTCATGAAACTTACACACAATCTTTGTGACATAATGTAGATGTGCACCTACTATTTTAAAATTTGATCAGAACGATTTTTGGGGTTTCCCATACCAAAACATGGACTTAGCCATTCGACTACATGGGGGTACCCATCTCTTATCCGCAACTCCTCCTAAACCCATTGTTGGATTTTCATGAAACGTACACACAATCTTTGTGACATAATGTAGATGTGCACCTACTATTTTAAAATCTGATCAGAACGATTTTCGGGGTTTCCCATAGCAAAACATGGACTTAGCCATTTGGCTCCATGGGGGTGCCCATCTCTTATCCACAACTCCTCCTAAACCCCTTGATGGATTTTCATGAAACGTACACACAATTGTTGTGAAAAAATGTAGATGTGCACCTACTATTTTAAAATTTGATCAGAATGATTTTATGGGTTTCCCATAGCAAAACATGGACTTAGCCATTCGACTACATGGGGGTACCCTTCTCTTATCCACAACTCCTCCTAAACCCCTTGTAGATTGTCATGAAACTTTTACACAATCTTTGTAACATAATATAGATGTGCACCTACTATTTGAAAGTTTGATCAGAATGATTTTGGGGTTTCTCTTATCTGCAACTCCTCCTAAACCCTGTGATGGATTTTCATGTAACTTACACACAATCTTTGTGACATAATGTAGATGTGGATCTCCTATTTTAAAATTTAATCCGATTAATTTTTTTTTGGGGGGTGGGGGGTATTTATTTGTGAGCTGCGGCTCACAGTTTTTCTAGTTTTTTAATGATGTCTATATTTAAAAATGTAATTGAAAGTAATTGATTGTAATTGTCAATAACTTCCTCTAAAGTAATATTCAATTCAATTCAATTCTTTATTACTTTAAGCAACAAGGCTCATCAGTATACAATATATAATATTAAGCAGTGTACAAAAAGTGAACAATAATGTCAATATTTGAATTTGTTACATCTGAGAAATTGATACATTTCAAACAATTAAAGTTGACCTTAAATTAAATGCATGATAGATAAATTTACATAGATTACGCAGCTCTTTAACATTTTCAGTAGACAATAACTGGACAAGTTTAAATGTAGATGGCTTCTTATAATAATAAGACTTTAAATATTGTTTTCTGAAATCAGAATAGCAAGGACATTGTAACACAAAATGATATTCATCTTCTATAACATTTAAAACACACAAATTACATTTTCTGTTAGCTCTTTCTATGCCATAATAACGTCCCGTTTCAACAAATAAATTATGTGATGACAATCGAAGTTTAGTAAGAAATTTTCTATAAATAAGGGGTTTTGTAAGATATTTTTGAAGACATATATTATCAACAACATGCTTATATAAATAACATTTTGGTGAACTATTAAGCATTTCAAACAAAAATTGCTTAGCCTGATCATATATCCTTTCCTTTACAAAAAGTAAAATGTTGTTTTCTAATACTAAATTTTCTTGGTTGATCCAAAAATCTTGTAAACCTAAATGACATAACAATTGTTTAAGCTGATAAACCCAACTACTTTTATTACCAACTAAGTTTTCTAACTGGTATAAATAACAACTCTTAATAATACAGTTTTTGGATGATAAAATTTTAAACCAAAATTTTACAATACAGTATAACCTCTGATAAATGAGTGGGTATCTTCCTAATTCAAAATACACCATGGCATTTGTTGTACATTGCTTTACACCAAGTAGGTTTTTGCAAAAATCTAAATGCACCTTTTCAATTTTAGGGGCTTTATGATGACCCCAAATTTCAGCACCATAACACAAAATGCTAGATATATAGGTATCAAAAAGTTTAATATGTGTTGTAATATTTAAAAATAATGAATTTACCTTAGATTTCAATACAAACATAGCTTTTCTACCTTGCTCACTAACATGTTGAACAGCCTTTGAAAATTTGCCATTATAATTCAATAATACACCTAAATAACAAAATTCATCTACTAACTGAACAATTTCACCATTAAAATGCCATACTTCATTTTCTTTTACTCTACCTCCATTTCTAAATACAATTATTTTTGTTTTGTTGATATTCACAGTCAAATCCCACTTTTGTGTATAAGTAAACAAAGTATTTAACATATTCTGTAAACCTTCTATACTTTCAGAAAATAATATCATATCATCTGCATACATCAATAAAAATAGTGACAAATCTTTAACTTCAACTGGAATATTACCATTGTTCAAAAATTCCATTTCAAAATCATTTACGTATAACGAAAATAGTATAGGTGATAATACTTCTCCTTGCATAAGACCTGTAGAACATTTAAATTCTTCAGAATAAAACCCATCAACTCTGACACATGATTTAACATTAGAATACATAGATTTAATAATAGAAAGACATTTTCCTCTGATGCCTAAATTTGACAACTTCAACCATAAATTAATTCTCGAAACTGAATCAAACGCCTGTTTATAGTCCACAAAACAGCAGTACAGTCGTTTCCGAGCACATAGAGTCTTTTGAATAATAGACTGCAAACAGAACACTGCATCAATCGTAGAGTAGCCGGGACGGAATCCAAACTGAGCATCTGTTAAAGATTCATAAGTTTCGGACCAACGTAATAGTCTAGTATTAAGAATGGACGTAAAAAGTTTCGCTAAATTGCTCACTAGGCTGATTCCTCTGTAATTTGTTGGCTGTAAGGGATCTCCCTTCTTAAAAACGGGAACGATAATTGCTGTCGACCACGACTTCGGAAAATGTCCACTAGATAAAATCCTATTGAAGATTTCTTCCAAAAAAGGAACTAACACATTTTTGCCTTCAATTAAAATTTCGTTCAGAATACCATCAATTCCATGACTTTTTCCTCGTTTGAGATTACAAACAGCTTTAATAATTTCTTCTTGTGATATATACATATCAAGTTCATCAAAAACAACATCTTCCAACTCTTCATTTGTACTATCTGTTGTGGGATCGTTACATGACATCAGGTTTTTAAAATGTTCGTAAAACTCGCCTAGGTTTGCGGTCGTACCACATTGACGCTTTCCTTTAAAAAGACTGTAAAATTTCTTAGGATTTGATTTACGTAGATTATCTAACATGTCACCCTCTTCGCGTAGATATGCACGTTTAAGTCTACTCTCAAACACTTTGTACTGTCTTTTAGCTGATAAAAGATTTTGGTGATTGTCAATAGATTTGTCAACATTAAAGCTGTGTAAAGCACTGAGGTACAAATTTCGAAGTCGCTTGCACTCGGCATTGAACCATGGTTTATCTAGTAATTGATTTTTGCTATTAATATTTGAAATGTTTGAACTTTTCCCGCAATATTCCGGTACACGAACATACGGATGGACAATATCAGATAAGTGCTCCACGAACGTGTTAACGTAAGAGTCAATACCATCTTGAGTCAGGTCTATTTCATCAAATACAGTTTCACTTAACGCACCGCTTTGTAAAGTTAAATGTTCGTAAAATTGGTCCTTTACATTTTCGTTCCATCGGTTACGTCCGATCTTTTCACCATTTACTTCAACGTCAATATCATAATTGTCCTTCCTACTAGTGTCCTTACATTTGATTTCAACGTGTAAAGGAGCGTGATCGCTAAAAGTGGTGAAATCACCCACATTAAAAGTTAATATAGTATGGAATAGCTCGAAAGGTAAAACTAAATAGTCAACTACACTTCTTCCTCGTGATCCACAAAATGTAAAATCTGAAGCATTACCATCTTTATGACGACCATTCATTATACGTAAACCGGAGCTTTTGCAAATGTTTAACAGTCTTGTTCCAAATTCATTTATAATACGATCGGGATTTCGTCTTACAGGCAATAAAATATCACTCATATAGCCAAAAATATGGTTGAAATTATCAAAGATAGCACCATTAACAGTATCATTGACAATAAAATCATTACCTATAGAAGTTCTAGCATTCATATCACCAAGTAAAAATACCTTAGATGTAGCAGAAGAATACTTTTCTATAAAAAATTGTAAATCAAAAAATAAATCACAATCATATGTATAATAATACCTGGAATTTGATGGAGGCAAATATGCACAAAAAACATAGTACTCAAGGCCATCTACATTAAGATCTGGGGATACCCTTAAAATAACTATAGTATCATTTACAATTTCAACAATCTTAATAAAATTTGATAAATGCTGTTTAATCATTATAAACATTCCACCTCCTTGTTTATACTTAGTTTTCATCAAAGGTACAGATTTACAAACATAACCTTGAACATCATGTGAAAAATAATTGTCTATCCAACATTCAGAAAGAATAACTACATCATATTGAGTTATGTGTGATATAAAAGATTCATTACAAAGTTTATCATGCAAACCCCCATTTATATTCCAATACAAATATTTGATATGAGTATCATTTCTCGATGTGTCCTATTCGGAGTCCATATTCTGTACATCTGCCAAAATTTCGAACCGTGACCCATCAGACGGACTCAAATTTTCTCGCTGCATGTGTGTCTTTGGAGTACGTCGGTCTGTCATCTTTTGGGTCCCGGAGACCCCTGGAACCGGATGAGCTGCCATCAAAGCGTCATTGACCCTGTCACCAAGAATAACTTCCTTCCCATTAACGAAGAGTTTGTCCCGCACCATTGAAGCCTTTTTCCCCTCATCTTTTGCCTTTTTGTAATGCGGAAATAACAGTTTACGTTTTTCATGTACGGACTTCGGGAAATGGTCGGATATAGAAATGGGTGTGTCCTTCAGCTTCGACGACCTTTTACGCACGTTGTCTCTTTGTTGACGAGCTGCAAACTTGACAATTATAGGGCGTGGTTTTGTAGGACGTTGTGCACCATTCTCCTTATTACTCGACTCGCGATCGGCCTTTCCCATACGAACTGCAGATACGATATTAACGGACTCAGTAATTTCTAAGGGTGTTGAACAAATATTTTTTACTAGTTCGATACAGTCCTCCCCCACCTCCTCATTTACCCCGAACACTATCAAATTGTCTCTCAAACTGTCATATTGCATAGCATCTAGTTGATCAGAAATAACTTTGTTTTCAGTACGGAGCTTTTGCATTTCACTGACAACTTTACAGACATCTGATTTACTCTGTTCAAAAGTCTCAGATATAAACTGCTGACTACTTTCGACATCGCCGACCCTTTTCGCTAAACCATCGACATCTTTTTCAATTTTTGACAATTTAGAATCTATACTATTTACAGTTACTTTAATTTCATCTACGGACTTCAATTTCAATGAAAGATTGTCTATTTTACTGACGATCTCGCATAACCAGGGTGGGCTTTGAGGAGGGGGGTGCATTGTCATTGTCATAGGTATGGGCATTGGCATTCTGGAAGGCGAGGATTGCTGGAGTTGTTGATACTGAGATTGCGATACAATGCTAAACGGATTAGAGTTCTGTGATAGTGTAAAGTTAATATCTGGAGCGTTAACTGATAACGAGTTTGTTGTTGTTGTTTTGGACATAGTAAATATGGCGGACAAGTCAAACACACCGCTATCTGATTTACTGACAATTCGTTTACGCTTACTCGGTTGCTGATAAACTCTACTTTTTTGGTCCATTTAAAGCATGGTAATCCTCAGAAGAATAATACACCAACAGATAATGCTGCCATCCACTGAAATTGTCAATAAATAAAGTTTTTTTCAGGAGGCCTAACAACGTGTCCATACAGTTCAGGGGACATAATCCAAAAAAATCAAATAAATTGGGTTTGTTCCCTGAACGCCTACTGGACTAAAAAAACATCTAATTAATATATGGGATTAAGGGGCCTACTTAGGGGTGTTTAAATTGGTGTCACCTGTTGAATTATCATAGGTAAAAAATTAAAAGAGAAAAGATTTAAGAGATGAATAATTTTCTATGCATTTATTTCTCGTGTTTGTGTGTTTTTTTTAGTTTGTTTGTTTGTTTTTTTTGTGTGTTTCATTTTTATGTTTTGTCATCTTTTGGTGGTGTTAAATATATAACCTTTTGAGTTTGTTTTTTTTAAATCTTTTGTCGTTCTTTTTTCGTAATTGCAAATCTTGTAGCTGACAAAAATAAAGTTGGAAACAAAATCAAACTAAACAAGATACTTTATTTATATAGTTTATTAAAAATAATTCTATTACATTAATTTAAGCACTATTTATCTAATAATGTATTAATACTAATAAGTAAATAATAATAACTGAGCACTAAACTAAACAAAAAGTCATTTTGTCACTTATCCCAGATGAAGAAGCTCTGATGCTGAGTCAGCGTAAGTCATTAAGTCGATGATGCCTGTCTGGTAACGTTCCTTCAGTGTAGCGAGTCTGCGGTCAATGTTGAGGTATTTCTTTGCACGGGGTCGAGTGGTTCCACCAGCCTGTCTCTGTATCCGGGAAATGGCGTTGTTGTTCTGTATATCTTTAAACATCTGGATTGAAGTGAATATGTTGGGATGTGCGTGTTGTGTCATCTTCTTCAATTTGCTGTGCCAGCCCTCTATGTTGTTAGTAGTCCTGGGTCCTTGAGTTCCAAAGTGGTTCCACACGATCCTGTCTCCTTCTACCCACTGCTCTGTCACATAGTCTGTAAATGCTTGCGTTAGTTGAGTAATGTCTGCAGCGTCACGGTCTTCAAGGGCCTGGAACCATACATCTTCAATTGCGTCCATGGGTATGAGTGGGAGGATTGCAGCTCGTCTAACTAGAGTCATTACTAAGAATTAGTTCGGTCGATAATGCGCATGCGTCAATATTTCCGATCAAGTTACGATAAATCGTATAAAGGATTTATGTACAATTTTTGTTTCAACTGACAATTAAAGTATGTTCTACTTGGACTTTCGTCAAGGCCCTGTTATCAGCGGATGCGCTTATTATTAAGCTTTTCAATGATGTTGGTTATTAAAAGAAATTTGATTATTAATTTACTTCCAATTTAAGTTTTTTACACCCTATAATTTCTTAGAAACTTGCAACGCAATGTATTGAAAAATACTTAAATTCTGCTGTAGTTGGTATCTTTGAATCAAGATTAAAAATATTTAGCATTTATTTTCCGGAAAGGCCCTGTTACTGTTATGTAGAGGAAAGTTCAAACATTTTAATGGTATTTGTTAATTTTTTCTATGGCATGATTAAACTACTTCCAATTCAAATTGAAAAAAGTCAATTTATAGTATTTTTTGAAAATTTTGACTACTGATAGAGACATGCTGTGATCCATTGATAACAAGGAACTGTGTCCTGGTGACATTGTATAATTGTTATTTAAGTGTTAATTATCAAAGCAAATGACTTCATGATAAAATATGGATGATGTAGAAATGATTGTGAATTTATTGGAACATATGAATGAAGTCTGAAATGCTATACTTATACAATATCTAAAAAAATAGATTGCAATTAAGATTTATCTAAATACAGAACTGAATTTATAGTCTTTTAATTACAACTCCATTTAAAGCAATTCGTATATGAACTTAGTGGCAGATCAAGAGAGCGGTCCAAGGGTTGGAAACCCCTTTTCGTGGAAAATCTTTTTTAATTTCGTACAGATTTTGACAAATTCAGGCCTTTCTTCCTCGGTTCACTATAGACTATGGTAATAAAAAAAAACTTTATTCAAGATCCAAAATTATAGAGAAATTCCTCTCTAATGCTATAATCTAGATAATTTGATTCTAAAATAAGGATGGACATAGGAAGCACAAAAGTAGAAATTTTTATGTGTTTGTCAACGAAATTGAACTTCAGATTTTTAAAGTAACTCTTTTTTCGATTAAAAGACATGAAAGAAAAGAAACACTATATAGGTTATTTGAAGGCGATGAACATGAAAGGATGATAAAATGAACATGAAATGATGAAGATAATGATATGAAACTTGGGGTGGGGTGGGAAACAAAGGAAAGAGCAAATTTCGAAGGGGAGAGATGGGAAGGGCGGAACATTTAGCCTATGCGGTGCACTATTTGGCGGTCCGCAAAGGGATCTTTTACGTGCATGAAGCATGACACTGTCCACGCACGTTGGCCCACTATGGTCAGCGATCAGGGTTTCCGTATTATAGACCGTATACAGAAAACGAGATTTTGTGTATAGATTAAGAGTAAACACCAATTTATCTGGACAGCAATTCGAAGCTAACAAACAATATATTTCAGGAGTACGTATACATGCATGCTTTTTTGGGGTCCATTTATAATTTACAAACAATAGTTCAAATCATGGAGCTTTGATATCATATCTCCATGCTCAAATAGAAATATGTATGACCATGTAGGAAATGTAATTTCGAAGAAGCTTTTTGATATACATGTGTAATCAAATTTACGCAATTTTTAAAATATTCTAACTGGACAAGTGAAGAAATTTGACCTACTTTTTTAAAGTAATTATTATAGCTAGTTTTTAATAGACCAAATGAGTTGATGAGAGCCATATCAAGCGTCAAGGTATTACTCCAGAATAAAAATGTTAAAGATACAGTGCAAAACAAAAATAATGAATAAACTTCTAAAATGATGCACATCAGCATCAGGTATTATGTCAAATTAAAATACTTATAATTACAGCCAAATGACCATAATCGTTAATCAAATTATCGAATGTATCTGCTGGATTGTAATCTGACGAAATATGTTTATAGCTGTGCACGAAATATGTAAAATTAATAAAACAAAAAACAAAAACAAAATACCGAGCGGTATAAGTCTTACATTTTGAACCATTTTCATAGATGTACTATATTCGTAAGTACATTTTATGGAATGATAGAACATTATTAAGGAAAACTTGTTTATAACATGGTCTTAAATGGAACTTAATTAGTGTTTTTGTGAAATGCTTTGTACGCATGTATGTTTTAGCTTACATATGTGAGAAAATAAAGTACAGAAAATAAACATAAACAAATAATGTTAAATGTTATTATATTATATATTCCTTTATTTCTTTTTAAAAATTTTTTTTTTCAAAAACCCAAAGCCCCGATTTCTTTACGCCTCGAACAAAAATTATACCTACATTGATCCTGATCAACATTGGGAAAAAAACAATACATGATAGAACTTTTCATTTGAAAGATACATAATGATAAATTCATTACTTAATAAGAACAATTATGAACACATGGTTTTAATAATCCAGTCATACAATATCAACACCATAGCGGGCGGTTAGATAGCAAACCAATATCTTATCTCAAGGAATAAACTTTATTGCGGACTCCTGCTGTTTGAGGACGAGTTATCGTTCTTTAGAAGAAAGAAAAAAAGTTTTCAGATTGGATTATCTCCCTTAAACCGAACTAATTCTTAGTAATGCTTGACGTCGTCGTTGTCTCTGTATGGGATCTGTAGTCCTAGCGCTTGAGTCTTTCTCCAGATGGCTTGAGTATAGTGGAAAAAACACCCCTCGGTTTCGAGTCCTGGAAACACGTCTTTGAGTGCGTTATGGGTGGCTACTTCGAAGTCGAGTACAGCTGTGGTCGGATTGAAGTCGAGTCCAAGGTCTGACATCTGCAAAAAAAAAACAACATAAAAACATATAATTTCACAGTAGAGCTGTATATATATTTGTGATTTAACTACATATATTTTGATAATGTATATAGCCTTACAAATAATATAAGCGAATAAACTTTGATTGTTAAAATCTTTGGATTAAGGACAGGAGACACTTATTTTTTTAATTATGAATAAAAACTTCTAACATTGCATGTATTTTTCTTTTATGTCTTTATGTATGTTATCAACTTTATTGTTTTTTTATAAATTGATTTATTACTTTCCATAAATTTCATTTCCAAAATAGTTTTAAATACCTTGTCTTGAAGTAAAGTGAAGAATCTGGTGTAAATAGCTTGGCTCTTTCCCGGAAGAAATGCATATACCACTGGTGTCATGACGTCGTCCATCTGTATGTGTATGCTGTAAATCTGGTAGAATAGAGTAGGGCAAGTGTAAAAAGTCCCGTCGCAAAAGAACTTGTCAGCAGCAGCTAAGTCATGTAGGTTGTCTGTTGATGCGTAGGCTATCATTCTTCGAGTTTGGTATGTGTCGTCGAATAGTAAGAATCTGTCTCCCGTTGCTGTCTCTGTCCATTTTCCTTCGAGTGTGATGTCTGTCTGGGTCTTTGGTAGAGGTGGAGTCTGCTTGCGTCTGGCTCTGTAAAGTGAAGACTTTGCTGAGTTTAATGTTGGCAGCTGCTCAATTACTTCTCTACTGGTGTCGTCCCATTCGTTGTCACGCAATTTGTTTAGTTCATCTGCATAAATAGTTGGTATCGGTCGGACTTCTGCTAAGCAGTGTTTGGTAACCGCATTCATTATCTGCTTAGCAACTACTTCTGTGTGGTTTGGTGCATGTGTGTGCTGTTGCCTGCCAAAACCGGTTGGTATGTTGTTCTCTGTAGACAATGATGCTGAACATCCAGAAGACCTTGTCGGGGTTCCTATGGTTGACTCTGTATATGAGACCATCAAGACTAATATTTTGGCCTCCACGTCTATTGGTGATGAATTTCACATTCAACTGATTTTTTTTTTTTTTTTTTTTCGGGCAAAGGGGGACTTTTAACTACAAATGTAACAATGAAAAAAGGGGGGTTTGGGTCGGGGCTTATCTCGCCCTTTATTAATTTCAAAAAGTAAGTTTATCATCAGCAATGGTCTTCGGTTGTTGAAATTTCTTGTCTTTTCACCACTTCCACCAATTCGTCTATCTCTAGGTGATTTCTTTTTGCTATGGTCATTACGTCCTTCTCTCGTTGTTTAGTGTAGACAAAGTTCACTTTACTTCTAATGTCAAACCAGTGATCATGACTACGTTTGATCTTTTCGAAAAAATCACTTTGGTCCTTTTTCTGGATGAACTGGTATGGTTTAAGTGTGACGCTGTTTACTAGCACAAAAGTATCACTGTCTTTTTCTTCGAAGATGTAAGTACTCTGTGGGAGGTCAAAGGTCACTTTTCTGATTTTCGTTATGATCGGTCTTTTTTTCCTTGTCACTTCTGTGTACTCAGTCGTATCTTCTTGACTTTCCGTTCTTGCATCATTGGGGTTAACCTCAATTACAGCAGCGGTGTCTGTAAGCGTTGATGTGGCCGACGGCTGAGTGTATAGCTGTACGTCTTCGGTGAATGTTTCTGACGGTCTCTCCATTCCAGTAACATCACCTGTGGATGAAGCGGTTTCAGAGTCGTCTGTCTCAGTGTCTGAGTTGACTGGTCGTCTCTTCCTCATCGGACAGTGTTGTCTGTTCCATCTCTTCTGTCTGTTCTTGTTGCAGAGCGGTGGCAGCTATCTCTGCTTCATGTCGCTTTCTCTCTATGAAGGCCTTCAGGCGACGGTTGTTCCTCTCCGCCCTGGCTTTTGATGTGTGTCGTCTGTTACCATGTCTTCTTCCACTGTTCGTGTTCACCTTACTGGGACGCCATTGTACCACCAGCCGGTAGGAGCCTTGCCGAGCGGTTAAAGTCCAGTCCACGGTTTGGTCCTCCAGTATATGTAGAACGGTAAATACATCACCAGTCAGTGTTGACATCTTGCTTGGCTCAAGCTAGATTAGAGTCTTCATCATTTAGCAGATCACCTGACATGTTGACGATAGAGTTTATTCGACAAGAATAAACCTGACATGTTGACGAATTATTGATAATACGACAAGAATTCAACTGAGCATTGGCCATGTTAACTGAGAATTTTGACTTTGCACCCAATTTTATACTATTTCTTAGCTTACAATGCTCAAAGGTTTGACATGTGAACAATAATTATTGATAATGGTACAAGCTCATCATCTCAACATCTGATTAAGCTTCTTTGAACCTTTATAAATTGGCTTGGGTCATTATTTTTAGTTATTAACGAGAAATTTACACATAATTATGATAAAAAGAATAGACTAGATTATAAATTAAAGATAGTTGTGGCTTAAGATTTAAGAAACTAAAATGTGTAATAAATGCATTGTATTTTTTTCTAATTCATATTTTTTTTTCAGTTAATTAAGCTAACTTTATTTTATCTTTCTTTTTTTTTTCTAAGCAGAGATTTCTAAGCAAATATTTTATTCTATTTTATTTCATTTTTTAATTCGATATTTTTTTTTCATTTACAAATAATGCTTATTTTTGTAAATATTTATCAGTTTTTTTATCTAATTTTATTTGAAAACCCATTAATTCTTTATAATTTATTTTAACATTTTTCTTGTCAATTCAGTTCTCAATGTCTACTATACTTTATTTTCAAGGTAAATACAGGTAAACTAATTATTGCATTCCCCCTTGACAGGCCTCTTAATCCCCCTACCTAATGAGATGTTGTTTTTATCCAGTAGGCGTTCGGGGAACACACCATAAATTGTAATGGATTACATGTGAGATATATGTGTAACCGCTTTTTAATGGATTACACAAAAATATGCCATGTTATTGATTAATAATTCATTACATTTTTATGTAATTGTGCCCATCCCTGCCAAGTCCTAGGGACCCCCCAAATTCTGCCATAGGAAACATATGTTGGAACATCCTTCAATAACACCTTTCTCTTTTACTTTCATTTTGATATATTTTGTTGCTTCATTGCTGACCAATAGTGTGTCTCGTCATTTCCAGTGCTCCAGACTGCAGAGTTTGTCTGTTTTAATTTGTTAAATGTGTGACTTGAATGCCTGTTAAGCATTTTTTTGCTTCCAAATGTCTCATGCAGTGGCAGTGTAGCTACAAACATGTTACAACTAATAAAAAAAACTAATAAAATAAAAAGCTTCGCCGAGCGCAGCATGATACGACCGCAACATGTTGAGCCCTGTACATTTTAAGCCCAATATGGATAGTCTATTGCTCTGGACACATGCAGCCCATGGTGGACTGACAAAGGTTTTTGACACATGCTGCTCTGGTGGACTTTCGACCCAGGGGGTAAAAATATAAATTTTTCAATTTTGTATTCTACTCTTGCAAAAAAATTGTCAAAATCGGACAAGAATTAAAAAAAAATCAATTTCGGCTCCTTTTGGCCCCTTATTATGTAACAGGTGAAAAAGCGGTGGGGTTGCAAAAATAATTTCTCAAATTTGGATTCACTACTTGACAAAAATAAACTTGCAAAAAAAAATTTCAAAAACAAACCAGAAATAAAAAAGTTTTGATTACGGCCCCTTTTGGCCCCTAATTACAAAACAAGTGAAAAAGGGGATGGTCACAAAAATTAATTCTCAAATTTGGATTCACTACCTGACAAGAATAAACTTGCAAAAAAAAAAATTAAAATCAGACCACAAATAAAAAAGTTTTGATTTTGGCCCCATTTGGCCCCTAATTACGTAATAGGGGAAAAAAGGGGGGTCGCAAAAATTAATTCTTAATTGTGTAAATGAGCTGAACATTTAAGCAAGCAACAGCTTCTCTCTACCTGCTATAGTTTTCATTTCATAGGCCAAAAACATGAAAAAACATTATTTTAGGGGCTGTAGCCCCTATAAGGGGTCATCTGACGACTTCGACCGTATGGAGTTTTTTGTAGAGCTAAATGAGCTGAACAATTAAGCAAGCAACAGCTTTTTGCTATCTGCAATAATTTTCATACTATAAGGCAAAAACATGAAAAAATGCTATTTTTCACCTTTAAGGGGCCGTAACCCCTATAAGGGGTCTTCTGACAACTTTGACCAAATGGAGACTTTTGTAGAACTTTTGATCCTGAAGCAGTAGAATGGCATCAGATTTCATCTATCCCTTATACTTTTTGAATTACAAGCCAAAAACAGTAGTCTGACCCCCATGGTCTATTTTTAGCCACGGCGGCCATGTTTTGTGATGAATCAGAAATTGAAACATTTCTATAGTGCAGGACACCCTAATGATCAATCATACCAAGTTTCATTGAATTCTGTTCAGTAGTTTCAGAGGAAAAGATTTTGAAAAAGTTATTGTAAGAACAAACAAAAAAGTTACAATTTTGGCCCCTTTTGGCCCTTAATTTCCAAACGAAAAAAGGGGGGACTCCCAAAATCAATCCCATCCATCCTTTAAAGGTAAGAAATATCATTGTCAAATTTCATTGCATTTGGATAACTAGAACTAAAGTTATCGTGTATACACTAAAGTTAACAGACGACGACAACGACGACGACGACGACGACGACGACAGCATCATACCATTATACGTCCGCAAATTTTTTGCGGTCGTATAAAAAATCATGAAAGATGTCTTAAAATTATTATATAAAGCTCAAATTTAATATATTTATTTCAACAAATATCATTTGATTCATGATAAATTTGCACACCAGCAAACATGTTTTATAGTTGGAAACTTTTCCTGAACATATGTTTTAAGTATATTAAATATTTAAAACAAATCAGTTCAATACATAATAGTTAATCATTTTTAAGAGTATCATATTTAAAGAAAACATTCAACTTATAACAATTCAGGACACACAAAAATTAATTACAGCAAAACAATTTACAATCTCCTATAAAGACATAATAAAATAATTCTTAGATTCTCATCCAAATTTCTTGAAAATATGGGGCAGGTGGGAGAATTTTTGGGCTTTCATTTGGATAAAATATTCTGTAATTTTAAAGGAAATTGCAAAACTAAACATATGATCTGCCAAAACAATTTTTGTTTCAGGTGGCTGAATAAATTTGCATGGGAGGGGATGAGAATCAAGGAAATCTTTCATATTGGTCTTATTAACATTTTTTGAAGATCATGCAATTATAAATCAATTTACAAAGTTTTATGAAAATGCAACAAATCTTTACAGAGAGATGAGATGAGATGTGGAACAAATGTACATAATGTGAACAACATCCATTAAATGACAGCAATTTAAATGTCTGCCATGTGAATAAGTCATTAGCCCTTCACATAGATAAGCAGCCTTGCAAGACTGGACAAACACATTAAAAAATGTAGTGCATGGGTTTAAATAAGTTTCCTTATCAATGCTTAACAACTGTATACGTATACCTTGATGGACAAATAGTTGCCTTCGGTAAATAAAGAAGTATTGTGTTCATGTGATACAGATACCCCTGCATAGGTCTGAAACAGAAAGTAGAGGTCTGTCAGGTCTGAGAGTGGCTAAGACATACAGTTTATCACACTGAACTACACTACCAAAGGACAAGATAGGATAAGAGCACAAATTGGCCCCCTAAATTAGACAAATTTTCCAAAATTGGAATAATGAATAATAACAGTGTGATTTTGTGATTCAGAAGTTATATTTTTTGGAACAGGCAAAATTTTATTGAAAATTTGACATGTGGCATAATTACGCATGTGCACATAATGATAGAACTGTGAAATGTAACAAAATTGGCTGAAAATTGTTAAAATAATAACGGTTTTTGTGAGATTTAAATATGAGCAGACCTGCGACCCACAAAGATAATTTCTGGAAACATTAGTTCTGGTATGATAAATTAACAGTTAAAATAGTTTTGTGGGCCGCTTGTCCGCTCATAGTTATATTAGCCAATAACATGCAAAAATATACTTAATTTTGAGAAATTTTGAGAAAAAGCCACTTTTTCATCAAGTTTTATCAAATGCTAAAATAAGATTTGATGTACTCTTTGTTTAAAACATTTATATTTTTAAACTCTCATTACTTAATATTAAATAAATGAACATTTTACCACAAAATTTCACTTTTGAAAAAGGGGCCAAAAATAGCCCTTATCATACCTTGTCCTTTCAAATAATTCTCATGAATGGTTTAACAGAAAAGCTTATTGTCACAGTCCCAAACAGGACGCCAAAGTCAGACAGGTCTGAAGTTGCTTAGGATTTACAGTTTGTCATATTGAACCATCTTGTCAAATTTCAAGACATTCTCAAGTACAGCTTCTTTTAAAAATTTGACGGAAATTTACAGCTTTCTTTTAGTTGGATTTGAGATTTGAATGCCTCTTTAGTATTGCTTTACTTCCAAATATCTTAGTGACATTGTAGTTACAACTAATTAATATTTTGTCTCTGAAGTTACACTAAACAAATCTTAAAAGCTTGATGGAGATTTGTACAGACATGACATACAGACAGACAGACATGAGTAAAACTTGACAACCACCTACATGTTTTTGTGGGGAAAAATATTTGTTTACATCTTTATTTTACTCATTGTACAAAATGTATATCATTAGAAAAAAATCAACAATGAAATATTTTATAAAATGTTTACATATATACTTTGGCACAACTCAACACAAATAGACCATCCTAAACAACACTTTGCTTTCTTCAATTTCGGCTTTATCAAGTGAGCAATTTCTCAACTTCCATAAAATTTGTCGTCTTGATTTATATCTAAACTAGCCTTCAAGTATGTTTCATTTAAATTTGCTTTCCCTGTAAATATCACTGAAAATTACCTCCAATTGTTTTTCCCGACCACCCATGGTTCTCAATAGAAGACATGATCTACCACCTTAAAACATGGCAAAGTAACTTAATCATAATATGATGGTAAACCTGATATGAACAAACCTAAATGCTACATGCCCCTCTATTTTCATAGTTCAGCATAAAAATGATTTCCTACATTGGTATTTTTTTTAGTTTTGAGCCAAAAAATAGAAATCCTAGCAAATACATAATTTAGAATGGCCTTTTTTTTGGTAAAAAAAAGTATGAGTGTTTCTGGTTTCATGCCTGAGAAAAAAAGGCAGGTAGGTAGGCATTTCTTTTTATTTTTTTTACCTTGAGTGAATGGGAAGTACAAAACGTTTAAGTTTCAAGTTTAATATTGGTGCATAAGGAAAAATGGCAATAAAAAGGCTAGGGTTGGCATTAAAAATAGAGAAGATTTAGAAACCAGAAACACACAGATTTTAATTCAACCTTAACAAAATATATTCATTAATAACAGGATTCAACTTAAATGAATGATATCCAAGCAATATCCATCTTCTAGGTCAAGTTCATCTGGTGTATCATTTAAACAGACATCTTCTCCGTCAAATTTCAGTCTTAACTTTAAGGGATCTATGTTGTTTTGGATGGCATACTTTCTGATTATTTCATCTAAAGAATTATACTGAAAAAGATTCATAAAATAAAAAGTAACAAATTTTTATATATCAAGAGGTCAAGCTCAATAGATATTCTGGCCTCGTTGAAGGCTGCTGACGGTTGTCCATTATGGTTTTTCTGAATTGCAGCTTGATTGTGGGCTGTACACTTATTCCACATCTCATTATTTTCTATATTAAACACCAGTAATGCAAAATAATTTTTAATTCAAAGATTAAATCTTATGGTTTGTCTTGGTAGGAAAGAACAATCTTCAGTGATTTTAAAATTGTGGCAGTATGATTATGTGTTATGTTCATGATGTCATTTATATTTACAAGTTTCTTTTCTAGCAATGCACATGGTGGATATTGAGAAGGCCGATGGGGTAATTTTGTGATGATTGATCGTCCATTTGAATTTTCGGTGAACTGTGATTCAGGCAAACAATTGTTCGTGAACTGTGATGAGAGCATTGCCTGTGAACCATTCTCGGCTAAAATAATTTTGCGTGATCTGTGATTGATGCCTCCACAGATCTCTACAGTAGCAATATTTCCTGTGAATTGTGAATTGGGGTATTTCCTGTGAAGGATGAAATCCAAATTCTATTTTCTGTGAACTGTGATCAGGACCCCCAATCAGGGCCCCAGATATTCTCTATGCATGTATTGGCTTCCTTTAATGATTTTTGGTAGAATATGTTTCTGTTGACACATTTGGTATAAATTTGGCCTTCACCTTTTTTAAATGAATGCTGATAATGAAAGGTAACTCTTTGATATATTCATATACATGTACAGCATTACAAAATAACCTGTTGTTCTGACACCTATTTGTTTTTTTTATTATGTCTTATTGGGACAGAAATAAAATCAGAAAACATGCCTTTTTTGTTTCAATCTTTAACACACATTAAAATCTACAAGTACCTTTGATATTTTGAATTCTTGTTTGTGCTTCAGGTGTCGACTTTGCAGATACAATTGGATAAGGTTACTTTCATCATCATCATCTTCTAAAATAGATCTATTTACTTCACCTATGTGACAATCTATAATAAAGAGCAATCAATCATTATCAATATAAATCACTTAATGCTATAATAATGACAGGTTTCCCTCCATTTTTTCATTCCAAAATATCATGACTTTCAAGGATGTTTTAATTTTTTGATCTTCAAAGTGTATATTTTTGTAGATGCAAGGTATCTGTAAACATCTATCATATCTATAAAGATGTAATCATAGACATGGATGTTTCTTGCTTGTCATACGTTTCTTGTTTCCGAAATTCCATGTCTTTTCCATGATTTTGGTTTGAATCTCTAATTTCATAACTTTTCATGACCAGGAATTAAAATACTCAAAGTCCATGACCTATGACTTTTCAAGGATTCCAGGAAGAGTGGAAATCCTGAAGACCCATGACTTTTCAAGGATTCCTGGAAGAGTGGAAATCCTGTATGAACTAGCAGCTCACAGAGAACAATAGGGCATTGCTTCCCTGTTTTCTATAGCTTCTAACCTATCATGATGTGTTTGAACATAAAACAATCTTGGTTGAAGTAATACTGAACCAGCTTTGAGCAAAAAAAAAATGTCAAAATAAGTTGTAGAAATTACACACATCATGGAGGTATAACAAGTCTTTTGAATGTTGTTTTTTGGCAAAGTTCTCAACACTACATGTATGTTTCTAATTATACATATAGCGTTAAGAACTGTAGACAACAATTAATTTGACAGCAGCTAATGGACCAAGCAACATAGTTTTCCAGGTTATAAAATACTGTGGATTCATTTATTTTCGTGGGTATCACATTTTGTGGTTTGATGAAAATTGATAGGTTCGTGAATTCTTAAATTCGTGGTTCTGATGTTTGCAGCATGAAAATCAGTGCTATAATTCCTTTTTGTGGGGCATCAAAGGACCAGGGCTGATAAGGCCTGTTTTTGGCCTCAAAATATGGCTGAAAATTAAAAGTTCTAGTATTCTACATTCACTGTGTTATTTTCTTAGGCAAGGGTTAGGGACATAATAAACAATGAAAATTATTTCAATCCATTTAATCTATATATAGAAAATGGCATTAAAAGTTGGAAAATTTTCAACATTTGGCCAAAATTAGCGGTTTTTACATTATTTTCATGCTTATCTTGTTTTCAATAGTAGTGTGTACAGCCATGTACCAAATAGATACTTTGGGAAAATATTTTTCAGGACCAACTTAATTTGTTACCAAAAGGATTTTGTGGTACATGGGTGTTGCGGTCACTTCCCAGAGCGAAAATTATTAAAAATATGCTACAAAACAGCCGATTTGGTCAATTTTGTGCAATTTGTTCAATTTTGACGTCACTATGACGTCACAGTATGGTCGAAAATATTAAATTGTCTATGAAGCATTAAAGTACTGACATTTAACTAAGTCTTGTCACAATTTTTACTTGAATTCCAACAAAAATATTTTTTGGGCCAAAAATGGCCCTTATCAGCCCTAGTCCTTTTGTGGTTCAAGGCTACCAACGAAAACCACGAAAATTGATCTCCCATGAATAATAATGAAACCACAGTAGTGAAATTTGAGAGGGCGAGAAAAAAAATCATAACTGTTTTATTAGAGACCACACCACAACTGGTCCTCATTCTTTGAAATTAATGAACACTATACAACAATGAAAAGCATGCCCATATAAAATTTTGTAGGCCTGGGCTACCTGTTAAAGATGAGCACCACATCAGCAGAGGTTCCCTATAAAACGGGAATTCATTTGAAGTCGGTCGCTCACCTACTTAAACATAATCTGACCATTTTTTTGTTGGACAGATTTTAGACAAAATACTAAAACATGAAAATTAACTGTAACTATTTTTTTTTATCAAATTCACAGAGTATATAAATGCAGATTTTTATGAACATCTTATTTTAGTATTTTTAAAACCTTGTAGATAAATTCTTGTACTCTAACATCTTTATCTCTACTTACAAATAATATCGGCTGTTGATAAACCAATGCTTTTAGGGGAATCATGTGATGATATGCTCTGATCATTCAGCAGGAATAAAACTTTACTGTTCTCTACTTTTAATTTTTTGGCCATTTCTTCAAATATTTTATTAAACATATCACCCTGAAATGAAAAATCAAACAGAATATTGTAGTGAACCTAGAAAAAAAAATATAATTTTTTTTATCAACATTCCAAGGAAGTGATGAAACATGCAAATTGTACTATGAAACAAGGTTTTTTTTTTTTTTTAATCAGATGGCAGTGCCTCATAATAAAAGAAATAAGTTCCAAACATTCTTGTTCCACCCAACATTGGATTTTACCGTATAGCGGGTAATTTTCACGGCGTGCAAATTTCACGAATTTATTCCAAATGGCTAAGTTGTTTAATACGCGGACATTTATTTTCGTGATTTAATAATTTCTCAATACAAATTTATGTTGATTCTATTTTACACCGGTTCTAAATTTCGCGATAGAGTAATGTTCGCCAATATAGCGAAAATAAGAACCTTGCGAAAATTTCCCGCCATACGGTATTATGCATCAGTCAGTACCATTGAAGTTTTCAATTTAACTGGTACTGGTATGTTATAATTTAACCTCATTTTGTATACTCATCTAGAACATTAGAGATCGGTAATCAAATGGTTATCTCAGGTTAGTAAGAATCTGTATGGTTATCTCAGGTAAGTAAGAATCTCTAGGGTTATCTCGGGTTAGTAAGAATCTAGGTTAGTGAGAATCTCTAGGGTTATCTTAGGTTAGTGAGAATCTCTAAGAATACCTCAGGTTAGTAAGAATCTCTAGGGTTATCTCAGGTTAGTAAGAATCTCTTGAGTTATCTCAGGTTAGTGAGAATCTCTAGGATTATCTCAGCTAAGTTAGAATCTGTAGGGTTATCTCAGGTAAGTAAGAATATCTAGGGTTATCTCAGGTTAGTGAGAATCTCCAGGGATTTCTCGGGTTAGTAGGAATCTCTTGCGTTATCTCAGGTTGGAGAAAATCTCTAGGGTCATCTCAGGTGAGTAAGAATATCTAGGGTTATCCCAGGTGAGTAAGAATATCTAGGGTTATCTAAGGTTAGAGAGAATCTCTCAAGTTATCTCATGTAAGTGAGAATCTCTAGGGTTATCTCAGGTAAGTAACCTCTACAGGATTATCTCTGCTTTGTGAGAATTTCTAGAGTTATCTCAGGATAGTAAGAACCTCTAAGAATATCTCAGGTAAGTAAGAATACATGTATCTAGGGTTATCTCAGGTAAGTAAGAATCTGTAGGGTTATCTCATGTAAGTAACAACATCTACAGGATTATCTCAGCTTTGTGAGAATTTCTAGAGTTATCTCAGGATAGTAAGAATCTCTAAGAATATCTCAGGTAAGTAAGAATATCTATGGTTATCTCAGGTTAGTGAGAATCTCTAGGGATATCTCGGGTTAGTAAGAATCTCTTGGGTTATCTCAGGTTAGAGAGAATCTCTAGGGTTATCTCAGGATAGTAAGAATCTCTATGGTACTCTCAGGTTAGTGAAAATCTCTAAGGTTATCTTAGCTTAGTAAGAATCTCTAGGATTATTTCAGGTTATGAAATATAACAAGAGGCTCCCAGGAGCCTGAATCGCTCACCTGGTCTTGATGTTGACCCTATACTTTTGTAGAGCTAAATGAGCTGAACATTTAAGCAAGCAACAGCTTTTCCCTACCTGCAATAGTTTTCATTCTATAGGCCAAAAACACCATTTTTCACCTATAAGGGGCCATAACCCCTATAAGGAGTCATCTGACAACTTTGACCCTATGGAGACTTTTGTAGAGCTATATGAGCTGAACATTTAAGCAAGCAACAACTAATCTCTATCTGCAATAGTTTTCATTCTGTAGGCCAAAAACATTGAAAAAACGCTTTTTTCAGGGGCCGTAACCCCTATAAGAGGTCATCTGACAACTTCGACCCTATGGAGAATTTTGTACAGCTAAATGAGCTGAACATTTAAGCAAGCAACAGCTAATCTCTATCTGCAATAGTTTTCATTCTGTAGGCCAAAAACATGAAAAATCAAATCGCTATTTTTCATGGACCGTAACCCCTATAAGGGTTCATCTGACAACTTGGACCCTATGGAGAATTTTGTAGAGCTAAATGAGCTGAACATTTAAGCAAGCAACAGCTAATCTCTATGTGCAATAGTTTCCATTCTGTAGGACAAAAACATGAAAAAACGCTATTTTTCAAGGGCCGTAACCCCTATAAGGGGTCATCTAACAACTTCGACCCTATGGAGACTTTCGTAGAGCTAAATGAGCTTAACATTTAAGCAAGCAACAGCTAATCTATATCTGCAATAGTTTTCATTCTGTAGGCCAAAAACATGAAAAGTGGCTATTTTTCACCTTAAAGGGGCCGTAACCCCTATAAGGGGTCATCTGACAACTTCGACCCTATGGAGACTTTCGTAGAGCTAAATGAGCTAAACATTTAAGCAAGCAACAGCTAATCTCTATCTGCAATAGTTTTCATTCTGTAGGCCAAAAACATGAAAAAATGCTATTTTTCACCTTTAAGGGGCCGTAACCCCTATAAGGGGTCATCTGACAACTTTGACCAAATGGAGACTTTTGTAGAGCTTTTGATGCTGAATCAGTAGCGTGGCCTCAGATTTCCTCTATCTCTTATACTTTTTGATTTATAAGCCAAAAACAGTAGTCTGACCCCCCTAGTCTATTTTTAGCAACGGCGGCCATGTTTTTTATCAAAGCATTTCAAAATGAGGATCGTTTGTTGCCAACATGTCATATATCATTCCTGCCAAGTTTCTGTTAAATTGGTTCAGTGGTTTCAGAGGAGAAGATTTTTGAAATTGTTAATGGACGACAGACGACGACGGACGACGGATGACGACAGACGACGACAGACGCATAGTGATGGCATAAGCTCACATGGCCTTTGGCCAGGTGAGCTAATAAAATGGATAGACTGAGGCACATAAAGTGCACCCACTTACTTAATAGCACAATCATTAAATGCAATTGTTTTAAAATTAGTTGATTTTAGGATATGAAGTTTCCAATCATATCATGTGATGTTTCAAAATCACTTTAGCTTAGTCTGTACTGCCTTGCTTATAAAAACATTTTCTTTATAGCATTAGGATAGATTTATACTGATTATTCTTTTTCTTTTATTATTTTTTATTAAATTACCTCTCTCATTGGGAATCTATATGTTTTTGTTCTGTATATAACTCTGACTGTTATTGTGTCATCATCATCCCCTACATAAAGAACATCCTCGTCCTCAGGTCGAGGTACACGTAACCGTTCCTCTGTAATAAGTTGATCCCTAGCATCACATAACTGACTGAAACAAAAAATTTAGAAGGCCAACATAAACAAGACCAATCGGTGTCAGGCCCTGCGCTGCACGGCAAAACGTTGAACCCAGTGTTCTCCCCAGGAATTTTGGATAGCATCACATTTTGCGTAAACAATATCAGGTGTCAGAAAGAAAAAAAATCATGTCGATCGACTTTTCACTATCAATTTATGATAAGTTCTTGACCACATATCATGTATTAGTGTTTTATGATACCCCCCCACCCTCTTCCCTCCCCCCACCCACCCCATTTGATGTAAGTCTACCTTCAAGCTATGGATACTATAGTTCCATATTAAGAAAGAGTTGGAGTAAAACTGATTGTAGCAATTTAACAATGGCTAAAACTTGTTATCTATGAACTCTCAGTGAACTGCATCCAGTTACCAAGGATGGAAGAGGAAAAGACAGGCCTGAAAGCCATTTGCCTGGGTTTGAAGCAATAAAAAAAAAATAAAATTAGCTTTTATTTTTGGCATGAATAAGTTCCCAAGTACAAATGTTTACATTTCATTCACACTGGTTAAGAGTCACTAAGTTGACAGAATCATATAGATGCCAATGGTTCTCCTGCCAAAAGGAGAAAATGCTAGATAAGGTAATGGGAAATTGGGAATCTATTTTTAGACTTCCTGTTTTGACCAGGCAAAGGTCAAACAATATATCTAGAAATCAATAGTTTGGAATAACAAATGTAACAATGGAATTAAATCATGTTTCATGAAGGTAAAAAGCATTTTCTTTATTTTGGGTATGGGTTATAACCGTTAATTTAGAATTCAACTGCTCTTATTCTAATAAACACACCTGAATAAAAGCACGTGTGCATATGTTTGTTTTTGTTTTGGTCAAATCCCATTGGTCCTGGTTGGTTGTCCAATAGAAATAATTCACTTCGCTAAAGGTGTTCACCTGCAATCTGCATGGCTAATCATTTCAAAGATCGATATTTCCTAATTAATTGACAAGACCATGATCATTGATTTCTTTGTTAATTGGCTTGGGGTTGTAAATGTGTCAATAACTCAATGATCATCAATCAGTCAATGGCTTCATAAGGATGTCAACTCAATACCTTTGTATTTTGAACAATTTGAAATAGCGTCTCGGTAAAGACTGATAGCATCTCTGCAAATTACGATAGCGTCTCGGTCCCGAGATGCTATAAGGGCCTGGGGAGAACACTGGAACCCTGTACGTTTTAGGCCCAATATGGACAGTAAATAGTTTTTGACACTTGCATACTCATATGATGGACTGACAAAGCATATTTGTCACATGCAATTTATAGACTAACAATAAATATTTAGAAGAAAAAAAAAATTTAAGATCCTTACATCTAACAAGAATATAAAACAAGAACTAAAGTTATTGACGAAAACAAATTAAAAAATATCATTTTGTTGGTCCTTTTTAGCCCTTTATTTCTAAATAAACAAAGAAAGGATAGCCAAAATCAACCTAATCCTTCCTTTTATGGTAAGTAACATACCTGAAAAATTCAAGGCATTTGGTTGACCTGAACAAAAGTTATTGTGAAAACAAATATAAAAGTCCCTTTTTTGACCCCCCCTTTTTTTCTTATGATCCATAACTGTTCTACATAATGCCATTAACAGTTACTCAAATATAAGCTGAAACACTGTTCAATCAACCAGAACTGTTCATTTTTACTGCTTGCATTTTAAGTACTTTGTATAGAGAAAAGAAAAAGACAAGGCATAAAATTGCCTACACCACAGAATGAAACCACATGTCATAATCAAGACACTTTACCCCCGTAAACTGACATAAATATTTGTTATGCTGCATGAGGCAAGACCACAGATAGAGCTCTTAAAAATGTGCATATTTATCTTGTTTTTTAGCAGTATAGTTGTTGTTTGCTCAAAATATATGTTAAACAATCAACTAATTATTGACAACACTTAGGACTAACTGTATATGTCCCCCCTACTTTCATAGATTAGGGATAAAACCGGTACCTTATTGCCTTCTTGAGGTTTCTGTTCAATCTGGTCTTTTTAGTAGTAGTCTGTAGGACAGGTGGTTCTGGAGGGGGTGAGGGAGATTTCACAACATCAACTGTAGTTTTGGGAAACTTTGGTGTCCTGTACAAAGATAAAATTTCATACATGTAAATAATAATTAGAAATTACTAGTGGAGAAGTGTACATGAGAACATGACAAACCCTTTGTTAATTATCAGCCATTAAAAAATCTGCTAACAATTAGCAGACTTCAATGTGACCAGCAGTCACTGTTTACTATCATTGTAGTTGTTTACATGTGAACGTTGTCATAAGGCCCCCCAAAAATATATGTCTGTTTAGGGTTTCATCCTCTCCAAAAATAGGGTAGGTCGGTAGGCATTTCATTTTATTTTATTTTTTTATTATTCTATTTTTTTGGGTGTTGATTTTTCATATTATTTAAATGTGTTCTTACCTTGTTTTCATAAATAGTGATGTTAGCAGTTCATAGTCAATTTATAATAGATAGCTGATTCTAACCAAGGCATCTATCCAACAAACTTTATATTGTCAATATAAAAACAACTTAAAATAGATAAATTGAGACTTGAATGACTGTTCTTTAATCAAAATTGATATTAAACACTGGTTGCCTTCTTCTCCGTATTAACCTCCTTTAAATAGGAGCACCTCCACTAAGGCGGAGTACAGGGTTCCCACTATTTTTTGACACAAAATTCAAGGGTTTTTCCAGGACTTTTCAAGGGTATTGAGGTCATTTTCAAGAATTAAAATAGTCCACAAAAATTTTAAAAATCCAATATTTTTCGGCTTTTTTTATCAAACGGTCAACAAATCTGCATATTACAAAATTCCAGGGTTTTTCAAGGAAATTTGATAAAATTCAAGGATTTTTCCAGTTTTTTGAGCATTGAAATAAAATTCAAGGACTTTTCCAGGTTTCCTTGAATTCAAGGATGGCGTGGGAACCCTGGGAGTAGAGTAAATTTTTTTTGGAATTTCGTAATTTTGATTGCCTCCATGTTGTTTTTAATCGAGATCGTTTTGACGCATTACGGGAAAAGAGAACTAGAAAAACTGTGAGCCGCAGCTCACAAATAAATACCCCCCACCCCCCCCCCCCAAAAAAAAATTAATCAGATAAAATTTAGAATAGGAGATGCACATCTACATTATGTCACAAAGATTGTGTGTAGGTTTCATGAAAATCCATCAAGGGGTTTTGGAGGAGTTGCAGATAAGAGATGGGCACCCCCATGTAGTCGAATGGCTGAGTCCATGTATTGCTATGGGAAACCCCAAAATAATTCTGATCAAACTTTCAAATAGTAGGTGCACATCTATATCATGTTACAAAGATTGTGTAAAAGTTTCATGACAATCCATCAAGGGGTTTAGGATGAGTTGTGGATAAGAGATGGGTACCCCCATGTAGTCAATGGCTAAGTCCATGTTTTGCTATGGGAAACCCCAAAAATCATTCTGATCAAATTTTAAAATAGTAGGTGCACATCTACATTATGTCACAAAGATTGTGTGTAAGTTTCATGAAAATCCATCAAGAGGTTTAGGAGGAGTTGCGGATAAGAGATGGGTACCCCCATGTAGTCGAATGGCTAAGTCCATGTTTTGCTATGGGAAACCCCAAAAACCATTCTGATCAAATTTTAAAATAGTAAGTGCACATCTTCATTATGTCACAACAATTGTGTGTAAGTTTCATGAAAATCCATCAAGGGGTTTAGGAGGAGTTGCGGATAAGAGATGGGTACCCCCATGTAGGTGAATGGCTAAGTCCATGTTTTGCTATGGGAAACTCATAAAATCATTCTGATCAAATTTTAAAATAGTAGGTGCACATCTACATTATGTCACAAAGATTGTGTGTAAGTTTCATGAAAATCCACCAAGGGGTTTAGGAGGAGTTGCGGATAAGAGATGGGTACCCTGAAGTGTAACGGAAGGACGGAAGGACGGACGGAAGGACGGACACCCCTATCACTATATACCCCCCACTTTTGAAGTGGGGGGTATAAAAATGTAAAATAAAAACGTTTTGCTGACAGTGAAGAGGTCTCTCTAAATAACGACGGGAAGCGTCAAAAAACAATGAACGACAGTGAAGAGGTCTCTCTAAATAACGACGGGAAGCGTCAGAAAACAACGAACGACGATTTTTTTTTTTTTTTTAAATTGAAATAAAAAGCTTCGCTGAGCGCAGCATGTTGAACCCTGTACATTTTAGGCCCAATATGGATAGTCTATTGCTCTGGACACATGCAGCCCATGGTTGACTGACAAAGGTTTTTGACACATGCTTCTCTGGTGGACTTTCAACCCAGGGGGTAAAAATATAAATATTCAATTCTGTATTTTACTCTTGAAAAGAATAATGTTTGGGAAAAAAATTAAAAATCGAACCAGAAATTTTTTTAAATTATGATTACGGCCCCTTGGGTAATGAGCGAAAAAAAAAAAGTGGGGGTCGCAAAAATTAATTCTTAAATTTACAATTGCTACTTGGCAAGGATGAACTTGTAAAAACATTTTTTTAAATCGGACCAGAAATAAAAAAGTTAGGATTTTGGCCCCTTTTGGTCCCTAATTACATAACAGTAAAAGAAGGGGACACAAAAATATATCTGCTACTTGACAAGAATAAACTTGCAAAAAAATTGTCAAAATCGGACAAGAATAAAAAAAAATCAATTTCAGCCTCTTTTGGCCCGTTATTATGTAACAGGTGAAAAAGGGGTGGGGTTGCAAAAATAATTTCTCAAATTTGGATTCACTACTTGACAAAAATAAACTTGCAAAAACAAATTTCAAAAACAAACCAGAAATAAAAAAGTTTTGATTACGACCCCTTTTGGCCCCTAATTACAAAACTAGAAAAACTGTGAGCCGCAGCTCACAATTAAATACCCCCCACCCCCCCAAAAAATTAATCAGATAAAATTTTAAAATAGGAGATGCACATCTACATTATGTCACAAAGATTGTGTGTAAGTTTCATGAAAATCCATCAAGGGGTTTAGGACGAGTTGTGGATAAGAGAAGGGTACCCCCATGTAGTCCAATGACTAAGTCCATGTTTTGCTATGGGAAACCCATAAAATCATTCTGATCAAATTTTAAAATATTAGGTGCGCATCTACATTATGTCACAAAGATTGTGTGTAAGTTTCATGAAAATCCGTCAAGGGGTTTAGGAGGAGTTGGGGATAAGAGATGGGTATCCCCATGTAGCCGAATGGCTAAGTCCATGTTTTGCTATGGTAACCCCAAAAATTGTTCTGATCAAATTTAAAAATAGTAGGTGCACATCTACATTATGTCACAAAGATTGTGTGTAAGTTTCATGAAAATCCACCAAGGGGTTTAGGAGGAGTTGTGGATAAGAGATGGGTACCCCCATGTAGCCGAATGGCTAAGTCCATGTTTTGCTATGGTAACCCAAAAAATTGTTCTAATCAAATTTAAAAATAGTAGGTGCACATCTACATTATGTCACAAAGATTGTGTGTAAGTTTCATGAAAATCCATCAATGGGTTTAGGAGGAGTTGCGGATAAGAGATGGGTACCCCCATGTAGTCGAATGGCTGAGTCCATGTTTTGCTATGGGAAACCCCAAAAATCGTTCTGATCAAATTTTAAAATAGTAGGTGCACATCTACATTATGTCACGATGATTGTGTGTAAGTTTCCTGAAAATCCATCAATGGGTTTAGGAGGAATTGCGGATAAGAGATGTGAACCCCCATGTTGTCGAATGGCTAAGTCCATGTTTTGCTATGGGAAACCCTAAAAATCATTCTGATCAAATTTTAAAATAGTAGGTGCACATCTACATTATGTCACAAAGATTTTGTGCAAGTTTCATGAAAATCCATCAAGGGGTTTAGGAGGAGTTGCGGATAAGAGATGGGTACCCTGAAGTGTAACGGACGGACACCCCTATCACTATATACCCCCCTCTTTTGAAGTGGGGGGTATAACAAGTGAAAAAGGGGATGGTCACAAAAATTAATTCTCAAATTTGGATTCACTACCTGACAAGAATAAACTTGCAAAAAAAATTTCAAAATCGGACCACAAATAAAAAAGTTTCGATTTTGGCCCCATTTGGCCCCTAATTACGTAATAGGGGAAAAAAGGGGGGGTTGCAAAAATTAATTCTTAATTGAGTAAATGAGCTGAACGTTTAAGCAAGCAACAGCTTCTCTCTATCAGTCAGGGGCCTTACTTAAATCAGTGATTTTTTAATCACTTGTTTAAGTATTATTTAGTTATTTTCCTTTCAAAGCTAGAGTTACCTCTCTTTTAAAATCACTTGTTCAAGTATTACAAATGAACTACTTATAACAGTGATTTTATCATAATGTCCTTCATTTTAAATGTTATGAAGAGAAGTCTGAGTCTTATTGTATAATTAAAGATAGAACACACCCCTGTCTAGATAATGGAATGTCCAGTCATGGCAGGACATGACCCTGAACTGAATTTTGGATAATTACCCTCCAAATCACTTGTTTAAGTATCAAATTAATTTTTACCTTTAAAAAATCACCTTTTTAAGTAACATTTTGTTAGGTAACCCCTGCTATCTTCAGGCATCGCGAACATGAAGATTTTGATCCCGAACATGGGTTATTAATAACATAATCAGAAACCTTAGATATTGAAGTTAATGGGAAAATTATTGCCACAGCTGGGAAAATTCAGAAAGTAAAGTAATGGGTTGTTACATTTGGTCTTTCTTTTATCAGAAAATCACATATTTTGGGGAAATACCGATAACAGGTGGCAGCAAAATCTATAATTTTGTAATTTTAAAGAAGCTTACTAAATCTTTTTTCAATATTTATTAATTAATAAAAATTTTCTTAAACTGTTCTTTTGTAAATTTAGATTTTTGGAAAAATCTTTAGCATTTTGAAATGCTACTTGAATAAGTGATTTAAAAATCACTGATTTAAGTAATGCCCCTGACTGTCTATCTGCTATAGTTTTCATTTCATAGGCCAAAAACATAAAAAGAACATTATTTTAGTGGCTGTAGCCCCTATAAGGGGTCATCTGACAACTCCGACCCTATGGAGTTTTTTGTAGAGCTAAATGAGCTGAACAATTAAGCAAGCAACAGCTTTTTGCTATCTGCAATAATTTTCATACTATAGGGCAAAAACATGAAAAAATGCTATTTTTCACCTTTAAGGGGCCGTTACCCCTATAAGGGGTCTTCTGACAACTTCGACCAAATGGAGACTTTTGTAGAACTTTTGATCCTGAAGCAGTAGGGTGGCATCAGATTTTATCTATCTCTTATACTTTTTGAATTACAAGCCAAAAACTGTAGTCTGACCCCCTAGGTCTATTTTTAGCCACGGCGGCCATGTTCTTTGACGAATCGGAAATTGAAACATTACTTTAGTGCAGGACACCCTAATGATCAATCACACCAAGTTTCATTGAATTCTGTTCAGTAGTTTCAGAGGAGAAGATTTTGAAAAAGTTATTGTAAGAACAAACAAAAAAGTTGCAATTTTGGCCCCTTTTGGCCCTTAATTTCTAAACGAAAAAAGGGGGGACTCCCAAAATCAATCCCATCCATCCTTTAATGGTAAGAAATATCATTGTCAAATTTCATTGCATTTGGATAACTAGACCTAAAGTTATTGTGTATACACTAAAGTTAACAGACGACGACGACGACGACAACGACAACGACGACGACAGCATCATACCATTATACGTCCGCAAATTTTTTGCGGTCGTATAAAAAATGATGTAGGGTCGGCGGAAAAAATAGGGTCGGTTGGGAAACCCGAAACAGACAAATATTTTTTTTTGGCCTAACAACTTATGGGAAAAATAACAAAGAGGTTCCAGGCAAATAATCTCATAATGCGTAAAAATAGAAATATTTTTTTTAAGTCGGTACACAAAAAAAAAAAAAAACTGTGCATCCTATGTTTTTCACAAGAGTTGAAGACTGTTATATTTATCCTCTGTTTTTCATTCAGAGATCCCACTTGTACAAGTAAACAGATTTTAACTTCTATAGAGTTAAAATTGTCTCCCTTTTTTTGACTTTCACTAATTTACTTGTACAAGTAAAATGATAGAAAATCATTCTTTCTTAATTATCTTTATCTAGCCATGAAATTTACTTTCATTCATTATTATTTATATGGCTTATAGTATCAGCACCTTAACCAGACTGAGATTATCTGTTATCTTCAGTTAATTGAGAAATAATCAACATTTATTGGCCAAAGGGGGCAATTTTCAAAGGCCATGAGCACCATAGAGCAGATGATGTAAACATTTCAAGAAAATTATCTGTTTGATTGTAAAAATATTATGTAACAAGTAAAATGAGCTCAAAGTTTTTCAAATTTACTTGAATAGGTAAATTTTTGCTCAGAAAAAAATACTTTACTCAAACAAGTAATTTTTTGTTTACTTAAAGAAGTAAAATTCTGTTTACTTGTTTTAGTGGGATCTCTGACTATTTTTGTCAACCAATGAAATGATAACATACGAAGGAAGATCATCATCATCGTCATCTTCTACAAGTGTAACTGCTAAGTCAGGAGGTTCCTTTGTATGAACTACATCACCATTTTCTTTAGGAATTGCTTCAGGCTCATTTTCTTTAATTTCTGAATTGACTTTCTTTGATGTTTCTAAATAAAATAAGATACATTCTACATGTAGGTATACTAAAATATCTATATATTAAACATATTCCACTTGATGACGATAGAAACAGTTTTAAAAAATAAAATAAGTTAATTGTTTCTTAAAAATCCATAGGGAATTATATTCAAATCCAATCGTAGAAATAAACCTTTTATTAAGATGTTTCGGCCATAGGCCTTCATCAGGTAATTATATAATAAAATAATAAAATAAGGTCAAATATTTTTCAATTCATGTATTAATTTGGGCTGAATTTACAAAAGTAGGGTGGTATATAGTGTTTGGGTCTGTTGGGCTGTCTGTCCAAAACAGCAAGATGGGGCATAATGTCTTTTGGACATTCCTATAAACATCTTAAGTAATATATTGACCTTATGAGGCAAGTTAAAATTGTATTTTTATTTTCATAATCCAAACATCGAAATTGTACCTTTTTTCATCATGGAATCAATTGTAAGGGAAGCTGTTCCAAACATTTTGGACACCTTTGTAGAGTAGACTTTAGCATGGTTAGAAACGGCTTCCCCATCATTGCTTCCAGAAGATTGGGCTGTTTTTAGTCTTGCTGCCAATCCTCTTCTTCGGCTTGGTTTAAGGTTGGTCTTTTTGACTGGTGAATCATCACTGTCACTTGGGTTGCTGTTTGATGATATCTTCATATCAATTTCATTATCCTGATAACATGGATATTGGACAAGAACATGTTAAAACAAATACTACCGTATAGCAGGTTATTTTCGCGCTGGTTAAATTTTCTCCTATTTTTGCAGGTCAAGGGGAATTGCGAAAAAATCCATATGATAGGAATACAAATGCATTTGCAAACTGCGAAAATAAAACCGCAAATTTTTTTCACATACATTACGACACAAAAACTGTGAAAATTTACCCCCGCGAAAATAACCTGCTATATGGTAGTAGATCATGCAGTTTTTTATTTATTAGAAATATGTAAAAACATATGAAACTTGTAAAATAATGATTTAATTAATAATTGAAAATTCAAAATTTCACTGTTTCATGAATATTCTCCAATCATTTTGCTATTTAACAGTACTAAATAAGATACTATAAGGTAAAATTTGATATGGAATGTATAAGATTTCCAAGAGGTCTATTTCTTAGTTTGAAAGGAGTCTACAGTAGGCCCGGGGCCGGACTGTAGGAGGGCTGCTCCCCGGGCTGCTCACGACCAGCATCCATTTGTTTCTAATAGATTTTATTAGATTAAAGGAAACTGATACCTAAAATGACGGCGATTATCAAATTTAATTTATGTATGTTAATTAAGTACACAAGTCGAACAGTATCTTACTACATCTATTTCTATAATATTCATTTTCTGTTTTGTTTTTCTCGGAGCGCGCAAAAAGTTTCTAAAATAAAACCAAAGACGGATAACTTTCCGAAAATATTAATACGAAACAGAGTGACAGACAAAGAAATAGAGAGAACTACCTTTGTGCGATGATGTCTTCGGACCTGCACAGTATCAATTCAGATTCAGATTCAGACATCTTTTATCGCATCACGGGCTGTGCAGACTAACCAAAAGAGGACTGGGAACTCGATCGTTACACTTCCGTGATTATGATTATTTTTTTCCCAAATGGTCCTCGAAAATCCACCAGCTGTTATCGTCTGAATATCTAAAAAAAACTGAGCCCCCCCGCCCTCTTAACTTATATCGACTTTTTACTGTGTGATACTTTCTCAGCTGATCAGACATGGGGTATAATACAGGGATGTCCAAAACAAACAAAAAAACCCAGAAAACATGCAAAAATATGACAAAATCTCAGGTAAACATGGGAGGCCTAGAACATTAGTGATTATCTACAGATACATATCCCATCAGTTTTATTTTAGGCACAGGATACGATTACGGCAAATTTGGGCAAAACCGTAACAATAAGAAATAGATATGGCTTAAAATCAGTGCTGTGATTTGATACTACCCTTTTGTAACAGGTTACAAAGCCTTAAAATGGTTACATGTAGCAGTATAGCAGTCAGTAATGTTACAAACCTAAAATGCAATTTCTTTTCTTACTTGGAACTTTTTCAAAATGGTTACATCCAGGTTACTCATTAGTAAACTGGTTACATATTGAGGAAAGCAGTTACAATTCTTTTAAAAAAAAATTCTTGTGGAGATCTTTTTCAAAATGGTTACATTTAGGTTACATGGTTACATACTTATATGAAAACAGTTACAACTTTTTGTTGTGGAGATCTTTTTCAAAATGGTTACATTTAGGTTACATGGTTACATACTTATATGAAAACAGTTACAACTTTTTGTTGTGGAGATCTTTTTCAAAATGGTTACATTTAGGTTACATCTATGTAAACTAGTTACATACTTATATGAAAACAGTTACAACTTTTTTCTATAGTGGATATCAATTTCAAAATGGTTACATTTAGGTTACACATTAGTAAACTGGTTACATATTGAGGAAAGCAGTTACAATTCTTAAAAAAAAAAAATTCTTGTGGAGATCTTTTTCAAAATGGTTACATTTAGGTTACATCTATGTAAACTGGTTACATCCTTATATGAAAACAGTTACAACTTTTTGTTGTGGAGATCTTTTTCAAAATGTTTACATCTATTGTAAACTGGTTACATACTTATATGAAAACAGTTACGACTTTTTTATAGTCGAGAACTTTTTCAAAAGGGTTACATTTAGGTTACATCTTAGTAAACTGGTTACAAGAAAACAGTTACAACTTTTTTATACGACCGCAAAAAAATTGCGGACGTATAATGGTATGATGCTGTCGTCGTCGTCTGCGTTGTCTGTTAACTTTAGTGTTACCACGATAACTTTAGTTCTAGTTATCCGATTGCTATGAAATTTGACAATGATGTTTCTTATCATCATAAAAGGATGAATGGGATTGACTTTTGGGGTCCCCCCATATTTGGTTTGAAAATTAGGGACAAAAAAGGGGCCAAAAATGCTACTTTTATGTTTGTTGGCAGGAAAACTTTAGTTCTTGTTATCCAATTGCTTTGTTATTTGGCAATAATGTTCATTACCATAAAAGGATGAATGGGATTGATTTTGGGGCCCCCTCTTGTTTCCTTTTAAAAAAAAAGGGACCCAAAGGGGCAAAAAAATTCAAATATTGTTTTTGTATCTATTATAACTTTAATCCTAGTTGGCCTTTTACTGTGAAATTTGTCAAGAATGTTTCTCACAATAAAAGATTGAACCTGATGAATTATCGTGCCCCCCCCTTTTCCCCGTTTTGTAATTTGGGGTCAAAAGGGGCCAAAATTTAAACGTTTTTATTTGTGGTCCGATTTTGAAATTTTTTTTTGCATGTTTGTTCTTGTCAAATAGCGGATACAAAATTAAGAATAAATTTTTGTGCCCCCCCTTTTCCCCCTTTTTACGTAATTAGGGGCCAAAATCAAAACTTTTTTATTTGTGGTCCGATTTTGAAAATTTTTTTGCATGTTTGTTCTTGTCAAATAGCGGATACAAAATTAAGAATAATTTTTTGTGACCCCCCTTTTTCCACTTATTACGTAATTAGGGGCCAAAATCGAAACTTTTTTATGTGTGGTACGATTTTGAACATTTTTTGCATGTTTGTTCTTGTATAATAGTGAATACAAAATTGAGAATTGATTTTTGCCCCCCTTTTTCCACTATTACGTTATTAGGGGCCAAAATCGATACTCTTTATTTGTGGTCTGATTTTGAAAATTTTGTTTGCTCATCAATTCACAATAGGCTTTTAATTTGCGAGTGGAAAGTCCACCAAAAGCTGCGTGTGTCAAAAACCTTTGTCAGTCCACCATGGGCTGCATGTGTCCAGAACGATTGACTATCCATATTGGACCTAAAACGTACAGGCTGAGAGTTCAACATGTTGCGGTCGTATCATGCTGTGCTCGGCGTAGCTTTTTATTATAGTGGAGATCTATTTCAAAGTGGTTACATTTAGGTTACATCTATGTAAACTGGTTACATACATGTACTTATGAAAACAGTGCAACTGTGTATTTTTTTATGGAGATCTATTTTAAAATGGATACATTTAGGTAAGGTTTCATGTTTTGATTTCCTTCTTGTAGAGATTTTTTTTAGTTTCAAAATTGCAAAACTTTTTTATACAACAACAATTTTTTTGCTATCATATTATGTTATGGCGATGTCATAGTCATCATTGTCCACATCAGTGTTGTCGATCTGTAGACAATTCAATTTGATTTCTGTGCATTATGTCTTAAGTTGTAGATGGTCTATTGTTATGAAATTTTTAAATCACTGTAGGAAGGTTGGTAATATTGCATTTTAGGACTGTGGCCTCTACCAGTGTAGAAAATACAAAGGGCCAAAAGGGGCTTAAATGAGTGTAATGACAAAATATTTGTAATAGTTTATTTTTTGTCCCACAATGCATTGTGATGGACTGATGCTTCACACTCTTGTGGACACAACTCCTCTAAGGCTGCTCAATCATTTTTTAAACATTTTGTAGGACTGTTTCCACATGTAACTGATCATATATATTCCAATACCATTTTCAACAAAGGAGACTAGATATGGTAAGAACCAAAATTGGGCCAAAATTTCACCTCGGAGTACAGTTTCTGAAATTACTGCCAAATATAATTTCAAATGCTGTGATTTAAAAAATAACAAAAATTAGGTTCAAAATATTCAGCAGATTGCAGAAAACTTACCTAAAAATCATATGAATTGATGAAAATAGATTTGGCAATTTTAGAGCGGTTTTGGTTAGAAATCACTGAAATTAAGATAGAGCACAGCCATTAACAAAAACACTTTTGTGATGAAATGCTTATTTTTAAAAGACAAATAGATGGGCAAAGAATAAAGATTGCCAATGTATGCACTCTGTACAAATTTCAAGAAAACATATCGTAAACTCTTAAGTATGAAGCATAAATATTGATATTTTCGGAGTTTTCAGCACGTACGTGTATAACGTCATTATATCATGCATAATGTCATCAGCAAGTGGAATCAGTTTGGTTATTAAACGACTGAATTACATCAAATTCATTAACTTTGTGCAAAATATGAGGCTGATTTCAGTCCTTCCTGAACTTACTGACCTTTTATAGGGGTTAAGTGACTTTTATATTGACTTTGTTCATTTTAGGTCATAGGAGCATTTTGTGGGTGGCACTCTTTTAAGACTGCTCAACAGATTTTGTAATGATATGCAGTTTTGCATTTTGCAACCACATTTTGATATATCTAATTTTATAGGAGTTATTCGAATTTTATCAACTTTTTTTATCTAAGTCATAGAATACTTTGTTAATTGGCATAACTTCTCAGGGAAAGCTCAGTGGATTTTCATCATATGTAGTTGATTATATCCAAACACCATTTTGATTCACCTAATTTTAAAGGAGTTATGGGACTTTATCAACTATATTCATTTTAAGTCATAGGAACACTTTGTTGGCACAACTCCTCTGAGACCTCTCAATGCTTAAATTTTGTAGGATTGGTTGTTTTCTTCTGTAGTTGATCATAAATGCAGCATCATTTTGATTTGACATATTTTATAGGATTTATGGGACTTGTGTATTGTACATGAAGGTAATGGGAACTCTTTGTGGGCTCCTCTGAGGCTGCTAACAGATTTTGCTGAAGTTTATTCATTTTTGTATGTAGTTGTATGTACAATAATACAGTGGGATACATTGGCTAAGCATAGCAATCTTTTTATTGTTTTCTTGAAGGCATCACAACAGAATATTTTTTTCATTATTAGCATTAATCTAATATGTAGCAGAAATCCTTCTTCAAAATGTTTTTTTCTTATCCTTTGCTGCCAAAATATTATTTTCATCAAAATCATTTTCAAAATATTTTTTGGTAAAAAATCATTTTCAGTATATTTTTAGGAAAAAAACAAGCCCCCCTTCAATTTAAATGGTTCAAGTCCCTTAACAATCTGTCTACTAATTTAGTTCTACAAAAGTCTATTTTGATAAAATTTGTCAGATATTGGTTAATTCCTTATGGATGACCAGATAAGCATTCTGGCTCCTGGGAGTCTTTGGTTCATATTTGTTTGTTTCTATTAAAGAGTGTAAGATGGATTCAGGATTCAGGAATTTATTTTAAAAATGTTTTTTCATCTACCTTATACATTTTCATAATATATACAAACAAATATAAAATGATACATATAAAAACAAACTGAACAATGATTTAACAAAAAAACAAGAGTAATTTAAGACTACTATATCAATGAATTAAAAATAAAACATGACATATTGGCACATGCTTGATTTCAGAAATTAAAACATTATCTATTAACTAAATGATGGTAAATATACAATGACATTTAAATGGAGCCTTCTATGTCTTAAAAATATTTAAAAATAAAAAAGAGACTATAAATGGAATGGTAGTTTTTGCATTTTTGAAGTGAAACTATCCCTTAGATCAATCTAATTTTACTCACAAAAACATAACAAGACAACATTTTTTAAAATTCAAAATTCAACTTAGATTTACTTGTAATGAAACAACAAAACAATGAATGTATCTAGGTTACACACAGTTCTTGCACTCCCACTCTGTGTCTAGGGACTGTGTCTTCTTCTTGTATTCTGTAACAGAAAGGCCACTGCATGTTCTGTGATACCATAGATTACAGGATGTGCATGATATCCACAATAGCTTTGGACTGCCTGCTTTCTTGCATGAGCTACATAGTTCATCTCTTCTAATACAACGTCGTTTAGGCTCGGGTAGTGAAAGCGATGCTGATGACTGTTTAGTGGTAACTGATGACTGTGTAGTGGTAACTGATGACTGTGTAGTGGTAACTGATGGAAAACAGCAGTGCATACATCCCTCTTTATGGCAACTCCAGTTTTGGTTAAAGTACTGTTTTCTACCTGAAAAAATAAATAAAAGATAATTCCACTGTATAATTCATTCATTCTAAATAAAAAAAAGGCTATAGAGTAGTCCATATAATTTGATCATTTCCACATATCTTGCATTTTCATTTAGGAAATATCTTTAAAAGCTTACTTTATTCAATTGCCTTTGCTGTCTGTGAGGTTACAATGTTGAGTTATATTTTATTTGAAGAATTTCGAACGTGAATTGGACACAAGTACAAAGTATTTATGAAGTCCTTTCCCAATTTCAATGGCATGTACATGTAGTAGACAGTAACAAACTTTTTTCTTTTTTTGTGAGTTATCATAGTAAAATGTATATTTATTTATCAGGTCGAGTCTTCTAGATTTCATTTGACCTACCAATCAATCAAAATTTTATAAAATTGACCTTTCAAATGGGAGAAAATAGTAAAACTTTGTCGACGTTTTTATAGAAAAGTTCTGAACATAACAATATTTTCTTTAACTTCCTCGCTCACATTTCGTCAATACCAAATAGTTTTGGTTTTCAACGTAGTTTTAGTTGGCATGGGTAAATTCTCCTTAAATAGTAATGATATGTTCCACATTTTGACTTCTTTTTCATTCGATGCATTGGTCAATGGACAATAACAAAGGTTAACATAACACTAAAATCTCCCTACTGGTCAATGCTCTCCGGGGGAAAATCGGTGTCATTTATACCTTAACATTTTATCTTATATTGATGCAAATAGACTAACGAAATTTTTCACCGCTCATTTTTAACATTTGTTCAGCAAGTCAGTTTTTGTTTAATTATTTCTTAAAAAGCACGTGTTTGTTGTCGTAGTTATTTATATACTCTCAAAAACCATTGGTCAAAAGTTTGATGTAAACATTATCCTTAAAAGGTAAATTCCTCGACCTGTTTATAATGGCTAAAAAATCTCAACGTTTCGGCAGTTGCCTATAATGTATATGTTTTTAAATTTTCTTTTCTCCATATTATTTCCATATATGAACATTTTCAAGTACATGTATACTCATTAAAATATTACTTTATATGTTTACTAAACTCACATTATCTTTCACAAGCCCAACTATCTGTTCTTGAAACGATCCCATCTGAGAATGCACCAATTCTGTTTGTTGTTGCTGGTGGCATCTCTGCAAAGATGTCTCATAGTATGGTATCAGTTGTTCATTTATGTATAGGAGAACATCTGGCATATACTGCAGTCTATCAGCAAGTGTTAGAACCTTCAAAAGATTAAAATTGAAATACATTATTTTTACTGTGCAACTAATCTTATAGGTACCTATTGAATATTGGGTTATTTTTCATGGGGTAAATTTTAGTGATTTTAATAGAAGAATGCCCCTAAAAAAATTTTGAGACTTGTTCATGTAGGATACATTTTATATAAGGATGATCTTGTTTCTAAAAAAAAGGGAAAGCTGTATTTATAAATATTAATTGATATGTTAATTCTTATAACTGAAAAATTAATGCAATGTTTTCTACCATTCAGTTAAATTGTCAATGGTCATTCACTTATTGATTGAATTTAAGGCTTGGGTAGATTGTTACAACTTGAATGAAAATTTCCAAAATAAAATCATAGCAATTTTTAATGCATAAAAATGTAAAACACACAATTCTTGATATGCGATAATAAGCGAAAATTCAACCACCACAAAAATAATCCACTATATGGATTCAAATTTCTTCAGCTCAAAGTTCTTACTGTCCTTAATGATTTTTTTAAACTTAAAGTAAACATATATTATATCAATGCATTCTGATAATGTATATTTATTGTTATGCTTGAAGGTGGGACGATACCAAATGACATATATCCAGATATTAATGAAAATTAACAGACATATTTTTCTAAGTTAGTTATATCTACATCCATATATGAAATAACTGCAATTTTGGTTGGAAATTAACAAAGACATAAAAGAAAAACATGTTTTCAAAACCATTTATTTATATTTTTTGTACACAAAAATGGACTTATGATATCCAAATTATGACCAAAAATTAACATAATATTCCTTGGAAAACTTGCAATGAATTGATGTTAAATAAAGGACATGTCACTTCCTTTTTAAGGTATGGTGTTGCAAAAAATGCAATAGAATCTAACTAAAATTGATGTTGCGCTTCAAGATTTCAGACAGATTTTTCAGTGTACAGATAAAATTTATGGATAACGTCGTTTTTAACTTTACGTCCCACCTTAAAGAAAAAAAGATATACCTGGGTGGCCCAGTGGTATAAGTTAGACTCTTATTAATATACACTATAGGTCAATTAGCAATTTTGGTGCACTGAGTTGAGCTATGACATCTTGTTTAAGAAAGCATAAACATCTGTATGAATTAACACGTGCTGTCAGATCAACCACTTAGATGATTTCTTTTTAAAGTAAAAAAAAAATATCATACAAATTTTGTTTATTTGTCTTACTTTTAAAATAAATACAAATTTAGTGTGACTTATATGACAAACTATGGATACCTTTCGTGCTAGAGTAACTGATAAAGCAATTCCTTCAAGAATCCTTATATCCGCATCTAAGGCTAGGTTGGTCACTTCAGTGCTTATTTCTTCTAATGTTACAGTTGACAGGGCCTGTACTACAACAGGAAGGGCTGCTGATGCATGTCTGGCACTGTCTTCAAGCTTTTTGGCATCTCCAGTGACTTTCTGCTTCTGTGTTGGCTCAATCGGCATAACAAGTAGTCTACTGAAGTACCTAAAAATCACCAAAAGATACAATTACATTTACAATTTATTAAATGCTAAATTTCAGATAAAGGATAATTGTTACTTTATTTGAGGTTACAACTTAAATAGTTAACAGAACACTCACTAGGATTATTCATAAAGACAGAACTGATGCTATTATACATAAACAAATTAATCAATGTACACAACATTTTCAATGATGTTGAATAAGAAAAATAAAATTAGATATTTCAGACAATGGTATTTTCTTTATCAGTATAAAAAACCAAATACTGCTGGTGTTTTAGAAAGTTTGCAAATGATTATAGTCTATTATCATCATCATCATCAGAAAATGAGTCATCATATTTTGACTTAACTACTAAGTTTTACATACTTGAACAAAGAAGTCAAGTCAAAGTTTGCTGTAACTGTGCATGCTGTCAGTGGTGATTTGGGATCCTCATTAGCTTTACCTCGTACCTGAAATGAAAACATTGCATTGGATTTTGAGTCTGTGTTGATTAATGGAAAATCATTGTAGTGTTTCTTTCATATTTTGATGTATTCTTAATTAACATTCCTTGCATGCCTTGAGCATTATTTTAAATTTTATAATAAAAATCTTTTTGTTGTTGTTGAAAATTATATCAAGTATAGAATTTATTTTTCCAGCTATAACTATGAATGCTGCAATAATAGGTCAAATATTAGAGTGCTTTGATAACATCATTATAAATATGGTCCAATATAAAACTTGTGAAAGATGTGATGTGACATTATGTTTGACACATATGATCTTGCAGTTCAATAAATAGCATGCGTTGGACTGTATTAACACTTCTTTGCCTTAAACATTGCAGAAATTCCACATTTTATTTTTAGGTTGCTGTATTTTTTTTCTTGGTGCTTTTTATATAGGTGAAAATTATTCTATTTTTTTCTTTTAATTTCAATGATTGGTATAAAAAAACAATCACCAAATACATGTATTGCATTTATCAGACTTTTTAATTCTTGGAATCTTTTAACTGTTCATTTGTCCTAGATTTCGTTATTTTACGGTTGTGGCATATATAGAAAGGGAGGCATAATGCCAATTAAGTTCTGAATAAATGAACTTTATTCTCATAAACTTTGTACAAAGTTACAGAGATGATACAAATGAAATGATATAATTACATTTACATGTGCGAGATTAATACATAGAATAAATATACATTTACAAACATTTCAAAGTAAAATCTAGTAAATGTGTTGTGTTACAAAAATGAAAGTTAATTGACCTATTAGTCTTGAATATGCTTTTTATAAGACATAAGACATAATTTATATATATGTATACATATATATTGGTGATGAAACAAAAAAAATTGTCAATTTTTCTTTTTATGCAAACTGTTTAAAAAATGTTGTAAGAACTAATTCAGTTATTTAAATTTTATTTTTGGCTGTTTCTGGTCATTTTGGGAAAATGGCTTTAAATCGGTAAAATGAAAAGAAAAAAGTCACCCATTACAGTCTATATATTATGAAATTATATGTTGCCTTAATTCCAACATACCTTCATGCTATTTATTGACAATTGAAGTTTTATATAATATTTTACTTCCATGTATTTGACTAAACCATATGCATATGTTTTGTTTTTAAACATTTTTCTTGGTCAAATTATACTTTTTCAGTTATATAATTTTGTTGGTTTTTTTTTTAAAGACACGAAATAACATACAATGCATTCTAACTCTTTGTTTACATTATTATTTATTTCTTTTCTCTATTAATGTTTCAAGCATTTTTAAAAAAAATAAACTCTGCCTACCTTTCCATATTGGTGTGTTACATTCATGAGCTCCTCTAACCAAATGACAGATTGCAAAATATGTTGTCTTTTTATCCCAATTTGTGTATTGTAAAAAACTGAAAGAAAACTCAACTTCCCTGTAATAACTTAAACATCAATTGTGGTTTTTCTTTGAACTGCATTGACTAATCGCAGGCACCTTAAACTCACAGGTGTGATAAATTATCTGTATATTTCTTAACTGACTTACTCTGTATATTGATTAAATTCACTGGTGTAATAAAGTGCTAACTGGTGTAATTAAAATAAAAAGCTGTATATTTCTTGAAAATGTTAAACTCGCCTGTAATAAAATTATTCATTATGCTCCTCATTCTTGCCTGTAATAAAATTATTCAGTATACTCCTCAAACTCACTTGTAATAAAATAAATCTGTATATTTCTATAATTTAATGTCATACCTCAAAATGCTGTAATAAAATGTGTTTAAATCCTTCTGGGATAAGGCCTTCATATTTTATATAAATAATGTTTGTAACCCTTTTTATTTCAGATGTAACTCAGATGTAACTGTTTTATATACATGTAACCTATTTGTAACCATTCTGAGATTAGGCCTTCAAATTTTATATAGATAATGTTTGTAACTCAGATGTAACTGTTTTATATACATGTAACCTATTTGTAACCATTCTGGGATAAGGCCTTCATATTTTATAAAAATAATGTTTGTTAAACCCTTTTTATTTCAGATGTAACTGTTTTATATATATGTAACCTATTTGTAACCATTCTGGGATAAGGCCTTCATATTTTATATACATAATGTTTGTAACTCAGATGTAACTGTTTTATATGGATGTAACCTATTTGTAACCTTTCTGGGATAAGGCTTTCATATTTTATATAAATAATGTTTGTAACCCTTTTTATTTCAGATGTAACTCAGATGTAACTGTTTTATATACATGTAACCTATTTGTAACCATTCTGAGATAAGGCCTTCATATTTTATACAAATAATGTTTGTAACTCAGATGTAACTGTTTTATATACATGTAACCTATTTGTAACCATTCTGAGATAAGGCCTTCAAATTTTATATAGATAATGTTTGTAACTCAGATGTAACTGTTTTATATACATGTAACCTATTTGTAACCATTCTGGGATAAGGCCTTCATATTTTATAAAAATAATGTTTGTTAAACCCTTTTTATTTCAGATGTAACTGTTTTATATATATGTAACCTATTTGTAACCATTCTGGGATAAGGCCTTCATATTTTATATACATAATGTTTGTAACTCAGATGTAACTGTTTTATATGGATGTAACCTATTTGTAACCATTCTGGGATAAGGCCTTCATATTTTATATAAATAATGTTTGTAACCCTTTTTATTTCAGATGTAACTCAGATGTAACTGTTTTATATGGATGTAACCTATTTGTAACCATTCTGAGATAAGGCCTTCAAATTTTATATAGATAATGTTTGTAACTCAGATGTAACTGTTTTATATACATGTAACCTATTTGTAACCATTCTGGGATAAGGCCTTCAAATTTTATACAAATAATGTTTGTAACTCAGATGTAACCCAGATGTAACTGTTTTATATGGATGTAACCTATTTGTAACTATTCTGAGATAAGGCCTTCACATTTCATTGAATTTCTCGGTTGTTGAATTTCTTCTGTTTGTTGAGGTTTTCTTTGTAACCATGTAACCAGTTACAAATGAGTGGTATAAAATTACAGGACTCTTTTCGGGACACATATGATAAGAAATTCTTATTGTTACGGCAAAGACGAAAATCGGGAACGGATGACGGGACGGAGACCGAATCATTTACGACCGTAACAATAAGAATTTTTTTATTGTTACGGCACTTATTATTACGGCAATATAGATCATTCATTCTCCGGTAAAATGTACAATAACGTTAAAATGCCGTCTTTGTCTTCTAGGACCTACCAGCATGGCACCGTTTCCATAGAATAACTTTTTATTGTAATACATTGAAAAAATATGATAGTTATAACAATTCTAAATGAAAAATTATTTATTTGGCCCAATGTTAAGATAAAAACCATTCACCATTTGAGGCAATTAATCCGATTTTGCTATGTCCAATGGACGTCGGTGCAATTTAAGATCTCTCTTAAAAAAAGATATCGCTGCATTGGTTTTCAAACTTAGATATATTATTGTAGACAGGTTCCACTTCATGTCTAATCATATTTTTTGCATGAGATTTTATTGGTTGCTAAGCAATGGGTATATCGATAATGTCTCCTGAAAAAGCGTGTTTTACGTAACGGCTGCTGTAAAGCGACATATCCACCGGAAAAATGGCTTTGAAATTAAAAAAAATGTTGCAACTAATATGAAACGAACCATGTTGCTAAGAAATAAACGCTCGCAAAATTTGGTCATAGAAATTGCTAATATAATCCTTACTAAATGAACTAAATTGACTCAGTTTTTTTAAGGGCGTGTTTTACGTAACGGCGATTTCTCTGAGAACTTTCAGTCTAGAATTACAAGGTTAACACATAAAATCAGGCATGTTAATAGAATAAAAACGGTATATAAATGGAAAATTTGTGACAAGTAGTTTTGACAAAATATCAGAAAAACCGTTAAAATGTGTTTTACGTTACGGTGTTTTACGTTACGGCTTAATTAATGACGTCGTGCATTGAAATTTCGCAGTTGTTTATTCATGTCACAGTGGTAAAAAACAAATTTATCGAAAAGAGATCGATTTCCTGAGAAATTTATTACTTTAAAAAGGGTATAAGCTAAAGCATGAACGCCAAACATACAAAATATCTTTCCAGCAATGCAACATAATATAAATAACAGCTCTTTGAAATGTAGAAAGTTAATACTAGTGATTTTATCGTTGACGTCTACGACGCGACGTCAAATTCAATAGGTTGGATTAGATAATCATGCATTGTTTGAAAACGTATATCTCAGCTTTTATTGAAGCAGTGTTGCTAAAATTTAAGGGGAAAGCTCCTGCCATTCTGAACAATCATTAAACGAAATATTGTTTAAAACATCGAGTATTTCAAATTTTCGTTTCTGACAAATGAAAATGTACATTTTACCGTAGAATGAGTGAGATATAGGTTCATGTAATGAAGAGTGGCATTTTTATTATTTTATTAATTTATGCAATCCAAGCGAGCAAAAAAATTATAATAATCTAATTTAACTCTAAGTTATTTTGATAATTTATTCAAATGCGCGGTTTTCGGGTTTTGTTTTAATCCTGCGCATTTCTGGTGAAACCATTCAAGGCATCCATCAAAGACGATGGTAATGATTTTATGATCATCAACAGAACAAGTTGTACGTCTACATCTGTTTTGAGTTTTAAAGCTCGGTCTATGATTTAGATTTTTCCCCAAAACAAAAAAAATTGATCCGGTCTGTCCATTGTTTACATATTAAGTGTTAGCATAGGAGTGTTTACAGAAGAGATCGAGTTTTCTTTAACAGCTAGGGACACTCACTACGGCAAAAAGTTTTATTCAACAAAGAGAAGAGCCCAGAGAATGTTTTCCAATACCAACTGCCGATGAGCTGAATTTATTCTTTTATTGTTAATTAGTTAAAATATTATTATTAATAGCGAAAGAAGTTAACTATAAAATATCTTATCTTTGGTAATTAAATCTCTTATGCCAATTATATCGTACATGCCGTAAGAATAAGTGCCGTAATAATAAGAATTTTTTTATTGTTACGGTCATAAATGATTCGGTGTCCGTCCCGTCATCCGTTCCCGATATTCGTCTTTGCCGTAACAATAAGAATTTCTTATTGTCACGGTTTTGCCGTAATCGTATCCTGTGCCTTTTATTTAATCCCTGGGTAATGTAATGCGTAATGCACCATTTTTTGCATTAAATTTAATGGTAATTCAATGCATTTCTTTCTCAAAAATGCATGTAATTCATGAATTACAAATGAATTACATTGCATTACTATTATTAAATGTGAAAATGAAGAAGGGCATTCCGCCAAGAAAAAAATTCAACAATCTATAGCAAATTCTGAAATCATAAAACACATTGTTCTGAAAAATGTGAAGTGAATCCATACAAACACAAAATAATTAAATTATTTATTTCTATTTTTTATGTTGATTTGAAATATCTTTAACAGAAAAAAGTTGACCAAGAACCAAGAGATTTGATATGGCAATTAAATTTCAAATAACCCAACAGATATATGCAAAAATTACATATTTTACTATTGTTAATCCTCATTCAGAAATACTGTTGTTACCTTCCTTGACAAAAGCCATGATAAAACCTTTTAGATTATTTCAAAAATGCCTTTTATTCTACTTTTTAACAAACTATGCCTGTGAATAATCTTGCAATCTTCTTCAATATATGAGTAACGAACATATTTTTTATGAATAATATTCTTCAATATATGAGTTATGAACATAAGTTTTTTAAACTCCTATTTTTTTACACATTTGTTTTGTTCATGGCATGATGTATTAATAATATACATTGAAGAAGACGTTTTAGTTCTTCAAAAGAAAAAAAAATATAGCTTTGCACACACTTGTTTTATAGCTCTTCCGTTTAGTCTTTATTTTATTTGGGTTTTTTTTTTGTATGCCAAGACACGCAATGTATCAGCTTACAAAATTTTATGAAGTTCTGACTTAGTTTTTAATAGAAATCTTTTTCAACAAGTTAACTTAGGTATGATGGATGTTGCAAACAAAGTCAACGGAACATGAAAAGTAATGGTAATTCAATGCATTACTTTGCTAAAGTAATGGTAATTCAATGCATTTCTTTTCAAAATCCTTGTAATGGTAATGGTAATTCAATGCAACTTTTCTCAAAGTAATGGTAATTCAATGCATTACATTGCAATGTAATTCGCCCCATGCCTGCAGCTGAATACTTTTGCTTTTAGATAATCAATATAAAGAGCTAGGGACAGTATTTCCGTCTACACGTTACATGTAGTTTGTGTAAGAAAGAGAGACAATCGAGAACATCATGATCTTTAGCCTCAGTTTAGCTCACGGTATACCTACTGACGCTACAGGAGATATCCTCCACGGTTATGATTCGCCGAAAAGTAGTCCTCAGTGAAAGTTTTCCATATTTAGAGAAGAAGATTCCAATTTGCAGGCTTACTATCTCAATCAGTGTGGTCCACGAGAACAATCATGTGTAATAAATCATTTTGAAAAAGAGCATGTCCAAAAGACCTTAATATGCCTCACCTTCCACCATCAGTTTTCTTGCATTCCCTAAGCCGGGAAGATGTTAACAGCTCCCAGGTGTATTCATGATTGTATGATTATTTTTGCATGCTCATATCCTGATGTATATGTGTATTACGTACGTTACAAGATGGTACCATATACTTGCTTCGTGGTAAAGTAAATTAAAACTTTAAGGTAAACCATGGAGTTGATGTGACGTGTACAATTTTATAGTGATTTCTGTTTGTTCGACGAGTTCAAATAGGCTGATGTATATGAAAAAGCATCATGATGGTACATGATGGTAACTTATATATGGAGGTAAACCTTGGTATCACAGCCCCTTTCTGTAAGTAATCAACTATGATGAGAAATGCACAATTCTATGGCGATTTGTGTTCCTATTCTGATATAGTTTAATGGTAGTATATTACTTCTTTCAAAGATAAGTAGATAATACCAAATGTATAACACTCCAATCTTTATTTAATCAACCAACCACGAGGTAAAATTTCAATAACGGTTTCAGTTTGTTCATATCTTGATGTATACAATGTACATGTATGCATATTAAGTTTCATGATAATACCCGATACTTCCTTCATGGCAATAAAAATATACAATAATAATATATCTGCAATAAAAGTCAACATAAATACAACACACACGTTTCTGTGACCAATTAATCAACCATAAGTTCATGAGACTGACTGATACATTTTTTTTGCGCTTTTTGCTTGTTCTTAACGTAATGTATATCCATGTAAGTTTGGTGAAGGTGCCATACTTCCCTCTCGGTATGGAACAACTTAAACCTGATCACGAATTTTTATATTAATAATTCTGATTTGGGGCGAAAAAATTTGGGCACTATCTGTCCTTCTAGATCTGCTTTCGAGGACGACAGGTCATAATTATTTTTTGACCACCCGTGATTATAACAGGACGAGATATATATCGTAACGATGTTTTGGTGTATATTGTAGAATTTTTGATAGATGTGAATAAGTGTCCATGTTACGAAAGTACAGGATAAAACAAAAGTCAAACCACACTGAAGGAATAAGATTCTTGATACATAAACTGATAACTGTTGAATAAGTCCAGCAAGCATATTAAAAACACAGAAAACATATTTACAAATCCGTAACCGCTCACGGAGCGGTGTAAACCTGGAGTCTACATTTTGGCGTCTAGTCACCAATCCCTACATTCTAAAACTCCTTTTTTTTCAAACTTATGTTAGCACCTTTTACTAAAAAGCCTTAGCGACGGATTAACAAATTACAAGATCAAAAGAGAGGAAAAGACGGATTAAAAATTGATAAGAATTACTTAGTTTTGACATGTTTGTCTAATTGACTTTATTGTCGTTCTTGACTTAATCTTAATCTTATAAAATACAGGAAAAATGTGTGAAAACTAATGCAAACAAATAAAGTAAAAATATATGAAACTTGACGGTTGCTGATAAAAATAAAGTAAAATCGTGTAAAAATATTAAATCAAAGTTCTATATGAAAAATGAAATATTTTGATACCAAACATGACATGAAAAGACGCAAAAATAGAAATTTAACATTTCATGAAAATCTACACTACGACAACTCTTCCCTCGCCCGAGTAGCTTCGGACCCCGAAGCTGTAAATTAAAAAAAATATGAATTTATAGAAAAAAAAATAGCTTAAGACGATTTGTTCAAAAACAAAATATTTATGCAAATGAAAACCATATATGTCACGGAAAAAACAAGTTTTGCGTTAAAAAAGATAGAATTATCAATCTTCATTCGTGGCTTTGGTCCATATGGTGCACATCTAACATATGATGATCGTACACGGACAGAAACGCCTTATTGCAATTAGAATGACCTAATAAACATAGAATAAAACATTAAGTTTTTACTGCATCATGCCATATCTCGGCTTTCGATAGCTAGTCGACCCTTTTTGGGTATATGCGACCAAAAATCTATGAATAAAAAAATTCTCATAAAACACAAAACAAGGTGCGTGAAATGGTTAATAAATACGCGTCTTAAATAATCAAAAAGAAACAAAATTTGTATGGTCTTGAAAAACTAATTTAAGAAAAATAAATAAATTGTGGTGGATCAGACCCCAATTTCAGCACTATAAACATCAGAAAAAGGACTGCAAGAACTTTATCTGAAAATAAATTAGTTAATCAAAAGCAAAATGTCCAAATATATTCAAAAGTTCAAAACATAGTCAATCTTTGTGAGTCTTCTGGAACACCAAGAATCATCACTCAAAGGAATGTCCTCTGCAAATGTCATATTTCCAGCGAGTAGTCCATACATATTGGTAAATGGGAATCCAAATACACTTCAATTTAAAGAGGTCCATTTTTAAATTTATCTTAATCAGCTCCATCGGGCACACGGGTGGAAATCTATCGTTTAGTGTCTTACTTCATGCTCCTACACAATTGAAAGAAAATATAGTTCTTATTTATAGTCCGTTGATCGGGACAGCGTCTTCGCGTCATCTTCTTCTGCATCTGGGGAACAGCTGGAACTCGCATGGCAGCTTGAGGTAACGCGGGTCGGCCACTCTTCTGCACCAATTATCGTAACGAGCTTTTTTGGTGTACTTTGCAGTTGTAGATTTTGTTGTAAAGTTGTTTGTTGTCTGAAACTACGAATTCTAAACTTCAAAACTTGTGGAAAACTGCATGTACATGTATAAAACGAAAGTCCAAATTGATAAACCGAATAAACAAGATTCTGGATACGTAAACTGTAGAAATCAAAGTCCTGGATATAACTTTTTATAAACTGTTGAAATGAAAGTCCTTGATACATGAACGTTCACATATTTTATTATTGTTAAAGTCCAGCGAATAACATAAAAACAAAACACAATAAACATATTTACAAAAACGCAACCGCTCACGGAGCGGTGTAAACCCGGATTCTACATTTTTGGCGTCTGCCCGCTAACTCCTACATTCTAAAACTCCCTTTTTTTCAAACTTATGTTAGCACCTTTTACTAAAAAGCCTTAGCGACGGATTAACAAATTACAAGATCAAAAGAGAGGAAAAGAAAGGAAGGGCCGTCTGAACACTTTGACTCTATAGAGACTTTTGTTAAGAGCGTAATGAACTGGACATTTAAGCAAGCAACCACTTTTCCTTATGATCTGCTATAGTTTTCATTATATAAGCCAAAAACATGAAAACACGAAATTTAAACGCTTTTTTCACCTTTAAGGGGCCGTAACCCCTGTATGGGATCATCTGACAACTTCCACCAAATGGAGACTTTTGTAGAACTTTTGATGCTGAAGGAGTAGGGTGGCATCAAATTTCATCTATCTCTTTTACTTTTTAATTTACAAGCCAAAAACAGTAGTCTGACCCTCCTGGTCTATTTTAGTAACAGTGGCCATGTTTTTTGACAGATCACAAATCAAAACACAACTTTGGTGCAGGACAACCTAAGGATCAATCATATTAAGTTTCATTGAATTCTGTTCAGTAGTTTCAGAGGAGAAGATTTTTGAAAAATCGTTAACGGACGACGACGACGACGACGGACACCAAGTGATGGCAATAGCTCACTTGGACCGAATTAAGCTCACACTAAACACAAATGCTGATTTATTATACGTATATAAAACAATAAATAAAAGGCAAAATATGGAATATAAGTTTTACAACTCTGTAGATTAGAATTAAAGGAGGCGAAAAACATATAACTTTGCATAGAATAGTTTAATGAAAAACTATTATCACCTCATTAAACATAATGTAACTTTTACACAAAATTTTACCAATTAAAAAAAACAAACTATATAACTCTTGAACTCCCTGCCGTCTAATTTAACGAAGATATCACATTATTTGATGTTGACGGAGAACTTTTGAAATTCGAGAATTTTCTTCGCTTAAAATTTGCAAAAGCAGTTCTGAAATCTGGTCTAAAAATACCGTATACGAAAGGGTTGACCACACTTGACCCGAAAGAAAAGATCATAGCTATTGTGTTAACATGTCCTGGTATAACTTGACTCGTAAAACATACTTTTATCAATTTTAGAACACAGACGGGCGTTAAACAAATGAAATATGTACAAACGACTATGCATAAGCTTATCCAAATTTTCCGATTTTCACAATATTCTTGTTGAGATGTTTCGTCAATACTTAAAGTAAAGGTTATTTCTTCTAGTCTTTTCACTTCGTTCAAGATCTTGTAATAGTTTCTCACAAGAACTGCTCCTGGTATTAGAAAACAACAAATGGCGACCGCTACCATGTAATACGCGACTTCTAAACCTTTGCTATGCCATTGTATTTCGCATGTTATGTCAAAATAGTCGTATGTAATCCAATCCTTTGCGACGGGGGCCACGGAAAATATTATCCCCTGTATCCAGGCTGAGGCTATGAACATCTTGATTGTTTTTGGCGTGATTCTTTCCCTATACTTATAAGGGTAATGTATCTTGTAGTATCTCTCTATACTTATAAAGCACAAAGTCATTGTTGAAGTTATGTAAAGTACGTAATTTGTAGCACAAATGAGATTGCACAGTACAATTTGGATTTCAAAAATATCCGTGACTAGCACAATAAAGGAAAAGGACATTTCAATAAGACCTTTTAGCATTTCTGCTATAGCAAGGTTGACTATTAACCAATTAGATTTGTTTTGTTTCAGCAGTGGAGTCTTTAAAACCACAAGGATTACCATGATATTTCCAAATATTGATAAAAATGTAAACACTCCTATAACAAATCCATAAGCCACGATGCTCCATTCATTACGGCGATCTCCTAGTAAGCTTACATTATATGTTGTCGAAAGGGTCCAGTTTTCTGAGCCTTTTTGTGAGTAACTTGTTAAATGTTGCTCGTGAAAATCCATTATAATTATCGCCGATGGTGTTTTTATGCACAGGAAATCTACCATTCTATTAGTTCCCAAAAACTGCAAAGAAAAAAAATCTAGCCATTAAAATAAACATTCATTGAAAAACTAAATTAAGACATGACTTCCTACCACGTTAACTCCTTAGAAAAATGTTGAAAATTGCACTAAAAACGACTTGAAGGTTAGACTCAAATATAAGTTTAACCCCGCCACATTGCCTGTTCTAAGCCAGGAATTTTGGACAAAGCAGTTGTTTGTACTTGTCGTCTAAACTTTAGGTGTTTTTGTTCCTTGCTTAAGAAGTTTTTCAATACTGGGTTTTATTTGTATGCAATACAATTCTACTTAGACCTTAGCGAGCATGCAGCGCCTATTGGACTCGTTCTTATTCTGTCAGGCGGATCTAGAAAATTACAAACGGGAGAGCGCGGCCTTAAATAAAAAACTTCTGGGCCTCTTGTTTTATACAGTTTAAAAGCCAATTAAAGTTTGTTTTTGCCTACGAAAACGATGTCTCCCCCCGTTTCCCTCAAAAAGTTCGAAGATAAAAAGGCCATTATACTCCCACAAAATTTTGGGTATCAAAATTTCCTGGTAATATGCACAACTACATATGGTGTCCTTCCTATATTTTCAAAGTTTCGTTGAATTCAGTTTGGTAGTTTAAAAGGAGTTGCACTGACAAGATATCAGCAAAATTCAAAGTTCAAAGGGCCATAACTCAAACAAAAATTTGAGAATCAAAATTTCCTGGTAATATGCACAACCACATATACAAGTCATATAAGGTCCTTCCTATATTCCGAGTTTCGTTGAATTCGGTTCAGTAGTTTCAAAGGAGTTGCACTGACAAACTTTGTGACGGACAGACGGACAGGACAAAAACAATATATCTCCCCACAAAAGTGGGGGGAGACATAATTGTTCTGTCAAACGGGAGGGTGCGCGCCCAGCAAGCCGGTCCTAAATCCGCCTTCGATTCATTGTAGTCTTTATAAATACCGCTTGTTTATTTGGGCCGTGTCGCGTACTTATTCCACATCGTATTCTTTTCTATTAATCCTCAAAGAGTTCCATGGCTGCATGATTTTTTTAAAATATTTTAAAACTACAGTCGAACCTCGTTAACTCGAAGTCGAGGGGACCATTGAAAAGTATTCGAGTTATCAGAGGTTCGACTCATCCAAGTTACGAATAAACTCGAAGTGGAATCTTCCGTTGTTTGTTTTATGTACCATCCTTCATATCTAGATGTATCTCGTATTTTTGTGTTTTGTGTGTTCGAGGACGTGTCATCGTGTCAAGAGATAACTTTGTGTGAATTAAATTACATGTATTAAATAAAACATGTTTTAAAAATTTATTACAATCTTGAATCAGAATCAACATCATTTGATGCAATCAATCATCCAAACATTGAAAATACAAAATCAGTAATGAAACGAATTAACAGGTATGTTGTAAGTCGGATGTTGAGTTTCTTCTTGAGATGACGCCGATTTATTTTATTATATTCAATATATCAATTAATCATTATAATTCATGTATTGAAACTAAAAAATCATTAAAAAAACGGCTTTACTGATTAATTTCGTCTACTCAGAATAAACACACAATTTTATACCATGATGTTTTAAACGTTTGGGTGATCAGACCAAACAGTTACACATGAATACACACGTGTCCAATCATTAAATAAACAACTCATGATTAATACATTTTGAAGCCATACAGCGGTCAAGAATCAATTAAAATGACATCAACGAATTTGAATAGTCGACTTCGACTAATCAGGGTTAATTACTATTATTCTCAAAGCGTGGGGACTGTCAAAATACCTCGACTCAACCGAGATTTCGAACTATCAGAGTTCGAGTAATCAAAGGTAAAAATGCATTGGGTTAATGGGAATTTTGCCGGGACTTTCAAAATAGCTCGAGTAAACCGAGTATTCGAATAATCCGAGTTCGACACTGTTGATAAGTTCGTTTCATTATCTTCAATCTGTTAAATAACTTAACCTCACGTGTAACACGCCTGATTGTACTGATTAGTATGTAGATCTTGATAATACACATCTATGTTCTAGTATTGTTGTTCTCAGTATATCTGCCTGAAGCAGCCGTTCAATTCACTTATATTTCTAATTAGTTACTTAATAGGACTAATTAACATGGTGGCAGCGGTGAACTTATATTGAACTTGTTATTTGTGACCCAGCAAGTGTCAAAATAAATAACCTATCTGGATATAAACAAAGTGCCACGTCGACGAAAGAACAATGGCTACAGGAAATTCTTTCAATTTACCACCGCAACTTAATGTCGTTGAAGGGAATGTCTCAGAAAATTATAAGAAATGGAAGAGACAAGTCGAAGTGTATTTAATTGCATCAGCTGCAAATAAAAAGGACAAAGAAGTGCAAATCGCAATTATATTGAACTGTGCCGGACAGCAAGTTATTGATATATACGACCAATTCGTTTGGGATAACGAGGGAGATGAGAAAAAAACGGACAAACTGTTTGAGAAATTGGAAAGCTACTGCAATCCCAGAAAAAACGAGGTTCTTGAATCGCACAGATTCTGGAATGTAACATATCAGGAGCCCTTTGACAATTTTCTTACCGAGTTAAGAACCAGAGCTGCATCATGTAATTTTAGAGAGAAGGACAGGATGATAAGAGATAAAATAGTATTCTCAGTCCAAGGTAAGCTCCAAGAACTTTTACTTCGTGAAGACAAATTGACATTAGAAAAAGCAATCCAAATATGCCGTGCATATGAACAATCGAATAAACATGTTAAAGAGATAAGAGAATCAGCTCACACACAATCGATAAACCAAGTGTCAAACAAACAGAGCAAGAAATCGACAACAAAACCACAAGTTACAAACAAGAAATTCAAGGAAAAATCGACAACGCATGCCAGTGCACATCAAACTATGTACAATGAGTGTAGATTTTGTGGCTACAAGCACGAAAGTCTCAAGAAAAAATGTCCAGCATGGGGGAAAACATGCAACATCTGCAAAGGGAGAAATCATTTTCAAGCAAAATGTAAGAAAACTAGTAAACAAAGCAAAGTGCATTCAGTTACATATACAACCGGAAATGACAGTGACAGTGATGATTGTTGGTTAAATGCAATCGAGACTGTTCCGAAGTCCGTATCAGAAGTGTCTAGAGCTATTACTAAGAGTGAGAAAATAACAGCGATGATGAACGTCAATGACTGTGAAGTTCGTTTCCAGTTAGACAGTGCAGCTGACATTAATACAATATGCAAACGTTTCGTCCGAAAGGAACAAGTAAAGCAGACAGCCGTAACACTCCGCATGTGGAATAAGACATCATCCGAACCGTTAGGCGAGGCTGAACTTGTCGTGAAAAATCCGCGAACGGGTGATGAGACAGTGACAACCATGATAGTCGTACCAAATGGACACACGAACTTACTAGGCTCAAAAACGTCACAGGAAATGGGTCTAATTACCGTGAATAATGACCGTTTTATCGCAAACGTCAGCGCGCAGCAAATAGGTAGTCTGGGAGAAGCATCGTTGAAAATCAACGAAGACGCGACCCCGAAAGTGTTGCCATGCCGGAAGCTACCGTTATCGTTGCAAAACGATGTTAAATGTGAAATTGACAAACTTGTTGAACGCGAAGTATTGATACCGGTTACCGAACCAACGGAGTGGGTGAGCCAGATGGCCGTTGTCCGTAAAGCGAATGGAAAACTCAGAATTTGTATCGACCCGCAACCCTTGAATACCGCATTGATGCGTGAACATTATCGTTTGCCAACGCTCGACGATGTGTTACCAAAACTCGCGAATGCCCGAGTATTCAGCAAACTAGACGTCCGAGAAGCATATTGGCACGTTAAGCTGACCGATGATTCGAGCCGTTTGACAACGATGATAACCCCTTTTGGCCGTTACCGTTGGGCCCGTTTGCCTTTTGGATTGAAAGTATCGAGCGAAATATTTCAACGTAAACTTACTGAAGCCGTAGGTGACCTCGAAGGTACATTTTCAATCGCCGACGATATTATTATCGCGGGATGTGGAAAAACTGATGACGATGCATTGCGCGATCACGAGCGTAAACTGCAGAAACTGATAGAACGTTGTACTGAACGCGGAATTGTTCTGAATGACGACAAGAAGGAAATTGGTCTCCGAGAAATAACATTTCATGGTCATAAAATCACAAGAGATGGCGTGAAAATCGATGATAAGAAAGTACGAGCTATTCGCGAAATGCCGAAACCGACTGATGTAGCAGCAGTTAAACGTTTATGCGGAATGGTTCAATACATGGCAAAGTTCTTGCCCGACCTCGCGAATGTCATGCAGCCAGTAAGAGAATTGACGCGAAAGGACGTACCGTTTATTTGGTCCGAGGAATGTGACCAGGCATTTGAGAACATTAAACGCAAATTGACCGAAGCTCCGATCCTAGCTTATTTCGATACCGACAAGGAAGTTGTTCTACAAGTCGATAGTAGCAAGAATGGTGTTGGTGCCGTACTATTGCAGGACGGAAAACCTGTAGAATTCGCTTCGCGCGCGTTGAAACCTTCTGAGCAGAATTGGGCGCAAATAGAGAAGGAAGCTCTATCAATTCTGTATGGTTTAGAAAGATTTGACCAGTACACGTATGGCCGTAAGGTTATAGTTCAAAATGACCACAAGCCACTTGCCGCAATCTTAAGCAAACCGCTAAGCCGAGCGCCAAAACGTCTACAAGACATAATGATGAAGCTATTCAGATATGACATTGAATTTCGTTTTGTTAAGGGTGTTAACCTTATAATTGCTGATGCGTTAAGCAGAGCGTATGTCGAACAAAGTGATGAAGTGTCCGAAAACTGTCAGCGAAATCGAATTATGAACGTTACTGTGTTCAATGACTTTCCTGATGCCCGACTAAGCGAGATAAAAGACGCAATTGACAATGACGCTGATATGCAAAGTCTAAAGGACGTGATTCTTAACGGATGGCCCGATGATAAACGTAATGTCGCTAACTCTGCTTTGCCATATTTTGACATGCGTGACGAACTTAGCGTTATAGATGGAATTATTGTAAAAGGAGAAGCAATCGTGATTCCGAGGAGCATGCGAGCCGAAATGAAGTCAAGACTTCATAGTTCACATCTAGGTTATGATAGTATGATGAGAAGAGCGCGAAACCTCATATTCTGGCCCGGAATATCGAAGGACGTTAAGCAAATGTCTGACAACTGCGAAATTTGTCAGGAACACAAGCCAAAGAATTGTCGCGAAACGTTAAAACAACACTCTGATGGTTGTTATCCTTGGAATAAAGTTGGACTTGACATTTTCGAAATTGAAGGTAGACATTATCTCATAACCGTGGATTATTATTCAAGTTTCATTGAAGTTGATTACCTGACGACGACTTCGAGTTCGAAAGTGATTGGAATCCTGAAGAAACATTTTGCGCGTTATGGACTACCGTCAATAGTGGTTAGTGACAATGGTCCGCAGTTTGTAAGTCGTGAATTCGAACATTTTCTGTCCGAATGTAAAGTTACACATGTTACGTCGTCGCCTGGACATCAGCAATCGAACGGAAAAGCCGAATCCGCCGTGAAAATCGTAAAATGTTTGATGAAGAAAACGACTCAAGATGGACGCGATCAATTCGAAGCGTTACTCGAACAGAGGAATACTCCAAGACAAGACACCGGTCTTAGTCCTGCCGAAATGATGTTTGGTCGTAAAACACAAACTTTGATCCCATCGATAAACCGTCGTTGTGACACTAATTTCCGTCGAGAAAGGAGAAAATTGGCCGTAAAGAAACACCACGATAAACATGCGCGTGATCTTGAAACACTAGTAAAAGGACAATCAGTATATTTCCAACAGCAAGACGATGGCAAATGGAAACAGGGACGAGTCGTTGAACAACACAACCCGAGATCATATGTAGTTCAAAATGAAAATGGTGTTTGTTACCGTCGAAATCGAATAAAGATCAGACCGACCAAAATCGATGTAAACATGCGCGACCGTTCCCCTCCGCCGATCGCCGATCATGATGACACTCAAAAGATCGTTACAAGTGACATTATCAGAAACGATGACAATATCGAGCAGAAAGAAGAAAGACCAAAGCGAATTCGAAATCCGCCAAGACGATTTGATGACTTTGTTAGATACTGACAATTACTATAAATGTCATGTTATATAACCCTAGAAGTAGAACTGTAGTTTATAGCTATTTTTAGTTTCAGTTTCTTTGATTATTTTCATTCTAAAGAATTGACTTCTTACTTGTTAATTTGGTAAAGTTGATATGACAGTATGTTACGTTAAAAGTTTTTTTTGTATTAACTTTAAGACATATTTGATTTGGATTATATTTTAACAAACTTTTGTTAAAGAAAAAGGGATGTTGATAAGTTCGTTTCATTATCTTCAATCTGTTAAATAACTTAACCTCACGTGTAACACGCCTGATTGTACTGATTAGTATGTAGATCTTGATAATACACATCTATGTTCTAGTATTGTTGTTCTCAGTATATCTGCCTGAAGCAGCCGTTCAATTCACTTATATTTCTAATTAGTTACTTAATAGGACTAATTAACAGACACATCGAGGTTCGACTTAAGGATGCTCGCTGGTCTTGTTTTGGTATTTCTGTCATTTATTCGGAATCCTCTGGATTTTACCATCAAAATAGGGTTAATTTTTTTGCCCACGAACCCCCTATTTTCTTGTTATCAATGTCTTTAATATATCATAAAGAGGTTATAGACAAATTTATAGCAAATCCTATTTATTCTGTCATGGGTTTTAACAGCTAAATAGTGGTAATGCTAAACCTATGAAAAAGTCAGAGAAAACCTTTTCCCGCCAAAACTTTAAGGTCAATTATCTTGAAAACGAGGTCACGAACCTATCAACATTTTTTGCTAATTTTATTCCTTTTACTATTATCTTTTCATTTAATCCATCAAATTTGAAACCTATTTATTTTCAATAATAGTAGCGAACATCCTTAATATTGATCATGATTATTTTTTCCAAATAAGCTACCAAACATTGCCAATTTTCAACTAATTTAACTAAGGGACAGACCATTTAAATTGAAAGGGGGGGCTTGTTTTTTTCCAAAAAATATTCTGAAAATTATTTTTGATGAAAAAAAAATATTTTGGCAGCTGAGGGTAAGAAAAAAATATTCTGAAGAAGGATTTCTGCTATAAAAAATAATGCTTATAATGAAAAAAATATTCTGTCGCGGCACCTTCGAAAAATAAAAAATCAAGCCCCTCTTCAAGTTAAATGGTCCGTCCCTAAACATATTGATGTGAAATCTTAAAATTACACGTATTCAAATAATTTTCTATTCTTGTAATTTAGAAATAAAAAAAAAGTTTATTTAAAACAATATTATAATGAATCTCTGAAGGTATATTTAAGTTTAATGTGATTTTTGAATCAAATATATAAATTATATTGTTATTTATTTAGATAATGCTAGAAATCGTACTTAATCTTTATCTTATTGAATATTGCTGTGTAAAATTTTATTTGAATCCCACGAAGCATTTTGAAGATAATATCACACTATGATATACATGATATATAGATAGTAAAATACCACACGAATGTCATCTGCGGACAGACAGTCGGACACTGAACAAAATGACTATATTCGGCGTTATTATATTTTTGAAAGGAACACGAGACAATAACAAATATTTAACTCCATATGCAACTAATTCTAATGAGATGTATGTGGGCATTTCGGAATTTTATTCCTTACCAGCAGTATTGTAGAACCCAAACATAGAAATAAAAGAAAATGAGACGTGGAATAAGTGTACGCGACACAATATAAACGTCAATTTAAAAAATCCACAATGGAAAACAGCCAGCAGCCTTCAATGTGACCACAGGGACTTGCTCCCCTCTAATCTCGTTGAGATGTTAGCTCCGGGGAAATTTTTTTGATTGGCCTCCTCTATCATCTCAACGAGATTAGCTCCCCTCTATCAATATTTTGTTAGAGTCAATGTGCGGTACGAAAAAAACACTGTGTTTTAGTGTTTTTTTTTTCGTACTGCATATTGACTCTAACAAAATATTGATTGAGGGGAGCAAGTCCCTGTGATGTGACCAGTGGTCGCTGCTCGCTGTTTTTCAATTGGCCCTGGATTGCAAATAAACTACATATGATTCAAGCCCCATCCTAAAGTGAAATGAAAGACCCTTTTCTTGACAAAAAACAATTAACAGAAATTCGACTAAATACAAACATAAGCTTTTGATCAATCAAAATCCACAATTAAAAAAAAAAATAAAAATCCGAATAATCAGTAATATTAAATAGATCTATGGACAAACTACGATGGAAGGAGTTTATAAATTAAGATGATAGCTATAATCAAAGTGTACACACGAGTTATAATCTCACCCGATCTAAGACATCTGAATTAAATAAAATAAATAGTAAATAAATAGATGAATAAATAAATAAAATAAATCCAATTTACCTCCTACTTCTTGGCAAGTTACAGAAGTTTTGAAATAACCAAAAGTTTAATTCGGTCATTAAAAGATTATAATAGCAACCATTTTTCAATTTCATAACTTAAAAATTCCCGTTCATAAAAAGGAAACCGGTTAAAACATGATAAACAATAAATTAATTATGAAAACGTGTTTTTCACAGATGGGAAGCCGATGCCTAATTTATTATTGTGATAAATTATTCTTTTGTTGCCTCGTTTATAATTAGTTGATTATCACACCTTTATCAGTTGAAGTATTTTTCATAAAGTATATTAAATAATAATATATATAATGATCCTATTTATGGATATGAAAAGACTTTAGATTATGTGGTAACAATGACCAACATAACCCTGTGACCAGTGTTATTTTTGTTTTTTTGAACTTTAAAAGTGTCGTAACCGTAAAAGGGCTAAAGTCTGACGATCATGCGTAGAGCCAGGAAAGTTATTTATTTTTTTCTGGTAGAGCTTTGAGCGAAACATAAAGAAAGCAACATTATTATTTTTTTCTTTATTTTGCTAAAAAAAATGTGTCAAAAAGACACGGTCCCCGCCTTACATTTATCACACAGCTAGGACGAGGTTATCTATCAACTACAAAGCTCACATTGTAATGCATTATAGTAAGTAAGCGGGTATGACTTGAACTTTTCAAAATTTTTAAGTGCTCATTCATGCAGAAAAAGGTCACACACAGCATCTGAACCATGTATCTTGCTTATCTTCCCTAGATGCACCTACCATACCACTTTGGTTGAAGTGTTACTTGCCTGTAAGCAGAAATGGACTTAAATCATTGTTTTGTAAGTGGCCATCCAAGCAGAAAATAGAGGTCACAGCCAGCATCTGAAGCATACATTGTGTTAAGCATCACTAGGTGCTCCTCCATACTGATATGGTTCATGTTCAGTAAGCAGTAATCGATGTTAACCATTCTTCCATTTGAAGTCATTCATGCGAAATATGTAGGTCATAGCCAGCATCTGAAGCATGCATTGTGCTTAGCATCACTAGGTGCATCTTCCATACAAATATGTTGATGTGTGCACTTGTCAGTAAGCAGGAATGGACTTGAACCATTCTTCTGTAAGTGATAATCCATGCGGAAAATATAGGTCAAATTCAAAAAACAAAACAACTACAACAACAACACAAATATCAAAACTCAAAGGTTCTCAGGGACCAGAATTTAAAGGATATAGTGAATGAAACGGTAGTCTTTCAATTTACAAAGAACAAACGAACATATTTTTTGCGTATATCCCCTTCCATGGAACTTGTCAGTAGGCAGGAATGGACTTTAACCATTCTTCTGTAAAAGGTCATCCATGCAAAAAATATAGGTCAAATTTAGCATCTGAAGCATGCGTTGTGCTAAGTATCACTAGGTGCACCTACCATACCAATATGGTTGGTGTGGCACATGTCATTAAGCGGGAATGGACTTAAACCATTTTTCTGTAAGTGATCATCCATGCGGAAAATATAGGTCACATCCAGCATCCGAAGCATGCCCCTTCCACCAAAACGAACAGCAACAACATTTTTTTTTTACATTTAAAGCACTGTACATGTTCCTCGAAAAAGTATTTTTTATTCTTCTGACAAGTTCAATCAAAGAAAGGTATTTAGTCTCAATTAAACAGCTACAATGCAAGCAACAGCTACTAGATATTAATGCCCATTTTTCAGGTAAAACTATTTTTAGCTAAATTTAATGTTTGGAACCAAAGACCTGAATATTAAATACTAATATACAGGTCTATGCTGGAACGTTGTTGTTATTTCAATTTGTCTACTGAATGGCCACATACCCGTAGTCAGAAATTGTTAACCAGGGGGGGGGGGGTCGATTTAGGGTTCGTTTTTCAAAATATTCCTTATATTAATAGTGCTATTATGCTTAACCATTTTAGCGTGTTTTTACCTATATTTAACATTTTTTTCACCCAAAGAGGGGTCGTCCGAACCCCTCAAACTCCCCCTGGCTACGGGTATGGACATATCTCCAACATAGAAGGGGTCATTTGACAACTCAATACACTGAAGTTTTGGGTAGAGGTAGTAAGCGGGTATTCGGCAGGGGAGATTGGAGCGGCTTTATTTTTAATCTTTTCTACTTTTCAAGCTCAAAAGCAAAACAACTGTTTTGGACCATTTAGGGGTCATATCTCTTAGAAAAGGCCATTTGACAATTCTTCTTATGACTCTCTGTAAAGAGACAATCATGTTGATTATTTAAGAAAGAATAAAGTTACTACGATCTTCAAGCTACAAGGCAAAAATTTTTTTTTTAATTTTTAGAGCCTCTAAAAAACAATCCAAATTGTGTTACATTGACGCCAAGTGATGGCAAAGGCACATGTGTCAGAAATGACCCTTTGTGATTTTGATCTTAAAAGGGCAATTACCCTTTTTATAACAGACAACTTCGACTGGAGACTTTTGGAGAGCTTTTTATTCTGACAAGCCTAAGACTCCAAAGATTTTACCCGCAGTCTTGATCACTATGCTATTTTCAGATGATGATTTTTTTCAGTTAATATATTGTATATTTAACACTCAGATGCGTCTTTTTTTATTCTTGGTTAGCCACAGTAATGGTGCTATTTTTCCAAATTAAAAAAAGAAAATGTGTCAAACAAACACGGTGCCACGCCTTTACATTTATCAAACAGCTAGGTTATCTATCAATTACAAAGCTCACCTCATAAAGCATTATTGTCATTTAGCGGAAATTAACTTAAACTTTTAACAATTTTAAGCGCTCATTCTTGCAGAAAAAGGTCACCCCCAGCAAGATAACCATGTATCTTGCATATCATCTGGGGCCTAGATGTACCTTCCATGCCACTTTGGTTGAAGTGGTGCTTGCCTGTTAGCAGGAATGGATTTTAATCAATATTCTGTAAGTGGTCATCCATGCGGAAAATATAGGTAACTGCCAGCATCTGAAGCATCCAAGCATCACTAGATGCACCTACCGTACTAATATGGTTCATGTGGCACTTGTCAGTCAGCAGAAAGGGACATTGACCATTCTTCCATAAGAAGTCATTCAAGAAGAAAATGAAGGTCACAGTCAGCATCCGAAGCATGCATTTGTGATAAGCATCACTAGGTGCACATATCATACAAACAGTGGCACTTCTTAGTAAGCATGAATGAACTTTAACCATTCTTATGTAAGTAGTCATCCATGTGGAAAATATAGGTAACATCCAGCATCTGAAGCGTGCATTGTGCTAAGCATCACTAGGTGCATCGACCATACCATATGCGGATCCAGGGGGGGCCTGGGTGGCCCGGGCCCCCCCTTTTGGTGGAAAAATTTGGTTGAATATATAGGAAATCATTGAAGCGTGACCAAAGCGGGCCCCCTCTTTTCAGAAGTTCTGGATCCGCCACTGCATACCAATATGATTGATGCAGCACTTGTCAGTAAGTTGGAATTTGGAAATATATGGATTCAGGACAGACAGACAAATGAACAGACCCGAACACTATATGCCCCTCTACTTTGGTAGGTTGGGCATATAAATAAAACAATAGAATTAATAATACAGGAAAGTATGGTACAAAACAACTTTTCCATGTTTCATTGCAATAGAACTTGGGGAATCACGCATATTTACCTTTGAAAAAGTAAACTGACTGACAGAGGATGGATGCAAAGTGATAGGCAATAGCTTCCATCACCCTGACTCAGATTACCCGACATATTTACACATTGAAACCTTTTATTTCAAGAGGAACAAGAATATGTCCAAAAGACATAATGCCCCATCTCGCAACATTTATTTTTTTCCACAATCACTAAAGCATCAACATGGTTGCTATTAAAGCACTTGTCAGTCAGAAGGAATGAACTTTAACTTAACCATTCTTCTATAAGTGGTCATCCATGCGAAAAATATAGGTCACTGCCATCCGAAGCATACATTGTGCTAAGCATCACTAGGTGCACCTCCCATACCAATATAGTTGATGTGGCACATGTCAGTAAAAAAGGAATTGTCCTTATCCATTCTTCTGCTTAGCATAGAGTAGATGTGGCACATGTCAGTAAGTGGGAATGGACTTTACCAGTCTTCTTTAAGAGGCCATCCATGTGGAAAATATAGGTCACATCCAGCATCCGAAGCATGCATTGTGCTAAGCATCACTAGGTGCACCTACCATACCTATTTGGTTGGTATGGCACTTGTCAGTAAGGAGGAATGGACTTGAACCATTCTTCTACAAGTGGTCATTGGTGCGGAAAATATAGATCACATCCAGCATCTGAAGCATGCATTGTGCTAAGCATCACTAGGTGCACCTACCATACCAATTTGGTTACTATGGCATTTGTCAGTAAGAAGGAATGGACTTTAACCATTCTTCTATAAGTGGTCATTCATGCGGAAAATATAGGTCACCGCCAGCATCTGAAGTTTGCATTGTGCTTAGCATCACTAGGTGCACATACCATACCAATATGGTTGATGTAGCACTTGTCAGTTAGAGGGAATAGACTTTAACCATTTTTCTGTACATGATCATTCATGCAGAAAATATAGGTCACATCCAGCATTTGAAGCAAGCAATGTTCTTATCATCACTAGATGCACCTACCATACCAATATGATTGATGTGGCATTTGTCAGTAAGTGCAAATTTGGAAATATGGGATTTGGGACGGACGGACAAACGAACGGACGAACAGAAAAACAATTTTTATCTACTCCTCTGTACTCCTCTCTAGTTCTCTGTATTTCTAGATCCCAGACACATAAAATATTTATGGTAAGAACAACCCATTAAGATATATTCAATATGGATATAAATAAAGATGCAAATTCATTCCTGTTTATTCCAATAAATATAATAAATCATTGCACATTAACCACCTAAATTTGTTGAAGACAATCATCAAGATTGTATCATTCTCTTTTCTGGATCAAATATATAACGCTTAAATGTAAGAAAGATTTTGATTGGTTCAGTGTCAGTTTGTTGTTCATCCTGATTAGATTCAATTTCTTTGTTCTTGTTTTTCTTTTTGGTACCTGAATATTTTTGCTGGATTTCTTTTGACACACCATCTACAAAAATAAATTTAAAAAATTAATAAATTCACATACTTTAAAATGTATGGGAACAGATAACTGAAATACCGTATAAGTTGTTCTTGTCACAGTCATCTTACACATGTCTTTTTTTTCACTTCTTTTGAGGTAGTTTGCAACTTGCATAAATAAAATTTTGCAAACAGTATATGTACAGTAAATACTTGCATATAAGTAATCACTAAAATTGAATTTCACAAATAATAGACCTTCCAAGAAATCCCAGGGGGCCCCTCTTGTCCGAAAAAAATTGGCCGGGTAGCCATATGTATAGGAATTCAATGAAGCATGATGAGAGTGGGCCCTCCTTTTGAAAATTTTGGATTCACCACTGAAAACAATCATGTATAATTTGTTTACCTGGAATTCTTATTTTAAACTTTCCACTCTGTCCAAAGCCTCCTTCAATGACCCCTTTCTCACCGGAAGACAAAGTGACCTTTAACCCTACAAAAGTCTGAATATTTGTTTCTTTCTTAAACAAGTTCTTCCCAATTAAAGTATATTCATCCTGACATCGCTCGACCAAACCTTCCCTCACTTTTGTTTTGTAGACCTTTAGTTTAGGCAGGTTGTTCTGTATATACTTTGAATCAGTAAAGCAGTCTACCAATTGCCCATGGAATGCTATACGACATATATTAGCATGGATGTCGCTATCAAGTTTTGAGCCAATCACAAGAGAGTTTGGTGGACATGTGACTGGTTTTTCATATTCCACAAGAGCAAATTGTCTGCTTGGCAGTGACATAGTGTCTCTTGCTTCTGCCAAATCACTTTTGCTTTCTTTTGTTATCAATTCATCTTGGTAAACATATTCTTTTGAATAATCCATAGAATTTGAACTTGCTGAGCTCTCTTCATGCAACCCAAAGAATGTAACTTTGCCCATAACTGTCTCATGCCCTGTCGTAATGTGAAATTTTGCTTTAGACTGGATTGCTCCTTTGTAGTAGGGAATGTGGAATACAGTCATAATTGCTGCCTCAAAGGTTGGCAAACAACCAGGAGTACAAACCAGACCTCTCTCCAGTTGTTTGGGATCAAACTGTGTTACACAAACTCCAGCCCTATCACCCTAGAAAATAAAATAATGCATAATTGGTAACATTGTTTAAAAGTGTTTTTTACCACAGTTTGAATTTAACATACACTGAAAAAAGATGGAACAGACTTTTTCGGTAGCCAGACAACTCGGCTCGAGGACAAGTCAGCCCTGGACAACTCGATCTGGATTTTGAGACAACTCGGTCCGTTTCAATAAAATTAAATGTTTGATATCAAACGTATATATTCATGAGCAAGACAGTCTTATTAATGGTCTTTGGTTAATTTTGTGCGCATAGTTTTGCTTATTTTTTTGTATTAATTTTTATGAAATATATCTGTGTGGGCATTAGTTCTTTCTATATAGTTCTCTGATGTTGACTTCATTATAATCATTTTCAGAATATAATGGAGGATATATCACTTATGGGTTTCCTTACTTTCAGCTTTATTTCTCAGAAATTTATAAAATAAAAATAGGGCATCTTATGGGACATTAAATGATACCCCACCACAATATTAATCAATAGTTAAATATATTTGTATACTACATCTATATAGAGACAGAAAAGAAAAGAGTTATCTTTCTTAGACCAGAAAACTTCTTCATTTTCAAATTTTGAAAAAGTACAAAGTGGCAAATCTTCAATAATGTGTTTCTGATCATCCTGAAAATTAAACTTGACCTGTATTTTGTTTTACTCAACAGCTGTGCAAAATATCATTCAAATCCCTTGAAACGTTTTCAAGTTATCATCCGGAAACCGTGAAATGAAGGACGGACAGACACTAAAAAAAAACTGAGGGCATAACATAATACCTCGCTACTTCGTGTGGCAGGGTATAAAAAGTATGCCTAAATAGATTTGTGTGAGAGGCCACAACAGACTTTTTCAACCTGTTAAGATAAACTGTTTAATCCTTGATTTTAAAGTTTTCTCAAAAAAGAATTATAATTATCTTCTTCACATATGAGATTAAAATCATTAATATGACAGACACATGGAATTAGAGAAAATTTTATAACATTTTATTTGAATTTTCTCACTTTTCTATTAAAGATATAATATAAACAGTTTAAGGTTAGACCTATTTATAGAGGGCCAATTTTTCCTACAGACCGGGCCAAGTTGTTCAGGGCCTACTAATCCTGGAGCCAGTTGTCTGGCATTCACATGTTCAATGTTGAACATGTATTTGACCACTCATTATATGCAGTGTTCTCCTTTTGCCATTTAAGCTGGGTTTACTGCCCACTTTCTTTTCAGAGCCGACCACCTTTCCTTTTGGTAAGGTGGTCGGTAATTTTCTGACAAAATCCTGTTTTTTAGACAACTTTTATAAATTAAATGAAGCCATTGAGTGATTGACACATTTACAGCTCTAAGCCAACTAAATAAAACCTCATTTGTCTAATTAGGAGACATCGATGTCTGAACTAATTAAGTAATTTATAGGTGATTTGGCGACAATTGACATCTATAGAAGTGAGAATACCCAGATGGTAAGGGTCTGCAATAATATAAAACCCGGCTGGAAAGGAGTTTCTTAAAACACCCACCTTACATTTTAGAGAAAAGGAGAACACTGATATGATACAATTGTGAGAGTCATAATGCAAAACCATAACAAGTGAGGGTGCAGAATGCTAACATCAGTATACATATAGACCAGCCGAATTCTCAACATACACAATAGAAATGAATACACATTGTGTATATGGAATAAGTGTTGAGTAAGTGGCTTAACAATCTGGAACTTTTTGCTTTAAAAATAATGACTTCATTATATGACATTATAAACATTTAAAGTTAAATTATTTCCATAACTTAAACAAGTCCTACCTGAAAATTGTTTTGTACAGGAAGCAATAACTATCTTTTGTTCAAGTAACCTTACCTGAACAATTTTATCTGTAGGCTGTTTAAACATTTGCATTGATTTTATTTTCTTTGTGACTTTCATAGAAGGTATTTCTATAGTCTGAAAAAACAACAACAACAGTTTTTTCTCAAATACATGTAAATTGAAGAACTCAATGATATAACTGCTATTTTTTTGGTCATGTTTGTATAATGGAATGTTTCTATATAAAAATCTCAATATATAATACATTTGTGTACTTGCATCAAAAGCTGGAAAATCTGATAGATTTACATATGTTCATTGTACAACACACATTATACATACTTTTAAAGGTATACCTAACACTTAGGCTAAAATATAATTGTGCCATTTAATCTGTTCATTTGTTGAAATATTTTTTTTGTTAAAATAAATGTAACTGCCAAATTTTAACAAAATCCAACCACAGGCTTCTCAAGATTATTTCATTAGATATAAAAAAGTTTCAACATTTACTACCAGGCATTTTGACCTGACACCAAAAATGTAAGTAATCAATTACTTCCCTTGGGTGTTCTGTGAACCCCCTATTATTTATGGTCAAACAATCTACATGTATACATTTACTTTCATACATCATTTATAGCAGCTTTCCCACTCAGGACAGTCCCGGTCATTACTGTACCCTGCCCTCGAATTGAAAAACAGTGGTCCACAGAGAAGATAAATGGGCCATCGGGATTTCTGCTTGGTCTGTAGGTCTGTTCCTTTAACACATTGATCAGTTCTGTCAAGCCTTCAGGTTCTACATCTCCTCCCTTTAAGAAATACGAAAAAAGTTGATGAACCAATATGCAACAAAGAATACTGCACAAATTAACAATTGAGATGAATGTGAATGATTCTTTGAAATTCATGATTAATTCAATAACATTAAGAATAAAAACTAGAGGCTCCCAGGAGCCTGAATCGCTCACCTGATCTCTTGTGCCAAAGTTTGAATCAATTTTACAAACTTTCAAGTATACAAAGTTGCAAAACAATCCTTTCAGTAGTTTCAGAGAAGATTTTTGGAAATCAGTTTAAATTAATAGAAAAAAAACAGTTAAAGGGCAATAACTCCTTTAGATACCTTTTGATGCTGAACAAGAAAAGTTGCTTTGGATTTTCTCTATCTCTTATACTTTTTGAGTTATAAGCCAAAAACAATGGTCTGACCCCCCTGTTCTATTTTTAGCAACGGCGGCCATGTTGGTTGGTTGACGTGTATATAATTCACAAACTTGGTAGAGGACATCCTAAAGATCAAGTATACCAAGTATCAATGCAATCCCTTCAGTGGTTTCAGAGAAGAAGATTTTTGAAAATCAGTGTAAATCAATGGAAAAAACAGTTAAAGAGGAATAACTCTTAAACGGCTGATCTGACAATTTTGACCCTGAAATCATTTTTGTAGATCTCAATGAGCTCAACAATTATGCAATGCTAACTTTTCCTCTAGCTCTAACGGTTTTTAAGATATTGTCCAAAAACTGCAAAAATGGTCAATTTTGACGATTAAAGGGCAATAACTCCTATAAGGAGTCGTTTCACAACTTCGACTCAATGAAGAGAATTGTAGAGCTTTTAATGCTGAACAAGAAAATTGCTTCGGATTTTCTCTATCTCTTATACTTTTCAAGTTATAAGCCAAAAACAATGGTCTGACCCCCCTGTTCTATTTTTAGCAACGGCAGCCATGTTGGTTGGTCGACGTGTATATAATTCACAAACTTGGCAGAGGACATCCTAAAGATCAAGTATACTAAGTATCAATGCAATCCCTTCAGTGGTTTCAGAGAAAAAGATTTTTGAAAATCAGTGTAAATCAATGGAAAAAACAGTTAAAGGGGAATAACTCTTAAACGGCTGATCTGACAATTTTGACCCTGAAATCATTTTTGTAGATCTCAATGAGCTCAACAATTCTGCAATGCAAACTTTTCCTATAGCTCTAATGGTTTTCAAGATATAGTCCAAAAACTGCAAAAATGGTCAATTTTGATGATTAAAGGGCAATAACTCCTATAAGGAGTCGTTTCACAACTTTGACTCAATGGATAGAATTGTAGAGCGTTTGATGCTGAACAAGGAAGGTTGCTTCGGATTTTCTCTATCTCTTATACTTTTCGAGTTATAAGCCAAAAACAATGGTCTGACCCCCCTGTTCTATTTTTAGCAACGGCGGCCATGTTGGTTTGTCGACATGTATATAATTCACAAACTTGGTAGAGGACATCCTAAAGATCAAGTATACCAAGTTTCAATGCAATCCCTTCAGTGGTTTCAGAGAAGAAGATCTTTGAAGAAAAGTTAACGGACGACGGACGGACGACGGACACCTAACGATGACAATAGCTCACATGACCCTTCGGGTCAGGTGAGCTAAAAACCCAGTAAAATTGGCAGATTCGGATTTAGAATAAAAGGGGGCAGACTCCCCCCCTCTCCTTTCACAACCCTGATGTTTTTTGAGCTACTACTGAACCCTAGGATTGCAATGGAAGGGAAAGGTTTGGTGACACAAAACCTGGTTTAACACGCCATTTCATTTGAAATGTGGTGTACTAGGTCAGGATCATTGAGATCTTTAATTTCTCCTGTATGTTTTCCTTGTTTTATCTTTTCTCTTAAACACTTGAGATGGATTCTCAAAGTTTGTCAGTTTTTTACAGTATTAACATTTTTAAAGTCATATTTGTGCTTAATTTAACTCCCCTTTTGTCCTAAGAAGACTATACATATACAAATTAAGGTGAAATTCCTCCTTCCAAAATTTCTCTGAGTACTTTTCCACATTTTTTATTTCATTTTCTTATTTTCTAATAAAGGAGTTTCATACCATGTCGGTCACCAACTTTGTGCTGTTATATTTTTTAATGTTATTTACTGGTACCCTGCATTTTAAGCAAGAAATATGGTTCATATGCTTGGTTTGATCTTGTCTGCATGAATGAGCACTTAAAATTTTGAAAAGTTCAAGTCAATTCACGCTTAGTAACAATATATTTAACGAGTTGAGCTTTGTAATTGATAGATAACCTAGCTGTTTGATAAATATAAAGGCGGGGCACAGTGTCTGTTTGACACATTTTCTTGTTTAAATGGTGCTAATAAATCATAAATGCATACATGTAGCTGTCCCCTTCGTCAATGTTGAATATTTGTTGTTTCTGCCCCGATTTCTTGGCGTGACACCATTTTTAAGGATGTAATTTTTGGTCTGTCACTGGTTAGAACAATTTCTGGACTTAGTATGAATCTTGCATATTGAATTGATTGTTTTTTATAGTTATGATTTTACCTCAGGACCACCTGGTCGAGCAGCTACTGGTATAACTAGACATCCTGCAAACTTTGTATTTTCCATAGTTTTCAGAATTCTTTTCTTCATCTGCAAATAAAAGTACATTACACATTGATTCAATAACTTCCAAATTTAAACACTGCATCATGTACATGTACAGTTGAATTTCAGAAAAAAACAAACATGTACATAAATGTGCATAATTGGGTAAGATGGCAGTTACTGGTATGTGTCTTTTGTACTTAAATAAAAAAAACATACATCCCAACATTTTAATAAAATCTGTCAAAGTAAAAAATGGACAGATTTTGTTTAACAGGAAGTTAAATTTACATTCAAAATTTAACATAACTTAGAAATTATAGAAGACTTTTCAAAAAGAAAAACATTCACCAAATTTAGAATAAGCAATCATAAACTAAAAGTTGAATCGGTTAGATATGAAAAACCTTATATCAATAATGAGGATAGAATTTGTAATAAATGTTTTTCAGATGAAGTCGAAAATGAAGAACACTTTCTACTAGAAATGTTCATACTAAAATAATGATAGAAATAAGTTTATTGACTCTGTCACAATTGCTTGTCCATCTTTCAACAATTTATCTACTCTAAATAAATTATCATGGTTAATGACAATGGAAAATCATAATATCACTTTACAAATCAGCGAATTTATTAATAAAAATCTCCCAACATAATAATAATATAATTTAAACACATGATATAATGATATAACCACATGTTTATGTCTTAGGCTATGTTATGTTCTGTTCTGTAATAATAACTGATGTAACAACTTTGTCTTGATGTTTATTAATCACTAAAATCATTGTACATCTATTTATATACCCCTCGGGGTCCTATAATTTGGAAATAAACTCTTTGAATCTTTGAATTTTTGGAAGTAGGTGAGCGAAAGACCTGAAATTAAATCCCATATTATGGGACCCCACCCTGATGCTGTATACCAAATATGAAGATTTGTGATTAGTAGTTGCTGAGAAAAATGTAAATATCTTTCCGGCACGCAGCCCTCCATTCACCATTTTATAACCCTTATTTTCAATCCATGTAAAATTTGGCCAAAAATTAAACATGTAACAGCTATGTTAGTTAGTTAGTTAGTTATTGCTTTACTCCCAAGCAGTGCGATTTCGGCTATATCCGGGAGATGAACATGAAAGTGGTGATACAATGAACATGAAATGATGATGAAGTGGAGGAAATGGGGACACAAGGCCAATCGGGTAGGAGAGTTTTGACTGCCACTGGAAAAAGGAGTGATGGGTAGGGACGGGAAATTTTGCCTCCTGCATAGGGATCCTACGGGTCCTACTCTTACCGAGACCTGCAGCAGGGTTCTTTAACGTGTGAGGAACGTGACATTTTTCCCAACACGGTGCATCACTATGGTTTGCGGTCAGGTTTTCCGCATTATCGCCTGACGACCCCGCATCTCTCGATGTCAGGGCTGCCCCATTCAACCACCTGGGGCACACATCCCAGTCGTTTTGTGGGCAAAGCGGCCTGACCCCGATGTCAGGTTTCTGAGCGCTCTTTAGTGGACTTTTACCGACAAGCTTAGCGCTGCTGCGGGCCTATTCGCCTCCCGGGCCCCGCACGGGACTGTAACAGCTATGTAATGTATAGATGTTTTGAGAACATGTTTAGTTTTGCCTTATGATGTACAGCTTTATTCACTGCCTATGGAAATTCAACCCTAATCTGTGACAAAATGTGGAATATGTTCTTCATGTGGGGCTCCCTCAGAGAACTGTTAGGTTTAATATCTCAGTAATAATTTGGTTCCCCAGTTTGGTATTTTTGGTTATACTGTTCTATGCTCTTCAAATTCATGCAGTTTTTGGCATTTTCAATATTTTTGGTAGAGTGCCTCTGATGAGTCTTGAATAGACGAAACCACGTCAGGCGTAGCAAAATTTATTGTCTGGAACTTTGTTGTCATTTGTATCTCAATACAAGGTCGATTTAAAGCATTTATACATCACTTTTAATGCATCTTTTGTCATTGAATTTGCATATTATTTTAAAAAATAATTTTCAAGGTAAATTTTTAACAAAATGGCAGTCAGAGGTTTTCCCTAAAAAGCCTTTAAATTAGGACACAGGTCTTTTTTTTTTACCCTGCCTGAACCTCTTTAACCATAAAGAACCAGCAATACCTTTTCTATTGTTGTCTGTCTCTTTTCATTTGGTATTAGGTCTACTTTATTCAGAACAACAATCATCTTTTGACAAGTGATCTGTCCAATGACCAGACATTCTGCTGTTTGGGTCTGCATACCCTTGGTAACATCAACAACAAGAATCATTAAGTCAATGATCTGTGCACCTGGAATATTCAAAACATGGTTTAAGGGAAAAAATTATATTACTACTAGATCTTCAATAAAAGAGATATATCCCCTAGCAGCTGCAATGCATACATGACAGTACATACATGTACATGTCTTGTATATACGCACTGTAAGAGTGTTTCTGAAATTTAATTTGGTTTAATTTGCTTTGACATTAGTCTATCAAAGCATATTTTGCTTCTATATACATTATGCCTTTTATGGTAAACTCTTGGATTAAGTTATTGATTCATTATATTAAAATTCTACATGTATGGTCAGGTTCAATACACACATATATATATAGGGCATAAAATGTACACCCAATTAAGACCCTCCTAAATTGTAACCCCAATTTATCTCTTTGGTTACATTTGTTAAATCAGACAACATTAAAAAATGAAGTTACATCTTAATCTTTTTTGTAAGAAGAAATCGAAAAATAAAGCTTCAAAGTGAAAATAACTGAATGTCCTAAATATTGACCTTGCACAGCTATTGATTAAAAAAAATCAAATAAATAATTACAATCGTATAACTACCTCCAATGATTGTCCTTATTAATGAAGCATGGCCTGGGCAGTCAACCAGAGTGTACTGAAGAACACAAGATTGTAAATCTGTAAATTTTGTGGAGAGATGAACAGGCATGTCTACAGTGAAAGAGGAGAATCCTAGATCAAGGGTAATTCCCCTCTCCTTGCTCTGGGGATTTTTATCAAAACATGCAGTACTTGCTTTCGTGCTCAAAACCTTTGAAAGACTCGTTTTACCACTATCAACATGCCCAAGAACTCCAACATTGAAATTGAACATGGGCGCAGCCATTTTGTTTCTAAAATCTAAAACGAACACGGAAATATTTATGGCACTTTTAAACAGAGAGGCAATTTTGAACTAGAGAGAAAGTTTGCAACACCACATGAAACTACAATTTCAAAATTTCATAGGATATTTCAAATCAAATCAAATATCTTTATTGGATATAGCACATTAATACATGTGATCTGTAATCTTTCATATTTTATCAAAAATATATTTTTAGGAAAAAAATGTGTGTGTGTGGCGAGGGGCAGTGGGTTGGGGTACTCTCAATATTACCTGTACAATGGCTCGGCAGAGAAAATTTCCTAAAAATCCCAAAAAATACAAATTTTTCGCACCATACCCCCAAAAATACCTGGTTGTCAAATACAAATACTGAATAAAAAATGAATGTACATGTGATATCATGAGAATATCAGTTTACGTTGTAAATTCATATTGTTGTTTTGTCACAAACTTTTTTAGTTATCAATGACAATAAAATTTGATTTGATTTGATTAATACATATTGCATTTATTAATGAACAAAATGAGTATCATATGTGTTATAACAGATAATTAGAGATATTGCAATTTCAATCTGATATTACAATATACCACCCAAAATTAAATCACAAAAAAGTAACCATGCCGAGCTTAAACAGATAATGCAAAGGGAAATAATCGGTTAAAAGTGAAAACTTATTCCATTTCATCATGCCGAGTTTTACCAAGAAAATAATCCAATAATCCAGTCTGATGAAAATGGACCATGTAATTTTTATTGGCCAACACATTTAGGACGCCATTCCAATAAATCAAATTATTAAGATACTTTCCTAACCACCTATTAAATCATTGTAATGTTAGGGCTGTGAAACAAAAGAAGACACAAAAGCTCGGCATGATAAAGAGAATTTCATCATCAGATTCAAATTCTAAAGTCTAAGAATATCATCATCAGATTAAAATTCTAAAGTCATAAGTCTTTCGAATATAAATATGTTTTTTTCCCCGCATTTTCCGTATACTAAGTATTTTATCTTTTCCTTTCGAATGGTGCATTAGCTTGGTTCTAGCTTTAAAGTTATAATTCAAAACCCTTTTTTTTGGGGGGGGGGGATTACGATTAATAAATGTTAAAATTGTTTTAAACAGATAATGCAAAGGGAAATAATCGGTTAAAAGTGAAAACCTATTACATTTCATCATGCCGAGTTTTACTAAGAAAATAATCCAATAATCCAGTCTGATGAAAATGGACCATTGTACATAATTTTTATTGGCCAACGCAAGACGCCATTCCAATAAATCAAATTATTTAGATACTTTCCTTTCCACCTGTTAAATCATTATAATGTTAGGGCTGTGTAACAAAAGTAGACACAAAAGCTCGGCATGTACAGTTTTTACAGCCCATAAAAATACTGCATGTTTTAAACCCCTTAATAAATATCTTAAAATAATCGAACCACCACAAAAAAAAAATTAAATTAAAAATTTTGATCCCAAATAATAGTTTTAGCCCATGTACAGGAAAAATTATGGCCTGGGTAATGGTGTATTAGAAATTTATATGCAGGACATGTCGGGCTTTGAATTAAAAAACGACAGAATGGTGTATTCGGCTGAATAATTTATAGTAAATTTAAGAATAGAATCGAGTGCGTGTAAATCCAGGCTCTAATTTTCCAGACTCATAAAACAACAGGATGAAAATATTTCCACCCCCCTAAAACTCAAAAGATCTTAACAAAAACTTCAATCTAGGTATCTAAGTGATGTTTTCAGTTTGCAGTTTGAAACCAGGGATTCATTCAATCTCGAATAAAAAAAAATCATATAAATGTAAATTTATTATCTTTAATAATAAATGATTTTTTGGCAAACTGCTCAAAGGGAGATAAATCAAGAATTTTTAGGTTTATGCATTTACCCATAATGCAACATTGCTAATTTCCATATTCATGTCTTATTAATCAAATATTGAAGTTGTACAAGTTTGTTAGAAGTTCCAAAAATTTCGATTTGTGCTATTTGTTTGGAATTTAATATCGGAGATACAGAGACAGTTACGGTCAGGAAAAGAAGTAACGATTGTTTATCAAAACTTCGGAGGTTTTTGTGAGTTTCACGACGGAGAAAATACAAAGTTATGAACTATTCTTGAATTGACCTAATTTCGCCCATGGAAAAGAACTTGGATGAGACAGGATTTATAGTAGATAATGTAATTAACGTTATACTTTTAACAAATTACGATGTGCTTAACATAAAAGACGTTATCACATAGTTAGCAACATTTTAAAACTTGGTTGAGAATTTTATTTCATTCAATTTTCATCAGGATTAATTGGGGATTTTCCATTATGAATATTCATAAAGGGATGACGACACGATTGACCTTGACATCATTAGGTAAACAATGAAATTTGTTGTGATTGGAAGTTCACACGTGAATCGCCTAAAACAGTATGTCCAAGAGTACAACATAACTGACTTTGAATTATACGGAAATAATCAAATCGAACTTTTTGGCATTTCGGGTGGAAAAATATTGAATAACTCGCATACTACAAGACTGTTAGACTTTGTTCTTGCTCAAAATCCAGACCATATAATATTACATATTGGTGGAAACGACTTGGACCAGAGAGGAACCGTAATTCAGGATTTAGATGTGTTGATAAAGAAAATTGTACTTTTTGCAAACATTTGCATCTCAAAGTTTACACATAAAAACGTTACATGCAGTGTTCTACAACTATTACCAAGATATAACGTCAGATCAGAGTTGAACCACCAAAAATTAAGTGGTGAAAAGCAAAACTCAATTTTTTTATTTTTTATTTTTTTGTGTAAAGTGGTTGTTTTAATCTCAAACTGGAATTTAAAAAAAATCAGATTTTAACCCCAAAATAATTTGCATCATCCAGTACCTGTCATTCTGATTCTCTGAAAATTTTAACTCGATAGCTGCGTTTTTGACGACATTTAGGAATAAATCGGGTACAATGGATGTTGCATAGACATCCATAGTTTTTTCCCCCGGTAGTATATGTTCACTAGGCCTTTTATCAATTATGCAAAAATAGCAAGTTTGTTTGCCAATATTTTATTTTTGAAAACATTAAAAAATTTGACAATATGAGGAATACTTTATTGGCAAACTGAATCCCTACGGCTTTTGTTGTTAACAGTATTATCTGAAAACTTGCATACGAATAGAGAATCATATCATAAGAAGAATATTGACTTAAAAGCTCATTTAATTTTTACTGTCCTAAAAATTGTGAATTAACGATTATTCAAAATTTTCGAATTTCATCACTGAGGTTCAGAATCAGCGTCTCGTACAAAAATCATAATGTATTAACTAAAATGACAACAGAGTAGCAAGACATAGGGACTTTAGGCACGAACCATTTTCATACAGTGGGGGGGGGGGGGGGCTGGGATTATGTAACCTGATATTATTTTTTTTCTGTCCAAATCAAAGTTACATTTTTTTCTACCTAAAGCAAAATCATAATTTTTTTTCCAGAGGAGTTATGAAAATTTAGTTTTTTTAACATTTGATTTTCTATTTGATAGCAGGTTTTTTATCAATTGTGTCAATTAGGCCAGTTCTTGGACTAACTTATTCTCTTTGTGAATATATATTTATATTCAAAGTTTCTATGGGGCATGAACGTAAACACGTTAGAGATAGCTATAAAAAGGCCATATATTCAAAACATTCATATATTTTTGTAAGAAAAATGAGATATGGGGAATATTTCAAACAGACAAACTCTCAGTTGGAGATGAAATGTAAATTGGACTATAATGTGTTTTGATTTTAATTACATGCATATTCAAAACATACATATATTTATAGGAAAAATGAGATATGGGAAGATATAGCAAATATGTCTGCTAACCTCTATTGGAGGCACAAAGTAAAAAAAAATAAATTAATTAAAAACCAACCCCCCCCCAAAAAAAAACAAAAACAAAAACAAAAACAAACAAAAAACAAAATCATAAACATTCGGTATGTAGCAATATTTATTTAAATGGTCAATAAATTATCATAAATAGACAGATATCCAAAATCCAAAATTTGTTTCTTTTCTAAATATACTTTTTTTTCAATATGTGAAATCTTATTCTAAAACTTATCAAAACTAGTAGTGGAAGCAATATTTCATTAATAATATGCCCTGGTAACCTTGTCCCGATGGGGACTAATCACACGGTTATCTTTTAGGTTCACCTTTTTGCTTAAAAATTTCAAAAGTTAATTTCAGCAAGTCAGGGGTTAAATTGAAAAACGACAAGAAAGGTATCAGTTGAAGCCAACACGGGACTATAAAAAAAAACAGCCTTTTGATTTGGTTAGGAATCCTAAACATACTAAACAGACACGGGGATCGCTAAAGGCCTTAAAAGCTCTTGGGTAAATGATGCAAATTCATCCATTCTTTTGAGATTTCATAATTCATTTAACAAAATCATCATATGAACTACAAAAAACAATACAAGAATGCAGTTAGAAATAAAAGAAACCAATGCTTGTCACTGCACCCGTCTTATAGACATTTCTGGATCTATCAGTGGAATGGGTAGGTTTTTAAAAAATAAATATATAATTTTATTTGCCATTGGGACATCAGTGTCTAAGATGTACTACACACTTCAAATGTTTGTTCTATATATCAGGAGTCCGAGGGCGGCTGCAGGTCTCTTGGAAACTGACAGACATCACAAAATTATACAGAATCTATTCTGAAAGCAATGGAAAAAAAACCTTAGACCTGTAAACAATATATAGATCAGAAAACGTATCCAAATTCCAAATATTGAAATCCTAAGGTCAATAGTTTCGGAATAATCAGTTATTGAAATATTGATCCCTCTGATAAACTAACTGACAGACCAGTCTTAAACATTACACCATTCTCAACTTCTTCATGGGTATAATGCAACAATAGTGTGTATGTATAATAGGTTATAATAATAAGATTGCAAGGTCTAAGAAATGCAATCCTGATTGGGATCGAGTCATGCAGCAGTCCGACATTTGGCAGAAATTCATACCATAACAGAACAAAACTTATCTATGTGTGCATGTACTAAACATATCAAAACTTTAAAGTGATACTATTTCGTAGCATATTATATTAAATTTCAAAATGTGAAACCCCTGCAAAAGGCACTGATGAATAAGGTGTTGTATGACGAGCGATGCGAGGCAGAAAAAAAACAGGTTTTATCCTTTAAGTTCAAAAGATGTATATATAATTTTTTTTGAATATTTTTTTTTCAGCTCCATGAGGAGCATTTTTATTTTTTCTGCAAAAATTGGAATTGATATTTCTTTGAAAAAAAATCTCAGGCCCCTCCACCAAAAGAAAATGGTTCGTGCCTTATAGGCCTAAAGTGACAACAAAGTAGCAAGACATAGGGACTTAATAGACCTAAAGTGACAACAAAGTAGCAAGACATAGGGACTTTATAGGCCAAAATATTAACAACGTAGCAAGATATAGGGACTTTATAGGCCTAAAGTGACAACAAAGTAGCAAGACATAGGGACTTAATAGACCTAAAGTGACAACAAAGTAGCAAGATATAGGGACTTTATAGGCCTAAAGTGACAACAAAGTAGCAAGACGCAGTGACTTTATAGGCCAAAATATTAACAACGTAGCAAGATATAGGGACTTTATAGGCCTAAAGTGCCAACAAAATGTCAAGACATACTAGTAGTGTCTTTTGGGGTCTAAAAATATGACAGTGTAGCAAGATACAGGGATTTTTTTGAATTACCAGATATACGAAAAATCAAAACCGCGCTGAACAATAATCGAAACGATGATGCTGTTGATAGAGTTTCCCTCCGACAGTGTATCTCGTTCGTTACATTAACATAGAATGGTATCCGCACTTACTTGACCCATCCGATTTCCTCCATAGTTTACATCGGGCTAATGCACGTCGGTAAATGTTGACCATTTACCCTTCGTGGTTCACTCTATGATGTTCTTTTTAAAAACGTGCACGTAGTGTGACTCTCCACAAAAGTTAACCCACTTCGTTTGTCGGTTAGGCTTTCCATATTAATATGAGGCTTAAGCGTATCTTTAGATATTTTACAAGCGAAAATAGTTTATACTTATTGACTGGGTATAAGGGAAATAGGTAGATTATTTTCCCTGAGATGCAACTATTGCCTGAGGCGTAGCCGAAGGCTATAGTTGTCTCCGAGGGAAAATAATCTCTCTATTTACCGAATACCCAGTCAGTAAGTGTTTTTTCATATCGAAAGAAACAACAGACAAAAACGTTTAGAATTTTAGCTATTTAAAAATGCATATTTAATAATAAAAAAATTCAATCAACTTCAAGCGTACTAAAAATTTGCATGGAAAGTGCTTATAAAAGTTTTTGCATGGGAAACTCATGCAATAATCTGTAGTGTGACGTATCATGAGTAAAATATATCAATCAAAATTAAACAATGAAGACGATTGGCTAATGGCCCTGTCACACTATAACGTTTTAGCCAACGTGTGCCGACGTTTTAGAATATATTTTCAACACGCTGGTGTGCGTTGCATAAGTTTTGTAGTCGTTATGAACACGCTACAAACACGTTAGCGAACGTCAGTGTGCGTTGGTGAACGTCGAGTGCGTCGCAAAATTTTCAACATGCTTAAAATTTCCGACGTTCACCAACGTGTTAGAAGTAAATTATTTGAACGCTAGGCATAAGTTAGAAGGACGTTATACACACGCTGATGTGGTCGTTGTGCGCACGTTGAAATGCGTTTGACAAACGCTAAGCAAAATGGAAACGAACGTGTCTAGCGATAATGCAGCGCAAGTCTAGCGTCAGTCTAACGACCAAGAAACCTATTCGACGTGTTTAAAACGTGTACAGAGCGCACAGAGCGTCATTGTAACGAACAAGTAGCGTATCAACCCCAGAATTTTATAAGCTAGATTGAATTACAAGGGGGAAAGTCAATTTCAAAAGCTTCAAATACTAATTCAAACCTGAAAAAAATCTTTTTACGAAAAAAAAATGAACAAAGCCAAAAAAAAAAAATCTTGAATATAACAAGGATAACTTAGATGGTCTGGAATTGAAAGTAATTCTTGAAAATTGTAATACACCTGTCGTGTTTTCGGCGGACATTTTGGGGTAGAAAAATACTCAAATACAATGAGTGAAGACAGTCTAACTTCAATACTCATCTGAAATAATGTGAATTTTTAATATTCAATAAGCACACGCGTTTTTCTTTATTATACAGGACATCCGTCATGCTGTCTATGATCATTTAGGATTAGTCAAGTGCTATAAAAAGGATGCTAGGCAAACTCTACAGACCGAAATTTCTTACATGTATATACATTGTACTCATTTGAGATTTTGAGAGTTTGTTAACAAGCGCATGCATTCCTCTCTGTATATTTTTGACATATCAAAATAAACAATCTACACTATATTCTATTCTTTTAGACTGAGTGCAAAAATCATCACTTTTTGTTAAAAACAAGAGGCTCCCAGGAGCCTGAATCGCTCACCTGACATATGTGCCTGAAGTAAAGGTTATAAGGCAAAATCTATTTAACGTTGAAAGGGTCATAAGATTAATAAGGGGGTCATCTGACAATATGGTGGATCTAAAGGTGCTGATCACTTTTGTTCTCAATCAAAATCTAAAAATCTGTCACCCTTTTTGAGTTATTTGCAAAAAATGCAGTTTAACCTAATGTTCTATTTTTAGCCACAGCGGCCATGTTTTACAACCAATCAAAAATCCCCACGACAGTTCTATACACCTAATAGTAATAAACAAAAATACCAAGTTTGGTTTCATTTGGACTTAAAGTGTCAGAGGAGTTAACATTTTCAATATAAGGAAATGCAGTTAAAATGCTCAATTTTGACGTTCCAAGGGCAATAACTCCTCAAAGGAAAGGTCCTACAACGTTGAACCTGTTACATATTTTGTAGATCTTGATGCGCTTAACAATATGCAATTTAAATTTCTCAAATATCTAGTATAGTTTTCAAGATATTGAGCTAAACAGGTGCAAAATTGGCAAAAAATCCCCAAAAAGGGCAATAACTCCTACATGGGTTGTTGGATTTTCTTCAAAATTTCAGAGCTGGTAGATCTTGAGGTGCTGATCACTTTTGTTCCCAATCAAAATTTTGAAATCTGTCACCGTTTTTGAGTTATTTGCAAACAAACTGCCATTTACCCCTATGTTCTATTTTTAGCCACAGCGGCCATGTTTTACAACCAATCAAAAATCCCCACATCAGTTCTATACACCTAATGCTTATAAACAACTATACCAAGTTTGGTTCCATTTGGACTTAAAGTGTCAGAGGAGTTAACGTTTTCAATGTAATGAGGAAATGCTGTTAAAATGCTAAATTTTGACGTTCTAAGGGCAATAACTCCTATAAGGAAAGGTCCTACAAGGTTGACCCTATTACATATTTTGTAGATCTTGATGTGCTAAACAATATGCAATTTAAATTTCTCAAATATCTAGTATAGTTTTCAAGATATTGAGCTAAACAGGTGCAAAATTTGCAAAAAATCCCCAAAAAGGGCAATAACTCCTACATGGGTTGTTGGATTTTCTTCAAAATTTCAGAGCTGGTAGATCTTGAGGTGTTGATCACTTTTGTTCCCAATCAAAATTTTGAAATCTGTCACCGTTTTTGAGTTATTTGCAAAAAAACTGCCATTTACCCCTATGTTCTATTTTTAGCCACAGCGGCCATGTTTTACAACCAATCAAAAATCCCCACATCAGTTCTATACACCTAATGCTTATAAACAACTATACCAAGTTTGGTTCCATTTGGACTTAAAGTGTCAGAGGAGTTAACGTTTTCAATGTAATGAGGAAATGCTGTTAAAATGCTAAATTTTGACGTTCTAAGGGCAATAACTCCTAAAAGGAAAGGTCCTACAGCGTTGACCCTGTTACATATTTTGTAGATCTTGATGTGCTAAACAAAATGCAATTTAAATTTCTCAAATATCTAGTATAGTTTTCAAGATATTGAGCTAAACGGGTGCAAAATTTGCAAAAAATCCACAAAAAGGGCAATAACTCCTACATGGGTAGTTGGATTTTCTTCAAAATTTCAGGGTAGGTAGATCTTGAGGTGCTGATCACTTTTATCCGCGCCAGAATTTTGATATATGTAGCCGTTTTTGAGTTATTTGCAAAAAAACTGCAATTTACCCCTATGTTCTATTTTTAGCCATGGCGGCCATGTTTTTTTAAAAATCAAAAATCCGAACAACAGTTTTGTAGGCCATACCCTAAAGATCAACTACACCAAGTTTGGTTTCAATTGGACTTATGGTGTCAGAGGAGTTAACGTTTGAAAAAGTTTACGGACGGACGACGGACGCCAAGTGACGCCAATAGCTCACCTGACCCTTGAGCTAAAAAACGGCTTTAGAAAAATTATACATTCATATTACCAGAGCGCTGAAAACCAATATTTTTATAACGAAACTAAATTTACATGATGTATCTATAATTATAAATTTATCCAGCAATACATTTAAGCCAGATAATAGATCTATTTGGGCTATTGTGAAATAATAATAAAAAAAGAACAGAAATCCTAGGTCTCCCCACCGAGAGAAAAAAGTATAAGTTAGACTAACGCTATGAATGCGTCCTGCAGTCGTCACACATGCTCTAGGCAAACGTCAAGCACGCCGGACAAACGCTATAGATCAGTTTTGAATAGGTTTGTCGTGCGTTGCAGATAGTTAGTCTGACACTTTGTGGTCGTTCACCGAGATATTTTTTTAAATTTTCTACAGCGACTGCCAACGTGTTCCAACGTTTTAGAACATTATTTGTACGTTCGACACACGTTGGCTAAAACGTTATAGTGTGACAGGGCCATTAAGGCGGGGCTTAATGACGTCAGAGGGCAAATAGTTGTTGCGAGGGCAATAGTTTAGAAACTATTGATCGGTAAACTATTGACCGGTCAATAGTTCAAAGCCAGCAAACGAAAAAAATAGTGAAACTGTTGTATATGAATTTATCAAAGAAAAACATTACTGAGGTATAATAAATAGTTTTATATATAATTGCGATCAAAGGCGTTTGGGTCCAGGATTTTTTTTATCTTTGATAACGTGTATATACAAATTTTCATACACGTCTATATATACTATTTCCGGAAATAGTATATAGACGAAAATGGGATTTCCTTCATTATTTAATAACGTGTATACATGTATAAAAATTTCATACTCATCTATATACTATTTCCGGAAATAGTATATATAAATTTAAGATTTAAAAATTGTTTGCTTTGCAATTTCAAGTAGCATGTTTTGTTTATCACCTAGATACACTATATTATTCTGAGGTCCCTTGCGGAGCTTGGGAGGCGAATAGCCACGCATGATACAGTGGTATAGTCTAGTTTATCGTTATAGGCGACTAAGGATCTTAATAAGATTCTGACTTAGTGCTCAGCGACCGGCTAAATATGGTTGCCCTCGTCCGCAAACTCAAACCGCTCAAGGTTTTAGGCCCGTTTTTACACTTTATGTTTTGTGATATATACGGCTTGAAATATATTTCACATGTTTCAAATCATGTAGTGTAAACTCCCCTATTTCTTTGATATATGTAGCATATTTTAATGAAAAAGGGAAAAGAAAATGTTCTATTCCGTATTTCATGAAATAGGGAATTAGCTTATTAAATTAAAACATCTTAGTATTATAATTCATGAAATATAGTGGAACGCAAATATTGCAAGCATATTTCATAGAAGTATACGGCTTTAGCATATGACCTGTTTTTCAACGTAATAACGAGAGTAAACTCAGTTGCTCCGAGGGAGACAGCGGTTCCTGTTTATAGCACGCCCGTCGCTCACGGTCATTTTAAATTTCAAATCCAGTAAAGGAGGACAAAAAATACATTTGACAAACCAATACATGCATATACTCATCTAAGACTAATCCCGTATTTTTCTTTAACTGTATGATGTCTTCCAAAAAAAAATAAGCGAAGACAAAAACCATAGAGCAACATTAAACTGTTTAAGAACCCCTTGCGGACCACCAAGAAGTGCACCACGTAAGACAAACACAAACTTTCTGCCCTTACAAACCTCTCCCCTTCTCCAGAGATATTCTCAAATTAGTGTTCCTTGTCTTTCAACCGATCCCATATTTCTAATCATTTCATGTTCATTTTATTATCCTCTTCAATCTCTAAGATAACTTATTAAGTGTTGCTAAATATTAAACGTTAAACACCAACTAGCTTTCTCACACTATTTTTAGGAATATCTCGCAGTGTAGGTGTTACTTATATCTGTTCTGTAGTAGTTTACAATCCATTTAGGTTGAAATTCTATTGCTCTTCATAAACCAATCAGATTTGTGATTTTTATTTAAGTTCCTGGTCTTATCATTATCACCTTTGGCAAGGTTCAAAACACCCATGTTCCTTACCACGAATTTCATATAAAAGTAAATGATTAAGTGTACATTTTGTTTTCCCGGAATATCATTTAACTTTAAAGTAAGTTTATGTGATTTTTTAAATTGCCGTTTCTTTAATGTTGGTTGTGTCGCGTACACTTATTCCACATCTCTTTATATATCGTCTATTATATACACAGCCCCCGGGACACAGCCCCTGACTTCTTGAAATCTCTCGACCAATTGCTTTACACGTCGTTTTGTTAGAAAAGTTAATATCTATAGCAATTTTTTTTAGGACGGCTTCTTGTTTTACTTAGCGTTCTTAGTAGTTTTATCATTTCTTTTTATTTGTTTGTTTTGGTTTTTCTTTTTTAGTTGGTGTAGATACGTTTTTTTTTTCATTTCGATCAACCGTTAGAAATGTGAGTAAATACAAAATCTTTGTAAGCTATATTTTGTTCGTGCTTTAGATCATTTTGGAATTTTATATTTTAAGAGCTAGAAGTTTAACCTATTTTTAAATTATTACCCGCTTGAGAGCGCAGTTACGTTATCGATGCGGTGATTTTTAATCTCTGTAAGAATCAGGCAATGGGTGAATCGTGATAAAAAACACACATGAGTTTGACTTCAAAATACTGTTCAAAATGCTTAAAAAGTAACAAAAAAATGCATTGGCACTTTTTTTAAAGTCAGTAATTTGAGATATATTTTGGTTGAAATGCATATAAAATTTGAATATAAGGGAGATAACTCTGTCAAGTCACACTAAATTCCTATCATTTTAACAAAAATTTTTCTCCATCCTCTGACACTCGAGACAACAACTTATGTTTTTTTTTCATAAGAAGGCTATTTTGAACGACAATTTATTGTGTGATTTTAAAATCATGATTCAAAGTTGATTCTTACAGAGACTTGCACTTGAATTGTCAGTTGTCGTCATAAGAGAATCATAAGAAGCCGAGGCATTCAGATATAATGTTTTTTGTAAACTTATTGACTGGGTATGAGGGAAATAGGTAGATTATTTTCCCTGAGGTGCAACTATTGCCTGAGGCGTAGCCGAAGGCAATAGCTGTCTCCGAGGGAAAATAGTCTATCTATTTCCAGAATACCCAGTCAGTAAGTGTTTTATTATACCGAAAGAAACAACAGACAAAAAAACGTTTTTAATTTTAGCTATTCAAAAATGCAAAATGTAATAATAAAGATATTCGTACTAAAAAGATGCATGGATGTACTTAAAAGTTTTGCATGGGAAACTCGTGCATTGTGACGTGACATAAGTAAAATATATCAATCAAAATCAAACAATGAAAACGATTGGCTTAAGGCGGGGCTTAACTATGGAAGGGGATATCCGCCACAAATATGTTCATTTGTTCTTTGTAAATGTGTAGATTTGCAATTCCTTACATGTTCAATTATTTCTTTCTTCAGTGTAAATTTGTCAATTATTTTTTTGAGAAGTACATTTTCCCACTTGGTAGCCTGTATTTACCATGTGTTTTATTTGTTTCATGTAGTTTCGTTCATGGGTACTTTACTGTTTTTATAATGGTTAATTTGTTCTTTGTGTATCAGTCAATTATTTCTCTCTCAATGCTAGTTTACAGTTATCTTTTTCGCTTATTGTAACTCCTGAACTTAATTATTCGTTATTTGTATTTATATAAATTTTTTTCAAAATTGTCACGCTTACAAAGTACGCATTAACATTTTACAAATGAAGAAAGAACACGTTACTCATGAGTGATTTTGAACCGGAAGTATTGTCGGCCAGTCAAACAGAGAGTGAGTAATAGTGTAAAGTAGAGAGAATAATACAAATGTAGCAAAACCTTAAAAAGTGTTTTCTCTTTATAAACGCTGTTTCTATTTAGTTTTAGTAAATCTATTTGTTTTATACACACGGGCTTCTCTACGTGTAGTTTCTTAGAAAACTTTGACGGAAATTTTGCATATATATCCAATATGTGTTAAAACCTAAGAATTCGGTAAACAAGCATTAGATGACCTAGGAGCATAAACTCACTATAAACCATATGGTACTATAGGATTAAGCTACATTTATATCGAAATATCAGACCTCTGTGGCACTTAAATGCTTAGAAATCTTCTTAACTAACTGAAAAAAGATAGAAATGTTGATCAAAAATCTTAAACTGTCGAGCTTTGATGTACATGTTTTTACGGTATAGCATTATTCAAGTAACTGAAATTCTTTTTAAAGGCAAGCAAAGGAGGGCCCGCCCCCAATTTTTGTGGAAAAATTTGGTTGAATATAAAGGAAAACATTGAAGCATGACCGAAGTGCCCCCTCCTAGCTAGTCAGTCACTGGGTCCCTTTTGCAAATTTCTGGATCCGCCACTGATGCCTATATACAAAGTTTTATAAAATTTGGTTGAATTGTTTTAGTTTCACAGAGGAGTTGAGCGGAAATGATTAACGAGTATTTCCCGCATTTTTTTTTATAAAGAGCCAGAATTCACTCAAACTTTTGAGGATAAAAAATTTCCTGTTAATATGCACAAAAACACATATAGTGTACTGGCTGCACACCGAGTTTCATGATTTTATTTTCATATGTATTTTCTGATGAGTTGAGGGGAAATATATTATTAATGAGGGTTATAAAAAGTCTAAGTTCAAAGGGCAATAAATCCCACAAATATCTGAGGAACGAAAATTTCGGTTATTTGACTTGATACTTTCTCCACCCTCGATTCCGTCTTGGAGAAAACTAGTCAAGGATGTTGTTCACGCATACTGGATGGAAAGATAAAAAATTGAAGCAAAGGAAAAAACGTCTCTCAAGTACTTAAATCTGGATAATGTCAAACCTGGTAAAGTTCACAATATATGGGAAAATTGTGGGAAAGGAACATTTGCAACAACAACAGGATCAGTCAAATGTAAAATTGCATGTGGGACCTACACACTTCAGAAAGACAAATCTAAGTTCAGTAAATCTGGAACAGTAAATCCAACCTGCAATCTGTGTATGGAGGAATCAGAAGACACTACACACTTCCTCACGAGATGTAAGTCGCTCCATTATGAGAGAGCAATATTCATGGAAAAATTACACTCAGCACTGACATCTGAATATGGTGCTGAGATTGCCAATGAACCAACTACTGGAAATCAACTAGTGAAGCTCATCATTGACTGTACCATCTTTCTGTTCCTAAAACCTGAAATGACTGCCAAAATTGAGTCTATCTCGAGAGGTCTCTGTTTTAGACTACACCAGAAAAGAGCTGCACTGCTACTATAGAACTGTCATTTTTTAATAGCAACTAATAATATAATATGTTCCGGTGTATTGACTCTGGCTCAAGGGAGGTTATGTACATAGGCATGGATCTTTGAACTTTTTATGCCCCATCTACGAAAGTAGAGGGGCATATAGTGTTTGGGTCTGTTCGTCCGTCCATCCGTCCGTCTGTTCATCCGTCCGTCCAATCGTCCGTCCGTTCGGATGTCCGTCCCAAATCCCATATTTCCAAATTTGCACTTACTGACAAATGCCACATCAATCATATTGGTATGGTAGGTGCATCTAGTGATGATCAGAACATTGCATGCTTCGGATGCTGGATGTGACCTATATTTTCTGCATGAATGATCATGTGCAGAAAACTGGTTAAAGTCTTTTCCCTCTAACTGACAAGAGCTACATTAACCATATTGGTATGGTATGTGCACCTAGTGATGCTAAGCACAATGCATGCTTCGGATGCTGGCAGTGACCTATATTTTCTGAATGAATGACCACTTATAGAAGAATGGCTAAAGTCCAGTCCTTCTTACTGACAAATGCCATAGTAACCAAATTGGTATGGTAGGTGCACCTAGTGATGCTTAGCACAATGCATGCTTCGGATGCTGGATGTGACCTATATTTTCCGCATGAATGACCACTTATTGAAGAATGGTTCAAGTCCATTCCTCCTTACTGACAAGTGCCATACCAACCAAATAGGTATGGTTTGTGCACCTAGTGATGTTTAGCGCAATGCATGCTTTGGATGCTGTATGTGACCTATATTTTCCACATGGATGGCCTCTTAAAGAAGACTGGTTAAAGTAAATTCCCACTTACTGACATGTGTCACATCTTCTCTATTGTTATGATAGGTGCACCTAGTGATGCTAAGCACAATGCATGCTTCAGATGCTGGGTGTGCCCTATATTTTCTGCATGAATGGCCACTTATAGAAGAATGGATAAAGACCATTCCTTTCTTAATGACATGTGCCACATCAACTATATTGGTATGGTAGGTGCACCTAGTGATGCTTAGCACAATGCATGCGTCGGATGCTGGCAGTGACCTATATTTTTGCATGAATGACCACTTATAGAAGAATGGTTAAGTTAAAGTCCATTCCTTCAGACTGACAAGTGCTTTAATAGCAACCATGTTGATGCTAAAAAAATAAATGTTGCGAGATGGGGCATTATGTCTTTTGGACATATTCTTGTTTTTATTATAACCCATTCTAGTGCTGTTTTCATAAGTTAAGGACCTTTTACCATTTTTACACTGAAGAAAATTTGGTGGTGCGCCTGATATAGGCGGAATCTACAAAGAAGACGTAAGACTATACATATCGTGTACTTGCTACATGTCAACTTTCTTTAAGTAATTGAGCGGAATAAGTGTGACGGACAGACGAAATGACAAATAGACAGACGGACGGACAAAATAAAGAAATATATGGGGGGGGGAGAAAATTAGCATAAGAAAATCAAAATACATCGACTGGAATAATAGTCGCTTGACACCAAGAAATGCCTAAGATATATCTGTTAAGAGTAAACATGTGTCCAAGGATAGTTTCTTTTGTGCGTCTTATATGTTTAAGTTGAAAGAATATGTTTAAGTTGAAATAAAACAAAATCTGGGTACAGGGATTTAGCATAAGGTACAGCTATTAATATTTTTTTGTTTGTATGCTAGTTCAAGTAAATGGTCTTCCGACAATATTGGTGAAGCAGAAGGCGCACGATTCGAAGGTTTACATTTATCAACAATGTACTAGTATGTTGTCTCGAATGAATAACTGTAGGTTATATGGGACGTAAAAGCGAAGGCGAAAAATATCTTTAAATAATTTTCCTGCATTTACGCATAACATTGTCAGACTTGCAACAAATGCAATCAACATTGAGGTTAAACAGATGCTTAAGAACTTGTATAAACCTTTGGGACAATAGATACTTCTTAATCGAAAACTAACTTAACCCTGTAAGTGGACATTTTTATAAAGGGCAGATGGACGAACGAACGAAACTGAACATCAATTTACTTTCTTCAACTCTACTTTCGAAAACAGTGCATAAGTAGCAAAGCAAATGATGACAATAAATTACGTGCAATATCAAGAAACTTTCTTAATTTCTTAAGTAACTTCCTCTTACCAACAAGAATAGGGCCTTTCTCTATTATAGGGCAATCTAGATTTCTGTGTTTGTTTTTGTTATTTTATTTTGTTTTATTTTCCTTTTATGTCCCCCGCCACAACGCGGAGAGAGGATATAAAAATGCCAGGCATCCGTCCGTCGCACTTATTTCCGTAACAGATTTCTCAGCTACTATTAATCCTAGGCTTTCAATATTTGGTATGCAGCTTCAGGTAGGGGTCAAAAATGGGGAAAAAAATCGTAGCAGATTTCTAAGCTTCTACTATTACTAGGATATAAAAATGCCAGGCATCCGACCGTCGCACTTATTTCCGTAACAGATTTCCCAGCTACTACTAATCCTAGGTTTTCCATATTTGGTATGCAGCTTTAGGTAGGGGTCCCATATAGTAGGATGGCTTACCAACTTCCTGTTTAACGAACGGACTTAAGTTTTTGCCACACGGCGGGGGACCCAGGAATTCCGTTCTTGTTGGTTTTGTTTTTGCTTGTTTGGTTGGTTGGGTTTTTTTTCGGGGGGGGGGATATGTGGAACCTGGGTTTTTGTCCTATCATTGTTGATGCACAACCACTATCTGACCCGACACTTACCTATGTTTTCATTCGTGTATGTGCTAGTCGATATTTTGACGATTTACCATGTACAACACATTAAAATAAAGTTTGAGTGAGTAAATAATAACCTTATTACTATGAAATTTCTATCATTTGACATGATCTCCGATTCACATGCAAGTTTACTCCTCTCTACAAAAGTCGTTATTTCCCAATGTTTTGAGTTTAAAACCATTTATAATGATCTAAAGGGCTTCTTAAAAACTAGAAAATCTGTGAGTAGCTGTTCACAAATAAATACCATCGAAGATCAAATTTATTGAAGGTGCACACGTGCGGAAGTTTGACGTAAATCCATTGTGGGGTTTCGGAGGAGTTGCGGGTAAGAGATAGGTACCCTAAAGTGTAACGGAAGGACGGACGAACGAACACACAGTTAGATACCCCTATCCCTATATACCCACTCTCCATTCATTAGCGGTGGTATAAATATACTAAAGCTAAATGGAAAAAAAAAACATTTATTCAAGCTCCCATGTGCATACCATATGACTCGCGGTTTTCTTTTAGGCATGGTCTCCTTGACTGAATTGATGTTGCTCCATTACGTGTGTGAAGTATACCAGCAGTGCATCTATGCACGATCTCATACGATGAGGGGTCTGGGTGGCCGAGTGGTCAAAGGCGCTGGTATAAATACCATGCTATTGATCACAAGCCGATCACCTCTCAAGTGGCGTTTGAGTCCCACTTTTTACTTTTCGGTTTTATCTATTTATTTCATTATTTTTTTGTATTTCCTTCCCGGTCTTTTGACTTGGTTTTACATCAAAATTTTATTATATATATCGTAATTTATTTTTGCCCTGATGATGGCTGAAAGATCGCCGACAGGACACAAAACAATCAAACAATGAATTATGCAGAGAAAACACTTTGAAGTTTTGCTACGGCTTTTGATTCTCTCTACTCTTCCCCAGTTCTCTCTGTTTTGACAGGCCAGCAATACTTCCGGTACAAAATCACTCATGAGTAACGTGTTCATTCTTAATTTGTAAAATGTTAATGCGTACTTTGTAAACGTGAAGATTTGAAATGTGCATCATTAAAGTTGTGAATAACAATAAGCGAACAAAGATAATAGTAAACGAAAGTAAAATATTTGAGAAATATACAAAGAACAAATTAAACAATACTAATAGTACTATATAGATCAACAACATGAACAAAGTACGAATGAACGAAACTACATAAAACAAATAAAAACATGTAGAAAATATATTTCTCGAATAAATAATTGACGAATTTACAATGAACAAAGAAATAACTTAACATGTTAGGAATTGTACCTCTACTAATTTACAAAGAACAAATGAACATATTTCTGGCGGATATCCCCTTCCATACTTAACGACGTCAGAAATAGTTGTGGTGAGGGCAATAGTTCGGAAAATATTGATCGGTCAACTATTAACTGATCAATAGTCCAAAGCTAGCAAATGAAAAAAAAAAATAGTGAAACTATTCTATATGCATTTATTTTATAAGAAAATCATTACTGAGGTATAATAAATTGTTATATTGTTGATTAATTAATGACTTTAGTTAGCTGATTTGTGTTTTTCCTCGTTTAATTTTTAATATTAAAATTTTCATTGTAGATAGAAGATGAGATGTTGTCACATTATTTCAATAATTATATATCTACTAATTATTGGAACAGTTACGTCGCTATCCAATGATGATTTATTAAAGATAAAATCAGGAATATCATTTGCTGATAAGATGTCGAGCGAGATGAATGCTGACCAATTTGATGAATTTTTGAATAACGCAGGTAGTTTAGCTTTCAATTATATTTCCGGAACGCAAACGTTTATTGACGCCATTTTGTCTTTTCTTGGAAATAACGAACCTCGTGAACTTTTAGACATTAAACAAATGTACAATGAGTTGAATAGACGTTTCATCATGGCGGACCAGAAATTTACCGATGTTAGAAACTCAATGAATTGGTCTACTATTAAAACTCAGTACGGCAGGGATATGACCAATATAATAACGGCATCATCCTTTTTTAAAGAAATATATGAAGCCCCCATTGCAATAAAAATGAGTAAGAAAGATTTTTTTATTCACAGCTTTGAAGCATGCTGCATAACCTCTCTCACGAATTTGTTCAATGGCATAATGGACAAAAACTCGGGATTTTCGGATGACATTTTGCAAGTTGTCAAAATATCTTTTGAGTACAACAGACCAAAAACTCAGTTGTTTATGCTTGGGCTTTTCAAATTGCTTGTTCTGGGCATTAGCAACGAACTTGCTTATAAAGAATTCAAATACGGCAAATTAGTTTACATAATTGCTAGGGAAGAATGGAAAAGTCGATTATTTAACGTTACATTGAAAATGAGGGAAATAAATCAGGAGATAATAAACAAATACCATGATCAGGCTGAAAAAGACGTTATCCATTTATCTGAAAAAAATCTTCCCAGTACTTTGCCAAACAAAAACTTTTCAGAACTGCTGTACGATTCGTTAGTTCAAAAGTATGACTGGAGGGATTGGCTAGTTGTTGTTTACAAACCGATATGGGGAGTACAGAAACACATTAACCATGTTTGCCAGGGATGGCGTAGATACGGCATGTTTGGACGTGACGTCTTGGTGACAAGTGTTAACAGTTCTAGAATACCTATAAACACTACCGTTGCAGACAACATTATAGATGCAATTAAGACTTTTTATCATGGTGGTTGTTCATCTACATGCAAATTAGTATATAATTATGTGTGTAAAACTCAATGCTCCAATGTTGTATACAACGCAGATCAAATTTATCGATCTCAATTACCCCATGAAACATATAACTGTTCCCTATACGAGTCAGTTGGAGTTATGAAATCTTATCTTGATTCGTGGTATCAAGGAAAACCCGAAAGACTTGTTCAAAAGATAACACCCGGAGAAAATTCGTACTCAATTCACTTGTTCGGATGATTTATCATTAAAGGTAGTTGAAACCAAGAATTGTTAACTTGGATAAACGTGCAGTGGTCCCTTTAGACCTAAATGATTTTGGAGTTCCATATACAAGTAGTAATTTTACAAATTTTTCTTCTATATTACATGATATACTTTGAATCTGAAAAAGGAAACAAAAAACATGCATTGAATTTACAAGCTCTTATGTGAATTTTGTTGAGTATCTATCGTTTTACCCCCCTCACTTGGAACATGGATTTAATATAACCCCCCCCCCTTATTCTTTAGCTTACCTGACCCATAGGGTCAGGTGAGCTATTGCCATCACTTGGCGTCCGTCGTTGTCCGTCGTTAACTTTTCTTTGAAAATCTTCTCGTCCGAAACGACTGAAGGGATAGCTTTGAAACTTTGCACACTTCATCTATGGGATGTCCTCTACCTAGATTGCACAAATGGTGACCCACGTCAAAACAACATGGCCACAGTTACTAAAAATAGACAGGGGGACAGACTACTGTTTTTGGCTTGTTAATCAAAAAGTATAAGAGATAGATGAAATCTGATGCCACGCTGCTGCCTCAGCATCAAAAGCTCTACTAAAGTCTTCATTGAGTCAAAGTTGTCAGATGACCACTTATAGGAGTTACGGCCCCTTAAAGGTGAAGAAGCAGCTTTTTTTTCATGATTTTGGCTTATAAAATGAAAACTATTACAGATAGAGAAAAGTTGTTGCTTGCTTAAATGTTCAGTTCATTTAGCTCTACAAAAGTCTCTATGGGGTCGAAGATATGCCAGAGCTTGCACACATTTTACGGATTTTTTTTATCAGTCACCGGTTTCTTCGTGACCGACTTTTGAAGCAGGGCTATAAGAAAATACGTCTCATACGATCACTAAAAAAATTCTTTCTTCGTTATCAGCCACTAGTAGAAAAGTTCAAAATTGAGTTAAAAGATATGATAGTTAATTGTTTTAATTAGTGTTTGACTGGTCTGCTGTACTGAGATGATCACCTCAATATCCTTATTGTGTCTCACAACTATGTTGTGTTCTATGGTCATTACCGGATCCTAAGATCGCAATGGAAGAGGGAAGTTTGGCGCCATAAAACCTAGTTTAACCCACCATTTCGTTTGAAGTGCCTGTACCAAGTCAGGACCATTGCGATCCACCAGTTCTCCGGTATGACTGATTCGTTTTTGTCATTTTCTCTGGACTATGAGATTGATCATTCAAGTTCGGTAGTTTTGTTATTACCTTTATTGTCAGATGACTCCTTATAAGGGACACAGTCCTGAAATCACGTTTTTTCATGTTTTTGGCCTATTGAATGAAAACTATAGCAGATAGAGAAAAGCTGTTGCTTGCTTAAATGTTCAGTTCATTTAGCTCTACAAAAGTTTTCATAGTTTTTTTCATGATTTGGGCCTACGGCTACAGAATGAAAAACTATAACTAGATAGAGAAAAGCTGTTACTTGTTTGAATGTTCAGCTCTTTAGCTCTAGAAAAGTCTTTATATGTGAGAGATTCAGGCTCCTTAGAGCCTCTTGTTTCTCTACACTCCCAACAAATAAAATCTTGTTCAAAGCTACTTAAATAATCATTTCTTGTCATTTCTAATCATATCATATTAATATGATTTTTTTCTATACTACATGTATCTAAATATTTTACCCACTGGTATACATATAGTTGGGGGTTGTAAAGAAAAAACAAACGAGCAAATAGGCACCAATGGGGCATTTTAGTGTCATAAGTGGGAAAGGGCAACGGCAAAACAAGGAACATGAACGAGAATAGCACAAAAAAAAAAAAAACAGAACATAAAAAACCTACAAATCAAACGAACAGGAATCAACAACGCGAACTCAAGTCGTAACAGACCACCAGCAGCGCTAAGCTTATTTGTGAAAGTCCTCAATAGAGCGCTTAAAAACTGGACATCTGGTTAGGCCGCTTAGCGCACAGAGCAACTGAAATATGTGCCCCAAGGGGTTGAATGGGACAGCCAGCTGTTATATTGAATAACGCGGTGTTGGTAGGCCATAATGCGGAAAGCATGACTGAAAACCATAGTGATGCACTGAGTTGAAAAATGTCACTTTCTTTGCTACAGGTCTTGATACGAGTAGGTTCCCCTTGCAGGAGGCTATTTTTATAGAATACGTGGTCACAAAAAAAGGTGACATATATACCATGAACTTTGTGAGAGAGCGTCACGTCTGACACAAATTGCTGACAGTTTACATTGTTTCTCTAAGTTGTTTTGTGTCATTCAAGATATTTTATTAACGATCTCATGTGCTCACAGAAAAGTACAAGATTTATATGATATTTTGTCATTGTATATTGCCCATCCCCTTTATCGGATTTGAAATACACTAAATTGACAATTAACTACGTGACAGGTGTCTCATAACAACCAGTAACTGCTTACTTTTTAAAAGCATCTGATTTTAGCTACCTTTTGACTTGAGTTCGCGTTGCTGATTGCAGTTTTCGTCTTCGTCTTCCAGTACTGTGCCGGGCTCCTCTGGAGCATAGTCGTACAATGTGTTAAAATCGTATTCGTGTGAAAGGGGTTAAAATACTATTTACATCTGAACATGTCGTCTGCTTAGGTGGAGTGATAGACGCTGATCCGCCCCTGAAGGTATCGAGGAAATCTGCGTAGATCAGTTTTGTTGTTTTGTGATCATTTTTTATATTTTTTATATATTTTTATTATGTCTCCTACAATTTGTTCCCAAGGGACAAGTTGTTGTCCCTTTTGCAGTATCCGTCCTCATCATGTTTTGTATTACTCTAGTCCTTTTTTGCAATACACCTGCAGTTGTCATCTATTGGTCAGATCAGTTTACGTAAAACTTCTTGTCTCTTGGACGTTGATTCCATTTCACCTCATTTACTAATTCTATCTTTCTTTTAAACTATATATGTAATACAAATTGTCGCTGTTTTGATGCATGTTTTGTCGCTGTTTTGATATATCGCTATTTTGAAAAAAGTGAAATGTCGATGTTTTGAAAATGTCCGAATTCTTCTTGTCCTTTATGCCTTTTGATTGGCTTATTCGGACCCATGATATTTGAAAGCCTTTCGAGTACTTCTTTTCGTCATCCAGCTGACTCTGATTTGCATTGTCAGGACAATCTTGAATTGCATTCTTAGATGCCCTGCTTCAATATGATATTTTTTCTCATGTAACGTGCCCGAGCTTAGGAGATAAAGTTTCAACACTACCTACTTTGAAACATATTCCAAGTTGATTTGACTGTTGGCAACGCAACGGGTGTGCTATAGCAAGCAGGAACTGCTTACTCTTCTGGAGCACCCGAGTTCACTCTCGTTTCGACTTGAGTTCGCGTTGTTGATTGATATTCAGTTATTTTTGTGTTTACATGCTGTCTGTTTTTGTACCGTTATTGATGGTGTTTACTGGTTTTGCCTCTGACCTTTCGGACTTCTGACATTCGGATACCCCATTGGTACCTCTGCTTCTTTGGAACTGAGAAAAAATTCTCACTTCCAAGTATACATTTCTAAGGTCAAAATTGACATTTCTCAGATCCAAATTGGAAATAAGAAATGTCAAGTTAGAAGTAAGAAATGTTAACTTGAATGAAGAAATGCAACTTTGGAAGAGAGAAATGTCAACTTGGAACTAAGACAAGTCAACTTGGAAGTGAGAAATGTCAACTTAAATCTAAGAAATGTCGACTTGGAATGAGAAATGCCAACTTTGAACTAAGAAATGTCAACATTGAAGTGAGAAATGTAAACTTGGAAGTGAGAAATGTAAACTTGAAGTGAGCAATGTCAACTTTGAACTATGAAATTTGTAGTTCCAATCGAGAATTGTGAAAGAACTATTGGCACTACCGGTCTTTCGTTTTAATAAGCGTTTAAATACCAAAATTTAGCTTATCAACGTATACCTAATGCAATAAATTTATTGAAAACTCAAATTCGCTTCACTAAAATAGTCCCACACATGAAAAATTATCAATTACCATATTAGTTATCCGACCTTTTTATGCAGCGGAGCAAATCTTATTCTGTCAACCTATTGAATATAAGGCATTTAAGTATAAACCACATGTTTTGTCGGGACAGAGATACGAACAAAATGTCTCAAAGCCATACGTCACCTCACCTCTAGACAATGGTAACTTTTTCAATCTAAAAAGACAAGGATCACAAACAAGACCTCTGGCAACTAAATAATGAATAAATAAAAAGACATACTATAGAGTTTATCACTTTTATATGTTACGGTACCCATTTAGCAAGTCAACTTAGTACAATCGGGTATACATCCACAGTATACTGGGCACTCTCTTCCGTTTATCGTGTACCGTACAATGTTTGTAGCAACACAGTACGGAGATTTAATTTCTGGACACGTCTTAAGTAGGTCAGCCTCGTTTCCACAGCACCAGTGTTTACATCCCCAATCACATCTCGTACCATTTATGGTCCTCTTAAGATGATTGGTGACACAGTCATGAGATGGAGGCGGAGGGCACGTGGGCGCACCTGCACATGCTGAAAAAATATCAATATGTTGATTGTTTTAAAGATAAAAGGTATAAACGTGTCATAAAAGCTAGACAATTAGTGAAAGTGGGCAAACTGCGTATTCTGGTGTGTAAAAGACGAACAGACGCAAAGACAAAACAGACTTTGTAAACCAGTTGGTGGAACGAATGTGTCAAAGATGAGGAGGTGACCGAAGATTGTCATAGTCAACCTATATTCCATAAGCGGTTATTTTCGTTTAAGTGTTTCTTTCTGTATTTCAAAAGGAAAAAAATGCTTCAAATATTTCTCATCGTTTTTTCTCGTAAACTTTTGTTGGAATAAGGAGCTGTGAAATAAGTGTACGCGACACAACCAACATAAAAAAAACGGCAATTAAAAAAAAATCACAACGGAAAACAGCCAGCAGTCTTCAACAGTCTTTAAAGTTACATACGAATTTTTAATCTCACCTTCATTTGTGCTGTTATTCCATTCCAAACATTCGTAGCTTATTAAGCATCTTCTTCTGTAAATTTCCTTTGTCCTAACACATCCTTTGGGAATTTCTGGCTTTTTGGGGCATCTTTTTCGGTCTCGGTCTCTCTCGCGATCGGCTGCCACTGAATAATTACATTTAGAAGTTTATTTGTCATTTTTAAATACACCAACAATTTTTATTTCACAAAGAAAAGTTGCAGATTAGATCTTCATATCCTTAGCAATAGCAAATCTAAAAAGCAACGTGCTAATGATGCTATAACTATAAATTGAATGACTTATTGCTTAAAATGTAACCGATATCACCAGAACACCAATAATTTCTTAACATAATTATTTCAATTAAAATCGAGTTCAGCGGTAAACCAAGGTCAAAAAATATGTTCGAGAATGTCGAAATATGGTTTACTTATTTCCCATAACATAGAATCATCCTTGTCAAGTTTTCATGTTAATGGTCATTTTTGGTTTTTTTCCCTTAATATTTTGTGGTCAGTTTAAATTCGTTGTATAGTCTAGGACACTGATTCCTTTTCATTTCCATTTAATATTTACTTTTTTATATTTATGAAAAATCATTCGGGATAATTTATGTGTTTTATGCATGTTTTGTTGCTGTTAGATATAACGCTATTTTGAAATGTGAGAATGTCACTGTTATGTAAATGTCCGTTTGGAGCACCCGAATCACTCGCGTTGGTGCATTGTTTGTTTTTGTTGTGACGTTGCCTTCAATATCATTCAATATCGTAAATTTTAAGACTTTAGTCGTTATATTCGATATACTAGCATGTCCTTTGTTAGTTTCAAATAAAAAAAACCCAAATATTTTTAACAAGTAAGAAGAGAGGACATGTTGAACCGTGAACTGTCTCCGTAAATTATACATGTGATTAAATCGATCGCAAAGCAATCTACAGGCACTTTGAATAAAAAAAAAACACATTTTCTCTTGCGCACAACTGCAAGAAGTTACCAGTAATAGTTAACTGCTGACAAACTGAAGACAGTCCAAATCAATTACTAGTAACTGTGTACGATTTTTGACAAAAAGAGGGCAGTAGGAGAAAAATGTAGACAACAGGCTATGGTTAGACTGCTGTCTACAATTTCCACCCATTGTCTGTTCTTTGTTAAATTTGTCTGTCCTTTGTTTTATGACAAGTCTTTGTTCAAAGTCATGCACAGGTAAAATGTTTTGGACTGTGTTCAGTTTGCCAGTGGTAATAGTACCCTGTTATGTACTACGTGAATTTCGAGTGTAAAAATACGAACAATTGAAGGACCATATTTACCTAATATTACAGCTATGCAGAGGATCACCAGAAAATAACCATGGCAGCTCATATCAGCTTATCTATTGAGCTAAGTGAAAATAATACTGAGTTACATGTAGCTAGTTATGTAGTTACTGATTTTGATTTGCAAGCAGTGCGAGTTCTTTTATGTAAGGACACGCATATTAAGGGAGAATAACATACACGATGCGTAATTTGTCAGGACGCAAGGAAAGTGTTGGGGACATAAGACCAGAAGGGTATTAAAAGATTAAGGTCTGGAAAATTTAGGGAAATGTAAGGTCGGTCAATTATGTCTACTATTGTAGATCCTTTCTATATCGTTAGGGGACCCTGCCGCGTCCTCAGAGAGTGGTTTACGGCCAGTTTTTTTTCTGTTTTATTACCCGTCGACCGGCATGCAAGATGGCGGGGTTTTTCGTGCAAATGTACCCCCTCCCCCATGGTCAACATGGTACTGGGTGCTCTTAAGTTGACTTTTATTGACAAGCAAATGCTTCTGCAGGCCTATTCTCCTCTCAGAACCTGCACATATACAGTGACCGTGAAAGCAGACAGGTACCAATGGGGCATTCAAATAGTTTTATTCAAATAAATAGTCCGAAAGTGCAAAGACAAAAAAGAAAAGAACAGCTGGCGCGAAGAACAGGCAACATAAAACATGTACAAAACATTACGAAAAGTTATATACATCTGTCTACATGCTACATACATGACATATTTGAAGCTAATAAGGGAGCATTAAATTTTGAATCCAGCAGTGATGCCATTTACTAGTGATTGTTTTAACTTGGTGCATTTTTCCCATTAACCGATACAAAAGAATTGGTCTGCATCAAAATGTTACGATTTTACTTCTTTTAAAAATTTGCAGTGAAAATCCAAAGGAAATATGGCCTAAGGTAACAGAAATTTTCTCACTGATTCTGAGCATGGTTAGGAGAAATTAAAAGATTTTTGAATGATACATAAAACTTATTTTAAACTTTACTTTCTGGACTTACCTTTTAAAAACAAATGTTAAACGCTGCAGCATAAGTTACATACTACTAATACTTCCATATATACGTAGATAGAAATAAAAAGAAACCGGATCTAGAATTTTCCCATATTTTATTTCATGGCAAAGCAATTAGTCTTAAAGCAATACAATGTAAAATATTGTTGTGTAATTATAATGGAAATGCGCAAAACATTTTATAACAAATGAAATTAATTAACGAAACAACTCGTCCGTTTTTGTATGGAGGTAAATGCATTGGTGTTTCCCCAGCAAAAACAAGAATTAGATGTTAGGTAGTGTGGTCTGGTTGTACATAAATGCATTAGAAAACAGCAATAATTTCCATTTTCAAAATGCTGCTTTTGTTTTAAGAAGAGAAAAAATAAGAAATAAAAGATTTTTATACAAGCTCGCTGCTTCACCGCAACATTTTTTGGTAAAAAAAGCTATGAAATCGTTCCTGTAAATTTCCACATTGTAAAATGTATCGATCTTAACTTAAGAATTCGGGCTCCAACTCGTCATTTTCGTTTTAATTCAATTTTACATGTTCATATGGTGTTATGAATTTTCATTTTTTTGGCTAGAACGTTTCTAATGAGTCTGTAAAATCTCGCGACATGCATTTCAAGTATTGCCTGGAATGTGTTGTAATTTTGATATCAACAAATGTCGAATAATTGTCCATGGCAGAACATGAATTATAAAATCAAAATTTTATACAATATCCACACACCTCAAATGTGTATCGTGTGCAAGGGATTTCGGGTTTCTAACTATTTCGTGTTATCATGCATGGTAAGGCTAGCCCTGAAAAGTTCACGCGAGATGAACAAGACTTGCTGAGACTTCACGTAAAGTTGAGTTGGTTTTGTCCGGTCAAGAAAAAAGTAATCAAGTTTGAATTATGTTGTATCTTTGCTTCTATTTGTACGAAAGTAGGGGAACATGTATAGTTTTCGGGTCTGTCCGTTCCTGTCGGTCCGTCGGTTCGTCCGTCCATCCCAAATCTTGCGAGAGGGGGCATTATATATATTCTTCTTGCAATTTAAATTATCGTATCGAAACACAAATATTTCCCAAAACCATTTTGACGTGAGTTCGCCTTACTATGGGCTATTCTAGGGTATACCAGTATTTTTAAAGGTATTGCCGTTTAATTAGTATTCTATTCGATGGCTTACTGTTTTAATTAATTTTCCATATTCTTTTTTCAAATTTTTAGAAAATAATTTCTGATGGTTTGATATAACTATTTTATTAAACATAGAATATATAAAACCGTTTTGTTTATTTTTATTTGACACCTTTGTTTGTCTTATACATGCCACTTTTCCTCTCCTTATCCAATACTTATGTATATATTATATGCAAAATCCAACCTTTTAACGCGACTGTAACATTTAAAATTTCGGATTAACTGTAATAAAATCGCAGATAGATTTATTTGGACGAACTTTAACTTAAATGTTTATATCCGCTCAAGTGTCTATTATGTTTAAAGATACAGAAATTAAACTTTTAAACGATCATCTCCTTTGTTGGTAGTGGACGTAAAATTGCATACTCTCTGGGGCTTAAGATGATTGATATCTTCTAATTAGCATAAAAGTTATTAATATTTGAGATATAACTTAGGTGTGAAACGTAATTCTGGTAAATTATTTTGTGCTTTATCTCGAAACGGAGGTGTAAAGTTCGAATAAAAACAAAAGTTGTTCAAAACTTTGAAAAATTACGTCGCATTACCAAAAGTGAAGTTAGAAATTTGGTAATAAGATAGGGTTTAACATTTAAGAGTATTTTGAAACTTAAGACTCTATGCTCGCGAATTATCAGTTTAACCATTTTCATGGTTTTAAAAAGGAGTGTTTTTCGTTGAAATTGTCGAAGTCTTACTAAAACTTAAGGAGTCGAGAACATGACTTTGCTTTAATTAACTCTTTATCATAAGAGTGCAGCGAGACTTTTTAAACTTTAGCATCATTAAATTGTTTACGAAACCCCTCCATCATGGATGTGATAGATAAAACTAACGACCTGAACGCTGTAAAAGGGATCGTGCATAAGAACTTTGCTGAAAAAATTCTGAATGAAAAGATGCAGAAACAGCTAGATCGTCAACAAAAAGCCTTCGAGAAGCAGCACTCACGACATGAAAATGAGCTGAAGCTGGTCTTACAACGGTTACAGTTGGAACAACAAGTTTTAGATCCGGCCGAGGAGGAAGTTACGGGTAAATATTTTGACTTTATTTGGTAAAGTTATTTCATGAATATTGTAATAGTAATTGATACTTTGTATTCATTTAGATACTTTGTATTTCTTTGCGATCTATTGCTGTTTTGTGAGATAAGCGTTGACTACTTTTCAGGTCGCAGTTAAGCATCACCTTATTTTAAAATGGCACCATCTTTTTATATTTTATTGAAATGTTCTTATCTTTTGCACACAAGAACCTTTAGATATTAGAACAATTGTGCATCCTAAATTTTGAAAATAAAGATTTTTAAAATGTGGGTAGGTAGTACATGTAGTATTGTATGATTTTACCCGATCCTAAATTCGAGTTTCGGAAAGCAACAGAAGAAGCAGAGAATTCAAGCAAACCTTTTTTTTCAAAGAAACTTACACATACAATTTCTCTTTAAAATGTCGTGTTGCAAATCACATCAAACGACACATATGAGTTATAATGGATTTGCAGTTCTTAAGGCCTGCTTAAAAATGTCTGTTTTTCCGACTTTCTTTCAAAAATGGGTTTTTTTTTGCGGAAAATGAGATTTCAGAAAAGTGATATGTCGGACAGAGAACAAGCACATTTGCTCGCACAAATCAATGTGTCATTGAAGTTTCTACTGCAAAAAGTTTCTGTACCAATTCATTTTCCTGTGGACAGCATCCTCCTTCCAGTTTTCGGAATATTTGACAAGAAAAGATTTATCCCCCATTTTTACCATTTGTATTGAGTTTTGTTTGGTCATTTTAATGAAAATCTTTTAACCAGATAAGATATTTTACTGTAAGACACCAAGCCAACTTTCAGAACACACAGTTTAAACCGAACAAAATTTGAATTTTCGGTCAAAGTTTTTTTCAAAGAATCATTTAAGATGTTAAATCATGTTATGTTTGAAGTGTCTTTTCACTTTAGATTTCTTTCTTTTGCGCATACCCTTTTGGTGTAACATTACATAGAAATGAATGTTTTAAGGACCTATCTTAAAATTACCTGGCGGTTGCATTTGTACTTTGAAATTGTACTAATAAAAATATATACGGTGATGCTTTACTTATGGCGGACTGTACATCATGTATATATTATAGTAAATGATACATTTTTATAAAAATAAAATGGGAAATTCCATTTATATATTTTTAAAAAGTTCTTATTAGTAGCCCCGGGTGGCAAAAAGGACCACATCAGAACCCAGCTTGTCGTAAGGGTCTTAAGTGATTCTGAAGGTGGTTTGTGTCTTAGGTGGCTGAATATCAGAATTTGTGCTGCTTGAGTAGATTGTTAATTTATCAAATTATTTGATAAAAGATGTGACATGGAAAAAGTACAAATGATAGCAGACATAATGAAAACGCAGTGGGGAGAACAATAAATGAATTATAAAGAAAGAAAGAAAGAAAGAAAGAAAGAAAGAAAGAAAGAAAGAAAGAAAGAAAGAAAGAAAGAAAGAAAAAGAGAGAAAGAAAGAAAGAAAGAAAGAAAGAAAGAAAGAAAGAAAGAAAGAAAGAAAGAAAGAGAGAGAGAGAGAAAGAAAGAAAGAAAGAAAGAAAGAGAAAGAAAGAAAGACCTACAACGTAACCAATGATCATTTGGTCATGTTGTCTAATACATAAGATATTCAGCACACGTGGTCAAATGTAGTCAAGATAATCATGACGTCTTTCTGTTTCTTTTTGTCATTTGTTTTTTAGACCCTCGAAGACGTCAAAAATTATAAAAAAAACTTCGTAGCCAGCATATTATTGTTTTGACTAGGTCAAATGATGTTCTTACTTTTAATCCATATAGATATGAACCAACCCCAACCACTTACAAATGCACGAAATAGGTCCGTCACTCCGTAGTTTATTCATCTTACCACTGAATGTCTATACTTTTTGTCACAGAAACCTAAAAGGGTAAAAATTATTGGCTTAAGGGTGTAAACCGATATGAAAAAAAAAAGATTTTAACCGATTTCACTTATTTAACACACAAAAAAGGAAAGTATGTTGATATATGTTATCAAAAGGGCTGACAATATGCCTGTTATATAACTTAGTGGCTTGTTTGATATATTATTTTGTTATAAAACACTTCAATAAGATTTAGTTATATATCAATAATAATTTTCTACTGTTCCAAGTCTTGGCCTTGTATATAAAATGCCCATATAAAATGTCTTATCATAGCTTTATAATATAATTCATAGGACCGTAGCGGGTCAATGCATAAGAATTGCACATATTTCATTGTAAACAGAACACTATGAACGGGTTGAAAGTGCATTTTGAAGGCGAAACCGTTAAAATATACTCTCTCAAAATAGAAACGCAACATACAAAAATATTTAAAATTCCAATGAAATAAAAATTATTATATTTCAACTAACAATTGTCGTGCGAATGTGAAATTTTGCACGGTCATTGTGCAGTGATCAATCTTACGTGTAACATAAACAAAATTCAAATGCATCAGCTAACGGAGGCATGGCGCTAACTGTAGTAATACCGACTAAATGCTTGCATCACGACTTTACTCGTGCTCTCCTTAGTTTCTAAAAAATGATGCATACGATCTTTTGGTTCCCATTTTCACACATATTTATCATCTGCTCCCAAACCCCAGATTAAAAAAAACGCTGGATGGCGCTAGTGCTTGTGTATGACTATCCAAATTTGAAAAATCAATGAAATTGATGGTCTTAGCTAACATGGAGTAAATTCTGGTGACCGATGCTTGAAACGGTAACTTTTTTTGGTTCAAAACCATGCGTAAATCTTCCTTTTTGTGATACCGTCATTATCATAACGAAAATTCGTTGTTTAATTAGTGGTTAACATCAGGCTCAACAAGAGGTGTGAATTTCGCCCGTATACACGGCATATCGGTCGAAAGAGTTTTTAACAAGGGAATTCCCCTTTGATTTTTCTTCCAGAGGAAAAAATCAGCACAAAAACATTGTCGTACACTAAAATACCTAATTTAACAAAGACATTTTCTGCAAAACATTCCAACAAATGACAAACAGTATGAGAAGGAAGGTTCAGAGATATTGAAAAAAATAATTTAGTGCATCAAGAGTTAAATGGGTCATGAGAAGCCTTACCAATAGCACAACAAATGTAAAACACAAGACATTTTTGATTTATAAAGACCTTCTGAAAATTCTGATCTAATGGAAAATCGGACATCTACTGATTAAATTGGATCCGCGCATGCGCCAGCGCCTTATTGCACAATTGCACATCAAGGAAAGAAGGCGCAGGTTTGTGGGTAATTAAAATACTGTCTTGCAAACAAACCGATCGACATAGTTCTTAGTGGCATGCGCACTCGATTTGCCAACAGTTATTAATTTTTTTTTTAGCAATTAAATCAATAGTGGCGGCACTAAAATAACCAAGTCAAATTACAAAATGATATTACAACAACTGATGATATAAAACCCGACTTTTGTATGCCATGTAGTTTCAAAACTTTTGTATGTTGCGTTTCTTTTTTGAGAGAGTATATTTCGTGTTCTTTATAAATGCTGTGGATTCTGCTTAGTCTACTTTTTGCATGTTCGCGAAAAAAACCCAAACTGTAATTATTGTTTGGTTTATTTAACCATAAACTTAATTATTCGTGGTGTACTTTGAATAATAACTTTCTTTTTTAAAAGTATAAATTATTATGATAAAATATTATAAATTTTCTTTCAACGAGAATGCAACTAATTAGTAAACAAAACATGTTTATTTTCATTGGGTAAAATCATTCAAGGGTATAGGAAAAAAACATTTTGTTCATAAATATAGCTTTCATTTTAGTGTAATAGTACATTTACAGTAAATAAGCAAGCAAAATATTGAGATTATCGCGGTTAGTTTATAAGGTTATTGTATCTGATTTATCTCTAATTAAGCATGCTAAATTAAAAATTATCCAATTATGAAAAGGATAAGTTTATTGATTATAAAAGAGTTACAGAGGTGAAATAGGTACGGGTTTATGGGGAATGTTAGGTTCATTTGTTTCTAGTGCATCACACATTAAAAACCATTATGATTCATGTTTTTATTCTGAATTTGAAAACTAGCTTATTGCTTCCAAAAATCCCTATCCACTTAGCCGTTTTCAAGAGTGGGCTTTGTAGCGCCCCCGATAAGGCTACTCTACAAATGGGCTTTCACGTGCACAGGACCGGTACCTTCTCTCCCCATACATGGGATAACCTTTTTTCGTCCCTTTCGAAGAAATAAGGCCATTTCTTAAAACCAATGGTGTAAAAAGAGAGAGAGACAAAAAATCCGTCCATGAAATCTAAACCTCTGACGAGGATCGAACCACGATTTTTTCTTTTAATAGCTACATGCATACTGTTTTTCGAATATAGGGAAAGGATAAAGAGAATGCCTCATAATTATGGACTATTATAGGTTACTAACTACTAAATTGACCAATTGGGAACGTTTGTAAAAATAGTCTTTAGAAATTCCAATGTAGGTCTTTCAAATTTCAATATTTTTCTTAAAACTTAGAATTTGTGTAAAAACTACATATATTTGGTTAATACTATATATGTGTAACACAGATATATTAAATCTTTTGAGTTTTGATACATGTTTGCTTGCTTTAATGGGGGGTTTTCCAGGACCTATACTTCTTGCATATCCTCTGCGGAAAATGTTCTATTTTTAGCCTGCTCCAAAACAAAATGAATGTTTTTTTCACCTAAGTCTTGTAACCTCAAGAAATATTTTCTTTAATGATTCCTTGTATAATGGGTAACGAGATGATATACTCTTCAGGAGGTTAAAGTTAAGATAAATTCAAACATTTTCAATTTTTGTTGCTTTAAGAGGGGGCATGATTTGTTAGTTCCTTACCCTGTACACATTCCACTGGTCGTATTTCATAATATTTTCCCCAGCTGTTGTATCATAGGCGGATCCAGTGGGGGGGGGGGGGGCTGGAGGGCCCCCCTTTGGCGGAAAAATTTGGTTGAATATATAGGAAATTATTGAAGCGTGACCAGAGTGGGCCCCCTCTTTTCAGATTTTCTGGATCCACCTCTGTGTATTATGCCTTTAAAGGGCATGATACCTTTTAAAACTGTATACAAAAATGTTATGATTTTATTTTAGATGAAATTGACGAGATAAAATCACTGCCAGACGAAAGTGAAGATGAAGGTCCGACGAATCCTTATCCAGTGATGATTATGCCAAAACTTTTCCAATCAGCAAAACCAGACAAGTCAAAACAACAAGGTATTGGTGAGCTATAGCATGCAGAAACTTCTTACTCTTCTGTAGCGTCTGAGTTCACTCTCATTTCGACTTAAGTTCACGTTGCTTAAAACGGTTTGTTATGAGAGTTTTTTTTGTGTTTGTTTTTTGTGTGTGTCTATCGATTTTGTCTTTGTCTTTTCGGTTTACGATACTTCATGGCTCCTTGGGTACACATTTGCTTATATAGCATAACGTAACCAGAATGCAAACGAAATCTGGCGAGCGTGTTGTCTCATTAAGGTTTGTTAGAAACTCAAAATCTCCAAAAGCTATAAGAACTTAAAAAACTACGATATAAAATGCATTGTATAAACGCAGATTTTTGGCCTATAAGCCATTTATTACTATCATATTGAGTGGTTCCATGAAACAAGGTTAAAATCATCCATTATGTTTTAATGTTCATAAATATTCAATACGATTGTAATTTCACCGTTGTTGAATTTGTTTTGCTGTCGAATAGAGAATGATGAAAGGAACAACAATAACTAGAGTTTTGTTTTGTTATCCTATACTAGTAATACCAGATTTGACACAATGTATTGGTTTTTAGCAACGCGACGGGTGTGCTATAGCAGGCAGGAAATGCTTACTCTTCCGGGACTCCAGAGTACACTCTCTTTATGACTTGTGTTCGCGTTGTTGATTGCTTTTCAGTTGTTTTTGTGTGTATATTTTTAGCTCACCTGGACCGAAGGTCCATATGAGCTATTGCCACCACTTGGCGTCCGTCGTCGTCCGTCGTCTTTGTCGTTAACTTTTCTTTGAAAATCTTCTTCTCCGAAACGACTGAAGGGATTGCTTTGAAACTTAGCACACTTCACCTATGGGATGTCCTCTACCAAGATTGCACAAATGGTGACTGTCGTCTAAACAACATGGCCGCCGTTACTAAAATAGACTAGGGGGTCAGACTACTGTTTTTGGCTTGTAAATCAAAAAGTACAAGAGATAGATGAAATCTGATGCCACGCTACTGCTTCAGCTCTACAAAAGTCTTCATTGAGTTGATGTTGTCAGATGGCCCCTTATAGGAGTTACGGCCCCTTAAAGGTGAAAAATAGCATTTTTTATGTTTTTTGGCTAAATAATAAAATGAAAACTATGACAGATAGAGAAAAGTTGTTGCTTGCTTACATGCTCAGCTCATTTAGCCCTACAAAAGTCTCAAAAAAGGTCAAAGTTGTCAGATGGCCCCTTACAGGTGCTGATCACTTTTGTTTCCAATCAAAATTTTAAAATCTGTCACCGTTTTAGAGTTATTTGCATAAAACTGCCATTTACCCCTATGTTCTATTTTTAGCCACAGTGGCCATGTTTTACAACCAATCAAACATCCCCACATCAGTTCTATACACCTAAGGCTAATAAACAACCATACCAAGCTTGGTTCCATTTGGACTTGAACTGTCAGAGGAGTTAACGTTTTCAATGTAATGAGGAAATGCTGTTAAAATGCTCAATTTTGACATTCTAAGGGCAATAACTCCTAAAAGAAAAGGTCCTACAACCTTGACCCTTCTAATATTTTGTAGATCTTGATGTGCTTAACAATATGCAATTTAAATTTCTCAAATATCTTGTATAGTTTTCAAAATATTGATCTAAGCAGGTGCAAAATTTGCAAAAAATCCACAAAAAGGGCAATAACTCCTACATGGGCCGTTGGATTTTCTTCAAAATTTCAGAGCTGGTAGATCTTTAGGTGCTAATCACTTTTGTTCCCAATCAAAATTTTAAAATCTGTCACCGTTTTTGAGTTATTTGCAAAAAACTGCCATTTACCCCTATGTTCTATTTTTAGCCACAGCGGCCATGTTCTACAACCAATCAAATATCCCCACATCAGTTCTATACACCTAATGCTAATAAACAACTATATCAAGTTTGGTTCCAATTGGAATTGAACTGTCAGAGGAGTTAACGTTTTCAATGTAATGAGGAAATGCTGTTAAAATGCTCAATTTTGACGTTCTAAGGGCAATAACTCCTAAAAGGAAAGGTTCCACAACGTTGACCCTATTACATATTTTGTAAATCTTGATGTGCCTAACAATTTGCAATTTAAATTTCTCAAATATCTTGTATAGTTTTCAAAATATTGAGCTAAGCAGGTGAAAAATTTGCAAAAAATCCACAAAAAGGGCAATAACTCCTACATGGGCCGTTGGATTTTCTTCAAAATTTCAGAGCTGGTAGATCTTCAGGTGCTGATCATTTTTGTTACCAATCAAAATTTTAAAATCTGTCACCGTTTTTGAGTTATTTGCAAAAAACTGCATTTTACCCCTATGTTCTATTTTTAGCCACGGCGGCCATGTTTTACGACCAATCAAAAATCCCCACATCAGTTATAAGCACCGAATGCTAATGAACAACCATACTAAGTTTGGTTTCAATTGGACTTATGGTGTCAGAGGAGTTAACGTTTTAAAAAGTTTACGGACGGACGACGGACGACGGACGACGGACAGACGACGGACGCCAAGTGATGACAATAGCTCACATGACCCTTCGGGTCAGGTGAGCTAAAAAGTATATGTCCGTGATGATATAAGAAAGTTTAGTCCCAAAAATGTGCCTTTTTAGGTCATTTTCAAGACACCATAAAACCGGTAAAAATCAAGATTTTTCAAATTTTCTATCATACCAAAACCTCAAAACTCTCCATTTTCGTTTGAAATAATTGGACAAATATATCTTTTTGAATGTAGAAAAGAAATTATATGAATCGCATGAATATTTTGTTGGAAAAGTGAATTTTACTACCCCTACCCTGAAATTGGCTAAATTCAGATTGAGATCAATGGTCAAATTTGGTCAAAACTTAAAATGTTGCATATCTCAACAAGAGGCTCCCAGGAGCCTGAATCGCTCACCTGACATATTTGCCTGAAGTAAAGGTTATAAGGCAAAATCTATTTAACGTTGAAAGGGTCATAAGATTAATAAGGGGCCCATCTGACAATATGGTGGATCTAAAGGTGCTGATCACTTTTGTTCTCAATCAAAATCTAAATATCTGTCACCCTTTTTGAGTTATTTGCAAAAAATGCAGTTTAACCTAATGTTCTATTTTTAGCCACAGCGCGGCCATGTTTTACAACCAATCAAAAATCCCCACAACAGTTCTATACACCTAATAATAATAAACAATAATACCAAGTTTGGTTTCATTTGGACTTAAATTATTTTCAATAGAAGGAAATGCAGTTAAAATGCTCAATTTTGACGTTCCAAGGGCAATAACTCCTCAAAGGAAAGGTCCTACAACGTTGACCCTATTACATATTTTGTAGATCTTGATGTGCTTAACAATATGCAATTTAAATTTCTCAAATATCTAGTATAGTTTTCAAGATATTGAGCTAAACAGGTGCAAAATTTGCAAAAAATCCACAAAAAGGGCAATAACTCCTACATGGGTTGTTGGATTTTCTTCAAAATTTCAGAGCTGGTAGATCTTGAGGTGCTGATCACTTTTGTTCCCAATCAAAATTTTGAAATCTGTCACCGTTTTAGAGTTATTTGCAAAAAACTGCCATTTACCTCTATGTTCTATTTTTAGCCACAGCGGCCATGTTTTACAACCAATCAAAAATCCCCACATCAGTTCTATACACCTAATGCTAATAAACAACTATATTAAGTTTGGTTCCATTTGGACTTAAAGTGTCAGAGGAGTTAACGTTTTCAATGTAATGAGGAAATGCTGTTAAAATGCTAAATTTTGACGTTCTAAGGGCAATAACTCCTAAAAGGAAAGGTCCTACAATGTTGACCCTGTTACATATTTTGTAGATCTTGATGTGCTTAACAATATGCAATTTAAATTTCTCAAATATCTAGTATAGTTTTCAAGATATTGAGCTAAACAGGTGCAAAATTTGCAAAAAATCCACAAAAAGGGCAATAACTCCTACATGGGTCGTTGGATTTTCTTCAAAATTTCAGGGTAGGTAGATCTTGAGGTGCTGATCACTTTTACCCTATGCCAGAATTTTGATATCTGTAGCCGTTTTTGAGTTATTTGCAAAAAACTGCATTTTACCCCTATGTTCTATTTTTAGCCATGGCGGCCATGTTTTACGACGAATCAAAAATCCCCACATCAGTTCTAAGCACCGAATGCTAATGAACAACCATACCAAGTTTGGTTGCAATTGGACTTATGGTGTCAGAGGAGTTAACGTTTTAAAAAGTTTACGGACGACGGACGGACGACGGACGACGGACGACGGACGGACGACGGACGCCAAGTGATGACAATAGCTCACATGACCCTTCGGGTCAGGTGAGCTAAAAACTACTAATCATATTTTCATAATTTTTTGACAAAATTAAGATGGATCATCATTTGATATATATCCACCAAAAATTTTCAATTATAAGGCAAGGTTTTAAAATTATTCACAAACGAGATTTCAACGAGACTGAAACCTCAGAAGAATACCCCCTTAAAATGAAAGCTATAGCAGATAGAGAAAAGCTGTTGCTTGCTTAAATGTTCAGTTTATTTAGCGCTTCAAAAGTTTTCATAGGGTCGAAGTTGTCAGATGACCCCTTATAGTGGTTTTGGCCCCTAGAATAACTTTTTAGCTCACCTGAAGGGTCATGTGAGCTATTGTCATCACTTGGCGTCCGTCGTCCGTCCGTCGTCCGTCGTCCGTCCGTCGTCCGTAAACTTTTTAAAACGTTAACTCCTCTGACACCATAAGTCCAATTGCAACCAAACTTGGTATGGTTGTTCAATAGCATTCGGTGCTAAGAACTGATGTGGGGATTTTTGATTCGTCGTAAAACATGGCCGCCATGGCTAAAAATAGAACATAGGGGTAAAATGCAGTTTTTTGCAAATAACTCAAAAACGGCTACAGATATCAAAATTCTGGCATAGGGTAAAAGTGATCAGCACCTCAAGATCTACCTACCCTGAAATTTTGAAGAAAATCCAACGACCTATGTAGGAGTTATTGCCCTTTTTGTGGATTTTTTGCAAATTTTGCACCTGTTTAGCTCAATATCTTGAAAACTATACTAGATATTTGGGAATTTTAAATTGCATATTGTTAAGCACATCAAGATCTACAAAATATGTAACAGGGTCAACGTTGTAGGACCTTTCCTTTTAGGAGTTATTGCCCTTAGAACGTCAAAATTTAGCATTTTAACAGCATTTCCTCATTACATTGAAAACGTTAACTCCTCTGACACTTTAAGTCCAAATGGAACCAAATTTAGTATAGTTGTTTATTAGCATTAGGTGTATAGAACTGATGTGGGGATTTTTTGATTGGTCGCAAAACATGGCCGCTGTGGCTAAAAATAGAACATAGGGGTAAATTGCAGTTTTTTGCAAATAACTCTAAAACGGTGACAGATTTCAAAATTTTGATTGGGAACAAAAGTGATCAGCACCTCAAGATCTACCAGCTCTGAAATTTTGAAGAAAATCCAGCAACCCATTTAGGAGTTATTGCCCTTTTTGTGGATTTTTTGCAAATTTTGCACCTGTTTAGCTCAATATCTTGAAAACTATACTAGATATTTGAGAATTTAAATTGCATGTTGTTAAGCACATCAAGATCTACAAAATATGTAATAGGGTCAACGTTGTAGGACCTTTCCTTTTAGGAGTTATTGCCCTTAGAACGTCAAAATTTAGCATTTTAACAGCTTTTCCTCATTACATTGAAAACGTTAACTCCTCTGACACTTTAAGTCCAAATGGAACCAAACTTGGTATAGTTGTTTATTAGCATTAGGTGTATAGAACTGATGTGGGGATTTTTGATTTGTCGCAAAACATGGCCGCTGTGGCTAAAAATAGAACATAGGGGTAAATAGCAGTTTTTTGCAAATAACTCTAAAATGGTGACAGATTTCAAAATTTTGATTGGGAACAAAAGTGATCAGCACCTCAAGATCTACCAGCTCTGAAATTCTGAAGAAAATCCAACAACCCATGTAGGAGTTATTGCCCTTTTTGTGGATTTTTTGCAAATTTTGCACCTGTTTAGCTCAATATCTTGAAAACTATACAAGATATTTGAGAAATTTAAATTGCATATTGTTAAGCGCATATAGATCTACAAAATATGTAACAGGGTCAACGTTGTAGGACCTTTCCTTTGAGGAGTTATTGCCCTTGGAACGTCAAAATTGAGCATTTTAACTGCATTTCCTTATATTGAAAATGTTAACTCCTCTGACACTTTAAGTCCAAATGGAACCAAACTTGGTATTATTGTTTATTATTATAAGGTGTACAGAACTGTTGTTGGGATTTTTGATTGGTTGTAAAACATGGCCGCTGTGGCTAAAAATAGAACATTAGGTTAAACTGCATTTTTTTGCAAATAACTCAAAAAGGGTGACAGATTTTTAGATTTTGATTGAGAACAAAACTGATCAGCACCTTTAGATCCACCATATTGTCAGATGACCCCCTTATTAATCTTATGACCCTTTCAACGTTAATAGATTTTGCCTTATAACCTTTACTTCAGGCACATATGTCAGGTGAGCGATTCAGGCTCCTGGGAGCCTCTTGTTATCATGATTTGGGCCTATGGCTACAGAATGAAACTATAGTAGATGGAGAAAAACTGTTACTTGCTTAAATGTTCAGCTCATTTAGCTCTAGAAAAGTTTTTAAATGGTCGACATGAAGACCAGGTGAGCGATTCAGGCTCCTGGGAGCCTCTTGTTATGTTTTCTATGTTCTTTTTGCTCGTCTATTTGTTTATTGGTTGTGTCCCTAATTGCCACTATGGAATTTTAACATTCGAATGCCCAAAAGGTACCTCTTTGCGTTTCTATAGAAACATTTACTTGCACTCATTTTGGTCTTCAATGTTAACGTATGTCATTTTTCAAATGGCTAGATTCCAATTCGTGTCATCTAAAAATGTTAAGTAAATAAGTCGTATATTTATTATGTATTCGCATCTCGTACAAAATAATCCTATTTTATTCGCTAGATGTTCCTTAATTTATTGTCAATTATTTTATTTTTGCCAAGCTCCATAAAATAACTACGTAAGGCTGCTCTAAAACTGACAAACAGTTTAATTTATTTCCATTTTTATCATAACAAATGCAAACTTCTATGCAACAAAAGATTACAATGAAATTCATTCAAAAGTTAATGTGACCAAATTGTAGAATTTTGCATAATCTTCAAGACCAATAAGATTTTTGCATGAAAATTGCCAGAACCAATAACAACGATATTGTTTGAATTTAGCATACCGATGCAATAAAAATACTTTGGAAGGGTGCAATAAATTGTTCTAAAAAACAACAACAAAAAACATATCACCACAAATGCTGTAGACGGAGAAATTCTTGGATCACTGGACCATTGAAGCAAGTTTTTAAGGGTCTAATTATATTTAATGTACACAGCACTACAATAACACATAAGTAAAATTCACATTGAAGACCTCATGGCTTTGGGTGTAAAACAGTAATATTCTTAATGTGATATTTGGTCAACGGTGTTCACGTCATATCATCTATCTTGAAATTTTTTGGCTTTTATTTTAGGATCAAAACTTAAAGTTCCTAGACGAAAGTCCTTAGAATATGAAGATGTAGACAGAATCAAATCTTCCGGAATCCGACCAACGATGATAGCGGCGTCATTTATATCAAAACTTCGATCCCACAAGAAGACACATGCCGTTGAAAATGAGACAGAAGAAACCTGGTGTGAGCACTGGGAAACCACGGCATCGATTCGCCGCCCGAGGAAAACCATTGCTGAACAAAACCAACACAGAATGCTAGCCAGGGCTCAAAGCGAGTACCTGTGTAATCCGTCTGCCGCTATGCCCACAACGGGTAATCAGTCACCGCGAAGAAGTGTAAGCAGAAAAGACGATGGTTTACACACAGGGGATCTTCACTTTGAAGGGACAATCGAAGAAACTTGCACATCCCCCAGGCATGTGACCACTACGAAATCTAGACGAGGTGGGTCTTTGAAAGAGAGGAAGGAGAGCAAATCTGAATTGGAGCCATCTAAAATGAGACGATGCCAGTCAACCAAGGAGCGGAGAAGAAATGGAAAGAACACTGGAAAAGATGAAAACGAGGATTCTTCGATTTCTCGTAAAAGCTCGCATGAGAAGTTACAACAGGGTGACATTAAAACATCTTTGTCTCGTAAAAATTCAACTGAAAAGTCAATGCATTGTCCTGAATCTAAAAAGAATCTTTCTCCAAAAAACTCAAATGATAAATCAAGCCAAAAACCTAAACAAAGTCTATCGCGTAAAAGTTCGAACGAGGAAGAAAACAGCCAACAAGACACTCTTGGGGCAATGTCTCCAAAATTACAAAAGGAGAAACATATCCAAAAAGGATCTCTTAAAGAGAGAGGAGAGGTTAAATCAAAACAGGGCGGCAAAACTTTCTTTTCTGGTCTAAACAAACTGATCCCTGGAACGAAAAAGACAATTATGAAACAAAAGTCATTGTCTACTGAGTCGTCACCAATAGGGTCAACCACTGTGAGCCCGAACACCAAAGATGTTCATTTTACTTTTTAAAATGCATTGTCAAAAGGGTGGGAATTAACTATATCATATAATGACGAACAACCCACCTAGAGATTAGGACAGTCTGTTTGGATGAAACATCTCTACGGTGGCGCATTTCCAAGGGGACGACCATTTAAATTGAAAAGGGGTGGGGGCAAATCTTATTTATTTTTTTTCCTTAAAAATTCTGAAGCTGGTTTGTGACGGAAAAGAGATACTGGCACTAGAGGTTGAGAGAGAAAAAAAACTGTTCTGAAGAAGTATATCTGCCATACAGAATAATGTTAATGATGGGGAAAAATATTTTGTGATTGTGCCTTAAAAAAAAAATCTGACCAGATTTAACCCCCAATTAAGTTAAATGACAGGACCCTAAATTTCTATTACTATATTTTGTTCTGTTTGGTTATATATTTAATTTTTTCAGTTATTATAAATAAATTTACCTTAACATACATTAAAATTTTAGCTATAACATTAAGATATGCTTTTTCAGGTTTGTAGTTCACATACTTCTAATTTAATGATCTCCGTCCATTTCTGTCTATGATACATTTTATTTCATTGCGTTTAGTTATTTTCCTAGTTTAATTTACAATAAGTTGGGATTTACAAATAACAAATCTTACGTGTAATTTGTTTTAATTTTCCAGCTATCGTGTTCATATTTAGTGGCCGAAACCTGTTTTTGGTGAACAATCAGAAAAAGCTGCAAACTGGTGTCGAAAAAAGTTTAAGGAAATCTTCCTTATTATGCTGGCGTCACACTGTCCCGATTTTGACATACGATGGACACACGAATGTGAAAATTTCAACTTCGTGCGAAGTTAGTCCAGAACTTGCTAAAAATCAAAATCAAAACCGAAGGGTATACGATTAGAACCGATGGCTAAGCGATCGGAAAAGTAGCACATACGAATAGCTGCGAACCGATTACGAAATCGTTACGATGTTATCAAGATTAGTCGAGAATTAGATCTGAAGGAGACACGAATTTATACGACGGCTGTACGACGTCGTGTTTAGCATACGATTGGTCTAAAAAGCATCACGATGGGTATACGAAGTATGAAATAAAAAAAACGCGATTTGCAATAAGATTATATAATTTAGTCTATATAAATTGTCCTTTGCAGCCTCTAATAGTAGTTAAAACGATGGCTCTCCAAGCAAAGCCCTGCTGTCCCTGATGTCGATCAGTAAGAGTAGATAAGACATTTGATCTAAAGCTAATATGTAGAGACTGTTAAGATAGAACAAAAAAGATGATGCTACTTCATCTTGTTTTGTTCGTGTGAGTTGACCGAAGCACACATAATCTGAAAACAAGAATAATATGTTGTAACTATGTGGAAAGTTCAACTAATTTAGCTGTTGCGAACGATTCCTGAACAAATCGTGTCCACCTTATAATACATAACTTCGTTACCGGTCCTATACCGGTATCTAAGTCCAAAGGTCCCGTAAATATTTGCGGACCGAAACGGAATGTAAAAAATGGTGGACTGGCATACAGTACATACCAAAAAGCAGTTTAATAACTATAATTAAGGGTTTAGAAAACAGTGTGGGAAACTGATATTTCAGTGAAATTCCAAAGTTCAAAGGGTCCTAACTCTGTAAAAAATTGCGGACCGGAACAACGCGTTAACTTGATCTTTAACTCATCATGGTAAGACTCACATACCCAAAAGCAGTTTAAAGTTTAATATCTACATATAAGGTTTAAAAAAGTGCGAAAAAGTTATTGTGACAGCAAGACGGCCGGGCCGGACAAACACACAAACGGACAGACGGAGTGCAAACCTAAAGTCCCTTTCGGCTTTTGTCGGTAGGGGACTTATAAAAGCAAAAGTAAGTTTAAAATGTTTAAACCTTTATTTCTGATATTGAAATTTAAGTATTAAAAGGTGCCACAAAAGCCTGGACGAGGACGCAAAAGAGGGAAGCGCCTGGCTGGAAAGAACAGGACGAAAAGAAAAGCGTCAGAAAATTCGAAACTGAAAAAAAAGATGAATAAAGAATTAATGAAGATACTTGTATCATAAGCTGCTGTCTTGTAAGTCTTCCTCCTGCTGCATTTTAATTATGAGGGGGAGCTATATACATGTACTAACTTTCTTTTTCTAAACGATTTATTGTAATACGCCCCCTTACTGAAATAGATTAATAAATGTCCCTATTAGGCACTTTTGACACGTTTGATATTTTTTTTTAATTCAGAAATCGTACTGCTTTAACCAGTGCCGTGTTTCCATCTCCATGCCATTACTCTATACCATTACATTAGTTACGACGGATATACGAATACAAAGCGAGGTCTATGCGACGCCGTGTTTCCTTCGCATCACCTTCGGAGAGCTTCTTGTTTTATTCGTGCTGCCATCGTAAGATAAATTAAGCCGACGACACTAAGAAGGCAACACGAAATCAGAAGATGCTTTCACGAAGGCATTACGATAGAAAGGATGGATAATGCTGGCGTCACACTGTCCCGATTTTGACATACGATGGACACACGAATGTGAAAATTTCAACTTCGTGCGAAGTTAGTCCCGAACTTGCTAAAAATCAAAATCAAAACCGAAGGGTATGCGATTACAACCGATGGATAAGCGATCGGAAAAGTAGCACACACGAATAGCTGCGAACCGATTACGAAGTTGTTACGATGTTATCAAGATTAGTCGAGAAGTTGATCCGAAGGAGACACGAAGTTATACGACGGATGTACGACGTCGTGTTTAGCATACGATGGGTATACGAAATGTATGAAATGTAATAACGCGATTTGCAATAAGATTATATAGTTTAGTCTATATAAATTGTCCTTTGCAGCCTCCAATTAGTATTTATGGATAACAAGTTAAAACGATGGCTCTCCAAGCAAACCCCTGCTGTCCCTGATGTCGATCAGTAAGAGTAGATAAGACATTTGATCTAAAGCTAATATGTAGAGCCTGTTAAGATAGAACAAAAAAATGACGCTATTTTATCTTGTTTTGTTTGTGTGAGTTGACCGAAGCACACACACCCGTGCGGGTTCCGGGTGGCGAATAGGCCCGCAGCAGCACTAAGCTTGTCGGTAAAAGTCCACTAAAGAGCGCTCAGAAACCTGACATCGGGTCAGGCCGCTTTGCCCACAAAGCGACTGGGATGTGTGCCCCAGGTGGTTGAATGGGGCAGCCCTGACATCGAGAGATGCGGGGTCGTCAAGCGATAATGCGGAAAACCTGACTGCAAACCATAGTGGTGCACCGTGTTGGGAAAAATGTCACATTCCTCGCACATTAAAGAACCCTGCTGCAGGTCTCGGTAAGAGTAGGACCCGTAGGATCCCCATGCAGGAGGCTAAATTTCCCGTCACTACCCATCACTACTTTTTCCAGTAGCATTCAAAACTTTCCTACCCGATTGGCCTTGTGTCCCCATTTCTTACACTACATCATCATTTCATGTTCATTATATCACCACTTTCATGTTCATCTCCCGGATATAGCCGAAGTCGTGCTGCTTGGGAGTTAAGCAATAACTAACTAACTAACTAACCGAAGCACACATAATCTGAAAACAAGAAGAATATGTTGTAACTATGAAGAAAGTTCAACAATTTTAGCTGCATGTTGCGAACGATTCTTGAACAAAGTGTGTCCACCTTATTATACATAACTTCGTTGCCGGTCCAATACCGGTATCTAAGTCCAAAGGTCCCGTAAATATTCGCGGACCGAAACGGAATGTAAACTTGATCTCAATAACCCGTAATGGTGGACTGGCATACAGTACATACCAAAAAGCAGTTTAATAACTATAAATAAGGGTTTAGAAAAAAGTGTTGGAAACTGATATTTCAGTGAATTTCCAAAGTTCAAAGGGTCTTAACTCTGTAAAAAATTGCGGACCGGAACAACGCGTTAACTTGATCTTTAACTCATCATGTGTAACATTACGTGTACCTGGGCGGTATTTCACATGGTAAGACTCACATACCAAAAATCAGTTTAAAGTTTAATATCTATATTTAAGGTTTTTTTTTAAAAGTGCGGAAAAGTTATTGTGACAGCGAGACGGCCGGGCCGGACAGACACACAAACGGGCGGACGGAGTGCAAACCTAAAGTCCCCTTCGGCTTTTGTCGGTAGGGGACTGATAAAAACTAAAGTAAGTTTAAAATGTTTAAACCTTTATTTCTGATATTGAAATTTAAGTATTAAAAGGTGCCACAAAAGCCTGGACGAGGACGCGAAAGAGGGAAGCGCCTGGCTGGAAAAGAACAGGACGAAAAGAAAAGCGTCAGAAGATTCTAGATCCAGACTGTCTTCGCTTTGTTTTGTGTTTTCTTCTTGTACTTTTGAGACTGATCATTCTAGTTCCATTTTTTTTTTATTTCCTTTATCAATTTTTCGAAACTGAAAAAATTATGAATAGAGAATTAATGAGGATACTTGTATCATAAGCTGCTGTCTTGTAAGTCTTCCTCCTGCTGCATTTTAATTATGAGGGGAAAAAAGAGCTATACATGTACTAACTTTTCTTTTTCTAAACGATTTATTGTAACACACCCCTAACTGAAATGGATTAATAAATGACCCTATAAGGCACTTTTGACACGTTTGATATTTTTTTAATTTTAGAAATCGTACTGCTTTGACCAGTGCCGTGTTTCCATCTCCGTGCCATTACTCTATGCCATTACATTAGTTACGACGGATATACGAATACAAAGCGAGGTCTTCGCGATGCCGTGTTTCCTTCGCACCACCTTCGGAGAGCTTCTCGTTTTATTCGTGCCGCCATCGTAAGATAAATTAAGCCGACGACACTTAGAAGGCAACACGATATCAGAAGATGCTTTCACGAAGGCATTACGATAGAAAGGATGGATTAACGAACACAACACGAACAAGGACCTTCGCACGAACCTTCGGGAGTTTTTTAACATGTTAAAAAATTAGGAAGGCATTACGAAGTTGCTCCCGAAGTTGGAATATTTCAGCCGATGGTGCTACGATGGTAAAAGATGGCAACACGAATAGCGCGATTTGAATACGATCACTCCCGATTTTAAAAATATCCATAATCGTGTTTCCATCGGGGTCAAAATCGGGATAGTGTGACGCCAGCATTAACGAACACAACACGAACAAGGACCTTCGCACGAACCTTCGGGAGTTTTTTAACATGTTAAAAAATTAGGAAGGCATTACGAAGTTGCTCCCGAAGTTGGAATATTTCAGCCGATGGTGCTACGATGGTAAAAGATGGTAACACGAATAGCGCGATTTAAATACGATCACTCCCGATTTTGAAAATATCCATAATCGTGTTTCCATCGGGGTCAAAAGCGGGATAGTGTGACGCCAGCATAAGGATGGTCATTCCTGAACTTTTTTTTTAAATCAAAGATTTTATGACTTGTGATGGAAATAATAGATTACTGTCAACTTAATCAAATGACAAATAGAAAACTCTAGGTCCATGTGTTGGTTTCCAAGATATATGACGTCAAAGATTTAACAGGAAATCAGACTCCTCTAGATTTTTTATAACTTTAACATTATGACATTTTTGGCCTTAAAAACCTTTTAGATGTATCAAGAATTTCAAGAAATTTTATCTGTGTTTTTTGATATCCATAAAGTCCGAAAATGTCATAAAAAGTAGGGGTTAGTGTGCAAAACAATTCTTCTGTATTTAAAGGTAAAGTCAAGAGGTGTTCCGAAATCGGACTAAAAGGGGGTGATCATCCTTAAGCTTCCTTTAGCAGCTGTAGTAAGCGTAGTAACCAGTCCACTACCTGACCTCTAGAATAAATCCTCATTTGACTGACTGATGGGTTTTAAAGTCATGATAGTCGTGACTTTAGCCGTAAAGGCTAGAAACCTTTTCAACGACTGTTAAGAACAATACACGCTATGTGCCATGGGTGACACACCACAGCAAGAGTTGGCTGTTCCAGTTACAGTCACAATCTCTCACCACGTGGACTTTCTGATCAGAATTAGGAAGATAAACTTTTTTAGTCCTTATTTATCTCTATTCTTGCTCTAACAATGATCGAAAAAAAAGGTTGATTGCACATTATACAAATTGCAACAAATCAATCTTTACGGATTCAATAAAGGAAAATAATGAACTTTTTTTCATTTCGAATGCTTTCTACTTTATTCTTTCTTTGCCTTATAAGTACTTGGTATATAGTTATATTTATTCAATCTTATTTGATCAATTTATATAAATAAACGTGTTTTGTTTTCACGTGTTTTTTCTCTTATAAAAGCCGACATGTTTTCTAGACTAATCATAATTTAATTTGAGAATCAGTTGGTACTAACTGACAGGCGGAACAAACCCGCTGATGTGGAAACAAGCATGCGTCAATAACTTATTGATGACGTCATTTGAAGTTAAAATATCCAGTTATATGTTTGACAGATGTCAACAATATCGACAAAGTTTTTCCTGGTGCTGAAATGTAATATTAAAATGAAAACAAAATACAAACATGAAAATTCTATGAACATTTTTATTATCAACAAAATATCAACAATCTCGTTACAATAGAAAATAAACATATCAACGTTTGAACTTACTTGTAAAAAAGGCATAAACGGATACTATAACATTTTTTATCACAATGATCCATGGGTCTAATCTATAATAAACACCTAAAACTATATTCGTGAAAGGAATAACAACTTGCCTACGTATGAATTGTTCTGAAAATAATCACCTATTTTATAATATTTTTAAAATGAAAAAAAGCCCATGTTAGATCGGTCAATGAATCGTTTTTAAGGTATGAATGAATGAGTACATGTACCAGCAACCTAAGATCATACAAAAGTTACCAACATAGAACACAAAAATTTTTTGTTAGGGAGAGCATTGACATGGCGCTTTAAGAAAATTTAGGCAGTAAAAATGGAGCAATAAATTTGACAAAAAATGATAATCCAAAGTATGCAAACGCATCCCTGCACTCCCTGGGTACGGTCCTACTTGTCAACGGAACGTTAAGGTTTAAATATCAGGTTAAGAATTACAAAATACCACTTTTTATAAGAATCATGCAAAGAACGATTCATGGGTGGAAAAACTATACAAATTTATTTTTGAAGTGTTACTCCTACTAGCACCCTGCTTTGATCTTTTGTGCTCTTTTTCCAAACTAGCACTGGTCCTGAGAGAAAAAAATATATAGAATGCATTGGAAAATGTGAGAAAAGGAGATAACTCTTAAAATTGTCAATAATTTCAATAGAAACCATTGTAACAAAAGGCAAGATTTCTCCCAGGACCAGGCAGTTATTAGCAAATTGTTATCTATTTCTTATTTTATATACTTTGAACTATCTTTCGTTAAACAACATGTTAGAAATAAACCAATGTAGCCTTTTTATCGATGAATCACTTTTCTTCAATTTTGCATGATTCTTAGGTGGACTACTACTTAAAAGTAACAAAATCTCACATGAAATATTACAACAAAGAGATGGCGCCAGCACCATTTATATACAGTTATCACTTACATGCGTTTATAACAAGTAAACAAGTATTTTGGTATTAACTTTATAAATGAAAGACATGCATAATATGTACGATTACTTTGTCATACAAACTTAAACCAGTGTTGTTTGTTTGACATGCAATGTGCACTGGTATAACCGTTATACTAACATGACTAAATATTTACAAAGAATTGATACATTAGAAAAATATTCATATCATTCATGTCATTTCTGAACAAAAGTTATCACAGTTTTACAATCACAATTGAAAATCTCACTTTTATTAATTGTTAACTTCAGAAATAAAAGGTGATTAGAATTAATTGTTCCTTTCTTATACCCAAAATAATCAATCATGTCACTCATCCTATGTTATCTGACATAATACACTATTGGAATTGACGCACAAACATACATGTACATTTGAGCAAATCGAAGTACACTCTTGTAAAACATAACAAATATTTACACTAAAACTTGGTAGTGATTTAAGTCCTTACTTGAGGCTTTGATATTTTCTTTTTCAATTTCTTCTTATGTCCTTGACCTGCTTTCCTGACATACGTCTGATCGCTATTTACAGACGATGCAGAAGAATCTGAGTGTATCAACTCCTGGATTTTTTCTCTGATTACCCTATTGTAAAGCTCCTGACTTTCCTTGTCGAAAGATTTCATCGGATAACTTCTACACTTTAGCGCCCTTTGTTTTGGTGTCAAACTTTTCTTGTAGTGTTGTTCGGTTCTTCTAAATTTAAGTGGCGTATGAATTTCTGCAACGACCACGTGACTTGTCTGATTTGCGCAATCGATATTTGTTGTTTTCAAGGATTTCAGGGGAGGTAACATATAATCCGATACACTCAATTCGTCCGACGACTGCTTTCGTATATCCGATAGAGATTTCGACAACATTTTATGACGTAAGTAAACTGCCGGGTTATCGTAATCACTGTAATGTCTTTTTCTGGAACTGGAATCTGAAATATCTCCTTTATCGAAATACTCGCCTGTTTTAAGATTGGACGGAGAAACACTTTTTAAGTCGGGTTCCGATTCGTCTGAAACTGTAACAACCGTATAATCGTCATCCCTCAGCGAAGGCAGGTATCCTTGTAATAAATTCATTTTGTCGATTACTGTCGAACTTCTCCGAAGCTTTGGGTGTGATCTTGTACTTTTGTCCTGGTTGTTAACTGATTGTGGTTGGTTTTGAAGATGTGGGTTTTCAGGTGGTAGAACCCTTACAAGACTAGAGCTAGACACACGGGATAAAGAAACATGTTCACACATAACGTTGTCATTGACATCCTTTTCGAAACTATCGTTTTCATACGCATAAAGATTATTTCGACTATTTTGTCCACTAGTTATAATTGCAATTCCAGAATCACATTCGTTGCTCGTTTCAGATGAGCGTTTTAAACGTTTTGTTGACGCCGTTGAAGACTCACTACTGTTCCCAAGATGAAACAATAAAGGCGGGTTTATTTCCTTGCTAAATATAGGACTTTGGGGGTGCCTGAACGTCATCTCTACTGATCTCGTTGTTCTTATCATTGACCTACTTGTATTTGGCCTGTGACGAACGGTCTTCGCTATTATCCAACCTTTAGTACGTACCATCGTTTCTCGGCACTTTTTATGCATTACAGCAACTAGGACGCCGAATATGATCAATACACTAAGAAAAGTTCCTATCAACAGATACTTATCCCGTTCCGCTTCAGAAATCCCTATCAATGGAGGTATAAAAGGAGCTTCTGTCGTGGAGTTGCTCGTCATCACAACAATTGACGTTCATACCTAAAAAGGCGTTAAATCAATTAGTGGTGTTATAATGCAGAAAATCTAAACATATTATTCCAAATATGACAAAAAGAAACATTTCGCTTTGAGTCGTTACGGGTAACACAATTTTCGATCTTTTTTTCTTTTCAACACTTATATGTCAGGGGCTGCTCTGGCCTCAAAATTTTTGTCGCCAGAAAAATCGTCAGATTTTCAATTAAGTCACCAGTTTTTATAAAGTGTAGCCAGTACCGTTTTCATTGAGGGGTCATGCTTGTGTAATGTATGTTTAGATGTATATGTTTAAAATATTGTTTTCAGTCTTTTTTTTTTCAGGTGCATGTTGAAGGATGGTTTATTATCATTAAAAAACTTTTTAGATAATAAAAAATAGAGCCTTTCTTGTTTGATATCTTTTCGAAATAAAACATACCATGATTTATATAATTATTTATCATGTTTATTGCCATATACAAATTAAATAATAACAACACAATAAACATAACAATACACAAAAAAAAACAACAGCACCATATGAATGAATACTCAACCTAGAGAATAAAGATCACTGAAAGCACTAAATGAGCACTATGAAAAAAGTATTATTTAGGAAAGCAAAGATAAAATTTTGTAGAATCCATCACATTTTCATGACCAACAGAGATTGCAAAAGATCAATGTTTGACAGACTGTGGACACATTATAAAGATTCATCAATCATGACTCATGTGGTTTCTATTGAATCCTGTACATTATTAGAATGTTTTAATAAACATTATCATGATTTTCTCAAATAAAAACTTCTTATTCCAGTATTGTTATGTGTTTGTTTATTTATTTCATTTTGAAGGAAAAAAAACAGCTGATGGTAATAGTTTGGTAAAAATATTTCTGTTCCTAAAAACAACTTCTTTTCAGTTTCTTTTTTTTTATAAGAATAATAAATTAGTTTTATGTTGATTTATTTATCTTTCCTTTCTTTGATCATTATTGTGTATATCCCTTAGTAACATCATTTAAATTGTTCTAAAAATAGAATGGTTTGTTTACATGCGTACTTTCTTTCTTGGGATTATTTGAGGAACTTAATATGGTACAGCTTACTATTCTCTCATTGTTTTGTGCATAAAAACTCATCCCAAGCTGGAGATAATTTTGATTTACCGGCAATTATTTGGTTTGAAACCTTGGCTGACATGAGGCCATGTGTGCAAATCAATCAAATTGGCTTGGACATTTAAAGTCATTCAGGCGTACATTAGAAATTTGTTCCTGATCACTGTTTTGACACCTTTATTGCATTATCAAAAGATGTGAGGCTAATTTCTAATTAGTCGTTAATCCTTTTCTTCAACCTGCTGTGCTCTACCGTTTACCTATTCATCTACCTGCTCATCAGTGGCGACGCATGGTCAAACACGATAACTTACCTGTTGAGATATTGATCAATACTAACGATGTGTATTCAATTTCCGGTCGAAAATGTTAAAACTTACTTAGGCGCCAGAAAAATCGCCAGCAGCCGTTTTTTGTCGCCAGCAAGAAAAAAATATCGCAATTTGCGACATTGGCGAAGCCCAGCGCGATCCCTGTATGTCATAAATTATTCTTTTAGATTTCAAAATTGTCTAAATCCTAAGGTTCTTCCTACTCCGATCATAGGTTGATCTTAGAATTTAGTTTCCCAGTTTGGTAGTCTTTGTTTACATTGTTCGAAGCTCTTCATAATCATATAGTGTTTGGCTTTTCAATATTTTGGATAGAGCGCCTCTGATGAGTCTTGAATAGGCGAAACGAGTGTCAGGCGTAGCAAAATTTATTGTCTTGAACTGTGTGTTGTAATTTTTGTTACACTAATTTTGTATATGTACTTGGAGAATTAAGAAAGGTTAATAGTTAACCAATCAAAAAAAAAAGTATCACAGTAATCTAATTAAATTTGTTGATCCGTTATATAATAATTTAGTAGACCTACTAGATTTACATAGAAATGCATTGAAATAATTAACACCTTCCTCAAGAAGCAGAGGTACCAATGGGGCAGCCGGATGCCAAAAGACCGAACGGGCAAAGACAAAACCAGTTTATAACACGAACAAAAACAACACGAAGAGACACAAAAACAACGAAATAACAAGCACCAATGCGAACTCGGGTCATAACGAGAGCAAACTCAGGTGCACCAGAAGAGTAAGAGTAAGCAGCTCCTGCTTCCTATAGCATAATCATAAAAAGTTGTGCTAAATAATTGCAATTTTGCACAACTTTTTACGGTGGAAACAAAGAAGCTCCTAAGGCATTCGAGTGTCAAAAGTCCGAAAGGACAACAAAATCAACAACACAAACTACAGTCGTAACGAGAGTGAACTGAAGTACTCCTTGAAAAAAAAGAAAGTATCCTTGAAAATAAACATGGAATTTGATAGTTTCGCAGTCAATTGGTCATCTATAAACTGTTATGCAAAACGTAATATACACCAGAAAAGACAATTTTGTAATCCTAGAAAATGAATAAAAAACCCTTGAACAAACTAGAAAAACCCAAAAAATTCATGACGCAAAAGACCCTTAAATAACTGGTTCTATTTCAACCCTTTGCCGTTGTAAGGAGGGAACGATAAATAAGAAAAAATGAATTAGAATTAAAACTTTAAAAAATTCATATAAAATGAGGAAAATCAGTCGTTCATGATCAGAGGATCTTGACCCAGAATATCATTATGCACAAGTCTGTAGTGGGTCTAGTCAATTAAGCTTAGAAGATCGGACTAACGGAAACAAAGCAAGGTACATAATGCTGGAGTGGGACAAAAAAGTACAGATTTCATTTGATGACAGAGAGTGGAACACTGAATAAACCAGTGATGGAAGTGGACTGATCAATGAAGCAGAGGTACCAATGGGGTATCCGAATATCAAAAGTCCGAAAGGGCAGAGACAAAACCAGTAAACACCAACAAGAACGGGACAAAAACAGACAACATGTAAAACATGGAAATAAAATAACTGAATATCAATCAACAACGCGAATTCCAGTCGAAACAAGAGTGAACTCAGGTGATCCTGAAAAGTAAGCAGTTCCTGCTGCTACAGCAATGATTTTTTTCGATTTTTACACCGACTGCATGTTAAGTATAAGAATAAGCCCAATTAAGCTTGTTGTAATTGCATGTATTTTAAGTAAAAAAGTATTTCCATTACGCATTTAATGCACGTGAAAACACCTTTTGTATTACAGATAGAAAACATCATATTTTAAACTACTTAGTAATAGATTATGCTATGTGAATAACGGTTACCTTGTTTGTGAGACAGCATTAATGCTGGTCATCTAAGTACTAATAAACTACCAATCCAACATAATGAAACATTTCATGGGACAAAAAACTTTTAACTTTTCCAGGAATAAAACACAGCATGAATCATACATTTATTGATGGAACATGACTGTACAATTGTATATTGATTGTATAAGTATCAAGATAAACTGAATGTCACAGATGGTCCTTGCTCAATACACATTTTAGTATATATTGAACAAAAGTTTAAAACATAATAATAAACCAATTCTAACTATTTTATCAATTTGCTTTTAGGAAATTGGATCATTGCTTACGTAAGAAGGATATGTATAATGCTAAACATAATACGGATTTATTTCAAGAAAACCCAAATAGTTTGGAAAATACTTATTATTTTTAGATATTGTATTGGTATATTTTACTGAGCTTTCTAGGAGTTTTGTCTCTAATGACGGTTTTCTTTAATTTAAGACGAAACATGCGTCATGCGAAGGATCGTTTAAAAAAGATGAATTATAATAAGTTGGGATGGCCAGATCTGCTGATTGAGTTTCCAAAGGTTAGCTTACTTCAATGTCATAAGTTTTGTGTTGAAGAATAAATTATAGCTATTCAATTGTCTGATGTCATACCCCCTTAGTTTTTTTTTACCCCGGTCGGCACAAGTTGATCAAATTCGTTTCTTGGTGAATTTTTCTAAGAGTCTTAAATACAAGAAGATATATGAACCAGTTTTCATATGAAACGCACAACGACACAAGAAAAGTGGTCAAAGGCTCAAAATCGACATACATGAAGTAGTTTTACCCATTTTAAACAACTTAAACTCTTCAAGAAATTTCACCAAAACAAATTTAGATATTCACGAAAATCCATTTGAAGGCGCAAATATAATCTAAATTACGCTTTATAATCAACATAACAATTCTTTCCACGGCATAAAATATAAAGAAGCACGCCTGGGCTTCTAGTAAATACCTTTTAAAGATAAACCGTGATTATATTGTTATTTGAGAGGTATCAATTTTCGTGGTTTTCCAGGGTTGTGCCTACCAGTTGAATTTTGTTTCTCACGAAAATGAAATCTAACATACATGTTTTGCTTTGTACAACGTAGAATTTAGAACCATACATGTAAATTTCAATTACAAACGAAATGGCTCCTCCTTACCAATCCACGTAAATTGGTACCCACCGATTTAATGAATCCACAATATGTCAATTCAGCACTTTTCTATCCTTGGTGGTTTTATTTATAAGACCTTGAATCTTTCAGATATTGTTGTTGATCGATTACATATATAATATTTTCATATGATTTCTATATTTGAAGTGATTTAAGGTAAAGCTTATCCTTGATTTATCTTAATATGTTTGTTACTGAAATGGGAGGCAGATAGACACAAAGCAGAATACAGCTTTCCTTAAGAGGCGAATAAGGTTAGTGTTTTTCTGACGACGGGTCAGTGCTCAGCCCACATCAGAGTAATAAACGTGTACCCTAGCTATAGGTGGTTGAATAGGATGGCCCTCAAGAGTGCGCAGGGGTTACTAAGTTAGTGTCAGATTTAATACTAAAAGCCTTGCTTCTTTTGTGAGTTGAGAGTGCATCGATTCTTGCAAATCAAAGGCCACATTCTGGACCGTCACAAGAACACAAAATAAGCAAAATTTTTCATCCTACCAACATCCCTCTTTTCCAGATGGGTTCAAAATTTTACGCTCCTTAATTTTCCCTACCCTACACCATATTAAACTTTTGCATCATTTCAGGTATTTCGATCACATACTTTAATTTCTGTTTTACAAAATCCGGTCATTTATGACTTTGACCGATTTATTTTTCATATTGCCTTTTTTTTTTAATGTTCATTGAATGTTCCTTTGTATACCGTAGCCACTTGGTCTACAACCTCTGCTATGTGTTGGACCAGAAGTCCCCGAGAATCAGTCCTAGTCCAGTCCGGTCGTCTGTCACGTCTAATGACAACAAATAAAACCTTCAAAATTTTTGAATTAAATCACGAAGTTTCATATTAAGGTTTCCCTTTCAAATCTTTAAAGAACTATATGATTTGGTTGTGTGTGTAAATACCTTCTTATTCAAATGAAACTCATTTTCTAGCGTCAGTTTTAGAAAATATTTTATTTTTATTTTATCGTGATACCAAATAAGTCAATGTAATCACTATCATGTTTTTATAGCCGGTGCCACATTTTTGTAATGTTGGTTTCGTAACGCATCATGACTTATCAATTCCATCATCTATACTTTGGTCCACTTCGTGATCTTATCTTCAGATATAAGAGCTTGGCGATAGGCTTCTGAACACAGAACAAATATACCTCGGAAGAATGCGTGCCATAACTGGTCTTTTACTTCTTATTGCCGTCGTGAGTTTGCTTATTTGCTTTTATTCTCTAGAATTATATCAAAATTTTAGTCGCAATAGTTTGCATGTTTTGTAGGATTTTAGTAAATTTGCGAACTTGATGCTTTTTATAATCAATACTCCTAAAACATTACATTTATGCTCATTTTTTAATTCAATCGTTTGTGAACTAATTTTACAAATTCGTGAAAATATGTTCTTAAATGAAAGACTTGTGCCAATTTTTATGTAAACTTACAATGTCGCTTCCTCCAACATAACATTGTTTTTTATTTCACGAAAATATTTTCAAATTGCTCCATGAAATTTTCATCCCTGCATGACGGGTATCATACCACGGGCCTTGGTGTTGGTAACCAAACGCCCTAACATTTACATCAACGGTCGTGAAGTACAATGAAATGCATACAAATGTAGTCTTTGAGCTTTACATATAACGCGCAATTTGAGCTTTACATATAAAATATAGTCTTCTTCTGAGTAAATATACAATTAAGAACTACAAATTTTAACAAACAACCAAAGAAAACGATTTTGAGGAACTTGAGTGCAGAAGTGCACGAACAATGCATTTGTTAAAAGTAGTAATTGTACAAACGCTGTATATTTAACAACATGTATATCCAAGTTTAATCATCCTCATTTTTTGTTGTTGTAGGCCTACACGGCTGACACCGTGCTATACGATTTGAAACACGTAAGTACTATAATGATAAGATATCGAAGAGAATATTCAAAATGGAAGATTTATCTATAGTATACTTTTAATAAGCCCAATCAAAATTTCAGTCCATAGTTTAAATTTTTTTTAACTTCAATTTTTAGTCTATGGATATATAAATTGTTGCAAAACTTAATTCTTATATTCTGTAGTTGTTCGAGAGCTTTTTCGTTGCATGAATTTATAGCTCTTCTGGATATGCTTATTTTTGTCCTTTAACTAGTATCAAAGAAAATAAGACTCAAAATTTACGATATGTACATGTGTATGTTTTAGCGACAATAAGCAAATTCGGGCATTAAGTCTATTTTAGACAGTAAACTTATGCCTAGTCCATGTAGTGGGTGGTAAAGGGTTTTTTCGTGCATCGTGTTGAGCAATTTTTATTTCCCGTTCAGCCGTCCATGGAGGTTCATCGTGCATCGTGTTTCTCTATTTCATTTTTCGTTCATCGTGATTATCATTTTTTTATTGGCCGTTCATCGTGATTGTCATTTTTTATTAGCCGTTCATCCGTGCACGTATCCCCCCTTTACCACCCCCCATGTAGTCATTTTCTAATTGCCTTAGATTTACAGGTATTAAGCTAATTATCTGACATTGTCATGTCCAAATTCTAACCATATTCTAGGAAATAACAAAATAAATGCAACAAATGATTAAAAAGTATGAGTGTTTATCTATCTGGTTTCATTTGAAAACAAAAATAATTAAAAGAGCGTATAGATACAGTACTAAGAAATAATCATTTCATTTGTTTAAACGATAAATGTGTACTCTTAATATATATAGAGAATAATTCTAACCCATTAAGAATCAAACTTTTATAAGAGGATAAAACCCAAAACTCCCTCTGTGACAGTTCCAGTACCTTCTCCATTCATGGATGTAAGAACGAAAGTACTGCGCAAAGTTTGACTAGTTCCTTGAACGCTCTCCCGGACCCTTACCTCATCTTATGATTGTATTTTTAGCACAAGGCGTTTATCGTAAGGGCTGATGGTTGCTACGAGTACCATCTGAAACACAATGATATGATGATGGCAGAAGATATGAACCAAAGACCTACATTGGAGGTATGTGAAATTTTTTTATGCGACTTATGCAAAATTTTTAGTGAGGCAATTGCCTCTCTTGCCTCAACGGTAGTTACGGCCTTGCCATGACATTGGATTTATATTGTTCATCACGCAATAAATTAATTTAGGTAGAATGCAGTGATATGCTCGACCGAAATTGGGAATATTTTCCAACAGATAAAAAAAAACTAAATTACCGCTTGATAATTTTCTCCGCGCAAGATAATCCGTCCGAATGTGTTGGTTTTTAACACTCAATTTCTTGCTTTATGTTTATTTGAAATTTATTTATAAGAAATGACTGTAAGATATTTTGTTTATTGGGGTATAACCTTAATTTTTAAAAAGGTCTGTGGTTAGAAATGTAAATTTGTATAATATAATATATCTTCAGTGCCGGTTCGATGTTTTGGTCTCCCGGCCTTTTTTACAATGTTCCCAAGTTTTCAGACAATTCAGAAAAAAAAAAAAAAACATCAAACTTTTCCATTAATAATGCTAAATATTTAAAAGATTTTATATAATAGATTATATCGGTAAGTTTACTATAAAAATGTATGAAAAAAATGTTTTACCGTCTAAATTGTAAAATTGATAAATTGATAAATAATAAAACAATTTAAAATTTATCATATTGTAGTTTTTTCTACTTGTAAAATTAGGCTCAATGATGTCAATAAGTTGAGAAAATTGGGTAACGATTAATTGAAGCATGCAAGTTATATAATCTTACTTCCATGATTGAAGCATATCCTGTCACTGGGCATTTGTTTAATTTACAGGTGGGGTAACAAACAATAAAAGATAATAAACCAAAAACTTATTTTAGGTTAAATAATACCGTAGAAATTTTAATTTGCGATTAGTACAACCATGTATGGTCATGCAAATGCAAGATTTTTATTGTGTGGTCTATTTTTTAAAGCAACGCAACGATTGATTTTTCTGCCAATTCGCGGGTTTCTTCTAGTAACTTTTTATATATAGCCACACAGCTACTTAGTAACCAAGATGCATTTAAAATCATATTTTTTTTTGCAAATATGAAGGGGTATTTGAATAATAAATGTAATTAAAAATTTGTCAAAATTTTATTGAATTGATAAGTAAACTTAGTAAAATCCCATAAATTAGATAAAAAATATTTTTGAATTCCTTAAGTCCAAAAAATATTTCCAGTAGGTCTGATTTTTCTGGGTAGGTCGTAAAAGAGGAAACAAACAATATTTTAATTTTGGCCTTATGATAGTAATTGGAGCATGTATGAGAAAAAAAAGAACAACTGATACATTAACAACCGTTATAACTGCCGTTCTTTAATTGTCATGATTCTGATGAAAGATCTTTTAATATAATATAGATACAATGTATTAAGATTCCGACAAATGAATGTATCGTAAAATCATATATAAACGTCTTCGATTTGACCTTTCTAATGTCTTGTAGTTATTCCTCTTTGAGTAATATATGATGCTGACAGAATCATAAGATTTTGGCCTGATAACAAAATTACCGAACTTCGATGATCAATCTCAATATCCAAGAAACAAGAGGCTCCCAGGAGCCTGAATCGCTCACCTGGTCTTGATGTCAACCCTATGAAGACTTTTGTAGAGCTAAATGAGCTGAATGTTTAAGCAAGCAACAGCTGTTCTCAATCTACAATAGTTTTCATTCTACAGGCCAAAAACACTATTTTTCGCCTTTAAGGGGCTGTTATCCCTTTAAGGGGTCATCAGACAACTTCAACCCTATGGAGACTTTTGTAGAGCTAAATGAGCTGAACATTTGAGCAAGCAACAGCTATTTTTTATCTACAATAGTTTTCATTCTATAGGCCAAAAACATGCAAAAACGCTATTTTTCACCTTTAAAGGGCTGTAACCCCTATAAGGGATCATCTGACAACTTTGACCTTATGAAGACTTTTGTAGAGCTAAATGAGCTGAACATTTAAGCAAGCAACAGCTTTTCTCTATCTGCAATAGTTTTCATTCTATAAGCCAAAAACACTATTTTTCGCCTTTAAGGGGCTTAAAACCCTATAAAGGGTCATCTGACAACTTCTACCCCATGGAGACTTTTGTAGAGCTAAATGAGCTGAACATTTTAGCAAGCAAAAGCTTTTCTCTATCTGCAATAGTTTTCATTCTACAGGCCAAAAACACTATTTTTCGCCTTTAAGGAGCTGTAACCCCTATAAGGGGTCATCTGACAACTTCGACCCTATGGAAACTTTTGTAGAGCTAAATGAGCTGAACATTTATGCAAGCAACAGCTTTTCTCTATCTGCAATAGTTTTCATTCTATAGGCCAAAAACATGCAAAAACGCTATTTTTCACCTTTAAGGGGCTGTAACTCCTGTAAGGGATCATCTGACATCTTCGACCAATTGGAGACTTTCGTAGAACTTTTGATGCTGAAGCAGTAGGGTGGCATCAGATTTCATCTATCTCTTATACTTTTTGATTTACAAGCTAAAAACAGTAGTCTGACCCCCCCTGTTCTATTTTTAGTAACGGTGGCCATGTTTTTTGACCGATCAAAAATCGAAACACAAGTTTGATGCAGGACATCCTAAGGATCATTCATACCAAGTTTCGTTAAATTCTGTTCAGTAGTTTCAGAGGAGAAGATTTTTGAAATTTGTTAACAGACGACGACGACAGACGACAGACGACGACGACAGACGACGACGGACGCCAAGTGATGGTAATAGCTCACATGGACCTTCGGTCCAGGTGAGCTAAAAAGGCATAACATGGAAGAAAAATACATCTTTTTCTATATTCCAGGCAAGAATGATCAGCCAATTGGACTGCGCAGACCCCGCTAGCATTCATGAAATTGGTCACCATAGCATCGACCACTCAACCGGCGAAATCGTCAACGCATGCGCAAACGTACCAATCAAAGGATTTGGAATTCCTGCTGATGGTACATGCTACTCTGCAACTTCCCAAGAGATGATGTCTTCCACTACCATGGCAACCATGACATCAACATAAATTTCTGTGATATGATGTCGGACATGGCAAAGTAACTTCGGGCTTATTAAAGATATTTTGTTTCAGTTTGATTTTTTAACACCCACTGCACTAATATACCGTTTCTAGACATACTTTTCTGTTTTTTTTTACCCGTGCGTTGTCTTAGTTGCAAATAAGGACACAGCAGCATTAAGCTTGTCGGTAAAAGTCAACGAAAGAGCGCTCAGTATCCTGTCATCGACAAAGATTGTTTTGACTGGGACTTGTCAGCCATGTCATAATGAATGAGTGCATTATGATGAAATCAGATGAAGATAATGAATCATTCCGGTAAAAATGCAATTTTTGTGGGAGTTAATGCTTTTTGAATTCATTAAAAATAATTGACATTTAAGTTTTCCGCACTTTTTTCTTAAAAGCTTATAAATATTGATCTGATTTTTGGTATGCGAGTCGACCATGATAGGTTACTTATACATGTAGATCAAGTCTACGTTTTTTCTGGTTAACATATTTTTACGGTAATTATGGCTCCTTGAACTTTTCTAAAATTCTTGTTGCTGCACTTTTTTCTACAGGATAACATACACGGTATATTAAACGTGAGTCTTCTATGATGAATTACAGTTCAAGTTTACATTTTGTTCGTCTTCGCCTTTTTTTCTAGAATGGACATTGACTTAAAAAAGAGTCGGTAAGGCACTAGTGCATTGTATTGTAAGATTTAAGAATGCTTTTTGTTCCCCGGTGCAACCGATGGAGAGGGGACATAGAAATGCTGGGCGTCCGTGCCTGCGTGCGCCCGTCTTTCCCACTTTTTTTTCGTAACAGATTTCTCAGCTACTAATCCTACACTTTTGATATTTGGTATGCAGCTTCAGGTAGGGGTCTCATATGTTGGGATGAGTTGTTATGTCTGACTCCTACCTTATTCTTGTTTAACGAGCAGTATTAGTATTTTTAGGGTTAAAAAATGGCAAATTTTTCGTAACAGATTAATCATAGGCCTTTGATATTTGGTATGCAGCCTCAGATAGGGGTCTGATATGGCGGGATGCGTTTTCGTGTATGTCGCTTACCTACTTCCTGTTAAGCGAGCGGACTCAGGAATTCCGTTCTTGTTTTATATTTATAATACAAACACATTCTTCAATCCCTACTGATATATTAGTTTTGAATCATATTAAGGACACACAGCGAGAATAGGATTGTATGAGTTGAAGGTTGATGTTTTTTAAAGACTTTAAGAATTGCAATTGTTAGGGCACCATGGCATCTTAAGCCCATATATAGTGAATAAAAACAAAGGATTATATATTAACGTCAGACCATTAAACACGAATAAAACGTGTAATTAAATTATGATTCATATAACATTATTTTGATATTGGAAGGAGTCTTGTCATCAGCAGCGTTTAAAAAATCATTGGAAAGGCAAAACCAAAGGAAAACCAAAAGTATAAAAAAGTACTTGAATTCAAAAAGTTCAGGCGGGGCAGCCAAATCTGACAAAGTAAAAAATGACCGGATTTTGTCAAACAGACAAACAGATCCTCGTCCGGCCGAAGATTTCATGAACAAGTTTTTGGACTCTCTCTTTAAATTACTTGCAAGGAGGGTCTCATGGAACGATGCTAGCCCTTCAGAAGGGTCGAAAAATGAAGTTGTCATGCGTACGGGGAGAGCAATGCCTCATGCATGTCAAAGACCCCTTTGTAGATTTCGAAATATAGGGACGAAAAAATATTGTTCCTTGAGAGAAATACCCCTTGCATGTTAAAGATCCCTTTGTAGAGTTTGATAAGAGAAGGCTGAATGGGGCTGTTACAAACGCCACACTCGCAAACTACAAGATAGAGAGGGATTCACATTAGCATAAAGTGTGTTACCCAATCCAGGAAATAAAAAATGTTTCATAAAGGAAAGTCTAATCCAAATTGTGGACCTCGTTCTAATGCTGGAAACCAAATATCAAAAGGTTTTGTTTAATAGCACTAGTTGCTTAGATAACTGTTACGAAATGCCCGTCGTTGCCCAACATTAACTATTTCATTACCCGGAGTATTTCTTCGTGAAATCCGACCGAAAACATATTTAACATACTTTACCCCCGCCAAGAACAATCATGATAATTACAGGTGTAAACTTTTAACATTATTTTGTATTTGAGATTTTTATCAAAAAGAAACATGTGAAAGATGTTTAAAATTGATTATTAACCTCCACCGGGCAAGGAGGTTCAATGTATATAAACACAAACACGACTTCCGATATTAACCCATGGGCATAATATGTTTGAATTATTGCTGACATATTTACCTTGGTGATACGATCATAAACAAAAAGAAAAATGTGAATTTTTAGGTGAATACTGTTAAAAATGAAGTTTTTCGAAAGGATTTCAAAGCTTGCCTTTTTGGCAATATTTCTGACAATAGCGGGCGGGATTGTAGAAATTATTGGCCTGGCGTCGCCATATTGGGTACTTGTTCACACCTCGGAATTCGGTAACATTGGACATTCGGGATTGTGGCTTACTTGTAAGAAAATTACGGCCGTCGTGGTAACAGTATCATGTGCAAACTTTTCTGACGTTGTTGCAGGTGAGTCTCATTTCAAAATTTACAGTTTGTTAAAAAAGTTATCAACCACAATTAGAGGTGTTATTCATAAAATTGCAGTCTGACAAAACAAAACATTAAATGCAATGATAGCTTTAGGGGGAGGGCAGTCTACAAAGGAAATCATCATAAGCAGTGGTGGGTGTTCCTGGGTTTGGAAACATTTAATTTGTGCATTTTGTAATTATTGAGTAAAAGTTGGGTGATATTGGTCTGAAATCCCATTTTCGTCCTCAGTGGGCTGTATTAGGAACCTTCCCCTTATCCAAATTTTCTGAGTCCACACTTGATACATTTGCATGCTATGCCAAAACCCGAAAAAGACGCACAAAAGAGCATCAAACTTTTGGGGGGGGGTACTTATTTGAATAAATATAACTATAAGAAAACTGTGCAATTATTTAAAGTGCCCGACAAAGCAAACAAGACATAAAAAATATAGGTCTTGTGAATCTGGTAGTGCATTTTAAATTAAATTTTACTTTAACCTACAAAACAAATAGAAATAAAACATAAAAATTGAAACAAAAGTCTGTGTTTTTACAAACATTAACCTCTAGGTACAAAAAGATCAACGTGTGCAGCTTTGATCTATAATATGCATTTTATTATTTCCCTAATCTCTTGTAATTCCTCCAATAACAACATACGTAACTCTCTATATATGGTTATTTGAACTGCACGAATTGAACATTTTTTCTTTGGTTAATTTAAGTACCATGACAACTTTATATTAAACGTTCCGCATTAGGATGCATATATACGTACGTAAGCTTAAAGTTTTATATAAGAATTTTACATGTCTTATCTGATTAGCCTGTATGGTATGATCTAAATCTGTTGCAAGGAACCAGAGTGTTTGAAGTTAAGCTTGCTGAATATGTTCTGTTTCTCTGTCCAGGGAATTTTTCAAAAAATGTTCGTGACTCTTTTTTTTTAATTTTTTTATTTCATTTGTTTAAGTCTTAAATTGTCATTTCATCAATAAAAACGGTTTATCAAATTTGGAAAAATAAGTTATTTCTTCCTACTTAAGAGTTATGTGTAAAAAAATAGAAATTAATGAGAAAGAAGTAAGACAAAGCCTTTCCCGCCAAATTTTGAACTGAAATTATGCAGACTAGCTTTAAAAATTTAAAAAATTAAAGCTTATTTTGTACCTTTGCGTATCAGCTTTAAAAAAGATATAGCATCAAAAGTCTTGCTATTTGCAGATCATTTTTAAACATGTTTCAAGTGGGCTTGATTTATACAATTTTTTGGTATCAATAACAATAACAAAGTTTGCATGTTTTCTACATTTAAAACATGTTTTTATGATTATCTATATTTGCTATTCCTTTTAAATTATTTGTAGTGCGATTTGATCATACCCTAGAGCTTTGATCCTTTTTGTGATGCAATTGTATTGGAGCATAATATGAAAAATGCACAGGGTACTAAATCTTAAGCTTTTTGTACGAAATTGATTTAGGGCAAATGCACACTTTAATCCAAATGTGTACATGAGTAACTGGATCTGCGCATTAGTGTTAAAAATCAAAATCTATATAATCTGAATATTTTGTTTATCATTACTTCTGAGGTGTCCATTTTTAACTAATAATGTGTTTTTAATAATTTAAAAACCACTGCTACCTGAATTTTAGTAGGTTTTTCACTTTTAGATTAGAGCTGCATGACATTCTTACACTATATTCAATACAGCAATGGCAGCCTCTTTTGTTCAGAACTTTGCAGATATTAACATATTTACAGTCCATCTACTAGTAAAAAAAAAAAAAAAAAAAAAGGAAAAAAAAAATCTAAAACCACATGTACAGTTCATTAGCTATAGGATGATAAGGAGTAATTTTGATACAATAGTATCATGAGTCTGCATCATCTTCTTTTTCGATCTCGGTTTTTCGCTGTTGATTTGACAACGACAAAAATACTTAAGACAGAATAAAGACATCTATTTGTTTAACCAGGGAGAAAGATGTGTACATTCTTTTGACCCTATTACAAGGTTAAGAACTTGCTGAGGGCAATATTAATTTATATAAGGCGTCTTCGTACTAAGATGGTTATCATTCAATAAAATTATGCATATGTTTACCAGACCTGATTTGTTATGTTAATGTGATATAATTATGTAAAACTTTTGATGACAATGATAGGAAAAAGCTTATGAGAGAAACTTGTTTTCTGTTTCTTTTGGATCGTTACACAATGAAAGTTGTAGTTTAATCTTTACTACTAATAAATAAACTCAAATAAAGTTTAAGCGATGAAGATATTTTTTTCACATAACAAAGATGATCATTTATTTCGCTCCATATAAGATACGATTCGATCGAGTGTGCATTCGTCTGAAATACATTTTGTACAATAGTTTAGCATTACTGATTTAAATCTAATCCTCCGTGCGTTGTTGTCGTCGTCGTTAACTTTTCTTCAAACTTCTTCTCCTCTGAAACGGCTGCACAGATTCAAACCATATTTGGTCTTGTGATACTTTATGGTATCTTCCACAGAACTGATTTAGGTATTTTTAATTCGTCGTAAACCATGGCCTTGGCCAAAAAAAAAGAACATGGGGGTAAATTGCAGTGTTTTGCATATAACTCAAAAACGACAACAGATATAAAAAATCCCTGCACAGTGGTAAAAGTGATCAGCACCTCAAGATCTACCTACTCTGAAAGTTTAAAGACAATCCAACAACCCATGTATACGTATGAGTTATTGCCCTTTTGTGGATTTTTTTTGTTAATTTTGCATCTGTTTAGCTCAATATCTTAAACACTATACAAGAATTGTTAAGCGCATCAAGATCTACAAAATATGTAAAAGAGTCAACGCTGTATGACCTTTCTTGATAGGAGTTATTGCCCTTGGAACATCAAAATTGAGCATTTTCACAGCATTTCCTCATTACATTGAAAACGTTAACTCCTCTGACACTTTAAGTCTATTTGAACCAAATCTTGGTATTGTTGTTTACTGCATTATGAATAATGTAGAATAAGAATAAGAATAATTTTATAAGCTCAAACTCAACTACAATAGATGGTTAACACTGTGTGGGAGCGAAACCGGAACTTGGTACTAGTTGAAGCGAGGATCACCAGCTGACAAACGTCACTGGGGTCAAGAAATTTTATTTTATTCTTATTCAAACCACCTTTTCAAGTTGGAAAAGGAGTCGTTTGAAGCATAAGATAGATGAGAAGGTGTGTGTCTTTGAGCTAAGTCGTACAAAATGTTTATATGTTAAAACGAGATGAAAACAGTTGACCTGGTACCGGCGAAAAATGAGATCGATAGATCAAACATCATAAAATTCAATGATTTAACGCTTATTTCATTGAATCAAGTGGTAAATTTTGTTTAATCTGTTTAACTATTAATAAAAATATGACAAAAGAGGGTCTTGGGTCTGAAATGCCTCTAAAAACTTGGAAACAAAATTGCATTAGTGTACGGCAACTTATTGTTTTGTATAAAATTCGATGTACGGCAGCTTAAAAAATAAAGTGTACGGAAGCTTGTTATATGAATAAGTTGAATCTGATCATATTTGCAATTTACTGGCAATTTAGCTTTTTTAATACACTGCAGATTAGAAAAAAACACGATAGTACATCTGGGCCAAAGGCCCACACGCAGCAGTCTTGGGGTTTTTTTTTCACATGTAGTTGACACTACCCAAAAGATGTTACTACAAGTACTCACTTATCCGTGACATGCTGCAGTATATAGAGTTATCTGATCCGAAAATGTATGGATGCAAAGGGTTACCAGGTAATACAGGATTCCAACTTGTCTTGAAACAAATATATGTGCAAAAATTTTACATATGAATTTACAATTTCAGCATTCATGTTGATGCGTCTGAACGTCTCAGTTAGATTATAGGACTTTTCAGTTTAACATTTACATTAAGAACAGTCCACCCTCATTATTGTTCAATGTTGCATGTAAAGGATTCGAGGGTTGGTTAGGTAGATAAGGATTTCGTTGGGGGATGCAACAAAAATATATATTCGCTAATACGAGCAGCTTTTAAAGATTGAAAGAGACTCATCATATCATATTGTAGAGAAATTTTATTTGGTGGATGGATTTTTTTTTCTTTCTGGATACGTTTTCACGGAAAAAAATATAAATATACTGACAATTTCAAGGCAAATGGAGTAAAACAAGTTTACCGAACGTTTATAACTCAGCTAGTTCATGGAAGACAAAATCATGCAGGTTTAAGACTAACGTAGAATTTTAATCAGCTTTACTTGGTACACATTTTTAAGCCCCATCTATGAAAGTACTGGGGAATTTAGTGTTCGGGTCTGTTCGTCCATCCGTCCCAAATTAGGTTGAAGTTACTTTACCATGAAGGAAGTTTGGTATCATCGTAAAACTTCATAAACTTTGTACACATATAAATCAGGATATGAACAAACAAAAATCATCATAAAATTGTACATGTCTCATCATCTTCATGGTTGACTGATCGTGCACAGAAAAAGCGGGCGTTATACTTAAGTTTACCTTAAGGTTGAAATTACTTCATCATGAAGGAAGAATGGTATCATAAAACTTTAAAAATCATTTAATCATCATAAAATTATACTTTTGGAATCAACTTCATGATTTGGTGATTGTGGGGGGATCAAATGGTGCGAGATGGGGCATTTTGTCTTTTGGACCTTTTCTTGTTGTAAATGTAATGTTGTAAATGTAATGGTGGATTAAACCGGCTTTATGGTGCCAACCTTCCACCTCCAATGCTCAAATCAATTAAAATCATAGATATCTACAATTATGTTTTTGGGAAGAGCCCAATGTAGTCATAAAGCTATCTGATTTTCGAGTTTTTTTATCGTCTAGACAGGGTAAATCGGTCAAGCAATATTCCTACCAGAGTTTCTTTAATAGAATATTCATCGTATATGAATATTGTTTCAATGTATTAGATTAGGTTGTCTAAACTAAAAGGTACATCTCTATAATAATTACGATATAAATGTGCAATACATTTCATATATCGATACACCGTCGCCAGTTGATGTACACTTAAGCATTGTTGACCTTTGATTTAATCAGTACGTCATAAAAATTTATGTGGTCGGAGCCAAATTACGGATTTCTTAACAACTGAGAAAACAAACAAAATTGATATGTTTCAAGTTGATGAAAAACAGATCGTCCTGTATTTTAGTGCTTAGAGTTAGCTCTGCCTTTTAACGCTTTAGCGCTTATTGGTCCGTTCGTCAGTCCGTCTGTGATCACAGTTTGTTTGCGCAACTCCTCTGAAACTACTTAACAGATCTTAACGACACTTGGTATGCAAGAAGAATACCATATGTAGTTGTGCATATTATCACATTTTTTTATTTATGGAATTTTAAAGGCTGATCTCAAGGATAGTATGTATAGTCCAATAGTTGAACGCATGGGTATGTAAGTGTGCAGATTCTTTCATGGAGTATGTTTTTGAATCTAAAAATCTTTTGCATGGGCATAATGAGAAAAAACACAAAATGAAAACGTTTCTGAAGTGGAAAAAAAACATCCAAACAAAAATGAATTTTTAAATTTGCAAATATTTTCTGCTGTATTTTGCAATTGTGATTATAAGTATCATTACTAAGATGACAAAAATGTTGATTCGGGGTATCACCTAACTATGACACCATATAGCATTGTAAAGGTACCAGGATGAGTCATTTAGTTAATGAAAAAATCCTATTTTTGAATAAATACAAAGGCTAAACATTGCTAATCTGTACACACTTACATGAAGGAAGCAAAGGTACTAATGGGGTATATCCGAATGTCAAACGTCCGAAAAGACCAAGACAAAACCAGTCAACGCCAACGAGAGCAGAACGAAAAACAGACAACATATTACACAAATATACAAAAATCTTAAAAGCAATCAACAAGGCGGATTCAAGTCATACCCAGAGTGAAGGAACGCGCTCCGGAAGAGTAGGCAGTTCCTACTTGTTATAGCACACCCGCCGTGCTGCCAAGTTCTGTCAATTCAGTGTATCAAATCCAGTTAAGGAAGGCAAAACAAAAATCTATGACAGACCAACATCTGCACTCATCTAAGAGATTGAAATCCTATATTTGTCTATGACGGAATGATGTCTACCATACAATTTCTTGAGTGAAGATAGCAAATGAGGAGCAACACAACCCTGTGTAAGCAATTTTTGTGTCGGGCGTGACGTTCTGTCAAGGAAATCGATGCAAGTCCTGCAAGCTCGATTATGATACGTGAACGCCATAAGCTGGAGCGGGCGGAATGTTGGTACACAAGAATGGAAAGTTGAAGTCTTCACGTTTGTCATAGAGCTTTGTTGAAAGTTTTCCTTGAGAGTATTTCGAGATAGAATCCGTAGTGTTCCTTTGAATAGGAATAAAATGTGAAAAAAGAGTGTACAGCGGTATTTTCAAAACATTGCTGCCCCTTTCTTCTGAAACAGTAAGGGCCACAACCTTAAATGCAATGGAAAGCATCCTTCAGCGGATATAAATATCATTTTAAAATTTCATAACAAATGGTTGGACACTACAACTAGTATTTGAGTAAAACTATTTGTCAAGACAAACTTTGTCGTTTTCGGCCTCTCTGACCCCTAATTCGGTGCCTACATGGTTAGAGATAATGCAAATCTTTATGAAACTCAAAAGTGCAGACTGGAGAAGGAACTGGGACTTACTATTAGAGAGGTGGATGTGAGCAGAGGACGGTATTTAGGAACTACATACGGTACAAAACTAATTACAACCAATAGCCTTCAGAGTAGTAAATGGTCTTTTTTCTTGTTATTTACATACACAATACACTTATTAACAGTTCTAAGTCGTTTTTATATTGTGTATGTCGCAATGAAATGCGATATATAACTAATAACAAAAACTTAAATAGTCATCTTCACAAGTGCCGTACAGAAAAACAATATACAAATCTGCAAGTACCCGTACACTTGTTCCATAAGCTGCCGTACACCAATGCAATTTTGTTTCCAGGATTTTAGAGGCATTTCAGGTCCAATGTCCTCTTTTGTCATATTTTTATTAATTGTTAAACAGATTAAACAAAATTTACCATTTGGTTCAATCAGATAAGCGTTAAATCTGTCGTTTGATCTGTCGATCTCATTTTTCGCCGGTACCAGGTCAACTGTTTTCATCTCGTTTTAACATATAAACATTTTGTACGACTTAGCTCAAAGACACACACCTTCTCAGCTATCTTATGCTTCAAACGACTCCTTTTCCAACTTGAAAAGGTGGTTTAAATAAGAATAAAATAAAATTTCTTGACCCCAGTGACGTTTGTCAGCTGGTGATCCTCGCTTCAACTAGTACCAAGTTCCGGTTTCGCTCCCACACAGTGGTTAAGGCCTATATAAATTGACATAAATTATGTGTATAGAACTGATGTGGGGATTTTTTATTCATCGTAAAACATGGCCATAGTGGCTAAAAAAAGAACATATGGATAGAATAACCCCAAAACGGTGACAGATTTTTAAATTCTGATAGAACAAAAGTCGTGAGATTTTGTAGAAGATCCAACGACCCATGTAGGAGTTATTGCCCTTTGTGTGGATATTTTTGCCTATTTAGCACCTGTTTAGCTCAATATCTTAAACATTATACAAGATATTCGAGAAATTTAAATTGCATATTGCTAAGCACATCATAATCTACAAAATATGTAAAGGGTTAACGTTGTAGGACCTTTCCTTTTAAGGGTTATTCCCCTTAGAATGAATGTCAAATTTGACAATTTTCACAGCATTTCCTGATTGCATTAAATACTTAAACTCCACTGACACCATTTATCCAATTGAAACCAAACTTGGTATGGTAATTTATTAGCATTAGGTGTATAGAACTGATGTAGAGATTTTGATTGGTTGTAAAACATGGCTGCTGTGGCTAAAAATAGAACATAGGGGCAAATTGCAGGTTTTTGCTGATAACTCAAAAAGGGTGGTCGATTTTTAAATCCTAAAAGAGAACAAAAGAAATCAGGACCTCAAGATCTACCTGTCTTGACATTTTGGAGAAGATCCAACAACCTATCAAAGAGTAAATGCCCTTTTATCTTGTTTTTTTTTATGAATTTTACTCTTTCAAAAATGTATTATGCTCAATATCTTAAAATCTATACGTGATATTTAAGAAATATATATTGTTAAGCGCATCATGATCTACAAAATATGTAATAAAGTCAACATTGTGATACTGCACATTTAGGGGTTATTTCTCTTAGAATGTTGAAAGCAGAAAATAGCTAAAAGGTTTCAATTGCTAAAATATTACTCTGAACAATCGTTACGACATTGAGTTAAACCATATTTTCAGATGACCCTTTATTAGAATTATTACCCTTTCAATGTCAAATAGATTTTGCCTAATAGCCTATACTTCAGGCACATTCGTCAGATGAGCGATTCAGGCTCCTGGAAGCCTCTTGTTTTATTTGGTTCTGAAAGTGAAAATCGTGGAAATGGAACAAAATAAACGATCATCTAAGTCATGTGGATAACTAAAAGTCCCTTTTACCTTTAAGCATTTATACTTTAGGGGCACAGAACACCTAAGGCAGATAACTCTTTAAAATCATTTGAACGTTTTAGTTAAGACATTAATTAAAAGCTTCTCAGTGATCAAAATAAGAAATGTTGAAAATCCATTATGTTCAACAAAAAATTTCCAGAGAAACCTATGGTTGGAATTATTTAAGATTTTGCAATTAAATTTATTTATTCAAAGTTAATAATTGGGTACCCCCTAAAATCTAAACGTTTTTTTTTTCATTTTTCGTTCTTTCAATGCAAAAGATCTTAAAAACCAAATGTCAAATGCCGTTGATGAGATGTTACTCCTTGAAATATGCAGATACAGCTTAGTAAAACCAACCGTTTCAATAAAGATAAAGTTATTGTTTTTTGGAACATATGTTTATTAGTTTTCGGCATCGAGTATAGCTAGCACGATTACATGTACATGTACAGCAAGCTAATCTGCAATGGTGCTGATGGAAAACACTTTTTGATTTTGATTTTTTTTTTTTCGACACAATACCAGCACTCCGCCTTAGTAGATACACAAAGCGAAAGTAATATGTTTCTTATAGTTAAGCACTTAAATGAAAATAAAATAAAATAAAACAACACAAATGTAACGAATATAAGACCGAATCGGGTTTTGAACTAGAATCTTCAGTGTGAATAGCAATGCACACAGGAAGTATTTCTAGATCTCTGGTTGTCATGTTAAGCCTCTAAGCTTAGGTGGAAATTTGTATGATCAATGTCGGCTTAATAAGCCCTGACAGAAAAATGTTAATAAATGAACGAAATGTTTTGCATATGAGGTATCTGTAGGTTACATGTACATGTACATGTTATTAAACAGTGAGTATCTACGTTTAAAATAGATCTATTATCTAATCTTAGCAATCAAGAAGAATGTTCGTCTTAACCGTTTAATGTGGAATGAATCATCAAAAATGCATGCTTTAGATTTTCGAGTTCTTGCAATTACGCGTTCCCCCCTGGGTACCCCCATCACGAATAAATGATAGTTTACTTTCATCTGCAGCTAATCGTAGTAATAACGTTTATTTATAAGTTAAGACATACAGTTGAATGTACTTGATATTTCTGCACTGAAAAGACTATAAAACAACTTTATTTATTTGTTTATTTGTTAAAATTGATGCAATAATATATTGCAATCAAATTCCCCTGGACATACTTGTATCATAATTTAAGGATTAAACATGTGTATACCTATCTGGTTTGGATTCGGACCGCATTCCGATGATGGTTATGGCTTATCCCCAGCAAAAAGAATTTCAAAAGTTGGAGCTGTTGCTATGATTGTAATGTTTCTAGGTTGGATTCTTGAATTAGTAGCTATCACAACTAAATATTGGGTTGTGTTGACCTGGTTGGCAAATTTTCGAACATTCACTGAAGCACAAGGATTATGGAATTATTGCACCCATTTCCTAGGATTATTTGCTAACTGTAAATTTAGTCCAGGTAAAATATGTCATGTATGTAAATAGCTAGGATTGTTTAATTCATTACTTTTCCCATGTACTAATCCTATCAGATTTCCATGAGTGAATGCCCAATCGTGCCACTAAAAAAGCCACACTCACAAATTGCAAGCTGGATCTATAAGAAGTGTACAGAAGTATTTTAAATTATGCTTGATTCAATGCATCAGTTTAAACTGTTTTTTTTTATTAAACGGCGAATCTAAATAAAGACTGTCAGCTTTAGTTGAATAAGTGCAAGAAAAGCAGACAGGAACTGCATGAAGTATAGTATATATGTTACAGTAAATATGTGTAATCAGTAAATACACGTATTTACTGACATTTAGTAAATACGTGAATTTACTAAGGCACCCAGTAAATACATGTATTTACTAAAAATGGTCAGTAAATACATGAATTTCCTAAACTTTTGAAGAGATTTTACACGTTTTTACTGATACTTATTTTGGAAAATAAACCTTTGTAGATATTAAAGTAATTTCTTTGTCAAATTTGTTATAAAGTTGATACAAAAACTATGTTTTAGCATTTTACTATTCTTCACAAATTTGACATGTTTGTGACTTGTACATGTTTTCATTAATTTCAATTCTGTTACAGGTTCTTAATAGCTTTTAGGTTAATAGTTCTGATTGATAGACCAAGTGTGTACCCTAGGTGGCTGAATAGGGCGGCAGTTGTCATTTTCATGCATGTAAAAGATCCATTTGTGGGCTCCATGCCCTTTATCCTGTTCGGCTATTTGAAAATTTTTGTTCCTATTTTTCCAACTCCATCCACATATTTTTCATCATCATTTCATGTTCATGTTTTAATTTTTTTTTCATGTTCATTGCCTTTAAATAAACTATATAGTGTTGCAAGGACCTAAAACACCACCTCACTCACTCACTTAATTATGGTTAATATCCATTTTGTTTCTAATTCAACCTGTTTTTTAATGAAGTAAATTGTTGATTGTTTCATTTTGTAAGACAATAATTCATAAGACAATTTTCAATCATTAACAAAACTGACAGAAACTAGCAGCACGTGTTCGACTGGGATGACAAAATGAACATGTAAATAGTGATGAAGTGGAGGATATTTGGAACACAAGGCCAATCCGGGATGAAGGAATTGGTAGCAAGATGTAATCATTAGCCTCCTGCAGGAGATTCCTAGGGAACCTATTTTTTATCGAGATCTGCAGTAGGGTTCTTCAGCTGGCGAAAAACGTGACATATTTCCCAACAAGATGCTGTACTATGGTTTGGGATCAAGTTTTTCCCATTATACCCTGAAACCCCGGAATTCATTATGGCAGGGCCACCCAATATCTACCGCCTTCGGAACATGTCTTAGTCGCTCTTTGAGCCAAACGGCCAGGCCCGACATCAGGTTCTGAGCGCTTTATATAAGACTTTTTATTGACAAACTGAGCGCCACTGCGCATTTTTAGGGAAGTACATCGCCTCTTTTAATAAAAGGGTCTCACAAAGCTTAATATAAAAAATATAAAGTATTATTACGAAAAAGCTTGTAAAATCTAATCAAGCCCTTAATAAATGTTAAACAGAAACAAAATTGGATGTTTTAAACCTAAAATTGAAGTTATATGCTACATTTGGTGTCACCAACCATGTCCAGTAAATACGTGTAAAATGTACAAGAAAAATCAGTAAATACACGTATTTACTGGTCAACTCAGGAAATACATGTATTTCCTAAATCACCCAGTAAATACACGAATTTACTGATAGCTTTAGGAAATTCACGTATTTACTGATTACACGAATTTACTGTAACATATACACAGAAAATTTTCAACGTGAACGTATGCTGCGTTTTTTCATTTCACATATACGTGTGGAAGCTATTGTTTGATACTGCTTGTTGGTCTCCCTAGTTGGTTTAATCAAACGTACTGGGTGGCCGAGTGGTATATATTAGACACTGGTTTGAATGTCAAGTGGTTTTTGGTTCTTGCTTTGTTATGCAAGATTAAAAAATAATAATAAAATAGATACTGTGTATTGTTTCTTTATTATTCGTGGGTCTCAATTTTCGTGGTTTTCATGGTTGATCTGGACCCAAAAAATTTGATTCCCCAAGAAAAGGAGATTTAACATTGATCTGTATGCTACAGATTTCAGAACCACGAACTTACATCATTTTTCATAAAACCATGAAAATAATGTACCCAAGAAAATAAATAAATAAACACTTGAAGAATTATATCACGGCCACCAGACGGTCAAACGAGCGAAAGACTGTTAATTTACCTGTAGCATGGAGATAAATGCGCCAGAAGTCTGTTACTCGAGTCAGTTCTATGACTGTTAAGAGTAAATATTAGTTTTAAAAGTCATTTTTGTACAAAATCATTACTTTTTTGAAATAATGATTTGTTTTTGGCCAAAACAAAAACTGTCTGACAAAATGATTATCATTAGCGGATTGAATGGACGCAAAAAGTAAAAATTTTGTCAACGGAGTTATGCATAAAATGAAAAGGCGATAGGAGAGGTGGAAGAAAAAAACATGTTCAAAAACAGAATTTCTGAGTTTTTCAAATTTATTTACCCCGAAAAGTGGAAATATCAGTATCATAATTATTAATCTTACACCCCATAATTATACTGGATACATTTGGAGATATTTGTATTATTCTATCTTTTTTAAAACAGGATTTTCAGTAAACTCTAAAGATAATGTCGGTTAAAGAGTAAGTCAAAGTAAAAACTGTCTGTTAAGTGTTTTATTATCCCAATTAGTTTTTAATATAATGCGTATGTATCTATGCATACAGTGCTTTATATTTGCGAGTAATTTATCAGATTTCTTCATTATGTTAGAAACGAAAATGTAACTTGTTTTCCTTATACATTAGAGTGTTTGTAATTGGATGCCAATATATTGGGCCAAATAAAAACATGTGTTTCCTGTTTCCCTACCTACCCTATTTTTCATGCCTAATCTAACATTGTCATTGTCATATTTTGCTTAAGCACTGTTTAACTTTTATTATGCTCTTCATTTTCTGAAGGTAAAAACAAAAATGTAAAAAATAATGCCTACCTAGAATCTCTATTTTTATGCCCCATCTATAAAATTAGAGGGGCATATAGTGTTCGGGTCCGTTCGTCCGTCCTTCCGTTCATAACCGTCCCAAATCCCCATATTTCCAAATTCCCACTTACTGACAAATGCCACATCAATCATATTGGTATGGTAGGTGCATCTAGTGATGCTTATGCATGATTCGGATGCTGGATGTGACCTATATTTTCTGCATGAATGACCACGTAGAGAAGAATGGTTAAAGTCTAATGTGCACCTAGTGATGCTAAGCACACTGCATGCTTCGGATGCTGGCTGTGGCCTATATTTTCCGCATGAATGACCACTTATAGAAGAATGGTTAAGTGAAAGTCCATTCCATCTGACGGACAAGTGCCTTAGCAACCATGTTGATGCTTTAGTGATTGCCGAAAAAACAAATGTTGCGAGATGGGGCATTATGTCTTTTGGACATATTCTTGTTTCACACATGTAACAGGAAACACGGCGATTTTTATGTTTGGTCTTAAATGACAATAGTGCCACTGCTTAAATCTTGACTTGTAAAAGTACATGTATTCACCATACATTGGAAGCCAAAATTATTTTTACTTTGAGGATTATAAATTTTATTCCGTCATTAGGGTTTTCATTCTAGGATTTTCTTTTTTTTCTATAGGAACTTTCTGTTTCCATAATTCGAATTTCTTTTCTTTTCATTTTCTATCCTGGAAAAATAAAATGTAAACAAAAGCATTTTTAAAATTGCATTTTGATGGATAGACAGAGAACAGAAAACAAATTAAGGAAATATGTTTCTGACCATTCACATAAAGTATCGAGAAGTTGAAATGGAAAACATGTTAAAGAGATACATGGTAATGTGTAATGAAATAAAGTTAGGAACACTAAGATTGTTGTGAACCTTCAAGATCAGATCGCTTGCTGCAATAATCTATATTGGTTTACTCGTAACCGACCTTTTAACAGACCAAAATTCAATTGACATGACTCATTAACCGACCGAATTTTCAATAACAATCAATATCTTCATTTATAAGACACGAAAAGATACAATATTTTGAGGTTAGAATCTTATGAGACCATTTCACACATCACAAACGATAACACAATCAATTCGTGTAAAATTACTGAAAAAAAACAACAGAAAATGATAAAATTATTATGTCGGAATATTGTGTACATATATATAAATTCGATTGAGTCAGACGCCTTCTTAAATTTCTTCTTTCCTTTAAATCCAATCAAAACGCAATTTTGTATATCAATGCAAAACGAGCAACCATTTTGTCAGACATATTTTGTTTTACAAATAAGATTCTATAAAAATGAAAATAATAAAAATGCAACTTACCTGTGGGTATTTTCTCGATAACATTTTATTAACAGTCTTTGACCAACTCGAGTAACAGACTTCTGGCGCATTTATCTCCATGCCACAGGTGAATTAACAGACTTTCGCTCGTTTGACCGTCTGGTGACCGTGTATATGTGTGTGTCTTCACTGGATAACTCGATTCCTTTTAGCATGCTAGTAAGAAGATCATGAGTACACACAGGTTTTAATATAAATAAGTTTATATTTTGCATGTTTGTTTTTTTAGTTGTGTCATTGTTAGATTTATTATTTTTTATTTGATATTCAGATTTTGTCTTTGCATCTCATAGTCATTTATGCATCTGTCGTTGTCGTTTGACGTCAAATGTTAAAGTATCATGCCTTTGAAAAAAAAAAGATTTTTATCTTACATTCTCTTTACGTTTCGTAACCCATATTTTGGTGAAACACAAACAAGCTAAAAATTTAAAAAAGGTTACATATAAATAAAAAAATCAACCTAGCATGAGCCACTTTTTCTTTCTTCTACTTGCAGGATGGTTAGTGGGCGTTCGAGCATTAAATGTTATCGGGATGATGTTTGGCAGTGGAGCTCTAGTGTTTATGGGACTGTACACCTTCTTAAACTCAGAAAAGCATGACAGAATTTTTAAAAGCTCGGCATTGACAAGCGCCATATTAGCAGGTTCGTATATAACTCAATTACTGACACAGTTTCTAAGCAGTTGCAGAGTAGTAATCTTCGTACAACATCGCCATGTAGGTTTAAAGAAAACTAAGTTTGATCACAACCAGGTTGATTATATTTCTCATAACACAAGCATCAACTTGCTTCTGAAATTTTGAGCTCTCAGAAAAATCACAAATGTTGACATGGCTTCTACGGCAGACTTCACTTTGATTATTTTAAAAATTAGATATCACTTGTCCTTCCCTTTATATTGTTCTATTTTCTTTAAACTTTCAAACATTTTTTTGTTATTCATCCCGACCTATTATTAACGTTGAACTAAAACGCCCCCGTGAACAAAGTTAAGTTGGATATTTCGTCGATCTTCCTTAACACCAGTCATTGTAAAGACACGCTGAGCTTTGCTTGGCTCGAAAATAAGTATTCGGGTCTTCAATTAGTCGATTTCATTGCCATAATCACCGTGAATTGTCAGCCTTAAAATAAAACATATCATAGGCTCGGCCAAAGATGCATACTTAGTACGGGTACATTGCAACTTACTCTTCTGGAGCATATGAGTCATTGGAGGGGGTAACTTCCATAATAGAGGTAAATATATCTGAGGCCCAATAGGATCTACTTTTTGGGGTGTTCAATGTATGAAAAGGGTGGAATTAAATTTCAATAGAAAAAAGATTGACTTTGTTTCCGCGTTTTGCCTCTTTTGTGACCCTAACCGTACATGCTTTCGGTAATGTTAACCATTTAAACTTTTATTTTGAAAGAACATCTTTAAAATATATCAAGTTTAAATTTAAATGCATTAATATATGAATGGGTGTCTATTTTAAGCAGGCGTATATATACCTGGGGTGGGTATATAATTTCTGGGCCGCACATTTGTACCCTAAAATACTTGGTGTTACCCCCCCCCCCCCCCCCCCCGTGACATGAGCTTGAATTCGTATTCATTGGCCGTGTGTCCCCCTTCCGTTCATTGGATCACCCTTCATGTTCATCTCCCGGAAATAGACGAAATCGCACTGCAAGGGAGTAAAGCAGTAACTTGCTAAAATAATCATTTGTTTTTTTGTTTTTTTTAATTTAAATTGTTTTTATGTTTATGACTTTCTTTCTACCTCTGTCATGTCTTTAAAATGTCAAGTTGTTACCGACTATTTATAACATGGTTGTCTCCCTTTTGATACACAACAAGTATAAATGATCTAGTATTATTTGTACTGAGATGATCTCCTCAATATTTCTATCATGTCTCCACAACTGTATTGGGTTTACCCAAGATTGCAAAGAAAAAAGGGGGCGCGATATATCGATCTAGCCTTAAACAAGTTGTAAATGTCTGACGGGTCTGCAAGTTGCTTAGGACGTTAAGTTTGTTTTACTTATTCATCCTGTCAAATTTAAAATCATTCATATCCATGGTTTCTGAGATAAGCTTGACGGGAATTTGCTCAGACGTTCGTGAGCAAAACTTTAAACTAAAAAAAAAGAATGAATGTGTCCATGGGACACGGATGCCTGGGGGGGGGCCGCTTGTCCAAAATAGAAAGAAGCATTTCTAAAGGTCTGAAAGTCGCTTAGGACACATAGATTGTCATGCTGAACCATCATACCAAGTCATTTTCTGTATGGTTTCTGAGACAAGCTTGACCGACATTTTACGTAAATTTCATCTCGACCCACATCCAAACAGGAGGTATAAAGCCAACATATCTCAAAGTCGCTAGGGACGTACAGTTTGTCACATTGAACAATCCTACCAAGTTTCAAATTATTCCCATATACAGTTTCTGAGAAAAGCTTGACAGAAATTCGTACGGACAGACATGAGTAAAATTCTATGCCCCTGACATGTCGTCACGGGGGCATAAAATCAAATTATTCTCATGTTCGGTTTCTGATAAAAGCTTTTTAATTACAGAAAATTTCACAAGTAGAATTCTGACGGTCGGAAAATTCGTCTTGACGGACGGACAGACGGACGTACGTACGTAAGGACATGTCGTCGCGGGAGCATAGCAAAACATACATACTGCTGGCTGTTTTCCATTGTGGATATTTAAAATATACGTTTATAATGTAGGTTGTGTCGCGTACACTTATTCCACATCTCATTTTCTTCTATACTTCAACCAAAAATTAATCAACAACGTAAATTAGCAAGAACTAAGGTGCTCAAGAAGACAATGTACGTAAGGCACGGACCATTTGATTTTCTGGGGGGGCCTGGGATTTTACCTTGAGCGGAGAATTTTTTTTCGCCCGCTTTGCAGGCCAGATTATTTTTTTTCACACACATATTAAGCAAGGAAATTTTGTTGGCAAGATTATTTTTTTTCAATTGGCAAGATTGAAACCAGATTATTTTTTTCAACCTAGGTGCTGGCCAGATTATTTTTTTTTTACAAAAATCAGGGCTGGGAAATTTTTATAAAAAAAAATCCCAGCCCCCCCCCAGAAAATCAAATGGTCCGTGCCTTACATACCCTGCACGTCGCGAATTGAGTTTGGACCAATTAAATCCGGTAAAGGACTAATAGGAAATCTATATGGTAAACAGTCTTGTCTGATAATCAGCAAAAATACAAGGACAATTAAATCATGCTATATATAAATATAATGTTCAGACTTCTTTAAAAATTGTAATGGATCCATGGGATCTCTCAGTTTGTGAATATGATCCAGGATTGATCACGATGGTGCGAAATCGAATACCCACCTATGTATCGAATATACATGTATCATGTGCATTGGAAATGTTTAAAGATACTAACTGTAGGAGGCTTTGTATTCTATTATGATTTCCAATGCATGTATCATATTCCATATTTTAAAAGATGTTGAACAAATGTACATGACTTATACTTGTGTTTCAATTTCACTCACAGTTGTACTTGGTAACTTACGTAAAAAGGGTAAATGGGTGCATGGTCTAGACCAAGCTCCGAAACCCAGCGGCTAACGACTACACTGCTACACGACGTTTGTCTTATAACATCTTTTAAAATATGGAATATGATACATGCATTGACATTGCTAGCACGAAAATTAAACTGTGCGAATGATGTACTTTTCTTCAATTGCATAGTCTATGGACAATAACATTTCAGTGCGAATTTAAAAGTGCACGATGAAAAATTCAGTCAGCATACCCTGAAAAAAAAAGACGGCGCAAATATGTTCTGGGAGTAAATCAAGACACAGATGCACACTTTTCCCCTCTTGAAAAAAAATATACACAGGTTTCAGATCGATCCTTATTGTTATTAGAGGCTACGAAAATAATACGTCTTTAAGCGACATGACTAGAAATTTCTCGTATTAAGAGCAATTGAAAGAGCAGCACGTATTCTTTTCAAAGTTATTTCAATCCGAGAATTACTTTTACGCAAATACCTCGTGTGTCTTCTACATACTGTACAAAACATATCGAAAAGTAAAGCAACAACTGGATAAGTAAGTTGGTGTTTTAGTATACGCTCGAGTAACACTTTTATATATAAATAACGCGATGAACACGATGACCGTGAAATGAAGATTTGATCATAAATTTTGAAGACCGATTATGGAGATTCGCTATGCCTATGCAATGCACTCATGGTGCATCACAAAGAGGTCTTTTACTTGCATGAACAGTGGCGTTATCCACACACATCGGCTCATTATATAAAGATAGCGTATAGGCATATGACCATATTATTACCTAACAAGCCATCGGTAAACAGTGCCATCCTGTTCAGCCGCCTAAGGTACGCAACTTGTTCGATCTGCACTTACACAACGTCAGGATCTCAAGATCCTTAGCGTTTCTAACGATAAACTGGGCTCTTCTGCTATGACCCTAATCACCTTCATGGAAATACACCGTGTCGTTTAAACTAGAAGTACACATGTACGCACGTGCATGTACGTAATTATTACTACCTTACTACCTATCATAAAAAGATTATCAGCGATACGTCGTTTGTTTCCGTCGTTTCTATATTTACAAAAGCTCTTTGCAATGTACATACTTTCACTTTTCACTCGGTGGCTATATTCTGATTCTCAATCTTCGGATTTCCATCAAGACAATATGGCCGCGACAAGTATAGATTATGTGTTCCGCTTCGGATGATATTTTAGTCAGTGTAGCATATATTGCGTAACTTTAGCGTATAAATGGATATTCGATTTTGGATTGCGAAAATTTACTTAATTGAATAAAGTTTTAAAGGACAAAAATATTAATCGGACACCAAAAATAAGTTAAATCATGCAAAAAAGTTGTACACAGCATCTTCGTATTTCATGCTTTTATGTGGCGGTGTTTTAAAGCAACAATGCGATTCAACTAGATCATGTAGCGTACATGGCGTAGTCACTTTATCAGGTTGTGCACATGTTTAAGCGTACTTTCTTATAAAATGTTGACTGCAAAATGTTAATTCATTGAAGATAGTTTATTATCACAGACAGAAATATAGGTCAATCAGACACACACAATTCAAGCATTTAATTGATTTTTAGAAAATGACAAATAGCCACATTGGGTCATTCGTCTGTCTTGATCTAGGTCATTTTAATAAGGATGAATAATTTTATCTATTTCTCACAAAGCTATTGCGGGATCCAGAAAAATAAACTTATTTGTCACAAGTTATTGGTTGTTCGAAAATGTTATCATTGCTTGATAATTTTGTCGATTCACCACACAGAGACCAAAGTCGCCACACTTACAAACATGTCAGAAAATAATTTTAACTGTGCGGAACCACAGGGGCTTGGATTATAGAGTAGGGGGTCGAATTTTTTTTTTTAAGTCAATAGAAATGACGAGAATCCAAGCCCCTGTGTGCGAAACATGGATTGCAACGTTCCTGTATAAGTTGCTTTAGTCTCTATCATAAAGGGAGGGACAATCTTTGAATAGGTGACAATCAAAAATATTTGAGCAGTGGCGGATCCGGGGGGGGGGGGGGGGGGGGGGTCCGAGGTTGGAATTTTCCTCCTTTCCGCCAAAAATTTCGCAAGTAACGAGTAGGTTTTCTGCAATTCATTCCTTTCAAAAAATTCTGGATCTGGCCCTGTTTGAGTTATAATATAATTTGTTGCTATTAGACGTTAAAACTTTAAAGGCATACATGTTCATTGCAAATTTTCATATAGAGATCTACATTGGGTTTTGAATAGGTGACAATCAAAAATATTTGAGCAGTGGCGGATCCGGGGGGGGGGGGGGGGGGGTCCGAGGTTGGAATTTTCCTCCTTTCCGCCAAAAATTTCGCAAGTAACGTGTAGGTTTTCTGCAAAATTTGTCGGAACCACCCCCTTTTCGTCATTCGTCCACAGCGGACTTTATGTGGACCAACCCCTTTAAAAAAATTCTGGATTTGGCCCTGTTTGAGTTATAATATAATTAATTGCTATTAGACGTAAAAAATTTAGAGGCATACATGTACATTGCAAATTTTCATAAAGAGATCTACATTGGGTTTAAACTTATTTCATATAATACTATATGCTTCAAAATCATAGGCTGATCTGACAAATGATAACCATTAAAGTAGACGATAAATAGATGTGGAATAATTGTACGTGACACAACCAACATAAAGAAACGGGAATTTTAAAATTCACAATGGAAAACAGCCAGCAGTCTTCAGCATGACCATAAGTCGCTGCTCGCCGTCTTGCATTGGCCCAAGACTAAAAATACAAAAAAAGGATGTGTCCAGTTTGCCTTTTGGTCACACTTAGAAAAAGTCAAAATAACAATGTACGATTTTTTTTTACATCTTTGCATGCTTGAAATGCAACTAAATGTTGAAAATAATAATATTATAAAACGAAAATTGTAAAAATTTCTAGGCAAAAAATATATGTTTGATTTTCGTCTTCGGTTTTCCCAGAATCCCGTTGGTAGCTTTTGTTCTCAGAATAATTTGAAGATTGAAACTTTTTTAAACTTAAACATTAAGCTGATTTATAAGTATAAACAACAGACTGTGACATCTTTGATCCAATGTAGACTTTTGTAGAGCTCGATGAGCTGAAGGTTTAAGCAAGCAACAGCTTTTCTCTATCTGCAATAGTTTCCTATGTCCGCCACTAACATAACCAATCTTTGATGCAGTTATTTTAAACTAAATAGGAGATAATAAACCTACATGTACAACGTACTGGATCTAAAAACAAATAATGTTTAGGATAAACGCTTACATGACTTAGATTCATATCTCATTCATATCTTAAAATGGCTTAATTTTAGATTGATTTTATAGTATGTGTACAACAAAGGCTACTTATAGAATTCAACAATAAACCTTAGCAGGACCTAGAAATAATAAAGTCTTTTTTATGTTACTAAAGCAGACCATTGCTTTTTGTGTCCATAGCGGCTTGCTAGGCAATATGTATTAGAGTCCACACTTGTTGAAATATAAAAAAAAATAATGATTTGTCTTATTTTTTTTTTATTTTAGGTGTCTTAATAATCATTGGAGCCATAGTGTACGGAGCGTCAGTAAACCAAGGAAAAGCGCCAATCCCATACGCCGTAAACGCTCGATATCTCCATGACTTCTCGTGGTCTTTCGCCTTGAGTATCATAGCCGCCATTTTGTTTATCATTAGTGGGGTTATAATGGGTTTTGCAAGAAAACCAAGAATGGTGTCATGATTAAATCGAACAGATTGATGTGATATATTAAATTTTTCAACATTCAACGACCTTGTTTTGTATAAATTTATTATACGGTATACTTTTTTGCTTAATATTTGTGACTGCTGTTGAAATAACAAAATGTAAAATAAATTTTTGATATATATATTTTGCTATAGATATTTATTGTGCATATTGTTAAGATCTTTCAGAAATAAAAAATAATAATGTTGCCATACAATTTTTAATGTGATATAATGCAAGCTATTTAAATCAGTTCCGAATCAAAGACTGAATGTAAATTGCACTTTAGCCGCACAAAATAACCATTGAAACTAAATTGAGATCAAAGAAATTCGATCATTAAGTTGTATTATGCCCGGTACAGATTAACTTCTTCCTAAAACCATTTTAATAAGCGATCTTAATATAACGAAACTGTAGGTAATGCTGCATATATTATTGAAGTATTTTGTGCGTCTATGCCTTGCTAAAACAGGAGCGGTGTTATAAGTAGGATAAAGGCGCGTCAATAGACCATTTAAAGACTCGTGATACTCTTAAGTCGTCATAATTGATTATATTTTTTACATCAGTCGATAGACGCTTCTGAGCTATTTGTCAATATCTTCGAGTGTTGTCAAGAGAGTGTCACTACTTTCTTGTTTTCCTTTTGTCTCAGGTTCTCTCTTGTTTAATTGAACTTCTTGTTGTGTGTTGAATGTATGCTTGGTATTGATTATCATTAGGGGAAGGCTGGGGGGCACATTTTAAAAGTGCCTGTCATAAGCCAGTAATCTTATGATTACTCAGAGCTTATGTTTGATTTCGTCAAAATTATGTTATTTGGTTTCTTTTTTTTTTGGGGGGGGGGGGCAAGAAGAAAAGAGGGTTTTTCAATGACACTTCAGGATTGGGATTGAATCATATGCAGTTTATTTATATAGTGTATCTGTCACATTTTAAGCTTGAACAGAATTTAAGGATACAAATAATGAAGTCAAATTGGGTGACTTTTACTATCAAACCATTATTTTTTCACATCTTATACACTATAATTCTATGTCTTCTCTGTCAACAACGCTTCGTTTGCTAGATGGATTCCTTAAATTTATCTTCCAGAGTTAGAGATTGAAGAAACCACTGAATCTACTTGCTTCACGTCTTTTAAGAATTTGCATCTCGAATTTGACTCGGGTGGTCATCTCAGTACAAACGTATACGACAAAAGAGACCATTTTAATTTTCAAATTATTAATTTTCTTTATCCGGAAAGTAGCATACCTACCTCACCAGCATATGGGGTGTATTTCCCAATTTATTCGATATGCGAGTGCTTGTACTTATTTTTCAGATTTTTTAACCCGACACCGTTGTCCCCGTGAAAAAAAAGCGGTGCCTTGTCAACCAAACAATTAACTTTAATATATAATTCTGCAGACAAATTTTATTCCATTCAGTCATTACATTACTTTGTCCTCATTAAACAAATATGTTTTTGTTATTTTCTCTCTAACCATAGCACATTTCGAATGAAGCGCGCTAGCTTTATGTTAAAATATGCTACCGGTTAACGGTTTTATAAAATAAATAAATAATCTTTATTTGCAAAATACACCCATATGGGTCAAAGCAAAAACAAAAACATGTAGAATACAAAACATATACATAAGACAACAGAGTATACAGTACATTAACATAAGGAGTTATAGTTTTAAGAACATTTTGACCAATGTGGACCCTATTTTCGTAGTACCAATGACTGCTTTATAAAGTCGCATACAATTTTGGAATCAGTTCTATATCGGGATTCAAAATTCGTTGCATGTGTATAATTTTATTATTTAAGTCGATGTTTTGAATTAAACATAGTTTGTCTTAATTGTTTGTTAATGTTAAAATACAGAAGAAAATGATATTCATCTTCAACAACTTCACATACAGAGCATAGTCTATTTTCTCTTTTAATATTTCTGTATCTTCCTAATTCTATATTTAATTTGTGGTCGCTGACTCGTAATTGTGTAATACGCCTATGAAACATCAAAATACAAAAAATCAATTCTTATAATTATATTTTATTTTTTGCTCACCTGGACCGAAGGTCCAGGTGAGCTATTATCATCACTTGGCGTCCGTCGTCGTCGTCGTCTGTCGTCCGTTAACAATTTTTCAAAAATCTTCTCCTCTGAAACTAATGAACAGAATTTAATAAAACTTTGTATGAATGATCCTTAGGGTTTCCTGCACCAACCTTGTGTTTCCATTTTTGATCCGTCAAAAAATATGGCCACCGTTACTAAAAATATACCAGGGGGGGGGTAGACTACTGTTTTTGCCTTTTAAATCAAAAAGTATAAGAGATAGATGAAATCTGATGCCACCCTACTGCTTCAGCATCAACAGTTCTACAAAAGTCTCCATTTGGTTGAAGTTGTCAGATGATCCCTTATAGGGGTTACAGCCCCTGAAAGGTGAAAAATAGCGTTTTTAAATGGTTTTGGCATATAGAATGAAAACTATTGCAGATAGAGAAAAGCTGTTGCTTGCTTAAATGTTCGGATACTTTAGCTCTACAAAAGTCTCCATAGGGTCGATATTGTCAGATGACCCCTTATAGGGGTTACAGCCCCTGAAAGGTGAAAAATAGCGTTTTTAAATGGTTTTGGCATATAGAATGAAAACTATTGCAGATATTGAAAAGCTGTTGATTGCTTAAATGTTCAGCTAATTAAGCTCTACAAAAGTCTCCATAGGGTCAAAGTTGTAAGATGACCCTTCATAGGGGTTACAGCCCCTTAAAGACGAAATAGTGTTTTGGCCTATAGAATGAAAACTATTGCAGATAGAGAAAAGCTGTTGCTTGCTTAAATGTTCAGCTCATTAAGCTCTACAAAAGTCTTCATAGGGTCAAAGTTGTCAGATGACCCCTTATTGGGATTACAGCCCCTAAATTAACATGTTTTCATGTTTTTGGCTCATATAATGAAAACTATAGCAGATTAAGAGAAGAAAACTATAGCAGATTAAGAGAAGCGGTTGCTTGCTCAAATGTTCAGTTCATTAAGCTCTTAACTAAAGTCGCTATAGAGTCAATGAAAGTGTTCAGACGGCCCTTCAAATAACATTTTGCACGTTTTTGGCCTACAGAATGAAAACTTTTGCTGAAAGAGAATCTACAAAGTTCTTCATAGGGTTGACATCGAGACCAGGTGAGCGATTCATGCTCCTGGGAGCCTCTTGTTTTTTTATTGTTTCTGATTTTTTGTTTGTTTGGTGGTGTATGTTTGTGTATTTTTTATTTGCACATTAATTTCCAAATTTTGGGAATGTACCTGGATAAGAAAAAAAAATAGTTGTGCGTATAGTAAGGTCATGGCCCGGCTACGGTCACGTGAAACAAGTGACATTTCATCGAGGTATGAAAGACGATTCAAGGTGTCAATATACCAATGGAACTACTGCATTTTAATTATATGCACGTTAAATGTAGTTATAACAAAATGAACAGTTCTGTTGACCTCACCTTGGTACTTTCTGTTTTGAACTTTTGCTTAACAACTTAAAGACACAGTTTACTTATTTCCAAAATTTGACAACGTTTGGCTATTTCTTTAAAAATTGATAATTTCATCTGTTTGGTAATTGTTGTAATATTTTTTGCTTCTGTTTTTTGTTTTATCAAATCTAATATTCTACCGGTTTTCCAAGGTTTTTACTCCTAGCGTGTCTGATGAAGGTAAATCCAGAAAAGCGCTTCACACGCAGTGAAATTTTGCATTGTACATTTATCAAAATCATTTCAATAAGTGGATCGTGTCTTCTGGCACATATTCCATATTCTTTCGTATTTAATATTATTTCAGAGTTTGGCTTTAGTGCATTGTGGAGGTCGTAGAAAGCTTCCCCGTGCTTCAGTTGTATGCTCTAATATATTTTCGAGTACTGGAATGTGTGTTGGAAAGACACAGTTTACTTATTTCCAAAATTTGACAACGTTTGGCTATTTCTTTAAAAATTGATAAATTCATCTGTTTGGTCATTGTTGTAATATATTTTTGCTTTTGTTTTTGTTTTATCAAATCTAATATTCTACCGGTTTTCCAAGGTTTTTACTCCTAGCGTGTCTGACAATGTCTGATGAAGGTAAATCCAGAAAAGCGCTTCACACGCAGTGAAAGTTTGCATTGTACATTTATCAAAATCATTTCAATATGTGGATCGTGTCTCTCTGGCAAATATTCCATATTCTTTCGTATTTAATATTATTTCAGAGTTTGGCTTTAGTGCATTGTGGAGGTCGTAGAAAGCTTCCCCGTGCTTCAGTTGTATGCTCTTATATATTTTCGAGTACTGGAATGTGTGTTGGAAAGACACAGTTTACTTATTTCCAAAATTTGACAACGTTTGGCTATTTCTTTAAAAATTGATAAATTCATCTGTTTGGTAATTGTTGTAATATTTTTTTGCTTCTGTTTTTGTTTTATCAAATCTAATATTCTACCGGTTTTCCAAGGTTTTTACTCCTAGCGTGTCTGACAATGTCTGATGAAGGTAAATCCAGAAAAGAGCTTCACACGCAGTGGAATTTTGAATTGTACATTTATCAAAATCATTTCAATATGTGGATCGTGTCTTTCTGGCACATATTCCAAATTCTTTCGTATTTAATATTATTTCAGAGTTTGGCTTTAGTGCCGTGTGGAGGTCGTAGAAAGCTTCCCCGTGCTTCAGTTGTATGCTCTTATATATTTTCGAGTACTGGAATGTGTGTTGGAAAGACACAGTTTACTTATTTCAAAAATTTGACAACGTTTGGCTATTTCTTTAAAAAATGATAAATTCATCTGTTTGGTAATTGTTGTAATATTTTTTTGCTTCTGTTTTTGTTTTATCAAATCTAATATTCTACCGGTTTTCCAAGGTTTTTACTCCTAGCGTGTCTGATGAAGGTAAATCCAGAAAAGCGCTTCACACGCAGTGAAATTTTGCATTGTACATTTATCAAAATCATTTCAATAAGTGGATCGTGTCTTTCTGGCACATATTCCATATTCTTTCGTATTTAATATTATTTCAGAGTTTGGCTTTAGTGCCGTGTGGAGGTCGTAGAAAGCTTCCCCGTGCTTCAGTTGTATGCTCTAATATATTTTCGAGTACTGGAATGTGTGTTGGAAAGACACAGTTTATTTATTTCCAAAATTTGACAACGTTTGGCTATTTCTTTAAAAATTGATAAATTCATCTGTTTGGTAGTTGTTGTAATATTTTTTTGCTTCTGTTTTTGTTTTATCAAATCTAATATTCTACCGGTTTTCCAAGGTTTTTACTCCTAGCGTGTCTGATGAAGGTAAATCCAGAAATGCGCTTCACACGCAATGAAATTTTACATTGTACATTTATCAAAATCATTTTAATATGTGGATCGTGTCTTTCTGGCACATATTCCATATTCTTTCGTACTTAATATTAATATGCTGAGGGACCAGAGGTTTCCGAGGATAATCACAAGCCTGCTAATCGGGCATGATATGTTACACATTTCACTTCTTTGTGTATGTTATCGACATTTCCAGATTACCGCTTCAGCACATTATTTTTCTCCTTCGCTGCCTTTTTTGCCGGATTCCTAATTCGAATTTATTGTGAAAAGTATTGGTCTTTCTTAAAGTTTTCGGCATTTCAATTTTTGATGCAAAAACAACGAAAATAAAAGTTTTATTTACACTTTCTTTGAACTCTTAATTTTTTTCATTCTGTATTTGCGCAGAGATTTACCATGTTATTCTCTTTATGACATGTTATTAACGTAGACAAATTATATTTTATTAGTATTTCTTTCTTAATAAGCCTCCTTCTCATGTCATTTTTACAAAGATTGATACGGGATTTGCTCAATACTTGTTCGTGCTTTATGGTAATAAAATTTTTTTGAGTTGAACATCAATGGTGATAAAAGTTTATTTTTCCAGCAGTTTGTTTTTGGGGTCAAAATAATTCAGGATTGAGAGTAAAATATATAAATGATTGTGTAAGTTTCATTTTGAAACAGTTAATGTAGAGTGACTGCACTTTGAGTCGTACACTTTTAGTTTATTTCATAATTATTTTTTACGGGAAAATGATAATTATAGAAAATAATGAGATGTGGAATAAGTGTACGCGACACAGCCCATAATTAAACGGCAATCTAGAAAAACCACAATGGACAACCGCCAGCAGCCTTCAACGAGGCTATTTGGCACTGCTCGCGGTTCTGCAATTGGCCCATGGTCTAAATAAAATGCATATAATTCAAATCCAGCGCTGAAAAACCCCCTTCTTAAACAAGGAACAGAAAAAATCAAAAAAACAAGCACAAACGAAAGCTTTGTCAAAGATTCCTGGCTTAGGACAAACACATGTAATATGTAGCGGGATTAAACTAGTTTTTTGGGCCCAACCTTCCCCCTAACAATATTTCTAGACAAAGTACAAAAACAAAACACACAATAAAAATCAAATCGATCAAAGTCCAATTCCACTAGAGAGAACCTAGGACAAAACACAAGAACAAACAAAAGGACGGTTAAGGAACTCTCCATAGAACACTCGCGGTTACTGACAGCTAGCTGAGAATCATCAATCGACTGATTTTAAAAAAATCAAACGTATCGATTTTAAATCCGACACAACACTTCAAACAATAATGATTTAGTGAAGTGTCATCATACAAAACCGACTCGCTTGATCGCTATAATGCTTAAAAATGACAATAGTAAAAACGTTTATGGAAGTTTTAAAGCAAGTATCAAGTTATCAATATTTCTGCCAAAAACACTAAATTCAAAGATTTAACCAAGATATTCAATTCATATCCTTTCCGTAATAAATTTTGAAGCCAATTTTTCATTTCTTATGGATTGCTTTTAAATTTGTGAGCTTTATAAAAAACATTACCATAAAATTCAGGATGTGATATTCCTTTCACTATAAGAAAACGACGTGTACAATTAAATTTTTCAATAAGAGATCGATACTTGTAGAAGAATTAAGAAAAAGATTTTACTAATTTCTGGTATCGATAACCTTGTTTTAATAATTTTTCAGTAATAAAACGGTTTTTATTATTAAAATACCACAGCAGATCCGACCATTTCTTACTAACTGTGAAATGTAAACCCCGTGTGACGCAATAAACGTATGACGTAAATAAACATATTTTTATGTATCATATCATTCATGTATTTTAACACAGTTTAAGTCGCCTTTTTTTAGTTGAAGAAATTTTTATTCAAAATTTAAAATCGAAGTCTAATTAATCCGATGAATTTCAAACTTGACTTTTCTTAAACGTCAATTACATGTAGTATGCACATATGCTAATATACAAACAATATACAGTACCTATTGAAAACTCAATAAAACAATCTGTCAAACACAACTCTTAAAATATATTTTTTTGAAATAATTCTTTGAAAATTACAATTATATTTTGAGTGAATTCCAACAGTTACACCCTTTATCGACATAAAGAAGGAAAACAAAAACACCTTCAGGCGTGTCTTCTTGTGTAAGATTACATATAATTAAAACAGTATTATTGCAGCAGAGCCTAGCTTGTCGTAAGAGGCGACTAAGGGTCTTGGTTTTCTGACGTCGGGTCAGTGCTCAGCCCACAGAGCGACCAATAATGTACCCTAGGTGGCTGAATAGGGTGGCCCTCGGCCGTGGGGATTGTCAGGTCTATAATACGGAAACCCTGACCGCTGACCATGTGAAGAGTGCCACGCTTCATGCACACAAAAGACCCCTTTGTGGACCGCCATATAGTGCACCACATAGGCTAAATATTCCGCCCTTACCCACTTCTCCCCTTTCCCTGTGGTTCTTAAAATTTACCGTTCCTTTGTTTCCCCACCCTATTCCCATATTTCATTTATCATCATCATTTCATGTTCATTTTATCATCCTTTTCATGTTCATCACATGTAAATAACCTTTATAGCGTTGCCCGGGCGTAAAACATCAACCCACTCACTCATTTAAATAAAAAAAATTTCAATCATGATTTCAGTGTAAATGTTATAGATTTAAATTTGCGAGTTTTTAGGATGGCCGAAATGCTGCGTTAGTGCATCATGTATGCATACTGATAAATACAGTGAAACGATGTTATCCGGTTTAATTCTGGAAACTAAACAGTTAAAAAATGTCTTTCACTCCATATACAATTCGGTAAAAAGTGAACAGAAATTTCATCAAAACTTTCAGCAATTTCCCGCGCTTGAGTAACCTTCAAATAATAATTTGTAACGTTTTTTTTACCTTTAAAAGACCATAACCCCTACAAGGAGTCATGTGACAACTTTCAACCAATTTAGACTTTTGTAGAGCACTATGAACTGTAGGTGAAAGTAAGCAACGGCTTTTTCTTAATCTTCAATAGTTTTCATTCCATGGGGCCAAAATATGAAAACAAACAACGCTTTGGACCTTCAAAGGGCCATAACCCCAATAAGGAGAAAAGGTCATCTGACAACTTTGACAAAATTGATACTTTTTTAATAGGTAAATAAGCTAAAAGTTTAAGGAAGCAACAGCTTTATGTGCAATGGTTTTCATTCCGTAGGGCAAATATAAGAATTTTACACAATATTTGACATTTAAAGGACCATAACCTTTAAAAAGAGTCATCTGACCACTTTGACTCAATAAAGACTTTTGTAGAGCTTAATTAGCTGAACCAGTGCGGGTTCCGGGTGGCTAATATGACCACAGCATTGCTAAGCTCATCGGTAAAAGTGCAGTAAAGAGCGCTAAGAAACCTGACATCGGGTCAGGCTGCTTAGTCCATAAAGAGAACGGGGTGTGTGCCCCTGGTGGTTGAATGGCCCTTGGGGCAGCACTGTTATAATGAATGCTAGGGTCGTCAAATTGTAATGCAGAAAATCTGACCGTAAACCATAGTGGGTCAACTTGCATGGGGAGTGCCACGCTTCATGCACGTAAAAGATCCCTTTGAAGACCGCCAACTAGTGCACCACATAGGCTATATTGTCCATCCCTACCAACCTCTTCCCTTTTCCTGTGGTCTTCAAAATTTATTGTTCCTTTGTTTCCAATCACTCCCAATATTTCAATATCATTATTATTTCATGTTAATTTTATCACCATTCCTTTAGATAACCTATTTAGCGTTGGAAGGGCACAAACACCAACTCATCCACTCACTCACTTAATTGGCTGAAGGTTTAAGCAAGCAACATTTTTTTTTTCTTTATGCAATGGTTTTCATTCTATAGGACAAAAAAAAGAAAGAACGCTTTTTTTGGCTTTCCAAGGGTCATAACACCTATAAGGGATAATCTGACAACTTCAAACAAATTAATACTTTTGTACAGCTTTTGATCCTAAAGAGCCTAAGATCCTTCAGATTCTTTCTATCTGCCCATGCTGTTATAGTTGCTGAGAAATAAGCCATTTTAAGTAATTTTATCATATGTTCTATTTTTTTGTTACCGTGGCGATGTTTTTAATCGAATCATTTTAAAATGAGTATCTTTTATTGCCAACACGTCGTTTATCATTCCTGCAAAGTTTCAGTTAAATTGGTACAGTGGTTTCAGTGAAGATTTTTAAAATTGTATACAGACGACAACGGACGAAAGGTGATGGCATAAACTCACATGGCCTTTGGCCACACAAGTTAAAAATTTAACAAACTTACGTTTTTCAAAAATATATTGAGCATATGAAAACGCGCTCAAATCTTTATTTTTGAAAAGTGTTCGATTCCACGTACTGTCACTCTAGTTTGCTTTTCGTGTAGAAAATAATTTGACTAGTGATCAATGTAAAGAAAGGTTATAACGTGATTAAAGATACTAAGAAAAAAGACAAAACAAGTTAGGTGAACTCAAGCTGTTGCTCACAAGGGTAATGCATACCATACCAGTGAAGTAACCATCGCCGGGAACCATCGTTTAATTGAGTTGGGTCAATTAAATTCCGTAAAGAACTGGCGGTCAAGGCTATATGGTTAACAACCTTATAAGAGAGATACTCAGCAATTAACAAGAACAAATTATGCTATTATTAAATCTAATGTTCTTAAAAATTGTAATGGATATCTCATATTGTGTATTAAATTATAAGATTAATGACAATGGTGCGAAATCGAATACCCATCTATACATATTGAATTTATAACAAATATATTTAGATACAAGCAGTAGGAGGAGGCTTTGTATTATATTATTTATATCAATGCACATATCATGTTTAAGACAATAAAAGATACTTAGATGTAGAACAAATGTACGTGGCTTACTTGATATCCAGTTACATGTATATGTTATAAGTATAGCAAAAGAATGAGAATAAGTGTACGCGACGCAAGTCGCATAACAAGCGGCAATTTAAAAAAAAACACATTGATAACCACCAGCAGCCTTCAATGAGGCAAGTAGGCACTGCTCGTGGTTCTGCAATTGGCCCATGGTCTGAATAAAATGCATATAATTTAAATCCAGTCCCGAAATAGTCACAGATAGACCCCACTTTTAAACAAGAATGAGAATACATTTTAAAAAAGTACAAACAAAAGTTCATTCAAAGATTCCTGGCTAAAGGCAGGTTCATATAAAATGTGGCGGGGAAAAACTATGTTTTTTTGGCCCTATCGTCCTCCTTTTAATAATCCAAGAAAAAGCACAAAATACAAAAGATCAAAGTACTATTCCACTAGAGAGAACCTTAGACAAAAGACAACAAGAACAAACAAACGGACGACAGAGGAACCCTCAATAGAACACTCGCTGTAACTGACAGCTAGCTGAGAATCATCCATCGACTGATGTAAAAGGGATAATGATATGTTATGACGGCAATGGTTTTCTTTTAATTGAATAATTTTTCATCTTCAATATACAAACTTCAAGTGTGATGCACTTATGGCGTTTCAAAAATGAGTCTTTATGTGCATTAAATGTGACACTATCCGCACACATTAGCCAATTATAGACAGCGTTCAGGCCTAATCTTATTATAACCCAACAAGTCCTAGTTAACGAGTGCCATCTTATTTAGTCATCTTAGATAAAGGTAACAACAATACCAAACTTGGATGATCAATCTCATATATCCAAGAAACAAAAGACAAAACAAGGCAACGATAACCAGAGAGATGAAGATCTCAATGGTCCTGACTTGGTACAGTAATTTAAAAAAATGGTGGGTTGAACAATGATATACAACTTGTTCACTCGGCACTAGTCCAACGTAGTATCAAGACCTTTAGCCACTGGGTTCATCTGCTATCATAATCGCCATCCGAGACGCACCTCGGGTAGTTTAAAAGTACACAGGCATGACATGTATGTTTTTGGAATATTTTAAAGTGAAATGATTTGTTTTTTGTTTTTAAAATCGTAGGGTTGATGTGAACAAGGCATCTCCAGATCCTTAATCGCATGTAACGAAAAGCTGAGCTCTTCTGCTATCCTAGATTCGCCATCATGTACATGCAACAGGTTAATAATTTGTCTATATTTTTTTCATTTTCATTGGCACCAAAGTGACAATTAGTGAACTAAGGGAAATCGTCGATTCCATATTTATATCTCTAATTTTGACGTTAACGTACCGTGCCTGACTTACAATTTCTCAACCTATAAGTGCGACCTTTTGTTAACCGTGATATTTGTTACATTTAAAGACCATAATCACTAGCTTAATTGAATTTTTGACACGCAAATTTTTAAAGTTCTAATTAAGGTAAAAATTCAAAAATGACGTAACGTCATTTTCAAATCCGCCTTCAACACGCAAATTTGACAGAAAACCCCGTTTATCGCCCAATCTTTATATTAAAAATTAAATTAAACAAAATGTGTTTCGAAAAAATCTTGTCCTGTGCGGGGCCCGGGTGGCGAAAAGGTCCGCAGCAGAGCCTAGCTTGTCGTAAGAGGCGACTAAGGGTCTTGGGATTCTGACGTCGGGTCAGTGCTCAGCCCACAGAGCGACCAAGTGTGTAACCTAGGTGGCTGAATAGGGTAGCCCTCGTCCGCGGGGGTTGTCAGGTCTATAATACGGAAACCCTGACCGCTGACCAAAGTGGGCCAACGTGTTTGGAGAATGTCACGCTTCATGCACGTAAAAGACCCCTTTGTGGACCGCCAAGTAGTGCACCACATAGGTTAAATTTTCCGCCCCTACCCACCTCTCCCCTTTTTCTGTGGTTTTTCAAAATTTACCGGTCCTTTGTGTCCCCAACCCCCCATATTTCATTTATCATCATCATTTTATGTTCTTTGTATCATCCTTTTCATGTTCATCGCCTGTAAATAACCTATATAGCGTTGCACGGGCGTAAAACACCAACTCACTCACTCACGAAAAAATCTTAAAAGAAAACCGATGTAACGTTTCTTTTTTTGCCTAGTATATATATCAACTTTTTTAGACATTTGCTAAACGGTATACTTTAGATGTGACTGCTGTGAAATAACAGAATGTAAATTATGAAATGTATTTTGATATATATTTCTGCTGTTTATATTTGTCGTGCATATTGTTGAGATCTTTCAGAAAAAAATGCGAACATAACTTGAGATCAAAGAATTTTGACCATCAAACTGTTTTTATGCCAGTTACTGATTAACTGTTTTCCAATGATAATTTCAAATGAGGAATCTTGATATAACGGACTTGTGGATAATGGTGAATATGATTGCACAGTTTTGTGTGTCTATGCCTTAAAATATGTCGATATTCAAAATTTAGTAGATTTGAGTGGGTATTAACTCTGTACACTGCGTTACTTAACTTAGTTCACAAGGCGTACATTGTTTTTGTTTTAATTTCACGCCAGTATGTTATTATATTTGCACTGGTTACATGCAGAAGATAGATTCCAGCAGATTCCCTATTAAATTGACCGCCCAACGCATTATATTTTTCCTCACATTGGCACAATAGTGAACCAATTCAGGAATCCCATACGCCGTTAACGCTCATTACCTCCTTCGCCTTGAGAATCATAGCCACTATTTTGCTTATCATTATTGGGGTTATTATGGGTTTTGCAAGAAAGCCAAGAATTAACCAAAAGGCGTAACACCCTTACACACACTTATTTTGAATTAATGCTTAAATCAAACAAACGATGGAATGGAAATATGCGACCAATATTTTTAGGTAATTAAAGATATTTACTTTGACATAAATATGTAAAAGTCATGAAATGTTTAAATCCTATTTTTTGTGGTTTTAAAAATATATCGATTCAAATGTTGCCAATTAGAGGTTACTCCTTGAAACATGCATATGAACAGCGTAACGAAATGAACAGTTTTGCTCACACCAAACTTCGTACTTTCTGTTTTGAAACTTTTGGTCAACAACCACTGCTGGTGAACCAGGGGTCCCGGAGGGTAAGTCAGACCCCTGACACGCATTTTACCAATTTGTATATGTTGTTGACATTTCCCGATAATTGTCACGTTACAACACAAGGTTCTTCTCTTTGTAATGTACATGGTCGACATTCGCGTTTCTGGATTACTGGTTCGAATTTATTCAGAATAATATTGGTCTATGTTTTAGTTTTCGGCATTCCTATTGCTTTGATGCGAATGCTGATCAGTGGTAACCCCTGAAAAGAACGAAATTAATTGTTTTGTCTTCTTTTACCGGATTTGATTCACTGAATGGGAAATAAGCAGCAAGACGGGTGTGCTATAGCAGACTGCTTACTCTTCCGGAGCACATGAGTTCACTCTTGTTACGACATGAGTTCGCGTATTTGATTTTCGTTCGGTTGATTTTTTGTTTTGTGTTTCTTCGTGTTAACCGGTGTTGTCGTTGCCCTTTCGGACTTTTGAAACTCGAATGCCCCATTGGTGCCTCTTTGCTTCTTATTTACATTCTCATGTACTTGTACATGAGATTACTTCTCATTTGTACACATTGTTTTTAACCACTAACTAAATTTATGTTAATTCTAAAACCTAAGGTTTAACTCCCTCAATCGTAGTTATGCCCTAAGCTAAATATGTTTGGATTGCGTTTGGTTTTATGCATTTTGAACATCTTTTGAATTCTGGATTTCCTATATTTGGGTTCTAGTGCTGCTGATGAGGAATGACAATACAGCTCATAAAAACTAATTGCAGTTGGAGTTAACATGTGTATTGTGGTCTCATGTTCATTGACTCCATATCCTTTCATATATTATTCATATTCCAAAGATATTATATTCCTTAAAAGTTTTAATCTAATTATGCAGAAAATTTTACATAACTGATCATGACCTGTTTTTAACCAATACGTTTTTCTTCTCCAAATAAGCCCATCCTCATGTTTTTTAACAACGATAGAAGCAGATAAAGTTTAACTGTGTTATTAATATGGCATTAGCCTACTAGTTCGTGCTACAGTTATAAAGATTTTTCAGTAAAACACCAATGGTTTTATAAGTTTATTTTTTACAGCAATTTGTTTTTTGAGTCAAAATAATTAAGATTTTCAGTAAGATATCAATGGTTGTATAAGTTTTATTTTTCACAGTTACTGTAGTTTGCTTTCCATGAAGACAATAAAGTTGACCAGTGATCAATGTTTTATAAAGGTAACAGAACAATTATCAAACAGTAATTTTATAACTATACAAATACCAAAACGGGTCTAAAAGCAAGTAATTCGGTATTGATGCATATGTTTATTTCAAGGAGTATCCTCTCATCAGCAGCATTTGAATCAAAACTCTGGAAGGTCAAAAACCAAAAGTATTAAATGACATGTACTCAAAACCCAAAAAAGTTCGAACAGGAAAGCCAAACCCAGCACCGAGAATATTGACAATGTGCAGTACAAGGGAAAAAATACTGTAGTTTAAAACAATTTGAATTTAATAATTGGAAATTTCACCGACAAAAAGGTTTTAAAATATATTGGTAAATTGTGTCAAGACAAGAAAGAAGAAAAATGTAACGGGGAAATTAAATATCACAACGGTCCTCACCTTGTACATGAATTTTCAAACCAAATTATATGACCCAAACCTCTAAAACAAAATGCCGTTATTTGTTATTTTCTACCTCTTTTATCTGTTTGTTAACGTCACAAATTTAACTCGATAGAAGCAAAACGGTACCAATGGGGCATCCGATTGTCAAAAGTCCTAAAAAGAGCAAAGTACCAGTACACACGATAACAACACGAAGAAACCGTAAACACAAAAACAACTGCACAACAATCAGCAACGCACGAACTCAAGTCTTAACGAGAGTGAACTTAGATGCTCTGGAAGAGAGAGCAGTTCATCAGATTAAGATTCAAAATATCTTTACCTTGAGAATACATATATAAATATTTTGTATGTTTCTTTGACAGTCCTAGGAACACGCATTCAAATTGATAGATTTTACTACTACAGAAGAAAGGCGCTTTGAGGCCAACAATTTTTCTTGTAGCCGTAAACCCAGCCAAAATATTTGCATCTTGTCGATACTTATTTTATATTGTACATATAATAATTGAGCTATTCTTGTGCTACTGCGGGCCATTTTCGAGCATAATTTCCATAAATATCATAACTGCGGAAGTCTAGTGATGATCATAGCTTACAGTGTCATGGTTTTTTTAAGCTTCAGCCAACTGCCTCCCATCCCTGTATGAAAAATATTTCCATTTAATAAATGTTCTAAAGTTAAATATATTGTAGATTTCAGGAATATTGAAAAGTCGCTTCAATCTGACGTCTTGTCTTGTTTGACGTTTTCTTCTTCATTTTTGGTGAAGATGTCATTTGTGTCTATATGGTTTGTTTCCGCTTCAATTTTGCTGGTTTTATTTAGTTTTAGAGTGTGGATGGATATGAATGTAAATCTTTTAGTCGAAAAAAAACGTATAAATTATAAAAAATCTGTCAAAGTCAAAAATGGCCGGATTTCGTTAAACAGGAAGTAGGTGAGCACCAGATCTAAAATCGAATCCCACGTTATGGGACCCCACCCTGATGCTGTAAACCAAATATTAAGTAGCTGTGATTAGTAGTTGCTGAGAAAATCGTACGAAAATTTTCCCCGCTCGCACGCCGCCCGCCGGCCGCTTCCCAGACATTCACCATTTCATAACCCTTATTTTTCACTCCGGTCAAAAATAATAATGAGAAAATGAAATGGTTGTGTGAATAGAGAGGACAAGTTGACACCACTTGGTGAGTAATGCATTGAAAAAACAACAAATACTATTGTCAACTTTGATGATTGCTTTTCGGTTGTTTGAATTTACAGAAATATGTTAAAATCGCATTAGAAAAATGTAATTCGACCAATCCGAAGGCTCGATACCAAACTATAAAAGGAGGTAATCCATGTCATGGAATTACCTATGGGTAATGAACGAGTAAGCGAGAGAGAAAAAAAACAAACTGCACGATGTCTTAAATAAATCCAAATTAATAAAAACATAGGAAGAAAATAAGCCTGTCTTAGTTATTTTTCTTTCGGACGTGAAACACAATCAGTGGAATAACGATACACCTAACAGGTTTGGGTTGTAAATATAAATCCATTTCATATCAGGGCTGAGCAGACAGAAAATGATTTTTTTGGATGAAAAAATGTTTACGAAGCTGTACTCAATATAATGTGTGACTTCCTCTATATGGATGATTTTAAATCTCTTGGCAATTGAAGTACCTGTTAGGTCTTCAACGAAACATCTTCTTTTGGACATTTTGAAAAGATTTAGCCTTTGTTCCGTAATAGCATTCATGTGATTTTAAAAAAATAATAATAAAATATAAAACGATAAATATTTAAAAACAAGCTAAGCGTTTTTTTTTCAACTCACTCGGAGAGATAATTGACAGGAAAATTTGCTTAGATAATTTGAAAAGTCGTATGATGACTTTTTAGATGAAAAATTGTTTACAAAGTTGTACTCAATATAACAGAATATAAATAATGTGTGACTTCCCCTATATGGACGATGATTTTAAATCTCTTGGCAATTAAAGTACCTGTTGGGCCTTCAACGAAACATCTTCTTTTGGACATTTTGAAAAGATTTAGCCTTTGTTCCGTAATAGCATTTACGTGATTAGAAAAAATAATAAAGAATAAAACGATTAATATTTAAAAAGAAGCTATGCGTTTTTTTAAATTCATTCAGAGAGATAATTGACAGGAAAATTTGCTTAGATATTTTTAAAAGTCGTATGGTGACTCCATATTTAAATTTCAGATATCCAAAGTATGTCCTTTAAGTGTTATTTAAACAAGTATGAACAAAGTTCTATGTAGGAGAATAAATACAAATATTATCTTGGAAAATGAGGCACAACTTTCTGAAAAAAAAGCATTGTAATATTTTAATGCAAACGCCTATCGTCTGGAAAGAATCTCATTGTAATTGTTCTGACTTAAACTGATATTTCATTGACTGGACATTATTTTTTTTAAACAAACCAATTTATCAAGTAATTTTGCAAGTTGGAACCTAGTCTTATCTACACTTAAAAAAATGATCATAGCACCAGTTATATTTACTATGTAATGTTATATACGTAATGGATTTGAAATCAGTTTCTATCGTGATGTATGTGCATGAAAAAATGTTATATTTACCGAGTCGTAGGCAATGTAATTTTAAAAATGTCACGATAAAACTCGACCCCAAAGTAGTTATAGGCCCATCAATTTTTTTTATACAATACCATAACAGGTATAAAAACAATTAATTTAGTTATGCTGTATATGCGTATTTAAAGGAGTAACCTCTCATCAGCAGCTTTTGAATCAACACATTGTAAAGTCATAAACCAAAACTTTTGAAAGAAAAGTATGTAAATCCAAAATTTCGAACAGGGAAGCCAAATCTAGCACCGAGAATATCGACAATGTGTTGTACAAATGTATAAGGAAGTGAAAGAAAACTGGTGTTTTAAGCAATTTTGAATATATCAACCGGAAACATATATGAAAAAATATAAAATACTTATTGATAAAAACGTGTCAGACAAGTCAAATGAGGAGAACGGGGAAATCTTGACCACAAGCAGCGGTTATCGACCCAGTTATTTCAACAACAAAAAATACTAAAACGGGTATAAAAACTATTTATTTGGTTATGCTGTATATCGTTACTTCAAGGAGTAACCTCTCATCAGCAAGCATTTGAATCAATGTAGTTATTTAGTTATTGCATTTGAAACAAAACATTGGAAGGTCAAAAGCCAAAAGTTTCAATTGAAAAGTACTTAAAGGCAAAAGGTTCAAACAGGGAAGCCAAATCTAGCACCGATGCTATCGACAATGTGCAGTTCATTGAAAGAAACATGGCGTTTTAAACAATTTTGAAATTAACAATCGGAAATTTTAATAAAAAACATATAAACTAGAGGCTCCCAGGAGCCTAAATCGCTCACCTGATCTCTTATGCCAAAGTTTGAATAAATTTCACAAACTTTCAAGTATACAAAGTTGCAAAACAATCCTTTCAGTGGTTTCAGAGAAGATTTTTGGAAATCAGTTTAATTTAATAGAAAAAACAGTTAAAGGGCAATAACTACTGTAAGGACCTTTTGATGCTGAACAAGAAAATTTGCTTCCGATTTTCTTTTATCTCTTTTACTTTTTGAGTTATAAGCCAAAAACAATGGTTTGACCTCCCTGTTCTATTTTTAGCAACGGCGGCCATGTTGTTTGGTCGACATGTATATAATTCACAAACTTGGTAGAGAACATCCTAAAGATCATGTATACAAAGTATCAATGCAATCCCTTCAGTGGTTTTAGAGAAGAAGATTTTTGAAAATCAGTGTAAATTAATGGAAAAAAAAACAGTTAAAGGGGAATAACTCTTAAACGGCTGATCTGACAATTTAAACCCTGAATCACTTTAGTAGATCTCAATGAGCTAAACAATTCTGCAATGCTAACTTTTCCTCTAGCTCTAACGGTTTTCAAGATATAGTCCAAAAACTGCAAAAATGGTCAATTTTGATGATTAAAGGGCATTAACTCCTATAAGGAGTCGTTTCACAACTTCGACTCAATGGAGAGATTCGTAGAGCTTTTGATGCTGAACAAGGATGGTTGCTTCGGATTTTCTCTATCTCTTATACTTTTTGAGTTATAAGCCAAAAACAATGGTCTGACCCCCTATTCTATTTTTAGCAATGGCGGCCATGTTGGTTGGTCGACATGTATATAATTCACAAACTTGGTAGAGGACATCCTAAAGATCATTTATACCAAGCATCAATGCAATCCCTTCAGTAGTTTTAGAGAAGAAGATTTTTGAAAATCAGTGTAAATTAATGGAAAAAAACAGTTAAAGGGGAATAACTCTTAAACGGCCGATCTGACAATTTAGACCTTGAAATCATTTTTGTAGATCTCAATGAGCTAAACAATTTTGCAATGCTAACTTTTCCTCTAGCTCTAACGGTTTTCAAGATATTGTCCAAAAACTGCAAAAATGGTCAAATTTGATGATTAAAGGGCAATAACTCCTATAAGGAGTCGTTTCACAACTTCGACTCAATGGAGAGATTCGTAGAGCTTTTGATGCTGAACAAGGAAGGTTACTTCGGATTTTCTCTATCTTTTATACTTTTTGAGTTATAAGCCAAAAACAAAAATTTTTGGAAATCAGTTTAATTTAATAGAAAAAACAGTTAAAGGGCAATAACTACTGTAAGGACCTTTTGATGCTGAACAAGAAAATTTGCTTCCGATTTTCTTTTATCTCTTTTACTTTTTGAGTTATAAGCCAAAAACAATGGTTTGACCTCCCTGTTCTATTTTTAGCAACGGCGGCCATGTTGTTTGGTCGACATGTATATAATTCACAAACTTGGTAGAGAACATCCTAAAGATCATGTATACAAAGTATCAATGCAATCCCTTCAGTGGTTTTAGAGAAGAAGATTTTTGAAAATCAGTGTAAATTAATGGAAACAAGAGGCTCCCAGGAGCCTGAATCGCTCACCTGGTCTTGATGTTGACCCTATACTTTTGTAGAGCTAAATGAGCTGAACATTTAAGCAAGCAACAGCTAATCTCTATCTGCAATAGTTTTCATTCTGTAGGCCAAAAACAAGAAAAATCACTTTTTTCAGGGGCCGTAACCCCTATAAGGGGTCATCTGACAACTTCGACCCTGTGGAGAATTTTGTAGAGCTAAATGAGCTGAACATTTAAGCAAGCAAGAGCTAATCTCTATCTGCAATAGTTTTCATTCTGTAGGCCAAAAACATGAAAAATGGCTATTTTTCAGGGGCCGTAACCCCTATAAGGGGTCATCTGACAACTTCGACCCTATGAAGAATTTTGTAGAGCTAAATGGGCTGAACATATAAGCAAGCAACAGCTAATCTCTATCTGCAATTGTTTTCATTCTGTAGGCCAAAAACATGAAAAATCACTTTTTTCAGGGGCCGTAACCCCTATAAGGGGTCATCTGACAACTTCGACCCTGTGGAGAATTTTGTAGAGCTTAATGAGCTGAACATTTAAGCAAGCAACAGCTAATCTTTATCTGCAATAGTTTTCATTCTGTAGGCCAAAAACATGAAAAATGGCTATTTTTCAGGGGCCGTAACCCCTGTGAGGGGTCATCTGACAACTTCGACCCTATGAAGAATTTTGTAGAGCTAAATGGGCTGAACATTTAAGCAAGCAACAGCTAATCTCTATCTGCAATAGTTTTCATTCTGTAGGACAAAAACATGAAAAATCGCTATTTTTCAGGGGGCCGTAACCCCTATAAGGGGTCATCTGACAACTTCGACCCTATGGAGAATTTTGTAAAGCTAAATGAGCTGAACATTTAAGCAAGCAACAACTTATCTCTATCTGCAATAGTTTTCATTCTGTAGGCCAAAAACATGAAAAATCGCTATTTTTCAGGGGTCGTAACCCCTATAAGGAGTCATCTGACAACTTCGACCCTATAGAGAATTTCGTAGAGCTAAATGAGCTGAACATTTAAGCAAGCAACAGCTAATCTCTATCTGCAATAGTTTTCATTCTGTAGGCCAACAAGAGGCTCCCAGGAGCCTGAATCGCTCACCTGGTCTTGATGTTGACCCTGTACTTTTGTAGAGCTAAATGAGCTGAACATTTAAGCAAGCAACAGCTTTACTCTACCTGCAATAGTTTTCATTCTATAGGCAAAAAACACCATTTTTCACCTATAAGGGGCCATAATCCCTATAAGGAGTCATCTGACAACTCCAACCCTATGGAGACTTTTGTAGAGCTAAATGAGCTGAACATTTAAGCAAGCAACAGCTAATCTCTATCTGCAATAGTTTTCATTCTGTAGGACAAAAACATGAAAAATCGCTATTTTTCATGGGCCGTAACCCCTATAAGGAGTCATCTGACAACTTCGACCCTATGGAGAATTTTGTAGAGTTAAATGAGCTGAACATTTAAGCAAGCAACAGCTAATCTCTATCTGCAATAGTTTTCATTCTGTAGGACAAAAACATGAAAAATCGCTATTTTTCATGGGCCGTAACCCTATAAGGGGTCATCTGACAACTTCGACCCTATGGAGAATTTTGTAGAGCTCAATGAGCTGAACATTTAAGCAAGCAACAGCTAATCTTTATCTGCAATAGTTTTCATTCTGTAGGCCAAAAACATGAAAATATGCCATTTTTCAGGGGCCGTAACTCCTAATAGAGGTTTTCTGACAACTTTGATCCTATGGAGACTTTCGTAGAGCTAAATGAGCTTAACATTTAAGCAAGCAACAGCTAATCTCTATCTGCAATAGTTTTCATTCTGTAGGACAAAAACATGAAAAATCGCTATTTTTCATGGGCCGTAACCCTATAAGGGGTCATCTGACAACTTCGACCCTATGGAGAATTTTGTAGAGCTCAATGAGCTGAACATTTAAGCAAGCAACAGCTAATCTCTATCTGCAATAGTTTTCATTCTGTAGGCCAAAAACATGAAAAATGGCTATTTTTCACCTTTAAGGGGCCGTAACCCCTATAAGGGGTCATCTGACAACTTCGACCCTATGGAGACTTTTGTAGAGCTAAATGAGCTTAACATTTAAGCAAGCAACAGCTAATCTCTATCTGCAATAGTTTTCATTCTGTAGGCCAAAAACATGAAAAATGGCTATTTTTCACCTTTAAGGGGCCGTAACCCCTATAAGGGGTCATCTGACAACTTCGACCCTATGGAGACTTTTGTAGAGTTAAATGAGCTGAACATTTAAGCAAGCAACAGCTAATCTCTATCTGCAATAGTTTTCATTCTGTAGGCCAAAAACATGAAAAAATGCTATTTTTCACCTTTAAAGGGCCGTAACCCCTATAAGGGGTCATCTGACAACTTTGACCAAATGGAGACTTTTGTAGAGCTTTTGATGCTGAATCAGTAGCGTGGCCTCAGATTTTCTTTATCTCTTATACTTTTTGATTTATAAGCCAAAAACAGTAGTCTGACCCCCCTAGTCTATTTTTAGTAACGGCGGCCATGTTTTTTAACGGATCAAAAATCAAAACACAAGTTTGGTGCAGGACACCCTAAGGATCATTCATACCAAGTTTCATTAAATTCTGTTTGGTAGTTTCAGAGGAGAAGATTTTTGAAAAATTGTTAACAGACGACGACGACAGACGACGACGACGACGACAGACGACGACGACGGACGCCAAGTGATGGTAATAGCTCACATGGACCTTCGGTCCAGGTGAGCTAAAAAAACAGTTAAAGGGGAATAACTCTTAAACGGCTGATCTGACAATTTAAACCCTGAATCACTTTAGTAGATCTCAATGAGCTAAACAATTCTGCAATGCTAACTTTTCCTCTAGCTCTAACGGTTTTCAAGATATAGTCCAAAAACTGCAAAAATGGTCAATTTTGATGATTAAAGGGCATTAACTCCTATAAGGAGTCGTTTCACAACTTCGACTCAATGGAGAGATTCGTAGAGCTTTTGATGCTGAACAAGGATGGTTGCTTCGGATTTTCTCTATCTCTTATACTTTTTGAGTTATAAGCCAAAAACAATGGTCTGACCCCCTATTCTATTTTTAGCAATGGCGGCCATGTTGGTTGGTCGACATGTATATAATTCACAAACTTGGTAGAGGACATCCTAAAGATCATTTATACCAAGCATCAATGCAATCCCTTCAGTAGTTTTAGAGAAGAAGATTTTTGAAAATCAGTGTAAATTAATGGAAAAAAACAGTTAAAGGGGAATAACTCTTAAACGGCCGATCTGACAATTTAGACCTTGAAATCATTTTTGTAGATCTCAATGAGCTAAACAATTTTGCAATGCTAACTTTTCCTCTAGCTCTAACGGTTTTCAAGATATTGTCCAAAAACTGCAAAAATGGTCAAATTTGATGATTAAAGGGCAATAACTCCTATAAGGAGTCGTTTCACAACTTCGACTCAATGGAGAGATTCGTAGAGCTTTTGATGCTGAACAAGGAAGGTTACTTCGGATTTTCTCTATCTTTTATACTTTTTGAGTTATAAGCCAAAAACAAAGGTCTGACCCCCCCCTATTCTATTTTTAGCAACAGCGGCCATGTTGGTTGGTCCACATGTATATAATTCACAAACTTGGTAGAGGACATCCTAAAGATCATGTATACCAAGTATCAATGCAATCCCTTCAGTAGTTTTAGAGAAGAAGATTTTTGAAAATCAGTGTAAATTAATGAAAAAACAGTTAAAGGGGAATAACTCTTAAACGGCCGATCTGACAATTTAGACCCTGAAATCATTTTTGTAGATCTCAATGAGCTAAACAATTTTGCAATGCTAACTTTTCCTCTAGCTCTAACGATTTTCAAGATATTGTCCAAAAACTGCAAAAATGGTCAAATTTGATGATTAAAGGGCAATAACTCCAATAAGGAGTCGTTTCACAACTTCGACTCAATGGAGAGATTCGTAGAGCTTTTGATGCTGAACAAGGAGGGTTGCTTCGGATTTTCTCTATCTCTTATACTTTTTGAGTTATAAGCCAAAAACAATGGTCTGACCCCCCTGTTCTATTTTTAGCAACGGCAGCCATGTTGGTTGGTCGACATGTATATAATTCACAAACTTGGTAGAGGACATCCTAAAGATCATGTATACCAAGTATCAATGCAATCCCTTCAGTGGTTTCAGAGAAGAAGATCTTTGAAGAAAAGTTAACGGACGACGGACGACGGACGGACGACGGACGCTTAAAGATGACAATAGCTCACATGACCCTTCGGGTCAGGTGAGCTAAAAATTTAATGGTTAATACGTGTCAGACAAGTCTGACAACTAGGCTTGTGATTACCCTCGTCGGGGACCTCTTGTCCACCAGCAGTGGTTTTCAACCCGGTGGTTTCAAAATACAGGAAGCCCAATCCAGCACCGGGGATATCGACCATGAGCAGTACAAGGAAAGAAACCGGGCGTTTTAAACAATTTGCAATTTAACAATGAAACATTAAATGACACCCCGCCACGAAATATTTCAATAGTAAACAAGATGCTCCCAGGAGCCTAAATTGCCTTGATTTCGACACTATAAAGACTTTTGTAGAGCTAAATAAGCTGAACATTAAAGCAAGCAACAGCTTTTCTCTTTCTACTATAGTTTTCATTTTATAGGTCCAAAACATGAAACAAATATTTTTATATGGGGTCATCTGAAAACTTTAACCTAATGCAGACTTTTGTAGAGCTAAATGAGCTGAACATTTAGGCAAGCAACAGCTTCTCTCTACCTGCTGTAGTTTTTATTCTGTAGGCCAAAAACATAAAAAAAAACGTTAACTTAGGAGTCATAACTTCAATAAGGGGTCATCTGACAACTTCAACCCAATGAAGACTTTTATAGAGCTGAATAAGCTGAACATTTAAGCAAGCAACAGCTTTTCTCTTTCTACTATAGTTTTCATTCTGTAGGTCCAAAATGAAACAAATATTTTTATATGGGGTCATCTGAAAACTTTAACCTAATGCAGACTTTTGTAGAGCTAAATGAGCTGAACATTTAGGCAAGCAACAGCTACTCTCTACCTGCTGTAGTTTTTATTCTGTAGGCCAAAAACATGAAAAAAAACGTTAACTTAGGAGCCATAACCTCAATAAGGGGTCATCTGACAACTTCAACCCAATGAAGACTTTTGTAGAGCTGAATAAGCTGAACATTTAAGCAAGCAACCGCTCCTCTCTATCTGCTATATTTTTCATTCCATAGACCAAAAACATGAAAAAACGTTATTTTATGGGCTGAAACCCCTATAAGGGGTCATCTGACAACTTCTACCCTATGGAAAATTTTGAAGAGCTAAATGAACTGGACATTTAAGCAAGCAACAGCTTTTCTCTATCTGCTATAACTTTCATACTATAGAGCAAAAACATGAAAAAATGCTATTTTTCACCTTTAAGGGGCCGTAACCCCTATAAGGGGTAATCTAAAAACTTTGACCACATGGAGACTTTTGTAGAAATTTTGATCTTGGAGCAGGAAGGTGGCTTCAGCTAAAAGAAGTATGTCAAATTTGGTAAAGGAAAACAAAACTTTATGACAAACCAACATCTGCATACATCTGCAAGATAAGAATTCCATATTTGTTCACTCTGTAAGCCAAAGCGGATGAAATGTTGCTGCAAAAGAAGGGGAAGTTGACAATTGGAAAGTTTAAGTCATCACGATTGTCATATAGCCTTTGTGGAAATTTCCTTGAGAGATGTAGATGAAGAAACCTATTTTTAAATCAATTTGAATTGATCAATCGGAAATTTCAATAATTTTATTTTGGTAAATGCGTCGTACAAGTCTGACGACTAGGCTTGTGACCACCCTCGGGACCTCTTGTCCACCAGGAGTGGTTATCGACCAAACAGTAAAGTAGTAAAATGTTATAGCATGATGTTATACAATGTCATTTTACAATATAAGTAGTTGGCAGTTCATTTATATTTGAAGGATCGGTTGTGATAAAGACTTAATTTGCTTATCTAAAGATTCAAAATAAAACTTTGCAAAACCTAACCCAAAAGACTTATCTAAAGCTAATAATTGTACATTTGTACCTTGAAAAAGACAATCGTAAATATTTCTTTGAAAATCGTGTTCGAAAAGGACTCATTTTCCTGTAAATTGTTTCGATATACCTTTCAATGGGGGAATTTGTATGTTAAATTAGAACTTTATTTAAGTTTCATCTTTTTATATGCGCACTAACGACAGTTGCAGGACATTTGGCTTATCGTTTACACCTGATTTAATACATCAGGTTCATCTTTAAGATTAAGCTGAATTTTGGTACGCGTATATCGTAATTCTGATCTTTTTGACATTATGTGCCTATAATATTTTCTCATTCTAATCCAGCAATTAAGTTTTCAGTTTGTTTTGTTATTCATAATTATAACTTGAATGCATGCTAAAAATTTCTATTAATTTCATTGAATTATCAATCATTTCAATGGAGAGGACTACAAAATATGCAATTTTATTACACATGCATCAATGCCATAGGCCCAACATCTGGTTTCTGTTTAACAAAAACATCTTGCGACACTTCTGTACTGAAACAAAACATGATCTTAGGAAGATGAATAAGTTTTTATGGTACCATAATAAAGGCTTGTTAGAATTTGTATTTTTTGTAAACACGATACTCCTTTATGAATGATTGGTTCAAGGTAACAATGAAATTTTATACCTTAACATACAGTCAATTTGAATTTTATTTGTTTTTTTTTGTCTTGCTTTTATTCGTTATGTGCACGTCTTCAGCCACATATGGAATTTTTATACCAGTTACACGCATTTGATTGCTTTGGAATAGCAGATTAAATATTCTTTTTGAAATCAGGATGAGGGAAGTACACATCAAATGATCATCAAAACATATTTTTACGACTGTCATGACTATAACACACATTTTTTTTTACTTTTTGTAAGTTGAAAGAGCTTTAAAAAGATACACAATGACTATCATTACTTTTTTTTATTTACTTAAAAGAAATTTGTTTCATAACATGGGATTTTATGTCAAGTTTAGGGAATAAACGTACAATACTGGAGAGATGTTAGTAAATTAAATATGATACAAATTGGATACATAAAATGCAATTTTAAGTGCAAAAAAAAAAATCATAAGCAAGTGTGGAATTTCAAAGAGAAAACGGAGAGAGCAAGTCATCTTATTTGTCTACCAATCTTAAAACAAATATTTATTGTCCATCCTATTATTAATATAGTGCCCATTTGAACAATTTTTAACGGTATTTTGAAAGACGGTTTATATTTGTAAAACGATGTTTTTAGAATTGCCTCAAGGGGCAAAGATTATGGCCCGTCTTAAACGATATAAATTTACAATATGTGTTTTGTTGTATATTGTCTTTTTCCTGATTCAGATAAGCTGGGACAACGACAATTTCACATATTTCAAAATCATGAAAATAGCGATTTATTGAAACAGTGACAAAATATGCATCAAAACAGAGACGTTTACCTTAGGTACTTACAACTAGAGGCTCCCAGGAGCCTGAATCGCTCACCTGATCTCTTATGCCAAAGTTTGATTAAATTTCACAAACTTTCAAGTATACAAAGTTGCAAAACAATCCTTTCAGTAGTTTCAGAGAAGATTTTTGGAAATCAGTTTAAAATTAATAGAAAAAAACAGTTAAAGGGCAATAACTCCTTTAAGGACCTTTTGATGCTGAACAAGAAAAGTTGCTTCGGATTTTCTCTATCTCTTATACTTTTGGAGTTATAAGCCAAAAACAATGGTCTGACCCCCCCTGTTCTATTTTTAGCAATGGCGGCCATGTTGTTTGGTCGACATGTTTATAATTCACAAACTTGGTAGATTCATCCTAAAGATCAAGTGTACCAAGTTTCAAAGCAATCCCTTCAGTGGTTTCAGAGAAGAAGATTTTTGAAAATCAGTTAAAATTAATGGAAAAAAACAGTTAAAGGGGAATAACTCTTAAATGGCTGATCTAACAATTTAGGCCCTGAAATCATTTTTGTAGATCTGAATGAGCTTAACAATTCTGCAATGCTAACTTTTCCTCTAGCTCTAACGGTTTTCAAGATATTGTCCAAAAACTGCAAAATTGGTCAATTTTGACGATTAAAGGGCAATAACTCCTACAAGGAGTTGTTTCACAATTTTGACTCAATGGAGAGATTTGTAGAGCTTTTGATGCTGAACATGAAGGGTTGCTTCGGATTTTCTCTAGCTCTTATACTTTTTGAGTTATAAGCCAAAAACAATGGTCTGATCCGCCTGTTCTATTTTTAGCAACGGCGGCCATGTTGGTTGGTCGACGTGTATATAATTCACAAACTTGGTAGAGGACATCATTAACATCAAGTATGTTAAGTATCAATGCAATTCCTTCAGTGGTTTTAGAAAAGAAGATTTTTGAAAATCAGTGTAAATTTATGAAAAAAAAACAGTTAAAGGGGAATAACTCTTAAACGGCTGATCTGACAATTTTGACCCTGAAATCATTTTGCAGATCTCAATGAGCTTAACAATTCTGCAATGCTAACTTTTCCTCTAGCTCTAACGGTTTTCAACATATAGTCCAAAAACTGCAAAAATGGTCAATTTTGATGATTAAAGGGCAATAACTTCTATAAGGAGTCGTTTCACAACTTTGACTCAATGGAGAGATTTGTAGAGCTTTTGATGCTGAACAAGAGAGGTTACTTCGGATTTTCTCTATATCTTTTCGAGTTATAAGCCAAAAACAATGGTCTGATCCGCCTGTTCTATTTTTAGCAACGGCGGCCATGTTGGTTGGTCGACGTGTATATAATTCACAAACTTGGTAGAGGACATCATTAACATCAAGTATATTAAGTATCAATGCAATTCCTTCAGTGGTTTTAGAAAAGAAGATTTTTGAAAATCAGTGTAAATTTATGAAAAAAAAAACAGTTAAAGGGGAATAACTCTTAAACGGCTGATCTGACAATTTTGACCCTGAAATCATTTTGCAGATCTCAATGAGCTTAACAATTCTGCAATGCTAACTTTTCCTCTAGCTCTAACGGTTTTCAAGATATAGTCCAAAAACTGCAAAAATGGTCAATTTTGATGATTAAAGGGCAATAACTTCTATAAGGAGTCGTTTCACAACTTTGACTCAATGGAGAGATTTGTAGAGCTTTTGATGCTGAACAAGAGAGGTTACTTCGGATTTTCTCTATATCTTTTCGAGTTATAAGCCAAAAACAATGGTCTGACCCCCCTGTTCTATTTTTAGCAACGGCGGCCATGTTGGTTTGTCAACATTTATATAATTCACAAACTTGGTAGAGGACATCCTAAAGATCAAGTATACCAAGTTTCAATGCAATCCCTTCAGTGGTTTCAGAGAAGAAGATCTTTGAAGAAAAGTTTACGGACGGACGACGGACGGACGACGGACGGACGGACGACGGACGCTTAACGATGACAATAGCTCACATGACCCTCGGGTCAGGTGAGCTAAAAATATATATCGAGGATGTTTGCTACTACTATTGAAAATAAAACAGTTTCGAATTTGAGGCATCAAATGAAGAGATAATAGCGAGCATCGCAGATGCGAGCCCTACGGCATTGTGCATGTTTTGAGATGTGCCAGAAATATACTGACGATAAAACCGGAACAAGTTTACTTTTACGGAGTGAAAAATTAATAGGCACGGAGCAAGTAAAACATTCAACCTTCTGGGCTTATAAAAATACATCATAATCTGTTGTGCAAAAATAAAAAAAATAGAAATTCAAAAACAGTGATAAAACCCTCATTCATCCACTTGTTTATTTTTACACACAGATTTGTATTTAAACACCATTCGGTCTTTTCCGCTGAAAAAAAAAAACGATTTTCCGGGAATTACCGAGCTAGCTTTTGGCAACATCGTCCCAATGACTAGTCATACCAAATGCATGATACTGACCAAGCTTTGTTAAATTCTAAGTAAGATGAAGAAATACATAAATTTACTGAATAAAACCTACTCATAATAATAAATAAAAGGTTCTTACCTGAAAATGAAAGAAGAGTCCCATCCTGTGGGGTTTCACCCACTCTCCTCAATCCTGCATGATATTTTTACTTCATCATTTTTTCCGCCAGGTTTCTATGTACCTTCTGTTATCAATGCTTCAAATAAAACACTGATACTCAGAAAACCTCACAAAACCTGACAGAATCTGAATGTTGTTTTGGTCTGCTGAAGAAGCGCGAAATACTCTGACAAGGAAATGACGTCACGTTATCCATAAAGTGATAATTTCGTCCCCGCTAAATGTCGTCCCAGAATGTTAAAGGATTTATTATTTGCACAAATTAAATTGAATTTTTAATAAGTAGTTATTGATCCCAGATATTTTAACAACAAATTTCTCAAGTGCATATGATTCGGGTTTGGTGGAATCAGACTTTGCTACTACCTAATTCCATTTTTAAAAGTTCCCTCTTTACGTTACACTGAGCTATAGCCGATCGAGCAAATAGATTTTCGATGCTCGCTTAAAAGGCAGAGCCTTAATCATATTAGCTGAAGGTAGTGAATAAGAGAACAAAATTGAACAAAAAGGTTCATGACCTCCTTTTCAAGATAATTGACGTTAAAATTTTGGCGAGGAAAAGTTTTGTCTCACCTTTTCATAGGTTTAGCATTAGCACTAATTATAGTGTACCTGTTGAAACCCACGACATACCAAATACGATTTGATAAAATTTTGTAATGTAAATCGCTTCTTTAAGACATTGATGAAAAGAAAATTGGGGGTTGGTGAGCAAAAAATCCACCCTATTTTGATGTTAAACCCCAGAAAATTCCGAAAAATGACAGAAATAGAAAAACTAGATCGTCGAGAATCCTTAAAGAGAAAAAGGTAAATAAAAAGAGATTAAAGGACTTGATAAAGAATCATAAGTTTTTATGATACCGTAGTGTAGGCTTAGTGAGAAATCGTAATGCTTGTAAACACGTTACTCCTTTATGAACTTAACAATTCAAGGTTATACTAAAATATATGAAACTTTATACCTTTACATGTAGCCATTTAATTTTTTTTCTGATCTGCACGTCCCCTGGCACATGCGGAACTTTTATACTACAAAGAAGTATTTAAGTACTTACTTATTGAAGATTAAAGTTTTCTTTGAACGTCATGATAGATTAATTTTATTGTACATATAAAATGATCATAAAAAATAATGATGCAAAAATATATATCAAATGATTTGAGCCATTTTTTTTCACATTTTTATTCTTTGCACGTCCATTCCCACATGTAGAATTTTAAACTAGTTAGCAGCATTCAAATGCTTTTGAAAAGCAGATTTAAGATTCTTTTGGGTATCAAGATGTTATTGTTAACACGTGAAGGTTAGCTCTGCTGGTGGAGTTTAAATTCCACGAGGTTAGCCCGCTCCGGCACCAACACTTTTGAGTTGGAGAATACATCAAAGCTTTAAATTATCCGTCTAAATTTCAAAATTGTCTAAACCCTAAGGTTCTTAGGTTGAATATCTTAGTTATAATTTGGTTCCCCAGTTTGGTATTTTTGGTTATACTGTTTTATGCTCTTCATATTCATACAGTGTTTGGCATTTTCAATATTTTTGGTAGAGCGCCTCTGATGAGTCTTGAATAGACGAAACGCGCGTCAGGCGTAGCAAAATTTATTGTCTGGAACTTTGTTGTCATTTGTATATTAACGTTCTTTTTAATGCGGATATTAATTTTAGAATTTTACGATATTTAAAGGATACTTTATTTTAATTTAGTACAAGAGCTGCTAACAATTATATCAACTTATACTAAAACTTTATGTCAAACCATCATACATGTAAGTGCTGATATGAGAGATAAAAATCCTGTATTTGTCGACAAGCAAGAAATGTCTTTCCTAAAGTTTCGTTAGTACGACAACAACCATGGAGAAACGTGGTAATATACCCATTTTAAAAAAACATAACATTAGTAGTACATTTCCTATATAGGGGTATATGCATTCATTTGTGTGATGCGACGTTTTTTTTTTTAATTCTACTTTCTATTCACCTTTGTACATATAAAAGTAACAGTAAAGGACTAAACTCCTTAGCTGCCGCGTTGTCATTCGTAATCTTCTTTTGTAAGCTGTTAATTATTAGCCTTTAACCAAGTTATATATTTGAAGAGTAGATACTTGTACTATTTTTGTACTTTAGGAAGAAAAACAATTTAATTGCGTGACAAGTAGGAAGACAAAAGAAATAATTGTGTAACAAAAAGTCCTTAAATATATCACGGTAGGTCCCGTGTCCGGCGACAGGAATGTTTTTTCGAGAGGCATTGTCCAGTTTTTTCGAGAGAGGTCCAGGTTTTTTCGCCTGTCAGTTTACAAAAAAATGCTTAAATTCTTAATTGTAAGTGAAACAAAACAAAAAAGGAGAATAAAAGTATTCAAAATGTTCAAATTATTACTTTTCTTCCAAAAAAGTCCGTAAAGAAGCATTAGTTAATGATTTATTAAAATTGATCAGGTTTTTTCGAGAGGCACAACAACTTGTCCGGTTTTTTCGAGAGGTGTCCTGGTTTTTTGAAAATTTTAACAAAAGAGAGGCACTGGATTTTGTGGAAACTATACGACTTAAATGGAAACTAATATCCCTCCTACTCAATAAACATACATTTAAACATATTACATGCAAAATATCGAATTTGTTACTAACTTTAAAGCATAAGTAGGCTGCCCAAATGTATTATCTTTGAAGACTAAATTCACAGGGGAGAATCGGTATATCGGTAAAAATGAGCGTGAACAATTTTCCTATGGCGGTCAAGTATTGTGCGTGATCGCGAACAATTTTGTACCGGATCGTGAACAACGCATATTGGATTTTTTTCGTAGAAGGTCAGTCTTTTTTCTTTTATAGCACATTAAAAAAAGCAAAATTAAAAAAACAAATTATGTCTGGCAAAATGGTTTAACTTAATAAATTGAAACATGAAAGCCGTTTTACTTAAAATTGAATAGCTTTCTCAAATTTTGAAGAGGCAGATAGTATGTTGATATAAAAAGGTCAGAATTTAACACATTTTGTAAACAAAACATGTGTGTTCTGCTTCATATTAATATTAAAATGCATGAAATATGGTGTTTTAGATTCAAATATCATTATTTCATTTACCAAGAGCTAAAAAATATATCTTCTTTCAAATGCAAGAGAGAAACTGGACATTTTATATAGTTTTTGTTATTTTTGGGATCGCGAACAATTTGGCACCGCTGGTTTTGGATCGTGAACTATGATCGCGAACAATTTATTAGTCACTATCAAATGTTTTAGATAACGAAGAGTTTAAGCGTTTGAATAGATTGGCAACACGACGGGTGTGCTATAGCAGGCAGGAACCGCTTACTCTTCCGGAGCACCCGAGTTCACTCTTGTTACGACGTTGCATTGCTGATTTCTGTTTTTTGTGTTTTCTTGTGCTGTTCTTGTTTATGTTTATCGGTTCTGTCGTTGCCCTTTCGGACTTTTGACACTGGAATGCCCCATTGGTGCCTCTGCTTTTAAAACAAATAATTATCATAATATGTCATTTATGTCAAAATGTAAAATCACAGATTGGTTTGTCATATGGTTTTGTTTTATCTTCCTTTACCGGATTTGACACTGACAGCGCGGCGGGTGTTCTATAGCAGGCAGGAACCGCTTTCTCTTCCGGAGCACCCGAGTTTATTCTGTTGATTTCTGTTCGGTTGGTTTTGTTTTGTGTTTTCTCGTGCTGTTCTTGTTCATGTTCACCGGGTTTGCCGTTACTCTTTCGGACTTTTGACACTCGAATGTACCATTGGTGCCTGTTTGTCCAGATATGTTATTTGGTTTTTTTATTGATGAACGATAAAAATATAAAGACGTTACTTTGGACAATGAGTACCCTTAAAAAATTTGCAAATTGTATCCTTTTTGAATAGTCTGGAACGATGCGAAACTCCTACCTTAGAGTACCAGGTGAGCAAAATTATGAAAATTACTAAAATTGCACTGTATTGGAAAGAAAAAAAACATCACTTTTTCAACAAACATTGCTGCAATTCTCATTCTATATACGTACACTGAAAAAAATCACCATTTAAATGTCCAATTTAAAAAAAAAGGATAGAAACCACTGATCAATCAGATGAATGCTATATACAGCTATTGAGGCTTTAGGGTAGCGATTTTGGATTTTTCGAGAAAAAAAAATGTTGCCTGTCTGAACAAGTTATATACATGTAGGAGCTTCTTCAAGTTGCACTTTTATCTTTTACATAATTTAAAACCTTGCTACTGGACAAAATTTACAGTTTTCAATGATTTTATCATGAACATACTCATAATGATACAAAAAATTGTTATTCATTATAATCATGAATTAAATATTAAAATTGTCATTAAATCGAAGGTTTAATTAAAAATATATATTATATTTATTGTGGTCACACTGTCCTGTTCACGATCGAATTTTGCAGGTACCTAATTGTTCGCGATCATAAAAGGCAAATTCTGAATCGTTTTTACACTTTTCCCCCCTAAATATTCCATTTAAGTTAAATAAATGGAATATTTTATATTTAGAGACATTCTCAATGTTAAATATCAAAATATTTTTCAGGTTTTTTTTAACATATTTAAAGTTTTATTTGAAATAAATTGTTCTTTTAATTCAACTATCATGTAAAAAACGTTGGGTAGGATAGCGCCTTTACGTTTTTTGGAAAAATGAAATTTCCAAAGCAAAATGTTATAATGTATTTCAGTAAAGGAAACATAGTTATTTTGCCAGACGCTTTTAGTTTTTTGGATGACGTTTGTAATTTCTTAATTTTTAGTAAATTCTATGAAATCACGCCAATATGCGTTGTTCACGATCCGGTACAAAATTGTTCGCGATCACGCACAATACTTGACCGCCATAGGAAAATTGTTCACGCTCATTTTTACCGATATACCGATTCTCCCCTGTGAAATTAGTATTTGACAAAATTGGTTTTATGGTACATTTGTACATTTTTTACTTTCTTGATGTGCTTTAATAAATTACTGGTTTCAAAAAGAGCGATTGTTACGGTGGGTAAAATTTTGAAAGGTAAGTTGCAATATTGTTTTTGTGCCTTTTCAAGTCTTTGAAACTATAAAATCTAAATGTATGTCAGAAACAAATAAATACGAAAAGAGCATATTCCACTGGTGCATTCTGTTATTTCAGGAGTTTAAGGGTGTTTTGGAATATGGGATATTTACATATTTATTCCTGGGATACGGGATATTTGAGGCAAGACAAATTGGGATATAGAATATTTAAATCTATTCTATTTACAGGGATGTGGGATAAGAAAAAAACCTGTATTTTGGATACGGGATATTTGATAAAAACATTAGGGAATATGTGATATTAGGACCCCTTAACGTATACATATGTATGTAAAGATACAGAAACTTTTATAGCATTCGAATTTCATACTCTTATGTTTGTTTTATGTCCAGTCGACACTATTTCAGTCATAATCAGCAGGACAAGAGCTAATTGAAACACCAAAATGAATTCTGTAGACCCACCCAGGACACAGACCCATGTACATGTAAGTCATTCGAAGGACCCATGCACGACCACAAACCAGAAGTAAAACGAACCAACTCACAAGATAGGCCAATGTACCCTTAACACACCAGAAACCTGACATCGGGTCAGGCCGCTTTGCCCACAAAGCGACTGGGATGTGTGCCACAGGTGGTTGAATGGGGCAGCCCTGACAACGAGAGATGCAGGGTCGTCAGGCGATAATGCGAAAAACCTGACCGCAAACCATAGTGGTGCACCGTGTTGGGAAAAATGTCACGTTCCTCGCATGTTAAAGAACCCTGCTGCAGGTTTCGGTAAGAGTAGGACCCGTAGGATCCTCATTCAGGAGGCTAAATTTCCCGTCCCTATCCATCACTCCTTTTTCCAATGACAGTCTTAACTCTCCTACCCGATTTGCCTTGTGTCCCCATTTCCTCCACTTCATCATCATTTCCTGTTCATTGTATCACCACTTTCATGTTCATCTCCCGGATATAGCCGAAATCGTGCTGCTTGGGAGTAAAGCAATAACTAAATAACTAACTAACTAACGCACCATAGGCCAATGCATCCAGAAAGTGACGAAATCCTTCCTCAAAAGTTTCGCACAATTTGGAACCCTTCCATATGTTGACTGACAATGAAGAACCCTTACCCGAAATGAGGTCATACTAGATGGAACATCTACCTGTGTGGGATTTAGCCAACTCTTACCCAGTTTCACATAACAATCCTTTATCTGGCGAAAATACAATGCTGAATCCTAATTGAACCTATACTCACTGAGAGAGAGAAGCGGGGTTGGAGCGGAAAACAAAGGATCTGTAAATTTTGAAGATCAACGGAAAAGGGAAGAGGTAGGTAGGTTGGGAAAATTTAGCCTGTGGCGGTGCACAATGGGATATTTTACGTGCATGAACCTTGGAACTCTCCACGCACGTTGGTACAATATGGTTTACGGTCAAGTTTTCGCATTAGTATAGCCTGATGAACCGGCATTTATTATGACAGGGCTGCCCCATTCAACCACCTGTGGCACACATCCCAGTCGCTTTGTGGGCTAAGCGGTCTGGAACGATGACAGGTTTCTGAGCGCTCTTAAGTGGACTTTTACCGACAAGCTTAGCGCTGCTGCCAACCTATTCGCCTTCCGGGTCCCGCACGGGAGCATACTTTTATGAAGTTTTTGTTGGAACTATAATATATACAATGGATACATATGTGTAAAAATTAAGACGTACTGAAAGGGCATTCGGGCTTATATAATCCTGGATAAAACAGCAGACATGAAAGTAGACGACTCTATGATACAAACAAACACATCCAAGAAACAACTACAAGTCAAGTTAAAAGAAGGTAGCCCAGGAACTGTAAGCATTTTCTGCTTGTCGCAACACAAACATTTTTTTCCAGCCAATTATTCAAGGAGGCTATTTTCAATTTATAACAGTTGGTAGTTATGCTTGGCCAATAGAATAATGGGTTCTGGTTGTAGGCGTCAATTATATGTGCCTGCCTGTTTATATAGGCTATATAAGGTTGAATTCATGACTTTATCTGACGTATTCTTGTCCAAAACTCTTAATATGATATTACCGTATTCTTATTTTTTTAACAACATACAATGTCTTTCAAAATATGATTTAAGAGGTAAACAACACGCACAACTTGTCTATCTAAAGAATGAAAAAACCTGGACCTCTCTTGCAAAAACCTGGACGCCTCTTGAAAAAGCCTGGACATGTATTTTTTTTAATTTAAAAATATGTAAGACGCAACTTTTTGACATCAATGTTCAGGATGCCATAATATAACATTGATGTTCACTTATAATGGTTAGCAATCTCGTTCAATATATTTGTCTTTAAAAGGGCGAAAAATGTACAAAGGCAAAAATTCAAAAAACAGCCCACAATTTTATTTAGGAATCGCATTTTTTTTATAGGAATTGGTCTTGTTATACAATATGATAATACTAAAATATGGCTACCCGTTGGTAGCATTTTTTCTTCGCTTTCAGTTAAAAATCACTAAATATCACCAAAATTTACATCTTTATTGATTATTCTCTTGAAAAAACCAGGACAATTGTAAATCCCTCTCGAAAAAACAATCCTGTCGCCGGACACGGGACCTACCGTGTATATTCCCAGGCATTTGACAATCAAAACGCATCAGATTATATAATAAGACTGTTTTATATTTAGATTATCATAAAAAATTGACACTTTATAAAGACGTTATACAAAGCTCTACGGAAAATGTAATAGCTCAAACCTCCGTTCTTTTATATGTCCTTTTTTTCATGATAGCTGTAAATATCTACATCAATATCAGCTCTATGTCAAACCAACATCTGTGCTCATCTGTCAGAGTGATATCCCGCATTTGTCTACAAGCAGCTGATGTCTTTTGTAAAAAAATGTCTCAACAACGTAGCCATGTCTTTTTATTTTGCCTGTCACATGCGTATAGGCATAGAGGTTTAAACAGGAACACAGTTCCATGTAACCATGGTTACTTTCTAAAACATCTGACTGTTTTATGTTATTTTTTAAAGTGTTCTTGTTGTGTTTCAATGGTGTCAAGCGAATTTCATTCTATAGAGCAAAAAAAAAAGCTTGTCTTTTAAAGATTCATAGCCCTGAAAGAGGTTCCCGGGCCATCTTTTCCCAAAGGGGACATTGGCTGAACACTGAAGCAAACCAATTACAATTCTCTATATGCAATAATCCTTATTATACCCCTACTCGTAAGAGAGGGGCTATATTGCAATAACCTTGTCTGTCCTTCTGTCAGTCCGTCCGTCCGTCTGTCCGTCCGGTACAATTTCTCTGCTGCTACTGGATGGATTGGTTTCAAAGTTGGTACACAACTTCGACATGCTGAGTTTAACCGTGCCTCCCCTTTCCAGATCAGTCCATCATCTACTTCCTGTTTTCCGAGCCGACTTAGATTTTTTAGGGTAAAAAATTTGAAATGTGAAATTTTTCGTAACAGATTTCTCGTCTTCTACTGGATGGATTGGTTTCAAATTTGGTACACAGCTTCAGCATAATTAGTTATCCCGTGCCTCCCCTTTTCAGATCAGTCCATCATATACTTTCTGTTTTCCGAGCCAACTTCAACTTTTTATGGCTCAAAAATAGACAATTTTCGTAACAGTAATAACTTATACGGACACTTTTGAATAAAAAATAATAACTTGTACACCTGTTCAATGATTTTAATTGTGTAGGTCAGTTTGACTCTATTTCAAGACTTTTTTAGGTTTAATTTGGTATTTTTTATCATGGATTTTTAAATTGTGCCGCATAAACATATTCCACATCTCATTATTTTCTATTTTGTAAAGAGGTGTCTCCCTTTTCAGCTGATTTCTCATCAAATAGCTATATCCTGATTAATTTTTGAGTTATGTATTTTGTCAGAAAATTTGCTATAATCAAGCCGAAAAGATATAGAATTTTGGAACAAATTTGTGAAAAATGGACCAAAGACTGAAATGGCCGGATTTCGTTAAACAGGACGTAGATGAGCGACAGACCTGAAATCGAATCCCACTTTATGGGACCCCACCCTGATGCTGTATACCAAATATAAAATGGCTGTGAGTAGAAGTTGTTGAGAAAACTGTTGCGAAAGTTTTTTTCCCGCCTGCCGTCCGCCCGCCCGACAATGTATAACCCGGATTTTCACTAGTGAAATCCGGCCAAAAATTCAATTTTATCAATTCATCCATAATAGCTATACTAAGATACCTTCTGAAATGAGAGCAAACTCCTAAAACAATATCCAGAAGAGAAATAAAAAATGACTAAGCTGCAACATTTATGCAGTCATAGAACAACATATTTACAAGCGAATCTTGAAATATAAATTACAACAAAGTTTCGTCTATTCAAGACTCATCAGAGGCGCTCTACCAAAAAGTTGAAAATACCAAACACTTTATGACTATGAAGAGCATAGAATAAAACCAACACATGTCGAACTTCTATGAATAGTCCCTGAACGTTTTGAGTACTTTGAAGAAAATGGTGTATCTTTTTACAGTGGGTTAACAGTTTTTAGAATAAATGTCAGAAGCTAAATTGACTTCAAATATATTTTTCTTTATTTTACAGACTTAGAATAACTCAAGAATTTTGTACTTAACACTAAATATTTATTTACAATAGCTGATTTATTCTCATTGCCAAGTTAACCTTTTAATCTTTAAACTGTTTTAAAACCAAAAACTGTTTATTTTCCAACAGTTTATTAATAAATACAATTGGACCATATTGTAAGATTACTTCCTAGCTTTTGAACATATTTCTTATATTATTTTACAGTTAAGCACTTGTACAAGTTATTATTTTTTCATGAAAAATTTCCGTGCAAGTTATTACTTGTACAACTGCTCTTGTACAGGTTTAACTTGTATGATGGCCTCATACAAGTTATAACTTGTACCATTTTTTTATACAAGTTATAACTTGTACAAAATAATAACATGTACACGACATCTATACAGGTTACGGTTGCATTGCGATTTTTTGCAACGGGGAGTTTCCAACTTGTTAATGGGGATGTTCATAACATTTCACAGTCAAGTGTATCGAAAATTATCCGTGATGCGGCACGTTGTTTGGTGCGCGTGTGTAGACAATACATTATTATGCCCACTGAACAAGCTGAATTGCAAGGCATCAAGCAGGAGTTTTACAATGTTGCTTACTTTCCTAATATTATTGGCGGGGTAGATGGTACGCATGTGAGAATTAAATCCCCGTCTGAAGATGAACATTTATATGTCAATAGAAAAAAAATATCACTCTGTTAATATACAAGGAGTTTATGATGTCAATATGAAGTTCCTGAATATTGTTGCCAAATGGCCAGGAGGAACCCACGACGCCTTCATTTGGTCGAAATCAACATTAAATGAAATGTTTGAAAATGATACAATTACAGATGGATGGCTGTTAGGGGATAGTGGATACCCTCTTAGACCATGGCTGATGACACCAATTCTTAATCCAGGAACAAGACAAGAACAAAGATACAATAATGCCCACATGAGTACAAGAACTATTGCGGAAAAGAAGCTTTGGTGTTTTGTAGTCTAGATTTCGAAGCATTGGTATAAGTGGTGGAACACTTCTTTATACACCTAGGAAATGTTGCGACATAGTAATTGCAATTGTGGTGTTGCATAACATGTAAATCATAAACAGACTACCTCTACCAAATGACAAAGACAATTTTGTTGATCGTGGACACATTGCAGCACACCGCTATAATGGTAACCTGAATGATGGCGTAGACATTAGACGCAGGCTGATCAACGGCACATTTTGATATGAATCTTTGTACATGTACTGTTAAAGTTATTCTTACCATCATGAATATGTACATGTGTTTGTTTTATTACAGCCAAACTTGTTTTCCTTCTTATAGACTTGTTTACAGTTTAAGTTTTTGTTATTTGACTAGAGATTCTCTGGTGAGTCATAAATATAAAGTAACCAGTCATGTCATACATGGTGCATACTTTGTATTGATGGTGACTAATGGTGACTAAGACTGTTTATAATATAAAACACACATTTACAAAACAAAATCTTTATACAAGAAATAAAAATACAATTCAATTTTTCGCTGGATCTGGCTGAGTTGCAACTTGAATTCCCATCTGAGACAATTATAAATTCAGCTTGGTCATGTACAGTTTGTGCTTTTGGTGCTTAATCTGTAATCTCTGGTGTTCCATTTCAATCGTTGTTCTTCAATTCGAAGCCGCTGTTTTTCAATATGTAGTTTATCTTTTTTAGCGTTAATCCTTTCAAATTCTGTATCTTCTAGTTTACGGTCGTCTTCTGTAATATTTGTTGATTTACCCTTTCCTTTACTCTTTCCAACAAAGGAGAATAAGCTGCGCGGAGTAGATGACTCGCTGTAGATAACCTTTGCGTCGATGTGGTGCCAGTTGGAATATCTACGAGCAGGTCAATCGGGGAACAAGGTGGATTAACTAAAAATAAAATAGAAAAAAATCCTTGGATGTCATATACAGACTAGCAAGATATTACATGTACACATACACGTAACAAAGTGTGCTGTGTGGTTCATATAAAATGCAAAGACGAATGCTTATATAATTATTGGTTCAAAGCAAAACACTTCTGTTTGTTTGTTTTTTTTTATTTTGGTGGTGTTGTTGCTTTTTTTGTACTCGTTGATTCGATAAGTACATGTATACCGAACATAAAGCATAACCTGCAAATCTTAATCTGTCAGTATGCGTGCTCCCACATAATCTGAAGTTTCGGCATATAATAAGAAGATAAAACGTCGTAATGATACAAGAATAACTGAAAAAAGATGAATAGTATAACCTACAAAAAAGAAAGAAGTGTTTACTCATAAAAATAAGAAATATTTGTTTATAAGTGGATTGATTTGCACCAAATCTTACTCTACGATTGAGGCTAATTTTTTGAAAATAAAACTATGACGGGTTAAAAGATACATTTGAGCAAAAGTTAGTTTTTTCTAACACCAAGAAAAACCAAGTTCAGCTCCGGAAATAGCTAGAATTTTTGTTTGTTGCTTTAAAACCTTTCTCTGTCTTTGATTCTATAGAATGGGTTCCTAGAACCCAAAATATGTCACAAAATGTCAAGTTGATGACCTATTTTTTCTGTTATTACCATTTTAATTCGTGGATTACCAAATATGGACATTGCATTAAAAATTGAATATACATGCGAACCTTTTATGATATCTTGAAATTTTCTTCTGAGAAATGCCAATATGTTTTCTATTATTCACAATGCAAAATTTCTTTCAATTCTATCTACTAATAACAATTTTGTACAAGTTTTTATACACCACCAAAACTTTTGTCTTGTCACAATTGTTCCGTTTGTACCTACCCAGGTACAAACAGACAGTTTCCCATAGAATTCAATGCATTTTCAATTTCAATTTTCTCAGAAATGGTGTGAGATATTTTCTTCAAATCTTTCGCATCAAAGTTCTATTTTGATCTAGTTACAAATGCTGAATTTGCAAAACAGATGGTGAACTGGGTTAGTGTTTGGCTTTTTCCGGATAAGAACTAAGATATGATGATGATGTAAAACAAGGACAACCTTACGCTTGAAAATTATTGTTTTAATTATGTTGATTTTGAAACGTTTCACAAAAATAACAGAACCAATCCGTTCAATTACGACAAACAACTTACGAGTATTAACAGTTTTATGTTTTATGTCCTACGTTCTTTTTCCCTTTCTTTTAAGAAAAAAATCAATCGATATATTTAGTTTGTTAATATTTGGAAAAGCTAGATAATTAGCCAGCTGTATGTTTTCAATAACAAATGAAGACGAAATTCATTTGTTTTTCATTCAGCATATTTCATTTCGTTCGAGTTGTTGATTTCTGTTCGGTTTTATTTATGGTTTTGTGCTTTGTGTTTCCTCGTGCTGTTCTTGTCCGTGTTTGCCGGTTTTGTCGTTGCCTTTTTTACTTTTGACACTGGAATACCCCATTGATGACCTTTCGCTTCTTTTATATCTTTTTTTTTCAAATAGATTTTATTTAAAGATGTATTTTTTCTAAAACAATATCTTAATCTTAATGTTTTCTTTTAAGCATTTGAAATTCTAAGTGTGTTTCTAGGCTAAAAAAAAACTGACATACAAACAAAGTATCTGAACGGGATTTGAACCACCAGATATTGTCACTCTAAACTTTGTTCTTCCCACTAGACCACGATGACTAAGGAATATCGTAGGTGGTTTAAATGTATATAAACAGAAATTTTACGACAAGCAATTCATACAATAAATGAATTATCACACAATTTTAATATACATTTTTCGACGTCGTACAAGTCCCTCGGACTTTGACCTGATTCCTCGAGCGGAAAAACTGTACGGTAACGGGTGTTGTTTTTCTGTTACATATGTATTGTATCTAATACGTATATCGCTATTTCAAGGAGTAACCTCTTATCAGCAGCATTTGAATCAACACATTGGAAGGTCAAAAACCAAAAGTATTGAATGAAAAGTACTCGTGATATGATTGAAGATCCCCGCTTCAGCTAACACCTTCGGCATATGGTTAACTTGTATACCAAATCAAAGTTTTAAATTGCACGATAAAACATTGTTTTAATTTAGTTCAGTCATTATAAATGGCCTTATATAGACCGGTGTTACATACTAGTTATTACCCCATACAAGAGCATCCCCCGAAAAATTAGAATGTAATCAGCTTCCAACCAGAAGATCTAGTTCATGATGGAACTTTCCCGGGGGTATGTGTGAAAACATAGTTTTTACCCATTGTTCCGCCATACTGATATCTCTCTTATTCCAAACCGTTAATTTGCAATATTGATGATTGTGAAAGGAAAATGCGAGGTTTGCAATATTTTTAAGATGATGACTATTAATGAATCTTTATATGCGTATTCTTTTTAATCACTATCTATGGTTCAGGTGAGATGTTGATATTTGCAAAGATTTGAAGAGGGAACCTATAGCATTTATATGCACGTTCAGTGCAAATCAAATACTTTATTTGCTTAGATTAAAGGATGTAGAATTTTAGTATTAATCCCACATATTTCAGTCATCTTGCCTTATAAAAGTTAAATGCCTTTTCATGGCTACTACAGACTACAACAAAAACAGCTACCGACCTATCCATGATCATCTCAAAAAGATAATTTAATAGGCCGTAATATTAATGTTGAATGACTGTTACAAAAGCCATTGCATAGTTGCTATAATTGCTTCGAGTGCCCCCATCGCGACACACACCGGGGTCATAGAAATGCATTCGCCCCAGTTTTGTATATTAGCAACTGTTACTTGCAGGCTTTTGATATTTGTTATGCAGCTTAAGATAGGAGTCTCATAATGGTTGAATGTCTTTTCTATGGTGTACCAAAAGGTTCAAAATAATTTAAATGACGACTAGGTGATAAAATGTAGCGCCTAGACGACATTTTAGTCGACAATGCGATTTCATTTCTCGCATAGGCGATATTTTTTATCGCCTATGCGATATTTTTTATTGATTTGGTGGTACATTTTACCGCCTATGCGATACTTTATTTCGAATTGTCTTTCTTGTAATATTTTACTCGGTTCGAATAGAATTTAACACGAGCGTCCGAAGTGGTTCAAAATTAAATATATCGACTAGACAATAATTGAATAAAGCACTCTATAAATGACACAAACAATATATGTTAATAACGTGTTTCTCTTGTGAGCTACTCCTCAATGGGTGGTAGATAATGTTTATTGACAATTAACTGTCACGCCTTAATTCGTGCGAATGCAATAAATGGTAGGATCACTTGGATATTTCTTTTTATCAGTTATAATAATATGAAATAGGCATTGCCTAACTGCGAGCACAGCATAATGGATTGGTTGACAAAATAAAGATTGGTTTGTAAATACATGTGAAAAAAAATCTCCACATTACAACATGAAACAGAACAGATGAATTCTCATGATCATATGACGGAGTTCCACGAGTAATAAAATCTTTTAGAAATCAAAGTATCACATCGAAAGAACCCCATTCCCGCAAAGACGTGGACACTTTGATTCTAAAACATTTGTTTACTAGTCATTTGTTTACCTAAAAGTAAAAACATCTGCGAGGTGCGTTTTGGTAAATTTCCGAATGAATGTAATTATTATGATTGATCAATTTTTAACCGAAGACATATAAAGTTAACGTGTTTAAAGTGTCATTGTAAACATTTTTAATGAACGTATAAAAAGATTTAATTTCGAATGCAATGATATAAAATCTGAAATCATCGTAGTTATTTTTATTTTGGTGCATTTTCTAGAACGTTCAATTTGGGACGAGATGCTAGGCGCGATTGAACTCCGGATTCCTTTGATAAGCATATCTGGACAAAAAAAAATCAATATCAGCATTAGGCAAATTTTCGCGGGAACTTGCTTCGTGCCCACTACGAGCTATGCTCGCTATAACATCAACATACATTTTTCAATATTTTGGCTAGAGCGCCTCTGATGAGTCTTGAATAAGCGAAACTCGCGTCAGGCGCCGGGGTCAGGCGTAGCAATTTTTTTTGTCTGGAACTTTGTTGTAATTCTAACACCCGTTAAGGTTTTTATCCCCCCGCGACGACATGTCGGGGGGCATTAAGTTTTACTCATGTCCGTCCGAACGTACGTACGTCCGTACAAATTTCCGTCAAGCTTTTCTCAGGAACCGTACATGAGAATGCTTTGAAACTTGGTAGGATGGTCCAGTATAACCCACTATACGTCCTAAGCGATTTTGAGACCTGCCGGGCATCTACTGCCTGTTTGGGACTTAGGCCAATGTGAAAATGTGTTAACATGACTATGAAAATTTCTGTCAAGCTTTTCTCGGGAACGATATATGAGAATGATTTGAAACTTGGTAGGATTGTTTAGTATGACAAACTATATGTCTTAAGCGATTTTGAGACCTGTCGGAAATCTACTTCCTGTTTGAGACTTAGGCCGATGTGAAAAAATGTGAACATGACTGAAAATTTCCGTCAAGCTTTTCTCAGGAACCGTAAATGGGAATGATTTGAAACTTGGTAGGATTGTTCAGTATGACAAACTTTATGTCCTAAGCGATTTTGAGACCTGTCAGACATCTACTTCTTGCTAATGACTAGGCTGATATAAAAATAAATTTGAAAATTTTCGCCAAACTTTTCTCAGAAACTGTACATGGGTATGATTTGAAACTTAGTAGGATGGATCACTATGACAAACTGTACGTCCTTAGCGACTTTCAGGTCTGTCGGACATCTACTTCCTGTTTGTTGCCTAGCCGGGGGGGGGGGGGCATCCGTGTCCCATGGACACATTCCTTCCTTATCACGGCCACCAATCGTGCTCATGCATGTTTACGATTGGAAAGTTGAAGTCATCACGTTTGTCAAAGAGCCTTGTTGAAAGTCTTCCTTGAGAGTCAATTTCGAGATGTAGATCTAAATATGAGCAGACTTCCTAGAATCCGTTGTGTCCTTTATCTCAAGCTCCTGGGGATATTTGAGATGGAGAAAAAAAGCCGTAAAGGGGAACGGCAAATTTAATCCTAAAAAAAATTGAAGTTCCCCATTATATTAATATTTAATAAATATTGATTAAAGGGGAATGGTATTTCTTTAAAAAATGTATTTTAAGCATTCCATGAAGGACACTATCTGGTCCTAATGCTTTTTGGGGATCTAAAACTTTAATAGTATCAACATTTTCGCTTTGCTATTGATTAACTTGTTAGTTTTTCTGAATTTAATTCAAAGTATGGGAGGTCTTGGATCTGAAACCCAGCGGAAGTATTTATGAATGAGCTGTGAGCATTTTTTTGTTGTCATCACAAAGCGTTGAAACATTTATGATATATGATGAGTACGTAAAAGATATTTTTAAGAAGCTGCATACCCAAAAGAATAGTATTAGGCGTAAAAGCAAGTGCACAATCATATAAGTCTCAGAGAGGCTCGATTTGACAGTGAACCAATAATAATTGCATATTTATGTGACAGTCTGTAGGTTATACATGTATGTCATGTATGTTTTAACTTAACTAATTTTGATAATTAGCAACCTTGCGATCGTGATAAATGATTTTGACGTACGGTACCATTTATTTGTTTATTTCAAATTCAAAGCTGTTTCCAATCAATTTTCTAGTTCAGTTTTAATTTCTTACAAATAGACATTAATATATTTAAAGACAAGGGGAGATGTAGATATCGCTATTTAATATTGATTTATTGTATGTCTGCGGTCAAATAAAAGTTCAAGTCAAGTTTTATGGTTCTACATGCCGTTAGGGTTGATGACTAACGGTGTCCTGTTAATTGTCTGATTACTAGTGCACATGTTACTTCTGTCAGTGCAAGCATGGAAGTATAAAAGTACCTAAATTAATACCCCCACGATGCAAGTAATCATCATGGCTCATGCTGAACAGAGTTCGTTAAACCCATTTGACCTATACTAATAGACGATTAAATGTACGCGACACGAAACGAGAATTGGAAAACAGACAGCAGTCTTCAACATGACCATAGGTCGCTGCTCGCCGTTTTGCATTGGCCCAAGATACATAAGTTTCAAGACCTATCCCTAAATTATCAACGAAAGACCCATTTCTGGACATCGAACAATAAACAGATAGATGACAGCGACAAACAAATGCTTTGACAAAGATTCCTGGCTTAGGACAGGCACATATAAAATGTGGCTGGGTTAAACTAGTGTTTTGGGCCCAATCTTCCCCTTATGGGTGTGTGTAAAACACAATACAGACACCAGATACCAGATACAGAGATACCAGATACGATATGTATAATTTATTATTGATTCAGTGTTATTTTCTTAAGTAATTAATTAAGCTACAAAGACATGTTGAGGTCAATAATGATTGCTTTTCATGGTGAAGTTTTACTTTTATCTTTATTGATTTGTCATCACATCCAAATAACATTAACATGTTTCTGGTGCACTGACCCTGTTAAGGTTGAAGCATGTACTAAAAACTGGGAAGTAGTGGAAGAATAAAATTCTTAATTCTTTTTCATTTTATTTATCGCTTCTTTCAATCAAATTTTATTTGAAAATTTTGACATTTTCATTGTATTTTTTTTTTCAGTATACCTAGATGGAATTAAAATTGTAACAATATTTTTTGAAATAGTGATGTTTTGTCTTTCAAATTCAGTGCAATTTTCGTAATTCATAATTTTGGTTCCTCTGGTACCTTTAAGTAGGACTTTGGCAGTATTCCAGACTGTTCAAAAATGCTGAAATTTGTTATTTTTAAGGGTACATATTGTCCAAGGTAACACTTTTTTATCACTATCTTTTAGAAATTCAAAAACAATAACATATAAAGACAAACATATCAAAAAGCCAAGCTGGGATTTTACATTTTGACTTAGCCACATCCTCGGGAAACAATAACATGTTTTGATAATTCTACATAAAATCCACTTTTGGGGGGATCAGTTTAAAAATCTGAATGTGTTTGCTATGAGACAAAATACATTTAGAACATGTGATACAACAGATGATCACAATACAAGTACCATTTAAGGGCCGGGAAAGACATATACTTGGGGATTTAGGGTGAAAGATGGGAGTATCTGTGTATTTTTGATGAAATGAACAGAAATGACCAACTTTAGGGGACTATTTTTCATGAATGAAGGGTTGGACTATTAATATGGAATATCTTTCCAAAAGACTGATATATGGTCTGTACAAAAATATATTTGTAACTTTGCTTTTGGTCATCCCTTACATGTTACAGCATTACAAAAATGGAGATTTGGCAATTTTACCACATGGCTAAAATGGGCTTCGGGGGCCTAATAGTTGCATCTTTCTGAAATAACTAAAAGATGTACAGAACAGCAGACTTTATAGGCCAAATGTATATAACTAGTTCAAACAAGAGGCTCCCATTAGCCTGAATCGCTCACCTGAACTACACAGATACACATATGTTGTTGAAATTATTGTGCTTAACCATATGCAATTTAAATTTTTGAAATATCTTGTACAGTTTTTAAGATAGAGGGCTAAATAATTGCAAAATTTTGAAAAAAAATACAAACAAGAGGCTCCCAGGAGCCTGAATCGCTCACCTGGTCTTGATGTTGACCCTATAAAAACTTTTCTAGAGCTTAATGAGCTCAACACTTAAGCAAGTAACAGCTTTTCTCTATCTACTATAGTTTCATTCTGTAGCCAAAGGCCCAAATCATGAAAAAAAAATGTTATTTAGGGGCCATCTGACAACTTCGACCCATGAAAACTTTTGTAGCGCGAAATGAACTGAACATTTAAGCAAGCAACAGCTTTTCTCTATCTGCTATAGTTTTTATTTAAAGGCCAAAAACATGAAAAAAACGTTATTTTAAGAGCCGTAACCCCTCTCTGACAACTATCACCATATGAAGACATTGTAGAGCTTAATAAACTCAACATTTAAGCAAGCAACAGCTTTTTTATATCTGCTATATTTTTCATTCTATAGGCCAAAAACATGAAAAAAAACGTCACTTTAGGGGCCGTTACCCCTAAAAGGAGTCGTCTGACAACTCTGATCTTATGGAGACTTTTGTAGAGCTAAATGAACTGAACATTTAAGCTAGCAACAGCTTCTCCATATCTGCTATAGTTTTCATTCCATAGGCCAAAAACATGAAGAAACGTTATTTTAGAGGCCGAAACCCCTATAAGGGGACATCTGACAACTTCAACTCTATGAAGACTTTTGTAGAGCTAAATAAGCTGAATATTTAAGCAAGCAACAGCTACTTTCTATCTGCTATAGTTTTCATTCCATAGGCCAAAAATATGAAAAAAAAACGTTTTTTTAGGGGCTGTAAACCCTTTAAAGGGTCATCTGACAACCTGGACCCTATGGAGAGTTTTGTAGGGCTAAATGAGCTGAACATTTAAGCAAGCAACAACATTTCTCTATCTGTCATAGTTTTCATTCTATAAGCCAAAAACATGAAAAAATGCTATTTTTTACCATTAAGGGGCCGTAACTCCTATAAGGGGTCATCTGACAACTTCTACTCAATTGAGACTTTTGTAAAGCTTTTAATGCTGAAGCAGTTGCTTGGCATCAGATTTCATTTACTCTTATACTTTTTGATTTACAAGCCAAAAACAGTAGTCTGACCCCCTGGTCTATTTTTAGTAACGGCGGCCATTTTGTTGGAACGGCGGTCATAGATGAAGTGTGCAAAGTTTCAAAGCAATCCTTTCAGTCCTTTCGGAGGAGAAGATTTTCAAAGAAAAGTTAACGACGACGACGACGACGACGGACGCCAAGTGATGGCAATAGCCCGAAGGTCCATGTGAGCTAAAAAGGGCAATAAATCCCATATCACCCGTCGGATCTTTTTCAAAGTTTCAGGACAGGTAGATCTTAATATGCTGATCACTTTTGATTCTTGCACAATTTTGATATCTGTAACCATTTTTGAATTATTAACAAAATACTACAATGTACCCCTATGTTCTATTTTTAGCCATGGCGGCCATGTTTTTTGACGAATTAAAAATCCGAACGATAGAGTTGTAGCATATATGCTATTTAACAAGTGTGCTAAGTTTAAATGCATTTCGTCTTATGGTGTCAGACAAGTTAATCTTGGAAATTCAGGGGAAGAGTAATGAAAAATGGTAAATTTTGACGTTTTAATTAAGGGCAATAACCCCTAAAAGGAATGGTCTACAGCTTAAACTTATTACATTAAATGTAGATCTTAACGTGCTTTATTATATGCAATTTGTATTGTTGAAATATCTTGTATAGTTTTCAAGAAATAGGTGCAAAATTTTGACAAAATCCATAAAAAGGGCAATAACTCCTACATCGGCTGTTGGATCTCTTTGAAAATTTCTGGGCAGGTAGATCTTGAGGTATTGATCACTTTTACAATCTGCCAAAATTTTGATATCGGGTACCGTTTTTGAGTTATTTGCAAAAAACTGTAATTTGACCCCTATGTTCTATTTTTAGCCATGGCGGCCATGTTTTTTTATTAATCAAAATTCCAAACGATAGTTTTGTTCACATAATGCCACTAAACAACTGTACTAAGTTTGGTGGCAATTGGACTTATGGCGTCGGACAAGTTAACGTTTATAAAAATGGTTTACAGACGACGACGACAACGACGGACGCCAAGTGATGGTAATAGCTCACCTGGACCTTCGTCCAGGTGAGCTAAAAAAATACTTTTGAAATAGAGCTAACCCTCCATATGCTGTTTTAGAAGGCCTTTCAATTTTGTTATTCACAATCTTTTTTACCTCCGCTTGAAAGTTTATATGTAACTACTTTTGATATGGTAAATCTTTGTACGCACGCCCGTCAGCCATGCACCCAGTATCTCAGGGTACCGTTAATGGATTTTCATGAAACTCAGTTTACACAATCTGTAACTCAATGAAGCTGTGCACCTCCCATATTGAAAGTTCGCTTGCTTTTATCCTAGGGGTGCGGGTGGTGCTTTTTTGTGTGTAGTTTTCCATTTTTATTAAGTATAAAATCGGCATCCATAACACCAAGACAAAGCCAGGGGATCTCGATCGAAATCCCGTATTTTCAGTATACATTGTACCACATGATGTTTCATATATAAACACGCCATGATAAAAGTGCCTATTAAAGATCACCAAATTTTGTAAGGACAGAACACAACCTAGGAGTAACATTAACATTGTGATTTCCAGTGTTAGAGAAATCCACATCTTTTTTTCTGGATTTACATAAAAAATGTATGCATTGCTTTAATGTGCTTCATTTACGTTAAGCGTTTTAAACGAAACAGAAAAAAGGACAGTCTTGAACACAAACGTTCATTCCACCGTGTAAGAAACTTAGTCATAACTAGGCAGAGTTCTATGTTCTTATAAAATCAAATTACTATTAAAAAAATTCAATTGTATTTAAGTCTGTATTTAGAGACCGACCAACTTAAAAGGAGGAGGTATTGGTTTTTTATGCCCCATCTACGAAAGTAGAGGGGCATATAGTGTTCGGGTCCGTCCGTCCGTTGGTCTGTGCGTCCCAAATCCCCATATTTCCAAATTCCCACTTACTGACAAATGCCAAATCAACGATATTGGTATAGTAGGTGCACCTAGTGATGATAAGAACATTTTGCATGCTTCGGATGCTGGATGTGACCTATATTTTCCGCATGAATGACCACTTATAGAAAAATGGTTTAAGTCCAATCCTTCTTACCGACAAGTGCAATAGCAACCATATTTGAATGGTAAGTGCAATGCATGCTTCGGATGTTGGCATTGACCTATATTTTCTACATGATTGACCACTTATAGAAGAATGGTTAAGTTGAAGTCCATTCCTTATGATTGACAAGTGCCTTAATAGCAACCATGTTGATGCTTTAGTGAATGCGGGATGGGGCATTACGTCTTTTGGACATATTCTTGTTTTTTTCCTGATCAAATATTTTTTTTTACGAACAATTATTTATTTTTTTAATAGAAGATGGGTTGGGTTAAAGCCCATTCCTGCTTACTGATATTGGTATGGTAGGTGCGTCTAGCGATGCTAAGCATAATGCATGGTTCAGATGCTGGATGTGTCCTCTTTTTGCATGGACGAGCACAAAAATTTTGAAAAGTTAAAGTAAATTTCCACTTTGTGACAATATCGGATATGATTATCTAGTGCAGTCCTACGGAAATCCAATTGGAGTTACGAAGGGGAAGGGAACCGGGAGTCGATGGAGAGGGAAGCGGTAGTAGTTGGGGAGGGAAGCGGGAATTGATGGGGAGGGAACCAGGAATTTGATACCCTCTGCCTACCCACACTATAACATCATAGTTTTTAAATAAAAAGGTATATGTTGTACCTATTCCTGGAGTTGAATTGCTGTTTGGGGGTGGGTGGGGTTAAATTATATCTTAATTTTAAAAGAAGAAACGTGTCTAGGGGCCTATATCGAAGCATGTGTCCAATTTTTACTTTTAAAAATATACAAACTTTATCTTAAAATCATTTTTCCTTTCCGTTTCCGCTTCTGTTCCACGTCCTTTGTCCATTTTTAAGTAACATTTATTTTCTAAAAAATGTGCATGTTGTTGTACATATATTAACTGAATATTTAAAGAGACAATCTTTCTTTGTTTATTAGGTTTGCCTTTGTATTTTGTGACGTAGAATAAGACGACGCTTTTTGTTTTAGTTTGAAGCAAGTAGTACATGGTTATTTGTTTCAGGTCCATTGAATTGCTGGTCGCATTGCTGGTGTTGCGTATAAATTGCTCAAATTTCAACTTAGACTAACCAGAGATGTATCGAGGAATCTAAAAGTTTTGGAATATCAATGGGACATTCAAATGTCATAATCCGAAAGAGCAAAGACAAAACACGTACATGCTCGAAGAAACTGAAAACACAAAAACTCAAAAATAACTGAAAAGCAACCAACAGCGCAAACTCAAGTCGTAACTCCGGAGAAAGCAAGCACTTCCTGACTCTTAACGCTGTCAATGGCAATTCAGCGTATCAAATCTGATAAAAGAAGACAAAACTAAATCCTTAAACAAACGACCATCTGCACTCATCTGAAAGATGTCCTCCATTAAACGTGATGAGTGAAGACAACACGTCCGTTCTTCCTTACGACGTCCAAACGCAGATTTCGCAGGTTCCTGTGAAAAATTCGGACGCAAGGGATACAAGTTTAAAGCAAGGAATTGTAAAGGAGTAAATGATAAAAACACTTGTTACCAAATCAGATGAAGATAAAATTGTTTATTTGCTTACCCCAACAAATCATAAACATAAAGGAATTTTTGGCTTTTTAAAACAGGCATTAGAACTGAAGGCAAAGTTTCTTAACTTGTTCAGATCATTAATATAGCATGTATCTCTGTCAAAACTTGGCATAATTATAGGGAAATTTAAAACCAAAAAAAAATTCTTGGTCCATCAGTAGTGATGCTTATTAGGTTTTGTATTTATAGCAAACACATAAAAACGAAATTTCTGACCATTAAGGGGTTACATGTATATATTACTCGTATAAGGGTTCGTAAGACAACAAAATGTTTCAACCAAGATTTGTTTTGTGGAGTTCAGTTAGCTGAGTTTAACGTACGGACGACGAATGCCAAGTGATGACAATTGACTCCCATGGCCCTTATGGTCAGGTTTAAAAAAAGTTATTTTGTTACCTTAAAAGGGCAATACAGTCATTCTATGTACAATTGATATAAGCAAATGTGAAAAAAAGTTAATGTAATGAAAGTTGACCGTTTCATTCGAAAACAATCATATAAAACAAATCAAAAAGTGTTTTCCACAAGATATATAAAACTTTTTAGATCTTTTTATCCAAATATAGCTGTAGAAAGACAGTGAGGCGTGTTTTATTAAAAAAACAAAACACATTCAGAGATAAAAAATAATAGCTTTGAGTTTAGTTTCATGTTGAATCCATTAGAATTTCAAAGTTTGGTGAATGCATGTTTAAAAAAAACTCTTTTCCAGGATGTGTATTTATTTTTAAATTTCCTTGTCGATGTCAATCTTTTAGATATCAATGTTTGAAAGTTTGACACTGCTGACATAAACAAATGAAATAATTTTTAAACAGTATTTTTTAAAAGCTAAAATGCTATCAAACGTTATCAAAGGCGTTTATATTTCCAACAACTTTTTCCTTTTTAAAAAAAATCCTGAAGCTTAGTACAATCAGGCAAATAAAATTACATGTCATGCATCTTTATTGTTTTAAACGATGATTTATTTAAAATTGTTCGAAAAATATTTGTGTAAGACAGAGTAAAACAGAATTCTTAAACGTGTAACGCCTAATTTGTTAAAAGTAACGCATGTTTAAACGAGAATATGTCCAAAAGACATAATGCCCCATCTCGCAACATTTATTTTTTTCCGCAATCACTAAAGCATCAACATGGTTGCTATTAAGGCACTTGTCAATCAGAAGGAATGGACTTCAACTTATCCATTCTTCTATAAGTGGTCAATCATGTGGAAAATATAAGTCAATGTCAGCATCCAAAGCATGCATTGTGCTAAGCATCACTAGGTGCACCTACCATACCAATATAGTTGATGTGACACATGTCAGTAACAAGAGGCTCCCAGGAGCCTGAGTCGCTCACCTGGTCTTGATGTCAACCCTATGAAGACTTTTGTATAGCTAAATGAGCTTTTCTCTATCTACAATAGTTTTCATTCTAAATAAGCAAAAAGGAATCGACTTAAACCATTCTTCTATAAGTGTTCACTCATACGGAAAATATAGGTCACAGCCAGCATCTGAAGCATGCATTGTGCTTAGCATCACTAGGTGCAGCTACCATAACAATATAGAAGATGTAGCTCATGTCAGTAAGTGGGAATGGACTTTAACCACTCTTCTTTAAGAGGCCATCCATGCGGTAAATATAGGTTATATCCAGCATCCGAATTATGCATTGTGCTTAGCATCGCTAGCGCACCTACCATACCAATATGGTTGATGTGGCACTTGTCAGTAAGAAGAAATGGACTTTAAACATTTTTCTATAAGTGTTCATTCAGTCAAAAAGTATAGGTCACAGCCAGCATCCGAAGCATGCATTGTGCTAAGCATCACTATGTGCACATACCATACCAATATGGTTGATGTGGCAATTGTCATTAAGTGGGAATAGACTTTGACAATTTTTCTGTACGTGATCATCCATGCGGAAAATAAAGGTCACATCCAGCATCCGAAGCATGCATTGTGCTTAACATCAATAGATGCACATACTATACCAATATCATTGATTTGACATTTGTCAGTAAGTGGGAATTTGGAAATATGTGGATTTGGGACGGACGGACGGACGAACGGACGGACGGACGGACGGACGGACGGACGAACAGACCCGAACACTATATGCCCCTCTACTTTCGTAGATGGGGCATACAAATCATTCGTTTCATGAGTTTAATTTTCAGATAAAAGGATTCTAGAAAATAAACGGAATTATATTATTTCATCATATTGTAAAATAAACCATGCAGGAACTTGATACTGTTTGACTTTTTTTACACATTATAGTAACGCTGGTTAAGCTACTATCGTCTGCATCCGTTTTATTACGATACATGTGTTTAATTTTCCATGAATGCTTAAAAAGGTCGCTTTGGGCAACATTTTTCTTTAAATTTTTCTCTACACTGCACCTGCATAATAAAAAGCTACACCGAGGACAGCATGATACGACCACTTCATGTTCATGTTGAACCCTTTCCGCTTGTGGCCCAATATCACGGGGTATTACTGGCAACGTTGAACACTGGCAAAATAAACGTCAGTCCATATTTTTAAACGGTGTATGGTTTTGAACAAAGGAAAAGACAATAGAAGGCAGAAGTAGACGGCAGTTCATCATTGAAAACGACAACAGACGACGGCAGTTTTTGGAAAGGTTGAACACAGTTTTTACAAAATTTTCAGTTCATTATTAATTGCCAATCTCGTATCTATAATTTTTGAAAACTTATATCTATATCTGCACTAATACTAGTATCTAAACCTGATTTCTCTAAAGATGTAATACCAATATCGATGGCATATGGGAAAAAGGGGGGGGGTTGTTGTGCTTTTTTTTATTTTCGGAAAACGCAGAGCCTTGATGTTTTTTTGCGGGGTTACCACGGGCAATTTTTAATATTTAAAGCTACTAAAAAATTTTCGGTCAAAATTATCATTCTGCCTTTTTTCAATTCAAAGCTCTGCCATAGGTCTTTATATTTCAAATTTCACCATAGCCCCCCTCTAAAAATCAAATGGTCGCTTCCTAAGTAAGACCAATTTTTTCCCGGTTGCGATATAAGCAACCACTTGTGGTATTTTTCCGGCCATAAAATTTGACTTCAAATGAAAAATATTTCATAGCTGTGAAGTATGATACTTTTAAGATAACTATTATCCAGCTTTTTATACGACCGCAAAAAAAATGCGGACGTATAATGGTATAAGACATAAGACATGATAAGAGTTAGACATAATTTATTTTCCAATTATGGTCCCTCAAAGGGCAGCATCATTATAACAGAGAATGAAATAAAGTATAAGATTATAATAAATAGATAGCTTAATGCAGATACTATATATATACTTGTTCAAAGAGTCTGGATACAAAAAGGACTAATATCTCATTATGCTACAATGATAAATTACAAGTAAAAACAAAAACAACAAAAAACATTTGTTATAGCAGTCCTCCCCGTGCTCAGATCACACATACAAGATTTATAAAATGATATAGTCATATGCATGCTATGGTCACCAGGGGACGGTGCTTTAGGACTGCGAAACTTATAACTACTTGTAGCATTGATTTATACACATACTGTACAGTTCTCCCCGTGATCAAAGCACCCATAGAAGTTTAATGTTCTATGAATGCTGTGGTCACCAGGGGGCGGTGCTTAAGAACTGCAGTAGTGCATTTTAGTCATATATAAATATATTCTCAGAACTCTTAAATAGAACAAAAAATGTACCATCAATGTGGCAGACCAGCAGATATTAATTTAATATAGAGGATTAAAAAAAAAAAAACACCAAACATTATATGTGTGCCAGGAATGAACATATTAGATTAAGAATTTCTAAATCCTCATTAGTCAATAACCATATGAGTTTTGTCTTAGATTCTAGAGATGCAAAATTTTTACATTTTCTATGAGCAGTAGTTTCTAGCTCTTGACGAATATTGTTCACTCCAGGACACACACACAAGAAATGAGTCTCATCCTCCACAACATTTAAATCACATCGTGTACAGAGTCTATTGTGTCTGGGAATGCCCTTGTATCTACCTGTCTCTATATTAAGCTTATGAGCCGAGATTCTGAATTTGGTTAATCTACATCTCTGTTCAAAGTTTTTTATTATCAAAAGATATTTTTCCAATCCAAAATTTGTTTTAAAAGTTGAGTAAGTACATAATTTACCATCAGAAACTTGATGTAATCTTTGTTTCCATTCTTTTAAAAAGATTTCCAAAAGAGTTTTATTTGTTATTTTCATATTCACATTCAAGGAAGTCTTTATCTTATTGATAATAACTCTGACAGATGAATACCATGATAAGTGCTTTTTGAGTCAATTAAAATAGATTGATTGTATGCTTCATGCAGCAGGGGAAAACAATCTTTAACTTTAGCAAGTCTGTCATGATACTTAAGCATGGCCTTTATTATATTAAAATGTAGGGGGAATCTTCCAAGTTCTGATAAGACAGCAAAGTTGGTAGATTTTCTATGAACCCCAAGAATAAATTTACAGAACTTTTGATGGAGTGTTTCAGCTTTCTGTTTCTGCTTTCTGTTTCTGTTTTTTTTTCTGTTTCTGCGGACGTATAATGGTATATGCTGTCGTCGTCTGCGTCGTTGTCCAGAACTTTAGTGTTCCCACAATAACTAAAGTTCAAGTTATCCGATTGCTATGAAATTTGACAATGATGTTCTTTACCATCAACGGATGGATGGGATTGATTTTGGGGTTCCCCTTTTTTGTTTAGAAATTAGGCGCCAAAACTGCTACTTTTATGTTTGTTGGCACGATAACTTAAGTTATTCCATTGCTTTGTTATTTGGCAATAATGTTCGTTAATATAGAAGGATGAATGGGATTGATTTTTGGGGTCCCCCTTTTTTCGTTTTAAAATTAGGGGTCCAATGGGGCAAACAAATTCAAATTTTGTATTTTTTTTCCACTATAACTTTAATCCTAGTTGGCCTATTGGTGTGAAATTTTTCAAGAATGTTTTTTACAATAAAAGAATGAACCTGATGAATTTTCCCGTCCCTCTTTTTCCCCGTTATGTAATTTGGGGTCAAAAGGGGCCAAAATCGAAACTTTTTTATTTGTGGTCCGATTTTGAAATTTTTCTTGCTTGTTTGTTCTTGTCAAATAGCCGATACAAAATTTAGAATAAATTTTTGCGACCCCCTTTTTTCCCCCTATTACGTAATTAGGGGCCAAAATTGAAATAAAGAATTGTGGAACGATTTTGACCATTTTTTTGCATGTTTTGTCATTTCATACCCTTTATTCATTTAAGTTTTAAGCCAATAGCGAATGCAAAATTGAGAATTATTTTTGTGACCCCTTTTTTCTCACCTAAAATTGAAACTTTTTTACTCGTTTAAACCTCAACAAAAAATTCCAGTAACCAAAACTCATCAATCCACAATAGGCTTGTAAAATGTGAGTGGAAAGTCCACCATAAGCTGCATGTGTCAAAAACCTTTGTAAGTCCACCATGGGCTACATGTGTCCAGAACAATTGACTATCCATATTGGGCCTAAAACGTACAGGGTTCAACGTGCTGTGGTCGTATCATGCTGCGCTCGGCGAAGCTTTTTATTCCCGGTTTATTTTTTTAAGTGAGACAGTTGTGAGTATACCAATAACAAGTTAAAGTTAAATATTGGAATATACAAGACACGTGCAGCGCACCAAATGTGACATCATTTAGAAAAATATAATTTTGAAGTTTTTATTCTTATATTTATTTTCGACCCTAATTAAACTCGGGTCCAGGGGAAAGGGGGTGCGGGGATTGGACCCCTATTTCATTGGAACATATTATTATTGTTGTGCAGATTTCGTGCATAATTTACATGGATCTCACCTTTTATCCCCAGTAGTTAATAATTGAGTCACTTCTAAATTTCTGAAACCTCCCCTGCACAATTGAAAAAAGCAACAACTTTTTAAAAACTATACTCTTCAAAAAAAGTTACGCATAGATAGAAAATTCCCCGTACGGTTAATGCTAATCTTAACAATTTCAAAGCAATATTGCCGAGCTGTTCTGCAACCAATTTTCTTGAAATAAAATCCAGTAAAAAAAAAACGAAATAAAGATTGTTTGATTTATTTAGACCAAAATCCTACCTTCAATGGGTTTTTAGACAATGTGAGTAGAACACGACCGATGTTTTTCACGAAACATTTTGCATTGATTTAAACGGGAAATTGATGCGTAAAATGTATACTTGAGTTCTACTTGCAATATCTTAAAAAGCAGCGAGGATACGATTTCGTTCAAATAAAATGCATTTCTTTTTCTTATTATTGGTTTTTATTTCATGAAAATCGGCCAATGGACGGCTTGGTGATATTGTTTTGAAATTGTTTAGATTTGCATTAACCGTACGGGGAATTTTCTACCTATGCGTAACTTTTTTTGAAGAGTATATTAGGTTGAATAGTGGATAAGTTACTGTTTGTGTCATATGCAAAGAACATCTAGGCATTTTATATATGAACATTTTCAAAGGCGGGGCATTGGGGTGGGGAAACGTCTTATACATTATTAAATGCTTTAGAGTTTAGTACATACATGCCCTGATATAAGATATTGATAAAACGTGGCATGTACCCCAAGCATTGGCTTAGTAGCTGCATTGCTCTTGGTTTAAGTCTCTGTCGAGCAGAGTGGGACATAGATTTTTCTTTAACGGCAGCGGTATAACTTTTGAACGCCTCAATATCTTAAGAACTGTAGGTCCTAGGTTGGTGAAACTTGACTTGTATATGTCCCAGTAGTAGCTTAGCACAGTTGCATCCCCATCTTTTCACCTTGACCTTGTTTTTCCAGTTGAGTGACTGACAATTTTCTATACATATCATAGCAGTGTTAAGGTTTTATGAGCACCGCCATATGTCAAGAACTAAAGGTTCTAGGTTGATGAAACTTGACATGCATATGCCCCGGTAGTAGGTTTGCACAAATTCATCCCCATCTTTTGACCTTGACCTTAACTTTCCAGTTAAGTGATTTTGGCAATGGTCATATACATGTAATAGCGGTGTTAAGGTTGTACGTGCACCTCCATATGTCAAGAACTATAGGTTCTAGGTTGATGAAACTTGATATGCATATTCCTCAGTAGTAGCTTAGCACAGTTGCATCCCCATAATTTGACCTTGACCTTGATTCTCCAGTTGAGTGATTGACAATTTTCTATACATATAATAGCATTGCTAAGGTTTTATGAGCACCTCCATATCTCAAGAAGTATATGTTCTAGGTTGAAGAAACTTTGTATGCATATATTATGCCCCAGTAATAGCTTAACACAGTTGCATCCCAGACTTTTGACCTTGACATTGTTTTTTGGAGTGAGATTGGTAATTCTTATTGCATATCTTAGCAATGTTAGTTGAAACACCATCATGACCATGTTTCTTTCCTTGTAATGCACATGGGCTATATCCTTGGTGCTGGATTTGGCTTTCCTGTTCGAACTTTTTGGTTTTGAGTACTTTTCGTTAAATACTTTTAGTTTTTTATCTTCCAATATTTTGAATCAAGTGCTGATGATGAGAGGTTACTCCTTGAAACATCCATAAACAGCATAATCAAATTAACTGTTTTATACCCGTTTTTGATATTTGTATTTTAACACATTTTTATCTCGGAAACTGAAAATCCTTATAAATTTATGAATATTAACAGTGGAAGTAAGAAAGAATTATTTTTTTCTGATGTTGCTGGAAGTCGAAACATACTTTAGTGTTAACTGTTGTATTGTCTGGTTATACAAAGTCATTTTCAATATTTTTGTTGCATCCATTACAGTTAAGGACCAAGGATTTATTTTGAAGGGGGAGGCGGGCTTGTTTTAAATATATTGAATTTTATTTTGATGGATAAGCAAATATTTAGGCAGCAGAGGTTAAGAAAAATATTAGTCATCCTAATGTCGACTTCATTTGTTGTAGATAGTGTTAAAGGTGAAACCTAGAAGGGGGCAATGGGAATGCCCCCTTTGGTAAATAAGAGACTCCTTGGAGCTTTTATTGCTCATCTGGTCCTTAAGCTGTACGGGGACTGTTTTGTGACCCCTATAAAAGATCATCTGATAACTTCAACCTAAAGGATACTTTTATAAGAGAGCTCAATCTTAGCAAATCTTTTCTGCAATCTTTAATATTCAATAGGCCAAAATATTTTTTTTAAATGCAGTCGTAACCCTTATAAAGGGTCATTTGACACATTCGACCCAATGTAGCCTTCTTTAGAGCTCAATTTGCTGAAGGTTTAAACAAAGCAACATCTTTACTCTATCTGTAACTATCAATATAGTTTTCATACTATATACAAAAAAAATATCGAAAAAAAAAACACATTTTGTTTTACCTTAAAATGGCCATTAGTCAAATTCGATCCACTAGAGACTTGTGGAAAGCTTAATCAGCTGAAGATTTAAGCAAGCAACATATTTTTTATTTCTTCAATAGTTTCATTTTATATTCCAAAAACATGAAAAAAAACCAACTTTTTAAAGGACCATTGCCACTACAAGGAGTCTTCTGACAACTTCGATCCAATTTGAAACTTTTGTAAAGCTTTGATGCTGAAGAACGGTTGCGTCAGAGTTTCTCATATATTTTTTTTATTTTAATACAAGCCAAGTAAAGTAGTTTGACCTTCTGGTCTATTTTAGCACCGACAGCCATGTTTTTGACAGATAAGAAATCGAAGGACATTAGTCACTGCCTCCTCCCCACTTTTAGTAATATTGAAATGTGTCATCTAAGTGTATATGTAGTGCCACCGGTACATCTACAGTAGAAATAGATAGCGAATAGTAAATAAATGAAAATTACAAGTAACCAAAATCGATCAAAATTAGAGCAATAAACATTATTTGTAAAATTTATGTAAACAGTTAGAGAATTTTGCACTTCAAATAACAGTTATTAAAACGAAAATACATTGATACAAAGTATTTATTTAGTTTAAGATTACTGCCTTTACCTGTTGTCGCGACTGTCGTCGTAACTGTTGTACAAATGTTTCAATTATCTTTTTTATACGTTATTTTGGTGGGGGGTCACTTGTCAAATCAAAATAAACTTACATATAGAATATGTCAAAATAAGGGGGATAAAAGAAGAAAATAACATATTTGATAGAGAAAATGTGCAAAATTGATCACCTTAACCTTTTAAACGAAAAAAAAAAAACCTTTTATTTTGTGACAGTTTGTTGAAATTTAGTCAGAGTATAGCTTAGAGGCATACCAATTAGCAGTTGTATAAAATATTCATTTGTAAGTTCATTTATAATTATCGATTTGATAAAATCAAACTACTCACTCAACATTGTCTTGTTTTTGCGATGGGACTGCCGCTTATTTTGCCAGTGTTCAATGTTGCCGGTAATACCCCGTGAATATGGATTGTCAAATGCTTTGAACACATGCAGCCCATGGCGGACTCACAAATTTTTTTGACACATGCATTCTTTGGAGGACTTTCAATGCATATTTGAATATTTTTTATATACATTTATACCAACCATAATGCGCTCTTGGTCTGTTTGATCCTTAAGTTCCCCCAAAATGATAGGAAATATTGCAAATCTGATTGAAAAACACAGCTAGGGATGTTTACAAGGATTCCAATGATAAAAAGATTTTGAAAATCGGGACACAAATAAATAAGACGATTTTTTTTTACAAACGTAAGCGATGTGGTTTTGGAGCAATTGTACATGCATTTTGAGAATGACTGAATAATCCTACAGAGGGTAAACGGACAATTAACTTCAAGGGGGTACTCATCTCTAATCCGCATTTCCTCATAAACCTATCGATGGAATTTTATTTTTATTTTCACTCAATCTTTGTGACATTGGGTAGATGTGAACCCCCTTAGTAGAAATTTGATCTCATCAATGTTTTTTTTTTTTAATTTTATTAATTTTTGATTTTTTTGGGGGGAGGGGTGGAGGTGGGGGTATTATTTGTGAACAGCTGCCCAAAGTTTTTCTGGATTCAATTCCGTAGAACCTATTCAAAAGACTAACAATTACATCGAGCATGTTTTTTATAGAAAAAAGCCGTGGTAAATTTTCAAAATTGCAAATATCGGCTTCTTTTTAAAGTAGTCATTAGAACTTAGGATCAAACTACATGTAGTTTTCACATACTGAGATCAAAGAAAATAAAAATGATCCCCTCTTAAGTCTCTTAAGAGGGGATCATTTTTATTTGGTTATAAATGCAACCTTTAGTAAACCAGCATTGTTCTGAATGTTAACAATGAATTATGTGTAATTTCGCCCTTCTTTCGTGTTAATGTTGTAGATATTAATTACAAATACTTAAATTCTTCAACCATGCACATAAACCAGAGGGCGTAACAATATATGCATAAGTCCGCCCATCGTTACCTCCTGTCCTTCTTTGACAGGTATTTCTCCAATACCCAATTATCGATCTTGCGACAATTTTACTTTTGAACCACTCAGTACACTTCAACTTGAAAAGTGAACAATCGCAATTTGCACAAAAATGTCGATTATGCGATATATAATATCGATTATGCGACATTTTTATCGCCTATGCAATATTTTGTACCGCCTATGCGATATTATTTATCGCATAAGCGCTATGATATACTTTTGAACCTAATGGTACACCATACTTTTCGGGAGTGTCATATATCTGTTCTCTGTTTAACGACCCGACTAACAATTATTTGTAATCGGCGGGAAACCAAAAAGTTATGTTCTTGTATTTTTTTTCCGCGCAAATTATCTCTTGATTTAACAAAAAAATCTTTACCTAATGTTTATGCTGTTTCTAATATGTTGACCTTAACGGGCATACTTCAATGCAACAAGTAAATCACAGAAAACTTACCAGTTAAAATTTGAAAATGACAAAAACCTTAGGCTGTTTCCTACCTCAGACATAGGTTAATCTTAATCGTAATTTGGTTTCCAATTAGTCATTTTTGTTTATTGAACAGTTTTCTTCATATTCATATAGTGTTTGGCATTTTCAATCTTTGGGTAGAGTGCCTCTGATGAGACTTCAGTTTGGACTTTAAAGATAAAGAAGGCATGTGTCCATGAAACACGGATGCACCCCGATGGCCCAAAACAGGAAGAACAGGTAGAATTCCGACAGGGCTGTGAATCGCTAAGGTCGTACAGTTTGTCATACTGAACCTACAACCAAGTTTCAAATCATTCTCATGTACGGTTTTTGAGAAAATCTTGACAGACGTTTTCAATCGTGTTCGCTTATTTTGACGGAAATTCGTATGGACGGACAGACGGACGTACGAACATGAGTAAAATTTAACCCCCCTCCTCGACATGTTGTCACTGGGGCTACGAATGGATGAAAATTCTTACAAATAGATCAAAGTTTTTCCTCTCACTGAGATGGTACGCACTATAAATAGTAGGAGAATAATCGGTTTATAAATGAATAAGTTTTGATATTTCTTGGGGAAAATCACAGTATATATTTATTTTTCCGGAGTTATATTTTATTGAAAAACGCATAAAGAATGAACAAAAGGGTAAAAACTCCTACATGGATTATCAGATCCCCATTACATTTTTATTATTTGTGATTGCTTTAATCCAAAGCAACAAAAGTTAAGTTGTATCATAAATATGAACAAGAAAGCAGTGATGAAGATAAAACGATCATGAAGGGGAGGAAAAAGGAGAGTAAGTGCGTTTACGCCCTTGCAACGCAATCTAGGCTATTTAAAGGCGCGATGAACATGAAAATAATGAAATAAAAATGAAAATGAAATCATGATGAAAAATATTAGCTAGGGAAACTAATAAACACTGAATTTTGAAGACCACATAGACGGAGGAGAAGTGGTAAGGGGCAGAAAATTTAGTCTATATGTTGCGCAACTTGGCGGTCCACAAAGGGGCCTTTTGCATACATAGATAGAACGTGGTACTCTCCACGTGAGCGTTGGTTGCTTGTTACAAAACAAAACTTATTTTAACGCTTTCTGCAATTATGTCGTTGCAAACTATAATGTTCACTGTTAAGCACAACTGAACATGTTTGTAACAAACAAAAAAGACATTTTTTTTTTTTATTTACATAACATGACATGGCAAAAATATGGCTTTTGTACATTAAAACGGTCGTCGAAAAGTATGTTCACCTGAAGCTCCAAACTGTTATAAGATTGTCGAATCACACTTGAAAATGTAAGCAATAATCAAACGATTGATACTGTATCGTCAAAGAGTCAATTTCTAGTATGTCAACTTTTAGCACGAATGACTGTTGGAATCCTTGGTTTCATACTGCTACTTTTGTGCATAATTTCCTGAAGAGCTATTTACCGCTTTTCAAGCCAAAATGTGCTTTTAACCGTACTATGTCACCCTTTGAGTCATAAAATGAAAATTTAAACTGACCAAAATCAGTGTATTCACGATAATCATAAGTTATTTCTAATCAACGAAAAGCACATTCCAGGTGTTTTATATTTTTGTGTAAATTAGAGCAATTAAATATAGTTCAGGAACCAGTAGTTACAAATATTAGAAAGTAATATAAAAAAAGATAAAACAGTAAAATACTATTTAACTAATATAAAGTTACATTCATTTCATGTATTATTATATCATGGTGTGCAAATCGTTATTGAAATTTTAATTAAAGACAATCGGGTTTATTGTTTTATACGATAAACCAATTTAATAAAAGAGAATTTCCGGAAATCAATTTGGTGTTTTTCCAAGAATTGTTTATTGCAAAGTTCATGGCCATTTCGACGTTATTGTGACGTCATAATCATAGCACCTTAGTTGGATTGTAACGTTTTAGTTAGAAGGACGTTCCAAATTTACTCCCACCCCCACCCTTTATAGTGCAGTGACAATTTCAAAAAACGTGCTTATTTTCGGAGTTTAATCAACCGGGTGGACACACGGCTAACTTTTGTTTTATTGTTTAGAGTATACCTTAAGGCAACTTTTTTGCCCGGTCGTAAAGATTTCCCATGGTGCAGTTTTGTTTTTTATGAAGAAAAAGGGGGGCCTTCTGGTTTTGGGGAAATTTATGTATTGACTTTGGTTTACAATTACTTTTAAGAGGGCTAAACAGGGTTAAAACTTGTTAGTGATTTTGGTAGACTATATTTCAGAATTCCAAAACTTCCTTAATGAAGCGTTTTTATTGTAATGTTTTAAATATTTTTCAAATTTAAAAAAGCTTAAACAAATAACAGAATTTAGGTGTATTTCAGTTGGAATATCTCAATTAAAATAGGCTAATGTCTGTATTTTTTGTATTCAACAATTAGAATATGATCATTGTAAAACATGATGCTTATTGTTATGTATTTATGTGTTCTACTTTTAAAAATATGTTTGAAAATTAACGATGGTTCAAATCTGTCAAAACTTGTTTCCGGATTTCAATAACTTATCATGACCGGTACGATTCAAAAATTATAAATTTATTTATTTTGTACACATTTAAATCGTCTTAAACCCGTAGAAAATCCACTTTGCTGACAGCAAATCATTATTTAGAGCAAAATGTAATAAAGCAGATTCTCTTGAAAATAGTTTTTGAATGTGAATTATAATATTTTATAAGTTTTTCAAAATATCTAATGACCAAACTATTTAACAACAAACTGCAACGGTCCGATATTTTAGTTAAGAATGTGGCGCTATGAATGTCTTAATAATTTTATTAGCTCGTCTTGTAATATATTGAAAACGTTTTTACCCATTGACTTGCAGGTTTTGGACTGAATGATGATACTTAAATTGAAATTGATACTAGTAATAGAAGAAAATGATATGTAGAATAAGTGTACGCGACACAATCTTTTAATAAACGGAAACAACATTGTTTTCCAAATTATTGCATTTTGATTCCAACAAAAAAATGTAAAAGTACATGTATTAAATTCTAAAAGACAAACTGTTTATCTTCCGAAAAAGTTCATGACAGAAAAGTAATTCTTTGAAACGTGCATGAACATTGCATCATACCGTCTGTTATAAAGTCAGCAGTTCAACAAGTTATCAAAGAAAAAAGAGCAAAAAGACGGTCGCGGTTTCAAATCTGTCGTCTGGAACTGTGTTTTAGTTTTAATCAAATGATAGTTTAGTAACATTGTTTAAAATATATTTCATTTCCATCAGACGTTTCCAACCTGTTCATGAAATTAAAGGAAGAAGTATTTTATTTCGGAAACAGTCATTAAGCAAAACAAAGATATATCGTCTCTGTGTGTGTTCCAATCTGATACACCTCGAGTGTACAGTAAATATATTTGTTATTATATCTAACAGAGTACCACTATGAAACAAGAAAAGTCGGCAGACTGTTTTTTGTAGTATACGAACCAAGGTTCGCAAGAAAAACCCTTTAAATTCAAATTTCCAAGTTTAAGATATATATTAGCACAAAGACTCTATTCGTTACAATGACAAGTTTGATGACTCCCCACGACATTTTTGCGAGAGGCATTAAAGTATGCTCATGTCCGTCCGTACAAATTTCTGTCAAACTTTCCCCAGAAACCGTATTTGATAATGATTTGAAATTTGGCAGGGTCGTCGTTAAGTATGACAAACTGTATGCCTTAAGCGACTTTCAGACCTGACTACTTTCTTGTTGGGACTGGGTCGATATGAAAATTTATGTAAAATTTTCATCAAGCTTTTCCATAGACCGTACATGAGAATGATAATGAAACTTGATAGGATAGATCAGTATCACAAACTACGTACGTCCCAAGCGACTTTCGGCCGGACTTTTTGGACTTCTACCCCTCTTTTCAGTCTAGCACGGGGCGTTTGTGCCCCATTCCTACTTTAATTAGTTATATAAATAATAGTTATATCAACAACAGTTAAAAAATCATAGATAAGTCAGTCAGTGAAGAGGGTTTAACGAGCAATCGTACACATAGATTATTGCTAACTGGCATAGCATGATCGTAAGACTGATAAATTATGTATTTCTGAACACCTATTTTACATTTTATAAACTTCTATTGTTGCTTCTCACTAGCTGTCATACTGATTGAGCTTGTATCGATAGATCTAAACCAAGAGTTGATGGTACGTTTCAGGATCTAAGTCTTTAACGAGAATGGTATCCCCCAGGTTCAAATCCTAGCGTGTCCAGATCCGATCTTAAAGCATTTATTAGACTTATATGAGTAGCTGAACTTGTGCATTTGGCAGTATCGTATGTTTTTTATTCCACACTTATGAAACCAGGCGACTTCGCTTAAGTTTATTTGGTTTGGGTTTGTTTTGTTTGGTTAAGTGCTATAATAACTTAGCTCAAGTCCACTGCTTTTGAAAGAAACTGCATTTTCACAGGGTTGTGTCTCAGTTTTTGTTTGAGTTGCCGGTGCATAAGATCTAAAAGCTACGAACCATCTATAGCTCCTCGGTTGCTATCTTCACTCAAGAAATCTTACGGAAGACATGCATTTATAGACAAATATGGGATTTCGATCTCTCAGATGAGTGCAGATGTTGATTTGTCATAGTGTTTAGTTTTGTCTTCCTTTACCGGATTTGACACGCTGAATTGACTGTTGCAACGCGACGGGTGTGCTATAGCAAGCAGGAACTACTTACTCTTCCGGATCACCTGAGTTCACTCTTATTTCATCTGGAGTTCGCGTTGTTGATTGATATTCAGTTATTTTGTGTTTTACATGTTGTCTGTTTTTGTCCCGTTCTTCTTGATGTTTACTGATTTTGTCTCTGCCATTTCAGACTTTTGACATTCGGATGCCCCATTGGTACCTCTGCTCCTTTGATATGATCGGTCTTCAATTATGAATCTGCATGGGATAGTTGATCAAACCGTATACCCTTCACTGAAAAAAATGGATCTTGGTCTCTTCTGCGTTGTATTTTTTTTCAGAGCTGGTTTGGTTTGCGATTTCCTTTTGATGCTGATCATGTTAACAGTGCTGGTTACAATTTTGTCATTTTGAAAAAAAACTCCAATAACACTTACATTTTGTTATATTATACATATAATGGACACCATTGGTATATAGTAAAGTCGACCATTGTTTGATAGTGCAGTAATTTGGGGAGGAGTGTTTTTAACTTATGTGACTTTTATATATGTCTACTTGTTTTAGTTAATATTATTCTTGTTAGATTTGACGTATTGTAAGTATAAGAAAAGCTACAAAACGGTGATTGGTAAAGATGATAGAAATTTACACGCTGTCATGCCATGACATTGGTATTTTATAAATGTAATGGTCTTCATATATATTGATAAAATCCTTGTTAAAAGTTGTCAAAAATACGTATACACTTTAAAAAATAGTTTGCAATTAGTAAATATGAAAATAGTCGTATAATTATTCAGAAATTTCGGAATAAACATAGAAATTTGAAAAAACGCACCTAGAAGGAAAAGGGACATAATTCAAGCAGTAACAGAGTTATGGCCCCTAATTATTTACTCTGATCGTTTGGTATTTGCTTAAAGTATCTTAAAATTCAAAAATTTAAACAAAATCACAAGCCTTTACTAAAATATGGACATAAACGTTGAAATTTTACGAAAATTTAAATGCTGACAATTTGATCTTTGACCTCTGATCACTGACTTTTGCACCATTTGTAACCTTTACGACCACTCAAAATGAATGGGGTAAGAGTTAAGCTATCCAAAAGAGGTATGATTCAGCCGTGTGTCAGGGTGGTTGATTAAAATTTGAAACTGACACTCTAAGTCACTGCACTATTAATAACCAACATTTTTTCTGCTGTTTGTTTTATGTATTTTTCAGGCTTGACGGAGTAAGATTTATCTTCCATGTGTACAACATTCGAGAGACTGGGGGACCGAATTATTGCCCAGAATAGTTCATAGAGTATTGTCCAGCTTTATGAACATATTTGATGTCACCAAACAGTGTAGTTTTGCGGTAGAGGATTTAAACAAAACATATAAACCGGACTTCCCGTGGAAGTAAAGGGCTTTTTATTATAAGGACTTACTTTCGTAGACGGTACATCAAAAGGAACAATAGTATACAAACAATTTTCGAAGAATGACTTAGTCTTATTTATGATAGACTTGAATTTCCAGATACTGTGGATGAAGATCCAGTTCGCGGCTGCAATCATTTCGGACGCTGACTTTTGTAGATCAAAGTTGATTGTACAATACCATTTACCAACAACTCCGGATACATATTAACTGCAACAGGTCTCAGGATTTTCAATGGCGTTATACTAGTATCCTGTTACATTTCTTCATCTGGCAAGAAATCGGCACAATAATTGAACGACGATGAAAACCACTATTTGATCTGATCTTTTCTTAAGCTTCAAATGGAACTGTTTATCCTGAATCTGTAGCTGTTCGTTTTTGTGATAATGTCAGAGCCTCGCAATTACGAATGGAAGAGGAAGTGCTCATCGACCAGACATTTTTTCTTGTTTTCAATTAAATTCAAGAAACTTTAAGCTTGACTAAAACATTTGAAACTATTACCATCCCCCCTTTTTTTAACGTTAACAGTTATTGATTCTATAAATATTAATTTGGTCCCCTTTTTAATTTTTACTTTCGATTTTTTAAGATTTAATTAATTCGATATAGCATTGTTTTGCTCAATCTTTAAAGATGCATTGTAATCGTTTTTAATGATGTTTGTATTTATTGCTGTTTTTTGTTTCTTTTCTTTGATTTAAAAAATAACTTTTTTGTCACAGTTGCTGGTAGGCGGGATCTGGCAAGACTTTGGGGTCACGATTCTTACCGTTTCCGTGTTCGTCGGATCATATTAGGCTTGCCTGTACTGCGTTACCGCAGGAAGTTGGGGTTAGATCATCTCATGGCAACCATGGGGGGTCGGTTCTGAACTGTTATCAGTTCGAACTTGCCAGGCTAATACTTTATATATACATGTAAAATCATGTTGGAAATAATCTTCACTCCCTTGAAATTGATAATTTGGGCAACCAAGGGGTGATGCGAATATGAGACGACGTATTGGTAAGCGTGCACCCTCGTTCTCTCTTGTTAAACCAAGAGGAACTTTTATTGCTTCAACTGTTACCAGTTGAGCACAGTTTTGTCCATTAATTTTACCGGCATTTCTGTAACCCTTGCCAGATCACATCTTTTGGTGCACTGTGACCGTATTCCAAACCACACTATTGTTTTAATCTATTTAGTGTTTATAAAGAAGCAGTTGTACCAATGGGGCAATCAATTGCCGTAAATAGACACGAGGTCCAAGTTTAACGCTATGGTACTATTTAATGATTCTTTGATTAATGAAGACAATGAAGCCCCGGGAATTAAATGTAGAAGCTTATTACTTTAAATCCATATATGTTTTTTAAGTGTCGAGAACTTAAATCTATATGTAAATAAAATTAGCTGCAAAAAGGTCATATTAAATTGAAGAATGGTAATGTCTTGCTTGGTTATACATTTATAAGAATGTTTTTAACCCCCTTACAGGCGATAGCCATAAGGGACTTTAGTATTGCACTCCATCCTTCAAGAAAAGACAAGCGATCGACAACAGGTGGTACAGTTTAAAACATACAATAACACTGTGTATAATGCTAAATTCAATAAGATCTTATATGGAAAGGTGTTACATAATTAGTATCTCCCCCCGGAAAATTAGTATACTCTTAGCTTTCACCCGGAAGATATAGTATACGCTGGAATTTACCCCGGGATATATTGAGTATATAATGCTTTTTTCTCCGGTGGAAAATCTGGTATGGATGGCCAAGTGGTCTAAGGCGCTGGTTTTAATATCACACTATTGATCACTAGCCGATTACCTCTCAGCTGGTGTTCGAGACCCGTTTATATTTAACACAAAAGGAACTTCCCGAACTGTATGTGATTAGGTTTGATAGTTAGCTGCCCAAGGTCGGTGGTTTCCCTCCGGTTTCCTCCACCATTAAGACTTACCACCCTAAATGGCCCAGGTGCGTCGATAAAACACCAACATACACAAACACACACACACACACACACACACACATGAAAATCTGGTATGTGTAAACACATACTACTGTGGTTTCATTATTATTCGTGGGGTATCAATTTTCGTGGTTTTCGTGGGTGGCATTGACCCAGGAAATTTGATACCCCACGAAAAGGAAATTCAACATTAATTTATATGGTTGAGACTTCAGAACCACGAATTTAAAAATCCACGTATTGATCCTTTTTTACTAAACCGCGAAAATTGGTACCCACGGAAAATAATGAATCCACAGTACTTTTCCGCCATTTTCTCCTATAAATCCCAAATTTATGACTGTGAAAGTAAAATGTGAGGTTTGCAAAATTTTGAAGATGATTATTATTAATGAAGTTTTGTCGTATTAGAACTATAACCCAAATTGAACATGTGGATTCTGCAAGCGTGTCGCGTGTGGAACGATAAACAAGATAATGCGCATGTGCATGAAAATGGTGGTCGAAAGATTTTTCTGAGAGCCAAAAAGTTTGAGATTCCATTAGTACAGAGCTGAAGCAGATCCCGGAACTTAGCTATTACATGTAAAATGGTGTTAGGTCATGATTTTACTACTTTTTGGGTAAAAATTCGGGGTTCCTGAGCTGATAAGTCATTTTTTCAGTTGTGTACAGTGGTGGCAATCTAAAAGTCCATGACTTCCGGTTTGCCATTTTAAAAATAAAATAAAATAAAATTTATATTTACATTTTATAGGCTTATACTGAGTCTCTTCATTAAATAGGACAATAAAATCCTATCTTGCAATCCTTCCTACCGTACTAACTTGCATAGGCTACCTAGTGTGCTTATCTTGTGTCCTTGAGTCGCCCAGGGACCGAAGATGTAACCTGTCAAAAGTTACTAACCCCTCCTTATAAATTGTACAATAGTGTGTGTGAGTGTCACAACCCTATTTCATCACTTATATAAAATATAAAATTCAAGATAGAGGAGACTTTTTCAAAATGTTAAACCATAAACTTTTTGCAGTATTTTCTATTTTGGTAATATTATTAAACTGTGATAAACAACTAAAATCACATATTCAACGTGATATGTCCAACCCCAAAAGAACTGGCAATTAGTGTGCCAGCACAGTTGTATTACTGGCAGCTACATGTATGTCAAGTCAAGAGATCAATGTTCAAAAGCACAGCCAGATCTAGACATATGCACCTATTGATAAAGCTTTTGCTTAGCAATCAGGTCGAGACAAACCCAGGCCCCAACAATCTTAATGAATCTAGTTGCCCATGCAGAATCTGTTCTGAAGAATGCACTTGGGACCAAGACGCAATAGTCTGTGATAACTGTGAAGAATAGTGTCATATAGGGTGTGTAAATATAAGCCCAACCATGATCATCCATGTATGAGAGGTATGGCAATTCATCAGCGGAATGAATATGTCCATGCTGTGGAACACCAAATCATTCCAGGACTATTTTTCAGTCCTGTTATTCATCAGGAAATTCCATTTTGGCTACAAATTCATTTTCATGTTTATCACAATCAGATAGCTCGGCATTTTCATTAAGTTTAGATGATAATCTAGATAATTTTAAAATAGGTGACCCTGTAGCTTCTTCTTCACCTAAACCACCAAAACCAAATAAAAGAATAAATAGGTTAAACTCTCTAAGAGTACTAACTTTGAATTTCAGAAGCTGTAAAAACAAGGCTCCACAAATAGAAAATTTAATATCCTCATCCAATCCTGATATCATCATAGGGAATGAAACATGGCTAAATAAGGATATTCTATCCTCTGAAATTCTGCCCACAACACTATTTGAGGATGTTTACCGTAGGGACCGTGATGGAAAAGAAGGCGGTGGTGTTCTCATTGCCATCAAAAAAGGAATCATATGTCAACAAATTTATAAAAGTAAGAAATCTGAATTTAATAGCAGTGAAAGTTAGTATAACTGATGATAAATCTTTGGTCATAGTTTCAGTATATAGACCACCAAGTAAAACTGATCTTGACTATTTTAAACAAATGCAGTCAGAAATAATTGACATCAAAAAGGAATATAAAAACTCCACGTTCTGGTTAAGTGGTGATCTAAACCTCCCAGACATAAATTGGTCAACAATGACTATTGATGGAAATAGGTATCCAAAAGAATTCAATGAAATTTTTCTTGAAACCTTAAATACTTTAGTTCTTGACCAAATGGTCGATTTTCCAACGAGAAAAGAAAACATTTTGGATGTCTTTTGTACTAATCAACCAACACTAGTTACAAAAATCAAATCCATTCCAGGAATCTCTGATCATAATATAGTATTAGTGGATGCAATTTGTAAACCTAAAAGGGCAAAACAGTGTCCTCATAGAATTTATCTGTGGAAGAAAATGGATTTTGATAAAGTTAAGAACATAACTAGGCCATTTATAACTGAATTGCTAAGTCAAAAAACCTTAGATCTATCTATAGATCAGTTGTGGATAAAATTTAGAGATGGTATTTCTAAAATCATTAATGATAATGTTCCAAGTAAAATGACTAGGAAGAAATATACAAATCCCTGGGCTAATAGAAAAATAGATAATCTGTGTAAGAAACAAAGAAAAGCCTTTAATAAAGCGAAAAAGACAGGGAAGAAAGAACATAAAGATAAATATAAAAAACTCAAAGCCACAGCGCAAAGAGAAATTAGAAAAGCTCAAAGAAATTATATGGACGAGGTCATCAGTCCCGGTTAACAGAAAAACCTAAAACCTTTTGGCAATACATTAAAGGGAAGAAAACAGAAACCATTGGTGTTTCCCCACTGAGGGGGAAGGATGGTCTTCTTTATAGTGATTCACTCACTCAAGCAAATATCCTTAATGAACAGTTCAGAAGTGCATTTACCAAGGAAAATAAAACTTCAATGCCAAATAAAAGTAACAGCCCTTTTCCTACCATGCCAGAAATTAATATAAATGTGAATGGAATAACTAAACTCTTAAAAAATATAAACCCTCACAAGGCTAGTGGGCCAGATAATATCCCAGCAATGTTTCTAAACAAATTTTCTGAAGAAATATCACCATTTCTCGGGTTCTTTTTTCAAAAGTCAATAAATGATAACAAAATCCCATATGATTGGAAACAAGCAAATGTTGTACCTATCTTAAAAAAAGAAGATAAACATAATGCAATTAATTACAGGCCGGTCTCACTGACTGCTATTTGTTGTAAATTATTAGAACATATAATAGCTAGTAGTATCAGAAAACATCTTGACCTTAATAACATATTAAGTGACTGCCAACATGGCTTTAGAAGTAAGCGTTCTTGTGAATTGCAACTTGTAACTAGCATTCAGGATATTGCTAAGTCATTATCTGATGGTAACCAAGTTGATGCAATCCTTTTAGACTTTAGCAAAGCCTTTGATAAAGTGCCACATGAAAGATTACTGCTGAAACTCGACTACTATGGTATAAGGAATAATAATTTAAATTGGATTAAAGACTTCCTTTCTAATAGACAACAACAAGTCCTTTTAAATGGTGTTCAATCTTCTAAATTATCTGTAGATTCAGGAGTGCCACAAGGCACTGTGTTAGGCCCAACTTTATTTCTGCTCTTTATTAATGACCTACCCGAGCAGGTTTCAAGTCACACTCGTCTCTTTGCAGACGATTGCTTATTATATAGGATAACTAATAATGAAAGTGACTCTAAGGAATTACAAAATGATCTGTCAAACCTTGAGCACTGGGAATCAGAGTGGCAAATGAATTTTAACCCTGACAAATGTTATGTACTAAATATTTCTAAAAAGTCTAAAACAAATCTGTTTAAATACAAATTACGTAACCAAATACTTGAAACCGTACCAGATAGTAAATACTTGGGTGTCACTATAAGTAATGATCTAGATTTGGGACAGCATATAAATAATTTGACGTCAAAGGCAAATAAAACCTTAGGTTTTCTTCGTAGGAACATGAAACACTGCTCACGTAAGGTCAAAAACCTTACGTATACATCACTTGTACGTCCTGTTTTAGAGTACTCCTCCCTAGTTTGGGACCCTTACAACCAAAATCAAATCAACCAACTTGAGCAGATTCAGCGTAAGGCAGCCAGATATGTATTCAATGAATACACTGACAGATCACCCGGTGCAGTGACTAATATGATCAACAATCTTAAATGGGAAAGTCTACAATCTCGTAGAACTAAAGCTAAACTTGTTCTAATTTATAAGATAAATTCTGGATTAGAAGAACTTGACATGTTAACTCAATCTGATAGGCGCACTAGGGGACAACATAAATTCAGTAATAGTTATACCATGAGGTAAAGGTGTTTCTGGATAAGAAACCCCGAGGACCGGAGGTCCGAGTGGGTTTCTTATCCAGAAACACCGTATACCGAATAGTATAACTAACTTACACCCCAGTAAACTTAGAACAAAACTAGATTACAAATTTATGATAGAAAGCAATAAAATGTGGCTTTAAGTATAAAACTGAGTTAGTAAACATATTTCTGAATCTTTTCTTTCCCACAAAGGGGCCTCTTTCATTCAAGATATTAAGCAACTGAGATGATTTTAGGATTAAAACAGATTAATCAACCTGTTAAACAGATTAATTACTTTACAAATAATTGATGATTTTGTATCATGCTAATTTAGACAGTGAACACTTCTAAACTGAATATCTTTAAGATTCATTCAGTTTTTATATGACCATCAGGGAAAACGGATGTGCTTTGGCTGCTGTCCCTTTGAATATCATTAATTTCTGAGAGCAGGTAATTTTAATTGAGAAAATTGCGTTTTTGAAGAAAATTTATCTCATTTTAATTTTTTTATTTTGTATTTTGACACTTATGCAGTACGATGTCCCTTAGGGTGGAATTCGATTAAGAGTCCTTCTCTCATCTACTTCCTGTTTGCCAACTTACTTAATTTTTTGCATAAATGGTCAATTATGGACAATTTACTTAACAGTTTTCTCAGCAACCTCTTATTACACCCTTTTGATATTTGGTAATCAGCATGGGCCCCATACCGTTGAATTAATTTCAGGTCTATTGTTTACCAACTTCCTGTTTAACGAAATCCGGCCATTTCTATCTTTGACCCATTTTTATGCCCCATTTACGAAAGTTATTGGGACAAACGCAGTCGTCGGATACGTTTGTTTGTCCGTCCATCTACACATCTGTGTGTTCGTCCGTCTGTCCGTCTGTGTGATTGTCCGTTTTTTATGTTGCGAAATATCGGCATTATGTCTATTGGACATATTCTTGCTTTGTTTTGTTTGTTTATTTTCATTTTTGTCTCGCCTGCGAAGCAGAGCGGGACATAGGTGTTACTTTACCGGCGGCGGCGACGGCGGCGTTAACTTTTTGGAAAAGTTTTATGAGCACCTCCATATCTCAAAAACTATAAGTCCTAGGTTGATGAAACTTGGTATGCATATGCCCCAGTAGTAGCTGAGCCCAGTTGCATCCCCATCTTTTGACCTTGACCTTGATTTTCCGGTTCAGTGACTTTGACAATTTTCAATACATATAATAGCAATGGAAAAGTTTTGCGAGCACCTCCATATCTCAAGAACTATAAGTCCTAGGTCAATGAAACTTGGTATGCATATGCCCCAGTAGTAGCTTAGCCCTGTTGGATCCCCATCTTTTGACATTGACCTTGATTTTCCGGTTGAGTGACTTTGACAATTTTCAATACATATAATAGCAATGGAAAAGTTTTGCGAGCACCTCCAAATCTCAAGAACTATAGGTCCTAGGTTGATGAAACTTGGTATACATACACATGTATGCCCCAGTAGTAGCTTAGCACAGTTGCATCCCCATCTTTTGACCTTGGCCTTGATTTTCCGGTTGAGTGACTTTGATTATTTTCATTGCATATATTTGCAATGTTTACGTTCTATAAACATCTTTTGATCTCAGAAACTGAAAATCCATGTAAATTCAAAATATAGTGGAAGTAAGAAAGAATATTTGTTTCTGATGGTGCCGCCAGGCGAGACATACTTTAGTGTTAACTCTTGTTTTAATATTTTGTTTTATTTGTCTGTTTTTTTTTTATTTTGCTACTTTTAAATTAGAATTGATTTTAAACCTTATAAAGTGAACTGTTTTCATTTCCTTCTCAGATGCCCTGGGCTGGCTATTACAGAAGTTTCTTTGTGTGAGAAGCTCTTTTGTTCTATGAACATGAGGTGTGTTCACAAGCGCAAAAGCAGGGGTATCTGGAAACCCCTGTTTTTGTCATTGTGAATTAAGCCCTATTGTTCTTAGAACAAAAGAGTTATTCACACAAAGAAAGTTTCTGAAAATGAAAGTTCGACTTTAAACAATAGAACTGGGGTGTAAGACAAGTGTAAACAAATAAAGACTATTATAAATTTTCCTTCTTTCCACACACAATAACAGTCTGGAAAAACCTGCCAGAGGCCATATGCATGTCTCCCTCATTGGAGTCCTTCAAAAGTGGTATCTCCACATAAACATTTGGAGGACCCAATTTGGCTAATTCATAATTATATATAAGCTTAGCTTCTGTACATAATGTGATTAATATCATATGATTTTAAACTGTAAACTAGGGATTGCAATCTGGCAAAATTTTAAACTTCGACCCCCATTTTCATGTACATAGCACAGTTGTTCCGGGAAGTTCCACACTCCACACGGAGTCTACTCCCGTATCAGGAAGATGATGATGATGATGATGATGATGAAGCATGCATAAATGAGAAAAATGATGGTAAGCAATATCAGAGGCGTTGTATAAGCAGGTTTCTTTGACCTAGTTGATAAAGCCTGAAAATTCCTGTAATATTTATTTCAGACCCAAAAGTACATGTAGTTGTTCTGTAATCATATAGTGACAAACAATCCTATAAAATTGATACAAAATTTAACCAATTTAACGTTGCGTAATACTAATAATGGTGACATGATATCTCTCAAACATTAAAAACTAATATGATAATAGCTGCAACCTAAAATGGGACGCAACTTTAGAAATAATTGTCAAAATACCATGGATCAATAACAAATACCCCAACAAATAAAATATCGAATTGTTTGTGCAAATATCAGTATTCTGAAACATTCTGAAAAAGGGTTGAAATAGAACACAGAACATATTATATTTTCCAATCAAGGGCAGCATGAGTATACATATAACATTTAAAGCGAAAAGAGCAATAATAAAGAGTTACAGTCACACATCAGTAGCAAGAATATTTTGGGACAACGTTCGACGGGGGGAATTACATATTTTGGCTTTACATAATCTGTGACGTCATTTCCAGGTTCGCTCATCAGAGAGTAAACAAACAAAAGTGACCAACTTTTTTTCTGCTAGGTTTTGGAAGATTTTCTGTATACCAATATATCTAATCGAAGTATTGGCTGTTGAAGATTAATAATAAAATAAAAACCTGGCAGAAAATGACGTCAGATTTCAATGCAGGACACAAACACAGGATTATTAATTTCCATGGTCAGCTCAACTAAGACCATTTTTTTTACTATTCAGTGTTGTAAAGCTTTATACTTTATTGTTAATGTCTGAAACATCGTCATAAATTAGTTGAATTACTAGTAAATAATCACTGATCACGCTGGTTCACAGTGCACCTGCTTATAATGACCATTCTCGCGAGAACTTGGAGTTTCCTTGAAAAATATATTTAGAGAGTTTAGTTTTGACTTTCCATCCGTATTCTCCTGTATATTTTAAAAAGAAATATAACTCTACTTGGTTATAAAATCTGTAAATTTCAAAATTTATTTAAAAAAAACATCGAATTTCTGGCCCCATAGAATTTCGTGCCTAGTGCGCTTGCGCGCACTCGGCACATCCGGTTAGAAAAAAAACCGTTAACTTTTGGAAGTTTCTAAATATGTGGGACTACGTTCCATATTAGAAACGTTGCACCAAAAAAATCTATGAACTAAGTTGTGCAGTCGATAAACTACCAAAACATCTTTAATACTTGACAAATTAAAATGGGGTTGCTTAAAAAATTAAAATGGGGTTGCTTGAAGTATTATGATCAAACACATATCATGACAAACAATCCCACAAACATGACAAATTTGTAGAAAATTCTGCTCATTGACAACGATTTCATATGAGTGGTGTTCTCAAAGAGTGATGGACGGACTAAAACTACAGCATAGATCGCTTTGTGCAAATAAGGGGGGGGGGGATGGTAGAATATCGCAATAATTGGAACACACAAATCGTCCCCCGAAAAAATACAAATTACTCTGTAATAAATCTTTGGTTGATTCTGTGGTATATCTTCGATCAGATGTTCCTTTGTTTCTTGACCCATTTTCTGGAGAGGGTCCTCAACTGATACCGTAATTGTTTTAAAAGTACGGCTCCAGTTGATTCGTTTTGGCTCACGATATTTAGGTCCTTTAGCCAAAACATTTCGACTAAAATTTCACACACACACACACACAAAACAGTCTGATGCATTTACTTTGAAATCATTGATTTGGAAATTTTGTAGTTGAAGAGCTAAGGTGAAATGTTTAAAGTAGAAAAGAAAGAAGAGGAGATGGGAATACTTTTCTCTTTGAACTATCGAGAAATATGTTTCGTAAAAAATATGAAATATATATTTTATTTCTTTGAAAACAATATTAGAGTTTAAAGCATGAGAAAAGATCATTCAATGCTTACAGGTATAAACAATCTAAATATTTTTTTGAGATTCAGTGGACTTCTTAATGTCAAAAATAAAATTTACAACAGAACAAAAAAAATGTAAAGCTGTTCTATAATTTGAATTTATCTCTAAGTTCCATGCTTTATTTACTTGCCGTTTTACATTTTCAACCATTTGGCTCGGATGAGTCTCAAATAGACGAATCGAATGTCAGTTGCTGCTAACTCTTTTGCCTATAGGTTTGAAGTTATTGAATCTATATAAAGTTGTTGTGGTTTGAAAGTTAATGTACATGTAATTTATATAACATTTGGGTTCTTTACCAATATGCAGTATTTAGCATTTACACATTGACGTCATGTCCGCCATTTGGAGGTGGGAATGACTGATTTTTTGTTCAAAGCTAGGACAATAAAACATTCTAAAAATAATCATTAAGTTATAATTTTTTACCTCAGCATTATAGAAGAACCAATAAATCATAGGAAAGGTAAGTGCGCGAGCGAGTTTGTGTTTTACTGTTCAACAACTCAAATCATGATCATTGGCACAGCTGATTAAACGCAGCTTTTTAAAAAAGAATGGAAAACGCAGGTACAAATATCTGGTAGTTGCTTACAGAAGACTTACTTTGTCATCAATGAGTCTAAGACAAAGAGTCCAAATAATTGACATGCTCAATTTCTAATCTACAACATATTTGTTAAGTTCGGTAAATGTGTTTTTCAGCAAACAATAGGGATTCCAATGGGCACTAATAGTGCACCTTTGCTTGCTGATGTGTTTATTCATTCATATGAAGCAGACTTTTTACAATCTCTTCTACACGAAAAAGATTGTAGACTTACTCTCTCTTTAAACCTCACATTCCGTAATGTTGATGATGTCCTTTCACTGAACAATTCTCTATTTGGTGCCTTTTTACATCTCATATATCCTTAGGAACTTGGGATAAAGGACACAACGGATTCGAGGAAGTCTGCCTCATATATAGATCTAAATCTCGAAATAGACACTCAAAGAAGACTTTCAATAAAGCTTTATGACAAACGTGATGACTTCAACTTTCCGTTCTTGTGTACCAACATTCCGTCCGCTCCAACATATGGATTTTTCGTATCACAGTTGCTTGTTACTGCAGAGATTAATTGCGGGAATTACATCGATTTCCTTGACAAAGCGTCCTGTTTGACACAGAAGTTGCTAAGGTTATTTTGCTCAACGTTTGCTGTCTTCACTCAAGAAATTTTACGTAGACATCGTGCACTCGTAGACAAATATGGATTTTCTATCTATCAGATGAGTGCAGCTGTCGGTTTGACGTAGAGTTATGTTTTGTCTTTCTTTACCGGATTTGACACACTGAATTTAAAATTAGCAGCACTACGGTTGGGCTATAGCAGACAGGAACCGCTTACTCTTCCGGAGCACCTTAGTTCACTCTTGTTACGACTTGAGTTCGCGTTGTTGATTTCCATTTGGTTGATTTTGTGTTTGTGTTTCTTCGTGTTTTTTTTATTGTGCTTGCCGGTTTTGTCGTTGCCCTTTCGGACTTTCGACACTCGAATGCCCCATTGGTGCCTCTTTGCTTTTTTTGTGTATACTTTGTGCTTATTAGATTTGATTTGACGTATCAGGTTGGTGAAAATGAAATAGATATATAAATCAAACAATCCCATCCTTTTTTTCAAATTACAACTTCACAAAAGTTACAACGTGTTAATTCTGATGTACAGCTCAGAATGCTACCAAAAAATGCCCAAGCAGCCGGGCAATTTTGACAATTAAGGGGAAATAACTCCTGTAAGAAGTTGTCTCACAAATTCAACACTGTACGAAGTTTTTTGTAGATTTTTTTTATGCCTAAGAGGTATGTTGCGCTCGAGCATGACCCACGTGTTCTTTTTAAGCAACAGTGGCCATTTTGGTTGGTAGGCGTGCATAATTTTCTTAAACTTGGTGAGGGACATCCTAAAGTCTTAATGAAAGCCGTGTGGGTTCTCGATGGTGAATAGGCCCGCAGCAGCGCCAAGCTTGTCGGTAAAAGTCCACTAAAGTGGGTTCAGAATAGACCGCTTTATAGAACTTGTTTGCCACCCGGGACCCACACGAATATGATACTGACTAACTAAAGACCAATTGTAAAAAGTTTGAAAGCACTTCAATCAGAGTAGCAAAGTAGAGTAATTTGGAATGAAAGTTAACGGACGGCGGACAGACAGACGATGGACGCTTAGTGATGACAATAGCTTAGTACATAATCCGTTTGAGCTTAAAAAATACTGTTGACAGCATGCATTTTTGTTTTATTATGTTGTACAGTTACTATGCAGAATGTCATATTTTATAATGTGCATATTAAATTCTCATTTAATTCCGATTTTGAAAAAAAAGTATTCAAGTTTATTTTGCCTGTGTTCTCTCATATACCATTTAACCAAATATATTTGTACACGATTATTAAACCCAACTGGATTTGCGTGTCCACTATGAACTCATCAAATCATGATGTTCAGCGTTTCAAGGTGTAATCTTTGGCTTGATTTCACGGATTGAAAAAAACTGCATGTAAAGGATATACATGTAAGCCGTAAACAGTCCATTCAGTAAAATATTGGACAGGTCTGAAGCGCAACCGAAGACCTGTCCTATTTTTTACCGAATAGACTGTTTAAGGCTTATATCTTACTTCTTACTTAAAACATAGTTTTATGCATACAAACTTTTAAAATGAAGCACAACACGATCAAAATTAAGTTTTTATCCGTAATGTTATACGTTGATACTATCAGATAGCTTAAATACTCTAATTGAACATTAATTTGCCAAGTCTTCTATAGCCGAATGGTTAGTGTTGTGAACTCAATGTTTGTCATCGATTAAGATTTTATATACAATCAGAATGATTTGAATACCACAATTAAACGCTTATGAATCAAGCAATCTGTAGTCACATGGTTTATGATATTTCCTTAGAAGAGAAAGATTGCGGGTTCGAATCCAGGCATGACATACATTGTCAAAAATATGTCGAATTTTATACTTGTCTCATTTTTCCCTTCAATCATTGACTTAGAAAATATTTAAGTCATAAAAATACTATAACTGACCGTCAAATATTAGATAAAAGCAATCCAATATTAAGTAGAAAGCAGTCCAATGTACTTATCGGTAAAATAAAGTACTGCATTGACAATGGCATGACGTCACAACTGTGTTTTTATATATAAAGGTGCATGTCGGTGAAATAATTTTCGCAACATTTTTTTCTCAGCAACTACAAATGTACCAGCATGTAGTCCCATACCGTGGGATTTGATTTCAGATCTGTCGCTCATATTCTTTTTGTTTAAAGCAATCCGGCCTTCTTGACTTTGACAGATTTTTGTATACAGTTTGACTGAACAAAGCATTAAGGTCGCGTGAATATCGGGTAAGCCAAAGTTGATTTTTTATGTGTCAGACAAAAAATGATAAGCATAATATTTATGATTATTTCTTATAATAGTCTGATAAAAATCGGCTGTTTTAAGATGATAAAATTAATTTTCAACAGGCTTATCTATAATTTAACATAATTCGTAATAGATAGGTGTTATTAATAGGGAACATAAGAGCTGATAGCGTGAGAAAAGATATTTATTTAAAAAAAATCTTCATGTTTGGAATTTTATAAACAAAAAGAAATAACAGACAAAACAATTAAGCTGGCTTAAATCCGGATTTTATCTATGACTTTGAACCTCTGTTTATTAGTGTGATGTAAGGTGTCTTCAGCCTTTTTAGCTCACCTGGACCGAAGGTCTATGTGAGCTTACACCATCACTTGGCGTCCGTCGTCGTTTTCTGTTAACATTTTTTCAAAGGTTAACTTGTCCGACACCATAAGACCAATTACAACCAAACTTGGCACAGTTGTTTAGTGGCATTATGTGTACAAAAGTATCGTTCAGAATTTTGATTTGTATAAATACATGGCCGCCATGGCTAAAAATAGAACATAGGGGTCAAATTACAGTTTTTAGCAAATACTTAAATAACTTAAAAACGGTTACTGATATCAAAATTCTGGCAAGGGTAAAGGTAATCAACAACTCAAGATCTACCAGCCCTGAAATTTTCAAGAAAATTCAATATCTCATGTAGGAGTTAATGCCCTTTTTCCAATTTTTTTGCCATATTTGCGAATGTTCAGCTCAATATCTTGAAAACTATTAAAAGGGGGGGGGGTAGAAGGGGGTCTGATCCCGGAATCCCAAACTAATTTTTACAAAACCCCTTCATCTCGACTAAAAAATGAGAAAATCCCAAATCCTTGTAAAGTTGATATAAATTTATCCCGGAATCCCGAACTTAAATTGTCCAAATACTGGAATCCTGAGCTTAAATATGGCCAATCCCGGTGTCCCGAAAAAGGCCCTACCCCCCCCCCCCCCTCATTAAAGTTATTGAAGAAATTTAAATTGTATATTGTTCAGCACATCAAGACCTACAAAAAATGTAATAGGGTCAATGCTGTCGGACCGTTCCTTTTAGGAGTTATTTCCCTTGGAACGTCCCAATTGACCATTTTTACAGCATTTCATCATTACAATAAAACCGTTAACTTGTCTAACACCATACATCCAATTAAATGTACATTCAAACTTGGTACAGTTTTTTATTAGCATAAATTCTACAAAGCTGTCGTTTAGATTTTTGATTCTTAAAAAACATGGCTGCCATGGCTAAAAATAGAATATAGGGGTAAAATCTAGTTTTTGCAAATAACTCAAAAAGGGTTACAGATATCAAAATTGTGATGGAAGCAAAAGTAATCAGCACATCAAGATCTACCAGCCCTGCAATTCTCAAGAAAATCCAATTACTTATGTAGGAGTGATTGCCCTTTTTAGCTCACCTGACCCGAAGGGTCATGTGAGCTATTGTCATCACTTGGCGTCCGTTGTCCGTCCGTCGTCCGTCCGTAAACTTTTTAAAACGTTAACTCCTCTGACACCATAAGTCCAATTGAAACCAAACTTGGTATGGTTGTTCATTAGCATTCGGTGCTTAGAACTGATGCGGGGATTTTTGATTTGTCGTAAAACATGACCGCCGTGGCTAAAAATAGAACATAGGGGTAAAATGCAGTTTTTTGCAAATAACTCAACAAAAGGCTCCCAGGAGCCTGAATCGCTCACCTGGTCTTGACGTCAACCCTATGAAGACTTTTGAATAGCTAAATGAGCTGAATGTTTATAAGCATGACAAATCTTTTCTCTATTTGCAATTGCTTTCATTCTAAATAATCAAAAAAACACTAAGGGGATGTAACCCCTATAAGGGGTTATAAGACAACTTCAACCCTATGGAGACTTTTGTAGAGCTAAATGAGCTGAACATTTAAGCAAGCAACAGCTTTTCTCTATCTGCAATAGTTTTCATTCTTTGAGCCAAAAACACTATTTTTGCCTTTAAGGGGCTGTAACCCCTATAAGGGGTCATCTGACAACTTTGATCCTATGAAGACTTTTGTAGAACTTAATGAGCTGAACATTTTAGCAAGCAACAGCTTTTCTCTATCTGCAATAGTTTTCATTCTTTGAGCCAAAAACACTATTTTTGCCTTTAAGGGGCTGTAACCCCTATAAGGGGTCATCTGACAACTTTGATCCTATGAAGACTTTTGTAGAACTTAATGAGCTGAACATTTTAGCAAGCAACAGCTTTTCTCTATCTGCAATAATTTCATTCTATAGGCCAAAAACACTATTTTTCGCCTTTAATGGGCTGTAACCCCTATAAGGGGTCATCTGACAACTTTGACTTTATGAAGACTTTTGTAAATCTAAATGAGCTGAACATTTAAGCAAGCAACAGCTTTTCTCTATTTACAATAGTTTCCATTCTTTAGGCCAAAAACACTGTTTTTCGCCTTTAAGGGGCTGTAACCCCTATAAGGGGTCATCTGACAACTTTGACCTTATGAGACTTTTGTAGAGCTAAATGAGCTGAACATTTAAGCAAGCAACAGCTTTTCTTATCTACAATAGTTTTCATTCTATAGGCTAAAAACATGCAAAAACGCTATTTTTCACCTTTAAGAAGCTTTAACCCCTATAAAGGGTCATCTGACATCTTCAACCCCATGGAGACTTTTGTAGAGCTAAATGAGCTGAACATTTAAGCATCCAACAGCTTTTCTTTATCTGCAATAGTTTCATTAAACACTATTCTTCGCCTTTAAGGGACTGTAACCCCTATAAGGGGTCATCTGACAACTTTGACCCTATAGAAACTTTTGTATAGCTAAATGAGCTGAACATTTAAGCAAGCAACAGCTTTTCTCTATTTACAATAGTTTTCATTCTATAGGCCAAAAACACTATTTTTTGCCTTTAAGGGGCTGTAACCCCTATAAGGGGTCATCTGACAACTTCGACCCTATGGAGACTTTTGTAGAGCTAAATGAGCTGAACATTTAAGCAAGCAACATCTTTTCTCTATTTACAATAGTTTTCATTCTATAGGCCAAAAACATGCAAAAACGCTATTTTTTACCTTTAAGGGGCTGTAACTCTTATAAGGGATCATCTGACAACTTCAACCAAATGGAGACTTTAATAGAACTTTTGATGCTGAAGCAGAAGCGTGGCATCAGATTTCATCTATCTCTTATACTTTTTGATTTACAAGCCAAAAACAGTAGTCTGACCCCCCTGGTCTATTTTTAGTAACGGTGGCCATGTTTTTTGACAGATCAAAAATTGAAACACAAGTTTGGTGCAGGACACCCTAAAGATCATTCATACCAAGTTTCATTAAATTCTGTTAAGTAGTTTCAGAGGAGAAGATTTTTGAAAAATTGTTAACAGACGACAGACGACGACGATGGACGCCAAGTGATGGTAATAGCTCACATGGACCTTTGGTCCAGGTGAGCTAAAAACGGCTACAGATATCAAAATTCTGGCATAGGATAAAAGTGATCAGCACCTCAAGATCTACCTACCCTGAAATTTTGAAGAAAATCCAACAACCCATGTAGGAGTTATTGCCCTTTTTGTGGATTTTTTGACAATTTTGCACCTGTTTAGCTCAATATCTTGAAAACAATACAAGATATTTGAGAAATTTAAATTGCATATTGTTGAGCACATCAAGATCTACAAAATATGTATAGGGCCAACGTTGTAGGACCTTTCCTTTGAGGAGTTATTGCCCTTAGAACGTCAAAATTGAGCATTTTAACAGTATTTCCTCATAACATTGAAAACGTTAACTCCTCTGACACTTCAAGTCCAATTGGAACCAAACTTGGGATAGTTGTTTATTAGCATATGGTGTATAGAACTGATGTGGGGATTTTTGATAGGTCGTAAAACATGGCCGCTGTGGCTAAAAATAGAACATAGGGGTAAATGGCAGTTTTTTGCAAATAACTCAAAAACAGTGACAGATTTCAAAATTTTAATTGGGAACAAAAGTGATCATCACCTGAAGATCTACCAGCTCTGAAATTTTGAAGAAAATCCAACAACCCATGTAGGAGTTATTGCCCTTTTTGTGGATTTTTTGCAAATTTTGCACCTGTTTAGCTCAATATCTTGAAAACTATACAAGATATTTGAGAAATTTAAATTGCATATTGTTTAGCACATCAAGATCTACTGAATATGTAATAGGGTCAATGTTGTAGAACCTTTCCTTTTAGGAGTTATTGCCCTTAGAACGTCAAAATTGAGCATTTTAACAGCATATCCTCATTACATTGAAAATGTTAACTCCTCTGACACTTCAAGTCCAATTGAAACCAAAATTGGTATAGTTGTTTATTAGCATTATGTGTATAGAACTGATGTGGCGATTTTTGATTCGTCGTAAAACATGGCCGCTGTGGCTAAAAATAGAACATAGGGGTAAATGGCAGTTTTTTGCAAATAACTCCAAAACGGTGACAGATTTTAAAATTTTGATTGGGAACAAAAGTGATCAGCACCTATAGATCTACCAGCTATGAAATTTTAAGAAAATCTAACGACCCATGTAGGAGTATTTTTGGCAAATTTTGCACCTGTTAAGCTCAATATCTTGAAAACTATACAAGATATTTGAGAAATTTAAATTGCATATTGTTTAGCACATCAACATCTACTAAATATGTAATAGGGTCAACGTTTTAGGACCTTTCCTATGAGGAGTTATTGCCCTTAGAATGTCAAAATTGAGCTTTTAAAAAGCATTTCCTCATTACATTGAAAATGTTAACTCCTCTGACACTTAAAGTCAAATTGGAACCAAACTTGGTATTGTTGTTTATTAGCATTAGGTGTATAGAACTGATGTGGGGATTTTTGATTGGTTGTAAAACATGGCCGCTGTAGCTAAAAAAAAACATTGGGTAAAACTGCATTTTTTGCTAATAACTCAACAAGAGGTTCCCAGGAGCCTAAATCGCTCACCTGGTCTTGATGTCAACCCTAAATTCTGTAGAGCTAAATGAGCTGAACATTTAAGCAAGCAACAGTTTTTCTTTATCTACTATAGTTTTCATTCTATAGGCCAAAAACCGTTATTATTTTAGGGGCCGTAACCCCTATAAGCAGGCTTTCCACAGATGGGTGTTAGTTTCCCAAATTTGGCTAGGGTTGAAAATATAGAAAATTTTACAAAACCTGTTGCTATGGTTACCTAATATTATATCATATATTTTTATTTGAAAAAATGTGGTATTTGGCACTTCCCCAAAATTTTGATACATAATTTAGTGTTGCTAGCTTTATATGTAAACAACATGGTGGACGCAAAGGGAAACTAGGATGGTGTATTTTTAGGTAATTTTCTATGCATTAAAATAAAAACTTTTTATGGCCACTAAGATAGCGCAAAATCAAAACGGCGATGACCCAGGTTGAGGCTATTTTTCTCAAAATTAAACATCTGCTCTACAGGAAACTGAAATAAAATGTCAACATATTTGGGAAGAACAGAGTTCAAATTTCATGGAAAAAAAGTGTGTTGACACTGTTTTTTAGGTTTTTTGAAGCAAATTATTGCTGTTTCCATGGCAACAGTGTAATGCAAAATCCCTTGTTTTATATATTATGACCCCTTTTTCTCAAAGTATGTTTATTTATGAACCACTTGATGTATACATGTAGCTATGCCAGAAAAACAGTTGAATCCCTACAGATATTTAAGTTAAGGGGGTCCTGCCCCTTAGAAAAAACAGGACTATGTGCGGAGCGCTGGCTAAGGGGTCATCTGACAACTTCGACCCTATGGAGACTTTTGTAGAGCTTTATGCGCTGATCATTTAAGCAAGCAACAGCTTTTCTCTATCTGCTATAGTTTTCATTCTAAAGGCCAAAAACATGAAAAATGTTATTTTAGGGGCCGTAATCCCTATTAAGGGTCATCTGACAACTTCAATCATATTGAGACTTTTGTAGAGCTCAATGGACTGAACATTTAAGCAAGCAACAGTTTTTCTCTATCTGCTATAGTTTTCTTTCTATAGGCCAAAAACATGAAAAAACATCATTTTAGGGGCAATAACCCCTTAAAGGGTTCATCTGACAACTTCGACCATATGGAGACTTTTGTACAGCTAAATTAGCTGAACATTTAAGCAAGCAACAGCTTCTCTCTACCTGCAATAGTTTTCATTCCATAGGCCAAAAACATGAAAAAACATTATTTCAGGGGCTGTAACCCCTGTAAGGGGTCATCTGAAAACTTCGACCCTATGGAGACTTTTGTAGAGCTAAATGAGCTGAACATTTAAGCAAGCAACAGCTTTTCTCTATCTGCAATAGTTTTCATACTATAGGGCAAAAACATAAAAAAACGCTATTTTTCACCTTTAAGGGGCTGTAACTCCTTTAAGGGGTCATCTGACAACTTGGACCATATGGAGACTTTTGTAGAACTTTTGATGCTGAAGCAGTAGGGTGGCATCAGATTTCATCTATCTCTTATACTTTTTGATTTACAAGCCAAAAACAGTAGTCTGACCCCCTGGTCTATTTTTAGCAACAGCGGCCATGTTTTTCGACGAATCAAAAATCCCCACATCAGTTCTGTGGAGGATACCCTAAAGTACCACCAGACCAAATTTGGTTTGAATCTGTGCAGCCGTTTCAGAGGAGAAGAAGTTTGAAGAAAAGTTAACGACGACGGACGACGACGGACGCCAAGTGATGGCAATACCAGGTGAGCTAAAAGGGGTGACAGATTTTTGAATTTTAATCGAGATAAAAGTGATCAGCACCTTAAGATCCACCATATTGTCAGATGGTCCCCTTATTAAACTTATAACCCTTTCAATGTCAAATAGATTTTGCCTAATACCCTTTACTTCAGGCACATATGTCAGGTGAGCGATTCAGGCTCCTGGGAGCCTCTTGTTCCGATTTTTTCCGAAATTTTGCACTTTTAAAGCTCAATATCTTAACAACTAATAAAGTTATTTTAAAAAATTAAATTGCATTTTGTTTAGCACATCAAGATCTTCAAAAACTGTAGAAGGTCAATTCTGTAGGACTGTTCCTTTAAGGAGTTTTTTTCCCTAGAACGTCAAAATTTACCATGTTCATATAAGTTCCATTGAAAGTTAACACAATATGTTCTTTCAAATTGGCAGTGTTGCAAAACATCTATAGCATAAATTATGCAGCATTCGGTTAAACCTTTTACTTTATGACTCTTTCAATGTCAATAGGCATACATTTGAGGCATTTAAGTCAGGTGAGCGACTCAGGCTCCTGGGAGCCTCTTGTTTTATTATAACGTAACATATTTCTCGGCTCTTACAAAAGGGATAAAATATTGATTTCAAATCTGGTACACAATATAAGAATGACCAATCGTAGTGTGCCTCCCCTTTCCATGTCAGTCGTGCATCTACTTCCTGTTTATTAACTGACTTGGATCTTTTTTAAGAATAAAAAATAGACAATTATTCGTAACAGATTTCTTGGCTTCTACTGTAGGGATTTATTTCAAATTTGTTATAAAGCTTTAGCATGGTGAGTTGTATCGTGCCTCCACTTTTCCGGTCAGTCGGGCGTCTCTACTTCCTACTTTCCGAATAGTCGAGATTGGGTATCCATTGCACGACCTAATGCATCCCCTTGTTTAAAAATAAAGTACCTCTGGTGAATCTGCAATGAAAGAAATTCACTTTTTGATTTGTAAGTTATTTCTTTCCTCCCAAGCAGCGCAAATTCGGCGATATCTAGGAGATGAACATATATAGGAGGGGGTAATACAATGAACATGAAATGATGATGAAGTGTTAGAAAGAGGAACAAAAGCCCAAAGGAGTTTTGACTGTCACTGGAAAATAGGAGTGATAGGTCGGGACGGGAACTTAATCCCCTGCAAGGGGATCCTTGGAATTTTACACTTACCAAGACAAGCAGCAGGGTTCTTTAACGGGGAAAATGACATTTCCCTGAAATGGTGCAAAACTAAGGTTTGCGGTCAGGTTTTACGCATGATAGCCTGACGACCTCGGCCTTCCATGTGTCAGGGCTGTCCCATTTAACCACCTGGGACACAAATTACAGACAGTCGCTTTGTGGACAAAGCGGCCTAATCCGATATCATTTTTCTGAACGCTCTTTTACCGACAAGGTAGGGGCGACTGCGGGCCTTTATTTGCTATCCAGACCCCGCACGGACGTGGAACTTCGTGACAATTGTAATCGTTTTGCTGCATTATCTTGATGTTTTTTTAAAAGAAAAGCATTTTTCGTAACTACAGGTAATCTTTCCAATGTAAACTTGTAGTGGAATCAATATATGTGGATTTTGTAAAGAACTCAAAAGATTTATTGGAAATTTTAAATCATCATCATATTCTGAGATTCATTCTTAAAAGTTTGAAAACTTTTGATTTTTACGCACTGTACATCGCCTTGCTACACGATAAATTAAAATGTCTTAAAATTATTCAAAAGGTTATTTTTTCGAATCATATGATCTTTTTTGTTTTCGGCTATACATGTAGTTCTTGATTTTTCAAGAACAATTTATACAAATAATCTGCCACATAATGCATGTAGTTCAGATTTGCAGTATGCTTGAATATATTAGTCACATTCATTGGGAGATTTTGGCATTCCAATCGACACAAACTGTGCTCCCTCTTTGCTGACTCTTGTGAGAATTTTTCAGGAACTCATATATACAGAATAAGAAGACAAAAACATGATTCTTAAATATTGATGTTATCTCTGCCAAAACTCTTTGTTAGTAGATTGTATCTTCCAGTGTTGAAATTAAAAAAATCACCGAATCACGTCATTATTTAATTTATATCTCAATTTTACTCAACTTTTCAACTCAGTACAATGATATACGATAAAAGAGACGCCTTTAATTTTCAAACACTAAATTTTCCTTACCGGGTCAGGGCAATTGATATCTTATTTTTTGTCTGGTGTATCTACTTTGTTTTGTCTTTATTTTCAAACGTATTAGTATAGTTTTAGTATAATTAGTATAATAAGTACACTTTTGTGTTGACGAATACATCAAAGCTTAATTTCTAAATTGCCAAAACCCAAAGGTTCTTCCTACCCCAGACATGGGATGGTCTTAGTCATCTCATTCGATATTTTTGGTATCATTCTATGCTCTTCATATTTATATAGTGTTTGGTATTTTCAAATTTTGGTAGAGCGCCTCTGATGAGTCTTAAATAGCTAAATTTATTATCTGGAACTTTGTTGTAAGTTACAATTTCCAAGTTCGGCTGTTTTGTTATTTCTTCTCTTTCTTTACACATATAAAGAAAAATGAAAAATAGAAACGGTGATTGGAAAAAAATGTATCAAATCTTATATTTAATAAACTTTTGTTCCCCTTTTTTATATCAATTTAAACGTCTCTTAGTTGACAATTTCGCATACTATTATATACTCTTCAAAAAATGTTACGCATAGATAGAAAATTGCCCGTAGGTTTAATGCAAATCGAAACAATTTCAAAACATTATTGCCGAGCTGTTCTGCAACCGATTTTCACGAAATAAAATCCAGTAAAAAGAAAACAAAGCAGCGCTAAGCTTGTCGGTAAAAGTCCACGAAGGGCGCTCAGAAATCTGATATCAGGTCAGGCCACTTTGCCCACAAAGCGACTAGGATGTGTGCCCCAGGTGGTTGAATGGAACAGCTCTGTCATAATGAATGCCTGGGTCGTCAGACTATAATGCGGAAAACCTGACCGCAAACCTTAGTGCTGCATCGTGTTGGGACATTTGTCACATCTTTCGCACGTTAAAGAACCCTGCTGGAGGTCTCGGTAAGAGTAGGACCCGTAGGATCCCCATGCAGGAGGCTAAATTGTCCGTTCCTACCTATCACTCCTTTTTTCAGTGGCAGTTAAAAACTCTTCTCCCCCATTGGCCTTGTGCGCCTATTTTCGCCACTTCATCACCATTTTATGTTCATTTTATCACCTATTTCATGTTCATCTCCCGGATATATCCGAAATTGCGCTGGGAGTTACATGTAAGCAATAACTAGCTAACTGTAAATGGGTGATTAAATGATAATGAACTAATGAAAGACACAGTTAACTTTGAAAACAACAAAAAAAGAGAGCGGTGAGTAGGTATAGAAAATTAAGCCTACGTGTTGCATTACTTGGGGTCCATTCAGATATCTTTAACGTATATGAAGCGTGGCACACTCCACAGGTGTTGGCCAATTATGATTAGCGGCCATGACCCTTTTTCAAGCCACAATTACTAGTATCCGATGTTAGAATCCACTTTTTGACAAGCTAGGCTTTGTTTTGGGCAAATTGGCCACCTCTGTCCCGCACAGGACTCCGTAAAAGATACAGAAACTAATCCTCTATGTTCATCTGAGAGGTGGGGGATCCCGTATTTCTGTATGGCAATATGATGTTTTTTGTAAAGTTTTTTGTGTGACAACAACAACAACCTAGGAGCAACATTAACATGACTGTACAATTTGCTAGTCAGATCAGGCTTCATACCAAGACATCACAAAATACTTCAAAAACTGTGAAATAACAAATCAGATGTGATACATTAACTCAAATTTTCCGCCCCTACCCACCTTTCCCCTGTTTCTGTGGTTCTTAAAAATTTACCGGTTCTTTGTTTCCTGTCTGCTGATCCTTTAAAAGCAAGAATTGGTTGTCCAGAGGTAGTGGTGTCATTAGGGAGATAACACCGCTCTTCTTTAATCATCGTGGAAGTCCCAATATGAAGTTATCGTCTTGAAAATCTCAATGTCATTGATCTACAACAAAGATGTTTTTGTCCCCCGCCGCAACGCGACGGAGGGACCTAGTAATGGTCTTCGTCCGTCCGTCACACTTTTGTGAGCGCAACTCCTCTGAGACCGCTAAACGGATTTTAATGAAATTTTAATGATATTTTGTAGGATTGTTTGTCATGATATTTATTTAGTTAATCCTATCGCACAGTCATTTTGATTCAACAAATTTAATAGGAGTTATGAAACTTTAACGACTTTGTTTATTTGAGGTCACAGAAACACTTTGTGAGCACAACTCCTCTGAGACCGCTCAACGGATTTTGATGAAAATTTGTAGGATTGTTGTCACGATATGTAGTTGATCATATCGCACCGCCATTTGATTTGACAAATTTTATAGGAGTTATGGGACTTTATTGACTTTAACTTTCATTTTATAGGTCATAGGAACATTTTGTGAGCGCAGATTTTGATGAAATTTTGTAGGATGGTTTGTCATGATATTTTGTTAATCATATCACAATGCAATTTCTATTATTCAAATTTTAGTAAATTTTCAACTTTAATGAGGCGGCGGGGGACAATGGCTACGTATAGCAATCTTGTTGCGTTAAGCGTTTGTGTCAATGGATGCTCAAGGTATGATGACGGTGCTCCGGCAAAAGGTAGTCTCCGTCGAGTGCCACGCTTCATGCACGTAAAAGACCCCATTGTGTACCGCCAAGTAGTGCACCACAAAGGCTAAATTTTTTGCCCCTACCCACCTCTCCCCTTTTCCTGCGGTTCTTCAAAATTTACAGTTCCTTTGTCCCCAAATCCATCCCATATTTCATTTATCATCATCATTTCATGCTTTTCTTGTTCATCGCCTGTAAATAATCTAACTAGCGTTGCACGGGCGTTAAACACCAACTCACTCACTCGCTAAACTCCAAGCTTGAGCAAGCTTGATGCTCCTATATAGAACGAAAATTGCCGAAGAGAATGTTGAGATCATCACGTAAAAACCTTTCCTTGTTGATCTGAATAGATATATGTAGCAGATTTCCTAAAATTGGTTGGGTGTGTCCTTAATATCAAGTTCCTGGTGGATATACAATAGATGTTCATTGTCACGAAATTGAGGATTGTTTAGATAGTGGAAACTATCAAAATAGATTCAATAAGTCGACCACATAAAGGAAGATCCAAATGACAATGCACAATTCGTACCATTGAACATGTTGAAAGGCCGATATGCTAAAAAGCATGTTAACCAACTTCAGATATGTTCTCTCTGAGAACATTGAGCATTTTATTATATAATTTTGTTTAAATTTGTTTTAGAAAGACTCGTGGCTTACTGAATAAGTCTTGGTATAAACAGATGCGAGTTATTTCTGCTTGCTTTACCGTTCTTTTTTATATCAACTGTACCAAACAATATTTTAGTTGTACACGTTGAGCTGTATACAACGAAAGTGTACAATATGAAGAAGACATTGGCATACTGACTAGATATACGCCATTTATATCATATTTCCGCTGATGCATGGATGTTTGTTTGCTATTGCAAGCTTCTAATTATTAAAATAAAATATGTTTAAACAACTGTGGAGAAACTAAAAGTTATAATGCTATTACGAAAATGAAAATGGTTAAGAGACGAGAGTTTCCATCAATTCTTTTGAGAATCCGTCCCGATGCTAATAGAATTAAAACAGGTTAAGTTGTTCATCTGGAAGACCCGGCAATGACACCTTGCTAATATGGAATTTAAGTTAATTTATCTATCTATCCAATCAAGAATGGAACGTCATTATCCTTTTCGTCAAGAAAAAAACAAAAGAAAGAGGATATGACAGACGTAGAATCCCTTATTTTGACAGATTTGTTGTATGTGCTGGAATGATCAATTTCATATATCCATAAAAGATCGCAGATTTGGCCCTCTTTTAACCTTGTTTGTTTTTTGCTATATTTATGCCATTCACTGAACTTATCCCCAAGAACTTGAGATAAAGAAAACAATAGATTCTAGCAAGTTTGCTTCATATATAGAAATACATTAAAAAACGTGCATTCATGGATCCGAAGACTTTTAACAAAGATTTATGACAATCGATATTACTTCAACTTTCTCTTCTTGTCTTGCAACATTCCGTCCGATTCTGCTTTTGGAATTTTCGTATCTTAACTGATTCCAGAGCTTGCTAGGTTGTTACGTTCACTGGAGATTTTTAATAAAAGATATCACGATCTCATATATAGGCAAATATGTGGTTTCTTTCTTTCAGATTAGTGTTGGCTTGTCGTAGAGCTTTTTAATGTCCTTTGCCGGATTTGACACACTGAATTGACCTTTAGCAACGAGTCAGTTGTGCTAGAGCAAGCAGGGACTGCTTACTCCTCCAAGGCACCGGAGCTAACTTTTGTGTTCAGTTTGCGTTTTTGATTGCTATTCAGTTGTTTTTGTATTGTCTGTTTTTGGGGTTCGTGTTTAGTGATTGTGTTGTTGCTCTTTCGGACTTTTGGCATTCTGATGCCATATTAGCTACCTCTAAGAGAAATATTCAGCACAAGGCATTAAAAATTGAAGGTTGCAATAGTTTAGAATTGTACAAGCATATCAAAAGAAATGGTGGGTTAAACTAGGTTTTCAGGCGCCAAACCGCCTTCTTATATGGTGTCTTATCTTTATATTTATGACAACATAATTGTATTGTTAGGTGGACAATTTTTCGACAGAGTTGTAAGAAATAGATATTGTATTTGTGCTTATCGACACTTTTGAATTTTAGAATTAATTTGTTCCTCACAAACTTCACTATTTTAGATTCTTCTCCCAGTTCTACTTTTTGGGGCCATTTCTGGCATAGTTTTCTACTGACACATAATTCGAAATAGTTTTTAATTTATAGTTCCAGTTCATCGCCCTAGTTTTCAGGTATGATTGTGATCTTTTAATCTTTGAAATAAGAAGAAAACGTGTTCTCAAAATAAAGAAATTTTGGAAAATCTGGAAATAACTAGACAACTAAGGTTAAAATGAACAGACTTAATTGACAAACACAGGTTTTATATTTATATGTATGTATCACCGTTCATGGAAATAATAGCTAGATAGGTTCGCATTATGACAAGAATGTTTGTAGAACGAATTAAAAGCAACCAACAATTCACCAAAACCCATTAGGAAACTCATTATTTGACAAATTTTTATTTAAAAGTTAAGAGTAACATAAAAGTTGGCATTTTGCTTAAAATACTGTAGACGTATCTTTGTGTGGGGGGTTTTATTTCCACGAAAAAATTATAAATTAAAAATAATGAAAATATATATTTCTTAAACGCAATACTGGGTACTTGTAAACTAATCAACAAGTGAAATTAAGAAGGTTAACAGTAGCTGATATTTCAGTCTGTACATATAAACACAATTAATTCTTGAAAATATTTTTATGTAACAATAATATCTGCTGATATCAAATATGGTAACAATATTGTTGAAAGTTATTTGTTTCATTTGTGAAATTTTTTGATCGAAATTTAACAGAATACGCAGAACTTAGTAAATTACGAATTTGCATGAAATGCATGATCAAAAAATTTTGTTTAAATACTAATTTTAACTTGTTGGTCGTCAATATTACGACAAGATGTATAGATTTTCAAGACAGAATCTATGATACGATTAAACGTGATAATTCCATGGTGCTTTGAAGCGTTGGTATCTCTACGATTCCAAATTATTGCCATCATACAGAGATAGAACATCGTCATACTGGTTTTCCTGATAAGGAACATTACTCAGAAAGGGTCGTCGGTCTACGGACATTAAATGAGAAAGATACTTCAAGAAAGGTTGATTTTTGGGGTCATATTCTGAATTTGGCCTTTCGATATTTCGCTTAGATGGTTGAGATCTCTGAGGGGAGGCAATCGGACTAGAGGAACGCTTTCCCAGAAATACAAACACACAACACTGGCATCTTTTCTCAGAATTCCCCATTGCCATACATGTATCCGCCGGACACGAACATTGCAGACTTTTATCCGCTTGACATACGAAAACAATAACTGAAATATAAAATAATAGAATGATATGAATGTTCTTATTAATCAATTTATTTAGCAATATTCTAATTGTCACCTTCAAAGTATACATTAAAAAAAAAAGATTTTGTATTATTTAAGCTGTGTATTTTATCAAATTCAATCTTAATGTTGATTGGCCAACAAACGTTGTCTTTTTCTGCATATTTGATATATCTTCAATTAATTGTAAATATCGTTGCATTTTATTTTGCGCCAATTTACTGCGCGCTTTTTAATTTCCCACCATTTTAACTGCCGTGGTATTTTGTTTTACAAATATTAAAAAAGATTATATTAAAAACAAAAGAATATGAAATATATGCCAGAAAGACACGATCCACATATTGATATTTAAAAAAAAAAAAAAAAAAAAAAAAAAAAAACAACAAAATTTCCTGGTCATAAGTACAACTACATGTGGTGTCCTTCATATATACCACGTTTCATTGAATTCAGTTCAGTAGTTTCAGAGGAGTTGCACTGACAAGATGATAAATGAGGATTTTCAGCAAATTCCTATGTTCAAAGGGCCATAACTCCAACAAAAAGTTGAGGATAAAAAATTCCTGGAAATATGCACAACTTCATATGGTGTTTATCCTATATACCAAGTTTCATTGGATTCGGTTCAGTAGTTTCAGAGGAGTTGCACGCACTGACAAACTTTGTGACGGACGGACGGACAGGGCAAAACAATATGTCTCCCCACAAAAGTGGGGGGACATGATCATGGTTAAACTGTTTTGCATTTATAAATTATGTGTTTTGTAGAATGCAGTTCTAGTTTTTGTACAAAAAAGTAAAAAATCAAATGATATATTGGATCTTTTTATTGGTTACGGCCCTGTCACACTATTACGTTTTGGCCAACGTGTGCCGACGTTTTAGAATATATTTTCAACACGCTGGTGTGCGTTGTGTAAGTTTTGTATACGCAAAGAACACGCTACAAACACGTTAGCGAACGTTAGCGTGCGTTGGTGAACGTCGAGTGCGTCGCAAATTTCAACATGCTTAATATGAGGTCGTTGTGCGCACGTTGACGACCGCTAAGCTAAATGGAAACGAACGTGTCTAGCGATAATGCAGCGCACGTCTAGCGTCAGTCTAACGACCAAGAAACCTATTCAACGTGTTTAAAACGTGCACAGAGCGCACATAGCGTCATTGTAACGAACGAGTAGCGTATCAACCCCATAATTTTATAAGTTAGATTGAATTACAAGGGGAAAGTCAATTTCAAAAGCTTCAAATACTTATTCAAACCTGAAAAAATCTTTTTACCAAAAAACTATGAACAAAGCCAAACAAATCTTGAATATAACAAGGATACAATGTAACTTAGATGGTCTGGAATTGAAAGTAATTCTTGCAAATTGTCATACACCTGTCGTGTTTTCGGTGGACATTTGTTGGTAGAAAAATACTCAAATACAACGAGTATTATATATAAACGACACTCATTTGAAATAATGTGTATTTTTAATATTCAATAAGCACACGCGTTTTTCTCTATTAAGGAAATTCGTCATGCTGTCTGTGATCATTTAGGATAATTCAAGTGCTATAAAAAGGATGCTCTAGGCAAACTCTACAGATCGGTATTTCTTACATGTATTTTTGAGAGTTTGTTAACAAGCGCATGCATTCCTTTCTGTATATTTTGACATATTAAAATATAAAATCGAAACTATATATTATTCTTTTAGACTGAGTGCAAAAATCATCACTATTGATTAAACGGCTTTAGAATATTTATACATTCATATTACCAGAACGCTGAAAACCAATATCTTTATAACGAAACTAAATTTACATGATGCATCTATAATTATTAAATAATCAAGCAATACATTTTAGTCAGATATAAGATCTATTTGAGCTATTGTGAAATAATACTAAAGAAAAGAACAGAAATCCTAGGTCTCCCTACCGAGAGAAAAAAATATAACCTAGACTAACGCTATGAATGCGTTCTGTAGTCGTCACACATGCGCTAGGCAAACGTCAAGTACGCCGGACAAACGCTATAGATAAGTTTTGAATAAGTTTGCCGTGCGCTGCAGGTAGTTAGACTGACGCTTTGTGGTCGTTCACCGAGATAATTTTGAAACTTTTTACAGCGACTGCCAACGTGTTCCAACGTTTTAGAACATTATTCGAACGTTCGGCACACGTTGGCTAAAACGTTATAGTGTGACAGGGCCATAACGTTATAGTGTGACAGGGCCATTATGGCCCTGTCACACTATAACGTTTTAGCCAACGTGTGCCGACGTTTTAGAATATATTTTTAACACGCTGGTGTGCGTTGCGTAAGTTTTGTACACGTTATGAACACGCTACAAACACGTTAGCGAACGTGAGCGTGCGTTGGTGATCGCCGAGTGCGTCGCAAATTTTTCAACATGCTTAAAATTTCCGAAGTTCGCCAACGTGTTAGAAATAAATTATTCGAACGCTAGGCATAAGTTAGAAGGACGTTATGCACACGCTGATGTACGCTATGTGGTCGTTGTGCGCACGTTGAAATGCGTTTGACGAACGCTAAGCTAAATGGAAACTAACATGTCTAGCGATAATGCAGCGCACGTCTAGCGTCAGTCTAACGACGAAGAAACCTATTCAATGTGTTTAAAACGTGTACAGAGCGCACAGAGCGTCATTGTAACGAACGAGTAGCGTATCAACCCCAGAATTTTATAAGTTAGATTGGATTAAAAGGGGGAAAGTCAATTTCAAAAGCTTCAAATGCTAATTTAAACCCGAAAAAAAAATCTTTACAAAAAACAATGAACAAAGCAAAAAAAAAATCTTGAATATAACAAAGATAACTTAGATGGTCTGGAGTTGAAAGTAATTCTTGCAAATTGTAATACACCTGTCGTGTTTTCGATGATTTTATTTTGGGTAGAAAAATACTTAAATACAACGAGTAACGCCAGTCTAACTTAAATACTCATTTGAAATAATGTGTATTGTAAAAATTCAATAAGCACACGCGTTTTTCTCTATTAAGGACATCCATCATGCTGTCTGTGATCATTTAGGATTAGTCAAGTGCTATAAAAAGGATGCTAGACAACTCTACAGACCGGTATTTCTTACATGTATAAACTCATTTGAGATTTTGAGAGTTTGTTAACAAGCGCATGCATTCATCTCTGTATATTTTTTACATATCTAAATATAAAATCTACACTAAATTTTATTCTTTTAGACTGAGTGCAAAAATCATCACTTTTGGTTAAAAAACGGCTTTAAAATAATTATACATTCATATTACCAGAACGCTGAAAACCAATATTTTTATAACGAAACTAAATTTCTATAATTTTTAATTAATCCAGCAATACATTTAAGCCAGATAATAGATCTATTTGGGCTATTACGATATGATACTAAATAAATTAACAGAAATCCTAGGTCTCCACACCGAGAGAAAAAAATATAAGTTAGACTAACGCTATGAATGCGTTCTGCAGTCGTCACACATGCGCTAGGCAAACGTCAAGTACGCCGGACGAACGCTATAGATAAGTTTTGAATAAGTTTGTCGTGCGTTGCAGGTAGTTTGTCTGACGCTTTGTGGTCGTTCACCGAGATATTTTTTGAAACTTTTTACAGCGACTGCCAACGTGTTCCAACGTTTTAGAAAATTATTCGAACGTTCGGCACACGTTGGCTAAAACGTTATAGTGTGACAGGGCCATTAGAGAAAACTTTGAAAACCCGGGTATCATTGTATCATTCAATGTGTTGTCAATTTTGTTGCCTTTATGACTGGGATGCAATCAGTGTAAATCATGTGAAGAATGGGTCAGTCGAAGTAGCCATTTTTGCGTGGATGATACTAATGTAACAACAAGAGTTTGTGACGATTACTTAATAATATAACATGTATAAAAGCTGTATAAACTGGTGGTTTAACTTATTATAAATAAGTTTAAGAAGGTTTATTAATATGTCTTTCTTTTTTCTATGACTTCAAATCTTCCTTATTGCTTATTTGCAAGTTAAAACATTCTCTATACGAGGATAGTTTATGAGTTTTAAGGGATTTGTTTTTATCGAAAATGAACTTGAATATTGTAGCTTTTTACAAATTATTTTGCTATAAAGGAAGGCTGCACGATTATAAAAAAGTTGCTCTTCAACAATTATTAGCGTTTCTTATTATTAAAAATATGTAGACTCTTATACGCCATTAAAATTGCCAATATGTTGAAACGTTTATAATATTTGCTTTTGACGTTTTTCAATTAAAAACGACTTCTCGCTATTTTCAAATGTGATGCAGATGTTATACTTATTTTATTGATTTCCTCTAGATATGCTAGCGTTTTACTTCATATCCCATCTAGTTAAGGTGCTAGTTTTAAAATTCTTTAAGGTTAGCCCTTACAACATTATTTAGGCTTTGCCTAGTTGCAAGCACATACAACATAATGAGCTTGACATATATGCTCTGATAACTTGCAGAGTTCCCCACCTACTTTTACCTTAACTCACTTAATATTTTCAATTGTCGTTTATATTGTCAATTTTCGTTGCGTACACCTATTCAATATCTTCTAAAATTATAAAACTAGCTTCATTTGAGAGGAAAAAAATTCTGAAGAAATGTTTTAACTGGATCATCATAAAAACTGCTTGTCGTAAGAGGGGAGTAAGGGTCTTTGGATTCTGGCATAGCGGTTGGTGCTCAGCCCACAGAGCGACCAAGGTGTGTACCCTAGGTGTCTGAATAGGATGGGATGTTGTCAGGTCTATGATACAGAAATCCTGACCACTGACCACAGTGGGCCTACATATGTGGAGAAATCCCTTTGTGGACCGCAAAGTAGTGGCCCACAGCTCCTTTGGTTCCCATTCCGCCCCATTTTCTCATCATTTCATGGTCATCGCCTATAGCGTTACAAGGGCGTAAAACACCAACTCACTACTTTTCCTCTATTATCATTTTGAAAATTTCATATAATTTACTAAATGCTCTATAACATTCTCATGGAGTCTTTTGTACCACACTTTCGGACTATCGAATTGGCAACGAAAAAAGATTACAATCCCGAGAATACTCTGGCGGAAAAGAAAGATTACCGGTTTCACCATACCATTAATTATTTTCAAGGACTCTGTTACAATGACTAATTAAAAATAGAAATCAACAATCCTGCGTTTTATATTTTAACAAACGAGTGGTAAACAGCATAAGAGTATTATGGGATTAACGCTGCTGAATAGATCTTAATAAAGGATAAGAATAATACAATTAAACGGCTACAAAGATTACACTTTATTTTATCGGATCCCAAAGCTACAATTTAGCACATTTAAGCTGTTGTCAAGAATGTTGTGAAAGAAATATATTAACATCTTGAAGTTTTTAGTGACGTCAACGTTATAAAATCTTGAAGGTTCGAGTATAAACAAGAAAAGCCTTTTTAAACAACTGGTTTCTTGGCGAAGTCACAACTCGTGTATTTCAACGCTATAACGTGTCCTTTTTTCTCATTATCTCTACTTCCGAATGGGGTTTAAGGTATAGTATACTAGAATGACTGCTTGTCCTAAGCAATTGAGGACCAGTTTTACTCCTTTTTGTTGTTTTCGTGTGTGGTAAGGGGGGCGAAATCCATGGATACATTCCACATTTTTGTCAATTGGATTCAATGAGCCAGTAAAACGAAGTCCGTCTGGTCAAGTGTAAAAATGAGGTCATCGCTATTTTTACTCCGTTTTCTTTTTCTACAGTAAATATATTTGAAAAATCACATGTATACCACCAAATGAAAGCATAAAATCGTATTTTTGCAAACTATATCATGTATATAGAACAATTTGCAATTAAGAATCAAATTACAGTTTATGTTTTCTAATGAAAACTGAAATATTGTAGAACAAGAATGGAATTCCAGGGTCCCCCGCCGGTGAAGCAAAAATTAACGAACACATCTGATTTTTAAACTTGACCAAGGTATTAGTGGTTTGAACATTTTGTATAAATTTTATGAAAATCCGTCAACATCTAGGGATGAGAGCGCTTACAAGGTCTGTTTTACAAAAAGACAGAGTCGTTTTTATGGTCAAAGTCCCTTAACTCCTACAAAAATTATTCACAAATGCTGATTGTCGAACTTGATCAAGGTATTAGTGATATAAACATTTGGTATAAATTTCATGAAAATCCGTCAACATCCGTAGGGATGAGAGCACTTATACAAGGTCTGTCTTGCAAAAAAAACAGAGTCGTTCTTATGGTCAAAGTCCCTTAACTCCTACAAAAATTATCGACAAATGCTGATTGTCGAACTTGACCAAGGTATAAGTGATATAAACATTTGGTATAAATTTCATGAAAATCCGTCAACATCTGTAGGGGTGAGAGCGCTTACAAGGTCTGTTTTGCCAAAAAACAGTCGTTTTTATGGGCAAAGTCCCATAACTCCTACAAAAATTATCGAAAAATGCTGATTTTCAAACTTGTCCAAGGTATTAGTGATATAAACATTTGGAATAAATTTCATGAAAATCCGTCAATATCTGTAGGGATGAGAGCGCTTACAAGGTCTGTTTTGCCCAAAAAAAAACCCAGTCTTTTTTATGGTCAAAGTCCCATAACTCCTACAAAAATTATTGAAAGATGCTGATTTTTGAACTTGACCAAGGTATTAGTGATATAAACATTTGGTATAAATTTCATGAAAATCAAACAATATTTGTAGCCTTGAGAGCGCTTACAAAAGTGTGACGGACTGACGGAAAGACGGACGGACGGACGCCCGGCATTTCTATGTCCCCGCTCCGCGTTGCGGCGGGGGACAACAAAAGCAAAAGGGATTGCACTTTTAGAGGTGCGATGGTGTAAACGATAGCGCGTTGGACTTACAAAGGATCTATGGTATTACTCAGTAGCCGGTATTGTCGTGTGAGTCAAAGGGCGGGAGAGTCGACTCAGCCGTTATGATTTGAACTGTAGAACGATAGCTGTTTATCACCTGAATGTCAGCTCCTTCTGTTTACCAACCTTCAATTCTCCATAAGGAGTTAAGAATAATCATAATTACCACGGAAAATAATTTGTATTCGCTTTGAGACGTCTTACATTTGTATTGGTATATAAAAACCGCAAACTAAAATGATTAAATCATATCAATATTAAATGTTTGCTGGTAAATTTGAGACTTCAGTAGACGTCAGACTTAATATACCTCAATAAGGTATTTTGCTAGGAAACAGGACATTTTTCTTTAAGTCTGTTTCACAAATGGGCAACGGTCAACGGTTTTACAAGCCAATGAAACATCAAAATACAAACATTCACTTTTTAAGGGGGTTTGCTCCTGTATCTTAAAGTTAATAAAAATGGATTAAATTGAATCCTTTTAAAGAATATGGACAAATGATCAAAATTGCCAAGAAAAAAATGGAGCTACATGTACTCGTTTTGATGCTTTAACTAAGCGTTTATAATTTTGGCGTTCTCTAAATTTTTCATCACTTTTGCATTGCCAAAGATTGGTATCTTTAAACTTTTTAAAATGTATGACAGAGTAAATAAAATTTCATAAAAAAAAAAATTGTGAACTGCATATTTGGTGGACATATTTTTGAAAAAGAAAATAGAGGATTCATGGGCAAAAAACTTCAAGCATAGTAGATGGATAAACCCCGAGGTTCTTGAAAATCTGACAATTATCTAAAAATATGAGTAGCAAACCTCCTCAATACAGTTGTGAGAGCCCAGTTGTAGTATTTTTATTTATTCTAAAGCGTGTTTCGAACAATCGCCCGAAAGGTTATTAACTAATTACCGATAGCACGGATAGTGTAGTATGTAACCCAGCGCGATTGACCATGGACAATTAAACCCCTAATATAATTTAGGCATTTTCTAGCTGGGAGCACAGCATCATTATTCAATTGGCTTTAGTCGAAAGGAAATAGAATAAAAAACCAAAGAAACGTTTAAACAGGATAATCATATTTCTATAACTGATGTGCAACATTCTCAGTTCTCGCGAGATGAGACTATTTTGCGTATCACACTCCTCACGATGTGATATTCAATTTCAAGCAATTTGATTGGCTGTCCGCGCGAGATAGCACAGTTAGATATGCATTTCGTGGAAAGCCTGCTTACTTTTGTTTGAACACCTGTTGACCTTGCTTGAATAAAAAGATAAACAAAATATATCCAAAAAGGTCGTTTTATGTTATAAAGTCTACTTTTAATTTTAGATTTATAATAAAAAGGTGGTAGTTTTTTATTTGACCACTTTATTTCACATGTTTGCTAATCAAAATACATATAGGACAATTATTATTAAATAAATAATTTTGGGCCTATACTTTCACGTTAGACAGAGAAAAAGGTTTCACAACTGCAAGTGATGAGATACGGATTTTTGTCACACTCGTTAGATATTTGTCAAAGGAAACTCGCAAATGCTCGTTTCCTAATTTGACAAATATCTAACTCGATGTGATAAAAATCCGTATCTCATCACTTATAGTTATGAAACCTGTATATAAACCTCTCCAAATACTCCAAATTTAAATATGGCACATGGCATCATAAACTAAACTGGTTGATTATGGAAATGGTGCATATGTTTACACAATTTTAGAGCGTTACGTTTTCGGTCCAAATTTTGATAACGTTGTCCGTATTAATTAAAATGCAGTGTTAATAAATCAAAAGCGCAATTAAATTAAGTTGCAAGTAGATAACTGTTGTGCAATATTATCTAGTTCTCGCGAGACTAGTTTGCGTATCACACTCCGCACGATGTGATATTCAATTTCAATAAATTTGATTGGCTGTCCTCGCGAGACATCGAAGTATCTCGTGAAAAGCGTGCTTTTGTTTTGTTTGAACACCTGTTGATCTCGCTTGAATAAAAAGACAAACAAAATATATTACTCAGTTTTAATGTACAAAAACGTTTTTTTATGGTATAAAGTCTCCTTTTAATTAGAATTTATAATAAAAATTTGTGGTACTTTTTTATTTGACCACTTTTTCCACATGGTTGCTAAACAAAATATATAACGGATTATTTTCCAATGAGTTATAATTCAATAAGTATTTCTAAGCCTATACTTTTAACGTAAAAGTTTAGGCCCCAAAAATACTTATAAAAAAATTACCACCTTTTTATTATAAATTCTTACTAAAAGTAGACTTTATAGCATATATCATCACTTATAGTTATAAAACCTGTATTTCTATTAAATTTTAACGACGATGCACTGAATTAAAATTGCATGATAATTATTTACCAATATATATTAGGCAGATTTTTCGCCAACCGTGAAAACTTGACAGTTAAAATCTCTCCAGAAATATTCAAAATACTTTACAAGTAGTTATGAAATAAGTTTTGTTTAAGAAAAAAAAACTTATCAAAGCTTCCTTTAAAATTCATTTACTAGTATCATGTGACAGTAAATCATCAGCATTCTTATATAATAATTAAAGTATCTCAATTGCAAAATTAAAACCTTCACAATACAAGAAAGTAAAAGTATAGGCCCCAAAAATACTTATTAAAAAAGTACCAACTTTTTATCATAAATTCTTATTAAAAGAAGACTTTATAGCATAAATCATCACTTATAGAATCTCAATTGCAAAATTAAAACCCTCACAATACAAGAAGTTCTTACCTATTGTTATTAATGACTTGACAAACAGATTATGTCTCCACTTCATTCTGAATAAATGCAAAAGGTGGCTGGATTCTAGTTTCAATGTGACTTTTATAGAGTAATATATACTCCTATCCTCCTACCCAGACCAAATTAAAACTGAGTAATCAAATCATACCAAGCCAAGAGTTAATCCCTAAGCTTCATTTGCTGTATACATTACCAGATTAGAAAAATTGTGAACTGCATATTTGGTGGACATATTTTTGAATAAGAAAAAGAAAATAGGGCGTTCATGGGCAAATAATTTCAAGCATAATAGATGGATAAACCCCGAGGATCTCGAAAATCTGACAAAAATCTCAAAATATGAGGAGCAAACCTCCTTAATACAGTTGTGAGAGCCAAGCTGTTTTATTTTTATTTATTCTAAAGCGGTTTTCGAACAATCGGCCGAAAGGTTATTAACTAATGACCGATAGCATGGATAGTGTAGACTAAGTATGTGAACTAGCGCGATTGACAATTTGACAATTAAACCCCTAATATAATTTAGGCAGTTCCTAGTTGGGAGCGCAGCATCATTATTCAATTGGCTTCAGTCGAAAGGAAATAGAAAAAAACAAAGAAACGTTAAAACTGGATAATCACATAAACCTCTTCAAATACTCCAAATTTAAATATGGCAAATGGCATCGTAATTCTGGAAATGGCGCATAGATTTACACGATTTTAGAGCATACCTTTTCTGTCCAAATTTTGATGACGTTGACCGTATAAATTTTTCTTCATTAAAATGCAGTGTTAATAAATCAAAAGCGCAATTAAATTAAGTTGCAAGTAGATATTAACTATTCTCTAACTGTTGTGCAATATTATCTAGTTCTCGCGAGATGAGACTAGTTTGCCATTACACTCCATACGATGTGATATTCAATTTCAATAAATTTAATTGGCTGTCCGCGCGAGACACCGAAGTATCTCGTGGAAAACGTGCTTTTGTGTTGTTTGAACACCTGTTGATCTCGCTTGAATAAAAAGACAAACAAAATATATCCAAAAATGCACAAAAACGTTTTTTTTTTATGGTTTAAAGTCTACTTTTAACTATAATTTATAATAAAAAATTGTGGTACTCTTTTATTTGACCACTTTGTCCACGTGCTTGCTAAACAAAATATATAACGGATTATTTTCCAATGAGTTATAATTCAATAAGTATGTTTTAAGCCTATACTTTTAACATAAAAGTATAGGCCCCAAATATACTTATTAAAAAAGTACCACCTATTATTATAAATTCTTATTAAAATTAGACTTTATAGCATAAAAAAAACGTATTTCTATTAAATATTAACGACGATACACTGAATTAAAATTGCATGACAATTATTTACCAATATACATTTGGCAGATTTTTCGCCATGTCGAAAATCTGGCACGACGAGCTGTGCTAACCACTAGAGCCGTGAAAACATGACAGTTAAAATCTCGCCAAAAAATATTCAAAATATTTTACAAGCAGTTATGAAATTAAGAAAAAAAATATCAAAGCTTCCTTTAAAATTCATTTACTAGTATCATTTTACAGTAAATCATCAGTATTCTTATATAATAATTATAATATCTCAATTGCAAAATTAAAACCTTCACAATACAAGAAAGTAAAAGTATAGGCCCAAAAATACTTATTAAAAAAGTACCACCTTTTTATTATAAATTCTTATTCAAAGTAGACTTTATACATGTAGCATAAATCATCACTTATAGTTATAGTATCTCAATTGTAAAATTAAAACCCTCACAATAAAAGAAATTCTTACCTATTGTTATTAATGACTTGACAAACAGATTATGTCTCCACTTCATTCTGAATAAATGCAAAAGGTGGCTGGATTCTAGTTTCAATGTGACTTTTATAGAGTAATATATACTCCTATCCTCCTACCCAGACCAAATTAAAACTGGGTAATCAAATCATACCAAGCCAAGAGTTAATCCCTAAGCTTCATTTGCTGTATACATTACAAGATTATCATCCTTATTAAGTTTTGTTTTGCAATTAAGATAATGTTTTTGTAGTGTAGGTTATGATCAATTGTTTAAATTCTTACACGTAATAATACATGAACAAGAATGAATATTATTTAAATTCTTATTTCTAGAATTTCGTGAAAGACTTACAAGATTTCAAATTAAATTGTTTACTATACTTTCCAGTGGCAGTCAAATCTGCGTTAACCTACCATTTTTTTGGTTATCTTATCACGGTGACCTTTGTTTTGTCTGGAAAGGTAAAACCTGGCCTTTTCTTCTAAAACTTTTGAGTTTGATCACCCGAGTTAATTTGTAAAACAGATAATTATGATGTAATGAAGACCTTACACAAAAGAAAAATAGGAGTTACCGTGCAATTATTTTTGCCTTATTTTGGTGGAAAAAAACAGGATTCCGAATTTTTTTTTAAAAATCTCAAAAGCGGACCCTCCAACATCCTTAAGAAAAACTAGAAAAACTGTGAGCCGCAGCCTGCAAATAAATACCCCCCCCCCCCCAAAAAAAAAATCAAAAAAAATTATAATAGGAGATGCACATCTACATTATGTCACAAAGATTGTGTGTAGGTTTCATGAAAATCCATCAACGGATTTAGGAGGAGTTGCAGGTAAGAGATGGGTACCTCCATGTAGTCGTATGCCTGAGTCCATGTATTGCTATGGGAAACCCCAAAATCATTCTGATCAAACTTTGAAATAGTAGGTGCACATCTATATTATGTTACAAAGATTGTGTAAAAGTTTCATGACAATCCATCAAGGGGTTTAGGATGAGTTGTGGATAAGAGATGGGTACCCCCATGTAGTCGAATGGATAAGTCCATGTTTTGCTATGGAAAACCCCAAAAGTCATTCTGATCAAATTTTTAAATAGTAGATGCACATTTACATTTTGTCACAATAATTGTGTGTAAGTTTCATGAAAATCCATCAAGGGGTTTAGGAGGAGTTGCGGATAAGAGATGGGTACCCCCATGAAGTCAATGGCTAAGTCCATGTTTTGGTATAGGAAACCCCAAAAATCATTCTGATCAAATTTAAAAATAGTAGGTGCACATCTACATTATGTCACAAATATTGTGTGTAAGTTTCATGAAAATCCATCAAGGGGTTTAGGAGGAGTTGCGGATAAGAGATGGGTACCCCCATGTAGTCGAATGGCTAAGTCCATGTTTTGCTATGGGAAACCCCAAAAAACCATTCTGATCAAATTTTAAAATAGTAAGTGCACATCTACATTATGTCACAACAATTGTGTGTAAGTTTCATGAAAATCCATCAAGGGGTTTAGGAGGAGTTGCGTATAAGAGTTGGGTACCCCCATGTAGGCGAATGGCAAAGTCCATGTTTTGCTATGGGAAACTCCAAAAATCATTCTGATCAAATTTTAAAATAGTAGGTGCACATCTACATTATGTCACAAAGATTGTGTGTAAGTTTCATGAAAATCCACCAAGGGGTTTAGGAGGAGTTGCGGATAAGAGATGGGAAACTGAAGTGTAACGGAAGGACGGACACCCCTATCACTATATAACCCCCACTTTTGAAGTGGGGGTATAATAAAGAGCTCGAGCCTACATCTGAAACACGGAGAATTGTTCTACAAACTTCACGTGACATTGAAGACAAATTCCTGTAATAAATATTTTATAAAAAGATATGGAGTTAATGAACATATACCATCAAACATGTGTAAACTCCAACTGCAATTAATTTTATGAGCTGTATGGCCATTTCGGAATTTTATTCCTCAACAGCAGCACTAAAACCAAAACATAGGAAATCCAGAAAATTAAGAGACTAATCTAAAATAGTCCCACGATATCTTATACAAATAGCTAATTTTATAACCTCATAACATATGGTTTTTCCTTAGTACTGCCATGACTGCACTTGTTTAGTTGTGATTTATTACAAAAAGAATAGACCTTGTTTGAATTTTTATTTCTAACTTATTGTTGTTAATTTCAAAAGCACAGATATAGTCTACCCTTTAAGCACCAAATCGACATCTTGTTCGGTTTGAAATCAAGTTTAAGCAGAAATACCAATGTATATAATATTTAAAGAAAATTTTAAGTTTAGTGTGCAACTTGTAAAATATGATGAAACAATAAATTTAATGACGTAGGCTTGTTATTACGTCATAATTCAGAGCTGCACCCCATGACCGCAATGAGAAAATGATTCAGATCTTGGAATGAGAAATAGATAATGGCAAAATCAAGGATAATGAATGAGGACCTTGGTTAAATGTCATGGGCCCTGAAACATTAGTTTTTGACACAACCGATGCTAAGGAGTTTTGCTCCTCAAATTGTGAGATTTTTCACAGATTTTCGAGATCCTTGGGGTTTGTCCTATTGTGCTTGAAATGTTTTGCCCATGAATCCCCTATTTTTATTCAAAAATGAGTTAATTGAAAATGCAGTTCATATTTTTTATTACATTTTATTTACGCTGTCAAACATTTTAACATGATAAAAGGTGCAACCTAAAATGGGACGCAGCTTCAAAAATCAATGTCAAAATACCGTGAATGAATTATTTGTGCAAATTATTTATATTTGTAACATTCTGAAAAATGGTCGAAATATTTTGGGACAACGTTCGACGGGGACAAAATATATATTTTGGCTTTACGTAATCTTTGACGTCATTTCCCAGTTGGCGCTTCAGCAAAAAGTGACCAACTTTTTCTGTCATGTTTTGGGAGATTATCTGTATACCAATATATCTAATCGAAGTATTGGCTGGAGAAGATTAATATAAAAACCTTGCAGAAAAATGACGACCGATTTCCATGCAGGACACATACACAGGATGATAATTATCTCCATGGTCAGCTCAGGTAAGACAATTCAGTGTTGTAAAACTGAATGTTTTATTATTAATGTATTAAACATCGTCATAAATTGGTTGAATTACTAGTTAAGATAGTTCACAGCGCACCAGTTTACATTGACCATTCTCGCGAACACTTTGCGAGATCATTTCATCTCTTTGACAACGAGAGTTTCCTTGAAAAGTATATTTAGAGAGTTTAGTTTTGACTATCTATCTGCATTCTCCTGTATATTTTAAAAAGAAATTTAACTCTGGTTATTAAAGATTAAAAAATGTTCCAAAAAGCATCGAATTTCTGGCCCCATAGAAATTCGTGCCAAGACATCCGCTTAGAAAAACCCCCAAACCATTAACTTTTGAAGTTTCTACATATGTGGACTGTGTCCCATATAAGGTTTTAAGATGCAAATCTACGTCATTAAAAAAGTATTGAAAAATCTCAGTAGAAAGAACCTACTTTCCGCCAAAATTATAATAAACAAGCACAAGGACCTACATTTTTCTTACTTCTATTGATTATTTGTCCATAGTCTTTAAAACAGATGCAGCATTGTTTTATTAAATTTTATTATTATGTGAGAGAGGAGCAAACCCCCTTAAATTAGGGGTAAGGACCTTGGCTTGGTGGATATTCTCGTTCGAGAAACACAAAATATGCATTGCAGTATATAGATAAGGCAGAGAGAAGGAGAGAAAGAAGCAGAAGTACCAATGGGGTATCCGAAAGACAAAACCAGTAAACACCAACAAGAACGGGACAAAAACAGACAACATTTAAAACATGGAAACACAAAACAACTGAATATCAATTAACGCGAACTTCAGTCGAAACTCGGAAGAATGGGCAGTTCCTGCTTGCATTAACACACCTGTCGCATTGCCAACAGTCAATTCAGCGTGTCAAATCTGGTAAAGGAAGACAAAACAAAACTCTATGACAAACCAACATCTGCACTCATCTGAGAGATCGAAATCCCATATTTGTCTATGAGTACATGATTTCTACCGTAAACTTTCTTGAGTGAAGACAGCAACCGAGGATCATCATAACCCTGTGTGAGCTCTGCTAAGGAAATCGACGTAAGTCCCGCACGATCTGGAGTAACGTATCAATTGAGATACGGAAACACCATAAGCTGGAGCTGGAGCGGACGGAATGTTGCTACACAAGAAGGGAAAGTTGACGATTGGAAAGTTGAAGTCATCACGTTTTTCATAGAGCCTTGTTGACCCGTAAAAGTAATTACAGACCATGCATGACATTAGAAACATGGCCTGGTCATACGTCAAAAAATGGTGTCGTTCTAAGAAATCATTTTGTCCACTGGAGAAGTAAATGAAGAAGGAATGTGCCCATGGAACACAAATGCACCGCAAAGGGTTCCATACAGGAAGTAGGAGTCCGAAACGTCTTTTAGAACGTACAGTTTGTCATACTGAACCACCCTACAAAATTTCAAATTATTCTGATGTACGTTTACCGAGAAAAGCTTGAAGGAAATTCGAATGGACAGACGAGTGGATATAATTAAAACTTATATTCATTTTTCACAAAACATTGTTTTTTATACATTTTAAGCTCTTTTGCTATATCAAATGAAGTTTTCATTTTAATTGAGCATGTGCATATCAAATAGATACATTTGTACATGTAGATGCATTTAATCCATAAAAGCATGTAAGCCTTCGTAACAAATACAAAATACAACAAAGTACCGGGAAATAAATTTTGCTATGCCTGACGCGCGTTTAGTCTAATCAAGACTCATGAGAGGCGCCTTACCCAAAATATTGAAAAAGCAAAACATTATATCCAGATAATGAAGAGCATTGAATATTATAACACCAAAAAACCGAACTATGGCTTCTTAATTGCAACAGTCCATTAGTGCTTTAAAACATTTTAAAAATGGAAAAAAAATATGGTGCCAATGTGCTCTTCTTGACTGAAGTCGTTAATTAAAACCCATATTGTATGAAAAACATGATAGCCCGAAAACGACAATATCAACTGAGGTGCAGTCGAGGTCTTCATTTTTTCTGTTGGAGCGAAGGAATATACTCTTTCACCCCTCAGCTTTACGCAACTTTTAGACAACATGTTTTGTTAAATATCTGCTTGTATAAATTCTAAATAAAAATAAAAAAAAATAAGCCTTACAACGATTTTAAATAAAGTTGAGTCTTAATACTATTAATTTATAATGTCGAGGATGTGCACGATGGGGTGATAATACATCACTCTTCTGATATTTTCTTTTATTCTTGACTGAAGGTGTTGATAAAAACCCGTATTGTATAAATAACCTATGGCTTGGAGGGTGATACAGTATATTGATAGCCCGAAAACGACAATGTCAACTGAGGTGAAGCCGAGGTTTACATTTTTTTCGAAGGGTAGGAATAAACTCTTTCACCCCTCTACGCAACTTTTAGAGAATAAGTTTTGTTAAATAGCCGGTGTCCCGTGCAGGGCCCGGGAGGCGAATAGGCCCGCAGCAGCGCTAAGCTTGTCGGTAAAAGTCCACTAAAGAGCGCTCAGAAACCTGACATCGGGGTCAGGCCGCTTTGCCCACGAAGCGACTGGGATGTGTGCCCCAGGTGGTTGAATGGGGCAGCCCTGACATCGAGAGATGCGGGGTCGTCAGGCTATAATGCGGAAAACCTGACCGCAAACCATAATGGTGCACCGTGTTGGGAAAAATGCCACGTTCCTCGCACGTTAAAGAACCCTGCTGCAGGTCTCGGTAAGAGTAGGACCCGTAGGATCCCCATGCAGGAGGCTAAATTTCCCGTCCCTACCCATCACTCCTTTTCCAGTGGCAGTCCCGATTGGCCTTGTGTCCCATTTCCTCCACTTCGTCATCATTTCATGTTCATTGTATCACCACTTTCATGTTCATCTCCCGGATATAGCCGAAATCGCGCTGCTTGGGAGTAAAGCAATAACTAACTAACTAAATAGCCGGTAGTAAAAATTCTAAATAAAAATACGCCTTAAAACGCTTTTAGATAAAGTTGAGTCTTAATACTATTAATTTATGTCATGTCGAGGATGTGCACGATAGGGTGATAATAAAATAACATCCATGCAGTCCTTCTGAGGCATATGATAATGTTTTGAAGGTTACATCTTTCAATTGTTTTGTTTAAAATTCTTAGGAAATAAATGAATAAAGTATTATAATGCAGTTAATAATGCATTATCATTTATTAGTACAATTATCTTGGAATATAGGAAACCAATTATTTCACACGTGTTTGCATCTATTGTCAATGTGACTTTTATTTGACATTAAACACCATATTCCAAAATAATAGGAATTTTAATAAGTTTTAGAATCAATTAGCTTCCCATGACAAATGTGCTTTAAAAGATATAATATATTTTTCATTTCATTGAATGCATTTGACTTTATATAAAATAATCTTTACAATAAAAAACAAGATACAAAATATTAATATCTTATCTTGACTATAGCTGCAAAACTTTTTTTTTCAAAACAACACCAAATGAATTCACCGTATAGACATTAAGTTGCAGGCTTTCATGATTATGCACATTTTTTAGTTTTTTTCAGTGGCAACTTATCTTCGAAATTATAGTAAAGGTTTGTTTTGTGCAAATGTAATCATAACAAATACAAGTCAGTTTTTTATTTCCTCCTATGCGGCGCCATTTCGAAGAGGTTATCATCCCGTGCGGGGCCCGGGAGGCGAATAGGCCCACAGCAGCGCTAAACTTGTTGGTAAAAGTCCATTAAAGAGCGCCCAGAAACCTGACATCGGGTCAGACCGTTAACCCATAAATCTACTGGGATGTGTGCCCCAGGTGGTTAGATGAGGCAGCCCTGTCATAATGAATGCCGGGGTCGTCAGGGTATAATGCGGAAAACCTGACCGCAAACCATAGTGGGCCAACGTGTGTGGAGAGTGCCACGCTTCACGCACGTGCAAGATCCCTTTTTGGACTGCCAAGTAGGAAGCCCACTCACTCGCGGAGAGGTTACTATAAAAGAAGTGACAAAAAGAGAACAAAAATAATGACTGACATTACCATGTACAGTTCAAAGATAATGTACCACAATTTATCTGTTTAATATACTGACTTTATTTGATGCAATATCTTCAGTATCAATTTCTGTTTTTTACTGTTCGTCACTCTAGTAGACGATGTCAGTTTACATCAGTCAATTTTGACATTTGTATCAAAGCGGTCATTTTAAATATTTACCTTGATACTTGATATTAGGTTTGTAACTGTCATTTTCAGTCATTAATAGAACTTTACCTTGATTTAAAATGACTGTCATAAATTAGTTGATGATGCATCTTCAGTCAATGTCAGTCATTCTAAATCCATGCAGGTGAATATTTAACATTAACAGTTAAAGACAATGAAAAACAGTAAAGAGACATAAACTGATAATAACTGAAAATATTGCATCAAATAAAATCAGTATGCAACAGAATATTTGTGGCACATTACACATTATTTGACTGACGCAGAAATGATAACGACTCTAAATTATCTTTGGGTCAACAGTTCGGAAAACAAATTTATCGCAAAGTCATTGGTATCCCTATGAGAACTAATTGTGCTCCACTAATTGCAGACTTTTTCTTGTACTGTTATGAATCCCAATTTATGGCGAAACTTCAAAAAGACCCCGACGAAACTTAAATTATACATTGTTGTACATACAGATATTGAGACGACATTCTTTCTCTAAACGATCCCACATTTTCTCATTTTATCCCACGGAATTAACTTTTATAAGTCTAACGTCTCCGATGATAGATTCCCATTTTTTAATTCAGATTTAAGAACTATCAATGGAACATTACACACTAAAATATATGATTTACGGGATAACTTTTCATTTCCTATTTGAAGTTTTCCTTTTCTAAAGGGAGGTGGTCCCGCGCGGGGCCTGGGAGGCGAATAGGCCCACAGCAGAGCATAACTTGTCGTAAGAGGCGACTAAAGGTCTTGGGATTCTGACGTCGGGTATGTGCGTTAGTGAGTAAGTAAGTGTTTCACGCCCGTGCAACGCTATATAGGTTATTTTCAGGCGATGAACATGAAAAGAATGACAAAAAATGAACATGAAATGATGATAACAAACAAGAGGCTCCCAGGAGCCTGAATCGCTCACCTTGTCTTGATGTTGACCCTATAAAGACTTTCGTAGAGCTAAATGAGCTTAACATTTAAGCAAGCAACTACTTTTCTCTATCTACTATAGTTTTCATTCTATAGGCTTAAAACATGAAAAGCCGTTATAAAGGGACCATAACCCCTAAAAGGGGTCATCTGAAAACTTCAATCCTATGAAGAATTTTGTTGAGCTATTTGAGCTGAATGTTTAAGCAAGCAACAGCTTATCTCTATCTGCTATAGTTTTCATTCTATGAACCAAAAACATGAAAAACATTATTTTAAGGGCAGCAACCCCAATAAGGGGTCATGTGACAACTTCAACCCTATCGAAACTTTTGTAGAGCTAAATGAACTGAACATTTAAACAAGCAACAGCTTTTCTCTTTCTGCTATAGTTTTCATTTTATAGGCCAAAAACATGAAAACAACATCATTATAAGGGACTATAGCCCCTATAAGGGGTCATCTGACAACTTTAATCCTATGAAGACTTTTGTAGAGCTTAATGAGCTGAACATGTACTACCGGTAGTAAGCAAACAACAGCCTATCTCTATCTGCTATAGTTTTCATTCCATCGGCAAAAAACATGAAAAAACGTTATTTTAGTAACCCATACATGCCATACAAGGGACCATCTGACAACTAAGACCCTATGGAGACTTTTGTAGAGTTAAATGAACATTTAGCAAACAACATTTTTTCTTAATCTGTTATAATTTTCATTCTATAAGCCAAAAACATGAAAAAAAACGCAGTTTTTCACCTTTAAGGGACCGTAACTGCTTTAAAAGGTCATCAGACAACCTCGTCTCAATGTAAACATTTGTAGAGCATTTAATGCTGAAGCAGGAGGGTGACATCAGATTTCATCTATCTCTTATACTTTTGGATTTACAAGCCAAAAACAGTAGTTTAACCTCCTGGTCTATACTCTCTGAAAAAAGAAACACAACATGCAAAAATTTTGAAATTACATCGCATACAAGAGTTGAGTTTTATATCATCAGTTGTTGGAATATCATTATGAAATTTTATTTGGCAATTGTCGAGGGGCCATTTTTTTTTAATTGCTAATTTTTTTTTATAAAATGTCGACAAATCGAGTGCGCATGCTAATCAGAATTATGTCATGCAATTTGTTTGCAAGACAGTACTCAAACTGCCATCCCCATATTCAAAAAGAGCGTTCCGCACAAGATTTCAAAATAAGATTCTTATAACCCACAAGTTCGTGCTTTCTTTCCGTGCTTTTTGATTACGCAATTAGGCGTTGGTGCATGCGCAGATCCAATTTGATCAGGAGATGCACGACTTTTCATAAGATCAATATTTTCAGAAGGTCTTTTAAAAAGCAAAAATGTCTTGTGTTTTACGTTTGTTATGTTATTGGTAAGGATTCTCATGTACCCATTTGACTCTTGATGCACTACACTCCGCCCATTTTTTCAACATCTCTGAACCGTCCTTCTCATACTGTTTGCCATTTGTTAGTATGTTTTGCAGAAGCCTTCTTTGTAAAAAATTGTACTTTAGTTCACGGCAATGTTTTGGTGCTGACATCACTCTGGATGAATAATCAAAGGAGAATTTGAATTTTGTTTAAATCACACGTAAGACTAATAATTTTTAAATGATTCTGCAAAATTTCATATTTGTATGACAATTTTTAGTTGAAATTCAATAGTTTTTATTCTAATGGTATTTTAAATATCTTTATATGTTGCGTTACTTTTTTAAGAGTAAATTTTTAGTAACGGCGGCAATGTTGTTTAGACGGCAGTCACCATTTGTGCAATCTTGGTAGAGGACATCCCATAGATATAGTATGCAAAGTTTCAAAGCCATCCCTTCAGTCATTTCGGATTAGAAGATTTTCATAGAAAAATTACCGACGACGACGGACGCCAAGTAATGGCAATAGCTCACCTGGACCTTGCGTCCAGGTGAGCTCATTAAATATGGGAGTGTGATGGGTCACAAAGGACCGGCTAATTTTGAAGAACCACAGAAAAAGGGGAGAGGTAGCCTATGTGGTGTACTATTTGCAGTCCACAAAGGGGTCTTGTACGTGCTTGAAGCGTGGCACACACGTTGGCATGCTATGGTCTGCAGTCAGGGTTTCCATTATAGACCTGAAACCCCCCTGCGGACGAGGGCCACCCTATTCAACCACCTAGGGTACACACTTGGTCGCTCTGTGGGCTGAGCACTGACCCGATGTCAGAATCCCAAGACCGGGTCAGTGCTCAGCTCACAGAGCGACCAATGGTGGACCCTAGGTGGCTGAATAGGGTGGTCCTCGTCCGCCGGAGTTGTCAGGTCTGTAATACGGAAACCCTGACCGCTAACCATAGTGGGACAACATGTGTGTGGAAAGTACCATGCATCATGCACTTAAAAGATCCCTTTGTGGACCGCCAAGAATTGTACCATATAGGCTTCATTTTTCTTCCCTACTCACCTCTCCCCTTTTCCTTTGGTTCTTTAAAATATACCGATTGTTTGTTTCCAATCCCATCCCCATATTTCATATATCATCATCATTTCATGATCATTTTATCATCATTTTCATGCTCATCGCCTGTAAATACCTTATATAGCGTGTCTCGGGCGTAAACACCAACTCACTCAATCCATGTTTTGTATTTTCGCTAGAACCTCCAAGTTTGGTAATTTTGTTATAGCCTTTATTCAACCTATATCTTGTGAAGGAACCTTTAAACTGTTTTGCAATGTAATTAATTAATTGTTCCTTTGATTCCCTTACCACGATTCTATACGTATCATTTTGAGAACATAAAGCTACTGTCAATAAAATTTAAACTTCACAATTACTGAATTTTCTGAGCTCTTAAAACGTTCCGAACTTTAAAAGAATAAGTATAAATGCAGTTTATTTTTCTTGCAGACAAACCTGTTAGATAATACATCAACTCAATTTTTAATTCACCTCGTCCGTGCTTCGGTGGCGAAAAGGCCCATAACAGGCTCTGTCTTGTTACAAGTCTCAATATTCTGACAGTGCCGTCTGTGGTCAGCTTACAAAGCAATCAAAATTTATATGTTTCGTTGATGTAACTGGTGGCCCACGTGCGAGATAGTTGTCGGGTTATAATACGGATTTGGAATTAAATTGGCATCTAGACTATTTAACAGCCTTGTTGTCATATTGTCATTGGGTTACTTCCCATTGAACATCGTTCTATCATATTTAGATTTTACTTCTTTCATCGGTAACATATCTGCTTCTTCCTAGCAATGCGATTTTGGCTATTTCCGGCAGATGTACATGAAAGGAGTGATTCAATGAACAGGAAAGGACGATGAAGTTGAGGAAAAGGGGGCACAAGGTCAATCAGAGAGGAGAATTTTTACTTTCACTGGAAAAAGGAGTGATGGGTAGGAACGGAAAAGGGATAATATGAGTTCTTTACACTTACTGAGACATGCAGACCGTGAATTTTTTGTCTTTGTTTTCGTCCTATTCTCATTTGTGTTAACTGGTTTTGTCTCTGGCCTTTCGGACTTGGACATTCGGATGCCCCATTTGTTAGTCTGCTTCTTTCAACAAAATATTGTCAACCGTTACTGATATTTGAACTTGTTTAAAAGAAATATTTAATGTCGGATACAAATAGAGTCGAAACAGTGAAAAAAAACGGTTAAGATAAAATCTAAAATCCAGGCTTTTTCTGTAATTAGCATTTACCTAGCTCAATCTTTGCTTATGTTACTAAATCATATAAACATCTCTGTTGAACTAGGATTAAGACTTTATAATCCAGATTTTTATGTCGCCTGCAACGCTATGCAAAAGCGACATATAGGGATAACTTTGGCACTATCCGTCGTCGTCCTGCGGTGTCACAAATTTCTGTCGAAGTTTTTCGGACAGCTACATGCCACAGCCTCTTGATATTTGTGCATGGAACTTCATCGCATCGTGCTATAAGATGTTAAGCAATTTGATGCCCGAAAAATAACTACTTCCTGTAAGACGAATACTTTACGTTTTATATATAATGAACATGTATGCAAATTTCCCGTCACAGTTTTCCGGGCAACTACATGCCACAGCCTCTTGATATCTGGCATGAAGCTTCATCGCATCGTGCTTTAAGATGTCAATCAGTTTTATGGCCGAAAAATAACTACTTCCAGTTTGAAGAGTACTTAACGTTCTATATATAATGAACATACATGTGTGCAAAATTTCCGTCGCAGTTTTTACGGCAATTACCTTCTTCAGTCTCTTGAAATTTGGCATCTAGTTTCTTCGTAGATGTTCACACCTAGAGTGGGCTACAATTTGATTAGATATTTTAATATATCATATGAAGTTATCATAAGTTTGTGTATACAAAATATTAATATAAAATAACTTAACAACAGGTTTTTTTTTGTATTTTGTGCAGGCAGTTGCTAGGACATAATTTTAAAGACTTTTGACCAAACCTTGCTTGAAACAAAAGGACAAGATATGATAAGTGCTAAATTTGGCCCCCTAATTAACCATTTTTTTAAAAATAATTGAACCGAGGTTAAACTATTCTAGATCACTTCTTAGATGAACAAGGTTTAGTAAAATAGCATTAATTTTAACTAAATCTTGTTCATCACGTCACAGTGACGTCATCGAATTAGTTTAAAATGACATTTTTGTGAAAAAGGGTAAAAATCCTGCAAATTTTTAGTAGTTTTTGGTAAATTTAACTATGAGCCACACGGAGTACCACAAAGATATTTTTGTGGTTTGTCCCTATATTACAAATGATCATTTACACAAATTATTGTAGTGGTACTCTGTGTGGCTCATAGTTAAATTTGCCTAAAACCACTCAGAATTGGCAGGTTTTTACAGTTTTTCAACAATTTACAATATGTAGGCCATTTAAGGCCATTATTTTAACATCACAATGGACGACTTTAAACAAAATCATGCTGATTTAGTAAAGTTTAACTGATTTAAAGTATATTTCACATACTTTTAGCTCATTTTAATAACTTCGAAACTTGGAGGCAAAATTGGGCCCTTATCATACCTTGTCCTTTGTTGTTATTTGCTAATTAACAAATTAACAAATATTCCTGGTTGTTTGTTAACCTCCAAACCAAGTTTGTGTTGAGTTTCACTTCGCCCTTATTAGAACAGATCATTTCAACTCTAGAAAAATAACATACATGTAATTGTAATTAACATTTAGCTAGCCCAACCTTAGTTTATGTTACTAAATTATAGATAAATCTCTGTGAAACTTGAGTAAGTTTGCTGGTGTTTTACGCCCGTGCAACGCTATATAGGTTATTTACAGGCGATAAACATGCAAAGGGTGATAAAATGAACATGAAATGAAATATGGGGGTGGGGTGGGAAATTAAGAAAGAACCACAGGAAAAGGGGAGAGGTTGGTAGGGGCGGAAAATTTTGCCTATGTGGTGCACTTCTTGGCGGTCCAGAAAGGGGTCTTTTACGTGCATGAAGCGTGGCACTCTCCACACACGTCGGCCCATCACTATGGTCAGCGGTCAGGGTTTCCGTATTATAGACCTGACAACCCCCGCGGACGAGGGCTACCCTATTCAGCCATCTAGGGTACACACTTGGTCGCTCTGTGGGCTGAGCACTGACCCGACATCAGAATCTTGGATTAAGATCGATTAAGACTTAATAAAGGGTTTTCTCATTAAAGTGGTTACGGTATGAAATAAAACATGAATTTAATTGTTTGTTCAAATGTGAATTTTTAACACATCCTTAATATCTGCCAAGAAATATACTGTATTAATGAACAAAAGCAGGTACTAGTATGTAAGCAAATGAGTCTAGTATGGGTAAATTCATATAGAGTAACAGTAAAAAAATATTCAAATACAAGTTTCCATTAGTCAATGTGTGAAGCTTTCTTTTTAATGCAATTCAGAGACCAATTTACCATATATGGTATGTTTCGCCTCAAAGTCAATTTTCAATTAAGGAATGACTGTCATTTTTTTTCATTTGGGTATGAAAAAAAATTGCACATTGTATAATCCACGACGCGGATAATACTTAATGTGCAAAACGTTTCTTTATCATATCCCCAATGAAAAACTAGAAAAACTGTGAGCCGCAGCTCACAAATAAATACCCACATCCCCCCAAAAAAATTAATCAGATAAAATTTAGAATAGGACATGCACATCTACATTATGTCACAAAGATTGTGTGTAGGTTTCATGAAAATCCATCAAGGGGTTTAAGAGGAGTTGAAGTTGCAGGTAAGAGATGGGCACCCCCATGTAGTCGAATGGCTGAGTCCATGTATTGCTATGGGAAACAAAATCATTCTGATCAAACTTTCTAATAGAAGGTGCACATCTATATTATGTTCCAAAGATTGTGTAAAAGTTTCATGACAATCCATCAAGGGGTTTAGGATGAGTTGTGGATAAGAGATGAGTACCCCCATGAAGTAGAATGGCTAAGTCCATGTTTTGGTATAGGAAACCCCAAAAATCATTCTGCTCAAATTTAAAAATAGTAGGTGCACATCTACATTATGTCACAAAGATTGTGTGTAAGTTTCATGAAAATCCATCAAAGGGTTTAGGAGGAGTTGCGGATAAGAGATGGGTACCACCATGTAGTCGAATGGCTAAGTCCATGTTTTGCTATGGGAAACCCCAAAATCATTCTGATCAAATTTTAAAATAGTAGGTGCACATCTACATTTTGTCAAAAAGATTGTGTGTAAGTTTCATGAAAATCCACCAAGGGGTTTAGGAGGAGTTGCGGATAAGAGATGGGTACCCTGAAGTGTAACGGAAGGAAGGACGGACGGACGGACACCCCTATCACTATATACCCCCCACTTTTAAAGTGGGGGTTATAAAAATATATTACAGTCATTCCTTATAAATAAATTTTCAAAATGATTTAAAAAACATGAAAATCATACTTACAAAAGACCTAAATTAAAATGACAACAAAGTTCCAGACAATAAATTTTTCTACGCCTGACGCACGTTTCGTCTATTCAAGACTCATCAGAGGCGCTCTACCAAAAATATTGAAAATGCTAAACACTATATGATTATGAAGAGAATAAAACAGTAAAACCAAAAATACGAAACTGGGGAACCAAATTACTTCTTAGATGATCAACCTATGTCTGGGGTTGGAAGAATCTTAGGGTTTAGACAATTTTGAAATTTGAACGGATTATTTAAAGCTTTGATGTGTTCTTCAACACAAAAGTGTTGGTGCCGGAGCGGGCTAACCTCGGGGGGAATTAACTCCACCAGCAGTGCTAACCTTCACGGGTGTTCAAAATTAAAATGACAACAAAGTTCCAGACAATAAATCTATCTACGCCTGACGCGCGTTTCGTCTTTTCAAGACTCATCAAAGGCGCTCTACCAAAAATATTGAAAATGCCAAACACTATATGATTATGAAGAGCATTTAACAGTAAAACCAAAAATACGAAACTGGGGAACCAAATTATTACTTAGATGATCAACCTATGTCTGGGGTAGGAAGAATCTTAGGGTTTAGACAATTTGAAATTTGAACAGATAATTTAAAGCTTTGATGTGTTCTCCAACACAAAAGTGTTGGTGCCGGAGCGGGCTAACCTCTAGGAATTAAAACTCCGCCAACAGTGCTAACCTTCACGGGTGTTCAAAATTAAAATGACAACACAAAGTTCCAGACAATAAATTTTTCTACGCCTGACGCGCGTTTCGTCTATTCAAGACTCATCATAGGCGCTCTACCAAAAATATTGAAAATGCCAAACACTATATGATTATGAAGAGCATAAAACAGTAAAACCAAAAATACGAACCTTGGGGACCAAAATAAATGGTGACACTTCCTGTAAAAAGTGAGCGTTTTTCCTAGGGATATATAAAAAAAATGGTCTAATCAAATTGCAGTATTTTAATCATATTATTTAAAACATGTGCTACATGGGAAAATACACACAAAAACCTAATTGAAGATGACCAAACAGATCGTCAGATGAAACATACATCAAGCATCTAGAGCAAAGAACATAAATGTAACCGTTGGCCAAGGTGCGTCAATAAAGGGCGTTAAACACACACATACACAAACACTGTAATCGTTTGTAAACATGAAGAAACGAGTCATTGCTATGCACAAGATTATCCTGAATGGAGAATTTTAATATCTGGTACATCTGATCATATTTTCATGCATTAAAATCAACCCTAAACACTTGGTATGCATACCAAAAAGTGATAAAACATTTGAAATTCTTGAACCGAAACTTATTTAATTTGTGCAAGTGGAACGAAAGGTAAAAAGGGATTTTATAGTTGCTCCAATGATATGATAACTTTTTCTTACTAATCATTTACTATTTTTCCTTATGGAATCGAAGGGGCTAACAACTCCATGTCAAAAGGTCTGCAGTGCCACCTTCCCCTGTCGTTCGAAGTCCACATGCAGATAGCAACTTTAACCGGAGAGCATGAATTACTTCACAAAATCGACATGTCCTGACCGGGGCTCGAACCCGGGACCTCTTGGTTTACAGTCAGGACTGTAAATTCTGAACCCTTGTTCAGGGATAAAGGCTGGCTATTTAAATCTACTTGTTAATGTACGAAGGGGAGCAACCCCGTTTCACAACCAACATTCTTTACGTCGGACCTCTTTGCCGAAAGAGCGACAGCGATGTGTGTCAAAGGTGAGGTGGGTGATTGAATGGGATAACCTTGTATTTTGCAAAAAATCTCACCATATACCAAAATGAAGCACCATGCAGGAAACATGTGTAACGTTCATCGCACGTTTTAGAACAGTTTCGTTACTTTACACGATTAATTAAAAGAGATAATGGTAACCAAACATAGGTAAATCTGTCAAATTAAGTTGTTTAAAGATATCAAAAGATTGAAACTGTCTTACACCAAAGAGGGTAAGCTTCTAAAATATTGACATTTTTGACTAAATGACCTACTTTTATTAATAGAAATTTCGTTTATCAGTACCATATTTAAATTTATCTGACATACTCTACTGATAAACCCTGTATTTACTTCCATTACTTTTTGTGTATCAACATTATAAATCAGACGCCCGACACCCAAATTGGAAATAGGGATTCAAAGTTTTTCATGTCAGGTAACTTTTCTTTTAATTAATGTAAAATCACTTACCTGTAACAACGGAGTTTGGTAAATTGTAAAAAGCATCGGTAAACAGTAAGTAAATTATAGTTAAGGCTTTAAATAATCAAAAAATGATTTGCCCACTACGCATATTAACAAAAATCAACAGAAAATCTGATAATTTGTCCTCCATATGCTAGATAATTTATTACCAATTCATTGAATGCAATATTTTGTAGTTACTAAATATTGCATTCAATGTATAAAATTTTCATTCTGTTTGAAAAAAAATAATGTTTGCACAGATAAATTGGTAGGATTGCACGAGATGCATTGTTTATTTACTAACCTTCCACATAATCTGATTAAAAAGAAATTTGAATATTTGGTTAAATGGTGTTTTGACAAAATTAATCTAAAAGTGATAAAATCTGTTCTAGAGTTTCAAAATCATTTAGTAAATCATGTTTTAGTAACGAGACTCAAAGAGTTTACATTAACTGGACTGATGCAGAAACTATTACTGCTCTAAATTATTTGTTAGATAATATTTACATACGTTTTGGTAAACAAATTTATCGCCAAATTGGGTACTAACTGTGCGCCACTTATAGCCGACCTTTTCCTATACTGTTATGAATCACAATTTATGGCTTAATTACAAAAAGACTCCAACAAACAGAACCTAATCGAAACTTTCAATTATACTTTTAGATATTTAGATGACATTCTTGCACTCAACAATCCTTCATTTTCTAATTCTATTACAGATATCTATCCTTCTGAATTAACCTTAAACAAATCTAACGTCACCAGTGATAGATGCCCTTTTTTAGATTTAGATTTAAGTATTATTGACGGAAAGTTACAAACCAAAGTATATGATAAACATGACGACTTTACCTTCCCTATTATAAATTTCCCTTTTCTTGAAGGAGATGTTCCACTAGCGCCGTCATACGGGGTTTACATTTCACAGTTAGTAAGATATGCCGGGATCTGCAGTGGTGTTTCTGATTTTAATAATAACAAGAGGCTCCCAGGAGCCTGAATCGCTCACCTGGTCTTGATGTTGACCCTATACTTTTGTAGAGCTAAATGAGCTGAACATTTAAGCAAGCAACAGCTTTTCTCTACCTGCAATAGTCTTCATTCTATAGGCCAAAAACACCATTTTTCACCTATACAGGGCCATAACCCCTATAAGGAGTCATATGACAACTTCGACCCTATGGAGACTTTTGTAGAGCTAAATGAGCTGAACATTTAAGCAATCTGCAATTGTTTTCATTCTGTAGGCCAAAAACATGAAAAATCGCTTGTTTCAGGGGCCGTAACCCCTATAAGGGGTCATCTGACAACTTCGACCCTATGGAGAATTTTGTAGAGCTAAATGAGCTGGACATTTAAGCAATAGTTTTCATTCTGTAGGACAAAAACATGAAAAATCGCTATTTTTCATGGGCCGTAACCCCTATAAGGGGTCATCTGACAACTTCGACCCTATGGTGAATTTTGTAAAGCTAAATGAGCTGAACATTTAAGCAAGCAACAGCTAATCTATTTCTGCAATAGTTTTCATTCTGTAGGACAAAAACATGAAAAATCGCTATTTTTCAGGGGCCGTAACCCCTATAAGGAGTCATCTGACAACTTCAACCCTATGGAGAATTTTGTAGAGCTAAATGAGCTGAACATCTAAGCAAGCAACAGCTAATCTCTATCTGCAATAGTTTTCATTCTGTAGGACAAAAACATGAAAAATCGCTTTTTTTCATTGGGTCGTAACCCCTACATGTATAAGGGGTCATCTGACAACTTCGACCCTATGGAGAATTTTGTAGAGCTAAATGAGATGAACATTTAAGCAAGCAACAGCTAATCTCTATCTGCAATAGTTTTCATTCTGTAGGCCAAAAACATGAAAAACGGCTATTTTTCAGGGGCCGTAACCCCTATAAGGGGTCATCTGACAACTTCGACGCTATGGAGAATTTTGTAGAGCTAATTGAGCTGAACATTTAAGCAAGCAACAGCTAATCTCTATCTGCAATAGTTTTCATTCTGTAGGACAAAAACATGAAAAATCGCTATTTTTCATGGGCCGTAACCCCTATAAGGGGTCATCTGACAACTTCGACCCTATGGAGACTTTTGTAGAGTTAAATAAGCTGAACATTTAAGCAAGCAACAGCTAATCTATATCTGCAATAGTTTTCATTCTGTAGGCCAAAAACATGAAAAATCGCTATTTTTCAGTGGCTGTAACCTCTATAAGGAGTCATCTGACAACTTCGACCCTATGGAGAATTTTGTAGAGCTAAATGAGCTGAACATTTAAGCAAGCAACAGCTAATCTCTATCTGCAATAGTTTTCATTCTGTAGGACAAAAACATGAAAAATCGCTATTTTTCAGGGGCCGTAACCCCTATAAGGGGTCATCCGACAACTTCGACCCTATGGTGAATTTTGTAAAGCTAAATGAGCTGAACATTTAAGCAAGCAACAGCTAATCTATATCTGCAATAGTTTTCATTCTGTAGGACAAAAACATGAAAAATTGCTCTTTTTCAGGGGCCGTAACCCCTATAAGGAGTCATCTGACAACTTCGACCCTATGGAGAATTTTGTAGAGCTAAATGAGCTGAACATTTAAGCAAGCAACAGCTAATCTCTATCTGCAATAGTTTTCATTCTGTAGGACAAAAACATGAAAAATCGCTATTTTTCAGGGGCCGTAACCCCTATAAGGGGTTATCTGACAACTTAGATCCTATGGAGACTTCCGTAGAGCTAAATGAGCTAAACATTTAAGCAAGCAACATCTAATCTCTATGTGCAATAGTTTTCATTCTGTAGGCCAAAAACATGAAAAATGGCTATTTTTCACCTTTAAGGGGCATTAACCCCTATCAGGGGTCATCTGACAACTTCGACCATATGGAGACTTTTGTAGAGTTAAATGAGCTGAACATTTAAGCAAGCAACAGCTAATCTCTATCTGCAATAGTTTTCATTCTGTAGGCCAAAAACATGAAAAAATGCTATTTTTCACCTTTAAGGGGCCGTAACCCCTATAAGGGGTCATCTGACAACTTTGACCAAATGGAGACTTTTGTAGAGCTTTTGATGCTGAATCAGTAGCGTGCCTCAGATTTCCTCTATCTCTTATACTTTTTGATTTATAAGCCAAAAACAGTAGTCTGACCCCCCTAGTCTATTTTTAGTAATGGCAGCCATGTTTTTTGACGAATCAAAAATCGAAACAGAAGTTTGGTGCAGGACACCCTAAGGATCATTCATACCAAGTTTCATTAAATTCTGTTTGGTAGTTTCAGAGGAGAAGATTTTTGAAAAATTGTTAACAGACGACAGACGACGACGACGACAGACGACGACGACGGACGCCAAGTGATGGTAATAGCTCAACTGGACCTTCGGTCCAGGTGAGCTAAAAACCGTTTTATTACTGGAAAATTATTAAAACAAGGTTATCGATACCACAAATTAGTAATATTTTTTTTCTAAATTCTTCCACTAGTATTGATCTCTTATTGAAACATTTAATTGTACACGTCGTTTTCTTATAGTGAAAGGAATATCACATCCTGAATTTTATGGTAATGTTTTTTATCAAGCTCACCAATTTAAAAGCAATCCATTAGAAATGAAAAATTGGCTTCAAAATTTATTACGAAAAAGATATGAATTGAATATCTTGGCTAAATATTTGAATTAAGTGTTTTTTGGCAGAAATATTAATAACTTGATACTTGCTTTAAAACTTCCATAAACGTTTTTACTATTGTCATTTTTAAGCATTATAGCGATCAAGCGTGTCGGTTTTGTGTGATGACACTTCACTAAATCATTATTGTTTGAAGTGTTGTGTCAGATTTAAGATCGATACGTTTGACTTTTTTTACATAAGTCGATTGATGATTTTCAGCTAGCTGTCAGTAACAGCGAGTGTTCTATAGAGAGTTCCTTTACTGTCCTTTTGTTTGTTCTTGTTTTTTGTCTTAGCTAGTTCTCTCTAGTGGAATTGGACTTTGATCGATTTGATTTTTAATGTGTGTTTAGTTTTTGTGCTTTGTCTAGGAATATTGATAGGGGGAAGGTTGGCCCAAAAAACTAGTTTAACCCCGCCACATATTGCATGTGCCTGTCCTAAGCCAGGAAACTTTGACAAAAGTTTCATTTGTACCTGTCTTTTTGATGTTTTCTGTTCCTTGTTTAAGAAGGGGGTCTATCTGTGACTATTTCAGGGCTGGATTTGAATTAGACCATGGGCCAATTGCACAACCGCGAGCAGTGCCAAATGGCCTCGTTGAAGGCTGCTGGCGGTTGTCCATTGTGGTTTTTTTTCAAAATTGCCGTTTAATTGTGGGCTTTGTCGCGTACACTTATTCCACATCTCATTATTTTCTCTTACTTAAAAATTACTCTGCGTAAGTTATTATCAAGGTTTCACGTGCTGGTTTCCTCGAGAACCGAAGTACTATTAGCCAATCGATATCCTCGTTATAAAATACAAAATTAAAGACATGTTATTACTAGTCTTTAAATAATATTTTGTAAACTTTTTATAAGGTTATCAAAAGGTTATACCTGCTAAAATCTGGATATACTTCGATCAGAAAGAAATTCCAAACGGAAGACAGTGTTGATGGTTATATAATTTGAACATGTATTATAAATAAATAAATAAGTTTATTTGCATAAAGACCATAGTAGGCCAGGCAATACATATAATAATACATAACATGAACATATTCACATAGAAGTACATACAAATATAAAGAAGACATAAAAGAAAATGAATTAATATAATATGCATGCACTTTACCAGTATAGACCTCATTTTCGCAATTCTAATGATTGCTTTATAAAGTCAATAATAATGGACAAAACATCCATATCATAGTTTAGAATAAGTACAAGTTTATTAAAAGAGTCAAGCTGGTTAAAGTTTGTATATTTATTAGATATTTTGTTTAAAAAACTATTACGTATACTGTTATTTATTTGGCAGTCAAAAAAGAAGTGTGCCTCGTCATCCAAGACATTGCATATTTTACAAAGTCTCTGATCACGAGGGATGTTTTTGTATCTCCCAACCTCAACAGCCAAGTTATGATCACTAATGCGAAATTTAGTAAGAGTTTTTCGACTATTGAAATTGGGGATTTTCAAATAATCTGCCATATTCATATTTAGCTTTAATTTGCTATATAGATATAACTTAGAGCTATTATCAAATTTTACAATTTTGTTCATGAAGACTTCTTAATATTTATCATTGATAATTCGTTTACTGCTGTTTTTAACTTTAACTTTTATAACTTTATAAAGTTTATCAGGAAACTCTAAATCTTCTTTATCTATTTGAAATTGATTCAAAATAGAGGTAGCAAAACTATACCAAGTATATATACCCTCATTACTAAGGGTTTTGTTAACAACAAGAGCTTCTCTAACCAATGGATCAATACCCTGAGAGTTAATTCTGGAATAAAAAGTATTCACTTGTGTTTTAATAAATGATTCTAGAGGCAACCTTCCTAGCTCTGCTTTTGAAGCAATGTTACTAGCTGTTCTTCGTACACCTAGCACACTTTTACAAAATTTATTATGTATTTTTTCAAATGGAAACTTGTCAGCTAAAGACAAGATATCCACATCTCTGCCACTCACTAAGGACCTTTGTATAGCTTTAAAGAAAGTAAAATATTCATCCATAAACCAGACCTCACTGTTATATAATAAAATTGGTCTAATTAAAGTGTCAAAGAGTTTACAAGATAAATTTACAGGTATATGCTTAAAATTTGACATATACTTCTTGAGAGAAAAAAACGCTTTCAATCCCTTTTTTGATAATTCCTGTGAAGACCTTTTAAATTTTCCTTTACAGTCAATAATATTTCCAAGGAAATTAAATTCTTTAACTTCCAGTAACAATTGGTTTTTATAGTAAAAATTATTGCAGATTTGGTTGCCTCCTTGAAAAATCATAATTTTAGTTTTATTTATATTAACACTTAATTGCCATTTATAACAATATTCTTCAATCTTTTTTAATGCAGATTGGAGCCCATTTGCAGACTCTGATAAAAGAATTAGATCATCTGCAAAACTCAATGTGTTTATATTTGTTCTATCTAGACAGACAGGGTCACATGATGCATCAAATATTGAATGTAGATCATTAATAAAACAATTAAATAATGTAGGGCTCAAGCTGTCCCCTTGTTTAACACCTCTTTTTATTTCAAAGAAATCTGAATGACTATTATTATAACTAGGCTCTGTTGTGCAGAGGCGGATTTATAAATTTTCAAAAAGGATAGGGATCCACACAGTTAATAAAAATGACAAAAATGTGGATTTCAAGACCATATTTGCTAAAAAAGGCACAATGCACTATGTTCATATAAAGCCTGTCACCATATATCAACAACCTAGGACTAAAAGTACCCAAGTTATGAGGTGGTTAAACGGGCAGTCCTGTCATATTGAATGCCTGGTTCGTCAGGCTATAATGCGGAAAACCTGACCACAAATCATTGTGGTGCACCGATTTGGGAAAAATGCACGTTACTCGCTCGTTAATGATCCCTGCTGCAGGTGTCAGTGAGAGTAAGACAGGTTAAATTTCCCGTCCCTACCCATTTCTCATAATTCCAATGCCAGTTAGTTAATTATGCTTTACTCCAAAAGCAACACGATTTATTTTTTAACACTTAACTTTTTTTTATATTTGAAAAAGGTTTCTGAAATCTAAACATTGGAATACCCCTTATCTGTTTGTTGGTCTTTTGACGTATCAAAGACATTGACCAAAAAATGTCCACAGGAAAAGAATTTGCCTTAACTTTGTAAATGGGAGACAACCTATGTTGACTTAATTTAAAAAAAAAATAGTATTAACATTGTCACTTAAAAATTTGAATCGATGCATTCCCAATTTAATATAAAAATGCATAGTTTATCCTCCTGATGCTTTGTACATATATAAACAATCGCTTAACAATTAACTGCACGGAAAACATTTTATTTTATTTGTAATTTTAAAACTCAACCAGACAAATGTGAGCAAATGCTCAACAGTGATACCCCCGCTTTCATACATATTCATTGTGTAAAAATATAAACAGGTGCGACTTTTTTAGCTCACCTGGACCGAAGGTCCATGTGAGCTATTGCCATCACTTGGCGTCCGTCGTCGTCTGTTAACAATTGTTCTAAACTATTCTCCTCTGAAACCACTGAACAGAATTTTATGAAACTTTGTATGAATGATCCTTAGGGTGTCCTGCACCACACTTGTGTTTCGATTTTTGATTCGTCAAAAAACTAACTGCCCGGTTACTAAAAATAGACAAGGGCGATCAGACTACTGTTTTTTGCCCGTAAATCAAAAAGTTTAAGAGATAGATAAAATCTGTTGCCACCCTACTGCTTCAGCATCAAAAGTTCTAGTAAAGTCTCCATTTTGTCGAAGTTGTCAGATGATCCCGTATTATAGGGGTTACAGCTCCTTAAAGGTGAAAAATAGCGTTTTTTCATGTTTTTGGCTTATAAAATGAAAGCTATTGCAGATAAAAAAAGCTGCTGCTTGCTTAAATGTTCAGCTCATTTAGCTCTACAAAAGTCTCCATAGGGTTGAAGCTGTCAGATGACCCCTAATAGGGTTACAGCCCCCTAAAGCCGAAAAATTGTGTTTTTGGCCTATAGAATGAAAACTATTGCAGAAAGAGAAAAGCTGTTGTTTGCTTTAATGTTCAGCTCATTTATATGGACCATTGCAATCCACCAATTCTCCGGTATGACTGATTCGTTTTGTTATTTTCTCTGGACTATGAGATTGATCATTCAAGTTCGGTAGTTTTGTTATTACCTTTATTTAGCTCTACAAAAAACTCCATAGGGGCGAAGTTGTTAGATGATCCCTTATAGGGGTTACAACCCCTTAAAGGCGAAGAATAGTGTTTTTGGCCTATAGAATGAAAACTATAGCAGATAGAGAAAAGCTGTTGCTTGCTTTAATGTTCAGCTTATTTAGCTCTACAAAAGTCTTGATAAGGTTGAAGTTGTCAGATGACCCCTTACAAGGGTAACAGCCCCTAAAACCAAAAAAAAAAGTGTTTTTGACCTATAGAATTAAAACTATTGCAGATAGAGAATAGCTGTTGCTTGTTTAAATGTTCAGCTCATTTAGCTTTATTAAAGTCTCCATAGAGTCAAAGTTGTCAGATGACACCTTATAGGGGGTTACAGCCCCTTAAAGACAAAAAAATAGGGTTTATTGCCTAAAGAATGAAAACTATTTCAGATAGAAAAAAGCTTTTTCTTGGTTAAACAAATAGCTTATGTAGCTATAAAAAAGTCTTCATTAGGTTGACATCGAGACCAGGTGAGCGATTCAGGCTCCTGGGAGCCTCTTGTTTTATCCCCTTTCTTTGAGGCGGTGGTATAATAACCAAACTCCACACAGTCCCATTTCCCGTCCCTAACGGTCTGTACACTAATCACTGCACCAGACTTTCCGGGCTTCTTTTCAATGACCTCTTTTTGACCCCTACTCTCTAGATTAAAAACCATGATACTCTCATATTCCTAAATGCATTACGCAACCACATTGTTTATAGTATAGCCTAAACTCTTCAACTTAACTTCACTTTAAAATAGTGCGTACTCATTGAAACCGGTTTTACAATAAATTCAATTATTTTTTCAAAGAAAAAAATCTTACCGAAAATATGATCTTTTCATGGCGAACTATAGCAAAATTTTGAAGATTTATTCAAATATTTTTTTTATCCAGAATCTTGATGGAATTCATACAAGCCTATAGCAGTGGGATAATCCTGACCTATTTTTGCCGGGAAGGATAAGCCTACTGCGAAGGAGTTTGATAATAAACTACCCAAATATACATTGCGACATACAGATAAACTTTTATATTTGAATAAAGATACATATACAAGCAATCGTTATCTTTAACAGTGATTAAGTAAATGAGATGCAAGAATTTCTGGTGCAAAGGACATATAAGTAAGCAATAACATCATTTTAGTTAATATGAAATATAGTACGGCTGTTTTTATGTAGGAAACAACAGAATGTGGTGTAGCCGGATTTGGTAGGGGTGATTTCTAAAACCGGTAATGTGAATCTGTGTAGAAATAACACAAAACAATAAGAAAACTAGATGCTCCCAAGATCGTAATCTCTTATGATTAAGTGTTTCCCTAATTTGGGGTATGGTCTACATGTATCTGATAAGTAATATTATACAATATTTAATTTAGGATAAAAAGAACACCCCTTAGATCAAGTACACAAAGTTTTCATAAATATTAAACAGTTTATACTGGATAAACAAGTAAATCTGTGAGCTAATGCTCACTAGTGATACCCCCGCTCCCCAAACTAAGCCACGCATACAAGTTTAAATACTTGGTAAACAGGAAGTGGTTGACCTATGAACATAAAATCGCTATACACCATATGGGACTATAGGATAAAGCTGTTTACAAAATATCAGACATCTATCTCATGTAGTTGCTTGGTAAATTGTGACGAAAATTTAACATTTATGTCCATTATGTGTAAAAACCTAAGTATTCGGTAAACAGGAAGTAGAATATCTAGGAGCATCAAATCAGTATACACCATATGGCACTATGGGATAAAGCTGTATACAAAATATCAGACCTTTATCTCATGTAGTTGCTTTGGAAACTTTGACGGAAATTTTGCATTTATGTCCATTATGTGTAAAAACCTAAGTATTCGGTAAACAGAAAGTAGACTACCTAGTAGCATAAAATCGGTATACACCATATGACACTATAGGATAAAGCTGTATACAAAATATCAGATCTCTATCTCATGTAGTTACTTAGAAAACTGCGACGGAAGTTTTGTTACGGACGGACGGACGGACGAACGAACGGACGGACAAGGGTAAAACAGTATACCCCCCTCTTCTTCGAAGCGGGGGTATAAATATCAGACTTTTATCTCATGTAGTTGCTTGGGGAACTTTGAAGAAAATTTTGCATTTATGTCCAATATGTGTAAAAACCTAAGTATTCGGTTAACAGGAAGTAGACTACCTAGGAGCATAAAATCAGTATACACCATATGGCACTATAGGATAAAGCTGTATACAAAATATCATACCTTTATCTCATGTAGTTGCTTGGGAAACTTTGACGGAAATTTTGCATTTATGTCCATTATGTGTAAATACCTAAGTATTCGATAAACAGGAAGTAGACTACCTAGGAGCATAAAATCAGTATACACCATATGGCACTATAGGATAAAGCTGTATACAAAATATCAGACTTTTATCTCATGTAGTTGCTTGGGAAACTTTGACGGAAATTTTGCATTAATGTCCAATATGTGTTAAAACCTAAGTATTCGGTAAACAGGAAGTAGACTACGTAGGAGCATAAAATCGGTATACACCATATGGCACTATAGGATAAAGCTGTATACAAAATATCAGACCTCTATCTCATGTAGTTACTTAGAAAACTGTGACGGAAGTTTTGTTACGGACGGACGGACGGACGAACGGACGGACGGACAAGGGTAAAACAGTATACCCCCCTCTTCTTCGAAGCGGGGGTATAAAAAAGCACAATTGAGATAACTCTTAACCCATTGTAAACAGTTGATCTGACATATTTGTAGACCTCAATGAATTTGAATATATATTCTGCAATGTCAACTCTTCCTCTAGTACTTACGATTTTCAAGATAGAGTAAAAAAAAAAAAAACTTTAATCCAATGGATAGTTTTTGATGCTGAAGAAGAAAGGTTGCTTCGGATCGTCTCTTACTCTTATAAGGTAAAAGCCCAAATCAATGGTCTGAGCCACCTGTTCTAGTTTCAAAATAGCAACCATTTTGGTTGACCGGCCGGCATAAATTTGGAAGAGACTCTAAAGACCAAGTATAATGGCAATCCTGTCAGTATTTTCAGAGATGATTTTTTTTATACCCCACGCAACGAAGTTGCGGAGGTTATAATGTTTTTGACTGGTCAGTCCGTCCGCCCGTCAGTCCATATGTGATCAAAGTTTGTGAACGCAACTTCCCTTAAACTACTGAACAAAATTTAATGAAACTTGGTATGCAAGAAGAACACCATGCATATTACCAGGAATTTTTTATCTGCGAATTTTTGTGGGAATTATGGCCCTTTGGACTTAAAAATTTGCAGAAAATCCTGATTTTAATTTGTGAACGCAACTCCTTTCAAACTAATACACAGAATTTAATAAAACTTGGTATGCAAGAAGTACACCATATGTAGTTGTGAATATAAAAAGAAATTTTGGATCTGCAAATTTTTGTTGGATTGATACCCAGGTGCTCACTAATGTTCTTTCATTTAATCAGTCAAAATCAAAAGAAACAACAGTTAGAGGGGATAACATTTTTGACCCTAAAATCATTTTTGTAGGTCTCAATGGGCTTAACAATTCTTCAATGCTATCTTTTCCTTCAATACTTACAATTTCCAAGATAAAGTCAAAACCTTCGAGATACAATGTTAAGACAACACACTGCGAAAATGGTCAATTCTAACGATGGTTGGTCAATGATACATATAAGGAGTCGTCCTACAACTTTGAATCAATAGTTTGATCTTAACGAAACCTTTTTTTCTGATCACTTTATCTTTTATATAATAGAAAATAAAGGGATGAATTAGTGTACGCGACACAGCCCACATAACAAGCGGCAATGAAGAAAAACCACAATGGACAACTGCCAGCAGCCTTCAACGAGGCCAGTGGGCGCTGCTAGCGTTTCTGCAATTGGCCCATGGTCAAGCTACCTTACATACTGTGTAGTATTTAAATGTTAGTTCCGGCAGACGAATAATTCCGCAGCAGCGCAAAGCTTATCGGTAAAAGTCCACTTAAGAGCGCTAAGAAACCGGACATCGGTTCAGGCCGCTTTGCCAATGAAACGACTGGGGTGCAAAGCGGCCTGACCCGATGTCAGGTTTCTGAGCGCTTTTTAGTGGACTTTTTTCAACAAACTTAGCGCTGCTGCGGGCCTATTCGCGTTGGAAGGATGCGTTTGTTTTACGCTTATTGTATATTCGGTCAATAGATTACTTGATTATGCATGCTATGAGGTATTCCATTGTTCATGCTGTATTTGTTAAAAGCATGTAACACCGATTCAATTTACTTTAGCATGGAAGATTTTATTTTGTTTCTGGTTTAGAACTAGAGGGGGAAGTCTTGTCCGTCATTTTCTTGTCATATTTGACAAAGTAAAAAAAATCATTAACCCTTTTGGAGGAAGTTTAATTTTTTGTTGCAGGATAAATAAATTCAAAGATTATTTTCTTTGAATATAGAAGTTATTTAGCTCGTCACGAAATAGGCAAAAAATGCCCAGTAGGCCATTGCATTTCTATCGTTAAATAGTCATATTTTATAAGCCATTTCTTATTTTCTTAGCAGTCTAGTAATTTCCTGAATTCATTATTCCTTAGATAATTTGAAGAAAATCTCAGCACGCATGCATGTAAGTAGATACAAATTTTTAAAGAAAAAAAAAACATCCATGTACATTCGTTCTTGCTCTAGAATATGATATTTTATTATTACACTTTTGAGTTGCTATACCTGATCAAATTGCATTGGTCTTTTTGCTACAAACTACTCCCTTTTTAAACATGTTTTAATAATTCATTTCAGATTTGACAATCTAAAGAAATGCCTACATTTTGGCCTTAAACCCATTTTGACGATTCCAAACAGGACATGTATAACAGGACAGAAGGTAAAATGTTTTTTTATTCAGTTTTATTTGTAGATGTCTCTAATTTACCTTTTGGCTTAGAGTACTTTTCATTCAATACTTTTTGTTTTTGACCTTCCAATGTTTTGATTCCAATGCTGTTGATGAGAGGTTACTCCTTGAAATATATCGATATACAGCATAACAAAACTAACAGTTTCATACCCGTTTTGGTATGATATTACTCTAATTAATTGAGGAAAATAAAGGGCAATTTAACAAGTCAGCTCTTACTTTACTTCCAAGCTTTATTATGAAGAAGACCATGAAGGGGGGTAAAATGAACATGGGAGAACCAAGAAAGGACACAAAGTCAATCTGGTTAACAAGTTTTGTCTGTCTCTAGAAAATGAAGCAATAAGTAGCTCAGACCGCTTATACCATATAGCGACTTGATTGTGTATAATGGCGTAACCCCTGTCGGGCTTAATTCCAAATCGATGCGGAAATTTGACCCCAAAGCGTAGCGGAGCATGTAACCCTGTCATCTCGTTTGGTGGGGCTTAATTCCAAATCAATGCGGAAATTTGACCTCAAAGCGTAGTGGAGCATTGCTTATGGGAATTAGTCACGCTGCTCCCACATATATATGCATGAAAAAAACACTGTAGCCAAACCCGATAAGAAAAGAGCCGGTAAGATCCCCTAGAATAGGCTGAGCTGCGTTACCTTTTCCATCCCTCCTTTTTTCAGTGGTGATCAAAACTTTTTTCGCCTGGTGTTCCAAATTCGCACAGCTTAGGGACGGGGTTTGATAGATAAGATGGCGAGAAAAAGTAAGATAGTGAGATTTCGTATTGGACAGCAACCTTTTATACGGTAATTACGAACAGAAAGAACAAGGGGACAATTTAGCTACTCATTAGCTACTCATACCGAAATCTAAAACTTTCAAGGGACGAGGTGAAACTCTTTCGCCACGTATAATTAATGTTTAACGCCCGGCATAACAGATTACAGCATGAACAGGATAGCTCTATTTAGACCTGGGGCACTTGAAACAATAGTTTCGTTTTCTATAAGAAGAAAAATTGATTTTCTATTACATCTGGACTTACTTTGAATAAGTTGACAAAACGAAACAAAATCACAAGAATGGTGTCAATTTGCCAAAAATTTGTATTCCAAGCGTTACTTCAACCTATCACAAGAACTGACTATAGTGGTCATAAAGTGGAGCCTTTTAGGACCCTTCCTATTTTAAATATACTATTTTGCTTCTCTAAAAGCCCGTTGAATGATCTATTTTACGGACTTCCTTCTTTGGTTTTGCCAGGAAAAGTAATCAGTAGTTTTTTGCATTTATTTCAGATAAATACAATACAAATTAACATATATTGAAAGAGATTGATGTAAAATTAAATGACCATTAAAAATAATGTAAAAGTAGATTATTTTTTGACAATTTATCATTAATATGTGTTTTTCATCTGTATATATAGCGTGGGTCGCTATAATAGGTACACATGTATCAAACTGAATGATGAATTAAATATAATTTTCGTTAAAGTTACTTTTAGAATTTTAATTACAAAAAAAAATATGAATATTTCCTCCTCTGTGTATTTGCGAGGGCAATTACATAATTTCCTTCAAGTTTTGTTTTTGTATTTAAACAAGATTTGATTCTCTTTTTATCAATTTCACATATAATGAAGTTTAAATTGTTTATCATTTCCAATAGGAAATTCGTGAAAGGTATGTTGAAAACAAGCAATATTTTATCTTTATAGTGAGTGAGCGAGTGAGTTGGTGTTTTACGCATAGGTTTTATTTACAGGCGATGAGCATGAAAAGGATGATACAATGAACATGAAATGATGTTGATAATTGGAATATGGGGTAGGGGTGGGAAACAAAGGAACGGTAAATTTTGAAGAAATCACAGGAAAAAAGGGGGCGGAAAATTTAGACTATGTGATGCACTAGTTGGCGGTCCACAAAGGGGTCTTTTACGTGTATATGAAGCGTGGCACTTTCCAAACACGTTGGCCCACTATGGTCAGTGGTCAGGGTTTCCGTATTTTAGACCTAACAACCCCCGCAGACGAGGGCCAACCTATTCAGCCACCTAGGATACTTACTTTGTCGCTCTGTGGGCTGAGCACTGACCCGACATCAGAATCCCAAGACCCTTAGTCGCCTCTTACGACAAGCTAGGCTCTGCTGCGGGCCTATTCGCCACCCGGGCCACGCACGGGACTTTTATCGTTAGATGATTGACAACACTTAATATATTATATAGTTATACTTAGTTAAGTAAGTTATTGGCAGCACAATTTATATTAGGAAGATGAACATGACATGAGTTGGAAACTCAAGGCTTTTGACTGCCATTGAAAAATGACCGGCTCGGACGATTCAATCTCGTGCATGAGGATCCTACACGTGTCCCTCTCTTATCGAGGCCTGCAGCAGGGTTCGAGGAACGTGACATTATTCTCAACACGATTCGACACTATGATTTGTAGTCAACCAATAACAGGGCTGTAAAGCTAGCTCATCCACCTGCGGCACACATCCCAGTATGGTGGGCAAGTTGTCTTGACCCGGTGTCAGATTTTCTGAGCGCTCTTAAGAATGTATTCTAGGGTCTATTCTGGTCAGGTTTCGGTCTCGTTGAAATCTCGTTTGGAAATTACTTTGAAAATTTATTGTCTGGAACTTTGTTGTCATTTCTATTTCGAAAACCCGTGAAGGTTAGCACTGCTGGTGGAGTTTTAATTCCCTGAGGTTAGCCCGCTCCGGCACCAACACTTTTGTGCTGGAGAACACATCAAAGCTTAAAATTATCCGTTTAAATTTCAAAATTGTCTAAACCTAAGGTTCTTCCTACCCCAGACATAGGTTGATCATCTTAGTAATAATTTGGTTCCCCAGTTTGGTATTTTTTTGGTATTGTTCTATGCTCTTCATAATCATATAGTGTTTGGCATTTTCAATATTTTTGGTAGAACGCCTTTGATGAGTCTTGAATAGACGAAACTCGCGTCAGGCGTAGCAAAATTTATTGTCTGGAACTTTGTTGTCATTTTTATTTTGAAATTATTCAAAATTTATGAACAATGGCAATGAATTTTTAAAATGTATGTTTACTGTAAAATTGTGTCAAAAAATTATGAAAAAAATTATGCACCCGTGCGGGTTCCGGGTGGCGAATAGGCCCGCAGCAGCGCTAAGCTTGTCGGTAAAAGTCCACTAAAGAGCGCTCAGAAACCTGACATCGGGTCAGGCCGCTTTGCCCACAAAGCGACTGGGATGTGTGCCCCAGGTGGTTGAATGGGGCAGCCCTGACATCGAGAGATGCGGGGTCGTCAGGCGATAATGCGGAAAACCTGACCGCAAACCATAGTGGTGCACCGTGTTGGTGTCACGTTCCTCGCACGTTAAAGAACCCTGCTGCAGGTCTCGGTAAGAGCAGGACCCGTAGGATCCCCATGCAGGAGGCGAAATTTCCTGTCCCTACCCATCACTCCTTTTTCCAGTGGCAGTCAAAACTCTCCTACCCGATTGGCCTTGTGTCCCCATTTCCTCCACTTCATCATCATTTCATGTTCATTGTATCACCACTTTCATGTTCATCTCCCGGATATAGCCGAAATCGTGCTGCTTGGGAGTAAAGCAATAACTAACTAACTAACTAACAAAAAATTATGAACTTTTACAAATAACTTTGGAGTAAATTAAACCCTAAATTGCTGGTGAATTCAGGTTAGATTTTCTGAAAATAGGGGTTGGGGTGGAAAAAGTCGTCTCATGAAATAAATATTCAATGGTCCTTCATTTTTGCTTCCTAAAACATTTGATTAGATATTTTCGCAAAATTAAACCACAAAACAAATGATGTTTTAACCATCAGCTGCAAGAAAATGAGAAAATCCGCATTTTCATGAAATTCAGAACGACCAAAAATGCCCCTAAAATACATGAAAATGGAACAAAACTTTCTTATATCCACTCTTACATAAGGATTTTTTTTTCAGTTTGATATATTCATTTTCACCAGATACAAATTATCAGAAAGTGTAAGAAAAAATTAAATACTCTGAGTTTAATTTTTTTTTCATAAAAATAGTCAAAATGTGGGCAAAAATTGCTTAAAATGAGCAAAATCGTCAAAATTGGTCATTTTTTAATGACAAATGCACAGCAACCTATGCATTTTCTTCATATATTGCCTTTGTAGGGCCTTTAAATTTTGGCTCCTGACCAGAGAACATCCTTAAGTAGACTTTTACCGACACGCTTAGCGCTATAACATTTTCAGTATTCATTATTCATTCAACCTTCTTTGTTTCCTCTGATGTTTTAAAAACTTGAACAAGAAAGGATGGGCCAGTGCATAGCAAACTTAAAATGTATGAAGTCCCTCCCCATAGATAAAAAGTCCCGAAAAAATGACCTAAAATTGCTATAACATTTTGAGTATTCATTATTCATTCAACCTTCTTTGTTCCTCTGATGTTTTTAAACAACTTGAACAAGCATTCTGAAAGTATTGCAAAACAATACATAGTCCCCTACCGGCCTCATATTTCAGTCACTGGTAACAATTTGTCAAACAAATGAATACCTAAACTTGATCAGTAACAATAACAAAGTATATAAAATAAAATTGCAATGGATTTTCAAACTTCAAAGGGCCATAACTCCCATAAATATGTGTGGACCGGCATGAAACTCAAACTTGATCTGTAACTCACATACCAAAAATCAGTTCATTATCTATAAGCGTTTGGAAAAAAATGCGGATAACTGAAATTTAAGTGAATTTTCAAAGTTCAAAGGGCCATAACTCCCATAAAAATTTGTGGACCGGCACGAAACTCAAACATGATCTGTAACTCAACTAGGTAAACTCACATACTAAAACTCAGCTCATTATCTATAAGCGTTTGGAAAAAAGTGCGGAAAGATGAAATTTTAGTGAATTTTCAAAGTTCAAAGGGCCAAAACTCCCATAAAAATTTGTGGACGGCACGAAACTTAAACTTGATCTGTAACTCATCTAAGTAAACTCACATATCAAAAATCAGCTCATTATCTATAAGCGTTTAGAAAAAAAATAGCGGAAAAAAGAAATTTTAGTGAATTTTCAAAGTTCAAAGGGCAATAACTCCCATACAAATTTGTGGACCGGCACGAAACTCAAACTTGATCTGTAACTCATCAAGATGAACTCACATACCAAATATCAGTTCATTATCTATAAGCGTTTAAAAAAAGGTGCGGGAAACAGAAATTTTAGTGAATTTTTAAAGTTCAAAGGGCAATAACTCCCATACAAATTTGTGGACCGGCACGAAACTCAAACTTTATCTGTAACTCATCAAGATAAACTCACATACCAAAAATGCGGAAAACTGAGGCGTGACAGACGGACAGACAGACGGACAGAGCGCAAACCTATAGTCCTCTTCGGCGGTAGGGGACTAATAAGCAAGGATGGGCCAATGCATAGCAAACTTAAAATGTATGAAGTCCCTCCCCTTAGATAAAAAGTCCCGAAAAAATGACTTAAAATTGGATATATTTTGCCAATTTATGATTCAAAATTCAAATTTCTTAACATATCTGATAGCCGGTATGTTAGGGTTTAACAAGCATTCTGAGAGTATTGCAAAACAATACTTAGTCCCCTAGCGGCCTCATATTTCAGTCACTGGTAACAATTTGTCAAACAAATGAATACCTAAACTAATGATCAGTTTATTATCTACAAGGAACAATAAAAAAGTTTAGAAAAGAAAATTGCAATAGATTTTCAAACTTCAAAGGGCCATAACTCCCATAAAAATTTGTGGACCGGCACGAAACTCAAACTTGATCTGTAACTTATCAAGGTTAACTCACAGACAAAAAATCAGTTCATTATCTATAAGCGTTTAGAAAAAAAATGTGAAAAACTGAAATTTTAGTGAATTTTCAAAGTTCAAAGGGCCATAACTCCCATAAAAATTTATGGATTGGCACGAAACTCAAACTTGATCTGTAACTCATCAAGGTTAACTCACATACCAAAAATCATTTCATTATCTATAAGCGTTTAGAAAAAAAATGGGGAAAACTAAAATTTTAGTGAATTTTCAAAGTTCAAAGGGCCATAACTCCCATAAAAAATTGTGGACCGGCACGAAACTCAAACTTGATTTGTAACTCATCAAGGTAAACTCACATACCAAAAATGAGTTCATTATCTATACGCGTTTAGAAAAAAAGTGCGGAAAACTGAAATTTTAGTGAATTTTCAAAGTTCAAAGGGCCATAACTCCCATAAAAAATTGTAGACCGGCACTAAACTCAAACTTGATCTGTAACTCATCAAGGTAAACGCACATACCAAAATTCAGTTCATTATCTACAAGCGTTTAGAAAAAAATGGGGAAAACTAAAATTTTAGTGAATTTTCAAAGTTCAAAGGGCCATAACTCCCATAAAAAATTGTGGACCGACACGAAACTCAAACTTGATTTGTAACTCATCAAGGTAAACTCAAATACCAAAAATGAGTTCATTATCTATAAGCGTTTAGAAAAAAAGTGCGGAAAACTGAAATTTTAGTGAATTTTCGAAGTTCAAAGGGCCATAACTCCCATATAAAATTGTGGACCGGCAGGAAACTTAAACTTGATCTGTAACTCATCAAGGTAAACGCACATACCAAAAATCAGTTCATTTTCTATAAGCGTTTAGAAAAAAGTGCGGAAAACTGAGGCGTGACAGACAGACGGACAGACGGACAGAGCGCAAACCTATAGTCCCCTTCGGCTTTCGCCGGTAGGGGACTAAAAAAAACCTTTTAAAGATGCCCAATAAGACTTCAAATTAAATACACAAAAAGTGTGAATGAAATCTCATTTATTTGATTTGATAATAAAGGCATAATTTGCAGTTTCTGAGATGGTTTTTCACAAACAAAATTAACTGAACAGCAATCAACAATGCAAACTTAAGTCGTGACGAGAGTGAACCCAGGTGCTCCATATCGATAAGTCCAACTGTGAAGCGAAAAAATCCCAACCTTTTTGTTATTTGTAGAGATGTTTACGAATTCGATAATAATATCAACAGCGCCAGTTAAATACTATATCGATAATTAAGATGAGTGCAAAGTGGCATTTTATCGAATCATCCTTCGATAGTGTTGAACATGAACAGGGTTTTATGTTTTGCAAATAAACTATTATTATACCCCACGCAACAAAGTTGCGAAGGGTATAATGTTTTTGACTGGTCCGTCCGTCCGTCCGTCAATCTGTGATCAAAGTTTGTAATCGCAACTTCTCTTAAACTATTCAACAGAATTTAACGTCACTTGGTATGCAAGAAGGACACCATATGTAGTTGTGCATATTACCAGGAATTTTTGATCCGCAAATTTGTGTGGGAGTTATGGCCCTTTTGGACTTAGAGTTAGAAATTTGCATTAAATCATGATTACAGTTTGTAATCACAACTCCTCTTAAACTACTGAACAGAATTTAACGAAACTTGGTATGGTAGAAGGACACCAGATGAAGTTGTGCATATTACCAGGAATTTTTTATCCTCAAATTTTTGTGGGAGTTATGGCCCTTTGGACCTAGAAATTTGCAGAAAATCATGATTACAGTTTGTGATCGCAACTCCTCTTTAACTTCTGAACAGAATTTAACGAAACTTGGTATGGAAGGACACCAGATGTAGTTGTGCATATTACCAGGAATTTTTTATCCGCAAATTTTTGTGGGAGTTATTTCCCTTTGGACTTAGAAATTTGCAGAAAATCCTGATTTTAGTTTGTGAAGGCAACTCCTCTTAAACTACTGAACAGAATTTAATGAAACTTTGTATGTAAGAAGTACACCATATGAAGTTGTGCATGTTACCAGGAATTTTTGCGAAGGGTATAATGTTTTTGACTGGTCCGTCCGTCCGTCCGTCAATCTGTGATCAAAGTTTGTAATCGCAACTTCTCTTAAACTATTGAACAGAATTTAACGTCACTTGGTATGCAAGAAGGACACCATATGTAGTTGTGCATATTACCAGGAATTTTTGATCCGCAAATTTGTGTGGGAGTTATGGCCCTTTTGGACTTAGAGTTAGAAATTTGCATTAAATCATGATTACAGTTTGTAATCACAACTCCTCTTAAACTACTGAACAGAATTTAACGAAACTTGGTATGGAAGGACACCAGATGTAGTTGTGCATATTACCAGGAATTTTTTATCCGCAAATTTTTGTGGGAGTTATTTCCCTTTGGACTTAGAAATTTGCAGAAAATCCTGCGGGACCCGGGTGGCGAATAGGCCCGCAGCAGAGCCTAGCTTGTCGTAAGAGGCGACTAAGGGTCTTGGGATTCCGACGTCGGGTCGGTGCTCAGCCCACAGAGCGACCAAGTGTGTACCCTAGGTGGCTGAATAGGGTAGCCCTCGTCCGCGGGGGTTGTCAGGTCTATAATACGGAAACCCTGACCGCCGACCATAGTGGGCCAACGTGTGTGGAGAGTGCCACGCTTCATGCACGTAAAAGACCCCTTTGTGGACCGCCCAGTAGTGCACCACATAGGCTAAATTTTCCGACCCTACCCACCTCTCCCCTTTTTCCTGTGGTTCTTCAAAATTTACCGGTCCTTTGTTTCCCACCCCATCCCCATATTTCATTGATCATCATCATTTCATGTTCATTTTATCATCCTTTTCATGTTCATCGCCTGTAAATAACCTATATAGCGTTGCACGGGCGTAAAACACCAACTCACTCACTCAGATTTTAGTTTGTGAAGGCAACCCCTCTTAAACTACTGAACAGAATTTAATGAAACTTTGTATGTAAGAAGTACACCATATGAAGTTGTGCATGTTACCAGGAATTTTTGATCCGCAATTTTTTGTGGGAGTTATTGCCCTTTGGACTAAGAAATTTGCAGAAAATCCTGATTTTAGTTTGTGAAGGCAACTCCTCTTAAACTACTGAACAGAATTTCTTTGTATTTAAGAAGTAAACCATATGAAGTTGTGCATATTACCAGGAATTTTTTATCCACAAAGTTTGTGGGAGTTATTGCCCTTGGGACTTAGAAATTAGCTGAAAATCTTTATTACAGTTCGTGATTGCAACTCCTCTGAAACTACTGAAAAGAATTTAACAAAACGTAGTTTGCAAGAAACATAACATATGTAACTACTGTGAATGTTATGATATATTTTTAATTCGCAAAAAATTACGAGCTCCAGGTTAATTTATATAGTCAAATAGCAGAACGCGTGGGGAATGTGAGCGTGCTCACTAAGGTTCTTTCATATTATACTAGTATAAATTAAAATTTCACTTTGTCTAGAACATTGTCATGCTGCTTTGAGTCAAACAAGTAATAGAAACCATACAAAAAATCCCCAATAATTTTACTTTTAGACAAAAAGTTTAATTTTGATTAATCGGTCATTTTTTCCTTGTAAAATATGATTATATAACATAATCTATTTCAATGACATTTTCATTACATTGCAGATTTTAGAAAAGGAATCTCGCGGTCATCACCTATTCCTATTTTATCGGAAAGTCGACATGATGTTGCAGACATGGGCATTGACAATCCAGTTCACACCATAGATATCACCAGCGAAGACGAAAAAGAGGCAAAAGCTTGCTCAATTCGGAAACACAGAGACAGTATAGTTTCCACTGCATCTTTTGAAAGGGCTTCGTTTTTAGAATTGATTGGGAAAGATGATATAGATGGAAGTAACCCTGAAAAAGAAGAAAAAAAGTTTTCAAGACGAAGGATATTTTCACTTCACATTCATGACTTTGAGCAGCAAAACAACAGATTTGAAGCTTATCTGCATAATCGATTTGGAGATGCTGGGTCAGAATTAGGTCGAATTCGAAATGGAACTGGAATCTATCATATTTACAATGGGTCGGTTTTGGTAACAGATGTTTTGAACAATACTTTACTATTATTTTCGCCTAGTGGTCGACTTGCAAAATGTATTCCTCTTGAAAAGGGTGTTGAACCTTGGACTTGCGTTGCAACACCAACTGGTGACTTTGCGGTAACTTTAGGTCGGGAAAAGTGCATTTCAGTTCTTACTTTCAATGGCATTGAAAAACAAAGATTGGGAGAAAATATTCTTCGATACCCATCTGGTATCGTAGTTGATCGACAAAATCGATTTATCGTTTCCGACACGAAAGAAAACAAAATTTTTATATTTTCGTCAGATGGAGAAGTTCTTCGTATCATTCCTGATGAAGAGGATAAACAAATATCATTCGATTCTCCTCGACATTTGACCTTATCCCACTCGGGTCACATAATAGTTTCGGACTCTGCAAATCATTGTATTCACGTGTTTGAAAGACATGGCGACCACGTCAGGTCTTTCGGGAAATATGGTTCAGAAGCCGGGGAGTTGAAATTTCCTCACGGTGTTTGCACGGACCACGAGGATAATATAATTGTAGCTGACTACTTCAATAATCGTGTGTCTATATTTACCATCAATGGGCAATTTATTCAGCAGCTTGTTACTGAACATATGGGGATGAGACGCCCACAAGGAGTATCTATAAGGTTTTTCCAATCGAGTTTCTTTGTTTTCATTACTTATGGTGAAACAAAGGCAACAAGAATAGCATCGTATAGAATTTTAGACACAGAGCAAAATCACGACTCTAATGTTACCGCAGTAGTTTAAAACGGAGGCGTTTCAAGTTATTTTTTTATAATATGGAATATTTATATCATGAAATTTGCCTTTTGTTATTTACACATTATTTTTTTAAATGTTTGAAGCTTGCATTATATTAAAATTGTTAAAACAAGACTCCATTCTCTAGCTTACACTGCTTACTAGGCATTTAATTTTCACGAACATTTTTGTCATACTGAAATTGTTTATTTACATATTATAACTGTTATAACTCTAGTCAAGCTTAACAAAGGACTCTCTAATGTAGCTTATGTTTCATTACATGCTGATTTTTTCAGTCTTTCACATTAAGCTGACAATCAGTAGTAAACAAAGAGTAATGTAGGCTTGCTAGGTCTGAAACATTATTTTCCGTTATAGTCTTATGCCAGAACCCAATGTTATCGTAGCATTTTTCCAACGAATATGAATGTGAACTTTGAACAATCTAAAAACAAGAGGCTCCCAGGAGCCTGAATCGCTCACCTGGTCTTGATGTTGACCCTATAAAGACTTTTCTAGAGCTAAATGAGCTGAACATTTAAGCAAGTAACAGCTTTTCACTACCTACTATAGTTTTCAATCTGTATCCGTAGGCCCAAGTCATGAAAAAACATTATTTTAAGGGCAATAACCCCTATAAGGGGTCATCTGACAACTTTGACCCTATGAAAACTTTTGTAGAGCTAAATGAACTGAACCTTTAAGCAAGCAACAGCTTCTCTCTATCTGCTGTAGTTTTCATTCTATAGGCCAAAAACATGCAAGAACGTTATTTTAGGGGCCGTAACCCCTATAAGGGGTCATCTGACAACTTTGACCCTATGAAGACTTTTGTAGAGCTAAATGAACTGAACATTTAAGCAAGCAACAGCTTCTCTCTATCAGCTATAGTTTTCATTCCATAGGCAAAAAACATGAATCAAGAGGCTCCCAGGAGCCTGAATCGCTCACCTGGTCTTAATGTCAACCCTTTGAAGACTTTTGTATAGCTAAATGAGCTGAATGTTTAAGCAATAAAAAGCTTTTCTCTATCAGCAATAGTTTTCATTCCTAGGCAAAAAACACTATTTTTCACCTTTAAAGGGCCATAACCCCTTAAAGGGGTCATTTGACAACTTCGACCTTAAAAAGACTTTTGTAGAGCTAATCAAGCTGAACATTTAAGCAAGCAACATCTTTTCTCTATCTTCAAAAGTTTTCTTTCTTTAGGACAAAAACACTATTTTTTGCCTTTAAGGGGCCATAACCACTATAAGGGGTCATCTGACAACTTCGACCATATGGACACTTTTGTAGAGCTAAACGAGCTGAACATTTAAGCAAGCAACAGCTTTTCTCTATCTGCAATAGTTTTCATTCTACAGGCCAAAAACTCTGTTTTGTGCCTTTAAGGGGCCATAACCCCTATAAGGGGTCATCTGACAACTTTGACCCTATGGAGACTTTTGTAGAGCTAAATGAGCTGAACATTTAGGCAAGCAACAGCTTTTCTCTATCTGCAATAGTTTTCATTCTGTAGGCCAAAAACACTATTTTTTGCCTTTAAGGGGCCATAACCCCTATAAGGGGTCATCTGACAACTTTGACCTTATGGAGACTTGTGTAGAGCTAAATGAGCTGAACATTTAAGCAAGCAACAGCTTCTCTCTATCTGCAATAGTTTTCATTCCATAGGCCAAAAACATGAAAAAATACTATTTTTCACCTTTAAGGGGCCGTAACTCCCATAAGGGGTCATCTGACAACTTCGACTCAATGGAGACTTTTGTAGAGCTTTTGATGCTGAAGCAGTAGCGTGGCATCAGATTTCATCTATCTCTTATACTTTTTGATTTACAAGCCAAAAACAGTAGTCTGACCCCCCTGGTCTATTTTTGGCAACAGCGGCCATGTTTTTTGACGAATCAAAAATCCCCACATCAGTTCTGTGGGGGATACCCTAAAGTACCACCAGACCAAATTTGGTTTGAATCTGTGCAGCCGTTTCAGAGGAGAAGAAGTTTGAAGAAAAGTTAACGACGACGACGACGACGGACGACGACGGACGACGACGACGGACGACGACGACGGACGCCAAGTGATGGCAATAGCTCACATGGCCTTTGGCCAGGTGAGCTAAAAATCATATTGAAACTAGAGCAATAAAGTTAAATCAAATGACAAAAATAACATACATTATTTTCACACAGTTTGATTGATTCTTCCTTTTTGAAGTTCAGGATAAAATGTACAAATGTACATGTATTTACATTTTAAATCTCTTTCCACCCTGTTTTGTTCCTTCAATATTGGATAAATTTTGGCACTGTAATAATTGTAATAAAATGTTATTGGTCCTCTTCAACAAGCATCCCATTATCTAATATAATGTAGCTCCTTTGACAACTCCAATTTGTTGGAGCTACAAGGCGGTACCAATATGGAGACATCCCGATAGTCGGACAGCCCATTGATCCGACTACCCAATAGTCCGACAGCCAACTAGCCCGATAACCCAATAGTCCGACAATGTTACTTTATGAAATATTAATTTTATAAAACTTAATCAATAGTTGAATAAGCGATACATCCCAACCTTCATGACTTAAATTGGTTGTTTTGTAAAATTACTTCATATATATGCAAGAATATTAGCTATGGTTTGATGATACATATTTTGCACTTTCTCTTACCATTTGCTTCGAACACCAGTAACAAGACCACACTGAAGACAACAGAAACTGATTCTTTTTTTTTGCAATGAAAACAACACAATATAAAAATTTAGAATACTTTCTCTACGGAAAACAACATTAAAAACTTTATATGATAAGCCGATTATTAGGAAAAGTACAACCATGTATTAATTGTAGTTTTGTGGTAGTTTTTGTTATGTCATATATGTTAAGTTTCATGAAGAAATCATTTTTCCTTCGTGCATGTCTTGGGTAGAGATTAGACTCTCAGTAGTGTCGATATTTTCGAAAGAGACGAACTAGGGTCTTGAGATTCTGATTATGGGCGATAAAGTTGTGTACCAAAGTAAGACTTTTCAGCTCGGGAGTTGTCCTGTCATTACCGAGAAAGCCTGAGACCGCTGACAATATTATGCCAACTTGTGCGGGGATTAACATGCTTCATGCATGGAACGTTGACGTTGTGTGCATGACATATCCATGATTGTTTTAAATACACACCACTTTCGCCTGTTCTAGTTGCTTTCTGGTTGGTTTTTGTTTTGGTTTTTCATTCCACTCATAGTTCTCATTAGTAATACATTTCTTTTCACGCGAAATACCCTTTATAGTGTTACTATGAGGTAAAACACCTTCTCATTTACCTTTCATTGAAAAGCAGCTGAACAGCGAAAAAACGTCTTATTTCGGACGATCCGACGTACACACGGAAAAACAAATAGGCCCAAATGCTATATTCACCTTATAAGGCGGAACATGAAAAGATTTTTTTTATTCGATTATCCGGCTAAATAAATGTTCGGTTGGTCTCTTGTCGGTTGTCGGAAAATTGGGCTGTCGGACTAATGGGCTGTCAGACTAATAGGTTGTCGGACTATTTGGCTGTCAGACTTAGGGTTGTCGGACTATTGGACTGTGGGATTAATGGGTTGTCGGACTTTTGGTCTGTTAGACTACAGATGTGAATTCTTGAACATTATTTAGGAAGCAAGATAAAACTGCATCCGAATCATCACAATTTAAGGTAATTCTTTAAAAGAAGTTTGGATATTTTGACGTGTGCTAATGAAATGTATTTTGTACCTTTTTCATTAAACATTTAATTTATCAATGCTTCTTAAAATGTTGTACTTTTTTTCACTTTTCACTTCTTTGTTCTTCTCAGGGACGTCAAATAAAAAGGTTGCTTCAAAGGCTTTGAAAGTTTGATATAATCATGATAATTAAGACTACGTATACTTTTGTTCATTACAGGAATATACAAAAGAATTTTATACAATAAGACAAATCTTAACAAAAGCATTGGCATTAAAGCAGAAATCCACGCACGGTCTAGAGTTTAAAGGAACTAATCCTTATAATTTGAGACAGATGCTGAATTACTACCTCGTTACAACAATTCGAGCTAATGACCAATTAAATCTTTAACGTGTTTTTGAAGCTTAAATAGCAATATCATTATGTCTCATATCTATAGTTACATTTTTTTTTGTAAGTTGGCTTTTTGAACTCTTTTAATTACCGTAAAAAAGGAATGGCTGTTAAAAAATAGTGAAAAGATGCAAGGTATGGAGTTATATGACGCATGACCTACGTATACATTACCATCTGTAGTGGTACGTCGAAGATACCACTTCTGGTTTTTACTCGACGGGGAGAGAGAGCGCGCCGGATTAGCGGTCGCCGGTGAGAGCTGATTTGAAGCTCTCTACGCTTGTGGAATTGACGTTTGTATCCTTCAACTGGATCCACTCGATAATAGTTCTGACAAAGAATGAGTTCGAGTACTGCTGTGTTTTGCTCAGTTGCACTACAAAACACTTTGTGTTGTTTCTAGCTTGTTTGTCAACAATATTGTTCGTTTGGCAGTCACTGAATGTTTTGGCTTTAATGAGCCGCTTTTGTCGTGCTGATTTAAGGAATTCCTCGGCTTCTATGGCAGGAACCAAGCCCTCAACCACCTTGTACAAGAAGAGTAACCTCTGGCTGGTACGTCTGTCATTTAGTTCTTCTAGCTGTAGTTGTGCTAGCATTCTTGTGACGCATCCTTCATCTCTGGATTTGTAGTCGCCTGTGATTAATCTAGCTGCCTGGCGTTGTACCCGTTCTAGTTTGTTTATGTCTCCAGTGTTGTAGGGGTCCCAGACTGTTGCTCCATATTCCATTGTGGATCGTACAAGTGAGATGTAGGCTAGTTTTTTGCAGCTTTGTGGACAGTATTTTAGGTTTCGCCGGAGAAAGCCTAGGGTGGAGTTTGCTTTCTTGGTAACATTTGCGATATGGGTTGTCCATTTGAGATCCTCTGAGATTTGTAGTCCAAGGTAAGGGTTGTTTTGCACTTGTTGTAGGACATGGTTGTTTAGCGAGTAGAACTTGTTGGTTTTGCTCTTGATGCTCATGATGTAGCACTTTTTGGCGTTAAATCTCATGCCCCAGTCTTCAGCCCATTGTTCAAGCTTCTGTAGGTCGGCTTGTAGTATGTTGTGGTCGTTGGCTGTTTTGATGTTTTTGTACAAGAGGCAGTCGTCCGCAAATAGTCGAACAGATGAATTTACTGAATCTGGCAGATCGTTGATATGGCAGAGGAAGAGTATTGGGCCTAGAACTGTGCCTTCGGGGACTCCTGAGTCCGCAGTGACTTCTTCAGAATGTTCTCCTTCCACCACTACTTTCATTGTCCTCTGTGTTAAAAACCTACATAGCCAGTTATTGATTGTGCCCCGGATTCCGTACGAATCTATTTTTTGTAGGAGTTTGTTTTGTGGTACAGTGTAAAAAGCCTTTGAAAAGTCCAGGACGGCTACATCTGTTTGAATTCCTGCGTCATATGACTTCATGAAGTCGTTTATTGTGGAGAGTAGTTGTGTTTCTCAGGAGTATCCAGATCGGAAGCCATGGTTTAAAGATGTTAGGACTCTGTGTTTTTCTAGGTGTTTTAGAATGTGTCGACATATTATGTGCTCTAAGTAGCTTGCTTGGAACTGATGTGAGTGATACGGGTCTGTAGTTTTCAGCTGCGTGTTTGTCGCCTTTCTTGAAAACACATGAGATGTTTACTGTGAGCCAGTCATTTGGTAGTTGGCCAGTGTCAACAGAGCGTTGGAAGATTGCTTGTAGTCCAGGTGCGATAGCAGTAGCACATTCTTTCAGTATGCGGTTTGGTATGCCGTCTGGTGCTGAGGCTTTTGATGGATTAACTGCCTGAAGTAGTTTGTCAACTCCATTGGTTGTTATGATGAGGATGCCAATAGTTTCTTCCACATGTTTTGATGTTTTTGGTGTTGTTTGGTTTTGATCTTGAGTAAATACGGATTTGAACTGTTGATTTAATGTCGCTGATGAGTTTTCCTTTGTTTTTTAGAGGCAATATTCCTATGTTGTCTGATGTTGATGTACTTCCATAATGGTTTGGAGTTGTTTTCTTCTAATCCTTTGATGATGTTTTTATTGATGTAGGACCATTCTGCTCGTCTTACTTGTTTCTTTACTTCTTTCTGGAAATGGCGAGAATTTTGCCATTTGTTGGTACGTTTTGCCTGTGTGTATAATCCTGATTTCTTTTTAAACATCTTACGTATCTTGTGGTTTATCCAGGGTAGTTTGTTTTTTGATTTAATTGTTCTTGATGGTATATTTCTGTTCATGCTGACTAGTAACTATGTTTTGAATGTGTTCCACATGTCTTGGATGTTGCTCTCTTCACTGTACATCTGTTTTAGTTTAGATGAGGTTTCGCTGATCTCTTTGTTTAATTCTACCCAGTTTGCTTTCGGGAAGATGTAGCATTTCCTTGGTTTTGTGTGCTGATAGTAGGGCTTGGTGTCGCAGTCTGTAACTATCATTCCATGATCTGAGATACCAGGTGCGTTTTCTGATGTTTTAACCAGGGATGGGTTGGTGGTTAGGACTAGGTCGAGTTGGTTGTTTTCTCTGGTTGGGTATTCGTGTATTTGAGTCGAATCGAATTGTTACTTCCATTAGTTTCAGTTGGACATCTCGATCGCTGGCGTTTTTGTTGACTGTCATTGTATCCTAATCTATGTCCGGGCAATTGAAATCCCTAGTAAGAATGATGTTTTTGCAGGATTTTGTTGCAAGTTCTAGTGATTTTTCTAGTTCTTCTATGCATTTAGAGTTATTATGTGGCATGTAGAAGGCTCCTATTAGTTATTCTTTCTTTCTTTTTATTTGTATTTTAATCCAATTATTTCACACTCTGTGATTAGCTCTGTTTGCTCTGTTGATATTATGTTTTTGTTTATTAGTACAAACACGCCTCTCCCTAAGGTTCCTCTATCATTCTTAAAGCGTAAATAGTCGTCTGGGAACACCTCGCTTGATTTGATAGCATCTTGTGTTGGATTTTTTCCAGGTTGTATCCCTTTAAGCCATGACTCTGTACCATTAATTATGTCCGGTTTTATGTAATCTACTGCGACTGTAAATTCAGAACGTTTGTCTTTGATGCTTCTGCAGTTTACTGTTAGTATTCTCAGGTTCCTTTTGTCTGGTAGGTTATATATGTTTTGGCTGTTCTGTGTGGTAGTGTTGCCATTATTTGCTGATGATGTTTTTGATAGTCTTTGTCTGAGGCTGTTTGCTTTAAGCGGGCTAAAATTGCTCGATGTGATGGATTCTAAAATTGTGTTTTCATCATGTATTGGGTCGTAGAAGTTGGTGTTGTTGAGCTGGTAGCTATGGAAAGTGAATGTTGTGACATTGATGCTATCGCATTTGCAGCATAACCATTGGCTATTTGAGTGTTGTAGGAGTTCGTAGTCTTTGGAGCACAGTTCTATGCATGACCAGTGGTGCCAAACACTGCAATCGTCGCAGCATACTCCTTCATTTTCCCAAGTGACTGGGTGCTCACATAGGCCACATGGTTAGATGGATTCTTGTTTCCCCCACGGACCAGGATTTGTTTCAATGTCGCCTCCAAGTAGTATAAGAAGTAATGTTGTGTTTAGCTTGTAGCTTCTTTTTAGTGGCCAGGTTATTGATCTCCTGCCAGTGTGTGATAGTCTATTGATGGTAGTACAGCTGAGTAACTGTTGATTTTGCCATGATTTTTGTTCTTTGTTGGTACCTAAGCAAGCGATTAGATGGATTAAAAACAGTATGTTGATGAGGTTTATGTTCATATGCATGTTGCTATTTCCTGTTGTTGGTCGTTGACTGGATAATGGACTGTGTTAGCCTGTACTTACAGTGGTTTAGCTCGGAAGAGCCCGTGCATTTCAGCTGATAGGTATAAGCTACCAGCAGTCAAACAATGTCTGTCTTGCGATCTTTAGTAACCAGGTCCTAGCTAGTAATGTGTCTGGGTGGATTCCGTCTACATAGAGGTTGTAGTTGTAGTTTTCTGTCTTTTACGATTTTTCCCATTTTTTACTACTTTGCTGGCATGTAGGTCGACTGAAAATTTGGGGCTATGAGAGTTGATGTTGACGTTGAGCTCGAAGACCTCAGTTATTAAGCTTTACGGTCTGTTGTTCCAACTGTTGATCTTCTACTGTAAATCTGTCTGGCGTTCTATGGTTGTGCTTAGCGTTCCAGGTTTTGATGGAGTACACTGGAGTTTCTAGGATGGTGATTCTGCAATTTCGGTGTTTTTGACTAGTTCAATGCAGTTTTGATACTGTTCTACAATTTCAATGATGGTAGTGTCGTTCATTGATGTCAATGTGATGAATCTGTTTTCGTATGATGTAAGATTACATGTACCAAACCAGGCGTATATCCAAATGGGTCCGTGTTTGTCTCCCTTTTTTAGCCAGTTGTAGCGGTTTTCACTGGTTGCACTACTTTGATTCCACCAGAGTATCTCACGTCACGGTCTGCTTGAGTTGATTGTCTCACTTGCCTTTGTAGCCAGTTTCATTTGCTGTCTGAAAGAACTGCTTGAGTGTATTTTCGCTCTGATATAGGGACTTCTGCACTGTTTTCGTCTAGGATTTTAACTAGTTTGTTGATCGACATGGATTTTGTTATTTACTTTAGTACACAGTAGATATGAAATGTATGTAATTATGATGTGGGTTGGCGGTTGTTTGTTCAAGTACAAGGTGATGTCCATAAAGGACAATTGTCTGCAAAATTGACTTCTGATATTTGCATTTACTTGCAAGAAGCACGATTACGGCTATATCAGAAAGATGAACATCAACATGAGTTGATGATGATATTTTCTGGACTTTCAGCGAACTCTGTAAACGATGTAAATAAATGAATTGTGTATACATTTATTGCTAGTTGGTTAGTAAATTATAAAAAGGCTTTACACTTTTGACCGCCTTGCATGCCCTTTGTGCGTCGACCAAAAGTTAAACCCCAACATACACGAACCTTTTCACATTCACTTAAAGAAGCAAAGAAGCGCCATCACGTGTGTTGCCTGGAAGGCGAATAGGAAAGCAGCGCAAACTATTTCGAATAAAGTCCACTTTAGAGCACTCAGAAAACTGACATAGGGTCAGGCCGCTTTGCCCATAAAGTGACTGGATGTGTGATTCAGATTATTGAACGAGACAGCCCTGTCATAATGAATGCCGGGGTCGTTAGGCTATCATGCGAAAATCTGACTGCAAACCATAGAGGGCCAACGTGTGTGGAGAGTGCCACGCTTCATATGCATACACGTAAAAGATCCCTTTGTGGACTGACAAGTAGTGCACCTCATAGGCTAAATTTTCTGCTCCTACCCACCTCTCCGCTTGTCCTGTGGTTCTTCAAAATTTACTGTTTCCTTTGTTTCCCACTCCATCCCTATATTTCAATTATCACCATCATTTCATGTTCATTTTATCATCATTTTCATGTTCATTGCCTTTAAATAACCTATATAGCGTTAGAAGGGCGTAAAACACCAACTCACTCACTCACACATCACACAAAAAGGCACTCGAGAGTCAAAAATCCGAAATGACATCGACAAAAACCGGTTTACACGAACAAGAACAGCACGAGGAAACACAAACTGACATACCTTTTTCATTCTTGAATAGACCTTCACACTAAAAGACTGGACGTAAGAGGCGACTAATGGTCTTAAGATTATCTTGACACGACCGAACGGCACTCAGCATTAGTGTACTAGTTAACTACATATGTACCTGTAGATGTGAATTTAAGCAGGATGGTCGGGGTTATGGTCAGTTGTTGTCAGGTTATTATACATAAACCCAGAACGATGGTAAATGAGAAAGAGATTGTCACGCTTAATAGAGATTTCTTGACTTCAAACCGTGTGTCCTGTACGGGACCCGGATGGCGAATAGGCCCGAAGCAGAGTCTATTTTGTCTAAAGGTCTTCTGATTCTGTTATCGGGTTAGTACACAGCTAACAGAACGAGCGACCAAGTGTGTACCCTTAAAGGCTAAAATGCGTGGCCCTTGTCTGCAGTGCCTGTCAAGTCTATAAAACGGAGAGCTTGACCGCTGATCATAGTGTGCCAGCGTGTGTTGAGAGTGCCACGCACGTAAGGCCATCTTTTATTGACCGCTACGTGCATGTAGTGCACCAAATGAGCTTAATTTTCAGCCCCTACCTACATCTCTCCCTTTCGTGTTGTATTCGAAATTTACTGTTCCTTTTTAGCTCACCTGGTAAAGGCCATGTGAGCTTATGCCATCACTATGCGTCTGTCGTCGTCAATTTTAATTTTAACAATTTAAGAAAATCCTATCCTCTGAAACCACTTAACCAATTTAACTGGAACTTTGCAGGAATGTTATATGACATGTTGACAACAAAGGATCCTCATTTTGAAATGATTCGATTAAAAAACATGGCTGCTGTTACTAAAAATAGAACATAGGGTAAAAACACTTAAAATGCCTTAATTATAAGCTCCCGCAGAGCGGGAGCTAAGTTGACTGAGTATGATGCCTTAAACCGGAAGACGTATAAGCTAGTCAGAAATCCGCACCCAATAACACGGAATGCAAAATTAAATTCCTTTTTTGTAATTTTCAATTTAAAAATATAATAAACATAGTTATTGTATTAATATAATTATTTAAAGTATTCCCAGCTATGAAATGTTTTAAACGTAAAGAATTTGTATTAAAAAATTAGGACTTCGGGCATATTTTAATAATTTTCTATCACTAGAGGTCGCGTCCATCAAAACAAAATGACAGAAGCGCGGGAACCTGTCATTCTAATTTTCGCGAAGCAAGCCCCCACAAAAAAGCGGTGTTTTGTCAACCAAACAAATAACTTGATTAATTCGGCAGACAAATTTCATTCCCTGCAGTCATTAGATTTACTTTGTCCTCAATAAACAAACTGTGTTTGTTATTTTCTCCCAGCCGGCTGTGCATTCGAAAATGAAAGTAGAAGGTGACTTCGGCGAGGTCCGCAGAATATAACTTCCTTGTTCTGTTTGTAGCGCGTTCTTTTTTTTCAAAATCATGTAAATGATTGCCTTTCTTGCTGTTATTATAAAGATAATGAGTTCTTGCTTTAAGTAAAGTATGAGGCACCATATAATCATATATATATAAGAAATTTACTTTATCTGCGGGAGCTTTTCAGGTTTAACCTGCATCATATTAACTCAGCAACCATAACAGATAGAAAAAATCCGAAGGATCTTAGGCTCTTCCGAATCAGAAGCTCTACAAAAGTATCCATTGGGTCGAAATTGTCAGAGGAACCCTAATAGGAGTTATGGTAAAAAAATAGCGGGTTTTTTCATGTTTTTGCCCTTTAGAATGAAAACTATTGCAGAAAGAGAAAAGCTGTTGGTTGCTCAAATGCTCAGCTCGTTAAGCTCTACAAAAGTCTCCATTGAGTCCAACTTGTCATATGACCTCTTAATAGGGTTTATGGCACTTTAAAGGTAAAAAATAACGCTTTTTACTATAGAATGGAAACTATTGCAGATAGAGACAACCTGTTGCTTGCTTAAATATTCATCTCATTAAGCTCTACAAAAGTCTCCATTGGATCAAAGTTGTCAGATGACCCCTTAAAGGGGTTATGGCCCTTTAAAGATAAAAAATAGCGTTTTTTTTTCTATGGAATAAAAACTATTGCAGATAGAGAAAAGCTGTTGCTTGCTTAAAGTTTAGCTCATTAAGCTATACAAAAGTGTCCATTGGGTAGAACTTGTCAGATGACTCCTTATAGGGGTTATGGCCCTTGAAAGGTAAAAAATAGCAGTTTTTCCCAATAGAATGAAAAATATTTCAGATAGAGAAAAGCTGTTGCTTGCTTAAATGATAAGCCAATTAAGCTCTTCAAAAATCTCTATTGGGTCCAAGTTGTCAGGTGAGCCCTTAGAGGGGTTATGGTCCTTTACAGGTCATAAATAACCTTTTTCCCTATATAATGAAAACTATTGCAGATGTAGAAAAAACTTTTGCTTGCTTAAATGTTCAGCTCATTTAGCTCTACAAAAGTGTCCATTTGGTCAAACTTGTTAGATGACCCCTTTTAGGTGTTATGGCCCTTTACAGGTCAAAAATAGTGTTTCTTTGTCCTATAGATTGAAAACTAATGCAGAGAAGAAGAAAAAAGATGATGCTTGCCTAAACATGCAGCTCTTTACAAAGTCTGCACAAATGTCTCAATTAGGTCTCAGTTATCAGATGACCCTTAAAGAAAAGAACCATATGGCTTAAGGACCAGGTGAGCGATTCAGGCTCCTGGAAGCCTCTTGTTTTTTACACCCCAACCCATATTTTTCATCAAGTTATTAAGCTAGTGCTTCACTCTTAAGGAGCGCGATATTCGCTACATCCCGGAGATTAGCATAAAAGAAGTGATATTATGAACATGAAAATGATGAAGTGTGGAGAAAGTGGACACAAGGCTAATGGGGAAGGAGTTTTGACTGCATTTAGGCAAAGAAGAGGTGGGAAGGGATTAACAATAAAGCATCCTGCATTGGGATCATACGGGTCCTACTGTTACCGAGAACTGCAGCAGGGACATTTTGCCCTACACGATGTAGTACCACCATGGCTTGTTGGCGGGTATTCCGCATTGTAGTCTGACCTCAGAATTTAACATGACAGGGCTACCTTCAACCACCTTTGGAACACATCAAAGTCGTAATATGGGCAAAGCAGCCTGACCCAATGTCAGGTTTCTGAGCCCGCTTAAGTGGACTTCAACTGACAAGATAAGCACAGCAACGAGCCTTTTAGCCTCAAAGAACCCACAGGGGTTATTTTTCATCAACATTTCATTTCAATTTTAAAATTTATGTCACTTTGACATGAACTCTATTTCTATGTTTTTTTTAAACTTATTATTATGAGTTCGTCAGTTTTTGTTTAGCGCTCTTGCAGAATTTTATAGGTCATATAAAGGCGAATAACATGAAAAGGGTGATAAAATGAACATGAATTGGTGATGATGATGATGATGATGATAATGAGAAATACGGACCCGGGGAAAGGTGGGAAATAAAGGGACGGTAAATTTAGATGACCACAAGAAAATGGGAGAGGTGGGTAGGGACGGAGAATTTGGTCTATGTCATGCACTACTTGGCGGTCTATAAAGGTATCTTTTTACGTGCATGCAACGTGGCACTTTCCATACACATTGACCAACTAAGGTGAGCGGTCAGGTTTTCGGTATTTTAGACCTGACAAACAGAGCCACCCTATTCAGTCCCCTAGGGGACACACTTGGCCATTCTTGTACTAACTAATGTCCTTAGTCACCTTTTACGACAAGCTAGGCTCTGTTGATGGCTTTTATGTCACACTGTCCCTCATGGTGAACTAACAATCATCCAACTGAAAATAACTCATGTTCTTTAGTTTTTTTTTTAGAAATTTTGCTGTACTTAATAATTTCTTATTCCCAAAAATCATTCTTACCCGAAATGCAATAAGTGGCACCTGAATTTATTTGAGAAATCTTTCTTATTTCTTTGTAGTTTTACCTTATTCAGTTTCAAGGTTTAAGCGGCTAGATCTTGCTAACAGTCTGCTCAGTGGCGGATCCAGAAGGGGGGGGTTCCGGGGGTCCGATCCCCCTTTCCTCCGAAATTTTTAAATTTTTGTGTAGATTTTAAGCAAAATTGGTCTGGAACCCCCACCCCCTTTTGGCCCACAGAACCGAGTATGTGGAACCCCCCCCCCCCCTTTTGAAAATTTCTGGATCCGCCCCTGCTGCTACAAACCTGTCTACAACGAAACAGATTGAAACCTGTTTCGTTGTGGACGCTAATGATAATATAAATGTAAATGATACTTTGCAAGACCGAAAGGAGAAACAGGCTTACCAGCAGCTGTTGACCACAAAGTTTGGATTACCGGCCGTTGAAGATTCTGACAACTGAATCTTTTAATGCATTGAGAAAGCCAATGTAACAAAAAACTAGAGGCTCCCAGGAGCCTGAATCGCTCACCTTGTATTCGCTGGATATTTTAACAAAGGACTGCTACTCTGTGGAATAATCAATTTTAATGTTCTAAGGGAAACAACTCCTATCAAGAAAGGTCTTACAACTTTGACCCCCCATTACATAATTTTTAGATCTTTATGTGCTTAACCATATGCAATATAAATTTTTCAAATATCTTGTATTGTTTTCAAGATATAAGTTTTAAAAGAGCAAAATTTGAAAAAAAACAAGAAAAAGGGCAATAACTCCTACAACCATTGTCAGATCTTCTTCAAAACTTCAGGGCAGGTAGATCTTTACGTGCTGGTCATTATTACCCTAATAGAATTTAAAAATCTGTTACCATTTTTGAGTAATTTGCAAAAACTGCAATTTACCCTTATGTTCTATTTTTAGCCATGGCGGCCATGTTTTTTGTCGAATCCAAATTTCGAACGACAATTTTGTAGACCACATACTACTGAACAACCCTACCAAGTTTTATTTCATTTGACTAAGCAGTTTCAGAGAAGAAGATTTTTGAAAAGTTGAACAAAAAACTGTGAAAATGGTCAATTTTTACAATCCAAGGGGTAGAACTCCTAAAGGAACAATCCTACAACTTTGACTCTGTTACAACTTTTGTAGATCTTGATGTGCTTAGTCATATGCAATTTAAATTTTTGAAATATCTTGTATAGTTTTCAAGATATAGGGCTAAATAAGTAGTTTTTTTTAAAAAAATCCAGAAAAAGGGCAATAACTCCTACATCGGTTGTTGGATCTTCTCGAAAATTTCTGGGCAGGTAGATCTTGAGGTGCTGATCACTTTCACCCTAGCCAGAATTTTGATATCTGTTACGGTTTTTGAGTAATTTGCAAAAAACTGCAATTTACCCCTATGTTCTATTTTTAGCCATGGCGGCCATGTTTTTTGTCGAATCAAAATTTTGAACGATATTTTTGTAGATGACATACTACAGAACAACCCTACTAAGTTTCATTACATTTGGCCAAGCGGTTTCAGAGAAGATTTTTGAAAAGTTGAACGACGGACGACGGACGACGGACGCCAAGTGATGGCAAAAGCTCACATTGCCCTCGGCAAGGTGAGCTAAAAACGTTCTAAGGTATAAACTTTTTTCAACAACAAAGTGTTAATGGGTTATCTGGCTGTACTTGTATGAAAATATTTTTCTCATTGTAATATTGGGTCCTCTCATTGAGAGTGTTGTCTTTATTGTGATTATTGTTGTTATTTATTGATTTATTGTCGTGTTATGTTAAAGCAAAGACATAAAAATAGGGCATCTAATACATGTAATAGGAAATAAAATGATACTCAGCCACGATATTAATCAATAGTTATATTTGTATACTAGTACTATAACGTATATACTATGCATCTATAAAGAGACAGAAAAGAAATGAGTTATCTTTCTTAGACCAGAAAATTTCATCATTTTCAAATTTGAAAAAATTACAAAGTGGCAAATCTTCAAACATGTTTTTCAGATCATCCTGAAAATTAAACTTGACCTGTATTTTTTGTATTCAACAGCTGTGCAAAATATCATTCAAATCCCATGACACGTTTTTAAGTTATCATCCGGAAAGACACCGGAAGAAACTGTGGGAATAACATAATACCTCGCCACTTCGTGTGGCGGGGTATAAACATTGAAATTGACATTTTTCCACCATTTTAATGCCTGTGTCCAGTAGTTATGATAATTCCCTTAAAACAGTTGTGAATAAATTTATCCACTATAAACTGAATTCTGACTGCATGAACTTTTGCTGAATTGAAAGACCAGTGCTACATGTTGAGAGGAGATTTGGGAATTCTTGCTCATTATTATCTTATGTTTTCTATGCCTTATACGCATTTAAATTCCTTGAGGACTCATCAGTAGGCCGAAGGTTATTAAAAATTATCATTAAAACAGAAATAATACATGTAGAAACCAAACGATAGACCTTGGAGTGAAATGCTTGAATGTATGTTTGTTTTGAATATGGATTAAATTAAAACAGCTGTAGTTGTACATTTGTCAGTATATGAATGTAACATGCAGGAACTGCTTACCCTAGAGATCATGGAAATCACCTGATTTCACCTTGCAATAAGTTGTGTGATTTTTATTCTTGTGGGTGACCGAGTGGTCTAAGGCGCTGGATTAGTTATCACGCTATTGAGTGAGTGAGTGAGTTGGTGTTTTACGCCCGTGCAACGCTATATAGGTTATTTACAGGCGATGAACATGAAAAGGATGATGAAATGAACATGAAATGATGATGATAAATGAAATATGGGGATGGGGTGGGACACAAAGGACCGGTAAATTTTGAAGAACCACAGGAAAAGGGGAGAGGTGGGTAGGGGCGGACAATTTAGCCTATGTGGTGCACTACTGGGCGGTCCACAAAGGGGTCTTTTACGTGCATGAAGCGTGGCACTCTTCACACACGTTGGCCCACTATGGTCGGCGGTCAGGGTTTCCGTATTATAGACCTGACAACCCCCGCGGACGAGGGCTACCCTATTCAGCCACCTAGGGTACACACTTGGTCGCTCTGTGGGCTGAGCACTGACCCGACGTCAGAATCCCAAGACCCTTAGTCGCCTCTTACGACAAGCTAGGCTCTGCTGCGGGCCTATTCGCCACCCGGGCCCCGCACGGGATATCACGCTATTGAACATCACGCTATTGAACATAAGCCGATCATCTTTAGTCTCGTTTGTGATTTACAATGAAAGAACTTCCCCTAACTGTATGTAATTAGGTTTGTCAGTTGCCTGATTTGTCTATCTGCTTTAAGGGTTCCTGTCAAAAACGTTCCACCGGTCAACATTTTATGGCTGAGGTAAATAATGCGAAAAACTGTTACAAGCCACGTGGTACTTAATATTTTAAAAATTGTATCAACGAATAGTAATACGAGTTTGTCGAATCTTTCAGACAATCATACATATTGTAGTTTTCTAATTATCCTTTTATTGATTACAGCTGCCAGAAACTGTTTGAGCTCATTAATTGCTATTTTAGTCCATAGTCTTAAGTCTTGAAGGTGATCCTAGGTAGTTTTTGTTCGGTTTTAAGACGGATAACATACTCTACTAATGTATATTTAGCAGTTTAAAAACCAATTTAAAGGCGAATTTAAATATTTTGCTTTCATGTCGAACTGGACTGGTTATTTAAAACATTTCAAAGTTATCTTCATTAGAAAACAATTATGAACGATGCCTTGATAACATTTGAGAAATTGCAACTATTTTTTTAAAAAGTATATCACATTTTAACTTTATTGTTATTTTTTTTAATCGTTTTCCTATTTACCCATGTCGGTTCCGAATATCGAACATTTAAAGCTCACAGCAGCGCTAATCATATCGCTAAAAGTCGACTAGTTTAACCCCGCCACATATTACATGTGCCTGTCCTAAGCCAGGAATCCTTGACAAAGCTTTCGTTTGTACTTGTCTTTTTGATGTTTTCTGTTCCTTGTTTAAGAAGGGGGTCTATCTGTGACTATTTCAGGGCTGGATTTGAATTATATGCATCTTATTTAGACCATGGGCCAATTGCATAACCGCGATCAGTGCCAAATGGCCTCGTTGAAGGCTGCTGGCGGTTGTCCATTGTGGTTTTTCTAAATTGCCGTTTAATTGTGGGCTGTGTCGCGTACGCTTATTCCACATCTCTTTATTTTCTATTAAGGGCACTCAGAAACCTGACATGGGCAAAGCGACTGAAATGAGTGCTCGAGGTGGTGCAATGAGGCAGCCCTGTTATAGTAAATGCCGGGATCGTGAAACTATTATTCGGAAAACCTGACGGCTCACCATAGGGGTGCATCGAATTGGGAAAATATGTCCTGCACGTTTAAGAACCCTGCTGCACTTCTCGGTAGAAAGGCCAAAAGGATCCCCATGTGGAAGTTTTAATCTTTTTTCTAGTGGTCAAGTCAACTCTCTTATTCAAGATTAGCATCGTTCCCCCAACATCGATCCGGGTTGTCTTTTGTTTTGTCTTTTCTCTTGGACATTATCTCGATTATAGAAAGGCTAAAAGGATCCAAATGTGGAAGTTTTAATTTTCATATCCTAAACATCCCTCTTTTTTTCTAGTGGTGAAGTCAAATCTCTCATTCAGGATTATCCTTGTGTCCCCACTTCCCCACTTCCCCAACTTCAGGTGTGTCATTTGTTTTGTCTTTTCTCTTGGACATTATGATTAATTCTCCATATTCGATATTTTTTCTTATTACATTGATATAAATCCGATTTCATGTTGATTGGGAATAAAGCAAAAGCTGACTGACCGACGTTTTTTTCCTTTAAAAAACCAATACCGATCTCAGGTTTCATTTTTCTTCTTTTATTTCGTTTTATCAATAATAGAAGTAAACTGTACGTTTAGTATTTCTTATTGCCATGGATTTTTATTCCAGGATTATAGCTAAGCTATCCTTTTATAAATTATTCATAACAGGAGTTTGTCTTTTATGCCGTGTGGAGTTAGTAGAACAATTCCCGGTATACATGAGATTACTTCTTATGTGTACACTTTGTTTTAAATTACTATCTTAATTTAACCTAAGGGTTAACTCCCTCAATCGTAGTTTTGCCCTTAGCTATATATATTTGGATTTCGTTTGGTTTTATGCATTTTGAACATCTTTTGAATTGCTGAGTTCCTTTGTTGGGGTTCTAGTGCTGCTGATGAGGAATAATTTTCCGAAATGGCAATACAGCTCATAAAAAATAATTGCAGTTGGAGATAACATACATGTATGTGATGTGGTCTCATGTCCATTTACTCCACATCCTTTCATAAATTATTAGTTTTTTCTAGGGTTTAAGAGGGATGTTTTGAAGCAAGAAGCTAAATTACTTTTAATTTTGACTTGCACGTCCTGACCTTCTACAACTTGTCCAACAATGCAACTAAGAGCATTTCGTCACAATTAGCCTACAAATCAATATCTATAATTTTCAAGGTTTTGATTTTAAGATAGGACTAGTACAAACTCGCAATTGATCCTAAGATTTGTAGGCTAATTGTATGGAAGCTAAGAATCTTGAATAGGGTTTCACCAAAGGTTTAAGTCTTATTATGTAGGTCCATCGCTTCAAAATACTAAAGAAATAATTTCTACTAATCAATTCGATGCTAAAACATAGGCCGAATTAGATAACGCAAATTGATAAGGGACGGACCATTTAACTTGAAGGGGGTCCTTGGTTTTTTGTTTTGGTCAAAAAAAAAATTTCGAAGTCGTCGCGGCAGAATATTTTTTTTTCATTGTTATCATTATTTTACATGGCAGAAATTCTTCTTCAGAATATTTTTTTTCTTACCCTCTGCTGTCGAAATATTTTGTTCATCAAAAATAATTTTCAGAATATTTTTTTAGGAAAAAACCAAGCCCCCCCCCTTTAAAGTTAATTGGTCCGTCCCAAAGTTAAGCCTTTAATTCGATAATCCATTTTGTCTTAAAATTGTTTAGCATACATGTACAATGTATATGAATTATATAAACTTTGTACTTACAGTTTGTTTAAGGGTTTGGTGTCTGATTACCTGTGCTACTTATAATGGTCAAAATTATTTTCATGAATTTTAATTAATTTGATCAACTAAAATTGATTGCTATATCAGCAATGTGCTGTTACCACGTTTTCATTTATTTTAAATCGATTGAAATGATCGCGATATAACAACACCAGACTCTTACTGCATTTTAACAGATCATTTATGAAAAACTGTCATTAATGTGATTTGATATCATACGAGTTTGTTTCATCTTTCGTATGTTACAGAAAGAACGCATGTAGAGGTCATTTTCATATTTCATTTAGTAACAATTTGGTTCCCCAGTTTGGGATATTTGGTTTATTGCTCTATGATTTTCATCAGCCTTGTGTCCCCATTTCCTCCTCATATTCTTTGTATCACCACTCACATGTTCATCTCCCGGATATAGCGGAAATCATGCTGCTTGGGAGTAAAGCAATAACTAACTAACTAACTATTCTTTATTATCATAAAGTGTTTAGCATTTTCAATATTTTTGGTAGAGCGCCTCTGATAATTCTTGAATAGACGAAACGCGCGTCAGGCGAAGCAAAATTTATTGTCTGGAACTTTGTTGTCTTTTTAATTTCATTGATTTGCATAGTTAATTTCTATTCAGGTAAATACAGGTTACATCATTCTTAATTTTCTGTTACAAAATTAAAACATGTATGACTTAACAGTTATAAGCTGGAGCATTTGTACTTTTCTGTTTATATTGGTTAACTGTATCGGGCACATATTATAAACTTACTCTAAATATGTAAGAAAAAAACATCTAAAAATAAACATAAAATGAATGATACAGCTACGAAAAAGAGCCAACATAAAAAAAATAAACGAAAAACGAAGGATTATGTAGGATTGAGTACGTTCAGGGTCACCAATGTCCTAAATCACAACTCCAGGTTATGCGAAGACGCTTCAGTAATGGTTTTGGGGAGAAGTTTCTGGTAAATGTGGTTTCATTTTTCATGTTTGTTGTCATTCCTCATCTTCTGGTGAAAAATTGGAGAATGGAGTCAGAACAATATGTTGCTGCAGATCGTTATAACTTATTTTTTGTGGACGTGTCTTGAAATTTTACACCCTTGGTCCCCAATTAAAAAAAACGAAATGTGATTATTTTTAGCAACATGTTATCATGAAATACGTATTTTTAAAAACTGTAGTCATTCCTACAGCTGACTTCATTCTCCTTTTAAGCTCACCTGGCCAAATGCCATGTGAGCTTATGCCATCACTATGCGTCCGTCGTCGTCCGTTAACAATTTCAAAAATATTCTCCTCTGCAACCACTGAACCTATTTAACTGAAACTTTGCAAGGATGACATATGACTTGTTGGCTACAAACAGTCCTCATTTTAAATTGATCCGATAAAAAATGGCCGTCGTTGATAAAAATAGAACAGGTTGGGGGAAGTAAAACAGCATTTTTTTTTCAAATAACTCAAAAACGGTGACAGATATCAAAATTCTGGCATAGGGTAAAGTTAATCAACATGTCAATATCTACCTACCCTGAAAGTATTGAAAAGTTCCATAAACCATGTGAGAGTTATTGCCCCTTTTCTCGATTTTTATGCGTTTTGGACATATTTTGTCTTTTATCTCAAGAACTGTATAAGATATTGAAGTAATTTTAATTGCATATTGTTCAGCTAATTAAGCTCTACAAAATTGTCCATTGGGTCGAAATTGTCAGATGGCCCCTCAAGTGCCAAAAATAGTGGTTTTAGCCTTTTAGATTGTGATCAATCGAAGATAGGGAAAATGTTTTGCTCGCTTAAATGTTCAGCTAATTGAGTTTTACAAAATTGTCCATTTGGTCAAAACTTTCAGATGACCCCTTAAACGTCAAAAATAATTGTAACTATTAATAGTATGTGAACGATAGGAGATTGGGAAATATTTTTGTTAACTTAAATTATTAGCTAATTGAGCTCTACAAAATTGTCAATTAGGATGAAATTGTCAGATGACCCCATATAGGGGTTAAAGCCCCTTAACCCCCAAAATGGAGGTTTTGGCCGAGTAGATTGTGAACAATTTAAGAGAGGGAAAGGGTTTTGCTTGCTTAAATGTTCAGTTATTTGAACTCTACAAAATTGTCCATTTGGCCAAAATTGTCAGATGTCCATAATAGTGTTACGGCCTCATAAATGCCAAAAAAATGGATTGTTCATGAAAGATTGTGTACCATGGAATATTGTATACACATGGCTTAAATGTTCAGCTTTATAGAGCTTTCCAATGGTTCCATATCATGACGGCTGTTGGCAATGTTAAATACTAGTATTGTTACATTAAGTCATTGAAGCCAGGTGAGCGATTCGGGCTCCTAGGAGCCCTTTGTTAAGACGTGGAAAGGCAATAAAGATGAAAAACGAATTTCCTCACATAACTAAAAGTTATGATTTAGGACATTGGTGGCTGCGATGAGAATGTGGCGTTTAACAGCCTACCAACAATGTATTTGGTTGGTTAGTAAGTATAGTTATTGTGTTACTCACAAGCAGTACGAATTCGTCTATGATGAACATGCAAATGTACATTTGTTTACTCTACCAGAGCACCTGAGTTCACTCTTGTTTCGACTTTAGTTCACGTTGTTGATTTTTGTTCGGTTTATTCTGTTTTTTTTTCAATATTTTGTATTTTCTCATGCCTTCTCGGATTTTTTACACTAGACTACCCCATTGTTGCCTCCTCCTTTCCTTTAAGCATATGTGGTTCAAGTCTTAACTGTCTTCAATACGATCTCTTACGTGCATGAATCTCCATAAACGTTGACCAACAATGGTCAGCGGTCAAGATTCTAATATTACCTGACAATCCCCGCGGACCATAGCGGTCGCTCTATGGGCTGAGCAGAATCCTCAGACTTTAAACACAAGCAATGCTCTGCTACGGGCCTATCAGCCATCAGGGGCCAGATGTAAAACTTTTGGGAAAAAAAATTATAATGACATCTATTATTGGAAAAACATGCGTACATGTACTTGTAAGCCCCTGACATGTCTAGTTATATTGTATTGCTTCGCATCAAGGTGCTAAGCTATTAATTTCATAGGATATTCACGCCATCTTGAAAATATCTATCACTAACGTACGTGTTGATTGGCTGTTTAAAAAGATACATATTGTTTCATTTGACAACCCAAGAAATGCAATCGTGAATCAGTTACGGAGAAGACATAATTGGATGAAGTTAAGGCTTTAATGTGTACAGCAGAACTGAAAACGGCATCATTGACCGTGTGACCTCGAAAAAATTTACTGAAACAGTTGATCACGTGATATTTATTGATCGTTGACCATGAATACATTACATAATTTTTGTTTATTTCGTAATCAATAGATGCATGAGATGTATCATACTAGTATATCACTAATGTTTGATTTACTTGTCCAGAATTTTTTTATATTTTTTCTAGCTGTGTATTTTCATTAAAGTGTGAACTTGTTTGTTTGGCACAATTGGTTTGGCATCACTTTATGCTAATAAAATCATTATGCATCATGACGAATTAGTTTATATGAAATCAGTACATATCATGTCTGTATCAATAATTATGACAACCGTAGAGGTCTCGTGGTTATTTACTTAGTTTGTTTTTTAAGTACATGTACCTTTTTCATCGTGCTTAGAGTGGATTTAGGACCGGCGTGCCAGGAATGCGCTTTCACGTTTGACGGGAAATTTTGGTTAAGAACTACATGAAACGTCCCAAAAGATTTTTTTACAAATGCGCTCCCTCTTGTTTCAAAATTTTTGGATCAACCACAGATATTTATCTTCATCTGACTCGTGAGCATAAAAATTTGACAAAAGTCACTTTTTCAATATTCGTCGTCTTGCATTGTCGTGCTGTAACGTCACAAAAAAAGCCTCTTGTAAAAGTTCTTCGACACCTATATATGTCATTTGACATGTATAATAAGTACCTTTTTTCAAGCAATGCTTTATTCGTAAGCCTTTTGTTTCTTTGTTCATTTTTTAACTTTTTTTCAAGCAATGTTTTGTTCGTAAGCCTTTTGTTTCTTTGATCATTTGAAAGGGGAACGGGGTAAGGCAAAAGCAAAACATTTACAAAAGCCATATGCAGAACATACCTTTTCAGACCACTTTGTTTACATGCATTTCCTAATGTATTTTTAGATGGGCTTGCGCGGGCACTTCCGAGTGAGTTCAAACTTGGGTCGTATGCATCTAGTTTGTATAATACAACCCGGGAAGCAAATGATTGTTAAAGACAATATTTTGTTAAATTCTGCAAAAATCCCACTGTTTAATGAACTTTTTGTAGAATTATTAAAAGTTTATATTTATAACAATTTATATCTTTAAAGCTTAAAAAGACTGTTAAAATATTATGATTATTTATTATATTATTACTTGAACACTGAGCATGTTACTAATTTTAAGCAAAGTCCAAAATATTGCTATTTAACCATTTAAAGGTTGGTATAATGATAAGCTTGATGAAAAAATAATTTTGAAATAATAAAAACCTTACTGTAATATTCGTTTTATAACATTTCCTGTACTTTTTTCCATTGAGATGATTTGTATAAAATGTGTTAAGAAAACTCATTTTTTCCAATTTATTTTTTGAAAATGAACGGTGACCTATGATTTTATAGCTTAGTTTTAAAGAATTAGCAAAAATAGAGATTTGACAAAAAATATAGCGAATATCTATCCAGTGAAATTTGAAAAATTTAATTAAAACCATTTTCCCTTATATAATCTATATAAAAATATTCAAATTGAACACATTTCTTAAAAAAATAAAGCACGCCGACCTATGCTTTTTATTTTATTTTCCAAACATGGGCACTAGATACTTCTTCGAAAAAATTGAGAAATTCTATTATACCAATTTTTTTATTACTGTACTACCTTAAAAGGGCAATTTATTTCATAGGGAATCTTTTTTCCACATTTATAAAAAGAGGAATTAGTAGCAAGTCTTTGATTTCATATACATCAAAGTGTTTGTTTTATCCAATCAAATTTCAGTATTGTGAATGCTTTGCTAACAGAACCGCGTCAGATGTTTTAAAACGAACAGTTAAGTGATTAACTTCACACAACAATATCTGTTTTGATGCAATAAGAAGTAAGATGAGAAACAATACATCAAACACAACTTTTCCGACAGATGGAATTTTCTTTTCAAATTCCAGCAATGATATCGGCAGTAATCCTTTGGTAATAATGGGTGTGAAGATTGTAGGCACACTTCAAATATTCGTCAATTTACCAGCAATATTTTTACTTGGATACATTCTGCTTCGAAATATCAAGACAAAGTTTTTCATTATTTTAACGTTGGGTATAACCGATTGTTTGCTTGGCTGCTCATTAGTATGGATGTCAGAGACTGACAACAATACTAGTCTGGACTACGAACAATGTCTTACCCGTTTTATTATTGCATTTGGATTGTGGCTTTCTTCTATACTACAACTCATAGGAATAAACATTCAGCGAGTCAAAATAATTTTGAACCCAGTGGCCTTCAACAACGATACTTTTTCAAGGAAAAGAGAATTTTTGTACCTTGTTATGGTGATGGTGTTGGCAATAATTATAACGGCAATATTGTTCCTGTCCTACGCGTCGAATACAAATTATAACCATACATGTAACATGGGTTACTTTACTATTGATCGGATAGAGCTACACATTGCTATTGGGATATTTTTTGGGACATTTTTTACACTTGTCGTCATATCATTTTTCGTCTTGTTTGTTTGTTTACTTTTTCTACTGAAAAAAGCAGCAAAGGGAAACGAATTAAAAGCCTATACAAAAACAAAAGAATTTCAAATGAGTATAACTGTGGTTATGATTTCCGTTATATTTATAGTTTTGAATCTGCCATATGCTTTTGCGTGGATTTTATTTATTCCAAAACCATATAGAGGGATAACGCTACTTTTGTCTCATTTGAACTCTATCATAAATCTATTTGTCTATTTATACAGAGTACAAGACTTTAAAAACATTTTCAAAAAAATGTTCAAACTTGGACAAACGACAGTTCACCCGTTAGAACTTAGCTAACTTAACAAAACAACGAAAAACTTGACCAAAGATAAAGCTCCTGGATGTATCTATTGTATTTCATAGTCGGACACTTTATAATGACCTAAGCATACGATTTTCAATGAAAAAAAATATTATTTTACTTGTACTATATTTCTAGAATGAATTGTAACCGAATCATTGTGGAACTGGAGGGTGAGTTGACAATAAACACGATAAACAGTGATAATAATAACGAAATGAGTTGGCAAATACATTTTATGGATGAGTTTTGTTGTCAAAAGTTTCTCTACATACATGTATTTAAGGTTGTATATTCTGCCAAATTTCTGTATAAAAATGATTTTTTTTAAAAAGTAATAAAAAATGTAAAATATATTGTAATATAACAAATTTATTTTATATATATATACACGATTAAGAGATGTGGAAGCAAAGAGGCACCAATGTGTCAAAAGTCCGAAAAGGCAACAACAAAACCAGTTTAAAAGAACGAAGCATCACTAAAAAACACAAAACATAACAATATTGCTACACGTAGCCAATGTCCCCCACCGCTACATAAATGATAAAAAGTTGCTTTGAAGTATAGCTTCATTATTCATGTAATTTTCTTTCAAAATTAAAATAGTTTTTTTATGCATACAATTTCATACTACTGTGAAGGTACTTTTCTTCGTGGGTACCAATTTTCGTGGTTTTGAGATAAAACGCATGATCGTGGATTCATAAATTCGTGGATTTTAGCACTCTGTTATACAATCTAATGGCAAATTTACCTTTCGTTTGGAACCAAATTTCGTGAATTGACTTACCCACGAAATCAACGAAAATTGGTTTCCCACGAACAATAGTACTTTCACAGTAATATGAATAAATAAAGTTTTTTTTTTTTGTTTTTTTTTTTGCTAGTAACAAAATTACCGAACTCTGAGGATATATTTCAATGTCCAAGAGAAAAGACAAAACATGGGAAACATACATGGAGTACGAAAGATGTAAATAAAGATTTAATATATGGATTCTAAATCCGTTTTTAAGTTGTGTTCAGTTAGTTTTTAAACTGTCTTAAAGTTTGGGATTTTTTGTCTGCAAATACGATTTTTCCCTTCGTTTTGCCCCCCCCCCCAAACCCCCCTCCAAAGGTCTCAAAATTCCACAAAATTTTGAAAATCATAATTATTTGGTAATATGCACACTTCTTTTGGGTATTCGCAATAAACAAGGTTAAATAATATTTACAGTTGAGCAGTTCCAGAGGAGTTCAGCGGTTAATGACGATTTGTAGAAAGCTCAACAATATTAAGGATCAATATTCCTGGTAATATGCACTCCTAAATATTGTGTAATAGCTATAAACCATCTCAATTTTGGTTGGTCAGTTTCAGGAGTTGACGAAAAACGATCATTAATGAAGATTACTGGAAAATCATAAATTCAAAAGACCAACAAATTTGCAAAGCTTTGGTAAAATGTTGACATTAATAAGTTTGAATAGAAAATAAAGAGATGTGGAATAAGTGGAAACAGCCCACAATTAAACGGCAATTTAGAAAAACCACAATGGACAACCGCCAGCAGCCTTCAACGAGGCCATTTGGCACTGCTCGCGGTTATGCAATTGGCCCATGGTCTAAATAAGATGCATATAATTCAAATCCAGCCCTGAAATAGTCACAGATAGACCCCCTTCTTAAACAAGGAACAGAAAACATCAAAAAGACAAGTACAAACGAAAGCCCTGTCAAGGATTCCTGGCTTAGGACAGGCACATGTAACACGCGGCGGGGTTAAACTAGTTTTTTGGGCCCAACCTTCCCCCTATCAATATTCCTAGACAAAGCACAAAAACTAAACACACAATAAAAATCAAATCGATCAAAGTCCAATTCTACTAGAGAGAACCCAAGACAAAAAACAAGAACAAACAAAAGGACGGTAAAGGAACTCTCTATAGAACACTCGCTGTTACTGACAGCTAGCTGAGAATCATCAATCGACTGATGTAAAAAAATCAAACGTATCGATTTTAAATCCGACACAACACTTCAAGCAATAATGATTTAGTGAAGTGTCATCACACAAAACCGACACGCTTGATCGCTATAATGCTTAAAAATGACAATAGTAAAAACGTTTATGGAAGTTTTAAAGCGAGTAGTAAGTTTTCAATATTTCTGCCAAAAAACACTAAATTCAAAGATTTAACCAAGATATTCATTTCATATCCTTTCCGTAATAAATTTTGAAGCCAATTTTTCATTTCTATTGGATTGCTTTTAAATTTGAGAGCTTTATAAAAAACATTACCATAAAATACAGGATTTGATATTCCTTTCACTATAAGAAAGTGACGTGTACAATTAAATTTTTCAATAAGAGATCGATACTTGTGGAAGAATTTAGAAAAAGATTTTACTAATTTGTGGTATCGATAACCTTGTTTTAATAATTTTTCAGTAATAAAACGGTTTTTATTATTAAAATCAGAAACACAACTGCAGATCCGAGCATATCTTACTAACTGTGAAATGTAAACCCCGTATGACGGCGCTAGTGGAACATCTCCTTCAAGAAAAGGAAAATTTATAATAGGGAAGGTAAAGTCGTCACGTTTATCATATACTTTGGTATGTAATTTTCCGTCAATAATACTTAAATCTAAATCTAAAAAAGGACATCTATCACCGGTGACGTTAGATTTGTTCAAGGTTAATTCAGAATGATAGATATCTGTAATAAAATTAGAAAATGAAGGATTGTTGAGTGCAAGAATGTCATCTAAATTCTAAAAGTATAATTGAAAGTTTCGATTAGGTTCTGTTTGTTCGGGTCTTATTATTTAGTATTATTTGAAACAACATCTTCACTTCGGGACAATTTCGTGGCACCGAGGTTGTCCATCAGGTTTTGGCTTTTTTGGACACATTTAAACAACAAATTTAATATGAATCAGTTATTTAGCTCTTGCTTACTTCAAAGCAGCATGACAGGGATTTGCATGTGAAAGTAGTACTAAAATAAAAATGTGATGATGATGATGATGATGATGATGGTGATGATGAAGTGGAGGAATTTGGGCAAATCCGGTATGAGTTTTGACTGCCACTTGAAAAAGGAAGGATAGGTTTAATGAGGCAATTAAGCCTTCTGCATGGAGATCTTACTACGGGTCCCGGAGACCCACAGAAGGGTTCTACAAAGTGCGGAAAACATGGCATTTTTACACAACACTGCAGGACAACTATGGTAAGCGTTCCCATTCTAGCCTGACGACCCTTGCATTCCTTATGACATGGCTACCATAATCAAACATAAGGGGCACACATCTCAGTCTGAATGTTTTAAGTGGACTTGTGCCGCCAACTTGGTGCTGCTGCGAGCTTATTTGCCTCTAGAAAACCCAAGCAGGTAAATTTTAATGTGTTTAGGATAAACTTTTTAAAGGTCACATCTTTGATGAACTACATTTGTACACATTTGTCCTTATCTGAGAGATGAAAAAGTTGAGAATGATCTTAATCAAAATTGGTTGGGGGATCACTCGAAGAGCATGAAGACGATGCCGACCAATCTAGAAAGATAGACACGGCACAACGCATAGTGCTGAAACTTAAACTGTGTATCAAAATTTAATCAATCCGGAAAAGGAACACAACAAAACGTTTTTAGAAAAGTTTAGGTAAGCCAAAGAAGGATAGAACTGACAAGGAGAGGTACGAAGAATCTCATCGTACACGTACTAAAGATGCGTACAAAATATCAAATCAATACTTTTGGACGGTTAGATATACATAAGGGTGCGGATGGGGTTTACAGAATAGAGAATAATTATCAAAAAAATAAACGGATAAAGAATAATGACCTAAAAAGACAAAAAAATTGGTCAAAGACAGAAATGGCCTGATTTCGTTAAACAGGACGTATTTGAGCCACAGACCTGAATTAAAATCCCACGTTATGGGAGCTCATGTAAACTGTTACAAAAATTTTCTATTTTTGAAAATAAATGTAAAAAATTAACTACATTTGTAAGTCGTTAAACAGAAAGTAGGTGAGCGACAGACCTGAAATCGAATCCGTGGTTCTATTTTTGAACATTGATGTCAAACATTAATTAAGTCGGTACAGGAAGTTGTTGAGCGACAGGCCTGAAATTGAATCCCACTTTATGGGAGCCCATGTTGATGCTAAATACCAAATATCAACAGGCTGTGATTAGTAGTTGCTGAGAAAACTGTTACAAAAGTATTTTCCCCGCCCGCCCAACCAACCGCCCGCCGCCCGACATTCACCATTTTATAACCCGGATTTTCACTGGTGAAATCCAGCCAAAATCTAAAGAAAAGAGAATAATTATCCTTACAATATACAGAATGAATTGCTCAAATCGTTTAAATAATAGAGAATAAAGGGCAAACAAAATACAGAATAAAGAATTGAGGACACCCCCCTTCCACACCCTAATACATATAATCAGTTTTTGCCTCTTTCACGAATTTAAGTTTTATCATTAAACTCTATATTTATTCAATTTGCTAGTAAATTGCCTTAAAAGTCTAATTATAAAATTAGAGGCTCACAGGAGCCTGAATCGCTCACCTTGTATTCGATGATACTTATAAGCTGACTCTGACTTATAATGACTGTTACTCTGTGGAATTATCAATTTTAATGTTGTAAGGGAAACAACTCCTATCAAGAAAGGTCTTACAACTTTGCCCAATTACATTATTTTTAGATCTTAATCATTTGCAATTTAAATTTTTCTTGTATAGTTTTTCAAGATATTGGTCTAAAAAAAGCAAAATTTGAAGAAAAAAAAACAAACAAAAAAAGGCAATAACTCCTACAACCATTGTCAGATCTTTTTCAAAACTTAAGGGCAGTTAGATGTTGATGTGTTGATCACAATTACCAAAATTTCGAACAATGGTTTTCTGGACGACATACTACAGAATAACCCTACCAAGTTTCATTACATTTGGTCAAGCGGTTTCAAGGAAGAAGATTTTTGAAAAGTTGAACAAAAAGCTGTGAAAATGTTCATTTTTACGATCGAAGGGGTATAACTCCCAAAGGAACGGTCCTACAACTTTGACTCTGTCACAACTTTTGTAGATCTTGATGTGCTTAACCATATGCAATTTAAATTTTTCCAATATCCTGTATAGTTTTCACAATATTGGTCCAAAAAGTGCAAAATATGGAAAAAAATCAAGACAAGGGGAAATAACTCTTACAACAATTGTATGTAGATCTTGATGTGCTGATCACTTTTATGCCGTGCCAAAATTTTGATATCTGTAACGGTTTTTGAGTAATTTCCAAAAAAAATGCAATTTACCCCATATGTTCTATTTTTAGCCATGGCGGCCATGTTTTTTTGTCGAACGATCGTTTTGTAGAGGACATACTATAGAATAACCCTACTAAGTTTCATTACATTTGACTAAGCGGTTTCAAAGAAGAAGATTTTTGAAAAGTTGAACGATGGACGATGGATGCCAAGTGACGGCAAAAGCTCACATTGCCTTCGGCAAGGTGAGCTAAAAACGATATGAGAAATTTCCGTTTTTGAACAGCTTCCATAAAATAGAAAATTTTGATAAGATTTCATTAAGTTATATTAAAGAACGTTGTCCTAAAACGTTGTGTTCCAAATTTAAGATGATAATATTGCATATTTTTTTTTCGATTTTTCTTTATTTAGAAAACATTTTGTATTCATTTCCAGGAGCAATACTTTTAAATTTATTGACCTCGAATAACCAATTTCTATTACAAATGTCCATATGAAATACAAACTCCGGAGTCTTCTAATTTGTACAAAATACCGAAATTGACCTAAATTGATATTTTTGCAGACATTAAGGCCGTGCGGGGCCCGGGAGGCGAATAGGCCCGCAGCAGCGCTAAGCTTGTCGGTAAAAGTCCACTAAAGAGCGCTCAGAAACCTGACATCGGGGTCAGGCCGCTTTGCCCACAAAGCGACTGGGATATGTGCCCCAGGTGGTTGAATGGGGCAGCCCTGACATCGAGAGATGCGGGGTCGTCAGGCGATAATGCGGAAAACCTGACCGCAAACCATAGTGGTGCGCCGTGTTGGGAAAAATGTCACGTTCCTCGCACGTTAGAGAACCCTGCTGCAGGTCTCGGTAAGACCCGTAGGATCCCCATGCAGGAGGCAAAATTTTTCGTCCCTACCTATCACTCCTTTTTCCAGTGGCAGTCAAAACTTTCCTACCCGATTGGCCTTGTGTCCCTATTTCCTCCACTTCATCATCGTTTCATGTTCATTGTATCACCATTTTCATCTCCCGGATATAGCCGAAATCGTGCTGCTTGTGAGTAAAGCAATAACTAACTAACTAACTAACTTTCAGACATTAGTCAATTTCTGTCGCAAAATTTCATATTTTAATTTGTTAACACACAAAGTTTATTCATTAATTAATTAATGCTTGTTTTGCACCGACTTACGATCGGCAAGTATAACCAGTTATTGGCGTGTAAAGAACGAGAACCAATGGGTGTAATGTGTCTTAATCCCAATAACATATGGAGAAAAAACTAATAAGTACAAAATACACAATTACGCGAATTATATCTGAAAGAATTAAAGTCAATAAAGCGATAACCAATGAAAGGTTATTAATCCGATTAATTAATAAAAACAATTAAATTTTCAAGCCCAGCCGGGAAATGTTCAAGTATGACAATATCATGAATCGGAATTTTTCAGTCGAAAAATCAAAAATATAAATGCTAATTCATAAAAAATGTTGAATCGAGTCACTGCTATAATGTTTCCATATGTATTTTTTTAATAAACACCAAACTTTCGTGGTGGTATGCCGCAAATCGTTGGCAAATGAATTCCTGCAAGATATTACAAAATGTCAGCCAGAATTACCACCCGGATGTAAATTCTATAACTTGACAGTAAAGTACGCACGTCGATCGTTCGACCCCAGCATGGTTTCGGCACCAGCGCGATGATATAAATCTAATAACGATAAGGAAGTTTAAATCCATATCTTAAAATAAACAATGAATATTGACAGTACACTCCCCGTATGGTATCCCCGCGATCCTCACTATATTTTGACGATAAAGTTGTCGATTGTCGAAATACACTATGTTGAGACTAGATCCAACAATGATGACGGATGATAAATAAAATGAAAAGGAATAAGAACACAATTTATTATACCTTAGTAGTGTTTTTCTTTAATAAATGCATATACATTTACAATATTTTCACTATATTTCTTGTTTGCTAGCTTTGAACTATTGAGCAGTCAATAGTTTCCGAACTATTGCCCTCGCCACAACTATTTGCCCTCTGACGCCATTAAGGCCCGCCTTAAGCCAATCGTTTTCATTGTTTCATTTTGATTGATATATCTTATTCATGTTACATCATACTGCAGATGATAAATTGCACGAGTTTTCCGTGTTAAACTTTCAAAAGTACTTTCCATGCATTTTTTAAATCCGCTTTATGTCGATTATTTTTTTTAATATTAGATATGAATTTTAAAGTAGCTAAACTATAGTAAACGTTTTTGTCTGTTGTTTCTTTCGGTATAATAAAACACTTACTGACTGGGTTTTCGGGAAATAGATAGATTATTTTCCTATTTCCCTTATGCCCAGTCAATAAGTATAAAATACTACACGGCTGACAAGCAAATTGTTAACACAGGGGTACGTTGCTCCCAAGTTGTTGTCATCACTCAAGAAATTTTACGGAAGACATCATGTGCTTGTATACAAATACGGGATTTTTATCTCTCAGATGAGCACAGATGTTGGTTTGACAAAGAGTTTGGCAATGCCATCCTTTCCTGGATTCGACCAACACTAAATCGATTTTAGCAACGTGACGGGTGTGCTATGGCAAGCAGAAACTGCTTACTTTTCCGGAGCACCTGAGTTCATTCTCGTTTCGATTTTAGTTCACGTTGCTGAATGCGGTTATGTTGTCATGTGTGTGTGTATGTGTTTTATGTTGTGTGGTTTGTTTCGTTATGATGATTTTTTGACTACCGGTTTTGTCTTTGTCTTTACGGTTTTATGATGCTGATTACCCCTTTGGTACACCTTTGCTATCTACAATATAAATTGTTTAAAGAACGAATGGATGAAATGTAGACGCTATCCAGGTGATCCAATGTTGTATGGCATCAAGCGTTGTTCAATGAGAAAAATAGTTGATCCGCTGATACAACGTTGTAACGCACGGCCGTGTTCCTTAAAGTCTAACCAAAGAAATACTAACATATCTACATCTGCTGTTCCTGATGTGGATTACGCATCGCTGTTTTCTTGAGGAGCATCAACTCTGATATTGAGCGAGTGTATAAATAGGTTAACCGTCAACTTCGACTTGCACTTAGGCAGAGTGAACATGTCCATCGGCTCCTTTGATTGGATAAACGATAATGCTGACGGACCACTGTGTCCAACAGAAAGCGTTGTCCTTCACAAGAACCGTATCTCCTTCGAGGTTTGATGTTCTTAGGTCCAATTTTGCCATGTCTTCAGTGTTGGAAGGTAATCCTTCTTCCACCTTGTCCAGAACATGTTGGCCAATGCTTGGACCCACTACCACTCGTCAAGACAGAGATTCCTCCTGTCTGAAAGATTTGGATGTTCTACAGAGAAAACGTAGTCGGTCTTTTGTGTCAGTAACATTTGGTGTGAGTACCAAAGGGTTGCCCGGGTCGGATGAAATAGGAACTAGAGGCCTAGAGTTAATAATCGCTGTGGCCTCTGCCATGAATGTTTTGAGGACATCGTTAGTGAGGGTCTTTCCTTCGTTCCAAAGAAGCATAAAAAATGTAGTATTCTCCTTGTGACGTCGATCATTCTATCTTAGACGCCACCCCTATGAGATGAGTGTGGCGGGTTGAATATCCACACGGTATCAGACTCCCACAAAAACCTTCGCACACGCTCGTCTTCCTCGTTGAAAGCGTCAACGCCAAGTGCCTTGACGGCACATATGAAATTCGTTCCTCTGTGCAAACGGAAGATCTTTACTTTGCCTCTGATAGCAAGAGGCGTTTCAAAGCGTTGATGAAAGCAGACGATCTCATCTCTTCTACAAGTTCTATGTGGACAGCTCTGGTTACCAAGCACTTAAAAAGAATTGCACAGCGTTTCAATTTGGAACTGTCGCCACGTGTCCTGAGGATTGCTATGGTCCATGGCCCAAAAGCGTCAAAACCCACAATGGTGAAAGGAGGTGTTGGTTGCAGGCGATCCCTCGGAAGTGCAGACATTATCTTGCTTTCAAATTTGCCGTGGAGTTTCATTCACTCGACACATTCGTGAATGATTAATCAAGCACCTTGCTCCAGTTATCCAAAGTCCTGCTGCTCTGATGGCTCCTTCAGTTAGGCGACGACCCTGATGTTTGACGTCTTCTTGATGGGCATGGTGTTTCACGAGCAGTGTAGCAAGGTAATGGTGTCCTGGAATGATGAGAGGTCTTTTCTCCATTAGACTGAAGTCTGATTTGTCTTTACGTCCTCCGACTAGGCCACGTTCGTCGAGAAACAAGTTAGGTTACTTATAGGACTTCTCTTTGGAAGTGTTTCCTCCTTCTGAATGCAGTCTAGTTCGTCGCTATAAGATTCAGCCTGCATGTGTCTGAAATGAGATGTCTTGGCATCGTCGTAGTCCTCGACTGATAGGTCTGTCTGCACGTTCCCGCGTAAACGGGATTGTTTTAGCGTAGCACTAACGAGTTCAAGGTTTGAAATCGTTAATTTCTACCTCTTCTTTGGATTGTGTTTTAAACACCTAGACTGACCGGATCTCCTTGTCGCACTCCGAATCAACAAGCTCAAACAGGTCATCTTTTTTGTCACTGAAATTTGACTCAAGGGATGAGTTTGGCCCTATAGCCAGTCACTGTCTTGGAGTTCAGATGCGAGAATAGACCTCGTAGCTGAGTCTGCATGATTTTTATTTGTTGGCACATAGTTTCATTGTTTTGGAATGCTGAATTTCATTAACTTTTCCACCCTATGTGCGACGTAGATGAAGAATCTCCATATTTTGTTGCAGATGTATCCATGTACAACTTTGCTATCCGTATAATATTTGACGCTGTCGAAGTCAATACGATTCTGTTCCACTACAGTCTGAGTGATCTCTACGGCTAACACTGCCGCGCATAACTCCAAACGTGAAATCGTGTGTCCATTTATGGGGGCTAGTTTTGCTTTTCCCAGTGGGAGGCGATCTGGTCTAGAACTGTCTCGTCCAAATCTACGGTTTCTGAAACCAATTTTCTTAGAAGCATCTTTCCATATATAATGACCGGAGCCAGGAAACCAAGGGGTCAAAGATGCTGTTGATGGTCGACAGTATGCCTCGTCTGGTGACTGGTTTCTCATCAGTAGACAGCATGAATAGAAAGTGGTCAGTGTTGACGTTCCATGTCAAACCAAGACTTCTTTGAAACGGATTGTGGTTGGCATCCAGATCAAGGTCCTAAAGGTTAGACGCAAAGTCGTTCTGAGACAGTGCTGTCATAACTTCTGGACTGTTTAATGCAAATTTGTGCAGTCGTAGGTTGCCAAACTCCATTAGAGAACTTTGTGTATCCTTGATTCCGGTGTAGAACATAATGTTAGCCCATCGTCGACGTAGAAATCATTCGTGACGAAGCTCATGGCATCTTTGCCATACTTGAATTCAGTTTCTAGTGGTGCTTTCCGGAGACCAAGGTTAGCTACAGCTGGTGAGGGATTGTTTCCCAAAACATGGACTCTCATGCGGTACTCTATGAGTTTTTTCGAAATGTCATTATCTTTGTACCACAGGAATCGTAGATAATTCAGATGGACTTCACGGACAATGAAGCAATGAAACATGCTCTGTATGTCTATGGCTATCATCTCTTTCCGGAAGCACAATAATACTCCCAGTAGACTATTTGCCAAGTCAGGTCTGGGTAGGAGGACGTTGTTCAGGGAGACTCCGTCAAAGGTTGCTAATGAGTTGAATATGCATCGAATCTGGTCAGGTTTCTTCGGATGGTACACACCGAACAATGGCAGATACCAGCATTCTTCATTTTCAGTCAGTTCCGAGGTGACCGGATTGCTTGCTATCTATGATCTTTGCCATGAAGGTCAGGAAATGTTCCTAATTCTTGGGATTTTTCCGCAAACTTTTGTCCAGTAGCTTGGCTCGTAGGATTGCCCGTTACCTGTTGTTAGGCAAGGCTTGTCTTGTTGAGCAGAAGGTTTACGGGCCTACCCAACTCTTAAATTCCGTGTCAATATGAGAAAGTATCGGCGATAATCTTGCGACAGCCCAGGCTTGTCGTCGTCTGATGTCCTCTCAAAGACATTTGCTCCTAAATCGTCGCTTGTTTTACGTTGTATGGCGGGATCCTCGTCCCACTCCTGGACGTTTATCTGATTAGGTCATGGCCTCATGATATTGGAAGGTCGATCATTTTGGAGAATGTAGGTCCTCTAGGCATACCTCGCCGATCACCACCCAGCCTAAGCTCAGTTTCTGTTCATACGGGGGGTTAGTTGACCCCGTGGGTTATCTTTGGTCAATCACATGATGCACCGCTGGCAAAGTTCTACCGAGTAGCAGAAGAATCTCGGCACTGTCGTCCAAAGGCGGGATATGGCCGCAGCCCAGCTAGACCCTTTCGATGAACATTTGAAGGATTGCTTTTCTGGAAGACGTCCACGGGCAAGATTTTGGCACAGAACTTGCCGCCGCGTTATGGGTCTTTGCATATGTTTGTGCATGTGGAATTTACGTTTTGGTCAATGTTATTCTGGCCGGGGTTCCCAGGCTCCAAGCCGTTCTGTTGGAAGGGTCTGCGGGATGGTCCCGTATATGACTGTACTGTTCACTGTGCAGTGCTTTTGCGTGGTATTTGCTGTTGCAATCACTGCATGTAGTGGATTCTTGACAATCACGGCTTATGTGAATGTTGGAGCGACAACACTTGTAGCATATGTTGTTCTGCTTGAGAATCTTATTCCGTTCGTCAGTCGACTTGGTCTTGAATTTGCGACATTCAATCAAGGTGTGTTTAGACTTGTGTAGAATGCAGCGCTCTTTAAGGTTTATTGACTTCTCAGGCTGCTGAATTGAACCGTCTGTTTTTTCTGTGTCTGTCTTATGGACGCTGACTGTTCGCTTTGTTTGAACGTGTCTCTTCGATACAGAGCTGGGAGCCCCAGTATGAAACGACTCAAACATTAGACCTTGGTTTTTCTTAATCTTGCTGATGTTTTTTAATGAACTACGAGAACACTGAAAACGGTGGGACGCCCCACTGCTTCATGTAGTTGGCAGCTGTCGATACCCTCTTTATTTGTAGTCCGTAGAGCGGTTTGCTCACTATGGGTTAAAATTCCTGGTGACGTATCAAAGTTACCCAAGAGCCATTGGTATTCAGGGTTTCATTAATGAATTGTATCTCAGAGAGAAGGTCGGATAGTTCATAAAACTTTCTATTATCCTCGTACGAGAGATTTGGGAAGTTTCCAAATTTTTGCGTCCCATGCGGGGCCCGGTCGGCGTATAGGCCCGCAGCAGAGCCTAGCTTGTCGTAAGAGGCGACTAAGGGTCTTGAGATTCTGACGTCGGGTCAGTGCTCAGCCCACAGAGCGACCAAGCGTGTACCCTTGATGGCTGAATAGGGTGGCCCCTCGTCTGCGGGGGTTGTCAGGTCTATAATACGGAAACCCTGACCACTGACCATAGTGGGCAAACGTGTGTGGAGAGCGCCACGCTTCATGCACGTAAAAGACCCCTTTGTTGACCGCCAAGTAGTGAACCACATAGGCTAAATTTTCTGCCCCTACCAACCTCTCCCCTTTTCCTGTGGTTCTTCAAAATTTACCTGTCCTTTGTTTCCCAACCCACCCCCATATTTCATTTATCTTCATTATTCCATGTTCTTTTTATCACCATTTTCATGTTCATCGCCTGTAAATAACCTATATAGCGCTGCACGGACGTAAAACACCAGGTCACCCACTCACTCCAAAATTTTGTATGATGGACTCTTCGGCGATTTCCACGGCGCAGCACCATACCGGTCGTCCAAACGTTCCCAAAGACTTCGTAGCCCTTCTGAAGGGTGGACAATACTTGATGCCTGAATACTGACTGCATAACGTGCTGACTTTTACACATCAAAGCTTTAAATTATCCGTTCAAATTCAAAAATTGTCTAAACCCCAAGGTTCTTCCTACCCCAGACATAGGTTGATCATCTTAGTAATAATTTGGTTCCCCAATTTGGTATTTTTGGTTTGTTCTATGTTCTTCATTATCGTATAGTGTTTTGCATTTTCAATATTGTTGGTAGAGCTCCTCTGATGAGTCTTGAATATACGAAACGCGCGTCAGGTGTAACAAAATGTATTGTCTGGAACTTTGTGGTCATTTGTATTTCAATTTAAAATTCACTACGAAAAGCTTCCAATTTCACTTGACATTGGTGATCTCTACCTCTTTAGAACAAAGAACAAAATAGAGGTTATTTCAAATCTGCTGTAGAATGTTTTTTGAAAGTATACCTAAAATATATTTTTTTATATGTTTTGTGTATTTTGCACCTTTACATTGCTACATGGGTTCAAATATTTGCCAAGCCTAAATTCAACTTTTTTAATCTGGGTCCGATTTTCAAAATCTTGAATTTCATTGGAATTTTGTGCATAACCCTGTCTGTGTTTTACAATCAGATTAGCAATATGTCTTACGATTTTCAAGAAATTAGGCGACAAAACAACGAAAAGGTCTAAATATTTTAGGTCAATAGTTCTTTATTACCTCTAATCATCCTAAACAGAATCAATTTCTGACAATAAGATGTATTAAATCAAGCTAAATATATCTAATTGCGTATTTTATCTACTTCAATAGATATATTTATTATTATTATTATTTATTTATCAATCGAACTTTTGTCTTAACACACCTGAGAACAGATATAAATGTATGTTTTATATTCATTGGTTTCTTTTTTGTTAGTTTTACTGTGCTGTTCAAAGGATACACGTACGTCATTCATTTGAAAGACTGGTACAAAAAAAATCATATAAGAGTTATTTTTTTGTCATCTTAAGTTTCAGATTGATTCTTAATTATCGGGGGTAAAAACATTTATTGTTGTTTTTTTTCACATTACTTTCAATTAACGATTTATTTTGGGTTATGCCATGGCGGCAATCCCATTTATTTTGGGTTATGCCATGGCGGCAATCCCATCTATTTTGGGTTATGCCATGGCGGCAATCCCATTTATTTTGGGTTATGCCATGGCGGCGATCCCATTTATTTTGGGTTATGCCATGGCGGCAATCCCATTTATTTTGGGTAATGCCATGACGGCAATCCATGTTTGGAAAATCTTCACGCTTACGCTGCTTCGTGTCTCTATAAGTGTAAAAAGGTAGTTAGTTAGATAGTTATTGTCACAGTGGTAATTGTTTTAATCCCAATCAGCACGAACTCGGCGTTATCATGGAGATGAACATAATTAGGGTGATAAAACATCAAACGAAGAAATGGGAAACAAGTGCAATCGGGGATGAGAAATTTGACTGCCACTTGAAAAAGGGATGAAAAAGATCGGAAAATATAGCCTCCTGCATGGATATCTTTAGGGTCCTACTCTTATCGACACCTGCAACGGTGTTTTTAACGTGCAGAGAACATGAAGGTGTTCCTATCAAAGTGCATCACTATGGTGTGCAGTCAGGTTTTCCGTCTTATAACCATGACATCCCAGTTGGACTTAAGTGCCTGATTAGCAGTGTGTTCGATGATCAAGACATCTTTGAAATGTTTGATACTGCTTCACCTAAAATACTGAATCTATAAAAAAACAAAGACTGTTTTGAAAATCATTTAGTGTGGAAAGTATATTATTTAATTTACTAGTATTCTCGACATGAAAAAAATGAATGCAATGAACTGTAGAAATAAAAAAAATATTGTTCTTTTAAAACTCTACAAAAGTTTTTACATTTTTTAAAATTGAATCAGCAAGCCAAAATGCAGCGATTGCTACCGGCCGAGGTTGACCATGGAAAACAATTTAGTACCACTGAGCCAGTTACTTTGTGGACAAAGCGGCAGGCCTGACTGACTCGATATCAGGTTCCAAAGAGAACTGTTAAGTGGACAATTAACGATATGCTTAGCGCTGCTGCGGGCTTGGTCGCCACCCATATCATGTGTGGTGTGGGCGATCTCTAAAAGTGATCTGTAGAATCCAAATACCAGAATTTACCTATTCTTTTTTTTCCAGCTGCAGTTAAAACTTCTGTCCCTGTCCCGTTTCTGCAACTTTATCATTTTATTTCATCTTAATTTTTATTACCTGTGTATTGTAATGGCTAGGACCCAGACCTGCCATTTTAGTTATTTTCATGGAAATCATGGAGTTCTGTGTTATCTATTGTTATATTTTTTTAATATTGTTTGAGTGTTTGAGCGTTTAAATAATTATCACAGGGCAATGATATAAAGTATGTACCTTATTGAAGACCAAGGAGTCCTTGCTTTCAAGATTCTTTTTGTTTTGGGTTTATTTGAAGTCAGATAATATGTCTAAATAGCAGTCAGTTTCATCACTTTGCTTTGTTTACAAAAACGCCATTACGTTTCCTGCTGAATGACGTTGCAACGTAAATTTTGTATGTTACAGGCAGAAACTGAATATTATAAATATTTAACCCACAGATCGTGGAAGCAAGGAAACAAACATGATTGATATAAGAAAATACGTCTCATACGATCCCTAAAAATTCTTTCTTCGTTATCAGCCACTAGTAGAAAAGTTCAAAATCGAGTTAAAAGATATGGTAGTTAATTGTTTTAATTAGTGTTTGACTGGTCTGCTGTACTGAGATGATCACCTCAATATATCTATTGTGTCTCACAACTATGTTGTGTTTTATGGTCATTACCGGATCCTAAGATCGCAATGGAAGAGGGAGGTTTGGCGCCATGGTTTAACCCACCATTTCGTTTGAAATGCCTGTACCAAGTCAGGACCATTGCGATCCACCCATTCTCCGGCGTGACTTGTTCGTTTTTGTCATTTTCTCTGGACTATGAGATTGATCATTCAAGTTCGGTAGTTTTGTTGTTATCTTTATTTCCAAATAATTATGTAATACTTTTTACTACAAACGTTACCGCCACAGGGTTATTTTTATGGTTTACGCAAACGCCATTCTACGTATACGTATCAAGCCACTAAGCCTGGCAATCATATTTTTAGCTCACCTGGACCGAAGTGAGCTATTACCATCACTTGGCGTCCGTCGTCGTCGTCTGTTAACAATTTTTCAAAAATCTTCTCCTCTGAAACTACCAAACAGAATTTAATGAAACTTGGTATGAATGATCCTTAGGGTGTCCTGCACCAAACTTATGTTTTGATTTTTGATCCGTTAAAAAACATGGCCGCCGTTACTAAAAATAGACTAGGGGGGTCAGACTACTGTTTTTGGCTTATAAATCAAAAAGTATAAGAGATAGAGAAAATCTGAGGCCACGCTACTGATTCAGCATCAAAAGCTCTACAAAAGTCATGACTCAAAGTTGTCAGATGACCCCTTATAGAGGTTACGGCCCCATAAAGGTGAAAAATAGCATTTTTTCCTGTTTTTGGCCTACAGAATGAAAACTATTGCAGATAGAGATTAGCTGTTGCTAGCTTAAATGTTCAGCCCATTTAACTCTACAAAAGTCTCCATAGGGTCGAAGTTGTCAGATGACCCCTTATAGGGGTTACGGCCCCTTAAAGGTGAAAAATAGCCATTTTTCATGTTTTTGGCCTACAGAATGAAAACTATTGCACATAGAGATTAGCTGTTGCTTGCTTAAATGTTAAGCTCATTTAGCTCTACGAAAGTCTCCATAGGATCAAAGTTGTCAGAAAACCCCTTTTAGGGGTTACGGCCCCTGAAAAATGGCATTTTTTCATGTTTTTGGCCTACAGAATGAAAACTATTGCAGATAGAGATTAGCTGTTGCTTGCTTAAATGTTCAGCTCATTGAGCTCTACAAAATTCTCCATAGGGTCGAAGTTGTCAGATGATCCCTTATAGGGTTACGGCCCATGAAAAATAGCGATTTTTCATGTTTTTGTCCTACAGAATGAAAACTATTGCAGATAGAGATTAGCTGTTGCTTGCTTAAATATTCAGCTCATTTAGCTCTACAAAATTCTCCATAGGGTCGAAGTTGTCAGATGACTCCTTATAGGGGTTACGGCCCATGAAAAATAGCGATTTTTCATGTTTTTGTTCTACAGAATGAAAACTATTGCAGATAGAGGTTAGCTGTTGCTTGCTTAAATATTCAGCTCATTTAGCCCTACAAAATTCTCCATAGGGTCGAAGTTGTCAGATGACCCCTTATAGGGGTTACGGCCCCTGAAAAATAGCCATTTTTCATGTTTTTGGCCTACAGAATGAAAACTATTGCAGATAGAGATTAGCTGTTGCTTGCTTAAATGTTCAGCTCATTTAGCTCTACTAAATTCTCCATAGGGTCGAAGTTGTCAGATGACCCCTTATAGGGGTTACGGCCCCTGGAAAAAGCGATTTTTCATGTTTTTGGCCTACAGAATGAAAACTATTGCAGATAGAGATTAGCTGTTGCTTGCTTAAATGTTCAGCTCAATTAGCTCTACAAAAGTCTCCATAGGGTTGAAGTTGTCAGATGACTCCTTATAGGGGTTATGGACCCTTATAGATGAAAAATGGTGTTTTTGGCCTATAGAATGAAAACTATTGCAGGTAGAGAAAAGCTGTTGCTTGCTTAAATGTTCAGCTCATTTAGCTCTACAAAAGTACAGGGTCAACATCAAGTCCAGGTGAGCGATTCAGGCTCCTGGGAGCCTCTTGTTCATTATTACATAAGTTATATGTATTTTTGAGAAGTTTTAGCTTTAAGTACATTTTCTTAACTACTTAAGCCATCAATTGGCAAGTCACTGGCAATCTGACACTTCCTTTTGACTAATAAATCCATGAAAGTTGTGCTAGCAACCTGGCAGCTGCCAGGGAATTTAACGTCAACCATTTTGTAATAAATGACGTCATTGGTCAATTGTGGTCACATGACCCCTCCATTTTTATATACATACGGAGGACTGCTCAGAAATGGTGGAATGGTCAAACTGTCAACACTGACAACGTTAAAACCAAACTTTTAGAAAGTAATCCCCAGTTGAAGAAAAGCTAAGAAAGGTATCTAAAATAACATATATGATGGCTCAGTACATGGAATTAATGGGAACAACTAATCAAATTGTATTTCCACGCTTCGTTGGAGCACCACCCTTGGAAAGGCTGCCCTGTCAGCCTGGCAAGTTCCAGACCCGTTTTTAGATACTAAATGAGACCATTCCCCCATCACATCGACCGTGCCAGCACCTGTTTAAGTAATTAGGGACCTGTTTATGTATTTTCCACCTGTTTCCACTTGATTTATTTTGGATGTGCCAACACAATTATTACCTCCCTTGATAGATATAATGAAGATCCCTTGATGTACAAGCCTGTGGCTAATAATTGTCAGACGATATTTGATGTATAGCTGTTATAGGAATCATATGCTAAAAATAATGCCAATAAATGTATTGCCCTGAGATAAGTCCATATTTGTTCAACCCTGGTAGTTTCAACATAGTGTAACTCAGCATCTTGCCCATGAAATAATTTACCTGAAAGCTGAACTGCAGCTCCCCTTCTAAATATGAAATACCACGGGACAGCCGAAACGCCATTGCAACATATACACGAGGGGGACCAATACTGTGGACTGAACAGGTGTTTCACGTGTCCCAGCCAGTGTTGGTAATCATTGTGGTAACACCAAAAACCTGAACTTAGAACGATTGTTTAGCCCCATCCTAAGGTCCCTTACAAATTGGTGTCAGAAGTGGGATTGGCTGTCCTTTTTGGCAATCCAGCGATACGAACTTTTACCCCGCGTACGTGGATGCCGTGCGGTTTGATGTAATGGAAGTTGACAGTCTAATTTTTTTTTTGGCGTGTTATTTTTAGTTAGAGACAATGGCCGAGAGTCAAGACCATGAAATTGAATTTAACCACCACACACTGGTAGGAAGAGGTGATGAAACCCACTCAGAAGCAGATTTTGCACATGAGGTTAGACACGGCAGAGGTGACATAGCTGGTCTTCCTAAAGGAAATAACCATCATTAATAACCATCATAAGATCTGAATCTTACAATGGAAACTCAGACTGGAATGAATACTTCTCCCATTTTGAGGATTGTGTTGAGCTTTGGGATCTTGACGATCGCAATAAAGTACTTACCCTTGCAGCCAGTCTTCGTGATCCTGCCCGTACCTTTTATATAAGCTTGTCAGCTGCTGAGAGGAGAGACTATGAACTGCTTGTAGCTAAACTCCAACAACGATTTGGATGCACCAAACAACAGAGCCGTTGGCTATCAAAATTTGAAGCCAGGAAGAGATTACCAGGATAATCTATTGCTGTCCTAGGAGATGACCTCCGACAACTAGCCCAGAGAGCTTACACAAACCTGGACCAATTTGCCCAAGAAGCCTTAGCCCTGAATCAACTCTACAAGTCTGTTTCCTTAGAAATGAAGTGCAGATGTATAGACAAGGAGTGTGAGACAGTTTCAGATGCAGGGCAAGTCATTGAGCGCTATGAAGCCATCCTTGGAGAGTCCAACCAAGCTGAAAAGAAAAAGGCACCTGTTCGTCTTATTGCTGAAAGTGAATCAAGTCAACCTGAAATTGACCAGATAGTTGCCAGGATTGCCAGGCAAGAAGACAACAACAACAAAGCCAGTCCTCCAAAGTCTCAAGAACAAAGTGGAGATACCAGAAGGTGTTTTGTTTGTAATTCAGACAAGCACCTGTACAACAATGTCCTTATTACAAAAAGAGCAAATCAATGCCTTTAAATTCTTACTACAGCCAGAGAGGCAGCTATTATAGGAACCAGGAAAACTCCAACCCGTCGAAGTAGAAGGCCCCTATTCGACGGAATTCCCAGCAAATAGGTCTAGTAATTTACCTAATTATAATGAATTCACTAATACAACAAAACGTGTAGGACAACTTGGTAAAACATGTGGGAAATTTGATATTGAGTTTTATACAGTAGGGAAGATAGATGGTCTCCTTGTTGAATTCCTTGTTGACACTGGGTCCACAACTACTATATTAGCTATAAATACATTTAACAGAATCCAGGAGAACAAAAAGCAAAAGCTTTCATCTTCCATATTCAGTATTAAAGATGTCAATGGAAACCCTTTTTCTACAGCTGGACAATGTACCATGAACATTCAGTTTAAAGGAGTAGCATTCCCTCAATTGGTCATAGCATGTGAGATTGGTCCTGATGCTATTATTGGTCAAGATTTTCTCCTACAGTATGTTAGGAAGATTGATTACCAGAAAATGATACTTCAGACTGAAAAAGTTCCCATCCAATGTTGGCTGGTCGGCGAAGCTCAAATGGTATGTCGAATCGAAGCATGTGAAGAGATAACCATACCAGCTTATTCTAGAATGAATATTCCTGTAGAAATTCCATGCTGTGAGAAATTGAGTGAAAATTGCATTATGGAGCCAGCTATCAACCTGTATGAAGAAAAGAACATAGCTATTATGCCTGCAATATTTAATATATAAGTCAACTGACAAATTTGTCAATCTTTTCAATATTAGTGATGAAGATGTTGTGGTCTACCCAAAAATGAAGCTTGGTCAGTGTGAATCTTATTATGAATTTCCAGATATTTCAGTTTGCAGTACTACCGCTGATCTTGACCCTTCAACTTCCAGCTAACCTTCATTTTTAGGTGATTTATGGGAAAGAAGTTCAGTCTATCTTACAGAAGAAGAAAGTGACAGTCTGGCCAGATTATTAACTTAATACCAAAATGCCTTCTCCAAATCAAAAGATGACCTAGGACGAACCAACCTTGTGAAACATGAAATAAATGTAGGAATGCAGCTCCCATTCGACAGCCTCCTAGAGGACTACCATTTGTTAAAAGGCAAGTTGAAAAGGAAGAAATACAACGCATGCTTGACCTAGGCGTTATTGAGCCATCCAGGAGTAGTTGGTCATCACCTATAGTTTTAGTGACCAAAAAAGGAGTCAATGGAGAACCAGGGGGAACTAGATTCTGTGTGGACTACCGAGCTGTCAATGAGGTTACTAAAAAGGATGCCTATCCTTTGGTACTGATAAGTCAATGTCTTGATGCACTAGCCTCAGCTAAGTATTTTAGTTGTATGGATCTTTACAGTGGCTTTTGGCAAATTGAGATGGAGGAGTCAGACAAGGAGAAAACTGCGTTCGCTACTTGCCAAGGATTATATCAGTTCTGTGTCATGCCTTTTGGACTGGCTAATGCCCCCAGCAGTTTCCAGCGGTTAATGGAGAATGTCCTAAGAGGGCTATAGTGGGAGGAATGTCTTTTATACCTGGATGACATCATTGTTCCCGCTGCCACAGTTGAGGAAACACTTCAAAGATTAGAACATGTCTTCCAGAGATTTATAAAGGCAGGTCTGAAATTGAAACCATCTAAGTGCATCTTCTTTTTAAAAGAAAGTGAATTTTTTAGGTCACCTTGTATCAGAAGATGGAGTTCAAACAGATCCAGTAACGACAGAAGCTATAAACAAGTGGCCTAGACCGAAGACTCAAAAGCAGATGCGAAGCTTCCTTGGGTTGTGTTCTTACTATCGCAGGTTGGTGCCAGGGTTTGCTGATATAGCCAGGCCTCTTCATAAGTTGTGTGAGAAGCAAGCAGACTTCAAATGGTCAGGCCAGTGTGAAGAAGCTTTTACCAAACTGAAAGAAGTGTTGCCTTCTCCACCAATACTTGCCTATCCCAGAATTGGTTTCCAGTTCATACTCGACACGGATGCTAGCAACAAAGCTGTTGGAGCAGTGCTATCACAAGAACAAGAAGGCCATGAAAGAGTAATTGCTTACATGAGCAAAGCCATGAACAAACATGAAGAAAGTTATTGTGTCACCAGAAAAGAACTACTTGCAGTCATTTGTGCATTGCGCCAATTCCATTCGTACCTGTATGGTCAGCAGATTCTTTTAAGGATAGACAACTCTGCTGTAAGCTGGATGAGAAGCTTTTAGACACCAACTGGACAAGTAACTGGATGGCTACAAAAGCTTGGAACATATAATATAACTGTTGAACATCAACCAGGAACAAAACACAGAAATGCTGATGGATTGTCCAGAAACCCATGTGCTGCATGTCTACGGCAAGTCAATAAAAACGATTCAGAAAGTGACGACGATGGACATGAAACCTTAAATCTGCAAGTACGGGCAGTAACCAGAAGCCAAAATCCTTAAAAACGAGGAAGAAATCAATTTGAGCTGCTTTGCTTGGATGCTCATACCATAAGACAACTTCAACTGCAAGATCAAAATATAGGTATTTTGATGGTGAAATTTGAACAAGGTGACCAAAAGCCTGACTGGAAATCTTTATCTGGTCTTTCCCCTGATCTGAAGTGCCTGTGGAACATGTGAAACAGGTTCACTATTACTGATGGCATCTTGTTTGTAGAATGGACTCTTGATAATGAGCAAACTCAACTTCGACTTGTTGTACCAGAACCATACCGAACCACTGTGTTGAAGTACCACCATGATATTCCATCCGCTGGTCACCTTGGAGTAGAGAAAACAATGGAAAAGATAAAGCATAACTATTATTGGCCAAAGATGAAATTCATTGTACAAGATTACATACAGAAATGTGACAGCTGTACATCACGCCGACCAGCCCTTCAAGGGACAAGTAGAGCCCCTTTAGGCAAATATAATGTAGGAGCACCAATGGAAAGGATTGTCATTGATATCCTTGGACCATTACCAAAGAGCCATCGTGGAAATCGTTATTGCCTGGTGGTTACAGATTGCTTTTCCAAGTGGACTGAAGCTTATGGGATCCCAGATCAAGAAGCTGAAACTATTGCCAATGTCCTTATAAATGAATTTGTGTGCAGATTTGGAACACCATATCAGCTCCATTCCGACCAGGGAACACAGTTCGAGTCCAATCTTTTCAGACAGATGTGTGAGTTGCTTGGTATTGACAAGACCCGTACCACAAGTTTTCATCCACAGTCCAATGGAACTGTAGAGAGGATCAACCGAACTTTGCTTAGCATCTATTGTGAAAAAGATCAACATTCATGGGATGTCTGCTTGCCCCAACTTCTAATGGCATATAGATCTTCAGTTCATGTCACAACAGGTTACACTCCGAACTTGTTGACGTTTGGACGAAAAGTTACCCTTCCTCTCGAGGCAATCAGTGCAAGACGATGAAGTTAATGTAGATGAATTTGCTTCAAGACTCCATAAAAGGCTCTCAACAGCACATGAAATTGCCAGAAAAAATATCTGAAAAAGAATACACAGTATCAGAAGAGACATTATGATGTAAAATCTAAGAAAAGACATTTCAAAGTAGGACAGTCAGTTTGGTTAAGTGATCCAATCAGGAAAAAAGGAATATGTCACAAGTTATGTCCGAAATGGCGTGGCCCGTACATAGTTACCAGACAAATTGTTGACTTGACCTATCTCGTGAAAAGATCAACCAAGCAGATGGCGAAAGCTTACCATGTAGACAGACTGATGCCATACCAAGGCAGAAATATTCTCCATTGGTTCCAAACCCTGTAGACATAAGTAATTGTACTTAGAACTGTTGTTGTAAATAAAATTTGATGCAGATTATTATTGTGTTTATTACGTCGTGAGACTATAAGAGGTGGTACCTTAAATCAGGACCAGAATAACCAGATGTTATAAAGGTGGAGACTTGTATGTCGTACGATGGACGCGTCGATGGACATGTTTTTATACGAGACCGAGGTTCTATTAACACAGCCACTATGGACGCATAGTGTAGAAGGAAACGCTTTTCGATGTATTGTGGGAAATAAAGGGACTGATCAACCCCGAGATTCCCAACCGGTGTAGTGTCAGAGAGGACACATATGTATCTTACCACCCTTGATAGTAACGAGTAATAGTCCAAAAAAAATCAAATAGGGAATGGGGAAACCATTGATTAAAGACCTGGTGACCTGAAAATTGTCCATGTATTGAACCATATACTTACCATTTAGTATTAGAGTTAATGCCCATTATGTCATAAAGATCTGTTACATTTATTGCCATATCCAATAGATTAGAATTGCCGTACCAATGAAAAACAACAAAACACACAGATAAAGTAGATTTATTAACTCAAAAACCAAACAACAGCAATAATGTATTCCTGTTCCTTCGAAACCACCATATGACCTGGTACAAGTAATCTCTTCCAATGATGCTCCAACCAGTAACCAGTTACCTACAAAACAAAACAGTAATCAAATTACCAGTACATTGTAAAACTGATGATGTACCCATGTTAGAGTAGAATTCTTATGAGGTCCTTTATTTCAGATGCCAAAAAGAGACTGTTGGCTCTGCAGTAAGAGGTTTGACTCCACAAAGAAACTGAAGAACCATCTAGCCAGCAATGTGCATTCAAAGATGGAGGTCGTCTGTCCCTGGTGTAATGATCGCCTGGTGAAGTACAGACGAGTATCTGAGCTCAAGGAGCATGCCATCAATAACCATAAGGCAATATTAAGTGCCCTCAGACCAGATGTGCTATCTGAGCCAAACTGCTATTACCTAGCTGTGTATCCCGAGATATATAGAAGAGTGGTGAAGCCTGCATCATTTTACTCCGGCAGTGCTAGAGAGTTAAAAGACGCAATGAGGAATTGGATAAGACAGGGGAAGAATCCTGTAAGATCTGTTAGGGAATGGGAGAGATCATGAAGAACTGGTACTGGATTTGAGCTAAACCCTAATGAAGAAGATTTTGTACCAATATACTCGGGTGATGAGGCCATGATTCAGGAGAAGGAAGAGGACAGCTGGCATGTCATCTTTGGATGTCTAGTCCCAGGAAACGTGTTTCTGCAGGCAGAACTCAAAGGAACCACCTATCACTTTCGGCTGGCCGATAGTATATTCACAGATCCTTAGTCAACAGCAAGTCTGTCCAGAAGAATAATGGCCATACCCACTGGAGGGAAACCCCTGGATGCTGATAAATTAAAACTGGTTGGAGACTCTCTGCAGATCATCAGATTGTCGGCAATATCCTCTCTACATCTCGTAGCAAATCACCTTCAAGACATATACAGAATAAGACCAGAGTTCCATATAGTACCTCTTAAGTCAGTTTTAACAGTGCCCCAAAAGAAGACCCCCAGAAAAACCGAAACCAAATCAACTGCTAAGATTACAAGTAAACCCTCATCTACAACAGCACCACCTTCAAAGCCAATAACCCTACCAGTGCCAGTCACAACTACAGAGCCAGTCTTTTCTAGACCAACATCTCCACCAGTTATACTACCAGTGCAGGTCACAACTACAGAGCCAGTCTCTTCTAGACCAACAACTCCACCAGTTATACTACCAGTGCCAGTCACAACTACAGAGCAAGTCTCTTCTAAACCAACAACTCCACCAGTAATACTACCAGTACCAGTCACCACTTTAGAGCCAGTCTCTTCTAGACCAACAACTCCACCAGTAATACTACCAGTACCAGTCACCGCTTCAGAGCCAGTCTCTTCTAGACCAACAACTCCACCAGTAATACTACCAGTACCAGTCTCAACTACAGAGCCAGTCTCTTCTAGACCAACAACTCCACCAGTAATACTTCCAGTACCAGTCACCGCTTCAGAGTCAGTCTCTTCTAGACCAACAACTCCACCAGTAATACTACCAGTGCCGGTCACCGCTTCAGAGCCAGTCTCTTCTAGACCAACAACTCCACCAGTAATACTACCAGTACCAGTCTCAACTACAGAGCCAGTCTCTTCTAGACCAACAACCCCACCAGTAATACTACCAGTGCCAGTCACAACTACAGAGCCAGTCTCTTCTAGACCAACAACTCCACCAGTAATACTTCCAGTACCAGTCACCGCTTCAGAGTCAGTCTCTTCTAGACCAACAACTCCACCAGTAATACTACCAGTGCCGGTCACCGCTTCAGAGCCAGTCTCTTCTAGACCAACAACTCCACCAGTAATACTACCAGTACCAGTCTCAACTACAGAGCCAGTCTCTTCTAGACCAACAACCCCACCAGTAATACTACCAGTGCCAGTCACAACTACAGAGCCAGTCTCTTCTAGACCAACAACTCCACCAGTAATACTACCAGTGCCAGTCACAACTACAGAGCCAGTCTCTTCTAGACCAACAACTCCACCAGTAATACTACCAGTACCAGTCACCGCTTCAGAGCCAGTCTCTTCTAGACCAACAACTCCACCAGTAATACTACCAGTACCAGTCTCAACTACAGAGCCAGTCTCTTCTAGACCAACAACTCCACCAGTAATACTACCATACCAGTCACAACTACAGAGCCAGTCTTTTCTAGACCAACATCTCCACAAGTTATACTACCAGTGCCAGTCACAACTACAGAGCAAGTCTCTTCTAGACCAACAACTCCACCAGTAATACTACCATACCAGTCACAACTACAGAGCCAGTCTCTTCTAGACCGACCACTCAATATTGTCTTAAAACATATTGGTTTCGTCTTTATCTTAAATTAATAGCTTGATGAAAAACATTTTGATTATACAATGTATAAACATCAACGACATTTATAAAATATCGTTATGGCTCTGTAACAAAATATTTGTTGATAAACGTGACTGCAGTCGATACGACTATATCAAATGTTATTGATATAATATAGAATGGATATGGTGAGCTGCAAAGTTAGAAAGGGGCAACACCAGTTATCATATATCAAATGTTACATGTCATCAATTATTCTTGAACGTCATTGCCAGTTTTGTCATTAAATGTCCAAACCCTAAATCATGCTCAGTAATGTGACAAATATCTGCAGCGCTTTTCTTTTTCTTTATCATGATAGGTTTGGTGCGAATTGTTAAAACAGTATGAGCCTAAGCTAGCAAATGGCTAGACCTACAACAGTGCTAAATATTTTGACGTCAAGCTGCTTTGTCCACAGAACGACTGGAATATGAGTCACATTTTTATTGAGTAACCCTGTCATCTTGTACTGGAATGACAGAGGCCCAGGTCGTTATACAAAAAGCCTGCAAACCATTCAGGTGAACGTGTTTTGGGGAATTCAGGTTTTTAAAGAACATTGCAGCAGGTCAGGTTTCCATACAAGTAAAAGCTCGGTACATTTGCTGTTGTTCATATTGCACATTACGAATTCACTCTGCTTAGAGGTTTAGTAAATCACTTTACTCCCTAACAGAGATTATGACTATATCGTGGTTATCCATTCACTGCTTAACTCCCAATCATCTCAAAAGGTGCGATTAAATGAACATTAATGTGGCTCGAGGCTTTTCTACTGTGAGAATCTTTTTTGCACATATTGGTATTTTGTATAAAATTGAAAAATCAACTGGATATGGTAGACAAAAACTATATATTAAAATATATTTTATCAAATTAGGAGCAATAGTAATACAAAAAAAAATCTTTTTTTGATCATTTTTAGAATTTCCCCTACTAAATCAAAAGGAGATAATTTATATAGTATGAATAAGACAATTTTCAAGTTTCATGAATATCTTGAAAAAATGAACCATGACCCTATGTTTTGTTCATACTATTTCAAAGAGCTTTAGAAAAGGGAAATACATTCAGACTTTGAGCTGATTCTATAGAAGGAATTCTTCTTTAGGTGCCTCTATAGCTTTTCTCCCTATAGATTCTATTAAACATATTGAAACTTTGCTATCTTTCAAAGCTGTTAGAGCTTTAAAATAAATGGTGACCCCCTCTTTTTATTTGATATTTTTTTATCTATGCATTAAGGCCTATCAATGTGCCAAAAATGAAAAAAATCTAATAGAATTCTAATAGCCCCGAGACACATAAAATGATGAAAATTGAGGAACTTGTACACAAGGCTAATTTGCTTGCCACTTGAAAAAGAAGAGATTTACAGGATCGGATACTAAAGGATTCTGCGGAGAATTCAACTGGTCTTTTATTTGTAAATACCTACAACAGAGTTATTTTTAACGTGCGAGGAACTAGACAATTTCCCAACAAAACAACTAAAGTTAGCGGTAAAGTTTACCACTCTGTATGAGGTTACTTTAAGTAACTTCATACAATCAAGAGATTAACCTGAAAGGGGTGTAAATAAAGGTGCATGATGATCTTGCGGGGCGAATGAGGTAGAAAAGAATCTGCTTTCACAAGAAAAGAAAAGATGATGTAGAGCTATTTGTCTTCATGCTAGCAATCCTACTTATATTTTTTATTAGTTACCTATTGTTGCTGAAATATCAGAATCAAATAAATATCAGAAAGATATCAGCCATTTCCTAGGCCCCGCTAGTATAACCCTGTACTTGGGGTACTAATAAGGACTTTACATTTATCTTTGACTATACACTTTTGCGTCCCATGGTTGAAATATATCACTTCTTTTCATATGGGACTCCTTAAGCTACGTACAAAATATCAGAAGACTATGATTATTAGTTACTGAGAAATCTGTGACGAAAATTTTCAACCCTAAAAATTTAGTGAAACAAAATAAGTCTGCTCGATTCACAGGAACTAGTTGATCGACAGAACTAAAAAGTATCCCACAATAAAGGTTATAACAAAACTGCCGAACTTGAATGATCAATCTCATAGTCCAGAGAAAATGACAAAAACGAATCGGTCATACCGGAGAATTTGTGGATCGCAATGGTCCTGACTTGGTACAGGCATTTCAAATGAAATGGTGGGTTAAACCAGGTTTTATGGCGCCAAACCTCCCTCTTCCATTGCGATCTTCAAGTCCATAATATATATAGTTACATAGAATAGTGTGACACTGTAAAATTTGCTTAACCCATAATATATAGTTACGTAAAATAGTGTGACACTGTAAAATTTTCTTGGAATTAGTTTTTATAAGTCGAACATAATAGGACGTGTAGGATATTGGACCTCTATCTGAAGCTACATACCAAATATCAAAAGCCTATAATTAATAGTTGCTGTGAAATCTGAAACGACAATTTTCTACCCTGAAAATAGTCTAAGTCAGCTCGTTAAACATGAAGTAGATAATCGACAGACCTGAAAACGAATCCCACTAATGTGACTCCTACCTGAAGCTGTATACTAAATATAACATACCTACAATAAATAGTTGCTTAGACATCTGTTACGAGAATTTTTAACCCTAAAAATCGAGTGAAAAAATCTAAGTTGGCTCGTTTTACAGGAAGTAGTTGATTGACAGATCTAAAAACGTATTCCACATTATGGGACCACTGCCTAAAGCTACATAGCAAATATCAAAAGCTTATAATGATTAGTTGCTGTGAAATCTGTGACGAAAATTTCCTATCCTGAAAATTTAGTGAAAAAGTCTAAGTCAGCTCGTTAAACAGGAAGTAATGATCGACAAACCTGAAAACGTATCCCATCATATGGGACCCCTACCTGAATCTACATACCAAATATCAAAAGCCTACAATTAATAGCTGCTGAGAAATCTTTGACGAAAATTTTCTACCCTGAAAATTTAGTGAAAAAAGTCTAAGTCAGCTCGTTAAACACGAAGTAGATGATTGACAGACCTGAAAACGAATCCCACCATATGTGACTTCTACCTGAAGCTATATACTAAATATCAAATACCTACAATAAATACTTGCTGAGAAATCTGTTACGAAAATTTTCCACCCTGAAAATTTAGTGAAAAAAGTATAAGTCGGCTTGTTATACAGGAAGTTTATGATCGACAGACCTGAAACAGTAGAATAGAGGGTTGAAACGAATATGATTTCTCGGGCCGAACAGGGCCGAGCAGCCCTATGTGACTTCATATCTGCTTCCGGTTCGCCATTTTGCTTCCGGTTCCAGTCGGCCATCTTGAATCTCGGCGGCCATCTTGGCTCTCTTTGGCCATCTTGCTGCCGGTTCCGGTGACGCATTATCCGGTAATTAAGGGGAGGTAATTCCGCAAAGTCACCGTACGGTAAAGGCTTGTAACTAAGTTATGCCTTGACCGATTCCTTTCGGATTTGTTGCATTATCTTTAGTTAGACAATGTCTCTTTGATGATTTTCTTTGATAATAATTTTTACCCCATGTTATGAGTACATTGAAATGTTTCTATATTTTTTATTCATGTTGCATCAATTGTTTTTTTTTTTTTTGAATTCGGGAGAATTCCCACTTAAGATGGGGAGAGTGTAATGATATTAAGTATGTACCTAATTGAAGACCAAGGAGTCCTTGCTTCCAAGATTCTTTTTGTTTTGGGTTTATTTGAAGTCAGATAATATGTCTAAATAGCAGTCAGTTTCATCACTTTGCTTTGTTTACAAAAACACCATTACGTTTCCTGCTGAATGACGTTGCAACGTAAATTTTGTATGTTACAGGCAGAAACTGAATATTATAAATATTTAACCCACAGATCGTGGAAGCAAGGAAACAAACATGATTTCCAAATAAATTTATAAATTGTTTAAAACACAAGGTTTCTTTCCTTGTAATGCACATGGTCGATATCCTCGGTGCTGGATTTGGCTTCCTTGTTCGAAGGTTTTGGTTTTGAGTACTTTTCGTTTTCAACAATTAGGATTTGACCTTCCAATGTTTTGATCTAAATGCTACTGATGAGAGGTTACTCCTTGAAATATCGATATAAAGCATATCCAAATTAACTGTTTATACCTGCGATTTGGTATTTGTAATTATGTAATACTTTTTACTACAAACGTTACCGCCACAGGGTTATTTTTATGGTTTACGCACAATTTTCATACGCCATTTTACGTACCAAGCCGCTAAGCCTGGCATAAGTTATATGTATTTTTGAGAAGTTTTACCTTTTAGTACAGTTTCTTAACTACTTTAGCCATTAATTGGCAATCTGACACTTCCTTTTAACTAATAAATCCATGAAAGTTGTGCTAGCAACCTGGCTGCTGCCAGGGAATTTAACGTCAACCATTTTGTAACAAATGACGTCATTGGCCAATTGTGGTCACATGACCCCTCCATTTTTATATAAATACGGAGCGCTGCTCAGAAATGGTGGAATGGTCAACTTGTCAACACTGACAACGTTTAAACCAAACTTTTAGAAAGTAATCCTAAGTTGAAGAAAAGCTAAGAAAGGTATCTAAAATAACATATATGATGGCTCAGTACATCGAATTGATAGGAACAACTAACCAAATTGTATTTCCACCCTTTTTTGGAGCACCACCCTGGGAAAGCCTGCCCTGGCAGCCTGGCAAGTGCAAGACCCATTTTTAAATACTAAATGAGACCATTCCCCATCACATCGACCGTGCCAGCACCTGTTTAAGTAATTAGGGACCTGTTTATGTATTTTCCACCTGTTTCCACTTGATTTATTTTGGATGTGCCAACACAATTATTACCTCCCTTGATAGATATAATGAAGATCCCTTGATGTACAAGCCTGTGGCTAATAATTGTCAGACGATATTTGATGTATAACTGTAATATGAATCATATGCTAAAAATAATGCCAATAATGTATTGCCCTGAGATTAGTCCATATTTATTCAACCCTGGTAGTTTCAACATAGTGTAACTCAGCATCCTGGCCATGAAATAATTTACCTGAAAGCTGAACTGCAGCTCCCCTTCTAAATATGAAATACCACGGGACAGCCGAAACACCATTGCAACATATACACGGGGGGACTAATACTGTTGACTGAACAGGTGTTTCACGTGTCCCAGTCAGTGTTAGTCTTCACTGTGGTACCACCAAAAACCTGAAATTAGAACGATTGTTTAGCCCCATCCTGAGGTCCCTTACAGTATGTTCATAATATTGCCGAATTTGAATTGTTGTTTTGCATTCATATTGTTTCGATAGCACTCTTGTCTCAGGAACAATTATCGATTTAAGTCAAACCCACGCTCAATTACATATTCTCTATCAATGTTCTTACTCGATTTTTTTTTGTCCCGTGCGGGGCCCGGGTGGCGAATAAGCCCGCAGCAGAGCCTAGCTTGTCGTAAGAGGCGACTAATGGTCTTGGGATTCTGACATCGGGTCAGTGCTCAGCCCACAGAGCGACCAAGTGTGTACCCTAGGTGGCTGAATAGGGTATCCCTCGTCCGCGGGGGTTGTCAGGTCTATAATACGGAAATCCAGACCGCTGACCATAGTGGGCCAACGTGTGTGAAGAGAGCCACACTTCATGCACGTAAAAGATCCCTTTGTGGACCGCCAAGTAGTGCACCATATAGGCTAAATTTTTCGCCCCTACCCACCTCTCCCCTTTTCCTGTGGTTCTTCAAAATTAACCGGTCCTATGTTTCCCACCCCATCCCAATATTTCATTTATCATCATCATCATTTCATTTTATTTCATTTTATCATCCTTTTCTTGTTCATCGCCTGTAAGAAACCTATATATCGTTGCACGGGCGTTAAACACCAACTCACTCACTCACCCCTTTTTTTTTGCATCTCTGCTGGACTATATGCATGTGAAATATAAACAAGAAGATAAGATGTACCCATATGGCATTTAAATGCCATACGTACACTTGACAAAGAAACATTCAACACAAAAACACAAACAAACAAACGAATAGCAATCAAAATCAAGACCTGGCAGGTTGCTGTCTTCACTCAAGAAATTTTATGAAAGACATCATGCACTTATAGACTCAGATGAGTGCAGATGTTGGTTTGTCATATGGTGTTGTTTTGTCTTCCTTTACCGGATTTGACACGCTGAATGGACTATTGGCAACGCGACAGGTGTGCTAAGGAACTGCTTACTCTTCCGGAGCACCGAGTTCACTCTTATTTCGACTGGAGTTCGCGTTGTTGATTGATATTCAGTTATTTTGTGTTTCAATGTTTTACATATTGTCTGTTTTTTTCCCGTTCCTGTTGGTGTTTGCTGGTTTTGTCTCTACCCTTTCGGACTTTTGATATTCGGATACCCATTGGTACCTCTGCTTCTCTCAAGCCGTTACTATAGTATAGTAGCTTAGGAAGAGTAAGCATTATAAAGACACGACATCAGTATATTTTATTTACATATTCGATTAAAGTAAAAGTGTGCTTCGAAGCAATTGTTTCTACGGAAACATAATAAACAAATTAATTAAAGACAATGAAAAAGACCATAAAATCAGAAGACAATGTACTAAGTAAAAAATTGTCGTGGCTGTAATTCTTAAAAAATAGAATTAGAGATTGTTTTGTCGTTACATATCAATTTTTTGTCCTAGTAACGCACCTAATGAAAAAAAAACCAATATTTTATATAATCTATAATAGTGAAATATGGTTTGTGCTTATACATTTTTTTGTAATAGGCATCATAAGTTCTTTTTTTTACCTCTGTCTATGAAAAGGAATAATATGCATATATGCACCTATATTACATGCTCGTACTTTTCGAGAAACATGAAAACAATAATTTCAGTCTTTTATGCCATCGTCCAAGGGGGGGGGTTCCGTCAGGACAGGTCTATGAGAATATTCATTAATCATCATCATTTCATGTTGATTTTATCATCATTTCATGTTTATCGCCTTTAAATAACCTTTATAGCGTTGCAAGGCCGTAAAATACCACTCACTCACTCCATCTTTTTATATAAATATTATTATTTTTTAGCTATTTTATATTTTTTCTAATAATATAGTTTCATAGTCTGCCGCTGGTAAACCAGAGAACCACAAGGGTAACCACAAGCCTGGTCGTCAGATTTGTCTGACACGAATTTACCATTGAAATTTCCAATTGTAAAATTCACAACTGTTTAAACACAAGATTGCTTTCCTTGTACTGCGCATGGGCGATAGCATAGGTGCTTGATTTGGCTTCTTTGTTCATACCTTTTGGCTTTGAGTACTTTTCATTCAGTGCTTTCGGTTTTTGACTTTCCAATGTTTTGATTCAATTCCTGCTAATGAGAGGTTACTCCTTGAAATCAATATACAGCATAACCCAATTCAACGTTTAAAGCTCACCTGACCGGAAGGGTCATGCGTGCTATTGTCATCACTTGGCGTCCGTGGTGCGTCCGTCGTCCGGAAACTTTTTAAAACGTTAACTCCTCTGACACCACAAGTCCAATTGCAACTAAACTTTGTATGGTTGTTCATTATGATTCGGTGCTTTGAACTGATGCGGGGATTTTTGGTTCGTCCTAAAACATGGCTGCCGTGGCTAAAAATAGAACATAGGGTTAAATGCAGTTTTTTGCAAATAACTTTAAAAAACTGCTACAGATATCATAATTCTGACAGAATAAAAGTGATCAGCACCTCAATATCTACCTACCCTAAAATTGTGAAGATAATCGAACAACCCATGTAGGAGTTATTGCCCTTTTTGTGGATTTTTTGCAAATTTTGCACCTGTTTAGCTCAATGTCTTGAAAACTATACAAGATAGTTGAGAAATTAAATTTCATCTTGTTGAGCCCATCAACATCTACAAAATATGTTAAAGGGTCAAAGTTGTAGGACCTTTCCCTTTTAAGAGTTATTGCCCTTAGAACGTCAAAATTGAGCATTTTCACAGCATTTCCTCATTTCATTGAAAACGTCTCTGACCCTTTAAGTCCAATCGGAACCAAACTTTGTATACTTGTTTATTAGCATTAGGTGTTTAGAACGGATGTGGGAGTTTTAGATTGGTCATCCAATATGACCGCTTTGTCTAAAAAAAGAACAGAGGGGAAAATCACAGTTTTTTTGCAAATAACTCATAAACGGTGACAGATGTTTAAATTTTGATTGAACACAAAAGTGATCAGCACCTCAAGATCTACCAGCTCTGAAATTTTGAAGAAGATCCAACAACCCATGTAGGAGTTATTGCTCTTTGAATTTTTTTTTATGAATTTGCACTTACAAAAAGGTTTTAAGCTCAATATCTTTAAATCTATATATGAGATATTTAAGAAATGTGAATTTCATATTGTTAAGCACAGTACATCATGATCTACAAAGTATGAAATAAGGTCAAGATCGTAATACTGTTCATTTTAGAGCTTATTCCTCTTAGAATGTTGAAGGAGAGAAAATTATTAAAAGGTTTCAATAGCTAAAATATTACTCTGTACAATCATAATTACAATAAGTTAAACCATATTGTCAGATGACCCACTCATTAAACTTATGACCCTTTCAATTTCACATAAATTTTGCCTAATAACCTTTACTTCAGGCACATATGTCAGGTGAGCGATTCGGGCTCCTGGGAGCCTCTTGTTATATCCAATTTGGTATTTATTTTTCATGGTAAATAAAGAGAATCTAGGAGAAAAATGAATTTCTTATTGTTTTTTAATATATTTTAATTTACAATTTTGATAACAAAGACAAATAAAAAAAGAAGCAACATTTTTACAGCTTATTTTAATATGTGAATATAAATAAGCTTGGTATTTAATTTCTAGAAGAAATATCGTAAATTAATACTTTTTATCTGGAATAATTGCAGAGAAGAAGGGTGACGGCCATATGTTATATTATTTGGAATTAATTACCTTTTCTAATCACCGAAAAGCTTCTAACACATGTGAAACCTTAGACAACATATTGTTTGGTACGGCAAAATGCTACGACAATAACAATAAACAAATTACTCTATGAGTCCTTGAAGACGGAAAATAAAGACGCTCTGTTTAATAAAAAAAAGGCAACTAACAAAGTAAAGTTATGTCCAAATAAGTTAATATGTGCGCTTAATAAATTTACATTATTCATGCTGCTGCTTTCACAAATATGCCTTACGTATTTGTTTTTCTTTTGAACGATTACTATTGAGGAACGATGGATAGGAAATACTTTACAAAATGAAACGTGACTTTAAATATCTTGATGCCAAAATAAGATTTAAATTTGTAGCACTTATGTAGCTGAATTTAAGTTGTTCTGAGAACCTACCTTAGACATAGGTTGGTCCTAGTCATAATTTGGTTTTCCTGTTCGGTAGATTTGACTTTATTATTCAATGCTCTTCATAATCTAGATATAATGTTTGACACTTTCAATATTATGGGTAGAACGCCTATAATTAGTCTTGAACAGACGAAACACACACCAGACGTATAGTCCAGTAATTCTAGGCTAATACCATAAACAGATTACAAAAGGAAATATATTAGGTTTCTTATGTTGTATATTATATACCAGAAAAAGTCGCCATGGCTAAGTTAGGGAAAGAAGTAAAAAGTGCCTTTTTTTGCTTGTGTCATACATGTAGCTATGCTAATATGGGGTGCCATAAAAATTAGTCCGGATTCTTCTGTTTTATAACACTTTATACGCAAATAAAGGACAATATCACAATGACAAACGCCTGCAACATTAGCAATTGTGAATTTTGTCTAAACAAATCCTAAAACGCAATGAAAGAACAGGCAACTAGAAATCGCGCTGCTTGGGAGTAAAGCAATAACTAACTAACTAACCAATATGCAAATTTTCATGCTTCATACCGAATGTAGTAATCACTAGATTCGTAAATGATTCTTTTTTAATGAAAAATGCAAAAAAAATAATAATAATAAATAAATGACCTAGTTTCCATAAATGATGTAATAATATTTCAATAAAACTATTTCCAAATACAAAAATATCACGCTCAAAGTACATGCCAAAAATAAGGGCAAGTTCTTATCGTAAAATTAAGATAATGCAGAGTGTTCCTATCGTAAAATTAAGATAATGCAGAATGTTCCTATCGTAAATTAAGATAATGCAGAATGTTCCTATCGTAAAATTAAGATAATGCAGAATGTTCCTATCGTAAATTAAGATAATGCAGAATGTTCCTATCTTGTGGAACACTCTGCATTATCTTAATTTATCGTAAAATTAAGATAATGCAGAATGTTCCTATCGTAAAATTAAGATAATGCAGAATGTTCCTATCGTAAATTAAGACAATGCAGAATGTTCCTATCGTAAAATTAAGATCATGCAGAATGTTCCTATCGTAAAATTAAGATCATGCAGAATGTTCTTTCGTAAAATTAAGATAATGCAGAATATTACATATGGTTTATCATTCTTACATTTTCATTGGATCATTTGGTCATGTGATTTTATGGATATTTAGTATATTTCTTTGCTTTGGAAATTAAAACGATGCATTTTTGGTATATTGACGCTATGTTTCTATTTTTACCTGTATTGACGCTATGTTACTAAATTTAGATCCGGATATCGTCCGTTCTTGACATATTTTATACACATCTGTGTGACGTCATTTTAGACGTCCTAAATATTGACGTAGCTTGCAACAGAACGGTGTGGGAATAGATACAAAACAAATAATGAAAATGAGTTTGGTTCAATGATTTTATTTAAAATGTTTAGAATTTAATAAATTACATCTGATTTTTCGGTAAGTACGTGAATTATCTGTAAATAATTGTTAATGCAGAAATTGGGCACCACCATGACCGCCAAGACAATTTAAGAATGCAGTGATGAAGGGTATGTTTGTCAGCATTTTACAAAGACGCAACAAACTTACTGCCCAAAAATTTATGCTTGAAATAATAATAATTAAGGTGTGGAAGATTTCCTAGGTAAATAAGCTAATTTTGTTTTGATATTGCAAGCCAAAAACATCGAAAAAAACGTTAAAAACCGCGTATTTGAATTACATGATGTTAAAACAATGAAAAAGCAATTCATTTAACTCTAATAAAAAAAATACATATGTAATATAACAATGATGGACTTTTGACTCTGTCAATACATTATATATGGACCTGTTAGGAATATATTGACCTCGGACTTCGTCCTCGTTCAATATATGCCTAACAGGTCCATATATAATGTATTGACCTCGCTAAAAGTCCATAATTGATAAATGTTTATTAGTATATTTCTAAAATATATAATCAGTTCCTGTTCTTATTTCTTCTTTAGGACAGACTATTATCTTGAAGGGGAGGGGCTTATCTGTTTCTAAAAGAAATATTCTGGATCTATTTTTTGATGAAAAATTATTTTGCCAGCAAAGGTAAAGAAAAAGGAATTCTGCCATATCACTCATGCTTATTTTTGGGAAAAAAATTCTGTCGCGACACCTTAAAAACATTTTTACCGCACTGTGCATATTTTTGGATATAACGGATTTAGAGTTTTCTGTGAATTTTCTTCCAATAAGAAATTTTGCTCTAAAAATACTAAAAACAACAATATTTTGGGTAATGCGTCAACGATGTGTTTTGAATAGACGAAAAGCGCATCAGACGAAGCAAATTCTTTTTGTTGAACTTATTTGTAATTTGTATTTGACACGACGAACATACACTGCAGAAAGTAAAGTATATTTCTTCTTTCTAGCTTGGCTATTATTTATAGAGAACACTAGGTTTGATCGATTGTTTAGGGAAAACATTTTGATACTGGTAACCTTTTTTTTCAACTACCACGATGGGTTTTCTTTGCAACTCATCTTGTGAGTCCCACAAATTAAAACCTTTTGTTGCCCAGCACGGCATCACTTTAATGACGTCTATAACCGAACCCAAATTTTGCTTGGCACCTGCCATGGCAATGAACTGGCGCTCAAATGGTTAATTGCACATAGAAAATTCATTATTTCATATTCCTTTTTTTGTCCCCCGCCGCAACGCGTCGGAGGGACTTAGTAATGGTCTCCGTCCGTCCGTCCGTCCGTCCGTCTGTCTGTCCGTCACATTTTTTGTGGGTGCAACTCCTCGGACACTACTGAACGGATGTTGCTGAAACTTTACACAGTGATAGGGAACAATAAGTAGATGATCATCTCATATTTGAAATTTTGAAAATGGCCGCCGTTTCTATGGAAACAGGGAAAAGGTCAAAATATAGGACATTCAATATCTCGGTTACCTAGGTGCACAGGGTTCTGAAATTTTGTAGGCTGATAGAGCAAAAGGTACTCTATATTAATACGAAAAAAAATTTTGAAGCGATATTTACGGTTTTTGAGTTATTTACGAATTTGTGATTTTTCAGTCCAAAAAATGGGACTTTGTCAAACGTTTTTGTGGGTGCAACTCCTCGGACACTACTGAACCGATGTTGCTGAAACTTTACACACTGATAGGGTACTGTTAGTAGGTGATCATCCCATATTTGAAATTTTCAAAATGGCCGCCGTTTCCATGGAAACGGGGAAGAAAGGTCAAAATATAGAACATCCAATATCTCGGTTACCTAGGTGCACAGGGTTCTGAAATTTTTTAGGCTGATAGAACAAAAGGTACTCTATAATAATACGAAAAAAAAATTGAAACAATATTTACAGTTTTTGAGTTATTTACGAATTTGTGATTTTCAGGTCCGAAAAATGGGACTTTGTCATATCAAACATTTTTGTGGGTGCAACTCCTCGGAAACTACTGAACGGATGTTGCTGGAACTTTACACACTGATAGGGTATTGTTAACAGGTGATCATCCCATATTTTGACAACCTATTTCTATCGTTTCTCAGAGAATATATGCTTGAATGACATACCACACAACTTTTATGCGGCGGTGGGGGACACATGGCTACGCGTAGCAATCTTGTATATGAATACAATTACACAGTGCTTAAAAAGCATGGTTAGTGTATGAAACTTCCTTGCTACATGTAATTAATGACTAATGATTAAAAAAACTAATCTCAATTGACTATAAGAATGTTATTGACATAATGCCTAATTTTTTCAGTCGATGCTAGTGAACAATAACTTCATTAGTTTGTTTATGAGAAAGCTCATATAGAATCATGTCATGTTTCTATTGTTCTTGTGACTTTTTGAACTCTTTCATTGTCGTAAGTCGTTTTCATTGCTGCAAAAGGAATGGCAGTTTAAAAAAAAGAATCAAAGACTGGAGTTCCATGACACCTGAAGTTTGCAAGCCTAATGGACACCTGCTCGCAGTTATAAAATGTATATATATTTTTTGGCTTTGTAGTAATCTTTTTTGTTATCAATAATAGTAAGCAACAAATATATTTATTTGTTTAACACGTGTATGCAAATAAATAGGAACTTACATGTAAATGTTGTATGAGTATAATCAAAGTACTGAAATTACTGATAGATGGGATAATCTTCGCATCTCTATAATCTTAATACCAGGATTTACATATCCCTCTTTTTTCAATTGCAATCAAACCTCTTTTCCCTAACTAAATCTGTCCCCATTTCTGCCACTTTATCGTCATTTCAAATTCATTTTTCATACCTGAGTATGTTTATGATATTGCCGAATTTGAGCTGTAAATTCATTCACATTGTTTAAATGGCACTTCTGTTTCAAGTACAATAATCGATCAAAGTCAAAATCACGCTAAATTACACATTCTCTATCAATGTTCTTCAAATTCCTTTTGCTTTTTGCTGGAAAACATGCATGAAAATATCAACAATAAACAAAGAGGTACCAAAATGGCATTTAAAAGTCAATAGTACACATGTCAAAAAAATTAAACATACAACAAAAAAAAACACATAAAAACAATCGAATAGCAATCAACAACTTGCTTGTTGTTACGTTACAAAAAAAACACGACATCAGTATATTTTAGATTCGATTTTAAGTAAGATTGCGCTTCAAAGTAATTGTTTCTATGACATCATGTATGATAAGATATAATTAACAAATCAATCATAGACAAACAATAAAGACCATAGAATTAAAAAGAAAATGTACAATTTAAGTAAATCCGTGTCTGTAATCCGTCTAGTATCAAAGATTGGTTTGCTGTTACATTTCAATTGTTGTGTCCTAGTAACGCACCTAATAAAAAATAACAATTGGAACAATATTTTCTCATAATTTATAGGGAAATATGGTTTATGCTTATAATAATAATCATATGTTATTTTTTTATAATTTTTACCTGAGTCTGTCAGTCTGTTAAAAGGAAAAAATATATACAATGACCAATTTTATATGTACCATATTTTCCGAAAAACCGGAAAAAAACATCAATTCGAACCTTTTTAAAAGTATTATTTTCTTCTTAGCTTCTTGGTATAAATATTCTAATAATAAAATTTCATGGTTGCTCACTTCCGGTCAAAGATGGCGACCGCCAGTTATTTTCAAACCACGACAATTCTTCAAATTTAGACAGATATGAATGCAATGTAAACAATTTTACTAGTCTGCCAACAAAATAACCTGCTATATAACATAAACTGTATGCATCCAGACCCACTACCCTTTCGATAAAGCTACGGAACGTGAAAACAAACGTCAACAAAACAGCATGGGTGATCCCTCTTTAACAAACCTGAGCCAGGATGGTGTGCCCAGTTACGATTCACTAGAAATAAACACTTTATATGAAACATACCACAAAAGCAATTTCCCGAGTAGTCTTAAACCTCCATCAGCTAAATCAAAACTGTATAAAATCTCAGACTTTGAGGTCATATTAGATGACTATGAACAAGAGGCCCACAATGTCGCTTTCAGAATATCAGCCAATCGTCTCCCCTACTGGGTCAGGGCTCTATGGTTATACCTCTATGATTATATTGGGACCAAGAGAATGTACCATGTTACTTGGAAGGACGACCCAAACTCTGAAAACCTACAAAACATTTTCATAGAAGTGCATTCAAAATCTACCACATCTCCCAGTGGAATGTTATACAAACTGACAGTTTTCATGAAAACAGGCTCTGTAACAGTTCAAGGATCAAACAGAGCAACATTTGTTAACAGTCATTTCAAACCAATTCTAACAATAGTAAACATGCTTGAAAAAAAGTTTGGTGATTCAACAGATCCTAAAACTTCAGAAATGACAGACCCTAAAGAACAAAAAAGGTCCAGTACCCAACAAAGGGTCAGAAGTGGGTCCCCATTACTAAATGAGGAAGGTCAGACACCCTCCCGTATACCAATAAGAAGAGATCAACCATCTAATGCTTCAATAACCACTCCAATTATTAATGAAGTTAAAGAAACTTTTAAGCAGATGGAACAAACGTTTGCAGAGTCACTTACTAAATTCTGTGAGACACAAAGATTTTCATTGGCAACCGAGTTGAACAACCTTGCTAGCAGTATCAAATCTAATGAAACAATTCAAGGTGACACAAAATCAGAAAATAAAATAAAGAATCTTCAAGAAACAATCACAAAACAGAATACTGAAATTTGGTCACTGAAAAACAAGATTCAGTCTCTTCAAAGTGACACTCAACTTCAAAAAAAGCACCATGAAAGTGAAATTAACTCCCTGAATCACAGGATAAGAAAAGATAAAAGTGATTATGATCTCGAATCACACATAGCGGCAAGTAAACATCAGCAACAGGTGTCCGAAATCCAACTTAAACTGGAAAATGAAACTAAACTTATAAATAGTATTGAGAAGGAAAATAAAACACTAACTGACAAAATTCACAGTCTACAAATGCATATTGATGAGATAACAGAAAACGTTAAACAACTTAAACGTGAAAAGGACAATCAGGAGGAAGAGATATTCTCACTAAAACTCCATAATTCGAGGCAACATGACTTTTCTACACCGCCCCCTACCGAGAAGAACTTCAAGTTGGAATCGCGACCTAAAGTTCTACTATTAGGTACATCAAATACCGATAAAATTGAACCTGAAAAGCTATCAGCCAAATTTCACACCGACAAGGAGATCGCTTACACATTCAAGGAAACTAAGGAGCTCATTGAGAAATCAACATGCAACTACAACATCGTATGTCTGCACTCTCTTACTAATGAAATCAAAGAGAAAACAGCAAGTGAATGTGTTCATGATTTTGACATCATTGTGAAAAAGTGCAACCAAAAATGGCCAAGTGCAAAAACTATCATATCACTTGGTACACCAAGAAATGATCATCTTAACAACAGAATCAATTTGGTCAATGCTCTACTGAAGGATAAGTACAGCAATGATAATAGTGTTAATCTATGTGATCACAGTAATATGGCCTACAGAGGCACTCCCCAATCAAAGTTCTTAAATTCTGATAACGTGCATTTGAGCGACAGTGGTGTAAAACAATTCGCAGCAAATTTGAAAACAAGCATTCTTAACAGCCTAGGCATTCCGATTTGGAAAAGTCAGCCCCAAGGACAAAAATCACCGAACCAAGGAGAACGTCGTAAACCATGGCATGGAAACAAACCACCCTACAGGCGTCAGCGTTAATATTAATACTTTACTGTGTTCCTGATTCTTGTCATCATCTTAAATGTATATTTTTCATATTGTTTTCAAATATGTAATTTGTCAGTTTTACTATTTTGAGATATTTGTTAAACAAACCAATTAATGTTCACTATGTCCAGGTGAAATTGTTGTCAGACCTGTACCTATATATGCATTGCTTTTAGTATAAGAGTTAAAAAGGTAAACACTTTGATAATTTTTAAATCAATTACTCTCCCAATTTAAAACAACTTTAGAAAACTTCTATTTCCAAAAACTATTAAACAGCTCTTAAAGCATATTATTTCTCTTTTTGTGTCTGTTACATCAAACTAACAGATTTTCGCTTAATTTTCTTAGATTATCTTTATATTTTAGTTCTTTTTTGTTTTAGTACTTTCAAAGTCAAGTACTAACTTAAAAAGGTAAAGAAACAAGTTTATAACCTATATTTGACCATATAGGACAACAACTAAAGTCCTCTTATAAGACTTTCTTCAGGTACTAATAGGTCTATATTAGTAATCACTGATACTTATATATATATCGTGCCTGTGTGCACACTTATATCTATCTTACCAATTATTATATCAAGTTGTATACTGATACATACATTTTGTAATAGTAATAATTGATATATATTGTGCCTGCGTGCACACTTATATCTATCTTACCAATTATTATATCAAGTTGTTAATGATACTAATTTACCAAATTATTTTATTTCACACTTTGCCTTACTGGGTAACAATTTTATATACCTAATAGTACCAAAGTAACAAACAACAAGGTCAATTATGACGGCCAAACTAGTTCATAACCTAAAGCTATGCTTCTGGAATATAGGAGGATTAAAATCAAAATTCTTTGATAAGAGTAAAAATCCAGACTTTTTACATGAGATCGAAAACTTTGATATAGTTTTTTTAGCAGAAACTCATCTGGGCTATGCTGACAATATTTCATTTCCAGATTTTAAATACTTTCCAATCTGTAGACCATTATCAAAAAATGGTAGACATTTTGGAGGCCTTGGAATTCTATATAAACCATGCCTAAGGCCTGGAATTAAAATTTTACCAATAACTAATACTAACTATCACTGGATTATGTTAATGAAATCTTTTTTCAACACTCAAAAAGACATATATATATGTGTAGTTTACAACCCTCCTATAAAATCCCCCATAACCATAGCTTTAGAACAAGATAACACAAGTGTTTTAAAGCAATTATCAGAAGATATTGTAAATCATTGTTCTAAAGGTGATCTGCTCTTATGTGGAGATATTAATGCTAGAGTAGGGGCCCTGCCAGATTTTATTTATGGCGATAATAATAAATATAATGATAGTCAATATGACTACATTCATGATATTGATCTGCGTCCGAGGGCAACATTTGACAATATTAATGATACAAGAGATAAAGAACTGATTGATATATGCATTGGCAATAGACTTAGATTTCTAAACGGAAGAACTATGGGAGACTCCTTTGGCAGTTTTACATGCTATACCCCTCAGGGAAATAGCACAGTAGATTATGTATTTGCCAGTGAAAATTTACTCCCCCTTATTCCTTACTTTAGAGTCTCCCCATTTATCCCCACTTTATCTGATACTCATTGTAAACTATCATGGACATTAATTACTAAATTTGAAAGGGATAATATTTCAGACTCATCCACATGTAAGTCAGTTCCACCACAATATATTTGGGATGAGAAATCCAAAATTAAACTTGCATTAGAGTTACAGAGTGAGGAGACACATAAGAAAATAAATAACTTTAAAGACCATGTAATAGATATAAATAATGAAAATTCTGTAAAAGAAGCTGCCCTCCAGTTTGAAAATTTAATACTTAGTGCATGTGACAAATGTCTTAAACGTCCCTCTAATAAGAAAAAGAAACCTAAACACAAACTTTTTTTTGACTCAGATCTACGAACTCTTCGTAATCAGGTAGTCCAAAAAGCCAAATTAATGTCGGCTTTTCCATTCAACAAGGAAATAAAAAATAGCTATTACAGGGCTTATAGAATATACAATAAAACCAGAAAGTATAAAGCAAAAAAATTTAAAGTTAACATTGTAAAACAAATTGACAGCCTTAAAAGTGAAAACCCGAAAGACTATTGGAGGCTTGTCAACTCGCTTAAAGAAAAGAAAGATGAACTACCTCCAGTTGATCCGATGGACTTCAAAAACCATTTTGACAGTCTAAATTCAGTTCAAAACAATTTTGATTCAACCCTAAAGATATTGAAAAATAAACTTAACACTCTAGAAAGTAATAGTAAAAATTTAAACATATTAGATGATCCTATAAGTGAAAAAGAAATCATGCATGCTATTAAAAAACTTAAGTCGAACAAATCTGGAGGATTGCAACTTATTACAAATAATATGTTAAAAGCAGGACAAGAAATATTTACACCCTGCTTATCAGAGTTGTTCAACAATGTTTTACTCTCCGGTTTTTATCCCGACCATTGGTCAGCAGGTTATTTAAGCCCCATCTTTAAATCAGGTGATAGGTCTAAACCAGAAAATTATAGAGGTATAGCTATAACAGGATGCCTTGGCAAACTGTTCAATTCAATACTTAATATTAGATTAGACAGCTTTCTCATTGAAAATGATGTTATCTCCCCTTTCCAGATTGGTTTTACTAAAAAATGTAGGCCAGCTGACCACATATTTGTTCTAAAAACAGCGATCGACAAATATATAAACAAAAAGAAAAAGTTATACACATGCTTCATTGATTTCAAAAAGGCCTTTGATTCAGTTTTGCATGAAGCAATATATATAAAACTACTAGACATAGGGGTAGGAGGCCAATTCTACAAAATACTCAAAAATATGTATAGCAAATCAAAGTTATGTGTTAAAATTGGCAACATCCTTACTGAAAACTTTAACTCAGAAGTTGGAGTCAGACAGGGTGACATTCTTAGCCCAAATTTATTTAAAATATTCATAAATGACCTCCCGAAATATTTTCATGAAACCTCAGATCCTATATCTTTAAATAATAAGGATATTCACTGCCTTTTATATGCAGATGATGTGGTTATAATGTCAACAACACAATGTGGACTGCAAAACAAATTGAATAAATTGGAAGCTTTCTGTGAGGATTGGGGCATCAATGTAAATCTTTCAAAAACTAAAGCTTTGATATTTAATAAAACTGGTAAACATATAAAGGAAAAATTTACTCTTAAAAACCAAACATTAGAATGTACAAATCATTACAAATACCTAGGTATAACTTTAACTTCTTCTGGTACATTTCAAGAAGCTCAACTCGACCTTTATCGAAAGGCTCTAAAGGCTCTATTTAAACTAAAGGCCGAATATATTTCCCTCGGACCTAGTATCAGATCATCAATACATGTATTTGATCACACTATAAAATCCATATTGCTATATGGTGCTGAAATCTGGGGTTGTTATTTACCTCCCTCTTTTAAACTAGAACATTTATGTGATTGGACTAAACAATCAAAATTCTCACCATCTTCTAAAATGGATTTACAATTTATTAAATACATTCTTGGGATTCACAAAAAAGGTTCGAATTTTGGTATAATGTCAGAAGTTGGTAGATTTCCAATCATTTTAGATGGTTTTAAAGCCAGTATTAACTATTGGTATCGGATGGAAAACATCCCATCAGGTTTATTAAAAGATGCTTATTTAGAATCCCAAAATATACATGAGGCAGGAGGTAAATCATGGTTTTCAGCAATTTCTAATTATTTTTTTTAATTTTTAATTTACTTAAGACTCCAGGAGGGAACAAATATAGAAACAAATCAAATTCATTTTTCAAACACACCATCAAAACAGATTTAAAGAATATTTATACTGAAACTTGGTACAACCACAGAGACAAATTGATAAATGAAAATGGAAAATTGAGAACTTACGTTAAGATTAAAACAAATTTTGGATATGAAAAATATCTCGATCTTATCACTGAACCAAAACTCAGAAGGTGTATTACTAAATTCAAAATTAGCTGTCACAAATTGAAAATAGAATTGGGTAGATATAACAAACCCAAAACATCTATTGAGGAACGAATTTGTGACCACTGTAGTAACTCTGAAGTTGAAGATGAATCTCATTTCTTTAATAACTGTACCAAATTTTCAGCTTCTAGAAATATCTTATTTGATATCATAAAAGAATCAAATAAGAATTTTTACCTATTATCTCCATTCCACAAATTACTTTGGACATTTAACTGTGAAAATATAACTGTTCTTAACTCACTTTGTAAGTTCCTTCTAGAGTCTGAGATAATATAAAGTATAAAATAACAATTACCATTTATCTTGTTTGTAACTATATACATGTACTAGATATATAAACTGTACTCTCAATTGTAATAATTTATTTATTTATAATTGATACAATGTATACGATTCTTCATATATTGTTTGTACTGTCATTGCCCCTTGAGGGTCCATAATTGGTCAATAAACTTGTATTCTTGTATTCTTGTATTCTTGTATTCATGGTAAATAAAGAGAATCTAGGGGAAAGATGAATTTCTTATTGTTGTAAATTATATTTAATATACAGACAAATGAAAAATCAATCAACTCTTTTTACAGCTTGTTAGATAATATGAATATAGAATAGCTTAATATTTTATTTTCTAGAAGCAATATCTTAAAAAAAACTATTGCGAATTATTGCTAAGAAGAAAGTTGATGGCCATATGAATATTATATGGTATTAATTACTTTTTTTAATCATGACACCCCAAAAAATAATTCCGAAAAGCTTTTAACACATGTGAAACCTTTGCCAACATACTGTTTGTTATCATGGCAAAAATGCCACGATATTAGAAATAATCAAATTAATCAATGGGACCTTACAGACAAAAAAGACACAAGGTTTAACAAAAAAAGCAACTGAACAACGTTAATTTTTGTCCAAATAAGTAAATATGTTTACCTAATATAAATATTTATTATTGAAGCTGTTGCCATGATAGCAATGATGAGGAAGATAAACGGGACACTTATGTACCCGGAGATGTTAACAATTCTTTAAATGCTGTCATCAATGTTGAAATCACTGAAGATGAAATTCTTAAGTGCATTAAAAAATTTAAAAAATGGTAAATCCTGTGGCGATGACCTTATTGTGAATGAATATATAAAAAACACTAGCCCACAACTCATGCAAATTTATATCAAAGTATTTAATATTATTTTTGATTCTGGAATTGTACCTGAAGTGTGGTTAGTAGGAAATATACTTCCTTTCTATAAAAACAAAGGAGACAAATCTGATGCAAAAAATTACAGACCAATTACTATCCTAAGTTGCATGGGTAAGTTGTTTACATCCATATTAAACGCAAGATTAACATCATTTTTAGAAGATTTTTCTTTATTAAATGAGAATCAATTTGGCTTCCGTAGCGGCTATTCTACTGTAGATGGCATTTTTTCATTACACTTATCATATGAATTACTCAAACTGAAAAAGAAGAAACTTTTTTGTGCTTTTATTGATTTTGCTAAAGCTTTTGACACAGTATGGCGCCCAGGTCTATGGTCCAAACTATTAGAAACTTCAATTGATGGCAAAATGTATAATGTTATTGTAAATATGTATAGTAATATAAAATCAAGAATCTTTAATGGTGTAGAATACTCTAGCTTTTTTCCTTGTAATGTTGGAGTCAGACAGGGTGAAAATCTTTCACCTGTATTATTTTCCCTTTATGTCAATGATTTAGAATCTTTCATGGTAGATAATAACATTTGTGGTTTACAAAGTCTTTCAAATGAAATTGAATTAGAACTTGATAAATATATTAAGCTTTTTCTTATATTATATGCAGACGATACTGTACTACTGTCAGAATCTAAGCTCGATCTCCAAAATCAACTCAATTGCTTGTGTGAATATTGTAATATTTGGAAACTTAAAGTCAATGTTGATAAAAGTAAAGTAGTTATTTTCTCCAAGGGAAGACCACAAAATAATATGAACTTTGTGTATAATGGACAAAACTTAGATATTGTAAATGAATTTATGTACCTTGGAGTAGTCTTTTCTAGAACAGGAAGTTTTGCTAAAGCGAAAAAATATAATGCAGATAAAGCAACGCGTGCGATGTATGACGTCATTCGAAATGGAAGAACACACAATTTGTCCATAGAGTGCCAATTAGATTTATTTGATAAGATCATTCAGCCAATATTATTATACGGTTGCGAAGTGTGGGGGATAGGAAATAACTCAGTCATTGAACGGGTACATATTAAATTCTGTAAACTACTTATGAGTGTAAAAAAGTCTACACCAGATTTTATGATTTATGGTGAATTAGGACGATATCCTCTTGAAATATGTATAAAACTTCGAGTTATTAAATATTGGGCAAAGCTCATTAGTGGAAAAGACGAAAAACTACCAAGTATTCTTTACCGTCTAGCACACAAGAACTTTGCTTATATTCCATGGCTTAAAAATATTAAGTCCATACTAGATGACTGCGGAAAATCATATGTATGGAATGAACAGTCATTTACAAGTATATCTTGGTTATACTTATCTATTAAACAAACGCTCTTAGATAATTTTAAGCAGAACTGGCTCTCCAAGGTACACGAATCACCAAAAGCTCTTAATTATAGGATTTATAAAGACAAGTTAGATTTTGAGCTTTATTTTAATATTCTTAATGATAATTATGCCAAAACAATCTGTAAATTTCGTACCATGAACCACAAACTGCCTATAGAGTCTGGTAGATGGCGAAATATTCAAAGAGAAAATAGAATATGCACACCATGCCGACACCAAGATATAGGGGACGAATTCCATTATTTATTGGTATGCCCTACGCTTATTGATGAGAGGAAGATATACATTAAAAAGAAATTTTATGTACGCCCCAACATTCTTAATCTTAAAGAATTAATGAATAGTAGTCATCCACCAGACCTTGTCAAGTTATGTAAATTTATAAACATTATCAATAAAAAGATAGAATCTCCTGGGTAAACTGATACTGTATTAACATACATATATGTACCTCCATTATCTCATACAATTATACTTATATGTTTTAACTATAATCTCATTTATTTATTTATTTACTTATTATACAAACTGTTTCTTTCTTCTCTGTACCTATGTATTGGTTTTTAGAGAATAAAGATATATATATACATGGTTGCTTTCACAAATATGCTTTACGTAAAGTTTAAATTTTTTTCAAACGACGAATTGAGGAATGATGGTTGAAAATATTTAAAACTATAACACATGACTAAAAATAGTTTGATGCCAAATAAGAGTTGAATTTGTAGCGATGTTGGACCCTAGTCATAATTTGGTTTTCCTGTTCGGTAGATTGGGTTTAAATATTTTTCTATGCACTTCATATTCTGACAAAAAATGTTTGGCTCTTTCAATATTTTTGATAGAGCGCCTATGACGAGTTTTGAATCGACTAAACGCGCGTCAGGCGTAGTAAAATATATTTTCTTGGACTTTGTTGTCATTTGTATTTGTTGACAGGACGAACAGAAATATTATGAAAGATAAAGCATGCCACCTCCTTCTAGCTTGGCTATAACTGATAGAGAACATTAGGTATATGGATCGATTGTTGAGCAAAAACACATTTTGATACTAGTTACTATATATGTTTTTTTTTCAACGCATCAAGTATGAGATCCACAAATTAGTGGGGTTCAAAAGATGCGTTGCCCAGCGCGGCATCACTTTACTTGCGTCTATAAACAAACCCAAAGTTTGCTTGACACCTGCATATCAAGTAAACAAACTGGCGCTCAAAGAGTTAATTGCACTCGGATATTCAATATGCATCTTAAATGAATACAATTATGCAGTGCTTAAAAAGCATGGAGAGTGTATGGAACTTATTTGCTACAGGTAAGGCTAATGATTCAAAAATGAATCCTAATTGACTATTAGAATGTTATTGACATAATGCCTTTGACTTAACAACTGGTGTCAATGAACAATTACTTCATTATTTTTGTTTATGGGAAAGCTCATATAAAATCATATCGTGTTTCTATTGATAAGTGACTTTTTGAACTCATTTCATTGTCGTAAGAGATTTTCATTGCTGCAAAAGGAAAGGCAGTTAAAAAAAAAGAATAAAAGACTGGAGTTCCATGACACTTGAACTTTGCAATCCTAGTGGACACCTGCTTGCAGTTATAGAATGTTAATATATTTGTTTTGTTTTGCAGTAATCATTTTTGTTATCAATAATAGTAAGCAACACTTATATTTATATTGTAAAAATGGAACACATGCATGCAAATAAATAGGGACATGTAAATGTTGTATGAGCATAATCAAAGTACTGAAATTACTGGTAGTTGTGATAATCTACGCATCTCTAGAATCTTAATACAAAGATTTACCAATCCCTCTTTTTTTAGTTGGAATCAAAACTTCTTTCCCCAATAAAATTTGCCCCCGTATCTGCCACTTTATTGTCATTTCATATGCATTTTAATACCTCAGTATGTTTATGATATTGCCGAATTTGAGCTGTAAAAGCTTACATTGTGCATTCACATTGTTTAAATGGCACTTTTGTTTCAAGTACAATAATCAATATAAGTCAAAACCACGCTAAATTACATATTCTCTATTAATGTTCTTCGATTTCTTTTTGCTTCTCTGCTGGACAACACACATGAGAAATATCAACAATTAACAGAGAGGTACCAATAGGGCATTAGAATGTCAAAAGTACACTTGACAAAGAAACATAAAACAACAAAAAACACATAAAAACCAACTAATAGCAATCACCAACTAGCTTGTAATAACATTACAAAAAAAAACGACATCAGTATATATAGATTCAATTTTAAGTAAGATTGCGATATAAAGCAACCGTTTATATGATTACAAATAATGAACAAATCAATAAAAGACAAAGAAAAACGACCATATTAGATTTAAAAAGAAAATGTAAAAGTAAAAAAAGTGTCGTGACTGTAATGCGAAAATTAAAATAGTATTATAGATTGTTTTCATGACTCTTTTCAGTGTGAGATGGCCAGGTTGAGATGCGAGCACGTGCAACGATCTCACACGGGTCAATGAAGTAATAATAATCGCCAGTACTGATATCGATGGATGATTTCCACCAATGAAATGCAATATTATTTAAAACTTTCTGTTTTTAGAATGAAGCAACATAAGGTTTCAGTATTCAAAAATTTAATTTCTACGAAAGAAATGGGCACTTACACGCGTTTTTTGAAAAACCGGCAATGATCTTTCACTCGTGTTACTATTTTAGGGTCTTTCATCTCGTTCCGCTCCGGTCCACTCGCAAAAAGAATGAAAAATTCTATCACTTGTGAAAGATCAGCCGATCTTTTCCAAGAACTTATGTTAGTAAATATCAGTCAATTTCATCTTTTGTGCCCTAGTAACGCACATTATAAAAATAACAATTGGAGCAATATTTTTAATAAATTATAGGGAAATATGGTTTGTGCTTCTAATAATCATCATATGTTGATTTCTATAGTTTTACCTCTAGTCTGTTAAAAGGAAACAAATATATACAATGACCTATATTACATATACGTACCATATTTTCCGAAAAACATGAAAAACATTAAAAAAAACTTTTAAAGTATTTTTTTCTTCTTAGCTTCTTGATATAATTATTCTTATAATTTAGTTTCATTGTTAATAAAGAAAATCTGGGGGAAAATGAAGTTCTTATTTTTATTAATTATATTTAATTTACAGACAAATGAAAAATCAATCAACACTTTCTACAGCTTGTTAGATGATACAGTATATATATGAATATAAAAAAGCTAAGCGTTTTATTTTCTAGAAGCAATAACTTAATATCAAACTATTGAGAATTATTGCTCAGAAGAAAGTTGACGGCCATATGTTATGTTATTTGATATTAATTACCTTTATTTAATCGCCCCAAAAAATAATTCCGAAAAGCTTTAAAACTCGTGAAACCTTTGACAACATACTATCGTTTACACTGTATGGCAAAAATGCCATGCCAATAAAAATAATCAAATTATTCAATGGGACTTTGAAGACAAAAAAAAACCACAAAGTTTAACAAAAAAGCAACTGTACAACGTAAAGTTATGTCCAAATAAGAAAATCTGTGAGCTAAATGTAAATATTTATTATAGAAGCTGATGCTTTCACAAATATGCCTTACGTAAAGTATTATTTTTTTTTTCAAACGATGAATTGAGGAATAAGGGATAACAAGAGGCTCCCAGGAGCCTGAATCGCCTACCTGAACTACACAGATACACATGTTATATAGATATTATTGTGCTTAACCTAATGCAATTTATATTTCAGAAATATCTTGTTTAGTTTTCAATAAATGCAAACTTTGACAAAAATTATAAAAAGGGCAATTACTCCCCCATCAGAAGTCAGATCTTTTTCAAAATTTCAGGACAGGTAGATCTTAATAAGCTGATCACATTTGATTATTGTACAATTTTGATTTCTGTAGCCATTTTTGAGTTATTGGCAAGAAACTGCAATTTACCGGTATGTTCTATTTTAAGCCATGGCATGGCGATCATGGTTTTTGACGAATCAAAAAATCCAAACGATAGAATTGTAGCATATATGCCATAAGACAAGTGTGCCAAGTTTAGATACAGTTGGTTTAATGGTGTCAGACAAGTTAATCTTTGAAATTCAGGGGAAAAGTAACGAAAAATGGTAAATTTTGTCGCTTTAAGGGCAATAACTCCTAAAAGAAAGGGTCATACAGTTTTGACCTTATTACATAAAATGTAGATCTTTATGTGCTTAATGATTTGAATTTGCAATTTGAATTTTTGAAATATCTGGTATAGTTTTCAAGATATAGGGCTAAATAAGTGAGAAAAAAATTAAATCCAGAAAAAGGGCAATAATTCCTACATCGGTTGTTGGGTCTGCTTGAAACTTTAAGGGCATGTAGAGCTTGTGGTGCTGAACACTTTAAATTTATGCCAGAATTTTAACATCTGTCACCGTTTTCGAGTTATTTGCAAAAAACTGTAATTTGACCCCTATGTTCTATTTTTTGCCACGACGGCCAGGTGAGCTAAAAATACTTATAACTTTTAAAAATGACTTTAAATAGTTCGATGCCAAATAAGAGTTAAATTTGTAGCACTGTTGAACTCTAGTAATAATTTGGTTTTCCTGTTCGGTAGATATGGTTTTATTATTCAATGCTCTTCATAATCTGGAAAACTGTTGGCTCTTTCAGTTTTTTATAGAGTGCATATGAAGACTCTGGAATAGAAAAGACGCGCGTCAGGCGTAGCAAAATATATAGTCTTGGACTTTGTTGTAATTTGTATTTGACACGACAAACAGACACTGCCAAAGATAAAGTATGCCACTTCATTCCTGCTTGGCTAAAATTGATAAAGAGCACTAGGTATATAGACCGATTGTTGAGCAAAATACACATTTAAACACTGGAAACATGATTTTGTTTTCAACTGCGACGATCGTTTTTTTTTTTTTTTTTTTTTTTGCAACGTATCAAGTGTGAGATCCACAAATTAGTGGGTAACCAGGTAAACGAACTGGCGCTCAAAGGGGTGATTCACCTCGGATATTTAATATTCATCTTTATATAAATACAATTATACAGTGCTTAAAAAGCATGTATGGTGTATGGTACCTTGCTACAGGTAAGACTAATAATAACAGAAATGAATCCGAATTGACTACTAGAATGTTATTGACATTATGCCTTTCCCTTTACAACTGAAGTCAGTGAACAATTACTTCATTAATTTGTTGATGCGAAAGCTCATACAAAATCATATCATGTTTCTATTGTTAAGGTGACTTTTTGAACTCATTTCATCGTCGTAAGAGATTTGCATTGCTGCAAAGGGAATGGCAGTTTAAAAAAAAGAATCAAAGGCTGAAGTTCCATGACACTTGAGCTTGGCAAGCTGAGTGGACACTTGCCCGCAGTTATAAAATAAATATTTTTTTGCTTTGAGGTTAACGGTTTTTTTTTATCAAAAGCTTACAGTAAGCAACATTTTTATTAATGAAACTCATGCACGCAAATAGATAGGGCCTTACATGAACATTTTGCTCGAGTATAATCAAAGCATTGAAACTACTGGTAGCTGGGATAATCTACACATTTTAAATATTAAGGGACGAAGTCCCTTTAACAGTAGTGATTCCCAGATACCCAAAAGTATTTTACAGTGTCATGTGACTTCGCAGAAGTCACGTGGTCTCTTTACTTATGGGCATCAAAATTTCATTTCACATTTTTCTACTTTTTTTCGAATTATATAAAATATTTTTTTTAATTGCTTTAAAAATATTCAACCATCTGAACTGGTTGTGAACAGTAAAATCGTTGTACTCTACGTTTTTCTTTTTTTATATATACATGTAAGGATGATCGATACTATTCAAGAACGCGCACGTGATCACATGACAATCAAAGTGGTGGAGCATTGTTTACAAAGCAGACGATGACATCGAAGGGATACTAAAAATTTATTACCCTTTCTAGACATCGCGGGTTCTATTCGTTACATAAAACATTGTAGACCGTTGTGATTCTAGAACGGGATTTAGATAAAAGGCTGCTATGTACGGAAATGCCCATCAACATATTTACAATTGCCAGAAAAGGCTGTGTTGACATTGAGAAAGAGAATATTGGGAAGGACAGGCATATGTATTGTTATAGTTATTGGTAGGGTGAAATTACATGTTTATAGTCCTCTTTAAAAAGTGTTGTTATCTGCCCTTTATTCGAACTCTTTAATCGATGAAGTTAGTGGTAAAAAATCTTCTAGTTATTTCCAGGTAGGCCCTTCGACGCCATTTCATAGAGATTACAAGATGCCTATTCACAAACGCCTTTGTTGTATATGTACCAACTACGGTGGAAAAATCGTGGATGACAGAAAGGTGTCGATGCATCGATTTCCAGCCAACAAATGTGCATTTAGGGTGTGGATAACGAGGTGTAAGAATGCCAGACATGACTTCGAGTATGTAAACAGCAACCAGACAAGAATATGTGGTTTTCATTTTATAGACAAAGCAGTTCCGTCCAAAGAACATCCTCTTCCAACTGTGTTTTCGAGAGCAGATGGGACAGAAAAGATTTATAAATTATCGGTAATTGTCAAATTAAAAACCATATCATATGCCCACTTCCCAGTCATCCAGTGCACCAACATGGGGGGTGGTCATTTTTTGCTTTTGAAGCATGTTTTTGTTCGTGTTATGACCCTCCTTTACCACCCCAATAATATAAATTTACAACATGAACTTACCTTATTTGACAGGCAGGTATTTTTTGGGGGATGTTTGAAATTTTCTCTGTCAAGCTTATGTACAGGTGAAATTTGAAAGTAGCCCCCCTGAGGCACACAGAGCCATAGGGAGAACTTTAAGTATCTTAGGGCAGTCCGAAAACCGGTGGTATTTAAACAATAAAATGTGAGCTCTTCATCAGAAAAGATAGGAAAGTCAATTCGAATGTTTATCTTGGTTGTCAAGTGAATCAAAAGTTCTTTTTAGTACAAAATTTCTTCCAATTTTAAGTTATGCTGATAAAATTAACTTTTTTGAATTAAAAAGTTTTTAAAAGTAACAGATTGCATTTTTATGCATGTTATAATGTGGATATTTATGACATGCATACGGTGCAAACTGAAATGGATCGCACAATTTTAACTTTTATATAGAAAAAAAAATGAAAAAAATCACACTATTTGTTTAAATGTATATCTTCCCATCTGCAAATTTTTAGACATGTACTGCAAGAGGTTAAGCCAAAATAAAATTATGAAAAAGGCCCTTTTTCTAGTCCGTCTTGACAACCTTCTTCTTAAAAGTACACGATTTACCTGTTGAATTTGATTACGTCATAGAACATGTTTACCTTTTTGACCGGTGTCCGTAAATTGGGATCAACAACATGTGAATTTGCATTGTATTGGATTAAATGTCCAATTCAATCTTCAGTCATCCGTTTTAAAAATAGGAATGCCTTCCTTTATCATGTTTATTATCAATGAAAGATAGAACTTGGTTGTGTCCCTTGAAAGTTTTTCATAGTTACACATTGAATTCAAATGGATCGTTAAGTGATAACAGTGAAATATAATTTCCAAACTAATATATGTCGTAAGAAAAGGTAATAACCTAACATTCCCACAAATTTCGAGAATGTACTGCAGGTATTACGCCTTGTGTGATTTTTTTAAGGTTGAGTTGACATTTAAATTTTTGCAAACGTCCAGCAAGTTTCACTCGATTTGTTAAAATATGCACTTTTGTTGACCTTATAAACAACTGTTTATGCAACAGAAAAGATTCTTAAATAACATGACATGTCCAACGTATATGATAGTAGTCAGGTCCATGTGCAATAAATGAAAGTTGAAGATTGTTTACATGCCGTCGCCATTGTTGTTGTCATCGTTTAAAATTTAAAAACACATTAGCTTTTTTCCGCAGGGGAGATAATTGAATACCACTAGATATTAGACTGAGGGTATAGATGTGCGGCCAAGAATATTTATACCCACCCCATTCATATTGGTCAATAGTATTACATGTAATAATCTTCTAAACCACTGCTACAACTACAAGGCAATAATTAGGTCATCTGAACACTAAAATTTTGTATACATTTACTATGAATGCATGTCTATTATACCATATAAATCGTGTACATTCACTACATTCTTGGATTTTCATCATGTTAATGGGGTAAGATTAAAATTTTTGAGAATTCAGAAGCATTTTACATTTTACCTTATTCTAAATTTGAACCATATCATAGACAGGTCTATGGCCATATGCATGAGCCCATGTGAAAATTTTAGTTAAATCTTTAAATTGGATTTTGGACCAATGCAAGACGGCGAGCAGAAACATCTGGTCATGTTGAAGACAAGTGGCTGTTTTCCATTGTGAATTTTAAAATTCATGTTTTTTATGTTGGTTATGTTGTGTACACTTATTCTACAACTCTCTATCGTCTAGTAATAATCCTCAGGAAACAGGGCTGCTTTGAATTAGGTGTATAAATCGTTTCATTATTTTATTTTGCATAGAGTGACATTTTTCTTTTGTGTCATTTTACATGTACATGTATTAGTTGAAACAGAAAAAATAGCAAGTAACAATTATTGTTAGAATTACATGTACATGTACATGTTTATGGTTTATCATGATTCCTAGGTGTGTCTTGCAATCTAACTTTTTGATGCTCCAATTAAACGTGTGCCTCACATTGTTTATATACATGTAGCAGATAAAGTTTCTGGTAAAAAAAAAGTCAGTATAATGAGAAAATTTTATAAAAGATTGACATTTGACAGTTTTCTGATGTTACCAAATTAATTGCTGCTTAAGATATTTTTATAACGCATTTTGAATTAATATGTTGAGATTTACAGTCTTTGGACAACAACACTAACATTACTGAGATGGACATGGAAATAGATGAAAAGAGGAATGATGGATCCGTCCATGATGGTAGTGAGCATGAACTTGAACATGAAACAGCTGATTCTTGTAGACTAGTGATGGAAGTAGACGAGTCTGTACTTGATGTTTCTTTAAAGGTACTTTAATAAAAAAAAACAGCAGGGGCATAATACACTGTCTTGTGGCAAGAAAATAAAATATATCAATGGTCTGGGTCAAATAAAAACAAAAAGTTATTTCTTAATTCATACGTTGCATATAAAATTTCACAGATGCTTCAAAATTTGACAATTTAAACCTTAAACTGGCATTAATATTACAAAATTTATTTTCCTGAATATATAAATATAGATTTCCATATCAGGTATCATATCATTCCGAGACTGGACCTGATATGGAAAACCCTGTGTCATAATTAATCTTTTATCACCACATTTCCACATAAATCTTAAAATGGAAAATTTAACCTTATAAAATTGAACCTTTAAAAATCTGATTAAAACATTATTAAATTTTCACAAATTAGTATAAATTTCTTTTTAATATGGTTTTAAATTATTTGATTAATCTTGAAATAATTACAGGTAATTTTGAAGGGCAGAGTTAATGACGTTATATGAGCACGCAAGGCCTTGATAAGGAGACCATATTGCCCACTTGTGAGCTCGCGAGGTCTGATATGGATGCCATATTGCCCACTTTTTAGTTTGATATGGATATAAGATTTATGGATACAAATATGGCCTGAACACTTCCGGCTGTTTCACACTGGCAAAATCACACATATTAAGGCTAAATGTGTGATAAAAACATATACCAGTATGCTTTTGCAGCTTTGCTACATATTTTTGTTGTAATTTTGACTGCAAAAACAATTACACAGTTTAATTATCTGTCATATCTTATCTTATCTTTATTTTATGTATTGCTGTAGAAGCAGATATTTTCGTGGGAGATTGATTTTCGTTTATTTCGTGGATAAGAAAAATCCATGAAATAAAATCCCCAAGAAGTTAATATATTTAGTTAAAGAGTGTATATCAAAATTAAAAGTCCACGAAAATTTGTCCCCACCAATTCAGTTTTGTGCCATCAACCACGAAGTTTTATCCCCACGAAAACAAATGATTATACAGTATATAAATTCATATTAATCTTTCTTTTTAGTTTCATGACTATGGGGGAGCTGAATCTGTTCCAACTGTTGGAAAACTGAGGAACATGTCAACACAGACAGAGTTGAATTATACTTCTGCATCTACTCAGACAGATGAAACAGTTCTTGTTAAAAAGGCCAGCATGTCAACACAAACCTCAACACCTTCTATTAAAAAGCAGGAATTTGGAGTTCAGGTTGATTCGCCATCACTTGTTTTTGATGATGTTTGTCGTCGTTTGCGTCTGTATTGTCTGTTAACTTTAGTGTAACCACGATAACTTAGTTCTAGATATCTGACTACTATGAAATTTGGCAATTTGAATGTTTAGTCTTGTCAAGTATTCAATTCAAAATAGAGGCTTAATTATAACAACCTCCCCTTTTTCCATTTTGAATTAAGGGACCAAACAGGACCAAAATTGAAACTTTCATTTGTTGTCCAATATCAAAATGTTTCCTTTCTAATAAATTCTTGTCAATTAATTAATTTACAAATTGAGGAATTATAATAATTTTGTGACACTCTCCTAATGTCCTATCCCTTATTACCATAAGGGGCCAAAATGGGGGAAAATGAAAGGTAGCAGATACCCTTAATTAGGGGCCAAAAGGGGTGATTTATATCCGATATTCTTGTAATTGTAATTTATTTCTGTCTGCTTTTGAAAAATAAAATTGAATTCCTAGTGAAATGTCGGTGGTAAGTCCACCAAAGGCTGCATGTGTCCAGGGCAATTGATTATACATACTGGGCCTAAAACCTACTGGGTTCAACATGTTGTGGTCATCATGCTGCACTCAGTGAAGCTTTTATTCAATAATTAAAGATGAGTACTGTTTTTTATGGGTGTTGATAGAAATGATTTCTTCAATGTTCCAATAATTTACACAAAAAGTTTTTTCTCGCTTAATTCTGCGAGAAAAAAGTTCTGGAAACACTGCATTCTTGTAAATGGATTCAATTTTAACTTTGTTTTTTTCCCAATGGCTCTGGTTGAAATATAGTCTCTCAACAGATACTCATTGAGGGTCCACACAACAAAATCACACCAAGGGTAGCAAGTAACGGCTAGTTGACCCATGACTTGATAGTAATAATTATGGTTGGGTTTTAGTTTACATGTTTTGCTTTTGTTATCATAGCAGCAGAAAAATTCTTTGTTTCTTGAACATTCTTCTGGAGATGTATTTTTTCATTTTTCTGATGCTGCGCACTTAATTTCTATTAATCCCTTTTGTTCTCTCTTGTTTTCATCTATGTATGTGATCACACCATCAGGACTGGCACCTAAGTACGGCATATCTGGGGAAACAATTAAACCTACGCTAGATACTTTTACATCTTTTTTGAATTTTCTTCATCATTATGGTGTATTTCACTCTGGCAGCTGCTTTGTGTTTAATCCCCCATTCTGTATACTTATCTCTGATGTCTCCATATAAAACTTGCTTCAGTGTTGAGTCTGGTTCTGTTGTCTCTTTAAGGTTAACAATTCTTCCAAAATTTGAACTTGTTATTCTTAATAAAAAAAGAAGAAAACAGATGTTCCTGCTTTATGCAGTTTTAAAATGATTGTTTGAAAGTTGCTATAAAGTATAAGGCTGACAATGAATGTTTCACAAAGCAAATATTTTATCTTTTTTTTCAATGTTTTGGCCAAAGTGCCTCTGATTACAGACAAAAACACACCTCTGTCATAGCAAAATTTGTTGCCTTGAACATGCTTGACAATTTTGGGTTGTTAAGGTTAGTGAGGACACCTGTCATGTGACCAAAAACAGCTAAAAATGCAAAAAACAAGTGCAAATGTCACAAATACCTTGAAACTTGTGTTAAATAGTTTCATTTAATAAAACTTAATTAAAAAAGATTAATTTTAATACAAATTAAACAACCATTCCTTCATAAATAAAACTTTCAAATAAAACAAGGGAGATAATCCACTTGAAAAATGACCTAAATATTACAAAGATGTGTATTGTAGACAGAAAAGTAATCTGGTGACCCCCAGTTTGTCTTGTTTTATTTCAGAATATATTGTATTTCATTAATTTTTATCAAATGAAAACAAAATTTAAATTCGTGGATTTTTTTCTGTGACAAGATTTTATGCTAATTATTTGACCTTTCCTATATAATCTATAGTAATTTGGAAAAACTTTGAGCCTAAATTTTGGGAAAACAAGCCTGGAAAGAGGGTCCAATATTTTTACACAAGATAAAGTACATACCTAATACTAATATGTCAAAAAATAAGACACTTTAAATTCGGCATTATTTTGGGGGTCAGGTGTCCTCACTACCCTTAAATACAGTTTAAAAAGCCATTTGTCTCATCTGTAATGGAAGCAGCAGACAACAATAATTTGGGTATGTTGATTCATACAGCATCTTTTTTTTGAATTCTTATGAACTGAAATATTATATTTCTACAGAAAATCAGATATGCCTTAAAGACATAATGCTCCATCTTCCACATTGACTAGAGAACAGAAAGACAAACAGACCTGAACACTATATGTCTCCTACTTTCGTAGATGGGGCACAAAAATATTAACGAATATACCTGTATGACCTTTGGTCTTTCCACATCCAGTTTTTTTAACAGTCCTCTGGTTTTTGTCTCAATTAAACTTGTCTCAGATGCAGTAATAGCAATGTCATCAAATATCTTGGGAAGTTCTGATTTTACTTTTGAACAAGATAGATCTACTGAATCATTATAACTATAATCAATACTAAAAAGTTGTGGAAGTTTTTTCTCAACTGGAGAAGAAGCAAAGTTTAAAAGCCATCCTGCTTTGGAGTTATTTTTTGCAACTTGCCACGAAATCTATCTACATTTACTGATGGTTCTACACTCAAATCTGGCTTGTTAGAGGAACTGTTTGTAGAAGAGCTTGATGGAACTGGAGAATCAAATTTAGTTTTTCTGAAAGTTAGGTCCTGCAATTTTTTAGGGGATAGTTTTCGCTTTCTCGGGTTATTCCATTCACATTGCTGTGATGTTGAAGACAGAGTCCCATCCTTCTTCTGATTTGTAATTGCTACAAGTGCATATAACATTGCTCCTATATGGTTACAAGATTCTGCCATTCTGAAATAATAATTTTGTAATATTTATTCCATATAGCTGTTAGCAATAATCAATTACGCATTCCCCTATTTAAACATGATCCCCAAAAAATTACATAGTACATGTAAACATAATGAAAAGACAAAACGTGATAAAAAAATCCAAAAGTGTAAAGTTTTTATATATAGATTATTTCTGGTTGAGACACAGGGCAATCTCCTCATTTTGCACCAGCAGAAACATAAACTTGTACCAAAGAATGAATCTCAATAATATTAAAATCAGATTGTGATAGAAGAAGGACTATTTTTTAACATTATTTTTTTATGAATACATGTATATATAGAAATTGAAAGAATAACCAATTAAAAGAATCAAATTCAAAGAAATTCAATTAAACTAAAAAAACTTGCTGGATTCAGGTTTAATTTAAAAGCCCTGGGTGGGAATCGAACCCACATACCAGAAAAATCATATTAATGGTATTTTTCAGCTATAATTGTGCTTTAAATCAAGAAACCAAAAGCTAAATTTAGATACACATACAAACATTTGACTTTATACAATTCACTTATATACATTTTGAACAAGTCCTAAAATTGTTGTTTTTAGACTACATACTTTATAGTTTTAAAAATGTATACCTTTATTCTCCTATTAATGATTTAAATATACATACAGTATCATTTTGAAACATCAGTAATGACTGGTCTAGATCTTCAAAAGATTTTCATTCATCCCTTAGCTTTACAGGAACCTCCAAAGGTAAACATCACTCCTAACATATTTTAAGAAGTCAGCTTAGTGTTTACATGTACATGTACCATACAAATGTCCAGGTCATTTTTAAAATAATGAAACTCATGCAAAACAAATATGATTAAACATGAATGAAAACAACATACATGTATTAAATGTTTATATAATATGGCGACTTGAATTTCAGTGAATATTTTAATTTTTATTAAAAAAAGAGTATCATACACTTGAACATTATTATGTATAATAGTAGAAAATCACATAAATTACTTCAATCAAGTTGCAAAAAATTAAGGTTCATGTATGTACATGTACATGTATTTGCATGTAGTTTTAAATACATACACTTGTACAAATGTATATTTAAAAGGTGGGCATAGTGTACATGTACATGTATGTACATCAATGGGTCTAAACTTTGCAGATAAACATTTAATGTACGGCATTATGTGCCTATCCTAAGCCAGGAATGTTTGACAAAACTGTTGTTTGTCCTTGTCTTTTTGATATTTCTTATATATATGTTCCTTGTTTACAAATTAGGGGGTATATCTGAAACTGTTTCAGGACTGAATATGCATATCATTTAGACCTTAATTTGGGCCATTCCCAATGAATATGCATAGTGTATATTATTTAGACCTTTGGCCATTCGCAGAATGGTGAGCAGCCCCTACTGACCTCGAAGGCTGCTGGCAGTTTTTCCTTGTGGGTTAACGTTTTCAAAATTACAGCTTGTGTACCATGTATGTGAGCTATGTCACATTCTTATCCCACATTTTATTATTTTCTATGTAAACATGTATTGGGGAGGAAGGGTTATATTTGGAGTACACATGCACTCATACCCTTTTTGAAATCAAGTTGCCCCTCCCTCCCTGTGTATTCAGTTTAATTTAAGTAATTTTATTGGACATTTTCTTATCCAACTGTACAATCACACTCTGCCGAATGAATCTGCCAAGTGACTTTTGACATACGCAACCAAACATTGTGATCTGGATTATCCTTTTCTTTTGCACTTGGTAAAGATGGTGAAACTCTTCCTTTTACAAAGCAATAGTTGGACGTTTCATTGATACCGTGGAATGATATGGAGTGAATGTGTCTATCTTCAAGGTAAACCTGGGATGTTAAATGACACTTACTTTTCATTTTCCGAACCATATAATTGTAAATATCTTTGTCTGAAAAGTCAGGAATATCCGTCAAGTCGTTTGTCCATGCCAAAAGAGTATTGGGGTAACTGGCTACCTATAGGCGTTGTCAATTTCGACGTCTTCCTTTTTTGAACGTCCTTTTGTCCTTCCCACTTAGCTTCTTGATTTCGACCTAACCTTAGCTTTTTTACACCTCTAGCACGTTCAACCAAACTGGCTTTGTTCCCCGTAACGAACTGATTATGCTCTCTTAAATATTGTCGTAGCTGGTTACAATTAAGCCGGTCAAAATCGTCTAGTTCTCTCGTTGATTCTTTACCATCCATTACACAAGGGCCTACCCAGAAGTAGTCAGAGCAAACTAATTGCGGAAACGCCTGTTCCGTGAAGAGAAGTTAACTGAGTTTTTAAAAAGGACTATTGTAACCATCGTGATTGACTAAAAGCAGAGAAGTAAATTGTTTGTCATGCATTAATGGTTTCAAGCGCTACATGACGTTATGGCGGATACAGGACAGGCTTCGTCCCTCAAACAGGTTTCCCCTGTCTCATATTAAAAGGAAAGTAATGATTTGAAATTGAGTGACGAAAATATAATATCTCTGAACAAAAAAAAAACTGTATTGCAAGCGTTCCTTGATATTTGACTTGATAATTGATGAAGCAACGTTAACACGACTTTAAAATAGTTTTTCGATTGTTCAGTTACCGAAAGGCTATCGTGTCTAAAGCTCTCTAGGCGTGTCCATTAGAGTCAGTTTAGTAGCTGTCAGTAATCTGACCTTCGCATCAGACGCTCTGCACTCCTATCAAAAGGGATATGAACAGGGTAGCTCGTAGAGTTTTTTTCCACAAAAAAATATCACAAACCCCTTCTTATGATCATGAAAAGCCAATAAAACTCAACGACACAGACAAGAATAAGAGTAGAACCAGCAAGTTGCTACATTGCACGAAGTAGCAAGCGGCAAACCGCCTATGATTTCCTTCTGGTGATCCGGTTCTTTGAAACTTAACAGCCTGTCTGGCCCTTATGCGCCGAAAAGGACGCAAGACATAAAATCATTGATTACATTTTTATTTTATTATCCTCTATATGCTCTTTCTTAAAAGAGGCAAAAAAGAGTTTTGGGATTTAGAGAAGACGTTGGTCAGTCCGAATAGCGATTAAGGCATGTACCGCAGTGTTGTCAGTATTAGATTGGGAAGGTCTGACCGCTCTCAATATTTCGTAAACGCTCAAGCTAAATTAATGAGAATTGTAATAAATACAAATGACGAAAAATTGAGAACTTCGATGATTTATTTCTTCAGAGAGAAAATTGTATTTAGAAAATTACAAAGAAAATGAAATAGTTTAACAGGGCTTTCAATAGAAGCCGGAAGCCGGCTGTTTTATCCGTTAACTTCAAAGAAATCCGCCGGCTACTTTTGCAAAAAGTATGACGTTAAAAATCGGGAAAAATTAAATGTACGAGAAATAGTCCCTTTTATCGTCGTACCGCGCATGTCCGTGTATTTTCCCTAAACTAAAAATAGATATTCTGAAAATAAACTGAACTCCGTGTCATTTTAGCGCTTGATAGTTATACAAATTAACACCGGGATAATGGCTTCTTAATGACTGCGACGAAGTCGCAAAATGGAGCGAGGTTCCAAGCAAATGGACATGATTATCGTCATGGTGTCGGTTTTAAAAGCTCGTTATTTGTTTTGAAACTGTACCGACTTTATAAATAAATATTAATTGACTTGACTTGACTTGAAAGAAGAGGAAACAAGGTGTTTATAGACAGAAATCACGAGAAGAAATTATTAATTGCAATGATTATATAGTCTGACTTATCGTAGACATAAACGAAGAAATCAGATCGGGTGGGAAGAGACCCCCTCCTGCTGACCTTTCGTGCAGAAATTTTGCCACTTTGAAAATTGGAGAAGATATGAATTAAAGTAGACCCTGGCAATCATTTATTAGCAGACCGCAGGGGACTAGTTCTTGACTTTGGGACCTTTTCAATACTCTCATCAACCCACCCCAATTTGGCCAAAGACCCTTGTCAAGTTGAGACCCATGGCCATGAGACATGACCATCCATAGATATATTGATAGAAAGAAAAAAAATAGGCAAGCCAAAAAATATCCTGATTGGCTAAAAAAAACATTGTCCTCCTGCATTTGCTATGAAGTGATGGAGGGACTTATCAATGGCGTCCATCTCCTCTGAAACCTAAACAGAATTTTCAGAAATTATGTAGCATATTGCTTGTTTGCAAAATGTAGTTGATCTTGGTACTGCCATTTTGATTCAACATTTTTATGTGATTTTTTACCCTTTTACCATTGGTGACAATGCTGAGGCCTAGTCACATTGTTTTAGAAAAATGTATATAATTCCTTTTAACTTCAGTTCTAAATAATTTATATATATGGTGCAGTGAGAATGTTACGTGATGTGTTGAACTGTTCTTATATTGTCAATTAAAAAAACTGTTTGGCTGACCTGTTACATTTATGATTCATTTGTACATAATATCGTCCAAGGACAGTTGGCGGGCTTTCAATTCTTTATTTTATCTTTGATTTGCTGTCTCTTAAATACACTCTCCATTTCCAATCTTTCTTCACAGTAGTGATGTAATGAATTACTGGGATGATTTTCTATAATGATTCATTTCTGGTCCAGATACATTTGAATCAACACGGAATATAAAATTGATGATTCTCAGGAAATTGTGTACACTTTATTATGAATTTAAATGAAACAATCATAGTCTTAAAGATGATTGACATTAATTAACAGTACATGTACATTTTAATTTATTTATTTTCTTCAAACTGAAATACCAGTGGATTATTTTTTAACAAATACAGTAACAGTGACAGCTGTCATAGATCTTAATTGAATTAAATATGTAATCATAATCAACAATTATCAACAGTCAGAGACTTTATTTTCAATATCATATTATATATGAACATTATGATCTGTTGACATCATGAATTTATATGACAGCTGTTAGTTACATAGATCTCCAAGAATCATCAGCTGAAAACAGAAATGTAAAGTATGAAACTTAAATTTGTAAAAAAAAAAATTGTTGTTCTGACATCATTGAAGGTCAGAAAATGCCATGAGATAATAGATTAAGATAGATATTGTCTTGCAGACTATAAACAGTCTGAGTCAATGTACTCCCAATTTTATAGAATAGAAGTCATCAGATACTAGCTGACAAAATTGAAATAATTTGTTACAAATCAATAATAATATGAAATATTGAATTCACCCCCCAAAAATCACAAAAAGGTGGCAAAACTGTTCTAAATTTAAAGGTTGCAAATGGGCTCAGGTAACCCCCAGAATGCAGGATTTTGCGTCTAGAACCCCAGAGCTTCTGGGGGCCTTGAGCGGCCCCCAGACCCCCGGCCGTAAGGGGCGCACGCAAGCGTGCGCGGCGGGCGGCTAACGCCGCCCGCATGTTCAGGTTGGCTACTTTATTTCAATTATCCACCTACTTCAAAATCTGTTGAAAGCCCTGGTTTAAGTGTTTTTGTAAATAGATTTAATCCTGCAGTCGAACTGTTGAAAATAATACAGGAACTTTATAGAGAAATCAGAATGTAGAGAGATCTTTTCAGATATTCCTTAAATTGCTTACAAAAATATAATCATAAAAGAAATACTAAGTAGACCTAATAAATTGTGGTGCAAAAGGAAGAAACAAGTAAAAAAAATCTTTGAACACTCAATCTTAACAGAATACATATAATGTTAATAGAACAAAATATTCAGCAGCGCATGTATAGAAAATGAACACACCTATCTTGTCAGCATGAGCGCTAATGAAGACATCCAAACAAGAAAGATCGAAAAAAGCATCATAGACATTTTCTTTCAAAATTGTTTATATGGAACAGCAATTAACATTATTTTTAAACCGCAACGTTAAGCCTTCTATCATGTCTATATGGCTGCGAAATCTGGAAAGAAAATTTTTCGTCTGTCATTTAAAAAAAAAATTATGCCTCTGAATCATCATAGGTATTAGATGGCCAGAAAAAATGAGCAATACAGAACTGTAAAAGAAGAAATAACAGAAACCAACAGACAAAGTGATAAGAACTAGAAAATGGAAGGGGATTGGACACACGTTTAGAAAAACAGCAACCGATATTACAAGGCAAGCTCTAGATCGGAAACCCCAACTCAAAAGGATTAAACTAAAAAAACACCTAGCATAAGGTAAAAAATAATTAGACGTGAAATAAGTGTACGCGACACAGCCCACAATCAAGCTGCAATTCAGAAAAAAAACATAATTAACAACCGCCAGCAACCCTCAATGAGGCCAGTAGGCACTGCTCGTGGTTCTGCAATTGACCCATGGTCTAAATAAAATGCATATAATTCAAATCCAGTCCTGAAATAGTCACAGATAAACCCCATTCTTAAACAAAAAACAGAAAACATCGAAAAGACAAGTACAAACTAAAGCTTTGTCAAGGATTCCTGGCTAAGGACAGGCACATATAATATGTGGCGTGGTTAAACTAGTTTTTTTTTGGCCCAACCCCCCTATCAATATTCCTAGACAAAGCACAGAAACTTAACACACAATAAAATCAAATTGATCAAAGTCAAATTCCACTAGAGAGAACCTTAGACAAAAAACAACAAGAACAAACAAAAGGACGGTAAAGGAACTCTCTATAGAACACTCGCTGTTACTGACAGCTAGCTGAGAATCATCAATCGACTGATGTAAAAAAATCAAACATATCAATTTCAAATCCGACACAACACTTCAAACAATAATGATTTGGTGAAGTGTCATCACCGAAAAGGGTAACAATGCTGACATGGAGAAGATTGGAATGAACTAGAATGAGACAAAAACAATATTATAGAAAAGACCGAGCAGGTTGGAAAGGAGATGTAGTCACCCTATGGCAGCCCAACAACGGAGTGGAATTAGTTATAATTAAACAAAATAATAAAAGCTGTTGCACTGTTGCTTGTAATTGTATTATTTCTTTATAGTCCCTGACGAAGTTCACTTTACGTCCGAAAATTTGGGAAAATTTCCGGGTAACGAAATGGCCTGCAGCAACTCTAAGCTTAGTTAGTTAATTAGTTATTGCTTTTCTCCCAAGCAGCACGATTTCGGCTATATCCGGGAGATGAACATGAAAATGGTGATACAATGAACATGAAATGATGATGAAGTGGAGGAAATGGGGACACAAGGCCAATCGGGTAGGAGAGTTTTGACTGCCACTGGAAAAAGGAGTGATGGGTAGGGACGGGAGGGAAATTTAGCCTCCTGCATGGGGATCCTACGGGTCAAACTCTTACCGAGACCTTATCGTCAAAAGACTAACTAAAGAACGCTCAGCATCCTAAAATCGGGTATAGCCGCTTTGGCACATTCTCCACAAAGCGACTTGGATGTGTACACCAGGTGGTTGAATTAAGCATCCATGTCATGCCAGAAGGAATGCCAGGATCGTCATTCTAAAATACCAAAACTTCCTTGCATTGGTACATGTAAGGAAAGTGATTGAATAAATGAATCCTAATTGACTACTAAAATGTTTTGATATAATGCCTATCCTTTTACAACTAGTGCAAATGAACAATAACTTCATTAACTTGTTTATGCGAAAGCTCATATAAAATTATATCATGTTCCTATTGTTAAGGTGACTTTTTGAACTCTTGTCATTGTCGTAAGAGGATTTCATTGCCACAAAAGGAACGACATTTTACGAAAAAAAGATTCAAAGGCATGAGTTCCATGACACTTGAGCTTCGCAAGCCTCGTGGACACTTGCCCGCAGTTATAAAATGTTCATATTTTCTTGTTTTGTAGTAAACAATTTTGTTATCAATATCAGAAAGCAACAATTATATATTTCTTTAAGGTGGAGAAGGACAGTGGTCATGTGACTTGCCCAAAATAAAATGACATTTGAAAAATATTTTGAGATTTTTGTGTTTTTTAGAATCTGTATACCTAGTTTAGACACGTTTTATCAATATGATTAAAATTTGTATTCTTAAAGTAGTATAAATTCTCAGCTATGGTCAAGGGAGGTAATTTGGCAAAAATCATGAAAAATCATCGTTTTCTGCTCCTATCTTTGCTTGTACGTAAAAATCAAGGGAAGAAACCCCACTTTAAATTGTTTTAAGATGATGAATTATTGCAAGATCTATAAAATGTCAAAAAATGAGGGAAATCTATTGACAGGAAAAAAAGTAATGGAACATATACTTTAACTTTATATAACTCGAAAAGTAGGGAAGAATTCAATGAATTTTGAATCAAATTATGAAAGAGTACATCATTTTGGACATTTATGCCAATTTTAAAGAAAATCTATTGACAACTTAATTTTGGACCGAAGTGCATGAAATAAATAAGGACTTACATGTACATGTTGCATGAGTGCATGTAAAATCAAGATACTGAAAGTACTGGTAGCTGGGATAATCTACACATTTAAATAAATTTTGTTTATGTTTAGAAAAAAAGGAAAGTAGTAATTGGAAATTGAATTTCGGATTTGTTAGTGACGAAAATATCATACATCTGAATAGGAACTAAATTGCAAGCGTGCCTTGATGTTTGAATAATCAGTGATATGAAGCCAAACGACTTTAAATAAGTTTTTGATTGGCCAGTTACCAAAAGGCTTTCGTGCCGGGAACGTCATACTATAATACGGAAATTCTTTCCGTAAATCCCAGTTGTGCACTATGTCGGGAAAAAATGTCACGTTATTTGCAAGTAAAAAAAAACTTTGCTTTGAGTCTCGATTAGAGTAGGGTCTGTAGAATTCCGAATACAGGAGACTAAATTGCCCGTAATTGCTCATCATTCCTTTTCCATTAGCAGCCAAGCTCTTTTCCCCGATTGGCCTCGTGTCTTCCTTCACTCAACTCCATTAGCTACAATAATGTTGGTCCTTTGACATCTTTGATTGAGCGGAGATACAATGTGGTCCCAAATGTGGTCCAATAGCTCGTAACAGAGCAACACCAAAAGCGAAACACATCGGGCGCAATTCAATCCATTACACGTCAAATTTGGTACCAAAATATTGTTTATAGTATTTTAAGTACGAATCCAGTTCAATTTTTCGAATAGTTTGCTCAATTTCAAAGAATTACTTTAGAATATCAATTCAGGATCAGAATATTGAAAAATGTGGATTAATGTAACAAATTTATAGTTATCTATATAAATGGCTTTTAATTAAAATTTTCATTTAGCCAATATTATTGAGAATGTTTGTTGGATTTGGAGAAAGAAATTTGATTTGCTCCATTACGAGTTATAGGCACAGGCACTTGTTTCTATCAATAATGGAGGGGGTCCAGTTAATATCAAATAAAGAAAAGGCGTCTCGCTTATGAAATATCCTTGCTCAGAAAATATTCATTTAATCTTGATTTCCAATTTTTGCCAATTACTTGCAGCACATCGATTTGCTTGAAACACATTTTCTTTTGAAAATAATTTAAAATCGCCTATTGAGAGAAATCTGGACTCTTTGAAGAAAATTTCAAGGTTTTTTTCCAAAACACCTTTCTAACTGGGCTCAACTTACGGATTTTTTGTTTTAACTGTGAACTGATTGGTTCTTTAAATATAGAAATGAAATTATTTCCCTTTTCAAAATTCGGAATCAGAGCACAGGTTACAATAGATAGTTTAAAAAAAACAGAAGAAGAGCCCAGATTGAAAAGCGTTGTGGAAAAATAACCTGAAATTTTCTTCAAAGAGTCAAGACATCTATCGAGAGGCACTTCAAGGAGGTTAAAATTTTAGTCAGAGAAAAAATCATTTTCAAGCAAATTGCTGTGCTGTAAGTAATTTGCAAGACTGACGAAACAAGATTAAATGAATATTTTCTGATCAAGGGTATTTCATGAGACAGACACATTCTCTTTATTTTATAAATACTCGATCCCCCGGCCGATTATTGTTAGAAACAAGTGCCTATGGTAATGGGATCGCATTGTATTTCCACCCAATCAAAGATGTCAAAGGAACTGCATTACTGTAGCTACCTCTCCATTAGATCACAAAAATAATGACGGTAATGATTTATCACGTTTACCATGGTAAATGGTGCCACATTGTTTAAAGCAAAAATCTATGCTTATTCAATATTACTTTAATTTGCCTTATTCAATCATCCCAAACAATATTAAGACTTGAATAAATGTGTAGTCAGAACGAGGCTATCGATAAACTTTTTTTTACTTAATTTTCAGGAAAATTCACCAAATTTGCTCTTGATTGATGATAGATATAAAGTGCAGTTCTCTGTAAGAATCTGGCAAAATCGAAAAAATTTTAATCATGATTTTAAAAACACACAGTTTTTACAATGAAGTGTCATTCAAAATAGCATTCTAATGAAGAAACAAACATTAGTTGTTGTCTCGAGTGTCAGAGGATGGAGAAAAATTTCTGTTAAAAAGATAGGAATTTAGTGTGATTTGACAGAGTAATCTCCCTTAGATTCAAATTTTATATGCATTTCAACCAAAATATATCTCAAATTACTGACTTTTAAAAAAGTGCCAATGCATTATTTGTTACTTTTTAAGCATTTTGAACAGTATTTTGAAGTCAAACTCGTGTGTTTTTTTTTAATTATGATTCACCGATTGCCTGATTCTAACAAAGAATGGCACTTTAAAAAAACTAATGAAAAACATTAATGGGATAACAAAAAGTGTCTTAAGAAAACGCTGTTTAAGTTGGTTTTCATTGTAACTTGTGAAAATAGTCATTTCTGTATTGTTTAATATTTCCAAGAAAATACTGTTTTTTCAGGAAAATTTAAATCTTCCAAATTAGGAAGTATTCTATCCAGACACCCTACAAACTCAAATGTTTAAACTCGGGTGTGCTATAGCAAGCAGGAACTGTTTACTCTTCCGGAGCACCTGAGTTCACTCTCGTTTCGACTTGAGTTCGCGTTGCTGAATGCGGTTTTGTTGTTATGTGTGTGTGTTTTATGTTGTTATGTGGTTTGTTTTGTTGTGATGATTTTTGGTCTGCCGGTTTTGTCTTTGTCTTCACGGTTTTATGATACTGATTACCCCTTTGGTACGCCTTTGCTTCTTTCAAATGACATGTAAATCATTTTAGGGTACAGTGTCTCAAGGTCAAGGCCAACTACAAATTGAGCTTTCAAATATGAAAATCTTGACGCAAAATCATTTGTAAGTGGTGACTTATTAATTGAATTTTAAGTTTAACATGTTTAAGAAAATAACACAAGTGAACTTGAAAGTTTTCTAATGTCTTAAAATGTTGAAAGTTCCTTTTATGTACACATAATGACAACAACTGTTATCTTGGCTCATATAAAAAGTGTAGTCATACATACGTTTATATATATGTTTTTTGTCTTATTATCGTAGAAAACAATTTAAACATTGTCATTTTTAAAACATTTTTGCTCACCCATTGAAAGTTTCAGTATTTTAACATATCAATTATCTTACTACATAATTACAAAGATATTGAGTATGTTACAGGGCAAATTGGAATCCAGGGCGATCCAGAATCCTCCTAGGACAAATTGAAATTCTGATTTGCCCTGGATTTAATCCAGTGTATATCCGAATTCCAATTTGTCCTAGGAGAAATTGAGATATCCAGATTTGCCCTAGGACGATTCTGGATCCTCCTGACTTATTGTTCTAATATTTATAAAAATAAAAATAATTTGATAATTTTACATATTATGAAACAACAAGATTTTAAAATGTAAGCTTTACTTATAAGTTTTAATGCAAGGTTTTTTTATTATTTATTTACCAGGAAAAAAACTAAGTGTCAAGGATAAAACGAAAAATCAGGAGGATCCAGAATCGTCATAGGACAAATCTGATAATCTGGAGATCTCAATTTGTCCTAGGAGAACTCGGAATTCCAATTTGCCCTAGGAGGCTTCCGGATCCCCCTGGATTCCAATTAGCCCTGTAACAAGTATATGCAATTGATGCATATTGAATGTGAATTGGTTTTTCCCTGAAAACTTTGTAATTGAATAAAGCCTTTTTGAATTGATTTCAATCCGTCTAATATGGCCGTAATATTTACCATAATGATTGCAGCTGTTGTCAATTATAACAAACAGTTTTTTTTAGCCGATGGTCAACAAAAATCTGAGACATGTCATGTCTCGACCTTTATTGAAATTCTGTGATCCTTACGAATAATTAGTGTTAAGTTAAAAAAATGTCTTAAATTATTTAAACATTACATGTAAAACAGGTATACTATATACTGTTATGTAATGTGTACCCAGGCAATGGATCAGGTCAGCTCAATGTTCTATTGCACAAAGCCATAGACTGATGGCAATTTAAATTTGAGCTGATCTGGATACCAAGGGGGAAATATTCTGATCCATTGCCTGGTTATACATTCAATAATTGTTTTATTACCTAATACATACAGTTAAAGTGTATACTAAAGAAATCATGAGGTGGCAGCGCATTTGTAAGACATGGGAGGAATGACACCAAGTAGGGATGTTTAAGTTTAGTTTAAAAGAATTCAAGAAGCAAGAGGCACCAATGGGGCATTTGAGTGTCAAAAGCCCGCAAGGGCAACTACAAAACCGGTAAACACGAACAAGAACAGCACGAAAAAACACAAATCACAAAATCAAACGAGCGGAATTCAACAGCGCAAACTCAAGTCGTAACAAGAGTGGGTTCGGTTGGGACATGTAAATGACCAGGAAAAGATAATAGATATTCATGTGTATAAATTGCCCAATCAAATGTGAGGTAAAAAAATCACTAGGCAATAGAACGTCGCCGGGCAATATAACTCTTTCTATTGCCCGGTAGAATGTGAGACTGGGCAAAATTAAAATATAGTTAATCACCATTGAGGAGATCTGTCCTTACTTAATGAAATACAAAACAAGACATTTTTTAGAAAACAGGACATTATGACAGGACACCTATGGATCGCGAACAAGATGGCCGACATTATTTTACTTCAGTGTTTACAATACATGTATTTAAAAATGTAAATTGAATGACAAAGTATCAAATCAATGTAAGACATTGTGTTAAACTACTATTTTTTTGTGGTTTAAGTTTTTCTATTGTAGATAGCTTTTTGGTCATTTCACATTTGGATATTTTATACCATTTGAAATTCCTTTTATCTATACGCTGCACTAATACTTATAATTCACAAATAATGGCAGATTAATTAAATATTCAGCATTAGTTAATTCATACTTTGCGCCACAATTTCTCAAACATATTTAAGATAGTTCGCTAAAAGGTTGTATCAAAATGAAATAAAATTTATTAGGCACAAAACAAATATATAAATTAAAAAGAAAACTAAATTACAGTTGCATGTACAAATGAATTATAAGTGTCTCCTGTCCTCAGTGCCATTGACTTTTTCAAAACGATCCAAGAAATTCCACTTGCTGGCTGTTATGAAGTCTAGCACTAGAATCAATTTCAACAGTTTGTAGGAACGGTTAGATATGTTTAAGCATATAAGACGTATAGTTTAGTTGGTTATGTTAATATCAATTTTTGTTCCAGGTTAAGAAATAGTAAAACTAATAGAATTTACAAATCTGTGAAAATTCCGTTATCAAAGTAACGATGCTCTGTTATTTGAATCTTCAAAATTCCATTTTGTAATTAAATGGACTTATTTGTAGTCATTCACCTTCATAACATAAAAAAATCCTCTAATTTGATTGTCTCGCGCCAAAATTTCTACAAATTGATTGGTCTTTTGGTATATCGATCAAAAACGCGTCACAATTGGAAGGGTAGCTGAATGAATTACGCACTTTGCCACAGCGAAATAAATTTGACGTGCATCGACCAAAAATCTCAGGGAGTATACTATCAAACTCATTTACTATACATTAAGTTTAAATTCTTCGATATTCAAACATAACGACTTGAAAGCTACAAACATTAAACTAGAGGCTCCCAGGAGTCTGAATCGCTCACCTGATCTCTTATGCTAAAGCCTCTTACCTAGTGTGCAACATGGTCTACATGTACTTGGTAAGTAACATTAAAGAACTAGTTAGGATAGAAAACACTTTTAAGACCAAAAATACAAAGTTACAAAGCTTTCCATTTGAAAAAAAACAAAAAAACAAACATATTAAGTTAAAATTGATTAAAGATCTGACAATTTTGACCCTGAAATACTTTTTGTAGATCTTAATGAGCTGAACAATTTTACAATGCTTACTTTTTCTCTAACTCTTATGGCTTTTAAGATAAAGTCCAAAAACTGTGAAAATGGTCAATTTTGACGATTAAGGGGAAATAACTCCTATAAGAAGTCGTCCATCAACTTTGACTCAATGGAGAGTTTTGAAGAGCTTTTAATGCTGAAGAAGGAAGGTTGCTTCGGATTTTCTCTATCTCTTATACTTTTTGAGCTATAAGCTAAAGTCTGAACCCCTGTTCTATTTTTAGTAACGGCGGCCATGTTGGTTAGTCGACGTTCACAAATTTCACAAACTTGGTAGAGGACATCTTAAAGGTCAGGCATACAAAGTTTCAAAGCAATCCCAAAAGTAGTTTCAGAGAAGAAGATTTTTAAAAATCAGTTTATATTGATAGAAAAATCAGTTAAAGAGGGATAACTCTTAAACGGTTGATCTGACAATTATGACCCTGAAATCGTTTTTGTACATCTCAATGAGCTGAACAATTTTGCAATGCTAATTTTTCCTCTAGCACTTACAGTTTTCAAGATAAAGTTCAATAACTGCGAAAATGGTCAATTTTTGACGATTAAAGGGAAATAACTCCTAAAAGGAGTCGTCCCACAACTTTGACTCAATAAAGAGTTTTGTAGAGCTTTTGCTGCTGCAGAAGGAAGTTGCTTCGGATTTTCTCTATTTCTTAAACTTTTTGAGCTATAAGCTAAAAACTATGGTCTGACCCCCTTTCTATTTTTAGTAACAGCGGCCATGTTGGTTGGTTGACGTTCACAAATTTCACCAACTTGGTGGAGGACATCCTAAAGATCAATTGTACAAAGTTTCCAGGCAATCCCATCGGTGGTTTCAGAGAAGAAGATGTTTGAAGAAAAGTTAACGGACGGACGACGGACGCTTAACGATGACAATAGCTCACCTGTCAGCTAAAAAGGGGGGAAGGTTAAGTGTAAGCTCATCCGCCATGATGGCGAAAAATTTGATTTTCACCACAAATACTTTTTCTAATCGGAATGAGATTTTTTTTTCATTTAAAATAATATTATGTACAAGAAACTGCAGGAAATGTTTAATTGTCAACGGTGATCACAGGTATGATATAGTTACATGAAGTCGGAGAACACCACAGCACAAGTACATTCAGATATGCTTTGTTTCAGTCAAAACTATGTGTGGATGTTATGGATTAAGTTATGCTTGGTATTCAACACCACTGAATTGAATCGCTGTCCGTATGTTACAAATGATTAAATACTTGGGTATAGGCAAAAACTAATTGCAATTTATTATTTCCAGATGTCGGGACAATTGAGAAGATCTCATAGGAAACGGACAGCAACGCCAGCTGTGGCAGGATTACTATATAAAACCCGTAAAGGAGGAACAAACCAACGTGCAAGCTTCCACATCGGCATCAAGAATAGTGTACTCAAGTTTAGAAGAGTACACCACCAGTGTTCCGGTAATAAACTCTAACACCGATATGCTGAATCAGAGCTACACAACAATGGCAACCACAAACTGGACATGAAATACCTGGAACATCAGGATTGAGTCAACTCTAACACTAATCTTGTACATCAAGGATACACAGCAATACCAACCGCAGTTGAAGCAAACGTTACTGTACAGTTGACATCAGGACCGTCAGGACTAAGTCGAACTTGTGCTCCTACTAACCATAACAATATATTACAGCAAGGCTACTCATCAATCGCCAGCCCGCCTCTCCTCATAGCTACGTCAAACTACAAGCCGTCCCAAAAAGCTTGGAATGCTGATAAGGTTGCAGACTTCTCCGGAAATCAAACTCAGACCAGTTCACCTTCAGCAACTCCATGGTAACAAGACCCAGTGCCAAATCAGAGTTCAAGTAATAATAACATCCAATTATGGCACTTTTCAAGCAATACAAATACTTGCAGTTCCACATATAATTAAGTGGTAAATCAAAACACACCAAATGTTATAAATACATTTCAATATGATGTAGTTTTCAACGTGCCTCAGAACACTAGAGAAAAATACAAAAAAGCGAGCATCTTGATTTGGCAAGACTTTTGACTTATAAACCGCTACAGAACACACAAAAATAGTCTTCAAAAATGGCAAAATCACTTTACAACCGAAATCTCAGCATCAAAAAAATTACATCAATTGAAACATGGACAAATGCCTTTATAACATTTATCAAGAGTTATTGCTCCGCACATCCAGCACGTTTTCAAGAGCTTCTTAAATATATGAATGATGTGAGAATGGGAGCTCAAAGTCTAAAGGGTCTAATTTGAAACTGAATGATGAGCAATATAGGCTGCGGTAAGCCATTAATCCCTTGAGCTCCTGGTCACATGTTGATGTTGATGTTGAGTTTTGGCTGTTTTGCATGGGCGGAAAATATCAAATATTTGAATATAAAACACCAACACAAAAGAGACTAAAATGCTATGCATTTAATTATGAAGGTCAGTGTTTCACATACCAATGCCTATACAGTCATGCCTGTATGTATTGCAATGGGGGGTCACTCGGTGCAAAGCAGCCAGGCTAATCGTGGAACATATGGAACATATGGGGCAGCCAAACGTTGGGAAATGGTAGTACAAAACATAAGTCGTCCATTCCATGCAACAGTTAGGCTAAATAATAATTCTGCTTTTTGACCACAGTTTAAACCAAGACCAAGAGCTCCAGGAACATTTATGGGACCTAGGTCACACCCCAATGCGTACAAACCAATTAATTATACTGCTGTCAACATATCCAGATCAAGATTACTATGGGCAGGCTTTACCAAGGGGTTTATATTACTTTTTACAGGACCTAGGCAATTTTATATGGCAAATAACATTGCGTCAGCAAATGAATTAAAAGAAAAAACTTGGAAAAAGCTATTATCTGAAATAGAACTAGGTAGAATATAAAGGTCATTTTCAAAACTACCTACATTGTATATCTAGCTTGCACATATCTCCAATTGGGAAGATGGGGGTATCCGTCTAAACACACATCTATCACACCAAGAGGGCGAAAGTGTTAACTCCTACATTGACCCTGAGTGGTGCTCCGTAAGTTACTCCTCCCTTGACTCCATTCTTGACAATTTTTGAGACCGGTAAAAATGCACAGCTTGCAAAAATGGACATAAAGTCCGAATTTCGCCTACTTGTATTACACCCTGCGGATTTTGAATTAATGGTAATTAAGTTTGATGACAAATGGGAAGTATCATTTCACCAAAGTTGTTTGAAATATTTTCTTCCTTTGAACAATGGGTGGTTGGAATTCGTTCTGGGAAAGAATCCTTAGATCAATACTTAGATGATTTCTTTTTTATTGGGGCAGACAGAACAAACGAATATGAAGTGCTTATGTCAAATTTCGAAAATGTTTGTCATGAATTGGGTGTACCTATTGCATCAAACAAAAAATGGGACCTTCTACTCTCCTACCTTTTTGAAGTTATCTTTTGAACACGGTGGAAATGAAATTATCGCTACCGTTGGATAAATTAGAAAAAACTGAAAGGCTTTCTTCAGCCTTAATACCCCCTTCACATATACAATATTCTCAAATGTCAAGTAAGAACTGAGAAATGTCAAGTTGGAGCTGAAAAATGTCAACTTTGAACTGAGAAATGTCAACTTGGAAGTGCGAAAAGTCAACTTGGAACTGAGAAATGTCAACTTGGAACTGAGAAATGTCAACTTGGGAGTGCGAAATGTCAACTTGGAAATGAGAAATTCCTCGCATCAATCGAGAAATGTGACAGAACCGATGGCACTACCAATCTTTCGTAGTTCCCACTCTTAATTGTGTCAATCAATACTTTTCATATTAGATAGAACCAATCATTGCTAAATTTTATGTGACCCCACACCTATACATGTAGTTCTTACATTAAGTTATTTTATTTTATATCATATTAGATCCTCCCCTGGATAATGACCCAAGAAGAAGTTGGATATTGGGCTCATCTATCAATAAGAAAGCCTTTATTGAGGCTAGGATAAGGTCAGGAGGGCCCACTTTATGTTTACCAAATACAACAATCTGGTGGCAGGAAAAAAATGGTATGCGGGCGAGTCAACTAAAAGAAAAGATTCAAGGGGGTATTGAGAACTTTCTAAAAGGGAGAGTTCAGTTTTCCCAGCCTCTTAATCTGATCGTATCTGGAAATTACAGAGACAAATATTGAATATTACATATTGTAATAGATTGTCGAATTGTTAACCCTAGTTCATTTTATTTGTGAATGAGCAGAGTCACATTCCAATCATAAAGTATCACTAATTTGTTTGAATTCAAAAATTAAGCCATTGTGCTCAATTAATTAGATGGTTTTTTGGGTTTTTTTGTTGTTGCAAAAATGGCCAAAACGGTGCAGCGAACCCCTATTTGGAATGGCGGTTGACAGGTCAATTATGGTAATAAACATTTAACACCTTTACCTGTTTAATTAGCGTCTGTTGAATTGACACACCTTTAAATCACCGGAAATATTTTATGACAAAAGAATTAAAATGTCTATAAAACGATAATTTTGTCATATCTTGAAAAAGCTGGAGATTACACAAAAAGTCGGGAGTATGGGAGACAGGTCAAAAAGTCGGGAGATTTTGTCTCCCGGCGGGAGAATCACATGTATATATGGGTCAAACCAAGGTTTTCCTGACATTTTGGCATTTTCACTTCACCTTTTCTGAGTACAGTAACTGTGTAAGTGTTTTGGATGCCACTTGTGTTGCCACAGTAGTGCTAAATTCATGATCTCCTATATACAAATACATATCACTGTATACATTAGTTTCATTGGATGCCATTACATGCGGTATGTAGACATCCACATATTTTAATAACAATCCATATACATTTAATACGCGATCTGCGTACATATATTATAACACATTAATTCTTATTGTCAATTATTAAACTTATAATAAAATGGGACCATTTTCGCCAAACCTATTTACTTATAACTTTCTTTTGTTTGAGGCATCTTTGATAATAGAATTTACAAATATGTGTAAATTCCGTTATCAAAGTAACGATGCTCTGTTATTTCAATCTTCAAAATTATTTGGTAACTAGATGGACTTATTTGTAGTCCTTCTTCACCTTCATTACATAAGAATTACCTTTAATTTGATTGGCTGGCGCCGAAAATTCTACAGATTGATTAGTCTATTGGTAAATCCAAAACGCGTTACTTTTGGAAGGGAGGCTGAATGAATGACGCATTTTGCCACAGCAAAATAAACCCTCCCTCCCCGGTCGCACGTGACAAATTTAAACCTTCCAAAAGGTTGTTTAAAAACGATACTTGTTGTTTTAGTGATAAAAAAGAAGTGGAAACTTAGAAGATTGTATTTTATTGGTAAATTTATTTAATAATATTGTATTGTGTCAAACATTTATCAAGTCTGTTTAATTTTTTTTTTTTTCAGATGATGGCAAAATCCAGAAGTCAAATACAAAAAGTATATAGAGATACAATGACAACAGAAGAAGAAAATAACTGAAGGAAACTCGTATCTGAAAAAAACGAGTCAAGCAGGGTTTTGAAATATTATGTCCCCTCCTCACAACTTCAAAACAAATATAGCAAAAAGCTAAAGTCCACATTCTACAATCACAACTATAAACAAAAAAAAACAGCAATAAACCGAAACTCTTAACGATTCAATGAGCAGCGGATATGAAAGCATAGCCGGAAACAGTTTAATAGTAAAATTACATTTTGCTGGAAGAAGAAAGGGAGGGAATAGAAAAACCAAAGAGCGTTCGGAGCTTTCCGACGTCTTGAAGATGAAAAAGAGTTACTTTATAAGAAGTTACGAGCAAAGCAGGAAGGTCTAAGAGCAAATATCAACTCTAATGGCATCATCTGTACCATGTACACCATTTAGCAAAACAAAGAATGAACTAAATAAATTGAATTTTACACCATGACGAAGAGGGAAAGTTAAAAAGAATTAGATGACTAAGAATGTAATACTTCATGAAATATATCTTGCAAGAGGTTCTACTTCATCGAAATATAAGAGGCAATCTATTTAGAGGATAGTGTCTGGAAAGTTGTCAAGAAAGTATCGACTGACTCGTGTCATTATCAAAGGAACAGGTGTAAACAAAATAACATTGATATAAGCATAGAAAGAAGCAAAGAAGCACCGATCGGGCATTCAAGTGTCAAAAGTCCGGAAGGGCAACTACGAAACTGGTAAACACGAACAAGAACAGCACGAAGAAACTCAAAACACAAAATCAACCGAACGGAAATCAACAACGCGAACTCGAGTCGTAACAAGAGTGAACTTCTAAACAGCAAAGACCTGACAGGCTTATTTAGGCGGTGAAACAACTATCAATAATGCGGAAAAAATTTTTTGAGTAGAGAGGGAAATAGTAAAATACAACCCGAAAACGGAAATGCTATCAAAACTGCACCAGATCAGAAGAAACAGACAATTATTTTAATTAACTTTGCAGAAATTATAAATGTAAATCAAATGAGAAGTACATGTTTTGTACAAGGCGACTATTGGAATCAGACACCAGTGACAATACACCCAGATTCAATTTTGCGGACAGTCCGAGAGAACATAAAACCAAACCTATCAATCTGATTAACTGTCCCACTATACACGTACAGTTTGTGAATTTTTGGATGTTCTTATTTCTGTTATAAAAGATTCAACCAAGTATCACCTATGTTCACTACTGGACTGACAGTCCTTCTAGCCAATTCAGAAACAAGACAATATTCGACCTTATCGGTAAACACACTAAAGTTTACGGAACAAATGGATGCTGAAACTACTTTGAATCTGACTATGAAAAGGAAGCGTTTACGGAAGCACAGCTCTCCTCTGTGTTTGTTAAGGCATGTTAAAATGGATGACTATCAAAGTAGTGATGAGATAGCCCATGAGGTCATTATTAATGAGATTGGTTTGAGAAGTGTCTATGACAAGAAATAGGGAACATCCTAGACATGGACGAAGAAGACGTCTAGGTCACTTTTTTGGAAAAAGTAGTGTTTATTTCGTTGGCCAAGATCACCAGATTTTTTATATATGGTGTAACAAAATGATGTTATTATCGAGATTCACAGTTTTGAAGCATCTGGAAAAAGTGCATGGTTTTGGAAGAGTAGTCTGGTGGAAAAAAATTCGTTGAAGATAGCATCCGTGCACACATGAAATAATATTAAAATATGATAAACATATAACCATTTCAAGTTGTATATAAGTTCTTGATTTTTACGTTACCAACTAATTGAATGAGTCATTGAATGTTAAACGATGTTTTTAACACCCGATTACTATGATCAAATTAGTTTACTTAAGTTCAAAACGCGATTTTTATATAAATATTGTAGGTTAATGTGTCATTTGCAACAAAAATCCTATAATGCTAACATTATTTTGTGTTGTACATTTTTTTTATATATCAATATTTAAAATATGCCAGATAATTTAGGAAGTGTTAAAATTTTTAAAACTTGTGGTGTTCGTAAATGACTCGCGATTACTCAGGAAGACCTTGCAGAGGATTTCTTTTACGAGTCGTTTGCCTGCTTCAAAGGGGTGTTTTCCAGTACCTATACTTCTTACATATCCAGCAATGATTCCTTGTATGATGGGGAACCAGAGGATATATACTCTTCAGGAGGTTAAGTTAAGGTAAATTGCCTGGTAGCACCCAAACATTTTCAATTTTGGTTGCTTTAAGAGCGGGTTTGATTAAGTAGTTCCTAACCTAAATATAAGATGCCTAGATTTTATACTTGTCAAATCATTCATTTTCTTCTAAAGTCTTACAAAAAAGTTAACGTCACCATCGCAGAGCCACCGGAAAGCATTACACCTATGTCTTGCCTTCTTCAATTATTCGTCGCAGGCGAGACAATAAAACTGGTTGATTTGATAGTGACCCTCTTCTTAGTCCCAAACCGGCGAAAGCCGAAGGGGACTATAGGTTTGCGCTGTGCCCATCTGTCACGCCTAACTTTTCTGCTCTTTTTTTTCTAAATGCTTATAGATAATGAACTGATTTTTGATATGTGAGTTTACCATGATGAGTTACAGATCAAGTTTGATTTTTTTCATTTGGTCCACAAATTTTTACGGGAGTTATGGCTCTTCGAACGTTAAAAATTCACTGAAATTTCTGTTGTCCGCACTTTTTTTCTAAACGCTTATAGATAATGAACCGATTTTAGGTATATGAGTTAACCATGGTGAGTTACAGATCAAGTTAGAGTTTTGTGTTGGTCCACAATTTGTTATGGGAGATATGGCCCTTTGAACGTTGAAATTCACTGAAATTTCATTTTTCCGCACTTTTTTTTCTTAACGCTTATGAACTAATATTTGGTATGTGAGTTAACTATGATAATTTACAGATCAAGTTTGAGTTTCGTGTCGATCCACAAATTTACGGGTGTATGGCACTTTGAAGTATGAAAATCCATCGAAATTTTATTTTCTGCACTTTTTAATTATTCCGTGTAGATATTGAACTGATCAAGATTACAAATACCAAAACGCGGGTATAAACGGTTAATTTGGATATGCTATATATCGATATTTCAAGGAGTAGCCTCTCATCAGTAGCATTTAAACCAAAACATAGGAAGGTCAAAATCCAAAACAATTGAAAACGAAAAGTACTCAAAACCAAAACGTTCGAACAAGGAAGCCAAATCCAGCACCGAGGATATCGACCATGTGCATTACAAGGAAAGAAACCTGGTGTTTTCATCAATTTTGAATTTAACAATCGGAAATTTCAGCGACAATATTTTAGAAATTTTATGGTAATTCGTGTCAGACAAGTCTGACTATCAGGCTTGTGATTACCCTCGGGGACCTCTGGTCCACCAGCAGCGGTTATCGCCCAGTGGTTTCAAAATTACAAATACCAAAACGCGGGTATAAATGGTTAATTTGGATATGCTATATATCGATATTTCAAGGAGTAGCCTCTCATCAGTAGCATTTAAACCAAAACATAGGAAGGTCAAAATCCAAAACAATTGAAAACGAAAAGTACTCAAAACCAAAACGTTCGAACAAGGAAGCCAAATCCAGCACCGAGGATATCGACCATGTGCATTACAAGGAAAGAAACCTGGTGTTTTCATCAATTTTGAATTTAACAATCGGAAATTTCAGCGACAATATATTAGAAATTTTATGGTAATTCGTGTCAGACAAGTCTGACTATCAGTCTTGTGATTACCCTCGGGGACCTCTGGTCCACCAGCAGTGGTTATCGCCCAGTGGTTTCAAAATTACAAATACCAAAACGCGGGTATAAATGGTTAATTTGGATATGCTATATATCGATATTTCAAGGAGTAGCCTCTCATCAGTAGCATTTAAACCAAAACATAGGAAGGTCAAAATCCAAAACAATTGAAAACGAAAAGTACTCAAAACCAAAACGTTCGAACAAGGAAGCCAAATCCAGCACCGAGGATATCGACCATGTGCATTACAAGGAAAGAAACCTGGTGTTTTCATCAATTTTGAATTTAACAATCGGAAATTTCAGCGACAATATATTAGAAATTTTATGGTAATTCGTGTCAGACAAGTCTGACTATCAGGCTTGTGATTACCCTCGGGGACCTCTGGTCCACCAGCAGCGGTTATCGCCCAGTGGTTTCAAAATTACAAATACCAAAACGCGGGTATAAACGGTTAATTTGGATATGCTATATATCGATATTTCAAGGAGTAGCCTCTCATCAGTAGCATTTAAACCAAAACATAGGAAGGTCAAAATCCAAAACAATTGAAAACGAAAAGTACTCAAAACCAAAACGTTCGAACAAGGAAGCCAAATCCAGCACCGAGGATATCGACCATGTGCATTACAAGGAAAGAAACCTGGTGTTTTCATCAATTTTTTCATCAAAAGTTTAGGTTTTCAATTGTTTGACAAAATTTAACCAGTGACTGAATATGAGGCCGATAGGGGACTATGTGTTGTTTTACATTACAGAATGCTTGTATTTACTCAGTCTGCAATAACTGCCCTCACACCTCGTGGTAATTATTGCAGACCTACCTGTAAGATAGAAATCTCATATTTGTCTATTAGCACATGGTGTCTTTCATCAAATTTCTTTAGTTTCTGACAAACAGGGATCAGCTTTTGGCAGCCAAATTGGCAACTATTATGAAAAATATTGTTTGAAAAATGAATTCTAAACTATCTAAACCATCTTCATTATTAAAATACGAACTGTTATTGCCATTTTCTTTGTTTGGCAGCTTTGATGTTCTCGTCACCATGTAGATTTCTACATGGGGTATAGCCTCCAGATACAGATAACTGGCCAAGTGTATGAACCAGCAAAGTTTATAAACAAAATTAAATACAGTGCGAATGCTTATCTCTATATGTATGTACTACATACATTACTTTAGATTTTTTACTTTATCCTACGATGGCCGAGGTGAGCCGTACAAATCTCTAACATTTAAAGGAGGAAGTAAAACATCTTTGGTACAGTTTGTACATGTACATGTTGTACATGTACAAACTGTACCAAAAAGTCAAACAGGAAGTTAAATGTCTTTGGTACAGTTTGTACATGTACATTTTGTACATGTACAAACTACCGAAAAGTCTAAACAGGAAGTAAAATGTCGTTGGTACAGTTTGTACATGTACATTTTGTACATGTACAAACTGTACCGAAAAGTCAAACAGGAAGTAAAATGTCGTACATGTACATGTACAAAATGTACATGTACAAACTGTCTCAAAAATGTTTTACTTCCTCCTTCAAATGTTACAGATTTGTACGGCTCACCTAGGCCATCGTATTATCCTTTTGAAGAAATGTAAAAAGTCCTACAAGCTTGATAACTTAATAAGGATAGTAACTGTACTTCTTTTTATTCTTGTAAGTTTTCTTGTTATAGTATTATTGTAAGTAACCGTGAAGGTTAGCGCTGCAGGTGGAGTTTTTATTTTATTCCTAGAGGTTAGCCCGCTCCGGCTCCAACACTTTTGAGTTTGAGAACAGATCAAAGTTATAATAATCCGTTCAAATTTGAAAAAAAAATCCCCAAGTAGAATCTTCCTACCCCAGATATAGGTTGATTATCTAAGTTATAATTTGGTTCCCCATTTCTGTATTTTTGTTTTCATTGTGCTTTGCTATTCGTAATTATACAGTGTTTGTCTCTTTCAAATATTTTGGGTAGAGCGCCTCTGATGAGTCTTGATATAATTTGCAGCAAAAGAAACCAAGTTTAAGGGAAATTTGGTAATAAATGTATATTCAAAGTTTTTTTTTATTATATTTTGGTTTAAATGACATAAAAATTGTGTTCGAAAAAAAAAGATTTTGGTAGACAATATGCCATTAAAATTTATAAACTTCTTCTCAATAAAATATTTCTATTTTTTGACATTCTGGTACCCCATTGTTATCAGGCGTAGCAAAATTTAATGTTTGGAACTTTGTTATAATTATTTGTAATACTGTTGTCTGTAATATTTATATATATCATTCGGTTTAATATTGTTCTTTGATTGATCTGGAATAAATGACAAAAATATATTAGAGGGATGTTACCTCCTCTACCTGTCATAGTGTGTGTTTGCATTGTATTGTATATATTGTCTGAGAAAAAGAACATATGAATTAATTACTTTAGTTTGCATATTTGTAAACAATTCTAAAATGTGATATATAAATAACGTTAGAATATTTTTTTTTCATTTTATTACGCAATTTTACATTATATAATATTGTATTCATATTATAATATATACATTAGTATATAATATGATATAAAATTTAATTATACAACAAGAGGCTCCCAGGAGCCTGAATCGCTCACCTGGTCTTGATGTCAACCCTATGAAGAACTTTGTAGAGCTGAATAAGATGAACATTTAAGCAACCAACAGCTTTTCTTTTTCAGCAATAGTTTTCATTCTGTAAGCCAAAACATGCAAAATGTTATTTTAAGGGCCGTCTGAACACTTTGACTCTATAGAGACTTTTATTAAGAGGCTAATGTACTGAACATTTAAGCAAGCAACCACTTTTCTTTATCTGTCGTATAGTTTTCATTATAAAAGCCAAAAACATGAAAACATGTTTATTTAGGGGCTGTAACCCCTATATGGGGTCATCTGACAAATTCGACCCTATGAAGACTTTTGTAGAGCTAAATGAGCTGAACATTTAAGCAAGCAACAGCTTTTCTTTACCTGCAATAGTTTTCATTTTATAGGCAAAAAAAACACTATTTTTCGCCTTTAAGGGGCTGCAACCCTTAAAAGGGGTCATCTGACAACTTCAACCATATGATGACTTTTGTAGAGCTAAATGGGCTGATCATTTAAGCAAGCAACAGCTTTTCTCTATCAGCAATAATTTTCATTCTATAGGCCAAAAACACTATTTTCCCCTTTAAGGGGCTGTAACCCCTATTAGGGGTCATCTGACAACTTCAACCATATGGCGACTTATATAGAGCTAAATGAGCTGATCATTTAAGCAAGCAACAGCTTTTCTCTATCAGCAATAGTTTTCATTCTATAGGCCAAATACACTGTTTTTCGCCTTTAAAGGACTGTAACTCCTATAAGGGGTCATCTGACAACTTCGACCCTATGAAGACTTTTGTAGAGCTAAATGAGCTGAACATTTAAGCAAGCAACAGCTTTTCTTTACCTGCAATAGTTTTCATTTTATAGGCAAAAAAAACACTATTTTTCGCCTTTAAGGGGCTGCAACCCTTAAAAGGGGTCATCTGACAACTTCAACCATATGATGACTTTTGTAGAGCTAAATGGGCTGATCATTTAAGCAAGCAACAGCTTTTCTCTATCAGCAATAATTTTCATTCTATAGGCCAAAAACACTATTTTCCCCTTTAAGGGGCTGTAACCCCTATTAGGGGTCATCTGACAACTTCAACCATATGGTGACTTATATAGAGCTAAATGAGCTGATCATTTAAGCAAGCAACAGCTTTTCTCTATCAGCAATAGTTTTCATTCTATAGGCCAAATACACTGTTTTTCGCCTTTAAAGGACTGTAACTCCTATAAGGGGTCATCTGACAACTTCGACCCTATGGAGACTTTTGTAGAGCTAAATGAGCTGAACATTTAAGCAAGCAACAGCTTTTCTTTATCTGCAATAGCTTTCATTCTATAGGGCAAAAACATGAAATAAGGCTATTTTTGACCTTTAAAGGGCTATAACCCCTATAAGAGTTCATCTGACAATTCGACTCAAAGAAGACTTTTGTAGAGCTTTTGATTCTGAAGAGCCTAAGATCCTTTAGATTTTTTCTATCTGTTATAGTTGCTGAGTTGTGAGCCATTTTAAGTGGTTTTACCCTTTGTTCTATTTTAGTAACAGCAGTCATGTTTTTTATTGAACCATTTCAAAATGAGACTCGTTTGTTGCCAACATGTCATATACCATTCCTGCAAAGTTTCAGTTAAATTGGTTCAGTGGTTTCAGAGGAGAAGATTTTTGAAATTGTTAACGGACGACAGACGACGGACGCAAGGAAGTCAAATCCAGCACCGAGGATATAGACACAAGGAAAGAAACCTGGTGTTTTAAACAATTTTGAATTTAAAAATTGGAAATTTCAACGACAAAAATATTAGAAATTTTATGGTAAATCGTGTCAGACAAGTCTGACGACCAGGCTTGTGATTACCCTCGGGGACCTCTGGTCCACCAGAACTGGTTATCGCCTAGTGGTTTAAAAATTACAAATGCCTAAACACGGGTATAAATAGTTAATTTGACTATGCTATATATCGATATTTCAAGGAGTAACCTCACATCAGTAGCAATTAAATCAAAACATTGGAAGGTAAAATTCCAAAACTTTTGAAAATATTCTGTATTCTAAATATTTTTATGTTATATTGTATAATTTTATATAACTATATCAACAAATATCAAAATACCGTCAAACCTGCTTTAAAGGGCACCTGTGTATAGCAATTCACTTCCTATAAAGGGCATAAAAATATCCCTTTTCTGAACAAAACAACCAAAATAAACTTTTACATATGGGCACCTGCTTCGAAAGGGTACGATTGCCGTCCCATGGCTGCCCTTTTATATACAGGTTTGTTGATTTTATATTTATGTACTGATATATTGGATTGTGTATTTTTATCATTTTGTATTGTTTATGTATTTCATTGAATTGTATTCTATGTATTAAACGATATATATGTACAAAAAGTGAGAAAAAAACAGAACAGTCGGGCGAAAACATTTACGAATAGTTTGCAACCAAAGTTCTTCAAGGGACGTTTTTTTCTGTTTGCCTTTTCTGATTTTGCTAAGAAAAAGTGCATTCAGTGATGCTTACGCTGTTTTTAGCTTTTTTCCTCGGACACAGTTTTTTAGCTCACCTGACCAAAGGCCATGTGAGCTATTGCCATCACTTGGCGTCCGTCGTCGTTAACTTTTCTTCAAACTTCTTCTCCTCTGAAACGGCTGAACAGATTCGAACCAAATTTGTTCTGATGGTACCTTAGGGTATCCCCCACAGAACTAATGTGGGGATTTTTGATTCGTCGAAAAACATGGCCGCTGTTGCTAAAAATAGACCAGGGGGGTCTGACTACTGTTTTTGGCTTGTAAATCAAAAAGTATAAGAGATAGATGAAATCTGATTCACTCTACTGCTTCGGCATCAAAAGCTCTACAAAAGTCTCCATTTGGTCCAAGTTGTCAGATGACCCCTTATAGGGGTTACAGCCCCTTAAAGGTGAAAAATAGCGTTTTTGTATGTTTTTGGCCTTTAGAATGAAAACTATTGTAGATAGAGAAAAGCTGTTGCTTGCTTAAATGGTCAGCTCATTTTGCTCTACAAAAGTCTCCATAGGGGTTACAGCCCCTGAAATAATGTTTTTTCATGTTTTTGGCCTATTGAATGAAAACTATTGCAGATAGAGAGAAGCTGCTGCTTGCTTAAATGTTCAGCTCATTTAGCTCTACAAAAATCTCCATAGGGTCGAAGTTGTCAGATGACCCCTAATAGGGGTTACGGCCCCTAAAATAATGTTTTTTCATGTTTTAGGCCTATAGAAAGAAAACTATAGCAGATAGAGAAAAGCTGTTGCTTGCTTAAATGTGTAGCGCACAAAGCTCTACAAAAGTCTCCATAGGATCGAAGTCGTCTGATGACCCCTTATAGGGGTTACGGCCCCTAAAATAACGGTTTTTTGTGTTTTTGGCCTAAAGAATGAAAACTATAGTAGATAAAGAAAAACACTGTTGCTTGCTTAAATGTTCAGCTCATTTAGCTCTACAAAATATACGGTTGACATCAAGACCAGGTGAGCGATTTAGGCTCCTGTGAGCCTCTTGTTTTCTCTTATTGTTAAAAGGTAATCATCTGGTTTCCAGTCAAATCATATTTTAACCTTAATCTTGTTTAGACAATGATTGCACGGTTTTATGGAAAAGACATATTTTCGCCTTCCGGAAGTTTACAATCGTCTGTTTTACCCATGATACAAGAGAAACGCATGTATAAACTACACTGGACACAGAAATCAACCGTTTCTCCCTTGCGGACTTTTGTTCCATTGTGGATATGTTTAATTATCGTTTATATTATAGGATGTGCATACACTTATTCCAAATCTCATTATCTTTTTTTCCACACAATGGTCATAAGTTCATTTAATCAAACCTGATATAACACTATCTTATTGTAAAATGCGTGCTGGTGAAGACTAACGCAGTAACTTTTTTTAAGGTAGCACCATACAAAGGTTGTTTTAGTCCAACAATCAAACTTTAATCTTGCATAACTTTCTTATCTTTTTACCAATTTTAATAAATGAAACATCATTAGAAAGAGGAAATGCAACCCTTTATGTTGATACCTACAAAAATTAACTATAATGTATAACAGATGGAATTACTGTTCAAAATTAAAAAAATTCAACACAACTGACTCAAATGAAATTAGCTCTCCTAGCATTACAAATATCTCTTTAACATTGATTTCATCTGAATCAACACAGCATGACCTCCAAAACCGTGTCTCAGAATTTTCCTATCACATTCCATACTCCAATAAAGTCATATTTTGTGTACATGGGTTTATTGCATAAGGGGTCACTTTATTCAATGTGCCATAAAATATTTTCTAAAGCTTTAATCTAAAATCTGAGACACAGTTGTGTTGATAATATACTTTGAGATAACATATCCAAAAACCAGCCACATTGGGGTACTCATGTGGGAGCTTAATTCAATCAAACTTTACTTTTCTCTTGAAAAATGAAAGTGGAAAAACCCCAAAAATATAAATTTCCTACTTTGAGCCCCATTTACTAGATTAAATGGCATGATTCTACCATGGGAGCACTGCAGGATTCTTAGATCATCATAAATCAACATTTATTTGACATATAAACCTTAGTTCCATCCACACAAACATTAAATATAGCCTAAAATGCACAACCCCCTAAACTTAATTCAGAATTTGCGGGAAATATTACATCAAATTGACCTTATCTCAGGTCAGCTGTTAACTGTAAAGGGCAAGACTCCTCCTTCACTGACCAGATGTTTCCACTATTGATTGTCCATCCTATTCATTTAACTTATTTCACTTCAAATGACTGGTCAAAAGTCATAAAACTTTCCAGCTTTTATAGATAAGACCAACCTCCATGGTTTATTGACAGCTTAAATTACATGTGCATTTGTTTTGATTTTTTAATCATCACCATAGCTCATTAATTATTAGATGTACTGTAAAACAATAAAAACAAGCCATATATGTTTTTCATGAATTTTAATTTTTGGGTTAGTAGGAGGCGGGGATATCTGTATGAGCTGTGGCTCGCTAGTTCATATTTGTCGTGTTTGAATCTTGTTGGAAAAACTTGGACGTTGAAACTTGGATGTTAAAGAAAGTAAAGCCATTTATGAATACATATATACCGGAGAAATTGAAGATCGCAATAATTTTGTCATGTACCATACAAGCATTCAAAAATAAATATGGGTTTAACAATTAGAAGGTTCTTTAACAAATCATCTTAATAAATCGGTACTCGGAAGGCATTGGTAGACCGTTGTTATACCCATGCCGGTATTTCGAAAGTGGGCTAGAGTTGTTGCTAGTGCAGTGCCTTCCGATATATCTCGAGACCCTGTTCTGTCTAATAAAAATAAATCAGGCAACCAGAATTTTTATTTTCAAGTACAATAATCAAATGAAAACGTTGTTCATAAGTATTAGTATTGAAACATGACATTTATATTACATAGTACTATAAATGCTCTGAAGAACATCTTGAGTTCTGTTTTCTTGTGCAGGATTTGCATGACTTCTTTGTTTTTATTTTAGGGTACCCAACACTAAGACTAAAATAAAATTGTGTCGTTTAATTTTCTTGAAAATTAGCAAAAATATTCACGATTTTGCAAATAATTTTAATTGCAAAATCTTAAGAAATTCAAACCTTAGGTTTCTCAGAAGATTTTTTGTTGAACATAATGGAGTTTCAACATTTCCTATTTTGATCACTGAGAAGCTTAATTTCTTTGATTAAATATAGTTAACTAAAACGTTCAAGTGATTTTAAGAGTTATCTACCTTAGGTGTTTTGTACCCCCTTAAGGCATAGGATGAACTGTCGTTTGTCCACACTTAGTCACTTTTTTCAAAATGTTTTTAAAATCTGGTACTCTATATAAATAAACAATAGGGTCTATAATAGAGTTCAAGTGTGACACTATTAAAGTTATTCCTCTATATCCTCTACTGTATGGCTGTTGAAAATAAAAAATCCACGCTAAAGTGTAAGGCAGGTTTAGAATGATGTAAATAAAAGTAATAATAATCACAGTTATAGTTGCTTTAAACTCCTTTGTATTTTTAAAAGCGTTTAATCCTTGTACGTTGTTTCCTTTAGCTACCTTTTTTAGTTGAAAAAGTAAACAAACAAGCAAGACGCATAATGAAATTACAACGATAGTAAAAGCTGTTCCTAAAAGTACCCCAATACCAAAAAATAGTTTTAATGGATATTTTGACATGTAAGCTACTCCACATTTGTTATAGTCTGATTTCGAGGCGAAGGACAAAAAGAATATGGATACAATAGTTATGGCTGATCCCAACACCATAAAATAGTACAAAATGTCTTTTTTCCTTGAAAAGCTGTTGTTATTAAAGGCCACTGGTTTCAATATTATTCCGATTCTCTGAATGTTTATAGCAACGATTTGAAATATAGAAGTAAGCCACAATCCAAATGCTAAAATAAAACGCGCAAGACATTGATCATAGTCCAGTTTGGGATTATTTTCAGTTTCTGTCATCCACACTAAAGAGGTACCCAGCAAACAATCTGTAATTCCTAATGTTAAAATATTGACAAATTTCGTTTTAACATTTCGAATAAGAACATATCCAAGTAAAAATATTGCTGGTAAATTGACCAATGTTTGAAGAGACCCAATTATCTTTACACTCGTCAATATTAAGTTGCTGAAATTTGAAGTGGAATTTTCATTATTTAAAACAGATGCGTTTAATGTTTTGTTTTCCATCACCACGCGAGAGATAAAGTGCAAAATTAATTGCTCTCTAGATACACAATTAATGGACACTATTTTTTATCTTAACAATTAATATTTATTTATATATACGGCTTATTTTACTAAACTATATCTCAACCATCTGATTGGACAATTTGAATTGGATTGATGTAGGTTGCCTGGTAAATTATGTATAAAAAAGATACATTTGTATAAGTTTATTTTGATTTGTTAGAATATCTTTAGACCACGGTCAACTTCATGATTGAAAAGCTTTCTTTACAAAATCAATTGTGAGCAGCTTTTAAAAAAAAGATCTTTTATGCATGAAAAATCAGTAAAAATTAAAGAATGATACCAACAACCAAAATCTTTTTTTTTTTAATTGGATTTCTATTAAATTAGTATACTTTTAATTTAAAAGTTGCCTTCATTAGACAAGTAAACAATGATGATAAGGTGTGGGTTTTTTTTTGCTTATAATATGTTATAATATGGCATATATATGATACTGGGAATTCCTTTATTTTCGTGGGTACCAATTTTTATGTTTCGATAAAAAAATTAAGTGGATTCTTGAATTGGGTCAACGCCACCAACGAAAACCACAAGAAATAATACCCCATAAATAATAACGAAACCGCAGTACCATGCCAACCAGGAATGCCATCCTACGAATGGGATGTTATCACTACATGTGGCGAGGTAAAAACTACTTGAAATTAAAAAAAAATTATACCTTGATGATGTATTTTGTAAGTTAGGAATTGCTTTACCCCAAGAAGTGCGAATTCAAAAATATTAGACATTAACCTGTGCTAAGCAAGGTGTGATGGAGATAAAACACCAGTCGTGGAAAAAAGTTCAGACTGAAAAAGGAATATGGGTTAGGTCGGACAAAAAAAAATGCTTTACCTGTCCTTTGATCTTGCTAGTCTGACCTTTCATCAGACGTAACCAATCAATCGAGAAGGAAGATTTTATAGACGAACAATTAGAAATACTAATTGTAACTTTTTTTTCTGTTCATAAAAACGAAACACGACACTGGTAAGACTATAATATGATATATATTACTCTATTCAAAACCCAGTTTCATACTTTGTCTTAATGAGATCGTATTTTATTATTATGAACAGCTCTGAAAAAAAATCAATTCTGATGACAAATATTTTGTTCAACGGGGAGATCCCCCAAACAGAAATCGTTTGCTAATAGTCGGTTTTCGAATTTCAAATCCATAACCAATATATTATTTATGTATAACTTTTTTAACAACATACTTCTTCTTAAATGGTAAATTACTTCAAGATCCATTTACATGTTTTACTAAGTGTTGATAGACACGACCTTTAGTAATAAATTGTTTTTTTACCGCCATTTTTGAATGAAAGAAGCTAAACCCCGAAACAGTTTAAAATATAGATTTAAATCCCGAGCTAAAAATAAAGAATTAAAAAAAAAAACATGTTAATGGACCTTTCAGTAATTAACCATTAAAGAAGAAAACATGTTGTTTTCAAAGTTTTGATATATTATAAATTATATAATTACAAAATTGGTTATGCTGTATATCGATATTTCAAGCAGTAAACTCTTATCAGCAGTATTTGAATCCAAACATTAGAAGGTCAAAAACCCAAAGTATGGAATGAAAAATACTCAAAGCCAAAAAGTTCGAACAGGGAAGCCAAATCCAGAACCGAGGATATCGACCAGGTGCTGTACGAGGAAAGAAACCTGGGGCGGTGTTCTCGAAAGTATCCTAAAATTTGTCTAAAGACGCATCCAAAGTCAAATTTTGAGACCTAGTTTGGACCATCTTTAGACCATCCTAATCTGTTTCTCGAAACTATCTTAGACGCGTCTTTTGTTAGGACGTCTCAATATAAATTTAATGAAATTTCAATTGAAACAAAATTAGATAATTAACTTTTTAAAACACTATATTCATCTGAATGTACACCAAAATGGCTATGATTTGAATGCTTAAACTAAAAGTCAACATGTAATCAGTTACTATTGTTATTTTAAAATCATAACCACGTTGTCCTAAATAATTAAAGCAACGTACAGGGTCATTGAAGTATGTAAAAAAAAGGTCCAAGTTTAAAATCGTGCATGATTCCTTGTATACAAGTTAATCGATGATTAAATACCATTAGGTTAACACCTGGACAAAAAATAGTGAGTTTTAGTGTATAAAATATGTAAAATGTAAGATTGGATGGTCTAAAGACATCAAATGACAAGATATGATAAGTGCTTAATTTGGCCCCCTTATTTATCATTTTTAAAAAATGATTGAACTAAGGTTGAATTATTCTAGATCAGTTCTTAGATAAACAAGGTATAGTAAAATAACATTAATTTTAACTAAATTTTGTTTATTACGTCACAGTGACGTCATCAAATTATGTGAAAAAGACATTTTTTGTGAAAAAGTGTTAAAATCATGCAAATTTTGAGTAGTTTTTGGTAAATATAACTATGAGCCACACCGAGTACCACAAAGATATTTTTGTGGTTTGTTTCTATATTAAAAATGATTATCTACATAAATTATTGTAGTGGTACTCTGTGTGGCTCATAGTTAAATTTGCTGAAAACCACATCAAAATTGCAGGTTTTTTGCAGTTTTTCATCAAATCACAATTTTATAGCCACTTTGGGTAACTATTTTAACATCATAATGGATCACTTTAAACAAAATAATGCTGATATAGTAAAGTTAAACTAATTTAAAGTATACATCACATACTTTTAGCTCATTTTAATAATTTCAAAATTTGGGGGCAAAATTGGGCTCTTATCATATCTTGTCCTTTGGTGTCTTAGTTTTTATCCTAAAATGAGACAAAAGTTTAAAATAGGACTGCTTCGAGAATACGACTTAAGACTATGACGAGTCTTTAGATGGTCTATAGACACGTCTTAGTCCTAAGATAGCTTCGAGAACACCGGCCCAGTGTTTTGAACAATTATGAATTTAACAATCGGGAATTTCATATTAGAAATTTAACGGTTAATTCGTGTCAGTCAAGTTTGACGTAGTTCGAGAAACCGGCCACTTAGAAACGAAACTTTTTTGGAGGGGATTGGTTTCACAGTAAAAAAAATTCAGCGTTGTTCAAAATAATAAACTATGATCTCATAAAGACATAGTATCACCATTCAATTACAAAGTATAATCACATAATAACAAAGTATCATCACATAATAATGAATCATCATCACATAATAATGAAGCATCATCACATAATGACAAAGTATCATCACATAATGAAGAAGTATCATCACATTATGAAGAAGTGTTATCACATAATGACAAAGTATCATTAGATAATGATAACGTATTATCACGTAATGACGAATTGTCATAACATAATGATGAAGTATCATCATATAACGAAAAACATCATCATAAGGCAGCTATGGCATTCCATATTTTACGATTGAAATATTACATGATTCACATAGCATCACATTTACGATATTTTACTATTCTTTTTGTGTGTGTTTTTGTTTTGTTTTTGTTATATGTCCAGTTGATAAGTTTAAAGGACCCTACCAAATTGGAATGGAATGAAATAAAACTATTAAAAAACAGCAGAAAACAAACAAATGTGTCTCCTGTGGCACATATTTTAATCCATAGTTGCAGCATTTGTTCCAGTTGTACGATTAAATAATAAGTGGCTAAATCAATAATCCAGGGGCAGAAACGCAATGTTTACGAAGTGCAAACTGCTATTATATACCGACACCAGCATACCATCCTCTTGTCAATTGCTGTGGGGTTTTTTTGTTTTTTGTTTGTTTGTTTTTTGTCAGTCGTATTGAAGTGCTTAAACGAAAATGGCTGTACTCCCGGTAAGCTTACACACACGTTCCAAAATGATTCAAGAGTGCACTGTGAAAGGATTTTTAAGAAGAAATACCATTAAGCTAGAAACAGAAGAAAAAAGGTTGGTATCAACTTACATACATGTCCATCACGGTTGACCTGAAAACCAACACTTCTTTTTATGTTTTGATTTTTATATCCACTTCTTGATTTAATATGGCAAAGATACCATATAATTAAAATTAATTATTTCATTTGGTGATTTATATATTCGATGGAGCTAACGTGTCATATCTAAGAGCTTGAGGGCTGTAAAGGGAATTCTTATTAGAGCGTCGCTAATGACCCAAAAGGCAAATTTGATATACAAATAGTCTGTGCTCGTATTGTGCTGTTCAGATCATACCACAAACTACCAAGTCCATTGAAAGCAATTAAAAATGTTAATATTTCTTGCATTTTCTATTTGATAATATTGACATTATTATAGATCAAACCTCACGGACTTGATGTCTTACATACAAACAACACTACATAAAAATATACACCAATTTGCTGCCGGGTTTGGTTTAATAATGAACTCATTTGTAGACCTTCTAAAGGATAAAATCAGGCAAAATAAAATAAAAACATTCCAGACATTAAATTTTGCTACGTCTGACGCGCGTTTCGTCTATTCAGGACTCATCAGAGGCGCTCTACCAAAACTATTGAAAAAGCCAAAAACTATATGATTATGAAGAGCACAAACAATGTGCAATAGATCGAGATCGAATATTTTGTGAGTTATTCCTTTACACCCAACCAGCGAGATTTCAGCTATATCCGGGAGATGAAAATGACCCATGAATACAATGAACATTAAATGACGATGATGGTGTAGTAATAGAAAGGAGGACAAAAAGCCAATCGGGGAGGTGAGTCTTGACTGCTACTGGAAGATAGCGGGAAATATAGCCTTTGCATTTTGTTGCATTGCAGCCTGACGACCCCGGCATTCATTATGACAGGACTGCCCCATTCAACCACATAAGGGCATACATCCTAGTCGCTTTGTAGGAAAAGCTGCCTGGCTCGATATCAGGTATCTCACCGCTCTTAAGTGGACTTTACCGACAAGTTTATCGCTGCAGCGGGTTTATTCGCCACCCGGAACCGAGACTGTTCCGAGATCGACAGAATTAGTGTTATACACCCAGACAACATTTTGAAGAGCCTGAATCGCTCACCTTGTCTTAAGGCCATAACGATTTCTTTCTTCTATCTAAGATCATTTAACAACTCTGACCAAATGGAGTTTTTTATAAAGCATAATGAGCTGAGGTTAAACATACCGGTAATCCATGGGTTCTCTTCCCGCTTTATCATAATGAATGAGTAGGCGAAATAACTCATGGGTTTTCGATGATGGAGGTTAAAGCAAACGGCAGTTATCTCCATCTCCAATAGTTTTCCTTCTTTAGGGCAAAAACATGATAAAAATCAACTTTTGACTTTTAAAGGCCATAAACGGTCATCATCTGACAACTCTAACCGAATGGAGAATTTGGAAAGCTTAATGATCAGAAGTTTTCATTAAACAACAGCTTTTCTCTATCTGAAATAATTTGCATTACATAAGGCAAAAATCTTGAAAAGGCTATTATTCCTTTTAAAAGCCCCAAAATCTCTATTAAAGGTCATATGACAACTTCGACAATATGAAAACTTTTGTAGAGCTTAATGTCGTGATGATATAAGCAAGCAACAGCTTTTCTCTATCTGCAAGTGTTTTCATTATATAGGGACAAACTTAATCAAAGCTTTTTTATTTTCATCATCCTTACAAGGGTCAATATCCCTATAAGTAGTTATCTGACAACTTCAACCTCATGGAAACTTTTCTAGAGTTTTTGTTCTGAAGAGCTTACATTTGCAAGATGCTTCGGATTTTTCCTATCCTATATAGTTGCTGAAATATATGCCATTTTAAATGTGTTTACTATATGTTCTTATCTAAGTAACAGCGGCCATGCTTTTTAATCAAATCTTTTCAAAATAAAGATAGTCTTTCCTGTAAAGCGTAGTCAATTTGGTTAAGTGGTTTCAGGGGAGAATTTTTTTTGAATTGCTTACAAGGTTGACGACGAACGCAAAGTCATGGTAGAAAAGACTAAAAAGGATGATAAAATGAAGATGAATTGATGATGATAAACAGGTTGACATAGAATCAAAGGAACAAGACCACTTGAAAAGAGCGAGAAGTTGGTGGGGTCGGAAATTTTTCCTGTTTGGTGCTTTCATACATGTAGCGGTCCACAAAGGATTCTATCACGTGCATCTCCACACAGGTTGGAAAACTAATCAGCTGTCATGCTTCCCATATTGTGATTTAACAACCCCGCGAACGAACTCTTACTATTCACTTTGGTTACACACTTTGAATGCTATGAGCTGAGGACTATCCCACCGTCAGAATATCAAAATCGTTCATCGCCTATTACGACAGACTTAATCCTCCTTGGGGACGAAAGATTTTGGCAAATCTATAAACACATCTTTATACATCCTATGTCTGAATCGTGGTATTCTAACTAAAAGTTTGTTCGTGATGTGATGGATTTGTCAGACAGTTCTTGTATTGTCGTTTGCTAAATTCGACTTATTTTTAACGAATCATTCGCAATCCAACGCATCACTTGCAATACGCAGGACCTGCCGACCCTTCCGATGCTTATAATTTCACTTTCGATTAGGTTGTTATTTGTATATTTGTTGTTCTGTTATTTTTTCCCTTGTCTAATGGTTTTGTTTCCATTACCTTGAAATTAGAATGACCCTTCGTATTTCTTTGTTCTATATGTTCAATTAAAATCCATTTTGCAATACAGGATTAATCACCGGAATTTATTTTGGTTTGCATTGTACGTAGAACAAAAAATGTTTACTACTAACTTACTATAACCAATTAATAATTACGAAGGCTGAGGTAAAAGAAACATATCGTCTTATCAACAAATTCGCATAAATTATATTAATAGTAATGGAAGAATATAACCCGTTTTTTTCTTCTAAATGCTGTTATAAATTAGTAAATGACCATTACTTTTAAGCTTACCTGACTCAAAGAGTCATGTGAGTTATTACCATCACTATGCGTCCGTTTGGAACTTTTCTATGACAATTTTTTTCTTAAAACCCATAAAGAGATTGCTTTGAGACTTTGCATACCTTATCAACGTCCCTTTACCATTATTGCACAATGGTGACTGCCAAACAAACATGACTGGCGTTGCTTAAAATCGAACAGGGGGTGTCAGGGCAGTTTTTAGCCAGATATATAAGAGAAAGAGGAACAATAATACAGCTCCATTCTTTTGCACTTAAAGCTCTACAGTCGCCACGTCTTCGCTAGCCAAGGATAACGATCTGCTATCTCTCACGAGAGATAGTAAATTGTAACGCTTGTCTAGCAAAGATGCAGCCGTCATTGAATCGAAGTTGACAGATGACCTCTTTGAGGTGAAAGAATTGTGTTTTTATGTTTTTGATCGATAGAATGAAAACTATTGCAGATAAAAAGCTATGATTGGCTTAAATATTCAGCTTATTTTTCTCTACAATAGTCAAAGTTGTCAAAGTTGTCATATGACCTCTTATATCGGTTATGGCTCTTGAAAGATGTTCAATAATGCTGTGGTTTGCATAGAGATGACCTAAGAGTGATGACCTCTAATTGTGAAGTTTTTGGAATTTTAGGGTGATTGATTAAGGCTCTTGGGAGCCTCTTGTGTACTATTACGAAAATATAGAATCAACTTTTTAAGGAAAAACATCATTTTCCTTCTTTATACAATACTGTTCGCTCTTTTTTCAATGAAAAGTCTCAAAACAAATGGCCTGTGTGACGACTGTAAAGGGTTGAAGGTGGTGTTCGAGAAAATCCATTTTGTAACTGAACCTTATCGACAAAGCAAAAGGTCACCAGCTGCTCAACATTAAAGGTTACTTGAGCTTTCACAGATTATGATGGAGGGAACTTGGAATCGAAGGCCGTCAAAGCATACATGTATGAGTATTTTTCAATAAGAAGCTCAAGTCCATGAAATTCACGAATTTCACAAAATTGGAACACTCCATTTTTCTAAAAGTAACGTTACTCCTACAAGCTTTGCAAAATTAGCTTGGTGAAAATGTCCCGCAACATCTACATATACCTACAAAGATGCACCGCAACACACTCCCGTGTGCGTATATGATGAAAATATTCAGAACAAAAAATCTCAAGTCCAGTTATCTCCCCTCAATGATAACCGAGAGCAATACAAATTAAATTTTGTTTTTGCCTATAAAAACGATGTCTCCCCCGTTTCTGCAAAAAATTCTAAGTTCCAAGTGGTCATATGCACAACTACATATGGAGTCCTTCCTATATACCAAGTTTCATTGAATTCGGTTCAGTAGTTTCAGAGGAGTTGTGCCGACAAGATGATAAGTGAGGATTTTAAGCAATTTTCTAAGTTAAAAGGGCCACAACTCTTTTTTTGAGAATTTGAGAATCTAAATTTCTTGTTAATATGACAACTACATATGGTGTACTTCCTATATACCAAGTTTCATTGAATTCGGTTTATTAGTTTTAGAGGAGTTGCTCTGACAAGATGATAAATGAGGATTTTCAGCAATTTTCTAAGTTCAAAGGGCCATAATTCCTACAAATACTTGAGGATCAAAATTGCCTGGTTATATGCACAACTACATATGGTGTACTTCCTATATACCATGTTTCATTGAATTCGGTGCAGTAGTTTTAGAGAAATTGCGCTGACAAACTTTGTGACGGACAGACGGACGGATGGACACGACAAAAATTAATATGTCTCCCCGCAAAAGTAGGGGAAACATAATTCTTCATGCACATCTACAGATGATGTACTTCCTTCATGTAAAGTTTTATCATAATCCTTCAAGTGGTTCAGGAGCAGTTGCGCTTACGAGGTCTCCCGTTGAAAAATGTATTTTAAAAAGTATCAGTCCAATTATCTCCTTTGAATGATATCATAGACCGATTAAAAATCTTCATACACATCGTCATATGATGAACTTCCTTCAGGTAAAGTTTCATAAAAATCCTTCAACCGGTTAAGGAGGAGTTGCACTAACGGGGTCTCGCATTGAATAAAGTCCAATTATCTTCCCTGAGTGGGATGTCTGATTGCGATGAAAATTCATGCACATCTACCTATGATGTACTTCCTTCATTTAAGTTTTATCAAATCTTTCAAGCAGTTTATAAGTAGTTGCGCTAACGAGGTCTCCCGTTGAAAAATGTATTTAAATTTAAAGTATTCGTCCAATTATCTCCTTTGAATGAAGTCCGAGTGCAATGAAAATTCTTCATGCACATCTACATATAATGTAATTCCTTCATCTCAAGTTTCAGCAAAATCCTTCAAGCGGATAAGGAAGAGACGTGCTTACGAGTTATGTGGACAGACAGACGCACGGGCGGATAGACAGACATGGTGTTTCCTATATACCCCCAGACTTTGTTTGCGGGAAGGGAGTACAATCACAACGTAACTAACAAACACACACCCGGAGTGAAATCAACTCTCTAGGAAAGGTGGAAAAGTAAACACTGGAACCGAGGATCGGTCTTTGCTGCAGAAGATCATATGGGCGATAAATGGACTTTTCAATAGATTTTTTTCAACTGTTAAGTTGAATGAATTTCCGATAGAGTTAAATTTATATTTGTTCCTTTTTTCATATTTCTTATATATCACGCACCCCTCGATGCTGAGAACACACAAAAGAGACATATACAATTTCTTATAATAATGCTTTATGCATTGTAACTTCACTATATCATGACTTGTATTTCAGACATTATCACCACCCGTAAGGTAGATTTTCGAATTAAGTGAATTTTTCTCTCTTTATTTGTTACACAAATAACAAATAAGTCGTAAAGTATATAGCTATGTTTTTCTGAAATATAGATATTATTCACGAAGAACATCAAGGTTGATTTATATTGATGACGAAAACTATCACATGAAATAGCTATGTTTTTTTGCATAAAGTGTCTACAATTTTTCACTAAAGGAAGAAAATTTTATGTACAATAGACAAATTGAAATTCTTTATCGAAAAAATGAGTAAACCTTAAATAAAGCTGTAAAAATTGGTGGATAATGTTTTGGTAATATGAGGATTATGTTTGGTATAATGTTTGGCGTTAGTATTTTATCGGTTTTAAAAATAAATTTGAATTCATTTATAAAAATGTTTATGCAAACGCACAGTTATTTTAGAATTACATAAGTCAACAAATTTTAAATCCTCCAAGAATTACTTGATGACGAAAATGACACAAGCATTGAGCATTATTGGAAGAATTACAAAGATACTGTAGAGGAAACATGTGATGAGATATTGGAAAGACGAAAACCGGAGCAGAAAGATTGGATGTCAGCTAATAGCTACGGGAAGATCGGGGTCAGGAAAACCAAGAAAGAGGCAATCAACAATAGCCGCACCAGAACATCCAAGGCTAGAGCACAGCATAAATATAGTGAACCCATGAGAGAGGTAAAGAAAAGTGTAAGAAAAGACAAGAGGGAATTAGTAGAAGGACTGGCAGAACGGACAGAGACTGCAGCGGCAAGCATGAAAATGAAAAAGCTTTAAGACACCACCAAGAAACTTGCAGGAAGGAGCAAACCAATGGAAAGACCAGTTAAGTACAAAGATGGTAATTTGCTTTCAGAAAGACCAACACCGGATAACACACCAAAAATATTACATGCAGATACAAACTTATCCACTGCAAACCACCTATCAGGGCAGAGATTCAGAGAGCAATAAAGCAGCTTAATAATGGCAAGGCCCCAGGACCGGATGAGATTCCAGCAGAGGTTGTAAAACGGACCTTATTAGAATGGTTACATTATTGTATAACATGTTTGCCAAGATCTGGATTGAAGAAGAAATACCAACAGAATGGAACGAAGGACATCTTATTAATCTACCAAAGAACGGAGACATTGGACTATACTCAAATTATAGAGGGATAACGCTACTGTCCGTTCCAGTAAAAGTGTTCAACAAAGTGATTTTGGGGCGACTGAAAGGGCCAGTTGACAAGAAACTGCGAGACCATCAGGAAATTTCAGAAAGAACAGATTATGTACTGACTAGATAGCGACACTTCGCATCATTATAGAGCAGTCCATAGAACAGAACTCTGCACTATACATAAATTTTGTAGACTACAAGAAGGCGTTTGACAGTCTGGACAGGAAGATGTTATGGAAAACTGCTAAGACATTACGAAGTGCCTCAAACGTTTGTAAACATTTTAAAAAAACTCATATGAAGCAATGTCCTGCAGAGTAGTGCACGGAGGACAACTGACAGAGGGATTCAGAGTCAAGACTGGAGTAAGGCAAGGACGTGTTCTTTCACCATTTTGGGTTCTGCTTGCAATAGAATGGATCATGAAGACCATAACCAGGGGAGGAGAAACGGAATACAATGGACACTTTGGAACCAGCTGGATGATTTGGAATTTGCTGATGATTTAGCACTCCTGACACACAATCACCAACAGATGCAGGAGCAGTCCTCATAAGCACTAAAAACCTCAGCTATCACAAAAACTCAACAAAAACAGAGGAAAGACTAAGATTCTGAAAGTAAATACCAACAACAATGAGCCAGTAAGCCTAATGGAGATCCATTAAAAAAAGGTAAAGTCATTAACCTACCTTGGCAGTAAAGTGGACAAACAAGGAGGTACAGATGCTGATATCAAGACAAGAAACGACAAAGCAAGAGGTACATTCATCCAACTCAGAAACATATGGAACACGAGTCATCAGCAGGAACACCAAGCTTCGACTTTTCAACTCAAACGTGAAATCAGTCCCTTCTGAATGGTGCAGAAACCTGGAGATTTACCAAGGCCAACATCAATAAGATCCAGACATTTGTAAACCAATGTTTTCGCCGTATCCATTCCATCCGCTGGCCCAAAACCATCAGTAACACGGAATTACTGAGAAAGACCAACCAGTGTCCAGTTGAAGAAGAGATCTGTAGAAGGTGGGGATGACTTGGACATACCTTAAGGAAGCCGAGTGGAAACATCACGAGACAGGCGTCAACATGGACACCCCAAGGAAAGAGAAAACGAGGACGACCGAGAAACACCTGGATAAGGGACCTGGAGTCAGATGTTAAGCTGACAGGAAAGACATGGAGACAACTGGAACAAACAGCAAAGATGAGGCATTACTACGCGTATTGTTTAGCGAAAAAAATACAACCATACATTTATTTAAGGGTCTTTTTAATTTTTATAAACTATACAAAGCTTTTTGATGTCATTAACATACAAATTTTACTACTGGGCAGTCAAAAGAAATAAATTCACAGAAATTATCAATCATTTGATAATTCAAAAGAAAATGTATTTTGTAAGCACCTATGTGTAAGGAAAGAACTTTTTTTACCTATCGAAACATCTTGATGGATATATTCCGGCTGGAATTAAACCCGAAAGAAATATTATTGAAGTGTCAGAGACAACCATTATGACTAGAGTTCTCGTCCTAAAAAGACATTTAGTAGTTTTTGTGTGTTCGTGTTTTATATGTTGTCTGGGTTTTTTCGTCCGTCCTGGTCTGTGTTTACTGCTTTTGTCTCTGGCCTTTCGGACTTTGAGATTCGGATGCCCCATTGGTACCTCTGCTTCTTTCTAAGTAACAATATACCCGCGTTTTGGTATTTGTAATTTTGAAAACACTGGGCGATAACCTCTGCTGGTGAACCAGAGGTCCCCGAGGGTAATCACAAGCCTGGTCGTCAGACTTGTCTGACACGATTTACCATAAAATTTCTAATATTTTAGTCGCTGAAATTTCTGATTTTTAAATTCAAAGTTGTTTAAAACACCAGGTTTTTTTCCTTGTAATGCAAATGGTCGATATCCTCGGTGCTGCTGGATTTGGCTTGCTTGTTCGAACGTTATGGCTTTAAGTACTTTTCGTTTTCAACAGTTTTGGAATTTGACCTTCCAGTGTTTTGATTTAAATGCTACTGACGAGAGATTTAACCTTGAAATTCGATATATATCATATCCAAATTATATATGTATACCCGCGTTTTAGTATTTGTAATTTAGAGAGGATAAGTCTTTAATTGATAATTTATGACACAAACTTTTAACCGCGCGTCAGGCGTAGCAAACTTCATTGTCTGGAACTTTGTTGTCATTTGTATTTCGAACACACGTGAAGGTTAGCACTGCTGGTGGAGTTTAAATTCCCCGAGGTTAGCCCGCTCCGGCACCAACACTTTTGAGTTGGAGAATACATCAAAGCTTTAAATTATCCGTCTAAATTTCAAAATTGTCTAAACCCTAAGGTTCTTCCTACCCCAGACATAGGTTGAATATCTTAGTAATAATTTGGTTCCCCAGTTTGGTATTTTTGGTTATACTGTTCTATGCTCTTCATATTCATACAGTGTTTGGCTTTTTCAATATTTTTGGTAGAGCGCCTCTGATGAGTCTTGAATAGACGAACCGCGCGTCAGGCGTAGCAAACTTCATTGTCTGGAACTTTGTTGTCATTTGTATTACTTAAAATTAGTCTTTCTGTGAAAAAGATTTTGCTTCATTCCAACGTCAAATAAAAACACATGAAAGAACTTTCGTTAGTTTAAAAACTTATCTCAAATAAACAACAACAGCGTATATGAAACTTAACAGCAGCACAGCTCATAAAATACATTCACTGTTACAGTAAACACAGCTATAACATCATAAGACAGGAAGATTAAGAATTAATGACAGTAGTGTACGTTCCAAAGTATAGTAGAGTTGCTTACATGAAAAGTCATATATTAAAAAATGTAGAATAAAATTAAATACCGCGATTATTAACATCTATATTTTTATGTTATTTTATAACAATATTGCTAAAACTATTTATTATTGAGTTTAATCCGATCTTGAAACATAAAGTGATATATCAAACAGTACAAATGAAGCTTAACATCACTGACATATATGATTGTTTTATGGAGGCTTCCGGAAGTTTACAATAGTCTGTTTTACCCATGATATAAAAGAAACGCATGTATAAACTACACTGGACACAGAAATCAACGGTTTCTCCCTTCCGAATCGTTTATATTATAGGATGTGTTGCATACACTTATTCCACATCTCATTATCTTCTATTTCCACACGGTGGTCATTAGGTTCATTTTTTCATCATTTTCATGTTCATCGAACTGATATTAACCATGCTATATACAGTTGTTATAACACTATCTTACTGTAAAATGTGTGCTGGTTAAGACTAATGCAGTAACTTTTTTTAAATCAATGGATTTCATGAATAAATGATTACTGGATGACTTTAAAAAAAATAAACAACAAGTCATATTTGTTTTTCATGAATTTTAATTTTTGGGTTAGGAGGCGGCGGGGATATTTAAATGGGCTGTGGCTCGCTAGTTCATATTTGTCGTGTTTGAATCTTGTAGGAAAAACTTGGACGTTTAAACTTGGATGTTAAAGAAAGTCAAGCCATTAATGAATACATATATACTTGAGAAATTGAAGATCGCAATAATTTTGTCATGTACCATACAAGCATTCAAAAATAAATATGGGTTTAGCAATTAGAAGGTTCTGTAACAAATCATCTTGATAAATCGTTACTTGGAAGGCTTGGTAAACCGTTGTTATACCCTTGCCGGAATTTCGAAAGTGGGCAAGGGCTATGCTAGTGCAGTGGCTTCAGATATATCTCGAGACCCTTTTCTATCTAATAAAAGTAAATCTGGCATTCAGACTTTTTATTTAAAAGTACAATAACTTTATTAATGCAACTGGAGACTGGTACAGTCATGGCATACAATATAAAACAATGACATTGACATACATGAATAATAACAAATTGACATAGAGAATACGAAACAAACATATAGTTAGCAATATAAACATTTTATATTCAATACATGTAATATAAACAATAATCAAATGCAAACGTTGTTTATAAATATTAGTATGAAAACATGACATTTATACATGTTATATTACATATTACTATTAAAGCTCAGTAGAACATCTTGAGTTCTGTTTTCTTGTGCAGGAGTTTCATGCCTTCTTTGTTTTTATTTAAGGGGGTACCCAACACTTAACAATTAGTTTAACATGTTTAAAATAAAATTGTGTCGTTTAATTTTCTTGAAATTTAGCAAAAATATTCACGATTTTGCAAATAATTTTAATTGCAAATCTTAAGAAACTCAAACCATAGGTTTCTCAGAAAAATTTTTGTTGAACATAATGGAGTTTCAACATTTCCTATTTTGATCGCTGGGGGGCTTTATTTCTTTGATTAAATATAGTTAACTAAAACGTTCAAATGATTTTTAAGAGTAATCTACCTTAGGTGTTCTGTACCCCTTTAAGGCATAGGATGAACTGACGTTTGACCACACTTAGTCACTTTTTTCAAAATGTTTTTAAAATCTGGTACTCTATATAAATAAATAATAGGGTTTATAATAGAGTTCATTTGTGACACTACTAAAGTTATTCCTCTATATCCTCCACTGTATGGTTGTCGAAAATAAACAATCCACGCTAAAGTGTAAGGCAGGTTCAGAATGATGTAAATAAATGTAATAATAATCACAGTTATAGTTGCTTTAAACTCCTTTGTATTTTAAAAGCGTTTAATCCTTGTACGTTATTTCCTTTAGCTACTTTTTTTAGTTGAAAAGGTAAACAAACAAGAAGGACGCATAATGAAATTACAACGATAGAAAAAGATGTTCCTAAAAGTACCCCAATACCAAGAAATAGTTTCAATGGATATTTTGAAATGTAAGCTGTTCTACATCTGTTATAGTCTGTTTTTGAAGCGAAGGATAAAAAAATATGGTTACAATAGTTATGGCTGTCCCAAACACCATAAAATAGTACAAAATTTCTTTTCCTTGAAAAACTGTTGTTATTAAAGGTTACTGGTTTTAGGATTATTCCGATTCTTTGAATGTTTATACGAACGATTTGGAATATAGATGTAAGCCATATCCCTAGGGACAAAATAGTGCGGGTCAGACACTGTTCGTAGTCCAGTTTAGGATTAATTTCAGTTTCTGCCATCCACACTAAAGAAGAACCCAGCAAACAATCTGTAATTCCTTATGTTAAAATATTGACAAAGGATGGGTTGCGATAAGACCCTTTTTCAGCCCACCGAGAAAGTAAAAAAAAAGTTAAGTAAATTCTATCACAAAATGTCTTGTTGGAAAGGTTAATATTTCTATTTTTTTAAAACGAACATCTGTAGTTGAAAAGCTTATTTTATCTTTTAGTAAATGGTGCTTGAAATAAACCACCGAAAATGATTTAAACATTGTGCCTATGGGAAAGTGAAGCAGGTGAGAGATATATATTCTTCCCGGAAGTATAGCCTTGCACGCGGAACCAGATCCATATTTTATTCAAATAATTGTATTACTAAATGACATCTTTTATAAAAGTTTCAAGCTGGTTCCTCGTGCAAGGCATACTGAAAATTTAAAAAGACTATATTTTTTTAAGTTGTAATCAGTAGTTAAAATGTGCGAAATCTCTCCGTTTTCTTCGTTTTTCCTGAGATCAGAGGTCATATCGATTTCAAAATTGCTGTTTAAAGTGATGTATTTTTATAGAATTGTAAACACTAGCTTCAAGTATATTAGCACAAAATTTTAATTTATTGAAGCCTTACCTTGAAATTTTCTTTAAATCAATACGAAATTTTCATTCAAAACGGGCCAATTTTGAACCCGATTTTCAAAGCTATGTTCGTGCAAAAGTATCTAAAAGTAGTCTTTTACCACAGTACAATCATTTTGCTACAAAATAAAATATAAAGTAACAGGCTTTGAAATACTTTTTAATTTTCGTCTATAAATGGGCCAAAATAGGGCCTTATCGCAACCCATCCTTTCGTTTTAACATTTCGAATAAGCACATATCCAAGTAAAAATATTGCTGGTAAATTGACGAATATTTGTAGAGACCCAATAATCTTTACACTCGTATATATTAAGTTGCTGAAATTTGAAGTGGATTTTTCATTATTTATAACAGATGCGTTTAATGTTTTGTTTTCCATCACCACTGTCTTATGTATTGTCAAATAAAGTCATATATATACTAATATACGATTAATTTAATCAAACAGTATCATGACCATCTGATTGGACAATCTAATTACCTATTAAAAGAGGGGTTGATGTTGGTTGTCTGTTACGGAAACATTACAGGAAAAAAGTATTGGGCAACCGGAAGTCAGACTGTGACAGAGCTTGAAGCTAGATATTAAAACTTTGATGGACTGAGATTGGATTATATTTTCAAGACTGGATTATCGATGTTTGTTTTCAAGATATTAAATGGATGTAGTTTAATAAAATAAGAATATAATTTTCCACATGATGGATAATTTTTCGGGTGATTTTTTAAACAAGGATGAAATTTTCATCAACACCAGAGAAAATTGTATTTAAACATCCGCCAGCTGAACTCGGCATTCATCAGCTCTCTCAACAGGTGGTCAACATATGATTTGACACCACTTATTCAATGGAAGAAAGATTACACCATTTAGATTTAATTTTATTTACATCACACACTCTTCAGGGAAAGGTAGAAAGACTGAAAATAGTTGTTTGATAATAAAGGGGAAGCAATTCCCATCACGTTCCCTTAAATTATGTATATAAAAGATTCCTTTGTATACATGTAAGTATATTTTGATTTGTTAGAATATCTACCTATTACATTTTTTTCTTTGATCTCTTATAAAATGAAACCAATCAATCGAGAAGGATGAATTTATAGCAACACATGCAGGGCATAATAAGAAAATACTAATCATAACTTCTGTTCTGTTTATAGAAAAAAACATAACATGATACTGGTTTAGATTATAAAACGATATATGACACTTTATTGGAAAACCAAGTTCCAACAAATCTTTCATGTCTTTGTAAACAGCATCATCAAACTGAAAAAATCGTAATTGAGTTCGTACTTTTATCAAGTGAAATATATTAGGAACATCACAAAGCATTACAGTAATGACCTTTAACTAATTTGTTTTTGGTTTGATGTCCAGTTAATAAGTTGAAACGACCCTATACCAAATTGGAGTGGAATGAAATAAAACTGAAAAACAGTAGAAAACAAACAAATTGTCTCCTTTGGTACATATTTCTATGGTACCATGTGGGGTCTGAGGAGGGGTCATTCCTCACCCATAAAATGATAAAATACTAAATATTCTGAAAACTATTGAGATCCTAACCCTATTACAATGCATGTTAATGCTACTTATGATTAGACAAATCATTTGGTACCATAAAGGAATCTGAAAGCGGGGTCATGCTGAAAACCCGCAAATGACACAATATTATATCGTAACGGGGTACGTATCATTTAATGCCCAATAAGATGCCCTATTTTTTATATCTGGTCCGGTATTTAATTTTTTTGTACAAATAGATTTTTGTGAAGTGGTTGATACAAAATGGATGATTAATTTTAGCGACTTCCCTTATTATCATTGGGAAACTATGAGCTAAAATTGAAACTGTTTTGTTTTTTGCCGATTTCAATATTTTTTGCTTATTCATTCTTGTGAAGTAGTGGATTTACAAAATGGATAATTATTTTTTTGCAACCCCCTTTTGACTTTTAAAATGAGGGGCAAAAATGAATCGTAGCAAACGTAGATCTGTATGACATCAACTTCCTGTTTGCCAAAAATTTGTATAAATGGTGAAGGTATCACTTGTGATCATTATTTCACAGATTTACCTTGTTTTAAAGTTCATAGAGTTTGTTAGTGCTCATTCAACATCAAATACTCTTAAAAAGGACCAAAAGGGGTATTATTTTATACTTGTTTTCGGCGCAGTCGATATAGGATTGATTTCATCACTATGGACGCATATTCAAAGCAACAGTTAATCTGTTAATTGAAATGGTAATTTTCATTGGATGAATATGACATCGTTTATCGAATTCAAAGGCTACTCTAGGGGGAACTGTCCAATATACACAAAAATAATTTGTCACTTTTACAAAATCGACTTTTTATCTGTTTACAAGTATTTGTCTTTAATTTGTTTACAAGTATTTGTCTCTAATTTGATTAAAAATAATTGTTTTTATCATTCGTTTAACATTGTACATTTTTTATTTTTTTTATTTTTGTGCATAGTCACGATTTTGACTAATAAAACTCTTACAGCACCACCTGACCAAGGTGTGACAGTGTTGTACATTAGATTAAACAAATAATAAACTGACTATGCAGAATAATATAATATTACTCATACATTCTCACTCATCACCCATATATAAACTTGCACAAAGTACATACTGAAAAAAAACTTTAATAGATATACTATTTCTATATACAATAGTTGAGAAAAAAATTTGGTTTTGCTTATTTCTGTTACTTTCCCTTATTTCTATAAAATTTGTATGTTTGGAAAAATAATATCAATCTGGTCCCAAAATTGTTCTGTCTTCTCTTCATTAGAATTTTTCTTACCTATATAGCATTCTATGTTGTAAAAACTTTTGATCTTTTGTTTAAGACAAATTAAATGTAGAGTTTTTCATCCATATTGCATCTAAAAATGTAGGGTTTTTTTGCAAATACTAAAATAAGGTTTAAAAGGTTCCCTTCTTGAAGTACACCAAGAAAAAAGTTTGTGTAAAAATTTAGTAGACATATATATATATGAAAATTTTGAAGAAAATTTGCATTGACAGTACAGTTAAAAAATAATTGTTCAATCGATTCTCTCTCTGTATAACAAAAGGAGCAGATAGGGGAGTTCTTAATATGTATTTTACACAAAAGGTCATTTGTTGGAATAACCCTATGTAAAAACTTATATTGAAAGTTATACAAATAGGCATTTCTACAACACTTCTTTCTCATAACAAAGTACTTTTTCCAATGAATTATTGGCAACGCGACGGGTTTGCTATAGCAAGCATGAGCTGCTTACTCTGAGTTCACTCTTGTTTCGACTGGAGTTCGCGTTGTTGATTGATATTCAGTTATTTTGTGTTTTCATGTTTTACATGTCTGTTTTTGTCCTGTTCTTGTTGGTGTTTTCTGGTTTTGTCTCTGCCCTTTCGGACTTTTGACATTCGGATACCCCATTGGTACCTCTGCTTCTTCCAATTTAAGTTCATTCTCCCACTTCATGAATTTTTCATTGGGGAGATAACATATCTGTTTTACAAGTTCACAATAAATATATTTGATTTTCTTACTACTGATCAGCTTTTGTACAAACTTATCTGAAGGTGTATAATTGTCAAAAATTACATCATTGTTTTTATCTTTTATACATTTTTTGGTTCCTTTTGGTGTAGCACTTATCAATGAAAAATATTTAACAAAATTGTTTGATCTAATTTTCTGTTTTATTTCCAGAAATGGAAGAAAATTACCATTCTGGAAGTCTATTATATCAATAACACTTTACATTAGATTTTTCCCACCTCATGTAATAATTAAAATCTTCTTTTGAAACAAAATTCAAAATATCCATCGATAAACACTCTTTTATGTCTTTTTGCTTTGAAGTTGGTCTAGAAAAAAACAAAATACATCTCTCAAAAATGGGTTTTTAATTAATTCTTTAACTTCTAAGAGTTTTTCTTTTTGCAAATAAAAAGGCTTAGACCACCATACTGCTCTAGAGTTAATTTCAATAGAGTCTGCCATTTCCCGTTTTCATTATTAAAAACTCTTCCAACCCTTCCCAATTTTAAATATGTCATAAATGATGGAAGATGAAACATTTTTAATCCTCCATATGATATATCTGCTCTGAGTGATTTGTGCGATATTTTTTTGTTTTTCCATCCCATAACAAATTATAAAACATCTTGTCTAGCTCATTAATATAGTTTTGAGAAATATTTGGAAGAGCTGTTAACAAATGGATTAATTTAGGTATAGCTAAACTTTTGATAACTGTAACTTTTCCCTGAATGGTAAGCTTCCTATGCTGCCAGCATTTTAGATATTTCAAGAATTTAACCTTTGAAGTTTAAATTTACCATAGAAGATAGATCTAAATAAAAATCTATGCCTAAATATCGAAAGTTTGAGCTTGACCAGTCCAGTGATTCCTCTATGCAGAGGATTTCAGTAGAATATTCTTTGCTTCCAACCCATAGCACATTAGTTTTAGAACTATTCATCTTAAGACCTGAAAAGTCATAAAACTGTTTGAAACATTTTAAAGCTTCCTTTAATGATTCCTTTCCGTCCAATAACAGAAAAGTATCATCTGCATATTGACTAACAGTAGACTCCCCCTTTTTAAAACGAACCCCCTTAATATGGGGATTTTCTTTCAATTTTATGTCTAAAAGTTCAACTGCTAATATAAAAAGGTAAGTAGACAAAGGATCACCCTGTCGACAGCCTCGTCCTAAAGAAAAAAAAATAGATAAATGTCCATTGTTAATTACACAACTCTTAAGTCTATGATAAAGAGAATCAAACCACTTAATAAATCAATTTCAAAAGTTAAAGCTTTCCAAAGATTTTCTAAGAAAATCCCATTCAATAAAACCAAAGGCCTTTTCAAAATCAATAACTAGTAACAGGCCTTCTCCATTGTTCTCTTCTAAATAATGCATCAGATCTTAGAGAAGTCTAGTGTTCTCTCCTATAAATTTGTTTTCCATTAATCCCTTCTGAGAGTCGCTTATGATAGAAGCAAGTACCTTTTTTACCCTAAATGCAATAGCAGCTGATGCTTTTTTAATATCAGTATTCATCAAACTTATTGGTCTCCAATTTTTAATAAATCGACTGTCTTTTCCCTCTTTAGGGATACAGGTGATAATACTTTGACACTGAAAATCAGACAAATTTCCAGCAGAATATACAAATGATAATGAACGATACAAAAAAGCCCCTAAATCTTTAAAAAAAACTTATAAAAATCTACTGTAAAACCATCTGATCCAGGGCTCTTTCCATTTGTCATCCTTTTAAGACATTCAGCACATTCTTTAAAAGTTAATTCACTTTCACATGATGATTTTAGCTCATCATTCAACTTGACATTATGTTAAAAAAATAGCTATCCCTTAAAGTATCACTTTGTTTGGAAGCACACAAATTACTATAAAATTTCTGTTATTCAAGCAAAATATTTGCTTGTTCAGAAATATGGTCACCATTGTCACCAATCACTTTTCTCCAGTTTACAAAAAAATTCTGTACACTTCTCCCCGTTCTCATGCCAATATTCTCGAGAACGCAAGATAAGTCAATCCACTAGCTGTTGTCTTTTATTTTCCAGCTCACATTTCTTTTGATTTAAGGACAAAAGCAAGTTTTCACTAGGATTCTGTGTGACATCATTTTCTAATGATTGAATTTCTTTTTCAAGCTTACTGAAGATTTCTTTTTCAGCTTTTGACTTGTAAATACTATGGCTAATGGTTTCACACCTGTTCTTCATCTAAAGAACTTCAAAAAACATTTGATCATTACATGATAGTTCAGCATGAAGACAATCAGATTTGTCACCATCAACATTATATTCATTCATAGTTTCTTCAATACATTTGTTTACCAATAAAATATTTTGTATCCTTCAGTAGTGAAGCATATAACTTCCAGTATCCCTTTCCACGTTTGGAAAGTGACGCTGAAAAATTAAAGTTGTAGCAGAATGATCAGTTCTATATCCAGGAATTATTTTTGTAGATTTGATCAAAGCAAAAACATGCTCTGATACTAACAAATAATCAATTCTGCTTTGTTTTAATGGATTAGGTAGACGCCATGTAATTTTTTTTCTCATCAGGAGAGCAAACTCGCCATAAGTCTAACAACATAAGTTAACTTTTCATGTCCTCTTCTCCCGAGCCTTTGGGTCCCTGTCATGCAGAACATTATAGGTATCAAGGTACCTATCCTGTACCACATTCCAGTCACCAAAAAAAATAGCTAGTATTTTTAAATCTACATACATGTAATAGTTGGAAAATATTTTGAAAAAATAGGGGTTCATCAGTATTATGACCATAAATACAAGCTAACGTAATTCTTTGTTTAAAGACACAAAAAGTCACACACACTTCACATAAATAAACACACACATTCTCAAGATACGACATATTTAAATTAATATAAACAGTTCAAATTTGATTCACAGATAATATCATATCAGATATACAAAGTGATATAAGGGAGATAATTCAAAAAAGTTTACATTAACATACTAAATTAGTCTACATGTATCAAAAGATGTGTGCTAAAACAATGAAGTTTCAGCAGTCCAATATATTTTAATCAATATCTTTACATTAATTGCATATGATATAGAAAAAGATGAGAGACAATTACAAAACAATTAATGTCCTGCTAGTCTTTGATCAATGTCATCGAAAATGTCAAATCTTATTCTCTTGCCTGCCACTGTCTTCCCATACACATCAAAGTTGTAATACCATGAACCATAGCGCATCAAGTCCAGTATGTTTCTAAGTTTATTAATCAAGGCCATGTTGTGCTTTGTCACATCATAAATAAATTTAAATGTACAGTCTGGTGGAAGGTTTTTCTTCTCTTTCATCACTCTATACTTGACTTCAGAGTTGGTTAAAATAGCTTGACAATTACCGGTCTATGCTCCTTGTCCTTACCAGGAATTCTATGACAATGTACAAACATTTGTACGTTTATATAACAAAATGTTTAAGTATTTACTCCTGCAGAAAACCTCAATTTGATTGTAAAGATAAATAAAGACTCGGAGGTCAGTTGGAAGTTTTTGCCAGTTATTAAGTAACGAAGTAAACAATTTTTAAATATTATATACATGTATATAAATAACTGTCAAAAATTCTTTCTGCACTCATAGCATCCGTCGTCCTATATGTAAAAAATATGCGACAGGCTGTGTCTCTAATTCTAAAGGCTATTATTTTAATTTCACTTTATTTTAATTGAGTCTTTTATAATTCTTTATTCTATATACGTCAGCCTCGGAAACCTAGCGGTTCTTCTCTCGCTTACTTATTCATTACTGAGTAAGCGAGATAAGAATCCCTGGTTTTCGAGGATGCATACACGTATTCTCTTTGTAAACTTTACAAAACTCCAGATACACCTCTTTCATAAAACCCCGGCATAAACTCCACCTAGCTATAGCTATACTAGCATTCAATAATTTCGCATATTTTACAAGTTTTAAAAAGCATCATTTTAAATGCGCCGACTATCTATTTTAAAGATAGTACTTGTTTGGGTTTTTTTTTAATCTGCATTTCAAAATCAATTGAATTTTTGTGAAATGTGGTTGGGAAATTCATCAAAGAATGCATGTGTCAAATAACTTTGTCGGTCCAACATAGATCTCATTTACCACATGCAATTGGTCCCTCCCTAATATAGTAAAAATAAAAATGCAATGTTATTGTTTGTAAAAGATTCACCCATTTTAAATATCCCTTATTCATATTTTACAAGTGTATAAATTTTGTTTATATTGGCTCTGTGAAAAGACTCCATGTGTAAGACCGGAAAGCATTGAAAAAAGGGTATTTTAGCATGTTGTAAACAATCGAACTTTGCGAAAAAAGGTAATATCATTCATGGTGCACATTTTATACCAGCATTAAACAGAAAAAATTATTAGCTTCCCATCCTACTGCAAAAATTTCAAAATGTAGATTTTAAGCGGAAAATGAACGTGAAAATCAAAATGGGTATTTGAGATCATAGGCTGCATGTACCAAAAGCAATTGACTATACTTATTCAATTTGGCCTCAAACAAACAGGGTTAACATATGTTGTAGTCGTAATATGCTGCGATCGGCGAAGCTTTTTAATTTCTCTGTCATTAGCCGTTTAAAGAGAGATAAGTCAAGGCAGTATATAACATAAAGACCTGGAAATATAGATACAATGTACATATAAAATACAAAGTCATAAAAATCCGAATAAAATAAGATATTATGAAAATCTGTATGACAGAAAAGGAATAAGGTATCCAGAAAACATTGAGCAAAGTATCAAAAACTTTATTTGTATGACGATTCCATAAGGACATAGAACCTATCAACTTTGCATTTTAAACTAAATGAAATCTACATTAAGAAAAAAGGATTTTCTTAAACTTGCATTAACCGGCATATAAAGACATTTTTACAGCTTTACAAAATATGAGAGTCACTAAATCTTCATGTTAAATAATTGTTGTTGACATAAATAGTACTGTTTCGGTTCAACCGCTATTCATATGACCTTTACAAAACACATCTTAATGTTCTACATACTGACATTCTCTAAAACAAATGACAACACTTTTGCTATTTTCTAGTTCACTAGAGTTAAGAATATGTTACTTGCTTCTGATAATCCCTGTCTTATTGATAAGTACTTGCTTCCGATAATACCTGTCTTCATGATAAGTACTTGCTTCCGATACACTTGTAATCCCTGTCTTCAGGATAAGTACTTGCTTCCAATAATACCTGTCTTCATGATAAGTACTTGCTTCCGATAATACCTCTTCATGAAAAGTACTTGCTTCCGATAATACCTGTCTTCATGATAAGTACTTGCTCCTGATACATTTGTAATCCCTGTATTCATGATTAGTACTTGCTTTTGATAATCCCTGTCTTCATGATTGAGTACAACCGAAACAAGTACTTATCATGATGAAAGGGACTATCATATTCTTACATATATAGACCATTGTAAAGTACCCAAGAGATTATAGAAATCATGATACAAAATCACTGTCGTCAACCTGATGATCGTAACTGCAGTTACGATCATCGTACCAAAATGGCAGAAAATTTGGACGATTATTTAAATCATGAATTATACTGCCATAAAGTCCTCTTTTTGGTATCTTTTATGTTTCAAACGTGGCCTCATTGGTAAATTGTTTGTATGGTTTGCTAAAATTTTACCTCTTGTTCTATAGATCAGAGAAAACGGTGAAAATAAAAATCACGATAATGACCGTAACTTTAATTTTTTGATAACAAAGATGATCGTAATTTTATCAAAGGATGATCGTAACTCTGTTATTAATGATACGTTCATGTGTGAATAAAACCAATTTTATTAAATATTTGCTTTAAAATTTGTAAATTTAACCATATTACTGAAAAGTAGTACGTCAATATTATTGTTAGATAAGAGTAAAAAAGATCTCTAGAAAACTCAGTTTATAATTATGCATCTTATCTATGTCTTTTACAAAACATCAGCGTTAAGAATTTTAGACGAGATCTGAAAAATAAATCTTAATAATATAATTTGATTTGCACACTCAATCCATCTCACAATAGAAGCAAATGTCAATAATAAATTATCAAACTTAGGACCAATCTCATAAGTCCAAGGGGAAAGATAAAACCAGGAAAGCACACCAGAGAAATCGAAATCGAAGGTGGCAGTGGTCAAGACTTGTTGATAAATGCATTCATTTCAAAAGAAAGTGGGTTAACCAGGTTTTGTGGATTACTACACCCCCTCTTTCATTGCAATCTTAGGGTCTGATAATGACACAAAACACAACGCGGTTGTGACGACATAATATGCATATAGAGATGAGTCATTGCAGGAATCACTAACCTATTCGTCTCACAAAATGTTGAATTTTACCTCCAGTGGCTGGCTGATAACGAAGAAAGAACTTTTTAGAGATCGTACCAGACGCAGTTTCCTAGAACCTTGGTGTTATAGTCGGTCACGGAGACAGAGGTGTCAGATAAAAAATCTAAAAATATTGTACAAGCCCTGGCATATCGAATTAAATCTAATAAAGCGAATGTGCTATGGGCACTTTCATAGGTACAAATTTTGCTTAAAAAATCCACATGCGCACATTGCATTATACCCTTATAAAGATTTCTTTTTCTAACCATGTTTTCTAAAGAGGGTAGGAATACAGCCTGATCCTCAACTCTATCAATATAATTATAAATTTGTTTATTAACCTGTGGTGGGAGACGGTTCCTGTTGCCAGTTAAACTGCAACTAGAGTGGACAACTTTTGCGGTGAGTCATGGGCTAACGACCGATGGCACATGGCGTGTCTAGTTTTATGGCTGGCTATAGTAACGACTATAAACTCCCTTTTATCGGCTGGTAAAAGTTAGAATTAGTTAGTTATCGCTTTACTCCCAAGCAGCACGATTTCTGCTATATCCGGGAGATGAACATGAAAGGGTGATAAAATGAACATGGAATGTTGATTAAGTGGATCAAAGGGGGGGGGGGCACAAATGACAAGGCCATTCGGGCTGCCTATGGAGAAAGGAGTGATGGGTAGGACATATTTAAGCCTCCTGCATGGGATCCTACGGGCCCTTTTCTTACAGAGACCTGCAGCAGAGTTCCTTAACGTGCGAGGACCGTGACATATTTCCCTACCCGGTGCACCACTATGTGTGTGGAGAGTGCAACGCTTCATGGACGTAAAGACCCCTTTGTGCACTGCCAAGTAGTGCACCACATAGGCTAAATTTTTCGCCCCTACCTATCTCTCCCCCTTTCCCGTGGTTCTTCAAAATTTACTGCTCCTCTGTTTCTCATCCCTACCCCATATTTCATTTATCATCTTCATTTCATGTTCATTTTATCATCCTTTTCATGTTCATCGCCTTTAAATAACCTATATAGCGTTGCAAGGGCATAAAACACCAACTCATTCCATTGAAGAAGAAAAAAAAAACGTCAACCCGCCATTTTTATTGAAATGCCCGTAATAACAAGCAAAGAGCTAGCACCAATAGGGCATCTGGAATGCTTGTCAGTAGTTCAAAACGACAAAACCAGTAAACATAAACGAGAACAGTACGAAGAAGCATAAAACATCAGAACAGAAATCCAAGCGAACTCCTGGAGAATAATTAGTTTCCAGTCGGGACCATTGCATTTACTTTCTCTGGTATGTCTTTGTCATGTTTTGTCTTTTCGTTTTAGATATAGTTTTCTTGCTTCCTTTATATTTCATAATATATTTTTCATTACCTATGAGAGTGTGTTCGTTAGAAGATAATTTATGAAAGGATATGGAATGAATAAACATGGGACCACAACACATATGTTAACTCTAACTGCAATTGATTTTTATGAGCTGTAAGCCATTTCGAAAAATTATTCCTCATCAGCAGCACTAGAACCCAAACAAAGGAAATCCACAATTCAAAAGATGTCCAAAATGCATAAAACGAAATCCAAATATATAAAGCTAAGGGCAAAACTGCGATGGAGGGAGTTAAACCTTAGGTTTTAGAATTTACATAATTGAGATAGTGGTTAAAACAAAGTGTACACATGAGAAGTAATCTCATGTACACGTACATCAAATCTAAAAAAAATAAAGAGCATACATCTTCAACACGGGGAAGTGTTCTACCACCTCCACACCGCATAAAAGACAAACTCCTGTAATAAATAATTTATGAAATAGCCGTGATGAGTAACTCATGGGAAGATAGTGAACATCGTATCTAGTGACTGAGCTCACTCTGTCACCCTAGAAGTACATGTAATACGCAATACCCTTTTATAGAAACTTAAAATTTTAAGAATTTTAAATTTTAAAGAATTTTTTAAAAAATATTATTGTAAATTATATTACGTTACGATCACTGTTTTGAAATTATGATTCAAGTTACGATCATCAACGAATGAAGCTACGATCATCATTTTATTATCCTCGTTTTCTTTGTTCTAAAGTATAAGAGATCTAATTCTAGCAAACCATTCAAACAGTACACCAATGAGGCCACGTTTGAAACATAAAAGTTATCCTAAAAGAGGACTTTATTGCAGTAATTGATGATTTAAATAATTGTCTAAATTCTCCTTCGCCATATTGGGATGATCGTAACTGCAGTTACGATCATCAGGTTGACGACAGGGAAAATGTTAGGTATGTAATGTAATTTGATTTGTCATTCCATACTGCAACTAAAACTATGATAAGTTGAATTTACCGTAAGTAAGAAAAACTTTCTAGAGAGTAGGATTATCCATTATTCAACTAATCATAAAAACAGCTATATTATCCTGGAATTACACAGAATGTTTATGTTTTATGCGTACCATTTTTTTAAAGAAGCAAAGGTGTACCAAAGGGGCAACCAGTATCACAAAACCGTAAAGACAAAGACAAAACCGACAGACAAAAATTCATCACAACAGAACAAACAACAAAACAACATAAAACACACACACACATAACAACTAAACCGCATTCAGCGTTAACGCGAACTCAAACTTGTTTTTACTTGTCACCGTATGTAACAATCGTATTAGAAAAAAATATCAAATTCTTTTTTGAAATGATTTTGTCCCATTAAGTGTGTCTTATTCATTAAGACCTCTGGATTGTCATTGACCTAATAACACGGAGTATCATCGGCTATGGTTGACTTTGAAAGTCTTAAAATATATATATAAAACACTACAAAAACTTTACCTATGGTCTATGAATTAAAAAAAAAAGACGAAAAAAATGGGAGAAAAGGGTGGACAACGGTCTAATTATTAATTGTTGTATACCATTTTTTCTTTGTCCAGCGACTGGAATGTGTGCCCCAGGTGGTTGAATGGGGCAGCCCTGACATCGAGAGATGCATGGTCGTCAGGAGATAATGCGGAAAACCTGACCGCAAACCATAGTGGTGCACCGTGTTGGGAAAAATGTCACGTTCCTCGCACGTTAAAGAACCCTACTGCAGGTCTCGGTAAGAGTAGGACCCGTAGAATCCCCATGCAGGAGGCAAAATTTCCCGTCCCTACCCATCACTTCTTTTTTCAGTGGCAGTCAAAACTATCCTATCCGATTGGCCTTGTGTCCCCATTTCCTCCATTTCATCATCATTTCATGTTCATTGTATCACCATTTTCATGTTCATCTCCCGGATATAGCCGAAATCGTGCTGCTTGGGAGTAAAGCAATAACTAACTAACTAACTAACCTTTTCTTTCTTTAAATTATTTTTGGACTGTCTTCAGATTTCCAGCTATAGTTTACTTTGCAAATCTGAAGAGATTAAACAAAAAAACTTCAAAAACTTAACCTACAGTTTGATTTAAAAAAAAAAGAAAAGGGAAATGGTGGACAGCAGTCTAATGATAAACTGATATATACCGTTTTTTGCTTTTGTCTTTTCATTTCTTGAAAATCATACACCCTATTTTAGGCTGTCTTCATATTTCTGGCGTTAACCATTGCCGTTACCCTAAATTTAGTTCAAGATTGACACAAAAGGCAAGCAACCAAGTTACTAAAGTAGCTTTTCTATCTACTTAAAATTTCTAATTGGTTGTGATTACCTTGTAGAGTTGTCAATTCTTTTCAAAATTACTAAGACACACCTCGACCAACTTTAAATCTTGGATGTTTGTCCACAAATCCAATAAAGTATCAATTACATCTATATTCATACTAATAAAATATGTTGCACTGTGGCTTGTGTATAAATAAAAAAGAGGCTCCCAGGAGCCTGAATCGCTCACCTGGTCTTGATGTCGACCCTATAAAGACTTTTCTAGAGCTAAATGAGCTGAACATTTAAGCAAGTAACAGCTTTTCTCTATCTACTATAGTTTTCATTCTGTAGCCGTAGGCCCAAATCATGAAAAAAACGTTCAGGGCCCTAACCCCTATAAGTGGGCATTTGACAACTTTAACACTGTGAAAACTTTTGTAGAGCTCAATGAACTGAACATTTAAGCAAGCAACAGCTTCTCTCTATCTGCTATAGTTTTCATTAAATAGGCCAAAAACATGAAAGAACGTTATTTAGGGGCCGTAACCCCTATAAGGGGACATCTGACAACTTCGCCCCTATGGAGACTTTTGTAGAGCTAAATTAGCTGAACATTTAAGCAAGCAATAGCTTCTCTCTATCTGCTATAGTTTTCATTCCGTAGCCCAAAAACATGAGAAAAAAAAACATTATTTTATGGGCTGTAACCCCTATAAGGGTCATCTGACAACTTCGACCCTATGGAGACTTTAGTAGAGCTAAACGAGCTGAACATTTAAGCAAGCAACAACTTTTCTCTATCTGTAAAAGTTTTCATTCTTTAATCCAAAAACATGAAAAAATGCTATTTTTCACCTTTAAGGGGCCGTAACTTTTATAAAGGATCTTTTGACAACTTCGACTCAATGATGACTTTTGTAGAGCTTTTTGATGCTATTTTTAGTAACGGCGGCCATGTTGTTTGGACGGCGGTCACCATTTTTGCAATCTTGGTAGAGGACAACCCATAGATGAAGTGTGCAAAGTTTCAAAGCAATCCCTTCAGTCGTTTCGGAGGAGATTTTCAAAGAAAAGTTAACGACGACGACGACGGACGCCAAGTGATGGCAAGAGCTCACCTGGACCGAAGGTCCAACAGGTCCAGGTGAGCTAAAAAGATAAATAAATGGATGGTGAAGCCACATTTAAAAGGTAAAATCTAAATAAGAAATATAAATAAATAAAACCTTTAAAACAACTAAAACAAGAATGCCCAAAATTTCGGACATAAAGTCCTTCTTCAGGGGCTAAAAAGTAAAAAAATGTTGACACATCGACTGACGAGGACGGAATAACATTAAAATGACTCGAAGAACATCACGTGGTAACTTGATGATTAATTTATAAATAATAAGAAAAGGTCTGTCTTTTTACATTTATACCAAAGGGTTGAAAAGTGCCTAAAAATTGATAATTCTTTGCTCAATGAACTGTCTTTGTTTTTCGCCGGTACATATTTCAAGGAGAACGGTTACCTGCATATCCTGGGCGCTATGGTTTGGCAATGAAAACTGCTGGCCGACTGGGCAATCGTCGCACTTCTCCTGTGTTCAGCAAATATGTCACCCAGTCTACGATAGGTTTCTCCTACGTAAATTTTAAGGCACTTAGAACAGCGGATGGCGTAAATGACATTTTCGGAGATGCAGGTATAACCGTTCTTCAACTTGAAAGTGTTGGTGGGGCCAACTATCTCTTCAGTCTCCCAGGTAAAGGCACATGTGACACATGTTTTAGTTGTTTTAAAGGTTTTATTTATTTATATTTCTTATTTAGATTTTACCTTTTAAGTGTGGCTCACCATCCATTTATTTATCTTTTTTATATTTATACTAGATTGGTACACATTCTTGGTTTACTTAGGTTATTCTAAATGACCCACGGTGGTAGATAGTCCATTTGATTAGTGGAAGTATTACACTCAATTAAGTCTAAGCTTGACATGAGCAGATGGCATTCAAACAAGTAAATGATCAAATCTACTTTCTTACTTGATAAATGGTGTTGCGCACAGCTCCGTAAAGTAATTGATATAATATAGAATGAATATGGTGAGCTGCAAAGTTAGAGAGGGTGTCCGTGTGCCAACAGTGATGAAAATCATCTTTTTAAAGCCGTTGACACCATTTATCATATATATGCTTATATTACTATACCAGTTGCGACCAATTTCTCTATCTTTCTCTCCCTACCCACCTAATGTTCATCGTGTACTGTGTTACAACCTTAGATTGTCTACGAGGAGGCTTAACTAGGCAACCGAAAGCTAGATTTTAATCTAGCCTAGGTGGTCTAGTGGTCTAGGGCGCTGGACACAGTGCAGGCGAAGTCGCCATAGATGGGGGGGGGGTAGGAGGGGGTATGATCCCGAAGTCCCGGAAAATAAAACAAGAAATCTCGAAAATAAATGTGTGATTCCCGCATCCCGAAAAATGAAAATGGCTAAATCCCGTTCCCGTAAAGGGTTTTCCCGAATTCCCGTTGAAATAAATGGGCTTTCCCGCTGTCCCGCAAAAGGTCCTACCGACCCTCATAGATGACAGAGTATGGGTTCGATTCCAGCTCAACCCCAAGCTGGATTTTCCGGTGTCAACGGCTTTAAAAAGATGATTTTCATCACTGTTGGCACACGGACACCCTCTCTAACTTTGCAGCTCACCATATCCTACTTTCTTACTTACAAATTGGTGATGATTAGTCTTTTGATAGAAGTCTTTTCTTTTCATAAACAATCAGAAAAAGTAAAAGTGCTGCTGGCAAAACTACTTATCCAATAATTGTAATTATTTTAATAAAACAGTTATACATGTATCTTATCACTAGGACAAAGTATTTGTTATATGTGGGTGGTAAAGGGTTTTTGTGCATCGCGTTGAGCAATTTTTATTTCCCGTTCAGCCGTGCATGGAGATTCACCGTGCATCGTGTTTCTCTATTTTATTTTTCGTTCATCGTGATTATCATTTTTTTATTGGCCGTTCATCGTGATTATCATTTGGTCGTTCACCGTGCATGTAATCCCCCCTTTTATGAGTGTATATAATTGTTGGAAATGGCATAATGGAAATGGTGTTTACTGGTTTTGTCTCTGCCCTTTCGGACTTTTGACATTCGGATACCCCATTGGTACCTCTGCTTCCCTCGAACACTCCTACCTCTCTCTGAGCTGTAAATAAGAGCCAAATACGTTTGTAAGTTTCCTGTTAAACTACCTAATATCAATTGTACTTATTGCAGCAATTTAAAAGTTGTGTATGTGAATTATTCATTTAATTGGAAATATCGATTTCATGTCTATCGCATATGTACTTCCTGTTTCTCGACTTAAGAATCCTTCAATCACTGAGTTTTAGCTTGGAAAACACGTTTTATACATATGAAAATGCATGCATTCCTTCTAATAAACATTTCAAACGCTATCCGAAAAAGTGAACTAATCAAATATACATCCCAGTTCTGTTGTTTACAGTCGAACTTTCATGTTCAGAAACTTTCTTTGTGTGAAAAACTCTTTTGTTGTAAGAACAATATGCTTAATTCACAATGGCAAAAACAGGGGTTTCCAGATACCCTTGCTTTTGTACAAATGAGCTTCTTACACAAAGAAACTCCTGTAATACCCAGCCCAGGGCATCTGAGAAGGAAATGAAAACAGTTCCCTTAATAAGGTTTAAAATCAATTTTAATTTAAAAGTAGCAAAATAAAAAAAAACAAATAAAACAAAATATTGTTTTTAAAAAATGAAAATAAACAAACAAAACAAAGCAAGAATATGTCCAATAGATAAAATAGCGATATTTCGCAACATAAGAGACGGACGAACACACAGACGGACGGACAAACAAACGTATCCGACGACTGTATGTCTCAATAACTTTCGTAGATGGGGCATCAAAATGGGTCAACGATAGAAATGGCCGGATTTCATTAAACAGGAAGTAGGTAGACAATAGACCTGAAACTAATTCAACGGTATGGGACCCACGCTATGCTGATTACTAAATATCAAAAGGATGTAATAAGAGGTTGCTGAGAAATCTGTTTACAATTGCCCATAATTGACAATTTATGCAAAAAATTAAGTAAGTCGGCAAACAGGAAGTAGATGAGAGAAGGAGTCTTAATCGAATCCCACGCTAAGGGACATCGTACTGCATATGTATCAAAATACAAAATATAAAATTAAAATGAAATACATTTTCGCAAATACGCATTTTCCTCAACTAAAATTACCTGCTCTCAGAAATTAATGATATTCAAAGGGACAGCAGCCAAAGCACATCCGTCTCCCCTGATGGCAATATAAACTGAATGAATCTTAAAGTTATTCAGTTTAGAAGTGTTCCCTGTTTTAATTAGCATGATACAAAATCATCAGGCATTCTATAACAATTGTCCCCCAGGGGACAATGCCATTTTAATTTCAGATCTCGTATGTAACCTATAAAAAAAATTGCGCTTGTAATGGAAATTATGAAAAAAAAAGAAATTAGATAATTGCAGATGAATAGAATTTTTTAAACATTCTGTTATACATCTGTACATGTATTACATGTATGTGTACATATATCAAGTTGGATGCATATAGATATTACTATTTTTAAATTAAATCTCTGATTTATCACCTCTAATTATTCCTATGGTTTGGAAAAACATAGAGTGAAAATAAATGACTTCAAATTACATCCATGTATAAATATGTGTATATCTTATATTAAGAAGATTAATATAACAATTAAGTCAAGAAAAAGTGTCTTATATATATTATAGCCATTGTCCCCCATCATTTATTGAATTTTCTCTATATCTTTCTTATAACCCCCTAAATTTCTCCATGCCCCTTTTAAATTTATATATAGGTCCCCAAAGAAAACCCTTTCATAGCGTAAGTTAACCTAATGTTGACTTATATTTAATAGTGTCTTATATATAGTATAGCCATTGTCCCCCATCATTCATGTCATTTATTAAATTTTCGCTATTTCTTTGCATATTTATTGATTTTTCACTATATCTTTGCTTAAATACAATAGAGGTTATACTACATACAAGACACTTTTTATATGTGCAAAGATATAGTGAAAATTAATAAATGATGGGGGACAATGGCTATACTATATATAAGACACTATTTTATATCTACAAAGATATAGTGAAAATTAATAAATGATGGGGGGACAATGGCTATACTATATATAAGACACTATTTTATTTAAGGGGGAAAATGGCTATACTATATATAAGACACTATTTTATTTAAGGGGGACAATGGCTATACTATATATGAGACACTGTTTCATATAAGTCAACATTATCACTATCCAACTAGCTTAAGTTACGCTATGAAAGGGTTTTCTTTGGGGACCTATATAAATTGAAAAGGGGCATGGAGAGATTTTGGGGGTTTACGCAAAGATATAGTGAAAATTGATAAATGATGGGGGACAATGGCTATACTATATATAAGACACTATTTTATATATGCAAAGATATAGTGAAAATTAAGAAATGATGGGGGACAATGGCTATACTATATATAAGACACTGTTTCATATAAGTCAACATTATCACTATCCAACTAGCTTAAGTTACGCTATGAAAGGGTTTTCTTTGGGGACCTATATAAATTGAAAAGGGGCATGGAGAGATTTTGGGGGTTTACGCAAAGATATAGTGAAAATTGATAAATGATGGGGGACAATGGCTATACTATATATAAGACACTATTTTATATATGCAAAGATATAGTGAAAATTAAGAAATGATGGGGGACAATGGCTATACTATATATAAGACACTGTTTCATATAAGTCAACATTATCACTATCCAACTAGCTTAAGTTACGCTATGAAAGGGTTTTCTTTGGGGACCTATATAAATTGAAAAGGGGCATGGAGAGATTTTGGGGGTTTACGCAAAGATATAGTGAAAATTGATAAATGATGGGGGACAATGGCTATACTATATATAAGACACTATTTTATATATGCAAAGATATAGTGAAAATTAAGAAATGATGGGGGACAATGGCTATACTATATATAAGACACTGTTTTATATACATGTAAGTCAACATTATCACTATCCAACTATTATTTGTAAAGTAATTAATCTGTTTAACAAGTTTATTAATCTGTTTTAATCCTTAAATCATCTCAGTTGCTTAATATCTTGAATTAAAGAGGTCCCTGTGTGTGGAAAAAATCAGTATATGTTTACTAACTCGATCAGTTATAAAATTAAAGCCACATTTTATTGCTTTCTATCAAACATTTAATTGTAATCTAGTTTTGTTCTAAGTTTATTGGGGTGTAAGTTAGTTATACTATTCGGTATACGGTGTTTTTTGGATAAGAAAACTACTTTGACCTCCGGTCCTCAGGATTTCTTATCCATAAACACCTTTTCCTCATGGTATAACTATTACGGATTATCTACCACCTTAGGTTATCAAGAATAATCTAAATCAACCAAGAATATGTACCAATCTAGTATGAATTTAGATATCATTGATTCTTGATTGGATAAGTGGACAAACATCCAAGATTTAAAGTTGTTGAGGTGTGTCTAAGTGATTTTGAAAAGAATTGACAACATTACAAAGTACAATTATTACCAATTAAAAATCTAAGCAGATCATGTAGATAGAAAAGCAAGTTTCTCATGTCAAGCTTGGACTAAATTGAGTGTAACTATCGCATAGTGTTTGAAACTGATGTTTGAAATGTACATTAGAAGGGTTGCATGCATTTTTATATGTTATAAAACATGTTTTCTAATCAAAAACTTAGTGGTTGAAAATAACTTAATCAGTAAACTGGAAGTACATATTCGACAGACATTCAATTTAATGGAAAGTCGCATATACAACTTTAAAATTTCAGAATTTGTACACCCCAACCTCCACAAGTCTAAAACAAATACTTTATCGTTCGGTGAATAAACCTTGTGACATGAATAACTGTTTCTAAAATTAATAACATCGATTGGATTAGTGGTCTTGCCAGCAGCTTAATTTCTGGTTGTTTATAAAAAGAAAGTAATTTCAATGAAAATACTAATCATCACCAATTTGTTTGTCAGAAAGTAGATTATGGTCACTTGCTTGTTTGAATGCCAATCTCGTCATGTCAAGCTTTGACTAAAATGAGTGTAATACCCTGTGGATAAGGGGTTAACTTATCTTTGTTCAAAATTCCTCTCCATTTTCTATTTGTTGATTTTCAGCCCCGAGCAAATTTTGTATTGAGCAGATGAATACTTATAACATAAGGACTCTGTGTGTCAGTTATAGATCACCCCAAACGGCTGGGGGAGGCCGTCAGGTGTGATCTAAATTATACCCAAAGACCGAATGTAATATTATGTTACATGACAGCCTTCAAAATATGTCATGTAAAATAGTACATTAGACAACATTCTGTGCATTAAGAACCAAATGAATTTTTTTTTTTACTTTATAATATGCGGATCATCCCTGTTGGGTCCCTTCAAACTTCTATGTATATTTTTACACAAGACATGGTCAAGTGGATATAAAGGTAGACTTGGAATGGCGAAGATCCTCTTTCAAATCCCAGTGGGAACTTTGTATTTTTCAATCTTCCAAAAAAACTTTTGTTGTTGATTTTATCAATTAACAATTTCGTATGGACAACTTAGTTGTTTGAAAAAAAGGAGAAAAGGGTATTCCGAGGGATGACCTTGCTAAGACCACCCCTGTTCATGCTGTTAAAGACATAGAACCTATCATTTTTGCAATTTTTAAAAAATAATGAAATTCACACTATTTGAAGAATACATTGTAAAACCTTTGAAGAAGCTGTTAAATTTTCAAAAAACCTAAAAGAAGGTATTCTTTTCGACGGAAAACTGTAGTTAAAAACGCAGTGTCAAAGAAAGAGGACAAACTAATTATAGAATGTAAACACTTGCGGGTACCGGTAAACTGAGAAACGAAACGGAACGGAACAAAAACGATATCGATAAAGAAGGAAACGTAAACAGTAAAATAAGCAACCGAAATCTGCAAAGAAAGGAAACAAAATCAAGCGAAACTGGTAAAAAAGAAAACTGAATAGATTTTAGCCGACACCAGTTGTTATTCTTTATTTACCGATTTCGTTTTCTCTTCGCCTCGTTTGGTTACATTTCGTTTCTCAGTTTAACAGTACCCAGTTTACCAAAAGTAAATATTTACGCTGGACAATACTTAATCAACGCGAATAAATAAAATAAGATTATTTTATAGAAATCTGCAAAACATTGAGTTTTTATGTTGGTTAAGGTAAGTTTTAGATAGTTTATTTTTAAAATATGTACTTTTTATTCAATGTAAAAAATTGCGAAATTGATATGTTCTATGTCTTTAAAACAAAAGAGCTGGGATATAACAAAGGTTATAATTCATTATTAAGACCATAAAAATGCCTCTGTCATCATGAATGAATATGACGCACAAAATGAAACAATTTCATTGGTCGAAAGCACTTTACTATAATTACTTTAACTAAGTTCGTACTCATGTAAACCCCAATGACCTTTGCAGCCCTTTCAATTGACCATGTATCACCTGACTTTAACACAATAGGTAACTTAGCTAGTAAGGCCCAAGATCGGTGGTTTCCTCCGGGTTCTCCGGTTCCATTTATAGCCATTCCATTAAAACTGACCGCCCTTCATGGCCAAGGTGCGTCGATAAAGGGCGCTAAGCACCAACAAACAAACTCAGATAGCTAGTAAGGTAGGTGATGCATGAGTATGTATTCGGCTGAATAGTTAACATTGCTGTCCAATGAAATTAAAGCATACGGGATTAAGGTTTGGCTTTCATCAAGATTATCTAAAAATATTTAAATTATAGTCTATTTAGATTAATTAACCTTGAAAAGTAAATAACTGCATGGGGGCACTTTCCATCTGCAATTTTAGGACAAATATATAATAAAGTTATTGAACATACATGTATCATACATGTATAGAGAAATTGATAACCTGTCCAAATATTTTATTTTTATAATGCACATAAACCGACACCAGTAAAAGCAAACAAACATAAATAACTAAAAAAGACAATTACATAACTTTTTATATGTAAATTTTGCCCCAAGCAACTTCACTTTGAGAAGTTTGCCATATTTATTGATCACCCCAATACCCACTCATGCTTCACCTATCTTACAAACTATGTTACATATTCGTTAGCGAAGCTAGAGGCTACATGGTCAATCGGTTATGAGTTATATTAGTATTTAAATAAACCTGGGATATATAGTTCCAGACAATACATGCACTTTGTATTTTATATCAATTAAACATTTATGTTAAACAGACATGATAGAAAAACCATTTACATTCGACATTTACAATTAAGATTCGAGAATTAAGTTTTTAAAGTTAGGGGAAATCTCAAAATAAAAAGTTTCAATACTCTTTTGAAAACTTCAATTCTTCTTGAAGCATGAATAATAGTTAAGATTGCCGATTGCACAGTTTCGGCATATATAAAACGTATGTGAGATCCAAGGAACGTTTGTATTCAGTTGATAAGTACAAACACCGAAAAAAGTGACCTACTGTTTCATTCTATTGTTTACTATTTTTATAAATATTTTACTTCGAAGATTAATCGGACGATACGGAATCAATTCCAAGTGCTTTCCGCGATTTTAGAGCCTGTTTTCCCATAATAAGCGGAGAGGTACCGATGGGGCATTCAACTGTCAAGTCAGAAAGAGTAAAAACAAAATCAGTCAACAGAAACGAGAACAACACAAAAAAAAACAGACAAAACAAAGCAACAGAAAGGGAATCAGCAACATGAACTCATGTCGTAACGAGATTGCACACAGCGCTTCAGATTGGTAAGCAGTCTCTGTTTGTTGCAGCACACTTGAAAAGTTACGCTGCAAACCGCTGTTGACTCCCAACATGTATTAACCGATATACATATATATTTATGGACCTTTACCAAATCAGGTGTCCCGTGCGGGGCCCGGGAGGCGAATAGGCCCGCAGCAGCGTTAAGCTTGTCGGTAAAAGTCCACTAAAGGGCGCTCAGAAACCTGACATCGGGGTCAGGCCGCTTAGCCCATAAAGCGACTGGGATGTGTGCTCCAGTTGGTAGAATGGGGCAGCCCTGTCATAATGAATGCCGGGGTCGTCAGGCTATAATGCGGAAAACCTGACCGCAAACCATAGTGGGCCAACGTGTGTGGAGAGGGCCACGCTTCATGCACGTTAAAGATCCCTTTGTGGACCGCCAAATATTGCACCACATAGGCTAAATTTTCTGCCCCTACCCATCACTCCCCTTTTCCAGTGGTCTTCAAAATTTTCAGTTCCTTTGTTTCCCATCCCACCCCCACGTTTCTCTTTCAGTGTGCGTAGGTCCAATCAGGATTCATCATTGTATTTTCGACAGATAAGGGTTGATTATGTGAAATCGGGTAAGGGTTGGCTATATTCCCAGGTGGTCATCTCAGTACAAAAATTTACGATAAACGAGACGATTTTAATTTTCAAATTATTAATATCCTAATCTACAGAGCAATATTCCTACTTCTCCTGCATACGGTGTTTATATTTCTCAACTTATTCGATATGCCAGAGCTTGCACACATTTCACAGATTTTTTGATCAGACACCGGTTTCTTCGTGACCGACTTTTGAAGCAGGGCTATAAGAAAATACGTCTCATACGATCACTAAAAAAATTCTTTCTTCGTTATCAGCCACTAGTAGAAAAGTTTAAAATTGAGTTAAAAGATATGATATTTAATTGTTTTAATTAGTGTTTGACTGGTCTGCTGTACTGAGATGATCACCTCAATATCCCTATTGTGTCTCACAACTATGTTGTGTTCTATGGTCATTACCGGATCCTAAGATCGCAATGGAAGAGGGAGGTTTGGCGCCATAAAACCTGGTTTAACCCACCATTTCGTTTGAAATGCCTGTACCAAGTCAGGACCATTGCGATCCACCAGTTCTCCGGTATGACTGATTCGTTTTTGTCATTTTCTCTGGACTATGAGATTGATCATTCAAGTTCGGTAGTTTTGTTATTACCTTTAATTATCCACTTAGGTAAGTGTTCTAACTAGTATGACCTCATTTCAGGTAAGTGTTCTTCATTGTTTGTCACCATAGGTAAGGGTTCCAGATTGTGTGAAGTTTTTGGGGAGAGATTTCGTCGCTTTCTGGGTACATTGGCCTATGGTGCGTTGAGGATACATTGGCCTGTCTTGTGAGTTGATTCGTTTTCCTTCTGGTTTGTGGTCGTATATTGGCCCTTTTTCGCATGACATGCATGGGTCTGTGTTATGGGTGCTGTTTCCTGGGTGGGTCTACACAATTCAATTTGTTTTTTCAATTAGTTCTTGTCCTGATTATGACTGAAATATTGTTGACTGGACATAAAACAAACAACAAACAAACAAACAAACCAAATCAGGTAGAATGAGACCAAAAATAAAATATAATATGAAAATTCAACATTCTGTTATCGAGATAGAATTCCCATTTTTGTTTACAACTATATGATGTCTTCCGTAAAATGTTTAAGAAAAGACAACAATCGATGAGCTACATAACCATGCACAAGGATTTGATCAAATATATAATTCCTTGCCCTGTATAATAATTTTTGTGTCGGGCAGGTCCCACAGGATCTTTTATCTATGAAAAATGTGTCTATTTTGCACGAATGACCCGACCGTTCTTGACTCCCAAAATGTATTAACCGAGATAAATATATATTTATGGACATTTACCAAATACTTTCATACTTTAAATATAGGTCGCAGTGGCCTAATTTATACTGTTTGGTGGTCCTGTGAAGGGCCCGGTAAGCTAATTGGCCCGCGGCAGAACCTAGCTTGTCATAAGAGGCAACTAAGGGTGTTGGGATTCTGACGTCAGTGCTTAGTCCTTAGAGCAACCACGGTGTTTATTCTAGGTGGCTGAATAGGGTAGCCTCTTTCCGACCATAATAAGCCAACGTGTGTGAGAGTATCATGCACGTAAAAGAACCTTTTGTGGACCGCCAAATAGTGCACCAACAGCCCCTACCCACTTCTCCCATTTTTTCTGTTGTTCTTTAAAATTTTCCCACCCACCCCCATATCTCATTATCATCATCATTTCATGTTTATTTTATCATCCCTCTTATGTTCGTCGCCTTCAAATAACTTATATAGTGTTACGAGGGCGTGAGACACCAACACACACACTCACTACTGTGTGGTGTTTCGCAATGCCATGCATCTGGTGGTGAAATATCATTGACACACCACCACGTAGCACCGAAGATATCAATCTTACCCAAAAACTTTACCAAAATGTTACGGATGGATGAACGTACACGGACGGACTACAGTAACTGTATGTCCGACCCACATTCGGGTGAACTATGATATAATTAAATGACTGAAACTTTCCTATACATTGTATATGTTATAATTGAAATAAAGGTGTTTTGATATGGACCTCGAGTTAAAATTGCTCAATCGTAAATCTCAATTGTACGGTGGCAGAATGCGGCCATGAGAAAAAAAATAATATCACGTTCCCTCGTGATACCATCACGTTCCCACGTAATACCATCACGTTCCCTCAAGAAAGTCATTGCGTTCCCTCAAGATAATTATCTCGTTCCCTCAAGATAACATCACGTTCCCTCAAGATAACATCGCGTTCCCTCAAAATAATTATTGCGTTCCCTCATGATAATTATTGCGTTCCCTCATGATAATTATCTCGTTCCCTCAAGATAACATCGCGTTCCCTCAAGATAACACCACGTTCCCTCAAGATAGTTATCGCATTCCCTCAAGATAACATCGCGTTCCCTCAAAATTGTTATCGTGTTCCCTCAAGATAGTTATCGCGTTCCCTCAAGATAGTTATTGCGTTCCCTCAAGATAACATCGAGTTCCCTCAAGATTGTTATCGCGCCGTTCGCGAAGCGAGGAAATTTTCTAATACAGGTAGCGACAAATTCAAAAATGTCAAAACACAGGAATCAGCAGTCATTTGCAAGCACAATCTGAAGGAAAAAATAATAAAATTATAACGAAAATATTTGCAGGTAAGTTATGTACGCAGTAAGGCTCATAATATTGCAATCAGCCATGTTTTTGACTATCTAATTCATCGCGAACATTGAGAAGTAGACGAAAATGGTGACACGGAGTGTCTTTTTCGGGGTCTGATGTGAAATCGGTTTCAATCTGGACCTAGTTTAATGCACAAATCCACAGATCAAACAAATAAGATTCAAACCATTATAAAAATGTTGTGTTATTTTTTGTGTTTTAATTGAATAATTGTATTTTTTGTACCACCACTAAATTTCAACACTTGAACGGGGAGCGCCCTGTGTACTGAACAGGTAGCTCCAAAATTCATATTTTTTTTTTGAACGGGTAGCTCACACTAAATATATGTATATATATATTATTGGAATAGCGCATTTAAACATAAAAAAGGTTAGTAATGAAACATAAAAATGAACTCACTACACCAAATTGATCATACTTTTTTGAATTTTTGAATTCATTAATTGTTACATTAAAAATGGTTCGTGGTTCGATCCTTGTCAGAGGTGAAAATTTCATGGACTGATTTTCCGACTCTCTCTTAACACCATTTGCGAGAATGGTCTCAAGAAACGATGCTAGTCCTTCGGAAGGGACGAAAAAAGGTTGTCCTGTGTATGGGGAGAGCAATACCCTGTGCACGTTAAATACCCCTTTGTAGAGTTCGATAAGAGTAGGCTCAATGGGGGCCGCTACAAAGGCCGCACTCGCAAACTGCAAACTGGAGAGGGATTTATAGAAGCATTAATCTTGATTCCCAATCCAGTATAAATAACTATGTTTAAACTAAAAATGCTAAGAATAAACTTAAAAAAAAAGAATTAGCCGACCTTTAGGAATTGGTAAAATACCCTAGGAACATCATTTAGTTTATTAGCAACATATGGTTTGATATCTATACAGAACAATACACGACTCTTTTATTTATTTAATCATTATTAAAATTGTCCTGTGGTCGCGCGTTTCATTGTTAAAATGTATTTTTATGCAGCATCTTTAAACTTCAGCAATTTAATAACAAAGTTCTGAGCACTAAACTGATTTTTGGATACTCCGTAATCCTCCGCCATAAAGACTGCCCTCCCTTTGTGATTTATGTAGGCTGATATCCCGCTGTTATCTGAAGAGTAGGGAGCCAGTTGCCAGCTTATGATTTATGTGCAACGAAAAGAACGTAAAACAATTACATTCACCCACCCACTGACTTTGTGTTTAGTGCGTCTCTAATGCATGAGTCTTAAATATACGAAATGCTCGTCTGTTTTTGCTTTCCGATAACCGCGAAAGTTAGTTCTGCTGACAGTGTTACTGAATCCTGAACTAAGACCACGTAGGCACCTACTCCTTTGAATAAGAGATGCATCTACTCTACCGAGAAAAAGAACAAAACAAGACATGCCAGAGAAATTGGTGACCGAAAATAAGTTGACTTGGTACATGCACTTCAAAAGAAATGGTGAGTTAAACTAGGTTAACGGCACCAGACCTCCCTCTTTTGTGTCTTTTTGTGGGCTTTTTGATAACAACATGATCTTTAATCCTGACGCTGACTTATTTGACTGCATTTTAAGGAAAATTGTTCATAACAAGAGTTTGCTCCAAGTCGAGCTAAGGATACAGCCCTACTGATCTGAAAGGGGCGGGGCACGTTATAACTCATCGTAAAAAATCTGTGCATCAAATTTTGATTCAAACCTTTATTAGAAGCGAAAAAATCGGTTTACAAATTTTTTCTATTTAAAAAAGTCTAAGTCGGCTGAAAAAAACACGAAGTAGATGTGCGTGTGTTTGTTGGTTTTTTACGCCCTTTATCGATGCAGCTGAACCATGTATGGCGGTGTAGGAAACCGGAGTACCTGGAGGAAACCATCGACCTTGGGCAGGTAAATGACAAACCAAGTCATACAGTTGGGAAACACCCGTTTTTGTAAATTACAAACGCGAGTCGAACACCAGCTAAGAGGTGCTCGGCTAGTTATCAATAGTGTGGTATTTGAACCTGAGCCTTTAACAACTAGGCCAACCAGGCCCCGGAAGTAGATATGCAACTGATCTGGAAAAGGGGTCACAGTACAACTCTGAAGCTATGTACCAAATTTGAAACCAAACCCTTCAGTGGAAGTCGAGAAATCTGTTACGATGTTTGTAACGGACGGACAGACGGACAGACAAGGTGGTTGCAATATAGTCCCCTCTCTTACGAGTGTGGAAATAAAAAGAATAAAGCAAATAAAGAATTTTTTTTTGCGTCTACATAATATGGAGGTGTAAAATGGATGTGCACCATATACAACCTCCACAAGTCAGCTGTTATTAAAAAAAACAATCAATACAACCTCCACAAGTCAGCTGTTATTAAAAAAACCAAATCAAGTCAGCTGTTATTTAAAAAAAAAACAATCAGCAGATTTAAAGTAACAGTGGTCGCGATGAGGAAAGTCAAACAGGCATCATACGGTATTTGAATGATTATATAAAATGCTGTCCATCAGGATATTTCTGCAAGAACTTTTTATTTATCTTATTATTTTACTGCCCTCTAATTATCAAACATTGACGTTACACTAGTATTAAACATCAAATTGTTAATCAAGGGCAGATCCATAAAAAGAGCCAAAGGGTTTCATATATATCCCAAGGTTGCCAATAATCAAGCAGATTGTAATACAATTGTAGTTGAGATGGGGTTCGAACAGACGAGCAACCTCTTTTAGATCCGCCACTGAATATACAACATATCAACAGACATAAAACAAACAGAAAAGGCAAGGCAAACATTTTTTGCACTTCTTTTTATAGAAAAACAAAGAAGAGGCTCCCAGGAACCTAAATCGCCCACCTGGTACTAAGGACACCAAGGATCTCTTCTGTATGGGGTCATCTGACAATTTTTGTCCAAAAGAGACATTATAGAGCTTAAACAGCTGAATGTTTAAGAAAGTAGAGCTCTTCTCTATCTGACATAGTTGTCATTCCATGTAACAAAAACATGAACAAGAGGCTCCCAGGATCCCGAATCGCTCACCTGGTCTTTAGGGCCAAATTTGGGGTCTTCTGACAATTCTAATCCATGCATAAGAGACATTTTTAGATCTTTAAGTAAGCTGTAGTTTTAAGCAAGCCACATATATTAGCAATAGTTTTTATTCTATAGAAAAACATGAAAACACCATTTTTGACCTTTAAAGGCCCATTTCCTCTTAACCTCTATAAAGGGTCATCTGGCAACATCATCCCAATGAATACTTTTGTAGAGCTTGATGAGCTAAAGGTTTAAGCAAGCATAAGCTTTTCTCTATCTTCAACACGTTTCATTCTACGGGGCAAAAAACATAAAAAAAAACGCTATTTTTACCTTTAGAAGCCCATAACCCATAGGGGGTCATCTGACAACATCGGCCCAATGGAGACTTTTGTAGAGCTTATGATTTTAAAGAGCCTTAGATCCTTTGGATTTCTTTTTATCTATTATAGTTGCTGAGTTATAAAAGCCATTTTAAGTGATTGTACCTTATGTTCTACTTTTAGTTACAGCGGCCACGTTTTTTATCAAATCTTTAAAAATCGTTTTTTGCCAACATGTCATGTATCATTCCTGCAAAGTTTCTGTTAAATTGCATCTGTAGTTTCAGAGAAACTGAGGATTTTTTAAATTGACGACGGCGGCCGGATGACGCATAGTGTTGGCATTTATAAGATCAATTGACCCTTAGCAAGGTGAGCTTTTAAGGATCACTACTAGTACTTGACTTGTTGCTTGAAAAAAAATGTCGTGTGTAAAGTTTTAAATAAAGATTTATCAAGTGGTTTAAGACGAGCAGTTGTGTAGCTGAAAGAAAGGGGTTTATTTGTATACAGAATTAAACACCCCCCAAAAAGAACTGAAAATATAAGACACTAAAATTAAAGAAACAATATCACTAAGAACAAGGGTATAAATGATTAGACCGGGGAAATGGGGGAAAGGTAACCTCACACGGCTTAAAAAATATAGACTCGGAAATTAGTTGCACAACTTAATGCCACAAAGTCATGAATAGAGTTACCAAACGCTAAGTTACAATATTTATGTATATTCCTAGATCGACTTGTGATGAGTAAAAGAGGTTGTATGTATTTTTTTACCCAAAAAGAAAACGTTTAATTTCGGCGCTACCTTTTTATACCTTTTTTTCTTACCTTGACGCTACCCGTTCACTTTTGATTTCAAGATTTCAAGACAATATCATAAATTATCACTAAATAACTGATATCTGCTCTATAAATGCATTTGATTTTTAATGTTCACTATTAAGAGGCTACAAAAAATACAAATCGACATTCGTTCAATGTGTGTTTTCTTTAAAAACGATCGAAACAAGAAGATGGTCTTGTCTTTTTGAGATGTTCGAGCTACCATTTTTGTTAAAAAAATCCATGCTTAAACGCGAACATACAAATAAAACTCATTTAATGCAGATACTTGTCACTACATAAAGCTTATATGTGCACTTTATTGATAGCAATGGTGGAACGTTATTGTGTATTTAACTAAATAAGAAGTACTTTTATTAACGAGTCCGTGGGATTTGAACTTGGCGCTACCTTTTCCTTGTCATATGAACGGCGCTTCTGGAAACTATAAAATTTCCGTTCCCACCCTGTGCACTTAATACCTTTTGTTTATTTATGTTTATGCAATAAAAACTACAATAATCATTTGAAGATCAATCATATATAATACCGTCTCACCAGAGTTTCTCTACCAAATGTATTGAAAAGCCAAACATGCATTATTTGAATATGAAGAAACTTTAGCAAAATATGTCACGAATTCATCAAAGGTGCTCTAGCCAAAGTATTCAAAGACCAATCACTAAATGAATATGAAGAGTATTAAGCATTCTGAACTACATGTAGTATTCTAAATTATATCTAGGATCAACCTAAATGAAGACTCATCAGAGGTGCTCTTCCAAAAAATATTGAAGAAGTCAAACACTATATTCTATAAATATTTATTTTATGAAGACTAGACTAGGATCAGCTAAAGTTTGTTATTACACAATATGCTTAAAACAACATTTTATAAAAACATTTCCTAATTGTCCATCATTTGAAATTCCTAATTGTCCATCACTTCTATTTATAATTGTCCCATACTTTTTCTACCTTTTATACCTGTATTTTTCAAAAGTGGGACAATTAGGAAGCCACCGATCACTCGAAAGGGCTGTAACCCCTACTCGAGTTTAACTCCCGCAAAACAGGGTCTAGTATTATGTCATTTTTGCTCAACTGGACAGAAAGGTGAGTACTTGTCGTCCGTTGTCGTCTGTTAACAGTTTTACTGATTTATGGGATTTCGACCTCTCCGATGAATGCAGACGTTGGTTTGTCATAGAGTTTTGTTTTGTCTGCTTTTTCCGAATTCGACACACTGAATTGACTGTTGGCAACGCGACAGGTGTGCTATAGCAAGCAGGAACTGCATGCTTACTCTTCCGGAATTCACTCTCGTTGCCAAGAGTTCGCGTTGTAAATTACTGTCAAATGACTACCAGTTAGCTAAAGAAACTGTGAGATATAAGAAAATACAAAGAGAGGATATATTTTGCAAAACGTGCAATGTGAACGAAATAAAGCTAAATTTAATCTAAAACCCAAATAATAGTCAAGAAGTGAAACTTCTGGGATCCTTTTTAAAACAGTCAATGACACTGAGGACAGGACACACTTAAGTTTCATGTGTACATGCTATCATGATTTGTTGTATTTTTGTTAATTTATTGTTTGTAGCCTTTGTTCCTTCATTTGTCGTAACTTGTGCGAATAAATTTGATTGATTGATAGCTAATTGATTTTGTGTTTCCATGTTTAACATGCTGTCTGCCTATGTCCCGTTTCGTTGCTGTTTACTTGTTTTGTCTCTGCCCTTTCGGACATTTGACATTTGGATACTTCATTGGTACCTCTGCTTCTCTAATCCTTAGGATATTCTGCACAAAAGCTATGTTTCGATTTTTAATCTAGTATAAAAACCTGTGTGGCTGTATATAAAAATGAAACATATAGTAAAATTACTTTAATTAGCTTATAACTAAAAACAATGACAGATAAGAAATCAAAAGCTCTACAAAAAGTTGTCACATGACTTCTTGTAGGGGTTATGGGTCCTTTCAAAGTCAAAAATTGTGTTTGCTTTGTAAAATGAACCAATTCAGATAGAGAAAAGCTGTTGTTTGCTTTAACCTTTAGCTCATTGAGCTCTACAAATGTATCCATTGGGTCAAAGATGTCAGAATTCCTTTATAGAGGTCAATTTATGGCACCTTTAAGGTAAACATTAGCGGGGTGTCGTCATATTTTTGGCATGTAAAGTTATAAGTATTGCAAATGGGAAAAGGTGTTGCTTGCTTTAAAACTTAAGCTCATTCAACATGTCAACGGTCTTCATTTAAAAGTTGACATATTACCCCTTTAAGGGCTAAGAGCTTGAAGGGAATATACCTTTATTGCTTAAAGGACCAGGTGAGCGTTTCATTCTTGATAAAAAATAAGGCTAAATTAAGTTACATAAGTATTAGCCAAAATTATCACAGCTTGCAAAAAGCGCATTCGAACAAATTATTACGAGTTCAAACACCTAAAATCATTTACACTTGAATGTTTTTTTCAAGAAATTTTGAAGGGAATGCTATGCTGCGCGATTAAGTTCATTTTGTAAATATTTCACGGAAAGTATCTGACTTAATTTCGTTTGCTCTAAAACGTCATAAAAGTTCTGCTTCCATAAATAGAAGAAAAAACAAATTAGTAAAATTGACACTTTTTCAACAATAGAAGTCCTTTGATACTGTTGATGTTCTATTAAACCGAGTACCCATAGCCCAAAACCATAAGTCTACAGACTGAACTAATCAGCGAGCAATTATAATGGAGGGAAGTACCATCATTTGTTTCCTCTAAAGCGTTAAAAGACTCCCCATTGGCTGATTCAATGAGCTTTAAAACATTGGAATAATCAGTTTGTTGATAAATATTTTAACATGACATTTAACACTTAATAAACAAACGACGACTTCATTTTTGCGAAATGGAAGTCTCGACTGCGACAAAGCGGGGGAGTTATTTTTAGTAGGGGTAAAGTAAAGTTTTGATAAAATATTGGATAAATTGAATGATGGCTCAACTTTGTAACTGAGATGCAAATATATCTGTCATATAAACCAGAATATCAAGTTATAATTAGCAAATGGATACAACCAACTATCAGGTTAGTTTTTTTATTGATGACATAAAGAATGTTGTTGATACGACAATAGATTTATTGTAGTCAATGGAGTTGAAGTAATATGTCTGAAATTATATTTAAGAGTGTCACTATTTTTCAATTGAGTTTTTTTAAGGTTGAGGAGTGTTCTTGATAAGTGCGGTACTTATAACTTTATTTCATTACCAATCTTTTCTTGAGATTTTTTTAAAGTGGCAAAACATTCTGACTTAGTTTTTATCTATTATCTGAAAATGCATGTATATTAACTAGTTTTCATATTTTGCATATTAAAACTGAGCAACGTCATATGCCCCAGTCACACATTCACGAATTTAAGCTCGAAAATCCTCCTCTGCGTATGTCTGTTGCAACGTCGGACTCTGTAGTTTAATTTAAATATTTTTTTAAAAATTACATATCCACATAACAAGAAGTAGAAGTTTGTAGAAATCCACAATACAAAAGAAGAAGTAGCAAATGTAGCTTATTTGGCGCTCAAGGTCAATAAATGGATCTGTGAAACTTAAAAAAAAAAAAAAAAAAAAAAAAAAAGGCCGTCATATGCATTTGAGGTCCTCTAGGAGAACAAGAATGAACGAATAAAACTTACTATAAAAATATTTATCCAAGCTGTCACTTAAAATTGCAAACATGATAAAATTGTACACTTACAACTTAAAAGGCAATCCTCAATCATACTGACACCGAAGACGCATCAAAGTTGAATTTTTCATAATAAAAATTATTTCCCAAACACGGATTAGTCTTACTTTTGTATTTTGAAACTTTGGAGTTTGAAAAGAGCTATCATAGTCTAGTTGGTTAAGTTTTCCCAAGTTATACGTTGATCGTCTTCTCTTTGAAGGGTATTGTTGATGATGGTTAACGCAGTTGATCTTATTTTATCCTGGAACATTGTAGTAAAGAGAGGGGGCTGTAAGGTGCTTATTTCGCACCAAACTAATTGAGAAAATAAATTTGGAGACTTATCAAGTTTATACTGTTACTTTTTTTTAAATGTTATATATGGTTTAATTGAAACAAGCACAGGGGGTAACTTCCTATAAAAAAATGTACTTGGATGTACCAGAAATATGGGAAGGTTTTTTTATGAACATTTATATCAAAATTGGTATATTTAAAGACAATTTCATATAAACATTGGTATACTATTTAATTTTCATTGAAAACAAATTTGGTTTCATATAAATATGGTCCCGTGCGGGGCCCGGGTGGCGAATAGGCCCGCAGCAGAGCCTAGCTTGTCGTAAGAGGCGACTAAGGGTCTTGGGATTCTGACGTCGGGTCAGTGCTCAGCCCACAGAGCGACCAAGTGTGTACCCTAGGTGGCTGAATAGGGTAGCCCTCGTCCGCGGGGGTTGTCAGGTCTATAATACGGAAACCCTGACCGCCGATCATAGTGGGCCAACGTGTGTGGAGAGTGCCACGCTTCATGCACGTAAAAGACCCCTTTGTGGACCGCCCAGTAGTGCACCACATAGGCTAAATTTTCCGCCCCTACCCACCTCTCCCCTTTTTCCTGTGGTTCTTCAAAATTTACCGGTCCTTTGTTTCCCACCCTATCTCCATATTTCATTTATCATCATCATTTCATGTTCATTTTATCATCCTTTTCATGTTCATCGCCTGTAAATAACCTATATAGCGTTGCACGGGCGTAAAACACCAACTCACTCACTCACCATATAAATATGAGTCATGTTTTGTCCATTTTTATATAGATATGTCCCATGGAATTCTACATCAGAAATAAGCTGTGAGAAATAATCTTTATCCCATTCATTTAGCAACTATTAAGAATTAATAAATATTACTACTTAAATACAGTGTAATGAACATAACTATCGGTAATAAAAAAGTTGATTTGATATAAATATGGGTCATAAAAAAGTCAATTTTATATAAATAAGGAATGACACATCCCTTCCTGAAAATTTACCATGTTAATCCCCCCCCCCCCCCCCCCCCCCCCGAGAACAAGCTGAAATACTCATTTCTTCATTGACATGACGTCACAAGACTTCTATTTCAGGGTTCAGGATAAACTAAAATAACAGCCAACATTTACAAATTTCAAATTAGTTTATCAAAAAGTTAAATACACACTCTGAAATATTGTGTCTTTTTACAAACGTTTTAAATGTGACGTTTTTGACCATTTTTGACAATATCTATAAAATAGTCATACTTTTAAGACATGTGTAAAAAAAGACTCTAAATGTTTGTATTTTGAATTTTCATTAGCATGTTAGCGCTTCATGTTAAAAATGTGCGACCGGTCGTCGGATTTATACACGTCAATACAAACATTCAATTTTTAATGTTTTTTTTTTATATTTATTTCTGATTTTTTTTGTTTTATTTTATGGTGTATGTTTGTGTATTATTTATTTGCGCTTTGATATCCAAACGTAAATACAAGTTGTGAGAATTTACCTGGATAACAACAAATTTTAGTTGTAAGGTCATGACCCTGCAACGGCCACGTGAAACAAGTGACATTTCATCGAGCCAAGATGTCAATTAACCAATAGAATTACTGCATTTTAATAATGTGCAGGGTAAACGGTAATAATGTTATAATGGCCAAAGACTTGAATTAGATTGCAAACAAAGCAATTAAATTAAACACACTGAATTTGGGCCTTAGAGCCCCTACCTCTTTGTTGGGTTTAGATTGAAAAAAAATAACTTGCGAAAATTTTCATTAGGCCAAAATTGTTAGATGACCATTATAGGAGTTATGGCCCCTTAAATGCCAAACATAGTTGATTGTATGTGAAAGATTGTGTACCATAGAAGATTTTGTCACACATTTTTTTGCTTAAATGCTCAGCCTTATAGAGCTTTCCAATACATGAAGTTTCCTGTCATGACGGACTGTTGGAATGTTAAATATTGTTACATTAAGACAGGTGAGCGATTCAAGATCCTTGGAGCCTCTTGTTTTGTCAAGCAATTTTTTGTTCGTAACTCTCTGCTTCATGTCATTGTCTTTTTGACAGACGCTTACATCAAGCTACTTCTTATACTACCTTATTGTGTCAAGCAATTTTATACCCGAAACTCATTTTAGTTAGTCATTACTATTCGTCCTTTATCGTCTATAAGCGATTTTAAAAATCTCAAAAATCACTAATTTCAACCAATTAGACCAAGACTCAGTTATAACTTATTGCCATTATACGATAATCAGTTTTAATGGATCTCCGAAGAAAAACATGGCCACTGTTCCCAAACGGAGACTATAATGTCAATTACCTTAAATTAAGCAACTGTAACACTAAATTAAACTTAAACTTAACTTAGAAGATAGAGAAAAGCTGTTGTTTATAATTAAATGACCTTCAGATCATAGATATCAATATCACGGTGATATTCCTAATATTTTAAAAGCATGTTCTTGACACATTTGATATAGTGCTTGTATTTTTATTTTCATTTTTTAATACGATCCGATAAACACTGCCCTTCCTTAAAATACCCGTAATAGATTACTACAAGTATGATATAAAACAGTCAAAAGCTCGCATATAACACCAGTATTTATGTTACAGCGAATGTGTGTAATTAGGAATTTCATCAAATCACTGAAAATTCAGGAATTTCAAGTAATTCCTAAAGGGTCTAGTACTTACGTGAAATTACTGTTTTTCACCAGTAATTACATGAAATAACTGCAAATTTTATGGAATTTTACACACATTTACTGAAAATAAAATCTTAGATAAAAAGGTTAATATAATTGATTTTAATAAAGAACCGATGATATTCTTTTTATTTAGGAATATTTTTCAAGGAACAAATAACCAAGAAATAAAATAATATTCCAAGACAAACTGAAGACAAAAGTGAGTGAGTTGGTTTTTACGCTCTAACAATACTACATAAAGGCGATGAACATGAAAAAGAAGATAATAATGATGGGGTAGAAACAAATGAACAGCGCACTACTTGGTGGTTCAGAAAGGGATCTTTTACCGGCATTATACGTGAAATTTTCCTAACACTTTGTCCCACTATGGTACTATGGTCACTGTCAGACTTTCCGTATTACAGACCTGACAACCCCCCCCCCCCCGGACGAGGGACACCCTATTTAAACACCTAGGGTAACACTTGTTGATCTGTGGGCTAAGGACTAGCCTGGTGTCATAATACTAAGACCCATAGGCGCCTCTTACGACAAGCTAGCCTCTGCGATGGGCCTATTCGCCACCCAAGCTCCGCACGAGACCTGAAGGTATGGGGTAACATGTCACCCCATATTCTATGATAAATTGTTTTAAAACAGTATTTTTAGTCATATACTAAAACATTGACTGATACATTTTTTCGACAAATAGCTCCTACTAGTATGGAATATCAAGTAGTGTTACACTAAATTAACTAAACCTTGTGACGGAGAGAATTTTATTTTCTTTTTAAAAGTTGGCAGAATTTTTTTTAGATTAAAAGTTGAACATATACACGTAAAAGTGTTTCTCAGAGGTTAATTTTGCCATTTTGTGAAGTCTGTGTTGAGTAATTTCTTATTTTGTTCTAGTTGTTTGATTGCTGTTGATAAATACACCTTTACTGGAAACTAGAAACCTTAATATTCCTTAATAAAAATCTGCAATATCCGGGAAAACACAGTGAAATTTTCATAAACTTAAATTGAATCTGCCAAAATATACCACTGTCATATGTTCATGACCAAGTTGTGGTATATATCTTTGGTTCATAGGTGTTTAAATCATAGTTTATTACCTATTGCAAACATACTTAAATGATTCATTAAGACGAGAATTGAAGTTTTATTGTTATAAAACGAACCTTAAAAATGGTTTAAAAGACCTCGAAAAGTGCTTGAAATCACCTTCAATTTGGTTAAAGATTTTTTATGGGAACCGCCAGATCCTGTTAAATGCTAGAATAACGACAAAGTAAAAAAAGTGCCCCATTAATGTACACATTAATATGAGAAAGACATTGCCTTAAAAGCTCGCGTAGATAATTCCATTGAAAATTTCGAATAATACCTGGGACGAGATAATTTGGGACGATGTATTACTATTTCCCGCAATTTTTCAGCACGCGCAGACATTTTCGAAAACTTCCGAAAATCGAATGTCCGGACAACCGGAAACAGAATGATTTTTCTTCCATAGTATTTTGAGTCTCGTGCAATTTGGCATACTTTCTACATTAGAGAGCTCGCTACGCTCGCATATAACATACAGCATCGCAACTGTGCAAATTTTTATAACTGTAATGTTGATAGTGTTTCAGTTAATGAGTTCAAAAAGTCGAAATCTCATTTGACCACGTACCTGTACTTTTTTATAAAAATTGTAAGTTTTTCCCAAAAATATTTCATTAACTTCCATGATTTTTTAAAAATTATGCACACTATGACATGCTGCATAGGAACTTTTAAAAAAATCAGAAATTTAGTGCCAATTTTGCAAAGTTACCGATTTTATTCACTTTGCTCTTGGCAAATGAGATGTGAACACGAAGTGGTTGAGTCGAATATCCCATTAATCTTGCATTCCGAGATTGTCGTGTCATAATACTGAAACCCTGACCAAAACAAATCGTACAATTTCGAATGAAATGCCAGTTATTTGCATATTTGGGACCACTATTGCAGTTTCCAAAATTAGTAGGCGTTTCAGTTACCAGCCAACGCATCGATCTACTTTACCTATCCTCCAATTTCCAGTAACCACTGATAATCCTTTGGTCTTGTTTCCATACTTGTTTTATTATATATTCATATTCATTTTATTATTCCTTTTCATGTTCAATCTCCAGTTTTTGGGACTGGGTGGGATAGGTTTGTGGGCTAAGCATCGTTAATTTCTGGGCTTTATCATTTGAAATCATCTTAAATATACATGAGAAATACTTTTTTATAATCCTAAAGTTTTTTTATTCGCTATCTCCAGATTAAAATGGTTGGCTTTATATAACATTTTAATATACCAATGGGACATTCCAATAGTAGAATTGAATAAAAGACAAACACATATAAACAATACCCCAAAAATTATTAGAATCAATATAAATTTAAATTAGACTGTTAAATAATGCTACAAAATGAATTATTTTACTTTTATGCTATTACCTACGCATGTTTGGGAATTGAATAATGTATTTAGAAGATAAGATAGGAATAATTAACTTTATGTAAATAAGCATAATAACTTTATTATTTTGTATTCTCTAAAAAAGGTATGCCAAGGGGACTATTAAATAAATAATGATCATTCAACACCTTCCTTAAAATAAGGAAAAAAAGAATATCAAATCATCGCTTCGAACTCATTTTATTTTAACTGACTTTATACACCATATGAATTTATTGTGCCAGAATATGTTTTAAAATAAATTGCATGGATCAAAGGCAGAAAATGCTCATCTTCGTTAAACATGAACTGTAACCAACATTACTGTAATCGAAATCAACGTCTGTATGGGACCCCATGCTGGCGCGGCATATTAGATATTAAGAGGCTGTGATAAGTAATTGCTTAGAAAACTAAGGAAAATATTTCCGCTCCCGACATTTAATAATTCACCACATAATAACCCACAGCCGAATTTTCAGATCATGAACAATTGTGGTTGAAAAATCGTTACATTTTGCCACAATTTTTCAATTTTACAGTTTGGCAATGTCAGTTCCTAAACGTCTAAAGATAGACACCGCACGATATGTCAATAATTAATGTTAAGGCTTTCACATTCATCCAAATACTCCAATCTGTCAAACTTTGATTGCCAAATACATCTTCTAAAAATGCTTTCAAACCTTCGTCACCAACTTCGGACCGAACACATTGAAATTTAATGTAATATAGAATGTGATGAATAAACACAAAAGCCCCCCTGCCCTAAATATGAAGAAGGAGTATGACAGGTCTTGGATGTCGCGCATGGCGTAAAACCATCCTGCCATTTCAAATTAATCTCATTATTAACAGTTTCTGAAAAAAAATGTCGTTTTCGCTGAAATATCTTGCCGATCGATGGACATGAGTTAAACTTAACCCCCTCCCCCCTTTAGAATGTCGCCTTGGGGACATAAAGAATTTTCAAATCTTTAGAAACTTTTAATATCAATATAATCTTAATCATGTTTTATGTTGTGAATGTAATTGTTTGTGTAATGGTCATAGAAGCATACGTCATATTTTTCTGCGCTTTTAGCTGTTAAAAACGTCAATAGTAACACCTTATATATGTCCATCCCACTTATTGTACCCCTTCTGAGACTTAAGACTTGGATGAAAAGGATTTAATGACAGGTAAATGGGACACCATTAAACATCGTCATATTTTATTTCTTCTATACCTTAATTCATTGTCTCATGGGAATGTATCATAGATGATTAAAGGTCATAAAAATGACGAAAGTCGAAATAAATCGTAGGTTTCATAACATTAAAAGGAATATGATAAGAGGATTAAAAGATGGCTTTACAATAATAAGGGAAAGTTAATGGCGAACAATATATGAATGCGTCTTGCATAATTTATGTATACTTTTATTTTATTTTGACCCCTGTTTGATAATTGAGGTTCTTTTAAAATAATTTATGAAAGGATATGGAGTAAATGAACATGAGACCACAACACATATGTTAACTCCAACTTAATTTAATTAATTTTTATGAGCTGTATGGCCATTTCGGAAAATTATTCCTCATCAACAGCACTAAAACCCAAACAAAGGAAATCCACAATTTAAAAGATGTCCAAAATGCATAAAACCAAACGAAATCCAAATATATATAGCTAAGGCCAAAACTGCGATGGAGGGGGTCAAAACTTAGGTTTTAGAATTTACATAAATTTAGATAGTGGTTAAAAACAAAGTGTATACATGAGAAGTAATCTCATGTACAAGTAATCTCATGTAAAAGCATAATTTTCTATGAGAAAATTTATGTCAAACTTGACAATGATGCTTCGTGCAAGTTATTTTATACATTGATAAGCCTTAACCTACCAATTAAAACAAATAGTGATATTTGCTTCTTAGAAGATCTGTTTTTAAATCAATACAGAGATAATTGGCAAATAGGACAACTTGTGACAAATTGTCTTTAGCACATAAATATTTTTTTTTGAAAAAAAAAATCGTACAAGATTTTGTAAGTCTATTTTGGGTGAATAAAAAAACGGCAAGTAACTTTGCATCAAGAACAGAACATGGTAGACAAACTTTGAAGTCATTTATTAAAAATCAGGTGTTATCTTTTTATTCTAAAAATTGTTAATATAGGGTTACCTTGCTCCTCGGTTGTTGTGTTCACTGAAGAAATTTATGGAAGACATCTTGTACTCATGGAAAAATATTAGGTTTCTACATGTATCTCTCAGATGAGAGCAGGTGTTGGGTTGTCATATGGCTTTGATTTGTCCTTTACTGGATTGACACACCGAATTGACCATCAGCAGCGCGACGGTTATGCTATAGAAATGCAGAAACTGTTTACTCTTCCGGAGCACCTGAGTTCGGTTATTGATTGCTATAGAGTTGCTTTTGTATTAATATTATGTGTTTGTGTTGTGACATGTCTGTTTCTTCGTGTTGCTCCCGTTCGTGTTTACTGGTTTTGCCTTTGTTCTTTCGGGCTGTTGACATTCGGGCGAACCATTGGAACCTTTGCTTCTTTCATACAAACCATTGTTAAAAGATGCATTTTATATCAATAAAAATGAGTGATGAGGGTGTATATACTTGGTATAATTTTGCTTCTTCTATAATTGAATACAGAAAATGATCACTAGTTGACATGTATTTTCATAAAGTAAAAATTAAAGTTCAGAATGAATAAGAGTGAAAAGGATTTTTACTTTTTATTAAAATGATTAATAAATTTTACAATAACTTGAAGTTACAGTTGCATAGTAAATTTTAAAATGAATAACAATCGGCGCTTTACCCGAAATTCAATATCCAATTACTACATGAACTGTACTTTTAAAAATATTCAAAACTGGTGGGTTTTTTTTTTCGGCTAGCAGTACTTTTAATACTTTGATTGCAGAATGCTTCTGAAACATTCCTTTGCAATACCATTAAAAGAATATCGATATGTAAATCCCTGATTTATCCAAATTTGAATTATTATTGTTTAATGTTATTTCTTGGAAAAACGCTGCAAAACATTCTTTTAATTTTTCGTAAAAAAGTGTTTTCACTTCATGGGTTATAAGGATAAAATATGAAACCCATTTGCGTAACAAGGCTAAATGGCAACGTTTTGAAAAATGAAAACCATAGTTCTGTACATAGATCCAAAGCGGATACTAATATCAATAAAAAGTAATTTGTATATGCTGTATATGCACATTTCAAGGAGTAACTTCGGCATTTGAATAACAAAAAAACATTGGAAATAAAAAAAAAACTAAAAGTCACATTTTGATGCTTCAAAACATTTTATGAAAGATTTTATCTTTATGTTTATTTAACTTATAAGTTGGCTGTTGCTTCACTTTAAATAAGCTCGAATTCGTTCAATTATCAGGTAGATTATCATTAAGGGAGCGCAGTTGTCGAGTGGTTAACGCACTGGACTATAAATCACAGGCCGACACCTCTGTGGGTTGGAGCTCCACACGTGTCAAGGTTTCCAGGCACCTACCGTTGCACGTGGGTGTCACCGATTTACCAGCTTGGATTATCGGCCTTTCCTCCCAAAAAGCCCGGCAAGCATGCAAGGGCCTCATGTCGTAAATCTTGCCGTCGGTCAAAAGCTCTTCAGAGCTTATGTTAATTGTTTGACTGTGTACACATTACTGATATTTTTTTACCTATACCTTTATAAAAGGAGTGGGGAAAATATTTGATAAAAATAAAGGGAGAGGAAGTAAATAAAGGTAATAACAAAACTACCGAACTTGAATGATCAATCTCACAGTCCAGAGAAAATGACAAAAACGAAAGAGTCATACCGGAGAATTGGTGGATCGCAATGGTCCTGACTTGGTACAGGCATTTCAAACGAAATGGTGGGTTAAACCAGGTTTTATGGCGCCAAACCTCCCTCTTCCATTGCGATCTTCAAGTCCTTAATATATATAGTAACATAGAATAGTGTGACACTGTAAAATTTGCTTAACCCATAATATATAGTTACGTAAAATAGTGTGACACTGTAAATTGTCTTTGAATTAGGTTTTATAAGACATGAAGGATATGTAAATTATCATGAGCAAAATATAGCTTTCGTCTGGAATTTTGTTGTAATTTTTTTTGAGAGAAACACAAAACCAGAAGAATTAAAAAGTAAGGTAAAGTAAACCATGGCAGATCGGTAATCCGGAACTACTTTTCATTCAAAACCTGCAGCAGTGTATTTCTTTAAATGTGAAGTGCGTGACATTATTCCAAAACAATTATGGTTTGCCGTCAGGATTTCCGTTGGGGCATATTAAGGTCTCTATGTAAACAAAGCGGTTTTGGCTGACGTCAGGATGGATTTTACCCCAAAAATCCATTTACCCATTTAATTAAGTCTCTTATGTGTGGATTGTATAAGTATTCGTAAACGCTTAAAGCGTGAATGAATTCTAGTGTGCATTAGCCTTATACTAAGAAATTCTTATTGTATGATCTTCTTTATGGTATAATGGTGAATAATTTATAGCGATTCCTCCCCCAACTGTTTTATGTATAGTCAATCCCTTTTTTCGTAGACTAATATGGTAATCTTTTTTGCATCGCTTTCTAAATTCATGTTATTCCATTTATATAAATAAAATGCCTTCACATTACAATTAATTTCATCACGTTTCCTGTCAAGAATACTTTTGTTATCGGGATTCCTATTGGTTTATAGGGTTTCAAAACAGTTCAGATATTGGTCAAGAAAGTGATTGGCTATACTAAAGGTAATAAACAGATATTCCGTGACAATACGAGACTTTATGACAAGAAAATTTAATTTTGTATCCGGTACTTCTATTTATACTTAATTTCATTTCTAATACGGAAATAGAACTCGTTAAAGCTGCAAATCGGACAGACAAGTTGATGCAGTTTCTGACAGGTGTTTATAGCAGATAGTTTTCTAAAGAATATGGACTTTTATCTTATGTGATATAAAAACCGGAAAGTTTCATTTTTGTTATTATATAATTCATGTAAGTAATTATTAGTTAGTTAACTTGATGCAACAAATAGTATTTTATCTGAGTTAAGGCCATGTTTATTTGAAATAAAAGTAGGGGGCTTTTTTAAACATTGCAAATTAAGTTCTTTTACGAGAATTTCCAGTTTTTCAAAAAAGCAAAAAAGAAAGCTTTATATTTGGCATTTTATTTGGATTATGTTCGTTGGTGTCCTCTTAAAATTGTTTTGTATCTTCCATTGCTTTTTTTGTTTTTGTTAATAGGTATCCAAAGGCTACTCAAACATACGTTTTGAAAATTACTAAACCCTTTTAAAAGAATACTACTCTGTCTGAAGTGTATTCAACAACATTCTCGTCGCTCTTTTCTGGGCACCAAAAAGCAATATACCAACTCGCATTGTCTTTGAATACAATTTGTGTAACCTTCTATGAATGTAGTATACATTATTGCACTGTGATAAATTTTTATTACATATGATATTAACGTGTAAAATAAGGATCATTACTCTTACAGCTGTACTGAAGGTTTATCAGGTTATAAAACGAGTCCGTAAGGGCCCAGAGAGGATACTCACTGTTACACCTTAACAACAAGGTAGCATAGCTTTGCAAAGAGATATAAAAAAGACTTGTTATCTAACCATGATTTGGTCACTGATAGCGTGACGCAAGATAAATATTGGTATGGTTTGGTCATCAGTAGCATGACAGTAAATGAAGTTATTTTTATGGTTTGTCATTGGTTATATTTACATGTACTGTACAATTACAATTGATGATGTTCCTACCAGGGTAATTGTTCAGATATAGTTATCTATGGTTTTTACTCTACTGTTTACTAATTAAAGAAAATAAGAAAGCTTAAAGCTATGAACATCCTGGTAGCAAAACCAAATTAAAAGTGACGTCATCTGAACTGACTGATGGGTATTTATAGTCGCGACTAGGGGAAAGCCCCTCTGCGTCGACTTATACCAATCGGTATAGACTCGCTATGTGCCATGGGTCGTCCAGCCCATGACACACCACCGCCAGTGTTAGCTGCTCCAGAGTATCCTTTGTTGTCGCTGGAGCAGGGCCCGTCTTCCACCACGGGGAGGTACTGGTCGGAATTCTGGAAGACACGTCATCTGAACGCTCTGTACGTGGTATTTATAACAGGTTGAAGTTCCCCGCCATAGGGGTACATTCGGGTCTCAACAGGAGACATTTCATAGACTGCGAAATACAAGCTTCAGAACAAAGGACGAAAGACTTACATTAAAGGTTTTAAGGAAGGAATTCGCCAATCACAATAATTCCTTTGGTTTATAGGACAAAGCAGCACCAGCGGGAGGTAATAATAGGGGACTCGATTGCCACTTAAACGCAACCGATGACTAAAAACTGATTGGCGGTTGCGGGGAAAACAATGGAATGATTCTTTTTAACCCTTACAAAACATGTTCTAGAAATACATACACATCGAGAAAGACAGACAGTGAGCCTCGAATACAATGTATATAGAGAAAATCAAAGAATGTTTACTGTCAGTCAAAGAGGAACGTTCTTAACAAACTGATGAGTTACCTCCTAGTCGTAACAATACCAGGTATGAGTTCGTCCCGAGCTAAAAAGGGTAACCTACATAAAACAAAAATCTTACCTAACGCCTTAAGGATGTATTCTTCTGAGGGGTCAATTTTTTTCTTAATCAAGTTTTTTTCCCAAACCTACATTTTTGAAATGCTAAGACCCTGAGAAAATCAAATTTACTAACAAAACAATATGTCCGTGTGCATTTTAGTTCGCTACAGCCATTTAAAAAGGGCCTATTTTGACAATTTTCCCAAAATTTCATCATTTTTGGCTTATTTTGAGGTAATTTTCATTAAAATATCAAGTTTCAAAATAAAGTTTTCTCTCAAACTGACCATATTGATAGATGCCATGATTCTGAACAAAATTAATTTAAAAAAAAGTATATGTCCGTGACGATATAAGAAAATTTAGTCCCCAAAATGTGCCTTTTTAGGTCATTTTCAAGACACCATAAAACCGGTAAAAATCAAGATTTTTCAAATTTTCTATCATACCAAACCCTAAAAACTCTCCATTTTCGTTTGAAATAATTGGACAGATATATCTTTTTGAATTTAGAAAAGAAATTATATGAATTGCATGAATATTTTGTTGGAAAAATTAATTTTACTACCCCTATCCTGAAATTGGCTAAATTCAGATTGAGATCAATGGTCAAATTTGGTCAAAAATTAAAATGTTGCATATCTCAAAAACTACTAATCATAGCAAAATTTATTGTCTGGAACTTTGTTGTCATTTGTATTATCTTCATAATTTTTTGACAAAATTTAGATGGATCATCATTTGATATATATCCACCAAAAGTTTTCAATTAAAAGGCAAGTTTTAAAAATTATTCACAAACGAGATTTCAACGAGACTGAAACCTCAGAAGAATACCCCCTTAACTGGTGATATGGCACTGTCTGCTGATCCTCTAAAAGCAAGACTTGGTTGTCCAGAGGTTGCTCGACTCGATAATGGTGCCATTAGGTAGATTTATAACACCGCTCTTCTTTAATCATCGTAGAAGTCCCAATTGAAAGTTATCGTCTTGAAAACCTTAATGCCATTGATCTACAGCAAAGATAATTTTTGTGTTAAGCGTTTGTGTCAGTGGATGTTCAAGGTACGAGGACGGTGCTCCGGCAAAAGGAAGTCTTCGATCGAGACACAGATGTTCGTATGGTTGACCAGTACGCATATGTTGCTGTCAATGGTTAGTGAGTTTAGCACAGTTTATCTCCGGTGTGTGGCCCCCAAGTGTTAAAACCTTTGGGGTTTTTTTTTGAGTAGATAAATCTAAAGGTCCCTCTTGGACGTTGACTTCAGGTAGATTCTTCAAGGTTTTTGATACGGGCGGATTCATTGGTGTTTCAGATACATGTATGGGTGAGTTGGACGGTTTTGTAGATTGTTCTGAAGCGAATGAGAGGTCAACATCAACGACCTGTGTTTTTCAACTTGCGAAATATCGTCTGAGAGACAGAAATACCAAAACTGAAGAAAAGATCAAGATAAGACTCCGAACCTTTGGGACGGCCCTTTCTTTGAGAGGAAGAGTCTGCTAGGTTGTGAGTCCCGTGCGGGACCCGGGCGGCGAATAGGCCCGTTGCGGAGCTAGCTTGTCGTCAGAGGCGATTAAGGGTCTTGGGATTCTGAAATCGGAGTTAGTGATCAGCCCACAGAGCGACCAAGGTGCATGTGTACCCTAGGTGGCTGAATAGGATTACCCTCGTCTGCGGGGGTTGTCAGGTATATAATACAGAAACTCTGAGCGCTGACCACAGTGGGCCAACGTGTAATGGAGAGTGCCACGCTTCATGCAAGTAAAAGACCCCTTTGTGGACTGGCAAGTAGTGCACCACATAGGCTTAATTTTCCGCCCCTATCCACCTCTCCCCTTTTCCTGTGGTCTGCAAAATTACTGCTCCTTTGTTTTCCACCCCACCCCCATATTTCATTTATCATCATCATTTCATGTTCATCGCCTTTGAACTACCTATTTATATAGCATTGCGAGGGCGTAAACACCAACTCACTCACTCACTCTCTTTGCTAGGTTGTAGTTAAGGCAAATGTGTAGACAGAGTTTCAGTTGTAACGGTGTCAGTGTTGTCTAATTCTTGTCCGTATTATTCATGACGGGAGGGTCATCTGGAGAACTTTTATTAGTGTGCGGAGGACAAAGTTTATTGCTGAGAAATTTGTGAAATAGCCCTGCAGATGAGATAAAAACTGCATCTGAGACGGATACTTTTTTATTCTTATTTCAATCGTCTCATTGGTGACAAGTTTGATGTTCATGGAGCAGGTACCGTAGGCCAAGTCTGGTTGTACAGCTCCTTGATAGCGTCGTTCTTTTCTTTTGAAATCCCTGTACTATGTCAGGACTATTGCGCTCTTCAATTTTTAGAATCTCCTTGGTACCACGACTTTAGATCTCACGAAAACCTCTTGGCTTTGGGTTTTCCATGGGGACGACAGTGTTTGTACTATGGACCGTTTGCATTTGAGATGTAAATACATGTACGCATTGTCTAAATCTATGGAAACTTGCTAACAAAGTGTTCGTTTGATCTCAAAACTTCATTGTTAATCAAATAATTTCATAATCTGCTCATCGTTCCCTCTCTGGTACTTTGTTGAAAATAATGACATGGTCAGAGATTTTCTTTTGCTTTAATTAATTCATCATTAATTAAAACATTTGGTTATTACTATCACTCATGGCTAATTTGTCGAAATTTAAAGTATTTGGTCAACTATAATAACTTATAATTGAGTAAAATGTATGCTTAGTTTAGCAATTGAAATATCAGAATTTAAGAAAACATTTTCCCAAAAATGTTACGCCTTGGTGTATGAACAGGGTAGCCGTGTAGCTTTGCCAGGCCAATGATTTTATTTAAAATACAGACGAATGGTTATCTCTCAATAGTTGGGCACTGGAAGGGTGACAATAAATATATATCTATATGGTTTTTGGTAGCGTGACAATAAATAAATATCTCTAAAATAGTTTACTTTTTATAGTTTGGTCAATGGTTATAAATACGACGATAACTGGATGAGGTTCTTTTCAGGGTAATCGTTTAAATGTATAGTTATTTAAAACACTTAATAAAGAAAATAAGACAGTTAAAAGCAGATAAGCGACATCCTAATACATTGACTCTCTGTGATGTTAATATGAAGCGGGGATACGTTTATATTATGTTTAGAAGGCCTGTGACTGACTTTGAACGGTGAATACAGAGAATAAACATATAGAAAAAAGAATATTTGTCAGAATGAACTTTATTTACAAACATACGAATATCCATAGGCCGTTACAATATGTGGGTTTGTTATAGTGCTTTACTCCTGTAGCATCAATGCGGCTTTATCAAGGAGATGTAAAGAACATGAAACAATTTTCTTGAATATGCTATCATATGAAATAATGATAAGAAATATAGAGATGGGGTAGGAAACGTAGGAAAATGTTCATGCCATTGGAAAAGGGAGAGGTGGGTAGGGCAAGTTATAACAGCGAGGTAAGCTTATTGTGGTCCTAAAGTTTTTTACGTCAATTACACGCGTCCTTTTCAACACACTTTGACCCGCTATGATCCAAACCTTGACTCTGCGAGCTGAGATCTGACCCGCCACCAGATTCCCATGTCCCTTACCCGCTTCTTTCAAGAAGCTGGGTTCTGCTGCTGACCTATTGGCAACCTGCACAGCATTCGGTTGGAATGTGAATAAGGATCAAAATACGAGGCAAATCAGTAAACGACTTTCGTATGTCATGGGAAAACGTAGGGATCGGTAAGTCAGTCAATAATCTAAGTCAACTTTTTATACTGCAGTTATGTTTTAACGTGCAAGGAACATGACACTCTACCCACATTATGCACAACTATGGCTTGCAGTCAGATTTTCTGTATATTTGTCTTGACCATTAAGTTAAATGAGTTGCCTTAAGACAATATGTATTTACTTAATAGAGGCTACTTTATTTATTCAAAATTGGCATCTTTTTCCGTCCCAACATTTATTTGATTAAAGCCTCTCGCAACACCTACCTTATGCTTAGGACATGGCCGATATGCAATCTCCAAGCTTTTAACAATAAACCAAATATAGAATTATTTAAAGTTTGGCAAGGATTTTCGGTATGATAAACTGGTTAATACCTGTTGGTCTCTAACTTCTTTCCTTTTTTCTTTAACCCTTTTGTTTGGTGCTATACGCGGGAACATCTTTGACACATGGACTCCATCTTCTATCTTCAATCTTAGTTGGAATAAACGAGGTTAGTACTTTGTTCAACATGTTCCTTGAATGAACATAATGATTGGAAAGAACACTTTATACTGTAATTTTTGAAAAATCGACGTATTTTTTTTCCAATGTATCATCACGTAGTTAAACTCTTTTGTTGAACCATAATTGAAGACCCATTCGATCCCCAGCAGTAGTCATAAATGTCCAACCTTACCCTTCCCTTCTTAATATACCCCACGCAACGAAGTTGCAAAGGGTATAATGTTTCTGACTGGTCCATCCGTCAGTCCGTCTGTCTGTGATCAAATTTTTTGTAAGAGATATCTCAGCTATTATTATTCGTAGGCTATAGATATTTGGTATGTAGCTTAAGGGGGGTCCCATATGGTGGGATACATTTTCAGGTCTGTCGATCATCTACTTCCTGTTTAACGAGCCGACTTAGATTTTTTTCACTAAATTTTCAGGGTTGAAAATTTTCGAAACAAATTTCTCAACAACTATTAATTGTAGGCTTTTGATATTAAGTATGTAGCTTCAAGTAGGAGTCCCGTATGGCGGGATACGTTTCAGGTCTGTCACTCATTTACTTCCTGTTTAACGAGCCGACTTGAAAAGACAACAACTCTGACTTTTTTATTCCTAACTGGAAATAGATAACCTCTGTCCATAATGTGGACGCGTGGGGTATGTGAGCGTGCTCACTAAAGTTCTTTCATTTAAATTAGTAAAAAAGCGTTTAACCGATTTGCCATGTGTTTCAAAAACATATCATTTTATTACCTCTTCCATGTACATCTAAACATTGAAATGACCCTGTCGATGGTCCTCGGAATAAAGCATCAAATGACCTTACCATTTTTACTGACAAGAACAAAATGCCATTAGAACTTCATTCTAGGATGATAGATAGTTTCCATTATGCTAAGACATCTGTACTGAGGTATAGCACAGGCCATTAGTCTTAACAGATTACTGTGTTACGTCTCACTAAGACTTTTCCGAATCGTGTTTCCTGAGTGACCAGCTAAACCTTGGTTAAACTACGCATAGAAAGACATGTTAAAACAAAAGGAAACATGAACAATATAAGACATGTAAGAGTAATTTCTGCGTATTAATAACTACACGAGTACATGTAGACTTTAGATTTTGCCACGTCTTTTAATGCCCCCGTGACGACATAATGTCGGGGGGCATTAAGTTTTACTCATGTCCGTACCTACGTACGTCTGTACGAATTTCTGTCAAGCTTTTCTCAAAAACCGTACACGAATATGATTTGAAACTTCGTGTAGGATGGTTCAGTATGACAAACTGTACGTTCTAAGCTAATTTCAGACCTGTCGGACATCTACTTCCTGTTTTGAACTTAGGCCGATGTGAAAATATGTGAACATGGCTATGAAAATTTCCGTCAAGCTTTTTCAGACACTGTACGCGAGAATGATTTGAAACTTGGTAGGGTGGTTCAGTATGACAAACTGTACGTCCTAAGCTATTTTCAGTCCTGTAGGTCAACTACTTTTTGTTTGGGACTTAGACCGATGTGAAAATATGTGAACATGACTGAAAATTTTCGTCAAGCTTTTCTCAGCAACCACAAATGAGAATGCTTAAAAACTTGGTAGGATGGTTAAATATGACAAACTGTATGTCCTTCGCGATTTTCAGATCGTCAGATTTCTATTTTCTGTTTTGGGCCAGCGGGGGCATCCGTGTCCCATGGACACATTCCTTTTTTATTTCTATATGTTTTAAATTTCTATTTATCTTTAAACTCTTGTTAAATGTATAAATTTCTATTGCTGATTCTGGATAATATGTAAGGTTTTTTTAAGTCATAAAAACAAGTCATTCTAGATTTGACCCTTTTAAAAGACAAGATTTTCTCACTACTTTAAAAGCTTGTGTTTCTATTTTAATTTCTAATAAAAAGGCTACTCCTAAATTATGACGTTTATGGATAATACGTGTACATTGCATGAAATTATGTTATGCTTGTTTGTAATGTTACGTAATATGATTACAAATGAAGCGGAAAACAGGACTCCTCTATGTTGTACATAACTTTTTGGCTGTTGACCATGCAGTTGTATATAGCTATATATATAGTGTGAATTAGTGCTTACTCGGCTGCATCAGGGGGAACATGAAAAAATGGAGCTAGATAATGACGTACGAAGGTGACGCAATAGTAATTAAAAACGTGTTAAACTTTCTGGAAAATCAAAGGATTGGTAAGGTCGGGCAATCAAGTCCACTTCAGAGGTGCTACTCATACATCTGTTGCTAGTGGTATTTAACGTGCGAGAAAAGAGGATTTTTTTTTCACACGCGGTAAATCAGTTTAGTTCGTGGTTATGGTTTTGTATAATGATCTGACGACCCCGGCGTTGAAGATAAATGGATATACTCAATTCAGACCAGTTGGCTCCAGTTGCCCACTGTGCAGTGGCCTGACACAATGTCTAGAGTACTGGGACGGTTTAAGTTGACATGATTGACAAGTTCGCCACTGCTGTGGGTATAGTTTTGAATTTAGAGCCACACTGAGTAAAGCTGATTTCATCATTTCAGAAGTATACAGTATTATTTCTAAAATAGCCCCCCAAAAAAAACAGGTAATTTCGAAATAAGGGCAGAGACAAAACCAGTAAGACAACATCTAAATAAATAATCTGAACATTTTCAGCATTTAAGGAAATCCTACAATGGTTTATAAACCAAATGATTCCTTAAAAAGGAGGAATCAATGTCTAATCCGCAGTTTAATACCACACATAATTAATAGTTCCAAAATCTAAATACGATTGCTTATAGACCCGTTGCGGTGCTAAGCTTATCGGTAAAAGTCCACCCAGAAATCAACATCAACTCAAAATGCTTAAAATACCAACAGAGCGTTTGAGATGTGTGCCCAGTTCGTTGAATTGGGTTACATGTAACCCTGGCATCTTACATGGTGGGGTAGTTGCGCTTTAATGCGGACAATCTGACAGCAGACGATAGAACTTCACCAAATTACTACGTTTCTCGCACGTTAAAGACCACTCTTGTAGGCATCAATAAGAGTAGAACCTTGAAGTAGGACGATCTATCTATTCCTTTTTTCAGGGACTTCGTGTTCTCAAGTAGAGTTGTAGCGAGAATTGCAGTTGTACAAAAATGTAGTAAACCGTCGATAAACCAAAGTATTTCTTTAAAACTTTGAAGGAGTGTCATTTCTGCAGTTTATCCATAGAGAAGTCCAAAAGTATAAGGGACGGACCATTTAACTTGAAAGGGGGGGCTTGGTTTTTTGGTTGTTTTTTTTTTCCATTATCAGCATTATTTTTCATAGCACAAATCCTTCTTCAGAATATTTTTTTCTTACCCTCAGCTGCCAAAAATTTTTTTTTCATCAAAAATAATTTTCAGAATATTTTTTGGAATAAACCAAGGCCCCCCTTTCAAGTTAAATGATCGGTCCCTAAATGAAATATTAGAAATTATAAGAAATTGTCTTTTACGTACTTGATAACGCAAGACCCCCGTGACAGCTGATGTCAAAATGACTGATGTATGCAAAGGTGATAATAAAGCACAATTAGCAAATAGATGGGAATGATCATAACATGCGAAACGTGAAGGCAATACACCTGATTGCCTCTAACAACTTATTCTGAATTGTTACCTGTCTGTATACCTGTAGGTCTGTGCAATGGCGTTCAGATAGTCAGTTGTATGAACTACTAATTCCGTTGCACGATGACAATTGAATTATTTTAGAGTTCGGACTTCGAATGAGAGGCGGATTGAGGCGGGGGAGTATGAAATGTAGGGGATTATCAAACTGGTTTTTTTCTTCAGTTCTAGCAGTTCAAACTCGTTCAACTAACATGCTTTTTGACTTCCTCATCATTCCAACATCCTTTTCATAAACATTTCCCAAATGTAGCCTAATGGGCGTAAATAATTAACTAATGAACTTTGACCACAAAAGTTAATAAATTTCATGTTACGGATAAATAAATTGTGAGTGTTTCATATATCATTACTATTATTATAAATAATATAACTTTTATGTATCGTAGATGACATTGTTAAGCTATCAAAAATCGACTATGAATTATTTTGATATTATGACCGACCTTATCAAATAATGATACCGGGTTCAAAAAATATATATGACCTCAAAACTACTTATTCGGGATTAATTTCTCGGTGACGTTAATGAACTTTTTTCTTTTATCTACTTACGGGTTGGTTTCATAAAACATCTCAAAGGGAAACTTTTATTTCAATGGATTACAAATTGCAATGAAATATGGCAATACATTACTTATTAATTAGCCTCGTGTGTCGTTGGTCCTTTTAATTTATAAATCATTTCCTCGTATCTAAATTGTTTTTTGTTTCAAATTCTATAAAAGCTAATGGGAAATACGACCGATAAACAACATCATCGAAAGATCAAAAGACTATTGTTTACGGCATATCACATAGAAGGATACAAAGTTCAAGGATGCGTGTCAAATTCGTGGTAAATAATTCAAATATGCCGGAGACTAAACAAAATTACAACAAAGTTTCAAGCAAAAAAGAATGTCAAAACTGCAGACTACCCCCGATCAGTTTCTTGCAACCAAGAGAAACTTGGAAAACATATGGAAAATTATAAACCAGACTTCAAAGGAACAGGACTCCCCTGAAAAGAAAAGAGTTTGATAAAGAAGCAAAACATTGCCCATGAAAACTGACATTTTGCCGAATGCAAGCCGGAACTATTTACCCTACTACTTACTACTTTCATGTTCATCGCCTATAAATAACCTATAAAGCGTTGCAAGGGCGTTAAACACCAACTCACTCACTACTCTTAGAAAATGGATGGGAATGCTCATAACATGCGAAACGTGATTGATCATCTTAGTGATAATTTGGTTCCTCGGTTTGTTATTTGTTTTTGTTTTATTGTATTATGCTCTTCATTATCTTATAGTATTTGGCATTTTCAATATTTTTGGTGGAGCGCCTCTGATGAGTCTTGAATAGACGAAACGCGCGGCAGACGTAGCAAAATTTATTGGGTGGAACTTTGTTGTTATTTTTATTTCGAACACCCGTGAAGATTAGCACTGCTGGTGGAGTTTTAATTCCCCGATGTTAGCCCGCTTCGGCACCAAAACTTTTGTGTTGGAGAACACATCAAAGCTTTAAATTATCCGTTTAAATTTCAAAATTGTCTAAACCCTAAGGTTCTTCCTACCCCAGACATAGGTTGATCATCTTATTAATAATTTGGTTCACCAGTTTTCTATTTTTTGGTTTTATTGGTCTATGCTCTTCATAATCCTAAAGTATTTGGCATTTTCAATATTTTTGGAAGAGCGCCTCTGATGAGTCTTGAATAGACAACACGCGCGTCAGGCGTAGCAAAATTTATTGGGTGGAACTTTGTTGTTTTTCTTATTTCGAACACCCGTGAAGATTAGCATTGCTGGTGGAGTTTTAATTCCCCGATTTTAGCCCGCTTCGGCACCAAAACTTTTGTGTTTGAGAACACATCAAAGCTTTAAATTATCCGTTTAAATTTCAAAATTGTCTAAACCCTAAGGTTCTTCCTACCCCAGATCATCTTAGTTACAATTTGGTTCACCAGTTTTTTATTTTTTGGTTATATTGGTCTATGCTCTTCATAATCCTAAAGTATTTGGCATTTTCTATATTTTTGGTACAGCGCCTCTGATGAGTCTTGAATAGACGAAACGCGCGTCAGGCGTAGCAAAATTTAGTGTCTGGAACTTAATTGTTATTTTTATTCCTAGCAGCCGAGAATTTCACTTTTGTTGCGACCTGAGTTCGCGTTGTTGATTGCAGTTCAGTTGTTGTTTTGGTTTTTTGTTTTTGTTTTTGTTTTTTTTTTGGCGTCTGTTCACATGCGAATCGGAACTCATTGCTTCTTTAAAGAAAAATGTTGCAGACTTCCGATATAATTAGAACCCTTTGATTTTGAATACGAGTACGTAGTTTTCATTGCCCGAACATAACCATCCCTGCATTTTTAAGTGTGTTGAAGACACTACTGATCGTTGGATCAATTCCAATGTTCGTTTCTAATCTACCAAGTCAGGACCATTGCGATCTTTAATGTCACCCGGTTTATTTTTCCTTGCTTTGTCGTTTCTTCTTGAACATTTAAGATTGATCATCCCAGTTCGGTAGTTTTGTTCTTACCTTTTTTTTTAATGCCGCAAAGTAGTGCACCACATAGGCTAAATTGTCGGCCCCTTCCCACCTCCCCCTCTTCCTGTGATTCTTCAAAATTTGCTGTTTCTTTATTTCCCGTCCTACCCCCATATTTCATTTATCATCATCATTCGAGTTTCATTTTATCATGTTTTTCGTGTAAATAACCTATAAAGTGTTGCAAGGCCGTAAAATACCAACTCACTCATTTATCCATTTCATATCAATCTCTCTTATTTAACCGAAATCGCACAGAGTTACGAATTATTTAACTAGACATTGGTTTGTATATATCCAACCTCCAATGATGTCTTATAAAAGTATTACATAAATGGAAAACTAATTATGTATTTTTTTATAGGTCGATGAGTTAAGTAAACCATTTGACATTATTTTGTATCTTACCATATACTAGTAGTAATAAAACCGAATTATCTTTTATCTTTTTTGTTATATATAAGTGACTTTTTATTTTCGAAACGAGAAATATGTTCGTTCTTTTAGGAGAAATAATTATCCATTGTATAGAAAGTCATACAAATCAAAGTTATAAACTTTTCTGACAAATGCTAAGGGGTTATATTATTTAAGATTGTTTGTACTGTTTGCCCTTTAATGGTTTCCCCATTTTATTTATGCACTTTCTCGTATTTTAAATTACGCAGTTTAAAATTGCGATAATGCATCAACGCGTAATGAGAACGCCGCGATCAATGCACGCAAAATATGCAATTTGCAGAATCAAAAACTTGTAATGAGAAGGGTTCCTGGTCTACCGTAAACAAATTACTTTTTGTAACAGTACTTTATAAAACTCTTTATTTTTTTTTCCTGTCTTGTGTCTTTTCTTTTACTTTATAAATATGTTATATTGCACGGATTTCTTCATACACGTAAAAGATTCCTTTGTAAACCGTAAAGTAGTGCACCTCATAGCCTAAATGACCGCCCCTACCTTCGTTTCTCCTTTTCCAGTCAATCTGATTAAAATCATATCTATCAATTGTTCCCAACTGTCTGTGCATGATACAAGATATTTTATTGGCAACTCACTGCGCCCAATATTGAGCATATAATCACTATTAAAGAAAAATATTAATATGTACATAAAAATAAGGTTAAGAGATATCCCATTCTACTTTCTGTTCAGATGACCTTTTTTGAATCCTCTGGAATTCATCATAAGAAGTTAATTACATGCTTCCATAATTTTGGAATTTGCAATCTGATTGGTCAATTCAAAAGGTCATCATTATACAGAAAGTAGAAACGGAAGACTTCAGATCCGAAATGCAGTGACAGCTAGGGAACAATTGATATATCTGATTTTAATCAGATTGCTTTTCCAGTGGTCTTAAAATTTTATACTTTTCCTGATTTTCCCATTCAACCCAACCCACATATTTCTCTGAATATTATTTCATGTTTTTTTTTTTCAAATCATCCTTTCATGTTCATCGCCTTGACATAACATATAGAGTGTTGCAAGGGCGTAAAACACAAACTTACTCACTTTAGTTAGAATTGAGTGGTTACTCATTGAAACATGCGTATACAGCACTACCAAAATAAAAGCTTTATCGAAACTTCTTAATTTTGTACTTCGTATTTTGTTCAAACATTTTAGACGCGTTTTAAATGAGTCTTATATAATCGTTTTCAAGAATTATTCTTTAAGAGAAAAAGGTCAAATGCAAACAAGCAACAAGAAATCAATGCTAAACATCATATTGGTAAAAATTATTTCATAAATACATGTATAGAAATATAAGGTGAACGAACTGATCTTGAAAAATTCATATTACATTTCTTTTTCATTAATGTGGGAAAATTAAAATGAATAAAAAATAAATTGAAGTCTATTTCAAAGGGTTAGTTTTAAGAATTGCTGTCTTTGATTTTTTTCCATGTTATAGAGGCATGATTTGATCTTTTTGATATTTTTCCATTTTATATAGGCATGGTTTGATCTTTAACATACAATCTGATTCTTTTATTTCTCTTTTATGATTTTCCTGAGGCGTCCGGATATCATTAAGGTCGTGAAGGTGGGCTAAATAATTGATGCTTAAACCGAACTTGAACGTTGAAGTTAAATGAGGTCTCGGGGTTATACAAATGTAAAAGTGTAGAAGAAAGGGGGTGTAAATTCACTATCTTTTTTTTAAAGATTAATTCGACAGACCTGACAGAGGCTCATAAAAATAGATCTTAAAAAAACACTAATTTAGCCTTCACCTTTTCAGACGTCTGAGATGTAAATGGCCCATTTATACTTTTTCCTTTCTTCCTTCATGTTAGATTGGTATTTGTCAGAAATGGTTGAATAAAAAAAAATTGGATGTTTATAACTTACGTTACATGTAGAACCGAGTTGTGGGTCAATTATTCAGCAATATGTTTGGGTGAAAAAATAGTCATATGCTCATAATGCTAAAGTTACAGTTTTAGATCTGAATTTTGACACTTAAATGTTCCAAGAGTGAACCTTTGTTTCTAATGTTTAGAACATTTTCAAATATATACATCATTTCACTACAATTTTTGTCGTAAAACCGACTTACAAAGTCAGTCTGCTATTGCTTTGCACACAAGCACTTTTTGCGATATATAAGGAATATGATTTTATGAACATGAAATGATGATGAAGAGAAAAGCCGGGTGGTGAAACAATCCACATATGATGAACGAGTTTTTAATGTTATACTGAAACAAATATAAGATGGGTTGGTCGGGTAATTGAATCCACTACAGGGTATCCAAAGGTGCTTGTCATATTGAAACCTGTGAGTGCAAGTAACGTGGCACATTCCCAAAACCCGCTGTACCACTTTGGTTTGTAGGCAGATTTTTGCTTTTTGGCTCAAGGATCCAAGCTTGTATCCAAGATGACGGGGTTTTCCTAAATTTACCACCATGGTCACAAAATTACAGTCGTGCCAGAGTACTGGGCACCCTTTAATGGTGGAACACCAAGCCTAAATTAATCACAATTGTCAGATAATACATGTCGATAACTATTGTAATATTAGTGCATCTCAGTGATGCTTTTCTTTAATAAATGCACATTACAATATTTTCACTATTTTTTCAGTTTGCAAGCGTTGAATTATTTTACCGGTCCTCGCAACAAATATTAGACTAATCGCCCAAGATTTTTCCGCGCACGTCCAAATCAAGAAATGCCAGCCTACACTAATATTTGCGTACCCTCTTACGTCACCATGCAGGCCCGCCTACAGACACTAGTTTAACGAATTCGACCAAAACTTTCAATCGATGGACACGGTTCCTATCTCCGGTTCAGCAGTAACGTGACCAGATACATTGGTCCCATGCAGAGCCGGGGAGGCGAAAGGGCCACTGCAGAGCCTAGCTTATCGTAAATGGCAGGTTAGGGTCTTGGGATCCTAACATTGTTAGTGCTCAGCTCACAGAGCGACGAAAGTGCGAACCCTAAGTGGCTAAATAAGGTGGCCCCCGTCCGCGTGGGTTGTCAGATCTATAATACGGAAATCTTGACCGCTGACCATTATGGGCTCACGTGTGTGAAGAGTGTTAAGCTTCATGCATGAAAAGGGTCCCTTTGTGGACCGCCAAGTTGTGCATCACATAGTCTAAATTTTCGGCCCATCCCACTTCTCCCCTTGTCCTGTGGTCTATAAATGTACAGATCCTTTGTTTCCCACCCAATGTTTTTCATCATTATTTCACCTTTTTTAAAATAACCTACTAGTATATTGCAAGGGCGTACAACATCAACTCACTCATCAGCTACATTGTAACTCTGGCGGTGTTGTGTCTTAAGCGCGACGAATAATACACACAAGTCTAGCTGAACAGTTGCTGCAGTGACTTCTGCCTTATATATAAATGTAGTCATGCCCATAAAACTCCCTATTGATCGAGTTTTCCGTAAAAACTGACATATACAAAGCAAAGGTCACTTGAATAATATTTACTAGTTTTTGAAAATGGTAAGTTAGTTAGTTAGTTAGTTATTGCTTTACTCCCAAGCAGCACGATTTCGGCTATTTCCGGGAGATGAACATGAAAGTGGTGACACAATGAACATGAAATGATGATGAAATGGAGGAAATAGGGATACAAGGCCAATCGGGTAGTGTAGTTTTGACTACCACTGGAAAAAAGGAGTGATGGGTAGGGACAGGAAGTTTAGCCTCCTGCATGGGGATCCTACGGGTCCTACTCTGACCTAGACCTGCAGCAGGGTTCTTTAACGTGCGAGGAACGTGACATTTTTCCCAACACGGTGCACCACTAAGGTTTGCGGTCAGGTTTTACGCATTATCGCCTGACGACCCCGCATAGCTCTCGATGTCAGGGCTACACCATTAAACCACTTGGGGCACACATTCCAGTCGCTTTGTGGGCAAAGCGGCCTGACCCGATGTCAGGTTTCTGAGCGCTCTTTAGTGGACTTTTACCGACAAGCTAAGCGCTGCTGTGGGCCTATTCGCCACCCGGAACCCGCACGGGTTTAAAAAAAAAAATAAAAAAAGGATTTTTTTTAAATGGAAATTTCATTTTATTTCTATGTTAGATAATATTCAAAATCATTCAACCCATCCTTTGAAAGTTTGAATTTAAATAATGTTATATTCGTGATATCTTTTTTTAGAAAATTAATTGGGGCAAAAAATAACTGGATCTGTTTCTTTTTTATTGTTAGTATGAGAAGCTTTAACCATCTATACTGTATGTCTAATGATTTGTTTTGTCAAAGTTTTTGATTTTTAAATCTGTGTTGATTTGAGGCAATTTTCTTGATTCTTCCAAATTAGTTTGATTATGGAATATTTATCACTCTATTGAGAAGCTTATTGTGTAGGAGGATCAGGTTATATAAATTGTTGTATGAGGATATAAAATATGACAATAGTCTTGTATTGCTATTTGAAGTCTATTTTTGAAATTAAAAAATACTTCCTGTAACTTTTTAACTTCAAATGTTCGTTAAGGGTTGAGCGCGTAAAAAAAGTAAAATGTTGTTCATTAAGATGGACCTTCCACGTACAGAATAAGATCGAGTCTCAGCCAAAACAGACACAATATATTAGCAGTACAACAACCTTTTTGAGAGTGAAATGAAGTTATGATCTGAGCAAAATACACAATTTTTTTCAAAAAGATCCGTTCAGTTTGCTACAAAAGCAACATTTAACATTTAAAAAGTTTATTAATCTCAATTTTGCTAGAAAAAAATATCAAGTTTTAACTTTAACACACAAAAAAAACCACCACAACCAAGCTGCAATCAACAACTATATACAAGTTGTTTTTAAAACAAAGTGCCGATTCACTTCAAGTTACTGCCGGCCATTTATTGCAAGTAGAGAAAAAAAACATTTTTTATTGTTTCAGGAATCCGTGTTTGTTTGTTTGTTTGTCTGAAGATCGGTACCTATAAGGCATCTTGTTTGTTTAAGTTATGTTTCCCAAAGTCTCAATGACAAAAGCCGACGATTTGAAGCCAAACATAGCGACAAAATTTATATTATATTAGACAAACAATCCAGAGGAGAACTGCACTTCACACTAACAGGATAACTATAAGTCCTTGTTAGACATACATGATAGCTTGTCCATAACAACCGCCTGTCAATCATCCTGTGTTGCTAAATCATAATATCATCATTACTTAGACCTATAACAGCCTTTTGACTTGGCATGGAAATAGCAATTGTTATATTTTGTCAATAATATAGTCTGGTCATTAGCAGTAATTAGAAGTGTTTGTGACGTGTACATGTAGGTGTAATTGGCAGGTAACTTGTCAGTACAAAGTTTGCACCTAATATCATGGGTAGATGGATATATACTGAATTATTATTGAATATGCATATTTTGAATAACAGTCCTTCGTTAGGCTGTAGTGTATATAAATATATACATTAGTTTATCTTAATGATTGCTAATACATGATACAATTATGTTTGCGACCAACTCAGTACTAATATGGTCGTGGCATGTTATCACATGGACACAAATAAGATGACATAGAAAAAAAAGAGCAATAAAAGCGATGAGACGAACAGAAAAAAAAACGTTGGAACGAGGTTACGAATTTTGCGATAAGCTGATGTCAAACGTATATATCCTAATCATTATTTCATCTGTTTTCAGGTGATGACCATATCTAAATATAAAACAGCGTGTACATTATTGCTAGTTATTGCCATATTTAGCACTGGACACTGCTACATGATCAAATCAACTTTGTGTGAAAATAGATGTGAATCTGCTACACCATATCTGATGAAACTGAAAACTTTGTGGCATAGAATGTCCAAAAGAATCAATAGAGGTAGTAAGTATTTGTGTTGTTGACCCAACTGTGTAGTGCTTGAACAAACCTGTTGTTGTTATTGACGTAATTGTGTAGTACGTGAACAAACCTGTAGTTGACGTGACTGTGTAGTACGTTAACAAACCTGTAGTTGATGTGACTGTGTAGTACGTGAACAAACCTGTAGTTGACGTGACTGTGTAGTACGTGAACAAACCTGTAGTTGACGTAACTGTGTAGTACAAGAATAAATCTGTAGTTGTAAGTAACGTGTTTCAAAGTAGTAGTCCACCTAAGAATCATGCAAAATTTAAGAAAAGCGATTCATCGATAAAAAGGCTACAGAGGCTTATTTTTTACGAAAGATTGTTCAAAGTATATAAAATAAGAAATTGATAACTGCCTGGTCCTTTGAGAAATCTTGCCATTTTGTTACAATGGTTTTCATTGAAATTATTGACAATTTTAAGAGTTATCTCCCTTTCTTTTTCCAATGCATTCTATATTTTTTTTTCTCAGATTCCAATGTTTTCAATAGTTTGTGCAAGTTCCAGTTGTTTTTCTCCCTCGGTGTGTGTGTGTAAGATCAACCGCGGGATTCAGCATTGTATTTTCGACAAATGGACATGCATATAGTTTTTGTTATGGGTGCTGTGTCCTGGGTGGGTCTACAAATTCAATATGCTGTTACAATTAGTTCTTGTCCCGATTATGACTGAAATACTGTTGACTGCATGGACATAAGTCAAACAACAAACAAACAAGCATTTTAGGAAAATGTTACCTACTTGTATTACAACAATATCCTAGGTGCTGGATATTGCTTCCCTTTTCGAACCTTTTGGCTTTGGGTACTTAATTGTCATTCAATACTTTTGCATGGTTTTAGACCTTACAATGTTTTGATTCAAATGCTGCTGATGAGAGGTTACTCCTTGATATATCGATATACAGCATATCCAAATTAACCGTTTTTATACCCGTTTAACTATTTGTATTTCTAAAAAATGATCAAAAATATCTAGTGTATTTGAGATGTCATCATGATAGATATTTATTTCCTTATCCGGTTTTTGAAATGATGTTTCTCGAAATATTGCAATGTTTCAACAAAAAGTTATCAAAACATGTTTACAGCTATCTTGAGGAATGCTATTATCTTAAAAAATCAACTTTTTTTATTTTCTTTTTTTTTATTTAAAGACGACTGCTTACGATCTATGTTTTTTAACCTATTTAACGATAGCCTAGATACACTTGAATATGAATTTTAAAGGTCTCGACAGATGATTTCGTAACACAAATACAATCCAAAATTTAGGACTCTTCTTGTTTGTATATTTATTGGCAAGATATTATTAACGTCGTCTATACAACAGTTCTTACCATTTTTTTCTTTTCACTGGTAACGATAAGAATCACTTAAAATGACAAAACGAACTTAAGTTGATCATTAGTTACAAAAAAGCGAAATCAAATGGCTTCGTATGATAAAACAGATTTGTTAAGCTTTCAATTCATTTGTTTTCAGACCCTTATTTAGAGAATGTACAAATTATTAGTCATTAGTTTTAACGCTTAAATGGAAAAGTTTATTGATTCTTCTGCCAAGAAAGCCTTTTCAATGCTACCACTGGGAGACTATCCCAATCGTAATAATGCAACAATGCGTAGTTTACTTACTATTACCCAAATTGGTCAGTAGATTTTTGAATTCTGACTAATATTTTTTTAACTTCTATGTTTGCATTTGAGTTACCGGTATAAAGAATCCACAAAACAATAATGTCATCAAGTTGTGTTCTTGTTAACTTTCTGGGTTTTTTTTCTCTTTTAACCTTGAAATTGCTTCACATTCTATTACAATATTGTCAGTTATATAACCTCATCCATTCTTATAGTACTATGATACATAGTCATAGTGATGGTATCAGGTAGAGAAAGGGTAATTGAAATCACATAACTAGAAACCAGGGTGTTCACATTACCACTGAACTCAAACGCATGTGTTTTCTTTCTCTGTGCCCTCTCAATCCCCTTCTTGCTTTATTATCCCAAATGCAAGGTAATAGGATTTTCTCAGTCTGTCAGAGTAGACACAACTTCTCCTTCACCGAGTGATAGATTTCAACGAAACTTATACATGAAGAAAGTACCGTTTGTGTAAATATGTAACATAAAATTCCATTGTTAATGAAATTCATTTGGGGGAGATAGTTGGACTTCAGTTTGTTCTTTTTTTTTTCATCTAGTTCAATATCAAAAGAATGATATCCTTTTGTGAGCTCGCTCACAAGATTCCTTGTTTGTTCTTGCCTAACTTTGCTATTGTCCTGATTATGGTCTTGATAGCTTGAATTGAACACACACACACACACACACAATAAACAATCAAACGGTCGTTTGTTCTTTATCGCCGTAGAAACTAGTTTATGTTTCTTATTTACAAGTGTTATTTACATGGTCTTACTAGATGTCTTCTAGACTGTAGTCTATTTTATTGGAATCTCTTTCGTGCATAACAATAGACTTTCCATGGCTTCTCTAAGTCTTTTGTTATGAGCCTCTGCTCTGAGGAGTTTTTCAATGCATAGTAGCTGTTCAAAACGCGCTTACGGGACAAATTATGATTGTGGTTATTTTATTTTTTTAATTAGTGTTTGAGATTCATTGTTATGAATGCAAAAAATGAACGTGTTCTCGATTACTTGTTCTAATTCAAATCTGTTATTATATTGAGTTAGACAGTTACTCTTCCAGAAAACTTGCTCGGCCGAAGTATTATAAACGAATTATGCCTTAAAAGTTGTACTGTAGTTAAATACGTCACTGTATTAATGAGGTATAAAGCATACTTAATATCATTTATTCTTTAAAATTCATGTTTTACAAACAAATTGATTACATCTTATTGGAGCCTACAGTTGAAGTAACCATATTTAGCTTTACAATGTCTGAATAACTAACTAAATGTTTGCATAGTGCCCTGAACTAATTAGCTTTACAATGTCTGAATAACTAACTGAATGCTTGCATAGTGCCCTGAACTACAATATGACTTGCATAAAGGGGGAATCAACGAAAGACCGGCAGTGCCATTGGTTCTGTCACATTTCTCGATTCAAAGTTGGAAGTGAGAAATGTCAACTTAGAAGTGCGAAATGTCAACTTGGAACTGAGATATGTCTACTTGGAACTGAGATATGTCTACTTGGAACTGAGATATGTCAACTTGGAACTGAGAAATGTCAACTTGGAACTGAAAAATGTCAAGTTGGAACTGAGAAATTTCAACTTGGAAGTGCGAAATGTCAAATTGGAAATGAGAAATTTCTCGCATCAATCTAGAAATGTGACAGAACCGAAGGCACTACCGGTCTTTCGTACATTTGTCCTGATACAAGCATCTAAAAATAAATGATGACTTGAACCAGATCTTATGAAGCTTAGCGAATTTAAATAACGATACACAATTGTTTTTTTTCCAGATATGACATTCGAGTCCTTTGTGAATTCACTAATAGCCGCCTCGGAACGGAACTATAGACTGATATCTTTAAGAGATAATTTATTGTCAATGGTAGGCCAATATCAGGATTGTGTAAAAGCATGTGAGCACCAACACAGCAAAAGATCGTACGAGAGAATATCTGATTCATATACTAGACCTCAAATTTGTAAGTTTTCATTTGTGTTCGTTTTAACCTTATTTTCACTATAAAGCAGTAGTAGATGAACAAGCATGAAATCACACCAAAAATACAAATTAGGTTTGGATAATTTGGCCTGGCCTGGCTTTGCTTCATTGGCCTTGCTTGGCACCTCAATTATCAATATTTTGAAATAACAGATATTGTTTATGCTTCTAAAAATAGAATGGTTTTTTATCAAAAAGTGGTGCTCGGAATTCTTTGTTATTTGAGATAAAAAAAAAAACTTTTAAGCCTAAATGAATATTACTTATGATTTAATGATGAATGTAAATAAATATTGATATCAATTTCTGAACCGATTCTACATTCATAGAAAACATTAAAAATGTGTTAAGGGACTAGTATGAGTTGTCAATACCAAAAAAAAACATTCTCATATCTCGGACATGGCGCAGATTTACTAAAATGCAAGATTTCACCTCTTGAGAAAATGTGCTTGGGTTGCCATTTGTTTAGTATATATGAGAAAATGTGCTTATATCATGTATATATTTAAAGGGTTGTTGTGGTATTAAAAAGATTTAGTTTTACAAAATAAAACTTAAACCGGTCCTAATTCAGCTAGATAATTTACATTAAATTAGCTTTTCGTATTATCTTTACGCATCGCAACAAAGTGGGAAAAAATGTAATTTAATTATAATATTAAGTTGTTTCCATTCTTAATCATTAAAGCATGAATAATATCTGCTATTCTAAAATATCACAACATGTACAGATAAACAATATGAATTAAATTGAAAGGAGTAGAGCCACGAAGGCCCTAAATCGGCCCGGTATTTTCACTATTTTTTCAAAGTACTATAACTTGTCAAAAAAAATAACTAAAATATGTTAAGGTATGAACAAACTTTTCATATCTGTAAGATTTAGCAAAATATTTACACCACAGGTTTAGCCTGAAGACTTTAAACAGGTCATAAATTTGAAAATTCCTCATTTTTCACACATTTTCACTGGTTTTTCTCGATATTTTGCTAAAATTAGTGTTGGCCACATTCCTCGACCATTGTAATTTTTTGATAATTAATTTATTATATCATAATACACATTTCTATCACAAAATAATTTTGGTCGACAGGTGTGGCCCATTTCATTTTCATCGATTTACACATGAAAATCAAGGAAAACTGTCACAAATTGTTATTTTTCACAAAATAGTCTATTTTTTACCTCACTGCTTTCCTAATTGATAAATATTTGAAGGAAAAAATATTGCAATTCATGAAATATAAAGACTAATGAACATTAATGCATCAACTACAAGCAGATATATCAAATTTGAATTATTGGGCCATTTTAGGGCCTTCGTGGCTCTACTCCTTTGAAGCCTGTGCCTATCTTAAGAGCCAACATCAGGCCTATGTAGACCAGGCCATGTTTTAGAGTAGGCTGACTCATGTTAAATTTAAATTGTCGGTGTTAATGACCTTTTCTAGACAAGCTTATTTTAGTCGTCTCAATTTTAACACCAATTTCCTTTTTGATAAAACTTTAACAATTTCATTGTGGTTTTTTAGGAACGTTTCGAAATCAAATCAAGCAACAGACTAGTGAATATGATGTTTCGTGAGAGAAAAAAACATTTTTCTTTTCATTCACAAATCAGAAGGGAAAAAAACTACCGCTTGTTTAAAATTGATATTTAAAGCAAGATTCTAATCAGCTGTTTCAAGACGACTAATTTTATTAGATTTACTGAATCACGTCTTAAATACTAATAAAATATTTTTGAATGAATTGATGTTCTACTTCCTTCTCTCATCTTCAATCAAGGAGGCTTTTGAAAGGATTGGCCATGATGAAATTTTCTTCTAGGAAAAATGATAAGTGCTTTTACTGAATCGGAATAAAAATTATTCTAATTTCGGATATTGGTCCTTGATTGAAACAGTTTTTTTACGAAATCATTAAACTTTAGGTTAAAAATAAACTCATTGGTTAAAGGTTTGCAATGTTTTAGTCCTTAGTAGTCTTTAGCGTAACATTATCTTTATTTAATTAAGAACCTGTTCATGAGAAACCATGCAAAACTGGAAATTTTGTCCAGTAGCAAAGGTTCTTAATTATGTAAAATGTATAGTTGAACTGAAAGACCATTTTACAAGATAAAAGATAACGTTTTCTTTCGGTCCATGATAAATAACAAGAGAAAAAAGCAACCGGCTTAAGTTTTTGTATTGATAATCATATAAATATAAATATATTGTTCTTTTTTTATCCATTTGGATCAATTGCAGTCAAATTTGAAAAAAGGAAGATTTTGCCATTTGGCCATAAAACTAGGCATACATTTAAAAATAACCAAAATCAAACCACAAGCATGACTTTTTTTCATATCTCCGATGTGGAACTTCATGGTGCGCCCCTTGTATGTATCTGTCTTGGTTACCCGGTTACATGTATTTCAGGACCGGTTTTAGCATATATGTTTGACCGGATTTGTGTGTATTTGTCTGCATTGTCTGGGTAAAAGCAAGACCTTGTTAACATTATTAATAACTTCTGTTAAGGTTTTTCATCGTGACTACTTAGTTCTGCATTTTTTTCTGTATACCTAGGCTGGCGTATGACCTTTCCAATAAAAAGTAAATGCACAGACTCTCGAAAATAGGCTTTTGTAGTCGTTTGAGACAGAAAGCACATGAAGCATACTTGAAAACAATTGTTTGCAGTTTTCATAATAACTCATGTTTTTACAAGATAGAACAATTGGCTCTTGATTCCACGGAGAAACACAGCGCAAGCCCCTGCATGTGGCCACATCTCATGTCATTCTATGAAAAGAAAAAAATGAATATTTGAAATTTACATACTTTTATTCATTTCAGGTTTTACTTCCAATTTCTGTTTGTGATGATGGCACGTACTGCTGAAGAGAGAAAATGCGACTGTGGTTTTGTTTTATTCTTATTTTATTATAACTGTTACTTGTGAAAAACTAAATGGTCTGTGCGTCCGAAAATGTGCCCTATAGAATCTCTTGTTGTAACATTTTTTGTGATCAATAGGAGGCTAACCATATAACTTGAAGGGGCAGTGGCTTTTTTCTTTAAATGTTTTAAATCTGATTTAAGATGACAACAGTTATTTAGCAGCAAGTGTAAAGAAATAAACAAAAGTTCTTTTCTTGTTTTGTTTTGTTTTTTCACAAATATTAAACCTATGCTAAACTATAAAACAGTATTTTGTTAAGCTGCTTTTTTTTAAATATTTTGCCATGACGCGTAAAAAAGTTACTAGAACCGACAAAAACTGAAGTACCTGTCTTTTCAAGTAAAATTGTAGGTCTTGAAGAAAACATAATTGCTCTTTATTGATATGGAAAGGAAAACCGTAATTGGCAAAATGATATTAAGCTTGTGGAAGAAAATTAAACTTTTATATTTCTAGTTACATTTAACTCATGTAAAAATTGATATTTTGTTTTATATCAATGTTTTATTTAAACAATAGCATAATTATCTATATTTTCCAGCAGCAATGTGAACGCTACTTAGAAAAAACATATGTACGTCATGTACATGTACGTTGTTTCACTTTATTAAATAACATTGTAACACTAAGCAACACATTTTTTTTAATTTACCACCAGCACACAAAGTTTTGGGGTGATAAGCATCGCCCTGTCTGCCTGTCTGTCTACTTTCTACTGAGGTACATATACCTCGTAACATTTTGATGAAATTTGAGATAGAAGATTGACATCATAAAAAATTAGTCTTGACTTCTATTATACCAGGGAAGTTTGTTTCTAGTCTTATACAGAGTAGAGTACGAAGCGGGGATAATCCACAATTAGCTTGCTCGCAGTCTTGTTATTTGTTTCATTGCTCGCAGTGTTGTTTATTATTTCCTTCCTCGCAGTCTAGTTATTTATATGAAAAAGTCTTCAGTTTAAACTTGAAATGAATTTTGTTACAATATCAATCGCTCAAAATATTCATTTATTTATATAAGTTGCTTAATTGGTATTTTTTCTTAAAAAAATGATATTTTTTGCTTTCACTGCAAATCACCGAAATTATCATACAATTTAAAGTTTTTTATCATCAAGCATGCATCTTAAAGTTTAACTCTTGGACTCAGAGAATTAAAATGAGTCATTTATAGGTTAAACCCTATGGTGATGAAACCCCCAGTGCATTTGCGTATCAAATTAAAAGGGGACAGGTGCACGGGTTTACTCTTTTGAAAAAAAAAAGGCTGAATCATTGGAAATCATTGATGCCGGGCGTTAGTTGTTCTATTACGCAAAACGTTTTGATCCGGCAACAATAAATAATACTCCAAAGAACAAAGCATGTTTTGATTGAGCATTCGTTTCTTTACTTACACAAAAAGATCTCTTAGGTAAGAAGTAAAAAAAATTGTTAAAATTAGAGACTTGTTGTATGTATTTAAGGATGTATTGAGCAAATAAAGTTCTTATGATTAATTTATTGTTCTCTTATTTTGGCCGACGTTTTGAAAATACAATACCAATGAAAGAACCTTAATGAGCACGCTCACATACCCACGTGTCCACATTATGGACAGAGATTATCTATTTCGAGTTAGGAATAAAAACGTTGTTGTCTTTCAAGGTCGGCTCGTTTAACAGGAAGTAAATGAGTGACAGACCTTAAGATGGAACCCCTAAAGCTACGTACAAAGTATCAAAAGACTATGATTAATAGTTGCTGAGAAATCTGCTGACGAAAATTTTCAACCCTGAAAATTTAGTGAAAAAATCTAAGTCGGCTCGTTTAACAGGAAGTAGTTGATCGACAGATCTAAAAACGTACCCCACTATATGGTGTACTTCTTACATACCAAGTTTCATTAAACTCTGTTCTGTAGTTTTAGAGGAGCAATGAGGAGCTGCGTTTACAAACTGTAATCATGATTTACTGCAAATTTCTAAGTCCAAAGGGCCATAAATCCCACAAAGATTGGCGGATTAAAAATTCCTGTTAATATGCACAACCTACATATTACGAACTTCTTGCATGCCAAGTTTCGTTAAATTCTGTTCAGTAGTTTAAGAGGAGTTGCGTTCAAAAACTGTTATCATGATTTTCTGCAAATTTCTAAGTCCAAAGGGCCATAACTCCCACAAAAATTTGCAGATCATAAATTCCTGGTAACATGCACAACTACATATAGTGTACTTTTTGCATACCAAGTTTCGTTAAATTCTGTTCAGTAGTTTAGGAGTAGTTGCGTTCAAAAACTGTAATCATGATTTCCTGCAAATTTCTAAGTCCAAAAGGGCCATAACTCCCACAAAAATTTGCGGATAAAATATTCCTGCCTGGTAATATGCACAACTTCATATTGTTTACTTTTTGCATACCAAGTTTTGTTAAATTCTGTTCAGTAGTTTTAGAAGAGTTGCGTTCACAAACTGTAATCATGATTTTCTGCAAATTTCTAAGTCCAAAAGGGCCATAACTCCATCACAAAGTTGCGGATCAAAAATTCCTGCCTGGTAATATGCACAACTACATATGGTGTACTTCTTGCATACCAAGCTTCGCAAATTCTGTTCAGTGATTTAAAAGGAGTTGCGTTCACAAACTTTGATCACAGACGGACGGACGGACGGACCAGTCAAAAATATTATACCCTTCGCAACTTCGTTGCATGGGGTATAAAATCGGGTATACAACGGTTAATTTGGTTATGCTGTATATCGATATTTCAAGGAGTAAACTCTCATCAGCAGCATTTGAATCAAAATCAAAAGTATTCAATGAAAAGTACTCAAAACCAAAAACGTCGAACAGGAAAGCCAAAACAGGCACCACCTGTGAAGTACAAGGAATGAAACTTGTTGTTTTAATATTTTTGAATTTAACAATCGAGAATTTCAATGACAAAAAGATAAGAAATTATTTGGTAAAATCATGTCAGACAAGTCTGACGAACAGGCTTTTGATTTCCTTCGGGGACCTCTAGTCCACCAGCAGCGGTAATCGACCCAGTGGTTTCAAAATACTATACCAAAAACGGGAATACAACAGTTAATTTGGTTATGCTGAAGGAGTAACCTCTCAGTAGCAGCATTTGAATCAAAACATTGGAAGGTCAAAAACCAAAAAGTCCTCAAAACCAGAAACCTCGAACAGAAAAGCCAGCACCGAGGATATTGACCATGTGCAGTTCTAGGAAAGAAACCTGTTGTTTTTAACATTTTTTTTAAATTCAACAATCGAGAATTTCATTGACAAAAATATAAGAAATTAATTGGTAAAATCGTGACAGTTAGAACATTCTTATGTCACGTTTTGTTTTTTTTGGTTTTTGTTTTGTGTGAGACTGATTTCAGGTTTAGAGATGAAATGAATTAAGCCTTCAGATTATTCCTATTCTAGAGTAGTCTTACTTTTGAAATTGTCATCATATTTGAAATCTTTGCTCTATATATAGATTCTAGTTTTTTCGGCAGTTCATATTCATAAATTGTTTGGCATTGCAAATTTTTGTTAGAGCGCCTCTGATGAGTCGTGAATAGACGAAACGCGCGTCAGGCGTAGCCAAATTTATTGTCCCCCGCCGCAACGCGGAGCGGGGACTTGGAAATGCCGGTGTCCGTCCGTGCGTCCGTCCGTGCGTCCGTCCGTCCGTCCGTCACACTTTTTTTCGTAACACTTTTCTCAGTAACTACTAATCCTAGGGTTCTGAAATTTTGTATGCAGACTCCTATAGGGGTCCCCCAAGGTGTAAGTTATTTTTAGGTCAGTCTGACATCTACTTCCTGTTTAACGACTTAGTCATTTTTTCTCCCATAGGCTCAATGGTAAATTTTTCGTAACACTTTTCTCAGTAACTACTAATCCTAGGGTTCTGAAATTTTGTATGCAGACTCCTATAAGGGTCCCCTAAGGTGTAAGTGATTTTCAGGTCAGTCTGACATCTCCTTCCTGTTTAACGACTTAGTCATTTTTTCTCCCATAGGCTCAAAGGTAAATTTTTCGTAACACTTTTCTCAGTAACTACTAATCCTAGGGTTCTGAAATTTTGTATGCAGACTCCTATAGGGGTCCCCCAAGGTGTAAGCGATTTTCAGGTCAGTCTGACATCTACTTCCTGTTTAACGACTTAGTCATTTTTTCTCACATAGGCTCAATGGTAAATTTTTCGTAACACTTTTCTCAGTAACTACTAATCCTAGTGTTCTGAAATTTTGTATGCAGACTCCTACAGGGGTCCCCTAAGGTGTAAGTGATTTTCAGGTCAGTCTGACATCTACTTCCTGTTTAACGACTTAGTCATTTTTTCTCCCATAGAACACATTATTATTGGAGTTATGCCCCTTCAACAATATAACGTTCAACGGGCGGGGGACCTGGAATCTGTTCTTGTTTGTATGGAACTTGTAATTTATATCTCAAGTGATTTAGAAATAAACAAGACGCGCGTCAGTTTGAAATATTTAGCCTGGAACTTTGATTTGCCTTGTGAAAACTGTATCCCTTTAAAAGTATGCTAAAATAATTAACTGGAAGCAAAACAACCTTTTTAAAAATCTGTAGAAATCGTTCTTGGGAGTTAATTCCGAAATATACAAAATCTAATTATGAAGCAGACTTCTTACAATCTGTCGTGTCCGTAATCTCAAGTTCTGTTTGATAAATGAGAAAGATTAGATCGGCAAATTGTGGTTTGTTTAGCAAAAATGCATCCTCGATAAATGTCGATGGTGAGATTAAAGGACTATGTATAGGTAAAAAGGTCCTTTATATTGAAGAAATAAAGGTGTACTAGAGGGGTAATTAATACAAAAGACAAAGACAAAATCGGTAGACAAAAAAAAATCATCAAAACGAAACAAGCCACACAACAACAACAAAAACACACACATAACAATACAAGAGGCTCCCAGGAGCCTGAATCGCTCACCTGACATATGTGCCTGAAGTAAAGGTTATTAGGCAAAATCTATTTGACGTTGAAAGGGTCATAAGATTAATAAGGGGGTCATCTGACAATATGGTGGATATTAAGGTGCTGATCACTTTTGTTCTCAATAAAAATCTAAAAATCTGTCACACTTTTTGAGTTATTTGCAAAAAAATGCAGTTTAACCTAATGTTCTATTTCTAGCCACAGTGGCAATGTTTTACAACCAATCAAAAATCCCCACAACAGTTTTATACACCTAATAATAATAAACAATAATACCAAGTTTGGTTCTGATTGGACTTAAAGTGTCAAAGGAGTTAACATTTTCAATATAATGAGGAAATGAAGTTAAAATGCTCAATTTTGAAGTTCCAAGGTCAATAACTCCTCAAAGGAAAGGTCCTACAACGTTGACCCTGTTACATATTTTGTAGATCTTGATGTGCTTAACAATATGCAATTTAAATTTCTAAAATATCTAGTATAGTTTTCAAGATATTGAGCTAAACAGGTGCAAAATTTGCAAAAAATCCACAAAAAGGGCAATAACTCCTACATGGGTTGTTGGATTTTCTTCAAAATTTCAGTCAGGGTAGGTAGATCTTGAGGTGCTGATCACTTTTCTCTATGCCAGAATTTTGATATCTGTAGCCGTTTTTGAGTTATTTGCAAAAAACTGCATTCTACCCCTATGTTCTATTTTTAGCCATGGCGGCCATGTTTTACGACGAATCAAAAATCCCCACATCAGTTCTAAGCACCGAATACTAATGAACAACCATACCAAGTTTGGTTGCAATTGGACTTATGGTGTCAGAGGAGTTAACGTTTGAGAAACGGACGGACGACGGACGGACGACGGGCGCCAAGTGACGCCAATAGCTCACATGACCCTTCGGGTAAGGTGAGCAAAAAACTGCTTTAACAACGTGAACTCAAGCCTAAAGCACACCCGTCACGTTGCCAAAGATCTGTGCTCATCTTAGAGATAGAAATTCCGTATTTGTCTACAAGCACATGATGTCTTTTGTAAAATTTCTTGAGTGATGACAACCACCTGCGGATGCTCCTTTACGTTCAATGGGACCCCATTAAAACCCTCGCGAGTAAGCGAGTAATAAGGGGTTTTATTATTAGAACAAATGCTTCGGAAGAGTAAGCATAAGGCGCGGAAAATTTGTTTCGTTAAAATGGATATGTACTCAATTTTAAATAAAAGATGCAACTCACCCCTTTAAAATAAGTGTGTATTGCAAATATCCATTTCGTAGTAAGAGGTAGATAAAAGATAATGAAATATATCAATTTCAAATACAATTTTGACATTAAAAAAAGATATTAAGGCTATTAAAATATTATAACTGCGCTCTTTGTTTTCAGTCGTAAAATGGTGTTTTATTTTGTTTTCATAAAAAAAGGATGCTATTAAACTACGACAGTATAATCTTTCTGAAATAAAATAAAAATCTAGTCAAATAAAAAATACAAACAGTAAATGGACGATAAAGAGATGTGGAATAAGTGTACGCGACACAACCAACATTAAAGAAACGGCAATTTAAAAAATCACAATGGAAAACAGCCAGCAGTCTTCAACATGACCAGAGGTCACTGCTCGCCGTCTTGCATTGGCCTAAGACTAAAAATACAATACATAAGATTCAAACAAATCCCTAGAATATCAAAGAAAGACCCATTTCTGGACATAAACAAAAAACAGATAGTAGACAAGGACAAACAAAAGCTTTGACAAGGATAGGCACATATAAAATGTTGCGGGGTTACACTAGTTTTTTGGGCCCAACCTTCCCCCTATTGTTTATCTTGTACAAAGCACAAAAAATGCATGGTTGTGTTAACTCTAGCTTCATTATCTTACTCTTTGTATTTGATCTTCGACTACACTTGAAACGATTCCAAATTGGACACATATTTTACTTTATCATGGAATAAAGCTGTACTAGAAGCAAAATATATCAACGGTCTCGAAACATTCGAAGGTCGGAAGTCCCAGCAGGCAAAGGACAGTTTCAGTTGAAACAAAATAAAACAACATCAAGAAGCAGAAAACACAAAAAAACAACACATTAACATCATCACATGATCATCGTCATGAAACAAACCTGCAATCAGCAACACGAACCCTGGTCGTAAAGTGGGTTAACTCATATGCTCCGGAGGAGTAAGCATGATGTGCGGAAAATTTTGTTTCGTTAAAATGGATATGATAAAAAAATAAAAGATGCAACTCATCCCTTTAAAATAAGAGTGTATTGCAATTATACATTTCATTGTTAGAGGAAGATAAAAATAAAAAGAAACAAGATATGATTGTGTTGGGATGCCAACACACAAAGTCTCCCAAACGATTAAAAAAGTAACAACTCCAAAATGAAGGCTTCCCTTTGTCCCAATGTTCGAAGATCATCATGAAATTAATATATTTTGAATATAATAAGTAAATAGGAAATAATGCAACAGGTATAGTTAAATTTTAAAATTTGCAAATATTTGAAATTTATTAAAGATCTTTTGTAAACCAATAGATGAGAATAGTTCAAAATTGTTGTAGAAAAAGATATAAAGCTTTATTTTTTCCATTGTAAAAAGGACGAGTGTGAAAATAATAATTTTAAAACATAAAGGGAGATAATACACCCATCTTGCTGAAGGTCAAGGGTCAATTGGTCCCTCCCTAACATAGTCCCTAAATAAGTGAAATTAATGATGACAGGCAGGGTTTTAAACTTTCAAATTTATTCCTTTATAATAAGCTGAAATAACAATGCAAATATTTAGTTGAATGAATGCAACCTCATCATCTCAATTTATGTCTCATTTCAAAAAGTGTATGAATAATGTTTATTTTGCTGTGAAATGGTCTCACATGGAAAAAAAAAAAAAAATATAGAAATTGCAATAAGACTTTCAGAAAATTGTAAACTTTGATGAAATTCCATTTACATGTTTTCTACCAATATAACTTTATTTTCGAGATCCACCGAGAAGATTTTTGTTTTTTTCCATTGAACTCGGAGCATCATGTTTAGCCCAGAAACCAATGTTCATCAGAATCGGTCAACATTTCCAAAAATTAGCCGATTTTTGTCGGCCATTTTGAAATAGGCGGCCATCTTGAAAAATTCGAAAGTTTTGTGCACACCTTCATAACATGAATAACTCATATACCAAGTATGGTTTTGATCTGAAAAACCATCTCAGAGAAACCGGTCGGACAAGTTCATTGTAAAAAAAATCTGAAAAACCTGAGTAAAAACAATAAGTCTCCAAACTTCGTTTGGGAGACTTAATAATTACATACCGAAACTTTTTGCAGGCATTTTTTAACCGATCCTTCTGAAACTTGGTAAACATGTAGGACTAAGGCCAATGTAAAGAATTAATACCATAAAGATCAGATTCACAAGTCATAAGGGGTTCTGGGGGGTACCAGAAAGGGGGACCGTAGGCCAAAATGCCATGGTTTCACACACAAAACTCCTTATAGCTCTCAAACAGTAAATCCAATCTGTATAAACAATACCTATTATAAGATGCCTAACATGTACTTGAACTCAATACGGTAATCGTTTCAATGTAAGAGGTCCATTGCGAAATTAAGGGGGTCCAAAGGAGGGGTGGGGTCACTTCGGAAAAAATTTCAAAACTGTATAACTCGAAAACCGTTGGTCAGATTTTTTCATGACTCACCCCTTTTTTGTAGCTTTTATAATGCTGATTTCAAATATCAAATCAGATTTTTGATAGGAGCACTTGATTTTTTTTCAGAATTTTTTTTAAATTTTTTATGTGATTTTTCAAAAATTCAAAAAAATACAAAAAAAAATTATGAAAAAAAACTATACAAGATAGCAATTTTTGGTCTTTTCCATTGAACTCGGAGCATCATGTTTAGCCCAGAAACCAATGTTCATCAGAATCGGTAACTTTATTTTCGAGATCCACCGAGAAGATTTTTGTTTTTTTCCATTGAACTCGGAGCATCATGTTTAGCCCAGAAACCAATGTTCATCAGAATCGGTCAACATTTCCAAAAATTAGCCGATTTTTGTCGGCCATTTTGAAATAGGCGGCCATCTTGAAAAATTCGAAAGTTTTGTGCACACCTTCATAACATGAATAACTCATATACCAAGTATGGTTTTGATCTGAAAAACCATCTCAGAGAAACCGGTCGGACAAGTTCATTGTAAAAAAAATCTGAAAAACCTGAGTAAAAACAATAAGTCTCCAAACTTCGTTTGGGAGACTTAATAATTACATACCGAAACTTTTTGCAGGCATTTTTTAACCGATCCTTCTGAAACTTGGTAAACATGTAGGACTAAGGCCAATGTAAAGAATTAATACCATAAAGATCAGATTCACAAGTCATAAGGGGTTCTGGGGGGTACCAGAAAGGGGGACCGTAGGCCAAAATGCCATGGTTTCACACACAAAACTCCTTATAGCTCTCAAACAGTAAATCCAATCTGTATAAACAATACCTATTATAAGATGCCTAACATGTACTTGAACTCAATACGGTAATCGTTTCAATGTAAGAGGTCCATTGCGAAATTAAGGGGGTCCAAAGGAGGGGTGGGGTCACTTCGGAAAAAATTTCAAAACTGTATAACTCGAAAACCGTTGGTCAGATTTTTTCATGACTCACCCCTTTTTTGTAGCTTTTATAATGCTGATTTCAAATATCAAATCAGATTTTTGATAGGAGCACTTGATTTTTTTTCAGAATTTTTTTTAAATTTTTTATGTGATTTTTCAAAAATTCAAAAAAATACAAAAAAAAATTATGAAAAAAAACTATACAAGATAGCAATTTTTGGTCTTTTCCATTGAACTCGGAGCATCATGTTTAGCCCAGAAACCAATGTTCATCAGAATCGGTAACTTTATTTTCGAGATCCACCGAGAAGATTTTTGTTTTTTTCCATTGAACTCGGAGCATCATGTTTAGCCCAGAAACCAATGTTCATCAGAATCGGTCAACATTTCCAAAAATTAGCCGATTTTTGTCGGCCATTTTGAAATAGGCGGCCATCTTGAAAAATTCGAAAGTTTTGTGCACACCTTCATAACATGAATAACTCATATACCAAGTATGGTTTTGATCTGAAAAACCATCTCAGAGAAACCGGTCGGACAAGTTCATTGTAAAAAAAATCTGAAAAACCTGAGTAAAAACAATAAGTCTCCAAACTTCGTTTGGGAGACTTAATAATTACATACCGAAACTTTTTGCAGGCATTTTTTAACCGATCCTTCTGAAACTTGGTAAACATGTAGGACTAAGGCCAATGTAAAGAATTAATACCATAAAGATCAGATTCACAAGTCATAAGGGGTTCTGGGGGGTACCAGAAAGGGGGACCGTAGGCCAAAATGCCATGGTTTCACACACAAAACTCCTTATAGCTCTCAAACAGTAAATCCAATCTGTATAAACAATACCTATTATAAGATGCCTAACATGTACTTGAACTCAATACGGTAATCGTTTCAATGTAAGAGGTCCATTGCGAAATTAAGGGGGTCCAAAGGAGGGGTGGGGTCACTTCGGAAAAAATTTCAAAACTGTATAACTCGAAAACCGTTGGTCAGATTTTTTCATGACTCACCCCTTTTTTGTAGCTTTTATAATGCTGATTTCAAATATCAAATCAGATTTTTGATAGGAGCACTTGATTTTTTTTCAGAATTTTTTTTAAATTTTTTATGTGATTTTTCAAAAATTCAAAAAAATACAAAAAAAAATTATGAAAAAAAACTATACAAGATAGCAATTTTTGGTCTTTTCCATTGAACTCGGAGCATCATGTTTAGCCCAGAAACCAATGTTCATCAGAATCGGTAACTTTATTTTCGAGATCCACCGAGAAGATTTTTGTTTTTTTCCATTGAACTCGGAGCATCATGTTTAGCCCAGAAACCAATGTTCATCAGAATCGGTCAACATTTCCAAAAATTAGCCGATTTTTGTCGGCCATTTTGAAATAGGCGGCCATCTTGAAAAATTCGAAAGTTTTGTGCACACCTTCATAACATGAATAACTCATATACCAAGTATGGTTTTGATCTGAAAAACCATCTCAGAGAAACCGGTCGGACAAGTTCATTGTAAAAAAAATCTGAAAAACCTGAGTAAAAACAATAAGTCTCCAAACTTCGTTTGGGAGACTTAATAATTACATACCGAAACTTTTTGCAGGCATTTTTTAACCGATCCTTCTGAAACTTGGTAAACATGTAGGACTAAGGCCAATGTAAAGAATTAATACCATAAAGATCAGATTCACAAGTCATAAGGGGTTCTGGGGGGTACCAGAAAGGGGGACCGTAGGCCAAAATGCCATGGTTTCACACACAAAACTCCTTATAGCTCTCAAACAGTAAATCCAATCTGTATAAACAATACCTATTATAAGATGCCTAACATGTACTTGAACTCAATACGGTAATCGTTTCAATGTAAGAGGTCCATTGCGAAATTAAGGGGGTCCAAAGGAGGGGTGGGGTCACTTCGGAAAAAATTTCAAAACTGTATAACTCGAAAACCGTTGGTCAGATTTTTTCATGACTCACCCCTTTTTTGTAGCTTTTATAATGCTGATTTCAAATATCAAATCAGATTTTTGATAGGAGCACTTGATTTTTTTTCAGAATTTTTTTTAAATTTTTTATGTGATTTTTCAAAAATTCAAAAAAATACAAAAAAAAATTATGAAAAAAAACTATACAAGATAGCAATTTTTGGTCTTTTCCATTGAACTCGGAGCATCATGTTTAGCCCAGAAACCAATGTTCATCAGAATCGGTAACTTTATTTTCGAGATCCACCGAGAAGATTTTTGTTTTTTTCCATTGAACTCGGAGCATCATGTTTAGCCCAGAAACCAATGTTCATCAGAATCGGTCAACATTTCCAAAAATTAGCCGATTTTTGTCGGCCATTTTGAAATAGGCGGCCATCTTGAAAAATTCGAAAGTTTTGTGCACACCTTCATAACATGAATAACTCATATACCAAGTATGGTTTTGATCTGAAAAACCATCTCAGAGAAACCGGTCGGACAAGTTCATTGTAAAAAAAATCTGAAAAACCTGAGTAAAAACAATAAGTCTCCAAACTTCGTTTGGGAGACTTAATAATTACATACCGAAACTTTTTGCAGGCATTTTTTAACCGATCCTTCTGAAACTTGGTAAACATGTAGGACTAAGGCCAATGTAAAGAATTAATACCATAAAGATCAGATTCACAAGTCATAAGGGGTTCTGGGGGGTACCAGAAAGGGGGACCGTAGGCCAAAATGCCATGGTTTCACACACAAAACTCCTTATAGCTCTCAAACAGTAAATCCAATCTGTATAAACAATACCTATTATAAGATGCCTAACATGTACTTGAACTCAATACGGTAATCGTTTCAATGTAAGAGGTCCATTGCGAAATTAAGGGGGTCCAAAGGAGGGGTGGGGTCACTTCGGAAAAAATTTCAAAACTGTATAACTCGAAAACCGTTGGTCAGATTTTTTCATGACTCACCCCTTTTTTGTAGCTTTTATAATGCTGATTTCAAATATCAAATCAGATTTTTGATAGGAGCACTTGATTTTTTTTCAGAATTTTTTTTAAATTTTTTATGTGATTTTTCAAAAATTCAAAAAAATACAAAAAAAAATTATGAAAAAAAACTATACAAGATAGCAATTTTTGGTCTTTTCCATTGAACTCGGAGCATCATGTTTAGCCCAGAAACCAATGTTCATCAGAATCGGTAACTTTATTTTCGAGATCCACCGAGAAGATTTTTGTTTTTTTCCATTGAACTCGGAGCATCATGTTTAGCCCAGAAACCAATGTTCATCAGAATCGGTCAACATTTCCAAAAATTAGCCGATTTTTGTCGGCCATTTTGAAATAGGCGGCCATCTTGAAAAATTCGAAAGTTTTGTGCACACCTTCATAACATGAATAACTCATATACCAAGTATGGTTTTGATCTGAAAAACCATCTCAGAGAAACCGGTCGGACAAGTTCATTGTAAAAAAAATCTGAAAAACCTGAGTAAAAACAATAAGTCTCCAAACTTCGTTTGGGAGACTTAATAATTACATACCGAAACTTTTTGCAGGCATTTTTTAACCGATCCTTCTGAAACTTGGTAAACATGTAGGACTAAGGCCAATGTAAAGAATTAATACCATAAAGATCAGATTCACAAGTCATAAGGGGTTCTGGGGGGTACCAGAAAGGGGGACCGTAGGCCAAAATGCCATGGTTTCACACACAAAACTCCTTATAGCTCTCAAACAGTAAATCCAATCTGTATAAACAATACCTATTATAAGATGCCTAACATGTACTTGAACTCAATACGGTAATCGTTTCAATGTAAGAGGTCCATTGCGAAATTAAGGGGGTCCAAAGGAGGGGTGGGGTCACTTCGGAAAAAATTTCAAAACTGTATAACTCGAAAACCGTTGGTCAGATTTTTTCATGACTCACCCCTTTTTTGTAGCTTTTATAATGCTGATTTCAAATATCAAATCAGATTTTTGATAGGAGCACTTGATTTTTTTTCAGAATTTTTTTTAAATTTTTTATGTGATTTTTCAAAAATTCAAAAAAATACAAAAAAAAATTATGAAAAAAAACTATACAAGATAGCAATTTTTGGTCTTTTCCATTGAACTCGGAGCATCATGTTTAGCCCAGAAACCAATGTTCATCAGAATCGGTAACTTTATTTTCGAGATCCACCGAGAAGATTTTTGTTTTTTTCCATTGAACTCGGAGCATCATGTTTAGCCCAGAAACCAATGTTCATCAGAATCGGTCAACATTTCCAAAAATTAGCCGATTTTTGTCGGCCATTTTGAAATAGGCGGCCATCTTGAAAAATTCGAAAGTTTTGTGCACACCTTCATAACATGAATAACTCATATACCAAGTATGGTTTTGATCTGAAAAACCATCTCAGAGAAACCGGTCGGACAAGTTCATTGTAAAAAAAATCTGAAAAACCTGAGTAAAAACAATAAGTCTCCAAACTTCGTTTGGGAGACTTAATAATTACATACCGAAACTTTTTGCAGGCATTTTTTAACCGATCCTTCTGAAACTTGGTAAACATGTAGGACTAAGGCCAATGTAAAGAATTAATACCATAAAGATCAGATTCACAAGTCATAAGGGGTTCTGGGGGGTACCAGAAAGGGGGACCGTAGGCCAAAATGCCATGGTTTCACACACAAAACTCCTTATAGCTCTCAAACAGTAAATCCAATCTGTATAAACAATACCTATTATAAGATGCCTAACATGTACTTGAACTCAATACGGTAATCGTTTCAATGTAAGAGGTCCATTGCGAAATTAAGGGGGTCCAAAGGAGGGGTGGGGTCACTTCGGAAAAAATTTCAAAACTGTATAACTCGAAAACCGTTGGTCAGATTTTTTCATGACTCACCCCTTTTTTGTAGCTTTTATAATGCTGATTTCAAATATCAAATCAGATTTTTGATAGGAGCACTTGATTTTTTTTCAGAATTTTTTTTAAATTTTTTATGTGATTTTTCAAAAATTCAAAAAAATACAAAAAAAAATTATGAAAAAAAACTATACAAGATAGCAATTTTTGGTCTTTTCCATTGAACTCGGAGCATCATGTTTAGCCCAGAAACCAATGTTCATCAGAATCGGTAACTTTATTTTCGAGATCCACCGAGAAGATTTTTGTTTTTTTCCATTGAACTCGGAGCATCATGTTTAGCCCAGAAACCAATGTTCATCAGAATCGGTCAACATTTCCAAAAATTAGCCGATTTTTGTCGGCCATTTTGAAATAGGCGGCCATCTTGAAAAATTCGAAAGTTTTGTGCACACCTTCATAACATGAATAACTCATATACCAAGTATGGTTTTGATCTGAAAAACCATCTCAGAGAAACCGGTCGGACAAGTTCATTGTAAAAAAAATCTGAAAAACCTGAGTAAAAACAATAAGTCTCCAAACTTCGTTTGGGAGACTTAATAATTACATACCGAAACTTTTTGCAGGCATTTTTTAACCGATCCTTCTGAAACTTGGTAAACATGTAGGACTAAGGCCAATGTAAAGAATTAATACCATAAAGATCAGATTCACAAGTCATAAGGGGTTCTGGGGGGTACCAGAAAGGGGGACCGTAGGCCAAAATGCCATGGTTTCACACACAAAACTCCTTATAGCTCTCAAACAGTAAATCCAATCTGTATAAACAATACCTATTATAAGATGCCTAACATGTACTTGAACTCAATACGGTAATCGTTTCAATGTAAGAGGTCCATTGCGAAATTAAGGGGGTCCAAAGGAGGGGTGGGGTCACTTCGGAAAAAATTTCAAAACTGTATAACTCGAAAACCGTTGGTCAGATTTTTTCATGACTCACCCCTTTTTTGTAGCTTTTATAATGCTGATTTCAAATATCAAATCAGATTTTTGATAGGAGCACTTGATTTTTTTTCAGAATTTTTTTTAAATTTTTTATGTGATTTTTCAAAAATTCAAAAAAATACAAAAAAAAATTATGAAAAAAAACTATACAAGATAGCAATTTTTGGTCTTTTCCATTGAACTCGGAGCATCATGTTTAGCCCAGAAACCAATGTTCATCAGAATCGGTAACTTTATTTTCGAGATCCACCGAGAAGATTTTTGTTTTTTTCCATTGAACTCGGAGCATCATGTTTAGCCCAGAAACCAATGTTCATCAGAATCGGTCAACATTTCCAAAAATTAGCCGATTTTTGTCGGCCATTTTGAAATAGGCGGCCATCTTGAAAAATTCGAAAGTTTTGTGCACACCTTCATAACATGAATAACTCATATACCAAGTATGGTTTTGATCTGAAAAACCATCTCAGAGAAACCGGTCGGACAAGTTCATTGTAAAAAAAATCTGAAAAACCTGAGTAAAAACAATAAGTCTCCAAACTTCGTTTGGGAGACTTAATAATTACATACCGAAACTTTTTGCAGGCATTTTTTAACCGATCCTTCTGAAACTTGGTAAACATGTAGGACTAAGGCCAATGTAAAGAATTAATACCATAAAGATCAGATTCACAAGTCATAAGGGGTTCTGGGGGGTACCAGAAAGGGGGACCGTAGGCCAAAATGCCATGGTTTCACACACAAAACTCCTTATAGCTCTCAAACAGTAAATCCAATCTGTATAAACAATACCTATTATAAGATGCCTAACATGTACTTGAACTCAATACGGTAATCGTTTCAATGTAAGAGGTCCATTGCGAAATTAAGGGGGTCCAAAGGAGGGGTGGGGTCACTTCGGAAAAAATTTCAAAACTGTATAACTCGAAAACCGTTGGTCAGATTTTTTCATGACTCACCCCTTTTTTGTAGCTTTTATAATGCTGATTTCAAATATCAAATCAGATTTTTGATAGGAGCACTTGATTTTTTTTCAGAATTTTTTTTAAATTTTTTATGTGATTTTTCAAAAATTCAAAAAAATACAAAAAAAAATTATGAAAAAAAACTATACAAGATAGCAATTTTTGGTCTTTTCCATTGAACTCGGAGCATCATGTTTAGCCCAGAAACCAATGTTCATCAGAATCGGTAACTTTATTTTCGAGATCCACCGAGAAGATTTTTGTTTTTTTCCATTGAACTCGGAGCATCATGTTTAGCCCAGAAACCAATGTTCATCAGAATCGGTCAACATTTCCAAAAATTAGCCGATTTTTGTCGGCCATTTTGAAATAGGCGGCCATCTTGAAAAATTCGAAAGTTTTGTGCACACCTTCATAACATGAATAACTCATATACCAAGTATGGTTTTGATCTGAAAAACCATCTCAGAGAAACCGGTCGGACAAGTTCATTGTAAAAAAAATCTGAAAAACCTGAGTAAAAACAATAAGTCTCCAAACTTCGTTTGGGAGACTTAATAATTACATACCGAAACTTTTTGCAGGCATTTTTTAACCGATCCTTCTGAAACTTGGTAAACATGTAGGACTAAGGCCAATGTAAAGAATTAATACCATAAAGATCAGATTCACAAGTCATAAGGGGTTCTGGGGGGTACCAGAAAGGGGGACCGTAGGCCAAAATGCCATGGTTTCACACACAAAACTCCTTATAGCTCTCAAACAGTAAATCCAATCTGTATAAACAATACCTATTATAAGATGCCTAACATGTACTTGAACTCAATACGGTAATCGTTTCAATGTAAGAGGTCCATTGCGAAATTAAGGGGGTCCAAAGGAGGGGTGGGGTCACTTCGGAAAAAATTTCAAAACTGTATAACTCGAAAACCGTTGGTCAGATTTTTTCATGACTCACCCCTTTTTTGTAGCTTTTATAATGCTGATTTCAAATATCAAATCAGATTTTTGATAGGAGCACTTGATTTTTTTTCAGAATTTTTTTTAAATTTTTTATGTGATTTTTCAAAAATTCAAAAAAATACAAAAAAAAATTATGAAAAAAAACTATACAAGATAGCAATTTTTGGTCTTTTCCATTGAACTCGGAGCATCATGTTTAGCCCAGAAACCAATGTTCATCAGAATCGGTAACTTTATTTTCGAGATCCACCGAGAAGATTTTTGTTTTTTTCCATTGAACTCGGAGCATCATGTTTAGCCCAGAAACCAATGTTCATCAGAATCGGTCAACATTTCCAAAAATTAGCCGATTTTTGTCGGCCATTTTGAAATAGGCGGCCATCTTGAAAAATTCGAAAGTTTTGTGCACACCTTCATAACATGAATAACTCATATACCAAGTATGGTTTTGATCTGAAAAACCATCTCAGAGAAACCGGTCGGACAAGTTCATTGTAAAAAAAATCTGAAAAACCTGAGTAAAAACAATAAGTCTCCAAACTTCGTTTGGGAGACTTAATAATTACATACCGAAACTTTTTGCAGGCATTTTTTAACCGATCCTTCTGAAACTTGGTAAACATGTAGGACTAAGGCCAATGTAAAGAATTAATACCATAAAGATCAGATTCACAAGTCATAAGGGGTTCTGGGGGGTACCAGAAAGGGGGACCGTAGGCCAAAATGCCATGGTTTCACACACAAAACTCCTTATAGCTCTCAAACAGTAAATCCAATCTGTATAAACAATACCTATTATAAGATGCCTAACATGTACTTGAACTCAATACGGTAATCGTTTCAATGTAAGAGGTCCATTGCGAAATTAAGGGGGTCCAAAGGAGGGGTGGGGTCACTTCGGAAAAAATTTCAAAACTGTATAACTCGAAAACCGTTGGTCAGATTTTTTCATGACTCACCCCTTTTTTGTAGCTTTTATAATGCTGATTTCAAATATCAAATCAGATTTTTGATAGGAGCACTTGATTTTTTTTCAGAATTTTTTTTAAATTTTTTATGTGATTTTTCAAAAATTCAAAAAAATACAAAAAAAAATTATGAAAAAAAACTATACAAGATAGCAATTTTTGGTCTTTTCCATTGAACTCGGAGCATCATGTTTAGCCCAGAAACCAATGTTCATCAGAATCGGTAACTTTATTTTCGAGATCCACCGAGAAGATTTTTGTTTTTTTCCATTGAACTCGGAGCATCATGTTTAGCCCAGAAACCAATGTTCATCAGAATCGGTCAACATTTCCAAAAATTAGCCGATTTTTGTCGGCCATTTTGAAATAGGCGGCCATCTTGAAAAATTCGAAAGTTTTGTGCACACCTTCATAACATGAATAACTCATATACCAAGTATGGTTTTGATCTGAAAAACCATCTCAGAGAAACCGGTCGGACAAGTTCATTGTAAAAAAAATCTGAAAAACCTGAGTAAAAACAATAAGTCTCCAAACTTCGTTTGGGAGACTTAATAATTACATACCGAAACTTTTTGCAGGCATTTTTTAACCGATCCTTCTGAAACTTGGTAAACATGTAGGACTAAGGCCAATGTAAAGAATTAATACCATAAAGATCAGATTCACAAGTCATAAGGGGTTCTGGGGGGTACCAGAAAGGGGGACCGTAGGCCAAAATGCCATGGTTTCACACACAAAACTCCTTATAGCTCTCAAACAGTAAATCCAATCTGTATAAACAATACCTATTATAAGATGCCTAACATGTACTTGAACTCAATACGGTAATCGTTTCAATGTAAGAGGTCCATTGCGAAATTAAGGGGGTCCAAAGGAGGGGTGGGGTCACTTCGGAAAAAATTTCAAAACTGTATAACTCGAAAACCGTTGGTCAGATTTTTTCATGACTCACCCCTTTTTTGTAGCTTTTATAATGCTGATTTCAAATATCAAATCAGATTTTTGATAGGAGCACTTGATTTTTTTTCAGAATTTTTTTTAAATTTTTTATGTGATTTTTCAAAAATTCAAAAAAATACAAAAAAAAATTATGAAAAAAAACTATACAAGATAGCAATTTTTGGTCTTTTCCATTGAACTCGGAGCATCATGTTTAGCCCAGAAACCAATGTTCATCAGAATCGGTAACTTTATTTTCGAGATCCACCGAGAAGATTTTTGTTTTTTTCCATTGAACTCGGAGCATCATGTTTAGCCCAGAAACCAATGTTCATCAGAATCGGTCAACATTTCCAAAAATTAGCCGATTTTTGTCGGCCATTTTGAAATAGGCGGCCATCTTGAAAAATTCGAAAGTTTTGTGCACACCTTCATAACATGAATAACTCATATACCAAGTATGGTTTTGATCTGAAAAACCATCTCAGAGAAACCGGTCGGACAAGTTCATTGTAAAAAAAATCTGAAAAACCTGAGTAAAAACAATAAGTCTCCAAACTTCGTTTGGGAGACTTAATAATTACATACCGAAACTTTTTGCAGGCATTTTTTAACCGATCCTTCTGAAACTTGGTAAACATGTAGGACTAAGGCCAATGTAAAGAATTAATACCATAAAGATCAGATTCACAAGTCATAAGGGGTTCTGGGGGGTACCAGAAAGGGGGACCGTAGGCCAAAATGCCATGGTTTCACACACAAAACTCCTTATAGCTCTCAAACAGTAAATCCAATCTGTATAAACAATACCTATTATAAGATGCCTAACATGTACTTGAACTCAATACGGTAATCGTTTCAATGTAAGAGGTCCATTGCGAAATTAAGGGGGTCCAAAGGAGGGGTGGGGTCACTTCGGAAAAAATTTCAAAACTGTATAACTCGAAAACCGTTGGTCAGATTTTTTCATGACTCACCCCTTTTTTGTAGCTTTTATAATGCTGATTTCAAATATCAAATCAGATTTTTGATAGGAGCACTTGATTTTTTTTCAGAATTTTTTTTAAATTTTTTATGTGATTTTTCAAAAATTCAAAAAAATACAAAAAAAAATTATGAAAAAAAACTATACAAGATAGCAATTTTTGGTCTTTTCCATTGAACTCGGAGCATCATGTTTAGCCCAGAAACCAATGTTCATCAGAATCGGTAACTTTATTTTCGAGATCCACCGAGAAGATTTTTGTTTTTTTCCATTGAACTCGGAGCATCATGTTTAGCCCAGAAACCAATGTTCATCAGAATCGGTCAACATTTCCAAAAATTAGCCGATTTTTGTCGGCCATTTTGAAATAGGCGGCCATCTTGAAAAATTCGAAAGTTTTGTGCACACCTTCATAACATGAATAACTCATATACCAAGTATGGTTTTGATCTGAAAAACCATCTCAGAGAAACCGGTCGGACAAGTTCATTGTAAAAAAAATCTGAAAAACCTGAGTAAAAACAATAAGTCTCCAAACTTCGTTTGGGAGACTTAATAATTACATACCGAAACTTTTTGCAGGCATTTTTTAACCGATCCTTCTGAAACTTGGTAAACATGTAGGACTAAGGCCAATGTAAAGAATTAATACCATAAAGATCAGATTCACAAGTCATAAGGGGTTCTGGGGGGTACCAGAAAGGGGGACCGTAGGCCAAAATGCCATGGTTTCACACACAAAACTCCTTATAGCTCTCAAACAGTAAATCCAATCTGTATAAACAATACCTATTATAAGATGCCTAACATGTACTTGAACTCAATACGGTAATCGTTTCAATGTAAGAGGTCCATTGCGAAATTAAGGGGGTCCAAAGGAGGGGTGGGGTCACTTCGGAAAAAATTTCAAAACTGTATAACTCGAAAACCGTTGGTCAGATTTTTTCATGACTCACCCCTTTTTTGTAGCTTTTATAATGCTGATTTCAAATATCAAATCAGATTTTTGATAGGAGCACTTGATTTTTTTTCAGAATTTTTTTTAAATTTTTTATGTGATTTTTCAAAAATTCAAAAAAATACAAAAAAAAATTATGAAAAAAAACTATACAAGATAGCAATTTTTGGTCTTTTCCATTGAACTCGGAGCATCATGTTTAGCCCAGAAACCAATGTTCATCAGAATCGGTAACTTTATTTTCGAGATCCACCGAGAAGATTTTTGTTTTTTTCCATTGAACTCGGAGCATCATGTTTAGCCCAGAAACCAATGTTCATCAGAATCGGTCAACATTTCCAAAAATTAGCCGATTTTTGTCGGCCATTTTGAAATAGGCGGCCATCTTGAAAAATTCGAAAGTTTTGTGCACACCTTCATAACATGAATAACTCATATACCAAGTATGGTTTTGATCTGAAAAACCATCTCAGAGAAACCGGTCGGACAAGTTCATTGTAAAAAAAATCTGAAAAACCTGAGTAAAAACAATAAGTCTCCAAACTTCGTTTGGGAGACTTAATAATTACATACCGAAACTTTTTGCAGGCATTTTTTAACCGATCCTTCTGAAACTTGGTAAACATGTAGGACTAAGGCCAATGTAAAGAATTAATACCATAAAGATCAGATTCACAAGTCATAAGGGGTTCTGGGGGGTACCAGAAAGGGGGACCGTAGGCCAAAATGCCATGGTTTCACACACAAAACTCCTTATAGCTCTCAAACAGTAAATCCAATCTGTATAAACAATACCTATTATAAGATGCCTAACATGTACTTGAACTCAATACGGTAATCGTTTCAATGTAAGAGGTCCATTGCGAAATTAAGGGGGTCCAAAGGAGGGGTGGGGTCACTTCGGAAAAAATTTCAAAACTGTATAACTCGAAAACCGTTGGTCAGATTTTTTCATGACTCACCCCTTTTTTGTAGCTTTTATAATGCTGATTTCAAATATCAAATCAGATTTTTGATAGGAGCACTTGATTTTTTTTCAGAATTTTTTTTAAATTTTTTATGTGATTTTTCAAAAATTCAAAAAAATACAAAAAAAAATTATGAAAAAAAACTATACAAGATAGCAATTTTTGGTCTTTTCCATTGAACTCGGAGCATCATGTTTAGCCCAGAAACCAATGTTCATCAGAATCGGTAACTTTATTTTCGAGATCCACCGAGAAGATTTTTGTTTTTTTCCATTGAACTCGGAGCATCATGTTTAGCCCAGAAACCAATGTTCATCAGAATCGGTCAACATTTCCAAAAATTAGCCGATTTTTGTCGGCCATTTTGAAATAGGCGGCCATCTTGAAAAATTCGAAAGTTTTGTGCACACCTTCATAACATGAATAACTCATATACCAAGTATGGTTTTGATCTGAAAAACCATCTCAGAGAAACCGGTCGGACAAGTTCATTGTAAAAAAAATCTGAAAAACCTGAGTAAAAACAATAAGTCTCCAAACTTCGTTTGGGAGACTTAATAATTACATACCGAAACTTTTTGCAGGCATTTTTTAACCGATCCTTCTGAAACTTGGTAAACATGTAGGACTAAGGCCAATGTAAAGAATTAATACCATAAAGATCAGATTCACAAGTCATAAGGGGTTCTGGGGGGTACCAGAAAGGGGGACCGTAGGCCAAAATGCCATGGTTTCACACACAAAACTCCTTATAGCTCTCAAACAGTAAATCCAATCTGTATAAACAATACCTATTATAAGATGCCTAACATGTACTTGAACTCAATACGGTAATCGTTTCAATGTAAGAGGTCCATTGCGAAATTAAGGGGGTCCAAAGGAGGGGTGGGGTCACTTCGGAAAAAATTTCAAAACTGTATAACTCGAAAACCGTTGGTCAGATTTTTTCATGACTCACCCCTTTTTTGTAGCTTTTATAATGCTGATTTCAAATATCAAATCAGATTTTTGATAGGAGCACTTGATTTTTTTTCAGAATTTTTTTTAAATTTTTTATGTGATTTTTCAAAAATTCAAAAAAATACAAAAAAAAATTATGAAAAAAAACTATACAAGATAGCAATTTTTGGTCTTTTCCATTGAACTCGGAGCATCATGTTTAGCCCAGAAACCAATGTTCATCAGAATCGGTAACTTTATTTTCGAGATCCACCGAGAAGATTTTTGTTTTTTTCCATTGAACTCGGAGCATCATGTTTAGCCCAGAAACCAATGTTCATCAGAATCGGTCAACATTTCCAAAAATTAGCCGATTTTTGTCGGCCATTTTGAAATAGGCGGCCATCTTGAAAAATTCGAAAGTTTTGTGCACACCTTCATAACATGAATAACTCATATACCAAGTATGGTTTTGATCTGAAAAACCATCTCAGAGAAACCGGTCGGACAAGTTCATTGTAAAAAAAATCTGAAAAACCTGAGTAAAAACAATAAGTCTCCAAACTTCGTTTGGGAGACTTAATAATTACATACCGAAACTTTTTGCAGGCATTTTTTAACCGATCCTTCTGAAACTTGGTAAACATGTAGGACTAAGGCCAATGTAAAGAATTAATACCATAAAGATCAGATTCACAAGTCATAAGGGGTTCTGGGGGGTACCAGAAAGGGGGACCGTAGGCCAAAATGCCATGGTTTCACACACAAAACTCCTTATAGCTCTCAAACAGTAAATCCAATCTGTATAAACAATACCTATTATAAGATGCCTAACATGTACTTGAACTCAATACGGTAATCGTTTCAATGTAAGAGGTCCATTGCGAAATTAAGGGGGTCCAAAGGAGGGGTGGGGTCACTTCGGAAAAAATTTCAAAACTGTATAACTCGAAAACCGTTGGTCAGATTTTTTCATGACTCACCCCTTTTTTGTAGCTTTTATAATGCTGATTTCAAATATCAAATCAGATTTTTGATAGGAGCACTTGATTTTTTTTCAGAATTTTTTTTAAATTTTTTATGTGATTTTTCAAAAATTCAAAAAAATACAAAAAAAAATTATGAAAAAAAACTATACAAGATAGCAATTTTTGGTCTTTTCCATTGAACTCGGAGCATCATGTTTAGCCCAGAAACCAATGTTCATCAGAATCGGTAACTTTATTTTCGAGATCCACCGAGAAGATTTTTGTTTTTTTCCATTGAACTCGGAGCATCATGTTTAGCCCAGAAACCAATGTTCATCAGAATCGGTCAACATTTCCAAAAATTAGCCGATTTTTGTCGGCCATTTTGAAATAGGCGGCCATCTTGAAAAATTCGAAAGTTTTGTGCACACCTTCATAACATGAATAACTCATATACCAAGTATGGTTTTGATCTGAAAAACCATCTCAGAGAAACCGGTCGGACAAGTTCATTGTAAAAAAAATCTGAAAAACCTGAGTAAAAACAATAAGTCTCCAAACTTCGTTTGGGAGACTTAATAATTACATACCGAAACTTTTTGCAGGCATTTTTTAACCGATCCTTCTGAAACTTGGTAAACATGTAGGACTAAGGCCAATGTAAAGAATTAATACCATAAAGATCAGATTCACAAGTCATAAGGGGTTCTGGGGGGTACCAGAAAGGGGGACCGTAGGCCAAAATGCCATGGTTTCACACACAAAACTCCTTATAGCTCTCAAACAGTAAATCCAATCTGTATAAACAATACCTATTATAAGATGCCTAACATGTACTTGAACTCAATACGGTAATCGTTTCAATGTAAGAGGTCCATTGCGAAATTAAGGGGGTCCAAAGGAGGGGTGGGGTCACTTCGGAAAAAATTTCAAAACTGTATAACTCGAAAACCGTTGGTCAGATTTTTTCATGACTCACCCCTTTTTTGTAGCTTTTATAATGCTGATTTCAAATATCAAATCAGATTTTTGATAGGAGCACTTGATTTTTTTTCAGAATTTTTTTTAAATTTTTTATGTGATTTTTCAAAAATTCAAAAAAATACAAAAAAAAATTATGAAAAAAAACTATACAAGATAGCAATTTTTGGTCTTTTCCATTGAACTCGGAGCATCATGTTTAGCCCAGAAACCAATGTTCATCAGAATCGGTAACTTTATTTTCGAGATCCACCGAGAAGATTTTTGTTTTTTTCCATTGAACTCGGAGCATCATGTTTAGCCCAGAAACCAATGTTCATCAGAATCGGTCAACATTTCCAAAAATTAGCCGATTTTTGTCGGCCATTTTGAAATAGGCGGCCATCTTGAAAAATTCGAAAGTTTTGTGCACACCTTCATAACATGAATAACTCATATACCAAGTATGGTTTTGATCTGAAAAACCATCTCAGAGAAACCGGTCGGACAAGTTCATTGTAAAAAAAATCTGAAAAACCTGAGTAAAAACAATAAGTCTCCAAACTTCGTTTGGGAGACTTAATAATTACATACCGAAACTTTTTGCAGGCATTTTTTAACCGATCCTTCTGAAACTTGGTAAACATGTAGGACTAAGGCCAATGTAAAGAATTAATACCATAAAGATCAGATTCACAAGTCATAAGGGGTTCTGGGGGGTACCAGAAAGGGGGACCGTAGGCCAAAATGCCATGGTTTCACACACAAAACTCCTTATAGCTCTCAAACAGTAAATCCAATCTGTATAAACAATACCTATTATAAGATGCCTAACATGTACTTGAACTCAATACGGTAATCGTTTCAATGTAAGAGGTCCATTGCGAAATTAAGGGGGTCCAAAGGAGGGGTGGGGTCACTTCGGAAAAAATTTCAAAACTGTATAACTCGAAAACCGTTGGTCAGATTTTTTCATGACTCACCCCTTTTTTGTAGCTTTTATAATGCTGATTTCAAATATCAAATCAGATTTTTGATAGGAGCACTTGATTTTTTTTCAGAATTTTTTTTAAATTTTTTATGTGATTTTTCAAAAATTCAAAAAAATACAAAAAAAAATTATGAAAAAAAACTATACAAGATAGCAATTTTTGGTCTTTTCCATTGAACTCGGAGCATCATGTTTAGCCCAGAAACCAATGTTCATCAGAATCGGTAACTTTATTTTCGAGATCCACCGAGAAGATTTTTGTTTTTTTCCATTGAACTCGGAGCATCATGTTTAGCCCAGAAACCAATGTTCATCAGAATCGGTCAACATTTCCAAAAATTAGCCGATTTTTGTCGGCCATTTTGAAATAGGCGGCCATCTTGAAAAATTCGAAAGTTTTGTGCACACCTTCATAACATGAATAACTCATATACCAAGTATGGTTTTGATCTGAAAAACCATCTCAGAGAAACCGGTCGGACAAGTTCATTGTAAAAAAAATCTGAAAAACCTGAGTAAAAACAATAAGTCTCCAAACTTCGTTTGGGAGACTTAATAATTACATACCGAAACTTTTTGCAGGCATTTTTTAACCGATCCTTCTGAAACTTGGTAAACATGTAGGACTAAGGCCAATGTAAAGAATTAATACCATAAAGATCAGATTCACAAGTCATAAGGGGTTCTGGGGGGTACCAGAAAGGGGGACCGTAGGCCAAAATGCCATGGTTTCACACACAAAACTCCTTATAGCTCTCAAACAGTAAATCCAATCTGTATAAACAATACCTATTATAAGATGCCTAACATGTACTTGAACTCAATACGGTAATCGTTTCAATGTAAGAGGTCCATTGCGAAATTAAGGGGGTCCAAAGGAGGGGTGGGGTCACTTCGGAAAAAATTTCAAAACTGTATAACTCGAAAACCGTTGGTCAGATTTTTTCATGACTCACCCCTTTTTTGTAGCTTTTATAATGCTGATTTCAAATATCAAATCAGATTTTTGATAGGAGCACTTGATTTTTTTTCAGAATTTTTTTTAAATTTTTTATGTGATTTTTCAAAAATTCAAAAAAATACAAAAAAAAATTATGAAAAAAAACTATACAAGATAGCAATTTTTGGTCTTTTCCATTGAACTCGGAGCATCATGTTTAGCCCAGAAACCAATGTTCATCAGAATCGGTAACTTTATTTTCGAGATCCACCGAGAAGATTTTTGTTTTTTTCCATTGAACTCGGAGCATCATGTTTAGCCCAGAAACCAATGTTCATCAGAATCGGTCAACATTTCCAAAAATTAGCCGATTTTTGTCGGCCATTTTGAAATAGGCGGCCATCTTGAAAAATTCGAAAGTTTTGTGCACACCTTCATAACATGAATAACTCATATACCAAGTATGGTTTTGATCTGAAAAACCATCTCAGAGAAACCGGTCGGACAAGTTCATTGTAAAAAAAATCTGAAAAACCTGAGTAAAAACAATAAGTCTCCAAACTTCGTTTGGGAGACTTAATAATTACATACCGAAACTTTTTGCAGGCATTTTTTAACCGATCCTTCTGAAACTTGGTAAACATGTAGGACTAAGGCCAATGTAAAGAATTAATACCATAAAGATCAGATTCACAAGTCATAAGGGGTTCTGGGGGGTACCAGAAAGGGGGACCGTAGGCCAAAATGCCATGGTTTCACACACAAAACTCCTTATAGCTCTCAAACAGTAAATCCAATCTGTATAAACAATACCTATTATAAGATGCCTAACATGTACTTGAACTCAATACGGTAATCGTTTCAATGTAAGAGGTCCATTGCGAAATTAAGGGGGTCCAAAGGAGGGGTGGGGTCACTTCGGAAAAAATTTCAAAACTGTATAACTCGAAAACCGTTGGTCAGATTTTTTCATGACTCACCCCTTTTTTGTAGCTTTTATAATGCTGATTTCAAATATCAAATCAGATTTTTGATAGGAGCACTTGATTTTTTTTCAGAATTTTTTTTAAATTTTTTATGTGATTTTTCAAAAATTCAAAAAAATACAAAAAAAAATTATGAAAAAAAACTATACAAGATAGCAATTTTTGGTCTTTTCCATTGAACTCGGAGCATCATGTTTAGCCCAGAAACCAATGTTCATCAGAATCGGTAACTTTATTTTCGAGATCCACCGAGAAGATTTTTGTTTTTTTCCATTGAACTCGGAGCATCATGTTTAGCCCAGAAACCAATGTTCATCAGAATCGGTCAACATTTCCAAAAATTAGCCGATTTTTGTCGGCCATTTTGAAATAGGCGGCCATCTTGAAAAATTCGAAAGTTTTGTGCACACCTTCATAACATGAATAACTCATATACCAAGTATGGTTTTGATCTGAAAAACCATCTCAGAGAAACCGGTCGGACAAGTTCATTGTAAAAAAAATCTGAAAAACCTGAGTAAAAACAATAAGTCTCCAAACTTCGTTTGGGAGACTTAATAATTACATACCGAAACTTTTTGCAGGCATTTTTTAACCGATCCTTCTGAAACTTGGTAAACATGTAGGACTAAGGCCAATGTAAAGAATTAATACCATAAAGATCAGATTCACAAGTCATAAGGGGTTCTGGGGGGTACCAGAAAGGGGGACCGTAGGCCAAAATGCCATGGTTTCACACACAAAACTCCTTATAGCTCTCAAACAGTAAATCCAATCTGTATAAACAATACCTATTATAAGATGCCTAACATGTACTTGAACTCAATACGGTAATCGTTTCAATGTAAGAGGTCCATTGCGAAATTAAGGGGGTCCAAAGGAGGGGTGGGGTCACTTCGGAAAAAATTTCAAAACTGTATAACTCGAAAACCGTTGGTCAGATTTTTTCATGACTCACCCCTTTTTTGTAGCTTTTATAATGCTGATTTCAAATATCAAATCAGATTTTTGATAGGAGCACTTGATTTTTTTTCAGAATTTTTTTTAAATTTTTTATGTGATTTTTCAAAAATTCAAAAAAATACAAAAAAAAATTATGAAAAAAAACTATACAAGATAGCAATTTTTGGTCTTTTCCATTGAACTCGGAGCATCATGTTTAGCCCAGAAACCAATGTTCATCAGAATCGGTAACTTTATTTTCGAGATCCACCGAGAAGATTTTTGTTTTTTTCCATTGAACTCGGAGCATCATGTTTAGCCCAGAAACCAATGTTCATCAGAATCGGTCAACATTTCCAAAAATTAGCCGATTTTTGTCGGCCATTTTGAAATAGGCGGCCATCTTGAAAAATTCGAAAGTTTTGTGCACACCTTCATAACATGAATAACTCATATACCAAGTATGGTTTTGATCTGAAAAACCATCTCAGAGAAACCGGTCGGACAAGTTCATTGTAAAAAAAATCTGAAAAACCTGAGTAAAAACAATAAGTCTCCAAACTTCGTTTGGGAGACTTAATAATTACATACCGAAACTTTTTGCAGGCATTTTTTAACCGATCCTTCTGAAACTTGGTAAACATGTAGGACTAAGGCCAATGTAAAGAATTAATACCATAAAGATCAGATTCACAAGTCATAAGGGGTTCTGGGGGGTACCAGAAAGGGGGACCGTAGGCCAAAATGCCATGGTTTCACACACAAAACTCCTTATAGCTCTCAAACAGTAAATCCAATCTGTATAAACAATACCTATTATAAGATGCCTAACATGTACTTGAACTCAATACGGTAATCGTTTCAATGTAAGAGGTCCATTGCGAAATTAAGGGGGTCCAAAGGAGGGGTGGGGTCACTTCGGAAAAAATTTCAAAACTGTATAACTCGAAAACCGTTGGTCAGATTTTTTCATGACTCACCCCTTTTTTGTAGCTTTTATAATGCTGATTTCAAATATCAAATCAGATTTTTGATAGGAGCACTTGATTTTTTTTCAGAATTTTTTTTAAATTTTTTATGTGATTTTTCAAAAATTCAAAAAAATACAAAAAAAAATTATGAAAAAAAACTATACAAGATAGCAATTTTTGGTCTTTTCCATTGAACTCGGAGCATCATGTTTAGCCCAGAAACCAATGTTCATCAGAATCGGTAACTTTATTTTCGAGATCCACCGAGAAGATTTTTGTTTTTTTCCATTGAACTCGGAGCATCATGTTTAGCCCAGAAACCAATGTTCATCAGAATCGGTCAACATTTCCAAAAATTAGCCGATTTTTGTCGGCCATTTTGAAATAGGCGGCCATCTTGAAAAATTCGAAAGTTTTGTGCACACCTTCATAACATGAATAACTCATATACCAAGTATGGTTTTGATCTGAAAAACCATCTCAGAGAAACCGGTCGGACAAGTTCATTGTAAAAAAAATCTGAAAAACCTGAGTAAAAACAATAAGTCTCCAAACTTCGTTTGGGAGACTTAATAATTACATACCGAAACTTTTTGCAGGCATTTTTTAACCGATCCTTCTGAAACTTGGTAAACATGTAGGACTAAGGCCAATGTAAAGAATTAATACCATAAAGATCAGATTCACAAGTCATAAGGGGTTCTGGGGGGTACCAGAAAGGGGGACCGTAGGCCAAAATGCCATGGTTTCACACACAAAACTCCTTATAGCTCTCAAACAGTAAATCCAATCTGTATAAACAATACCTATTATAAGATGCCTAACATGTACTTGAACTCAATACGGTAATCGTTTCAATGTAAGAGGTCCATTGCGAAATTAAGGGGGTCCAAAGGAGGGGTGGGGTCACTTCGGAAAAAATTTCAAAACTGTATAACTCGAAAACCGTTGGTCAGATTTTTTCATGACTCACCCCTTTTTTGTAGCTTTTATAATGCTGATTTCAAATATCAAATCAGATTTTTGATAGGAGCACTTGATTTTTTTTCAGAATTTTTTTTAAATTTTTTATGTGATTTTTCAAAAATTCAAAAAAATACAAAAAAAAATTATGAAAAAAAACTATACAAGATAGCAATTTTTGGTCTTTTCCATTGAACTCGGAGCATCATGTTTAGCCCAGAAACCAATGTTCATCAGAATCGGTAACTTTATTTTCGAGATCCACCGAGAAGATTTTTGTTTTTTTCCATTGAACTCGGAGCATCATGTTTAGCCCAGAAACCAATGTTCATCAGAATCGGTCAACATTTCCAAAAATTAGCCGATTTTTGTCGGCCATTTTGAAATAGGCGGCCATCTTGAAAAATTCGAAAGTTTTGTGCACACCTTCATAACATGAATAACTCATATACCAAGTATGGTTTTGATCTGAAAAACCATCTCAGAGAAACCGGTCGGACAAGTTCATTGTAAAAAAAATCTGAAAAACCTGAGTAAAAACAATAAGTCTCCAAACTTCGTTTGGGAGACTTAATAATTACATACCGAAACTTTTTGCAGGCATTTTTTAACCGATCCTTCTGAAACTTGGTAAACATGTAGGACTAAGGCCAATGTAAAGAATTAATACCATAAAGATCAGATTCACAAGTCATAAGGGGTTCTGGGGGGTACCAGAAAGGGGGACCGTAGGCCAAAATGCCATGGTTTCACACACAAAACTCCTTATAGCTCTCAAACAGTAAATCCAATCTGTATAAACAATACCTATTATAAGATGCCTAACATGTACTTGAACTCAATACGGTAATCGTTTCAATGTAAGAGGTCCATTGCGAAATTAAGGGGGTCCAAAGGAGGGGTGGGGTCACTTCGGAAAAAATTTCAAAACTGTATAACTCGAAAACCGTTGGTCAGATTTTTTCATGACTCACCCCTTTTTTGTAGCTTTTATAATGCTGATTTCAAATATCAAATCAGATTTTTGATAGGAGCACTTGATTTTTTTTCAGAATTTTTTTTAAATTTTTTATGTGATTTTTCAAAAATTCAAAAAAATACAAAAAAAAATTATGAAAAAAAACTATACAAGATAGCAATTTTTGGTCTTTTCCATTGAACTCGGAGCATCATGTTTAGCCCAGAAACCAATGTTCATCAGAATCGGTAACTTTATTTTCGAGATCCACCGAGAAGATTTTTGTTTTTTTCCATTGAACTCGGAGCATCATGTTTAGCCCAGAAACCAATGTTCATCAGAATCGGTCAACATTTCCAAAAATTAGCCGATTTTTGTCGGCCATTTTGAAATAGGCGGCCATCTTGAAAAATTCGAAAGTTTTGTGCACACCTTCATAACATGAATAACTCATATACCAAGTATGGTTTTGATCTGAAAAACCATCTCAGAGAAACCGGTCGGACAAGTTCATTGTAAAAAAAATCTGAAAAACCTGAGTAAAAACAATAAGTCTCCAAACTTCGTTTGGGAGACTTAATAATTACATACCGAAACTTTTTGCAGGCATTTTTTAACCGATCCTTCTGAAACTTGGTAAACATGTAGGACTAAGGCCAATGTAAAGAATTAATACCATAAAGATCAGATTCACAAGTCATAAGGGGTTCTGGGGGGTACCAGAAAGGGGGACCGTAGGCCAAAATGCCATGGTTTCACACACAAAACTCCTTATAGCTCTCAAACAGTAAATCCAATCTGTATAAACAATACCTATTATAAGATGCCTAACATGTACTTGAACTCAATACGGTAATCGTTTCAATGTAAGAGGTCCATTGCGAAATTAAGGGGGTCCAAAGGAGGGGTGGGGTCACTTCGGAAAAAATTTCAAAACTGTATAACTCGAAAACCGTTGGTCAGATTTTTTCATGACTCACCCCTTTTTTGTAGCTTTTATAATGCTGATTTCAAATATCAAATCAGATTTTTGATAGGAGCACTTGATTTTTTTTCAGAATTTTTTTTAAATTTTTTATGTGATTTTTCAAAAATTCAAAAAAATACAAAAAAAAATTATGAAAAAAAACTATACAAGATAGCAATTTTTGGTCTTTTCCATTGAACTCGGAGCATCATGTTTAGCCCAGAAACCAATGTTCATCAGAATCGGTAACTTTATTTTCGAGATCCACCGAGAAGATTTTTGTTTTTTTCCATTGAACTCGGAGCATCATGTTTAGCCCAGAAACCAATGTTCATCAGAATCGGTCAACATTTCCAAAAATTAGCCGATTTTTGTCGGCCATTTTGAAATAGGCGGCCATCTTGAAAAATTCGAAAGTTTTGTGCACACCTTCATAACATGAATAACTCATATACCAAGTATGGTTTTGATCTGAAAAACCATCTCAGAGAAACCGGTCGGACAAGTTCATTGTAAAAAAAATCTGAAAAACCTGAGTAAAAACAATAAGTCTCCAAACTTCGTTTGGGAGACTTAATAATTACATACCGAAACTTTTTGCAGGCATTTTTTAACCGATCCTTCTGAAACTTGGTAAACATGTAGGACTAAGGCCAATGTAAAGAATTAATACCATAAAGATCAGATTCACAAGTCATAAGGGGTTCTGGGGGGTACCAGAAAGGGGGACCGTAGGCCAAAATGCCATGGTTTCACACACAAAACTCCTTATAGCTCTCAAACAGTAAATCCAATCTGTATAAACAATACCTATTATAAGATGCCTAACATGTACTTGAACTCAATACGGTAATCGTTTCAATGTAAGAGGTCCATTGCGAAATTAAGGGGGTCCAAAGGAGGGGTGGGGTCACTTCGGAAAAAATTTCAAAACTGTATAACTCGAAAACCGTTGGTCAGATTTTTTCATGACTCACCCCTTTTTTGTAGCTTTTATAATGCTGATTTCAAATATCAAATCAGATTTTTGATAGGAGCACTTGATTTTTTTTCAGAATTTTTTTTAAATTTTTTATGTGATTTTTCAAAAATTCAAAAAAATACAAAAAAAAATTATGAAAAAAAACTATACAAGATAGCAATTTTTGGTCTTTTCCATTGAACTCGGAGCATCATGTTTAGCCCAGAAACCAATGTTCATCAGAATCGGTAACTTTATTTTCGAGATCCACCGAGAAGATTTTTGTTTTTTTCCATTGAACTCGGAGCATCATGTTTAGCCCAGAAACCAATGTTCATCAGAATCGGTCAACATTTCCAAAAATTAGCCGATTTTTGTCGGCCATTTTGAAATAGGCGGCCATCTTGAAAAATTCGAAAGTTTTGTGCACACCTTCATAACATGAATAACTCATATACCAAGTATGGTTTTGATCTGAAAAACCATCTCAGAGAAACCGGTCGGACAAGTTCATTGTAAAAAAAATCTGAAAAACCTGAGTAAAAACAATAAGTCTCCAAACTTCGTTTGGGAGACTTAATAATTACATACCGAAACTTTTTGCAGGCATTTTTTAACCGATCCTTCTGAAACTTGGTAAACATGTAGGACTAAGGCCAATGTAAAGAATTAATACCATAAAGATCAGATTCACAAGTCATAAGGGGTTCTGGGGGGTACCAGAAAGGGGGACCGTAGGCCAAAATGCCATGGTTTCACACACAAAACTCCTTATAGCTCTCAAACAGTAAATCCAATCTGTATAAACAATACCTATTATAAGATGCCTAACATGTACTTGAACTCAATACGGTAATCGTTTCAATGTAAGAGGTCCATTGCGAAATTAAGGGGGTCCAAAGGAGGGGTGGGGTCACTTCGGAAAAAATTTCAAAACTGTATAACTCGAAAACCGTTGGTCAGATTTTTTCATGACTCACCCCTTTTTTGTAGCTTTTATAATGCTGATTTCAAATATCAAATCAGATTTTTGATAGGAGCACTTGATTTTTTTTCAGAATTTTTTTTAAATTTTTTATGTGATTTTTCAAAAATTCAAAAAAATACAAAAAAAAATTATGAAAAAAAACTATACAAGATAGCAATTTTTGGTCTTTTCCATTGAACTCGGAGCATCATGTTTAGCCCAGAAACCAATGTTCATCAGAATCGGTAACTTTATTTTCGAGATCCACCGAGAAGATTTTTGTTTTTTTCCATTGAACTCGGAGCATCATGTTTAGCCCAGAAACCAATGTTCATCAGAATCGGTCAACATTTCCAAAAATTAGCCGATTTTTGTCGGCCATTTTGAAATAGGCGGCCATCTTGAAAAATTCGAAAGTTTTGTGCACACCTTCATAACATGAATAACTCATATACCAAGTATGGTTTTGATCTGAAAAACCATCTCAGAGAAACCGGTCGGACAAGTTCATTGTAAAAAAAATCTGAAAAACCTGAGTAAAAACAATAAGTCTCCAAACTTCGTTTGGGAGACTTAATAATTACATACCGAAACTTTTTGCAGGCATTTTTTAACCGATCCTTCTGAAACTTGGTAAACATGTAGGACTAAGGCCAATGTAAAGAATTAATACCATAAAGATCAGATTCACAAGTCATAAGGGGTTCTGGGGGGTACCAGAAAGGGGGACCGTAGGCCAAAATGCCATGGTTTCACACACAAAACTCCTTATAGCTCTCAAACAGTAAATCCAATCTGTATAAACAATACCTATTATAAGATGCCTAACATGTACTTGAACTCAATACGGTAATCGTTTCAATGTAAGAGGTCCATTGCGAAATTAAGGGGGTCCAAAGGAGGGGTGGGGTCACTTCGGAAAAAATTTCAAAACTGTATAACTCGAAAACCGTTGGTCAGATTTTTTCATGACTCACCCCTTTTTTGTAGCTTTTATAATGCTGATTTCAAATATCAAATCAGATTTTTGATAGGAGCACTTGATTTTTTTTCAGAATTTTTTTTAAATTTTTTATGTGATTTTTCAAAAATTCAAAAAAATACAAAAAAAAATTATGAAAAAAAACTATACAAGATAGCAATTTTTGGTCTTTTCCATTGAACTCGGAGCATCATGTTTAGCCCAGAAACCAATGTTCATCAGAATCGGTAACTTTATTTTCGAGATCCACCGAGAAGATTTTTGTTTTTTTCCATTGAACTCGGAGCATCATGTTTAGCCCAGAAACCAATGTTCATCAGAATCGGTCAACATTTCCAAAAATTAGCCGATTTTTGTCGGCCATTTTGAAATAGGCGGCCATCTTGAAAAATTCGAAAGTTTTGTGCACACCTTCATAACATGAATAACTCATATACCAAGTATGGTTTTGATCTGAAAAACCATCTCAGAGAAACCGGTCGGACAAGTTCATTGTAAAAAAAATCTGAAAAACCTGAGTAAAAACAATAAGTCTCCAAACTTCGTTTGGGAGACTTAATAATTACATACCGAAACTTTTTGCAGGCATTTTTTAACCGATCCTTCTGAAACTTGGTAAACATGTAGGACTAAGGCCAATGTAAAGAATTAATACCATAAAGATCAGATTCACAAGTCATAAGGGGTTCTGGGGGGTACCAGAAAGGGGGACCGTAGGCCAAAATGCCATGGTTTCACACACAAAACTCCTTATAGCTCTCAAACAGTAAATCCAATCTGTATAAACAATACCTATTATAAGATGCCTAACATGTACTTGAACTCAATACGGTAATCGTTTCAATGTAAGAGGTCCATTGCGAAATTAAGGGGGTCCAAAGGAGGGGTGGGGTCACTTCGGAAAAAATTTCAAAACTGTATAACTCGAAAACCGTTGGTCAGATTTTTTCATGACTCACCCCTTTTTTGTAGCTTTTATAATGCTGATTTCAAATATCAAATCAGATTTTTGATAGGAGCACTTGATTTTTTTTCAGAATTTTTTTTAAATTTTTTATGTGATTTTTCAAAAATTCAAAAAAATACAAAAAAAAATTATGAAAAAAAACTATACAAGATAGCAATTTTTGGTCTTTTCCATTGAACTCGGAGCATCATGTTTAGCCCAGAAACCAATGTTCATCAGAATCGGTAACTTTATTTTCGAGATCCACCGAGAAGATTTTTGTTTTTTTCCATTGAACTCGGAGCATCATGTTTAGCCCAGAAACCAATGTTCATCAGAATCGGTCAACATTTCCAAAAATTAGCCGATTTTTGTCGGCCATTTTGAAATAGGCGGCCATCTTGAAAAATTCGAAAGTTTTGTGCACACCTTCATAACATGAATAACTCATATACCAAGTATGGTTTTGATCTGAAAAACCATCTCAGAGAAACCGGTCGGACAAGTTCATTGTAAAAAAAATCTGAAAAACCTGAGTAAAAACAATAAGTCTCCAAACTTCGTTTGGGAGACTTAATAATTACATACCGAAACTTTTTGCAGGCATTTTTTAACCGATCCTTCTGAAACTTGGTAAACATGTAGGACTAAGGCCAATGTAAAGAATTAATACCATAAAGATCAGATTCACAAGTCATAAGGGGTTCTGGGGGGTACCAGAAAGGGGGACCGTAGGCCAAAATGCCATGGTTTCACACACAAAACTCCTTATAGCTCTCAAACAGTAAATCCAATCTGTATAAACAATACCTATTATAAGATGCCTAACATGTACTTGAACTCAATACGGTAATCGTTTCAATGTAAGAGGTCCATTGCGAAATTAAGGGGGTCCAAAGGAGGGGTGGGGTCACTTCGGAAAAAATTTCAAAACTGTATAACTCGAAAACCGTTGGTCAGATTTTTTCATGACTCACCCCTTTTTTGTAGCTTTTATAATGCTGATTTCAAATATCAAATCAGATTTTTGATAGGAGCACTTGATTTTTTTTCAGAATTTTTTTTAAATTTTTTATGTGATTTTTCAAAAATTCAAAAAAATACAAAAAAAAATTATGAAAAAAAACTATACAAGATAGCAATTTTTGGTCTTTTCCATTGAACTCGGAGCATCATGTTTAGCCCAGAAACCAATGTTCATCAGAATCGGTAACTTTATTTTCGAGATCCACCGAGAAGATTTTTGTTTTTTTCCATTGAACTCGGAGCATCATGTTTAGCCCAGAAACCAATGTTCATCAGAATCGGTCAACATTTCCAAAAATTAGCCGATTTTTGTCGGCCATTTTGAAATAGGCGGCCATCTTGAAAAATTCGAAAGTTTTGTGCACACCTTCATAACATGAATAACTCATATACCAAGTATGGTTTTGATCTGAAAAACCATCTCAGAGAAACCGGTCGGACAAGTTCATTGTAAAAAAAATCTGAAAAACCTGAGTAAAAACAATAAGTCTCCAAACTTCGTTTGGGAGACTTAATAATTACATACCGAAACTTTTTGCAGGCATTTTTTAACCGATCCTTCTGAAACTTGGTAAACATGTAGGACTAAGGCCAATGTAAAGAATTAATACCATAAAGATCAGATTCACAAGTCATAAGGGGTTCTGGGGGGTACCAGAAAGGGGGACCGTAGGCCAAAATGCCATGGTTTCACACACAAAACTCCTTATAGCTCTCAAACAGTAAATCCAATCTGTATAAACAATACCTATTATAAGATGCCTAACATGTACTTGAACTCAATACGGTAATCGTTTCAATGTAAGAGGTCCATTGCGAAATTAAGGGGGTCCAAAGGAGGGGTGGGGTCACTTCGGAAAAAATTTCAAAACTGTATAACTCGAAAACCGTTGGTCAGATTTTTTCATGACTCACCCCTTTTTTGTAGCTTTTATAATGCTGATTTCAAATATCAAATCAGATTTTTGATAGGAGCACTTGATTTTTTTTCAGAATTTTTTTTAAATTTTTTATGTGATTTTTCAAAAATTCAAAAAAATACAAAAAAAAATTATGAAAAAAAACTATACAAGATAGCAATTTTTGGTCTTTTCCATTGAACTCGGAGCATCATGTTTAGCCCAGAAACCAATGTTCATCAGAATCGGTAACTTTATTTTCGAGATCCACCGAGAAGATTTTTGTTTTTTTCCATTGAACTCGGAGCATCATGTTTAGCCCAGAAACCAATGTTCATCAGAATCGGTCAACATTTCCAAAAATTAGCCGATTTTTGTCGGCCATTTTGAAATAGGCGGCCATCTTGAAAAATTCGAAAGTTTTGTGCACACCTTCATAACATGAATAACTCATATACCAAGTATGGTTTTGATCTGAAAAACCATCTCAGAGAAACCGGTCGGACAAGTTCATTGTAAAAAAAATCTGAAAAACCTGAGTAAAAACAATAAGTCTCCAAACTTCGTTTGGGAGACTTAATAATTACATACCGAAACTTTTTGCAGGCATTTTTTAACCGATCCTTCTGAAACTTGGTAAACATGTAGGACTAAGGCCAATGTAAAGAATTAATACCATAAAGATCAGATTCACAAGTCATAAGGGGTTCTGGGGGGTACCAGAAAGGGGGACCGTAGGCCAAAATGCCATGGTTTCACACACAAAACTCCTTATAGCTCTCAAACAGTAAATCCAATCTGTATAAACAATACCTATTATAAGATGCCTAACATGTACTTGAACTCAATACGGTAATCGTTTCAATGTAAGAGGTCCATTGCGAAATTAAGGGGGTCCAAAGGAGGGGTGGGGTCACTTCGGAAAAAATTTCAAAACTGTATAACTCGAAAACCGTTGGTCAGATTTTTTCATGACTCACCCCTTTTTTGTAGCTTTTATAATGCTGATTTCAAATATCAAATCAGATTTTTGATAGGAGCACTTGATTTTTTTTCAGAATTTTTTTTAAATTTTTTATGTGATTTTTCAAAAATTCAAAAAAATACAAAAAAAAATTATGAAAAAAAACTATACAAGATAGCAATTTTTGGTCTTTTCCATTGAACTCGGAGCATCATGTTTAGCCCAGAAACCAATGTTCATCAGAATCGGTCAACATTTCCAAAAATTAGCCGATTTTTGTCGGCCATTTTGAAATAGGCGGCCATCTTGAAAAATTTGAAAGTTTTGTGCACACCTTCATAACATGAATAACTCATATACCAAGTATGGTTTTGATCTGAAAAACCATCTCAGAGAAACCGGTCGGACAAGTTCATTGTAAAAAAAATCTGAAAAACCTGAGTAAAAACAATAAGTCTCCAAACTTCGTTTGGGAGACTTAATAATTACATACCGAAACTTTTTGCAGGCATTTTTTAACCGATCCTTCTGAAACTTGGTAAACATGTAGGACTAAGGCCAATGTAAAGAATTAATACCATAAAGATCAGATTCACAAGTCATAAGGGGTTCTGGGGGGTACCAGAAAGGGGGACCGTAGGCCAAAATGCCATGGTTTCACACACAAAACTCCTTATAGCTCTCAAACAGTAAATCCAATCTGTATAAACAATACCTATTATAAGATGCCTAACATGTACTTGAACTCAATACGGTAATCGTTTAATGTAAGAGGTCCATTGCGAAATTAAGGGGGTCCAAAGGAGGGGTGGGGTCACTTCGGAAAAAATTTCAAAACTGTATAACTCGAAAACCGTTGGTCAGATTTTTTCATGACTCACCCCTTTTTTGTAGCTTTTATAATGCTGATTTCAAATATCAAATCAGATTTTTGATAGGAGCACTTGATTTTTTTTCAGAATTTTTTTTAAATTTTTTATGTGATTTTTCAAAAATTCAAAAAAATACAAAAAAAAATTATGAAAAAAAACTATACAAGATAGCAATTTTTGGTCTTTTCCATTGAACTCGGAGCATCATGTTTAGCCCAGAAACCAATGTTCATCAGAATCGGTCAACATTTCCAAAAATTAGCCGATTTTTGTCGGCCATTTTGAAATAGGCGGCCATCTTGAAAAATTCGAAAGTTTTGTGCACACCTTCATAACATGAATAACTCATATACCAAGTATGGTTTTGATCTGAAAAACCATCTCAGAGAAACCGGTCGGACAAGTTCATTGTAAAAAAAATCTGAAAAACCTGAGTAAAAACAATAAGTCTCCAAACTTCGTTTGGGAGACTTAATAATTACATACCGAAACTTTTTGCAGGCATTTTTTAACCGATCCTTCTGAAACTTGGTAAACATGTAGGACTAAGGCCAATGTAAAGAATTAATACCATAAAGATCAGATTCACAAGTCATAAGGGGTTCTGGGGGGTACCAGAAAGGGGGACCGTAGGCCAAAATGCCATGGTTTCACACACAAAACTCCTTATAGCTCTCAAACAGTAAATCCAATCTGTATAAACAATACCTATTATAAGATGCCTAACATGTACTTGAACTCAATACGGTAATCGTTTCAATGTAAGAGGTCCATTGCGAAATTAAGGGGGTCCAAAGGAGGGGTGGGGTCACTTCGGAAAAAATTTCAAAACTGTATAACTCGAAAACCGTTGGTCAGATTTTTTCATGACTCACCCCTTTTTTGTAGCTTTTATAATGCTGATTTCAAATATCAAATCAGATTTTTGATAGGAGCACTTGATTTTTTTTCAGAATTTTTTTTAAATTTTTTATGTGATTTTTCAAAAATTCAAAAAAATACAAAAAAAAATTATGAAAAAAAACTATACAAGATAGCAATTTTTGGTCTTTTCCATTGAACTCGGAGCATCATGTTTAGCCCAGAAACCAATGTTCATCAGAATCGGTCAACATTTCCAAAAATTAGCAGATTTTTGTCGGCCATTTTGAAATAGGCGGCCATCTTGAAAAATTCGAAAGTTTTGTGCACACCTTCATAACATGAATAACTCATATACCAAGTATGGTTTTGATCTGAAAAACCATCTCAGAGAAACCGGTCGGACAAGTTCATTGTAAAAAAAATCTGAAAAACCTGAGTAAAAACAATAAGTCTCCAAACTTCGTTTGGGAGACTTAATAATTACATACCGAAACTTTTTGCAGGCATTTTTTAACCGATCCTTCTGAAACTTGGTAAACATGTAGGACTAAGGCCAATGTAAAGAATTAATACCATAAAGATCAGATTCACAAGTCATAAGGGGTTCTGGGGGGTACCAGAAAGGGGGACCGTAGGCCAAAATGCCATGGTTTCACACACAAAACTCCTTATAGCTCTCAAACAGTAAATCCAATCTGTATAAACAATACCTATTATAAGATGCCTAACATGTACTTGAACTCAATACGGTAATCGTTTAATGTAAGAGGTCCATTGCGAAATTAAGGGGGTCCAAAGGAGGGGTGGGGTCACTTCGGAAAAAATTTCAAAACTGTATAACTCGAAAACCGTTGGTCAGATTTTTTCATGACTCACCCCTTTTTTGTAGCTTTTATAATGCTGATTTCAAATATCAAATCAGATTTTTGATAGGAGCACTTGATTTTTTTTCAGAATTTTTTTTAAATTTTTTATGTGATTTTTCAAAAATTCAAAAAAATACAAAAAAAAATTATGAAAAAAAACTATACAAGATAGCAATTTTTGGTCTTTTCCATTGAACTCGGAGCATCATGTTTAGCCCAGAAACCAATGTTCATCAGAATCGGTCAACATTTCCAAAAATTAGCCGATTTTTGTCGGCCATTTTGAAATAGGCGGCCATCTTGAAAAATTCGAAAGTTTTGTGCACACCTTCATAACATGAATAACTCATATACCAAGTATGGTTTTGATCTGAAAAACCATCTCAGAGAAACCGGTCGGACAAGTTCATTGTAAAAAAAATCTGAAAAACCTGAGTAAAAACAATAAGTCTCCAAACTTCGTTTGGGAGACTTAATAATTACATACCGAAACTTTTTGCAGGCATTTTTTAACCGATCCTTCTGAAACTTGGTAAACATGTAGGACTAAGGCCAATGTAAAGAATTAATACCATAAAGATCAGATTCACAAGTCATAAGGGGTTCTGGGGGGTACCAGAAAGGGGGACCGTAGGCCAAAATGCCATGGTTTCACACACAAAACTCCTTATAGCTCTCAAACAGTAAATCCAATCTGTATAAACAATACCTATTATAAGATGCCTAACATGTACTTGAACTCAATACGGTAATCGTTTCAATGTAAGAGGTCCATTGCGAAATTAAGGGGGTCCAAAGGAGGGGTGGGGTCACTTCGGAAAAAATTTCAAAACTGTATAACTCGAAAACCGTTGGTCAGATTTTTTCATGACTCACCCCTTTTTTGTAGCTTTTATAATGCTGATTTCAAATATCAAATCAGATTTTTGATAGGAGCACTTGATTTTTTTTCAGAATTTTTTTAAAATTTTTTATGTGATTTTTCAAAAATTCAAAAAAATACAAAAAAAAATTATGAAAAAAAACTATACAAGATAGCAATTTTTGGTCTTTTCCATTGAACTCAGAGCATCATGTTTAGCCCAGAAACCAATGTTCATCAGAATCGGTCAACATTTCCAAAAATTAGCAGATTTTTGTCGGCCATTTTGAAATAGGCGGCCATCTTGAAAAATTCGAAAGTTTTGTGCACACCTTCATAACATGAATAACTCATATACCAAGTATGGTTTTGATCTGAAAAACCATCTCAGAGAAACCGGTCGGACAAGTTCATTGTAAAAAAAATCTGAAAAACCTGAGTAAAAACAATAAGTCTCCAAACTTCGTTTGGGAGACTTAATAATGAAATATATCAATTTCAATTACAATTATGACATTAAAAAAGATGTTAAGGCCTTCAGCATGTGGCTATTAAGATATTATAGTGCGTTCTTTGTTTTCACTCATAAAACGGGCAATATATCTATGAAATGGTGTTTTATTTTGTTTTCATAAAGAAGAGGATGCTAAACTACGACAGTATAATCTTTTTGTAATAAAAAAAATCTAGTCAAATAAAAAAGTACAAACAATAAATTTTCTTCGGGTCGACGCATTATCTTATTCTCTTTGTATTTGATATTCGACTTGACTTAAAGCGATTCAAAATTCAAGCACACATAGCACATTTACAATTGTTTCCATTCCAAGATTTAATAATATTCTTAAACTGATTAAAATTTGAGGTTTTTTCTAAAATCATCAGGAATACGGGTCATTCCATAAAACAGCAGCAGCATATTTAAAAGAGTTCTTACCATAGGTAGTTGTTCGTACTATAGGTTTATCTACAATATTGGAATACTCTAAAATTATAATTCGAAATTTTAAAAACAATTAACAAGGTCATTTAAACAAGGTGGTGATAATTTAAATAAAATCTTAAAACATTTAATAGCCATTGTACGCATCCTTCTGATCTTTAGTGAAGGTACTTTTGCTCTGTCTAATACTCTTGTAGTCATCATATATGAACCGTAAGGCTTTCTCTTGATTTTTTTTCTAATTTAGCAGAATTACCTTTAGTGCAAAAATGCCAAGCCAAAGGACAAAAATTAAAGTTCAAAAGGATAAAGGTATGAAAAATGGTGAGCTTATTTTAATAATTTGGAAAGAAAACAACCAATGCGTTTAAGCACATTGAGTTGTTGAGAGGCCTTACGACATATATTTTTGATATGTTGATTAAAATTCAATTGGTAATCTATATCGATCCTCAGTAATTTAACTACATCGTCACAAGTTATTTCGGCTGATTCTATATTAAAAACTGGTTTCATATCATGTGGTTTATTTCCTATAGCAATAGCCAGGATAGCCTACTGCGAAAGAGTTTGGAGAATGTTCATAAGTTTTCTAAACCATCAAGATGGCATAGATTTCATAATTATCGTGGGTGAACACATATGCTCCAGAAGAGTATAAGCATGACGTGCCAAACAATGGACAGGAACGTATAAATATATTAATTTATACGTTCCTGGAATGGATCTGTACTTTATTTGAAATAAAAGATTCAACTCACCCCATTAAACCCGTGCAAGTCGTTTTCCCGTGTTGTCATTAGATGTATGTTGTCATGTAAAATTTGCAACAATGGGAGCGCGTGACACATATCAGTGCAATATAGATACTTAATTTTAGGTAATAAGAAGAGAGATAATAAACTGATAAAGGTATCGTTTTTAATATTGGTATGAAACTTTCATTCTGTAATTCTTTGCTGATCTCTGGGTTACAAAACTGTTTAAATAACCTTGAAAAATATTGTTATGGCAATTAACAGTCAATATTAAGAAGACGAAAACTTTGACATTTCAAAACAAATTCTATGCAACTACTTCTTAATATTATAAGAATAAGCCACTGGCTGAAAGAGTATAACTTCCTTGGAACAATGATTGATTACAACGGAAGCTTTAAAAGATCTATAGAAGAATTATCAAAAAAGGATTAAAGCCATTTTTGCTTTGAGAAAAAGATTTCAAAATTTTCAGAGTCTACCTATCAGATTATCTTGCAAATTGTTTCACTTTGATACTCTACACTGTAAAAATAAGTGTTTAGATTCTAAACATAATCCTAAACACATTTTTGTCCCGCTTTTTTATGCCAAAAATTTCTAAACATGTTGAATTTCTAAACGCGTTTAGGTTTTAAACACAATCCTAAACGCCTTTAGGGCTAAACATGTTTTAAAAATGTTTAAATTCTAAACATCATTTTTACAGTGTACAGTATATCCAAAAGGCCAAACTATCGAATTCCACTTACCTGAAAATATACACACCTACAATATTTTTACTTTTCAGCTAACCTCACAAAGGGGCTTATTTGATACTCTAAGCGTCGGCGTCGGCGTCCACTTACAGTAGAATGGTGTAGGTCTTCCGGCTAACTGACAAGTCTAACATCAATCATTGCAGATGCAATTCGATATGCTAAGCGCTATTCAATGCATGCTTTGGGATTGTCTGTACCCTACTCTTTCCGCGTGAAAATATTGCCACATATCTAAACTGAAAAAAGGTCACAATGAAAAATTGAATGAAACTAGAGTAGCGCGAGATTATGTAGCGTGGCTACTTCGACAAGTTATAAGTTTTTTTTTTTTACTAAAGTGAATTGTATACGTGTATACATTTCTGATTAGATTGGTTGTTTTGTTTTGCTCTCCTTGAGCGGATTTGTGATTCATTGATGGCAATGTTTCAATTACCATTCGGGAGCACCTCATTTTACAATTCTATTTGCAAAATGTAGAATTTTGTTAGCTTTTTTATATACTATCCTTTTTTCCTGTTGTTTTCCTTTACATCACCAGGTTTTGTCTTTGGATTTTGTGACCTCTGACCTTGTTGGAACTTATCATTTTATTTCTAATATTCAAACCCACTTGAAGGACAATGGTGTACACCATAGAGCATAAATGTTATAGAAAAGGGTAAAAAAGAAAATTCAACTGTTAAAAGATTGAGAGTCAAAGTGCTTGAGCATTTTATTTCCTTTCATCATTAATAATATTTATATCAATTCATCATCTTTTGGCATTTTGCTGGTGTTTAAATTATTTCTTTTTGTTGATATTTGATACTAGTTTTCGAAGCTAAGTTAGAAATTATCGTTTTGAAATTATGTCTTTACATTTTATATTTCAAATGCATTTGGTCCAACATTATTCTTAAAATCGAAAGTTATGATTTGTCAGATTTTACAATTGGAATATAACACAATAATACAACATTTATGATTCAGTTTTGAAAATTTCCCTTTCTGTTGTTTTGGCTTTTGTTTTTCGGTGTTCTTCATAATCTGGATACAATGTTTGGCTTTTTCAGTATTTTGGGTAGAGCGCCTCTGATGAGTCTTGAATAACAAAACGCAGGTAAGCGTAATAAATTTTTTTGTCTGGAACTTAATTTGTTGTAATTTGTATTTGAGCTATAATTACATGTAATGTGTTTAAACTGTAAAAATAAGTGTTTAGATCCTAAACATAATCCTAAACACATTTTTGTCCTGCTTTTTTTTGCCAAAAATTTCTAACCATGTTGAATTTCTAAACGCGTTTAGGTTTTAAACACAATCCTAAACGCCTTTAGGGCTAAACATGTTTTAAAAATGTTTAAATTCTAAACACCATTTTTACAGTGTAATTAGACCTATATTGTTATATAAAAGTGATATTTTGTTTATGGAAAATTTCATAACTACTTTTAAATCAAAAGAAATTAAAGAGCAGGAAAAAATGGATTATTGTGTGATACTATCTCTTTAATAGCGTATTTTCATATGAATAAGTGCACACAAGATATTGTAAGAACATATTAGGAATTTTAAAAAAATGCTTGCAACATAGCAGCAAAAACAGAACTTGGTGGATTGCCATTAGAGTCCTTTATAAAATCCCAAGTAATTTTATATTAAAGTAGACTGAATTCAGAAAAAAATCTGATTTTTCTTTTTAAAATTTCTAAAAAATGAGTTTTTTTTAATCCAAAAATGAAAAATTCACCAATTTTTAAAAAAAAATGTAATCATAAAATTGGGGAAAAAGATTAATTTTCACAAAAACTGACCAAACTTTTCAGAAACACGCATTTTTGAAATTATCAATATTTGACTTTGCTTTTTCGACACCTTTATCAAAAGTTCATGCCGTAAGCGCACTTGTGCCAACTTCAGAAATAATGGTTTTGTTTTTTTATTGAATTTTATTTATTTATTATTTTGCATAAACGAATTTTTAAATTTTTCAAAATTTTAAAAGAATCCTGGAAGGAAAGAAGTGGTGCGTTATTTGTGTTGCTGAGTATATTACTGTTGAACAGAATTGCTTCGAGTGTCCCAATAACGTGGACCGTAACCATAGAAATGCCCCGGCGTCCGTCTGTTTGTGTGTCCGTCACAGTTTATGTATTCAGCTACTGCTTTTTGCAGGCTTTTGATATCCTATTCAGCTTTAAGTAGGAGTCTCCGGGCAAATGGTGGATGCGTTTTCAGGACTGTTGCTTATCTTTTTAACAAACCGATGTAGAATGTTTTGCTCTTGGGGTAGACGAAAAATTCTGTTCATGTATTTTATTTATTCCTGACAGCTTCGTTTACAGTGTCTGTTTTGATTTTTTTTTATTTTAGCTCAAATTGATGATTTATGCTTTTTTCTAATTATATCATGTCACATTATGAAACAAAAAGCCCAAATAAGACTAGCATGGTAAAACAGAATCTAGGCAATTTTGAAGTTTAAACCAAAAATTAAGGAAAAATAAAATGAATTAATTATTTGATAACATTTCTTGCAAATAGATCAAGTTTTTTTTTTCAAAGTGCAATATTAGAAGTGTTTCATTGACATAGTGATAAAAATCATAACATTAAATCAGGATAGACTAAGCAGAGCCATAATATGAGGGTGAAAGATCAGTATGGGTTTACGAAAAGGGGGAAATCTAGTATATACTCATTTTTCCTACCCAAAATTTAGCGGGAAGATTCAGTATATACTGATATTTTCGGGGGGGGATCTCAGTATATACTGATTTTTCCGGGGGAAAGATGGGTAGGGGGAAATTCGAGTATGAAACACCGGTACGGGTATGTGTTGCACATTTTAGGCACCACCGAAAATGATGATTTCCAATCCTTTCGATGATTATGAAATCTTTAAATGTTTTAAACAATCTGCATTCTTGGATTTAAGTTTTTTTTTTTCAAAAATATTTTTTTGTTTTGTTATAAATTAATTAACCTTTCATGTTTTCCCGTTTTTAGCCAAACCTTAATTGTGTTGTTGTCACATGATCAAAAAATGGCAGCTCCCACAAAAGTGTCAAGTATTTTTAGAAATGGACTTTTCAAAGATAAAGTTGCTATTGTTACAGGAGGTGGAACGGGTATTGGTAAAGCCATTACACAGGAGCTTTTATATCTTGGTAATGATTTTTATGCATGGAAGAAAAATAAGGGGAACAATTATTTTAAATGTTGTCTGAGAACTGTAGAATTTAAACAATTGACTTTGTATTCTTTTCAGTGGTTCTTGTAATATTTACTTGCAGGTTAAACCAGAACTGTCAAGTTCTGGTAAGTGGATCACATAAGATTTGCCAAAAAAATTTAAAGATCACAGAAAAAAAATAAAACATCAAAGAAATTTGCTACCAAAATTGGGACAAGATGAAATTTGCTACCAAACTGGAGACAAAATGCATAAGTCTCATGTGGCTTGCCTGGAACTTTACCGGTCTTGGATATTTACATCCAGAGTTAGGTTCTGAGAGAAGCAAAGAGGCACCATTGGGCATTCGAGTTTCAAAAGTCTGTAAGGGCAACGACAAAACCAGCAAACACAAACGAGAACAGCACAAAGAAACACAAAATCAAATGAACAGAAATAGCAACAAGAGTGAACTCAGGTGCTCCGGAAGACATGGAAGAGTAAGCGGTTCCTGCTTGCTAAAGCACTCCTGACGTGCTTATACATTGTACCCTCCCTGCAATCTGGATATCATATTTAAACAGGTTGGGTGTAAAAGCACATTTAATGGCATAGCCGCATAAGTATCAAATGGACTATTTTTTTCATGAATTAAAAAATAATTTGAGATTTTGTTACATTGATGCCCACGTGTAATTGTTTTGTGGGTCATTTTTTGTAGAGAAACATCATGATAGTTAATTTATAATAAATTCATATGGTCACTTTTACTTGGCCAATTTTCATAGTATCAATTTGGAAAACCATAAATATTTTGGACCTTTGTTTTTTCACAAAAAATGTTGCTCAGTCATGATGGACATGTCATATGCAATAATGAAACAAAAAATTCAAATCTCAGAATATTTTTTTTTTCATTCATCATTCATGACTTTGAAGTAAAATATATGTATACTATATTAAATGAGCAACATATGTGTACATGTATTAGCAAATAAACTATTACACCTAACCTTCATGTACATGTATATACATGATATAGAGGAGCATGTGCCCATCTGATATTATTTTTCTACGTATAGATTTGAAAAATGATTTAGTTATAAAGGTACCAAGTTTTGTTTTCAGGGTGCAATGTTATGATAGCCTCCAGAAATGAAGAGAGATTAAAGAAAGCATCTGAAGAAATGAGCAAAAATCTCAGTTCTGTTTCCTCAGCAAAGTTAGACCACTTACAGTGTAACATAAGAAAAGAAGATCAGGTTCACTATTTATTTATATGTTCTGCTATGAAATATTTTAAAGAACGAAAGCTAGTGTGTTTGGTAAACAATTATTTTGCATTTTAATAGTGAAAAATTAAAAAAATCATTTTAAAATGATTTTTTTTTTAATTTATCAATATTTTTCAGATTTTATAATTTTGAGATGATTTTACAAAGGGGGTACTGGTCCAGTTTTTCAGTGTATTCAATAAGCATCATAAGGTAATAAGTGAAAAACATGATCCTACAAATGCTAACATTATAATCACTGTTAAGGATTAGTTAACATAGGTTCATAACTTTTTCTTAAGCAAGTCTTGCAAATAATTTAGTTTTATGCTAAAGGTTTTTGTAGAACAAACTCAATTTTCCTCTTCTAAATTATTTTAAGTACCGGTATAATTTCTTTTATGATTTTTTGAAATCATGCATGTAGTGACATAATCAGAATTTTGTTTAAACTTTTAGGTACAAAATTTAATATCCAACACCCTAACAAGATTTGGCAAGTTAGATTTCCTGATAAACAATGGAGGTGGACAGTTTCCTGGTTTTGCAGAATCATTCTCACTAAAAGGATGGAATGCTGTCATAGAGACCAATTTGACAGGGACCTTTTTATGTTGCAGAGAGGGTAAAAATATTAGAAATCTTTCTTGTTCTCCATAGTTTCTCAGGTTTACCTATTTATCAGCATGTGCATTTTCTGAAAACCCTAAGGCCTTTTTCAATCCAAATATTTAACTCTAGTTTCTTTGTACATGTACCGGTATATGAAAGAATCATAAAAACTGCATAGAAAAAGGTCATGGTGTTAAGTATTTGTTATAAATAATTTTCATAAGGAAATATGTCTTTCAAATTATACCTCCACTCAAAAGAGAGGGTGCTATATTGCAATCACCCTGTCCGGCTGTCCGTCTGTTTGTCTGTTGGGTACAATATCTCAGCTTCTCCTTAAGGGATTGATTTCAAATTTGGTAGACAGCTTTAGTATGATGGGATGTACATTTTTTTTATTTCAAGGTCAATCGATGATCTACTTCCTGTTTTTCCGAGCAGACTTATCCTATTTTAGGGTCAAAATGGAAAAAAATTTGTAACAGTTTTCTCAGCTTCTACCGAAGGAAATGATTTTTAATTTGGTACACAGCTTAAGCATGATCAGTTGTACCCTGCCTCCCCTTTTCAGGTAAGTTCATCAACTTCCTGTTTTCCGAGCCGACTTATACTATTTTAAGGGTCAAAAATGGAAAAATTTTTGCAACAGATTTCTCAGCTTCTATAGAAGGGATTGATTTTTAATTTGGTACACAGCTTCAGCATGATGAGTTGTACATTTTATATCCTTTTCAGGTCAGTTAGTCATCTACTTCCTGTTTTCCCAGTTGACTTTTTAAGGGTCAAAAATGGAAAAATTTCGTAACAGATTTCTCGGCCTCTAATGAAGGGATTAATTTCTAATTTGGTACACAGCTTTTGCATGATGAGTTGTACTGTGCCTCCCTTTTCCAGGTCAGTCAGCTCCCTTTTCCAGGTAAGTCAGTCATCTACGTCCTGTTTTCTGAATGGTCGTGTGGGGGTATGTTTAGCACAATTTAGTGCACCCCCTTGTTATTTGAGACCTTTCACTAGGATGACATTAATACAATCCATAAAAACATCCATTTCAAATTTACAATAAAATGACAATTGAACCAACTATAAGCAATCTTCATCTTGTAGACACCAGGGTAAGAAATTATCATATACATGTACATGTACAATGTACATAATAGACCACCCTTTTCACAATTTTAGCATACAACCAGTGGATGAAGGATAATGGAGGGGTAATAATAAATATTATAGCTGACATGTGGAAAGGTTTCCCTATGATGAGGTAACTGTTAGATTGCATTAAAAGATGAAATTTTACAAATGCATGCATTATTCACGGACAAAAGATATGTAAAACCTCTTAGTTTCACATTTCTATTGATTAAATTCATTTTGTATGCAGTGAAACCTTTAAAATCTTTATTTTATTGCCATAAAATGGCATATTTTTACAGCTTTATATAAGATAATCATAAAAACATGCACATGTTTTTGACTAATTATATTTGCATATATATAGGAATTAACCTGTTTATCATTATCAGTATATGGCTGTTAACATAGTTCATAAGTGCAACCCCTTGGTTGCTTGAAAAATAATGAAACTTTATTGATACGGAAGAAGTACATTATATGGATATGTGCATGAAAAATTTCATTTCTCTCAGATATTATTCAGGGGAGATAATAGGGCTTTATTTTTTTTTCTCAATAAATAGTGCATATTCAAGCTGGGGTTATCTAACAGTTCTAATGAAACTTGGAATTAAGGGGGTATTCTTCTGAGGTTTCAGTCTCGTTGAAATCTCGTTTGTGAATAATTTTAAAACCTTGCCTTATAATTGAAAACTTTTGGTGGATATATATCAAATGATGATCCATCTAAATTTTGTCAAAAAATTATGAAGATATGATTAGTAGTTTATGAGAAATGCAACATTTTAATTTTTGACCAAATTTGACCATTGATCTCAATCCGAATTTAGCCAATTTCAGGGTAGGGGTAGTAAAATTCATTTTTAGCTCACCTGGACCGAAGGTCCATGTGAGCTTCTCACCTGGACCGAAGGTCCATGTGAGCTTTTACCATCACTTGGCGTCCGTCGTCGTCGTCATCGTCTGTAAACAATTTTTCAAACGTTAACTTGTCCGACACCATAAGTCCTATTGCAACCAAACTTGGTATAGTTGTTTAGTGGCATTATGTGTAGAAAACTGTCGTTCGGATTTTTGATTCGTAAAAAAACATGGCTGCCATGGCTAAAAATAGAACAGGGGGGGGCAAATTACAGTTTTTTGCAAATAACTCAAAAACGGTAACAGATATCAAAATTCTGGCAAGGGTAAAAGTGATCAGCACCTCAAGATCTACCTGTCTAGAAATTTTCAAGAAGATCCAACAACCGATGTAGGAGTTATTGCCCTTTTTTCTGGATTTTTTCAAAATTTTGCACTTATTTAGCCCTATATCTTGAAAACTATACGAAATATTTTAAAGATTCAAAATGCAGATGATTGAGCACGTCAAGATCTACATTTCATGTAATTAGGTCAAAGCTGTTGAACAATTTCTTTTAGGAGTTATGGCCCTTAAAGTGTCAAAATTTACCGTTTTTCATTACTTTTCCCCTGAATTTCAAAGATTAACTTGTCTGACACCATATATCTAACTTCAACCAAACTTGGCAAAGTTGTTTAATAGCATATATGCTACAATTCTATCGTTCAGATTTTTGATTCGTCAAAAAATTTGGCCGCCATGGCTAAAAATAGAACATAGGTGTAAATTGCAGTTTTTTGCTAATAACTCAAAAATGGTTACAGATATCAAAATTCTGATGGGAGACAAAAGCGATCAGCATCTCAAGATCTACTTGTTATGAAAGTTTCAAGAAGATCCAACAACTGATGTGGGAGTTATTGCCCTTTTTCTGGATTTTTTCAAAATTTTTCACTTGTTTAGCCATATATCTTGAAAACTATACAAGATATTTCAAGAATTTGAATTGCATATGATTAAGCACATCAAGATCTACATTTCATGTATTTAGATCAAAGCAGTAGGATCATTTCTTTTAGGAGTTATTGTCCTTAAAACAACAAAATTTACCATTTTTCATTACTTTTTCCCTGAATTTCAAAGATTAACTTGTCAGACACCGTAAGACCAACTGCATTTTAACTTGGCACACTTGTTTAATAGCTTATATGCTACAACTCTGTTGTTCAGATTTTTGATTCGTGAAAAACCATGGCCGCCATGGCTAAAAATAGAACATAGGGGTAAATTGCATTTTTTTGCTAATAACTCAAAAATGGTTTCAGATATCAAAATTTGTGCAAGAATCAAAAAAGATCAGCATATTAAGATCTACATGTGCTGAAATATTTGAAAAAGATCTGACTGCTGATGTGGGAGTTATTGCCCTTTTTCCTAATTTTTGCCAAATTTTGCACTTATCAAGCCCAATATCTTGAAAACTAACCAAGATATTTCAGAAATTTAAATCGCATACGGTTATGCACAAAAATATCTACAAAATATACATGTATGTGTCTGTGTAGTTCAGGTGAGCGATTCAGGCTCCTGGGAGCCTCTTGTTCCAACAAAATATTCATGCAATTCATATAATTTCTTTTCTAAATTCAAACAGGTATATTTGTCCAATTATTTCAAACGAAAATGGAGAGTTTTTATACGACCGCAAAAAATTTGCGGACGTATAATGGTATGATGCTGTCGTCGTCGTCGTCGTCGTCGACCATTAACTTTAGTGTATACACGATAACTTTAGTTCTAGTTATCCAAATGCAATGAAATTTGACAATGATATTTCTTACCATTAAAGGATGGATGGGATTGATTTTGGGAGTCCCCCCTTTTTTCGTTTAGAAATTAAGGGCCAAAAGGGGCCAAAAATGAAAATTGCAACTTTTTTGTTTGTTCTTACAATAACTTTTTCAAAATCTTCTCCTCTGAAACTACTGAACAGAATTCAATGAAACTTGGTATGATTGATCATTAGGGTGTCCTGCACTATAGAAATGTTTTGATTTTTGATTCGTCAAAAAACATGGGCGCTGTGGCTAAAAATAGACCTGGGGGGTCAGACTACTGTTTTTGGCTTGTAATTCAAAAAGTATAAGAGATAGATGAAATCTGATGCCACCCTACTGCTTCAGGATCAAAAGTTCTACTAAAGTCTCCGTTTGGTCGAAGTTGTCAGAAGACCCCTTATAGAGGTTACAGCCCCTTAAAGGTGAAAAATAGCATTTTTTCATGTTTTTGCTCTATAGTATGAAAATTATTGCAGATAGCAAAAAGCTGTTGCTTGCTTAATTGTTCAGCTCATTTAGCTCTACAAAAAACTCCATAGGGTCGAAGTTGTCAGATGACCCCTTATAGGGGCTACAGCCCTTAAAATAATGTTTTTTCATGTTTTTGGCCTATGAAATGAAAACTATAGCAGGTAGAGAGAAGCTGTTGCTTGCTTAAATGTTCAGCTCATTTACACAATTAAGAATTAATTTTTGCGACCCCCCCTTTTTCCCCTATTACGTAATAAGGGGCCAAATGGGGCCAAAATCGAAACTTTTTTATTTGTGGTCCGATTTTGAAATTTTTTTTTGCAAGTTTATTCTTGTCGGGTAGCGAATCCAAATTTGAGAATTAATTTTTGTGACCATCCCCTTTTTCACTTGTTTTGTAATTAGGGGCCAAAAGGGGCCGTAATCAAAACTTTTTTAATTTCTGGTATGTTTTTGAAATTTTTTTTGCAAGTTTCTTTTTGTCAAGTAGTGAATCCAAATTTGGGAAATTATTTTTGCAACCCCACCCCTCTTTCACCTGTTACATAATAAGGGGCCAAAAGGGGCCGAAATTGAATTTTTTTTAATTCTTGTCTGATTTCGACAATTTTTTTGCAAGTTTATTCTTGTCAAGTAACAGATATATTTTTGTGTCCTCTTTTTTTTACTGTTATGTTATTAGGGACCAAAAGGGGCTTTTTTATTTCTGGTCCGATTAAATTTTTTTTTTTTACAAGTTCATCCTCGCCAAGTAGTGATTCTAAATTTAAGAATTAATTTTTGCGACCCCCACTTTTTTTTCGCTCATTACCTAAGGGGCCGTTATCATTATTTAAAAAAAATTCTGGTTCGATTTTTAATTTTTTTCTCAAACATTATTCTTTTCAAGAGTAGAATACAAAATTGAAAATTTATATTTTTACCCCCTGGGTTGAAAGTCCACCAGAGAAGCATGCGTCAAAAACCTTTGTCAGTCCACCATGGGCTGCATGTGTCCAGAGCAATAGACTATCCATATTGGGCTTAAAATGTACAGGGTTCAACATGTTGCGGTCGTATCATGCTGCGCTCGGTGAAGCTTTTTATTAGGATTTGGTATAATAAAAAATTTGAAAAATCTTGATTTTTACCGGTTTTATGGTGTCTTGAAAATGACCTAAAAAGGCACATTTTTGGGACTAAACTTTCTTACATCATCACGGACATATACCTTTTTTAAGGTAAATTTGTTCAGAATCATGGCATCTATCAATATGGAAACTTTGAGAGAAAACTTGATTTTGAAACTTGATATTTTAAAGAAAATTACCTCAAAATAGGCCAAAAATGAGGAAATTTTGGGAAAATTGTCAAAATAGACCCTTTTAAATGGCTGTAGCGAACTAAAATGCACACAGACATATTGTTTTCTTAGTAAAATTGATTTTCTCAGGGTCTTACCATTTCAAAAATGTAGGTTTGGCAAAAAACTTGATTAAGGAAAATTTTGACCCCTCAAAAGAATACATCCTTAAATACTATGACAAACCCCATTTGATCTCTGATATATTATTCTGGTAATTATCCCCACTTTTTCTCAAAAGCAGTTCTTGCAATGTTGCTGATTATTCTGCTACAATTGTATTCAAATTGTCATGGAATGGCTCGTTTTAAATGCCATTTCTTCTTCTTTAGTGATCTTGTTGCAATTCTGCTTTGACAGTCTAATTATTTTCTCAATAAACAATTGAAATGGCGAGAATTACATGCTGGCGAGATCTACTATGTGACCAGTATATAAAGCTAATAACTTTTTTGGTAGAATATTGTTTTTATCTTTTCCAGTCACACCGGAGCAGCCAGAGCAGCAGTAGATAATATGACAAAATCTTTATCATTGGAATGGGCAGCAAGTGGAGTCAGAATCAATGCTGTAGCACCTGTAAGTTAAAGTGTAAGTTCGCGATTTTTTCAAAATTTGTACATTGAAAGACTATCATATAAAAATAACTTTGGTGAAATTCCTAGCGCTCAAATATGCATAGTTAGGATAAAATTGGCTTTTGAAAGTAAAAAAATTCTATCCATGGAGGGTCACGTGATTTGTACTAGATGGCGCTGCTCAAAAGCCTGAATGTTGCATCCTATACCCATGTGGTATTTACCGATGGTTACCACAACGGACAATTTGTAATAATTATATATAAGTCGGGAATGATAAAATAAAAGTCAGTCTAATGATTGATTGTGAGACGTTTAAAAATGGTACCAATCGTTAAGTTCAGAATTAATTCGTAGAAAAATATAGAATTTTTAAATTTTTTTTTTTTGATTGGCCGTACAGTCGACATTTTCGGAAAATATATATTTCAATTTTCAGTATGTTGAATTGCCCTATACTATTTCTTTTATACATTCTTAAAATTCATGGTTCCCTGACACCCTACTGGAATTACGTTGCATGATTCGTTTGAAGTGATATTATGATAATTAGTCCTAACGTGCAAATCATCGCACCACAGGGGCCATCGTCGGAAACCCACGGGAGATTACGTCCTACCTCCTCCGTGATGGAGGAGGTAGGACGTAATCTCCCGTGGGTTTCCGACGATGCACAGGGGCTTACTTATCGTTTTCTGTGTATAGGACTTTATTCCCCTCTACAAACCACTGGCACAACAGGGGTTCACCTGCCGTTTCCTGTGAATGTTTAGTACCCCCGTGCAAACTATCGGCACCACAGGGGTTTAATATTGTTTCCTGTGTATTAGAAGTTGACATTTACCTGGTTGGGATGGTTTCTAGAACACTTTCTTTTAACGAAAATCAACCCCTTTGGTCCGCCAGTGTCGTTTGAACATTGAAGTGCGAAATACCCTTTCTAATTAAAAACATTTAAAAAAATTAAATGTAGGAATCTTATTTTTTGTCTTGCAAATAATTATGCATGCACTTAATTAATTATTAAAAGATGTGCTGGTCGAAATTCTTAAAATCGAGCTGTGGTGGGTGTGTCTAAAGCGGGTTGAGTGCTGCAAGGAAATCTTTGATTGGAGGAGCACCTTAATTGATCTATGATATCTGTCAATTATACCTGCAATTAACCAACGGGGCGTGGCAGATCGTCCATGGTTTATGATCGTAAAGGTTAATGATTTTAATTGACACCTGTGTATTCATCAAGAACTGAATTTATTGTCTTTAATATTTGAAAAAAAGGATTGAAAACTAGGGCTACTGTGTCAATAAATTTTTCAGATTTTTTACTATTTGAAATTATAATTAATTACTTTAAAACAATTTCAAATTTCAGTAAACTATTATCTTGCTATTTCGATAAAAAAAAACGCGGGATTAAAAAAATTATCAATGCCAAATTATTCATATTTCAAATCATTATTATGATCGACAACATCGGTCTTATGTTACAAATATCGTCAACTGGTTAATGTATTTATCATTGGAGATGTGACATCACATCTCCAATTGAGCTATCCCATAATTCATCATTGTTCATAGCATGGATGCGCCCATATGGTCTTGTGTATTGGAATAAAATTACGAATATCTTTCTTAATATATCGTTTTCAATGACCAAACCCGGCATGATGCCTACTCTCGTTATAATAAATCAAATAAACTAACAACTCAAAAATCGCGAACTTACACTTTAAGTAGTAAAAAAAATCCTGATTTAGAAATCAGTTGTATTTATGCCCCATCTATGAAAGTAGGGGGCATATAGTGTTTGGGACTGTTCGTTTGTCCATTCCAAATGTTGCAAGATGGTGCATTAGGTCTCATGATCATATTCTTGTTTTTGAATAAAGGAGTATAAAGTTAAAAACCCTCTCTACCAAGAACTGTACAAGTATTGTTTTTTTGGTGTTGTTTTTTGGGGGGTTTTGATGATGACCATATTTTTGCTATACTCACCACCATCACAGGTGAAAAGAAAAATGATTATATAAAGTGTGATACAATTCTATAAGCTATGAAATTACATTATGCAAAAATAAAATCATTACTTTTCTCAAAAATTTTACACACAGGAAAAATCACACTAATTCAGACAAGCATGAAAATTGTGATCACCTTTAAACCTTTGTTCTAATTGACTTTTACATATATTCATTATTCAACCATTGGGATTATGATGTATGGTTACTAACAATCTAACAAAGCTATATTAAAATTTGTTCAGTTGTTTGAAGATGGTCACTCCTGAAATTTTTTATATCAAAGATTTTATTGTATTCCATTGTGGTTTGTCTGAATTGCCGCTTGATTGTGGGCTGTGTTGCATACACTTATTCCACATCTCATTATTTTCTATTTATTATTTGTAATGGAAATGATCGATAATTGTCCAATTAATCAAATGAGAAAAAGAAAACTACAGGTCTGTATGCTTATTTCCAAGATATATGACGTCAAAAATTTATTGGGAAATCAGATTCCTCTGGGTTTTTCATAACTTTAACATTGTGAGGTTTTTGGCCTTGAAATACAATGAAGTTGCACCAAGAATTCCAAGAAACTTCATACAGTTGTTTTTTTAAAAGGTCTATATAATCAGAAAGTTTGGTTTTTTTAAGTCTAAGTTATAATTCAGAAAATGTCATAAAATGTAGGGTCAGTGTGCAAAAAATTTCTTCAGTATTTAAAGGTATAGTTTAAAGATCACAATGGAAGAGGGAGGTTTGGCACCATAAAACCTGGTTTAACCCACCATTTCGTTTGAAATGCCTGTACATGTACCAAGTCAGGACCATTGCGATTGACCAATTCTCCGGTATGACTGATTTGTTTTTGTCATTTTCTCTGGACTATGAAATTGATCATTCAAGTTCGATAGTTTTGTTATTACCTTTATTTAGAGGATTCTACCATCCTTAAGTACAACTGCATCTGCAAACACATGACAGACATAGTGTTTGAGACCATTAAATAGAGTCAAATAAAAGTAATAACAAAATTACCCAACTTGGAGGATCAATCTCAATGTCCAATAGAAAAGACACACCGAAATAGTTATAGATCGCAATTGTCCTGACTTGGTACAGGCATTTCAAATGAAATGGTGGGTTAAACCAGGTTTTATGGCCTGCACAACCTCCCTCTTCCATTGCAATCTTAAGGACTGGTAGTAGCACACAACTCAACACAACTGTCATAATAGGGATATCAAGATGATCATCTCAGTACTACAATCAGCAAAACACTAATCAAAACAAACACTAACCAATACATTCAACTCAATTTTGAATTTTTCCACCAGTGGCTGATAAGCAGGGGAAAAAAATTTTAGTGACTGTATGAGAGGTATTTTTTGTAAACTTGGTCTTAGAGTCAGTTGCGAGAAAGCAGTGTCATATTAAAAAATCCCTGGCATATCGAATTAGTTGTGAAATATAAACACCATTAGCAGGTTAGGTATAGGTATGTTGCTTGCAAGATTAGGGAAATTAATAAAATTAATAATAAATACTGCTAGAAAGAAAATTTTTGCAAGGAGTCAATTATTGTTGACTTCACTTCATCCATATGTTTAAGAAAAAAACCAGGTTCATTTCCATGCCAAGATTAGATCAAATGTTTTTGGAAAATTAAACCTTATGCAAATGCATTTCATATTGGAAAAAAATGAAGTTTTTTTTAACAATATATGCAAACATTAGATTTACAAATAACATTTTATTTAAACTTATGGTATAATTATTGTATTATAATTAATGCTCAATAGTTTAACTTTTCTTAATTAAGGGAAGTTCTATATACTCTGAAACAGCAGCAGCTAACTACGGTGATCCAGAGCTATTTAATCAAGCCATTCCCAAAGTACCTGTCAAAAGACTGGGAACAGTAGAGGAGGTAATCTATATGTGGGACATATAGTAGTCGCTTTGACACTATCCATCATCTTGCGTCATCCTATGGGTCACAGAAATTTCCATCACCGTTTTCCGGGCTACCACATGACACAGCCTCTTGATATTTACCATGTAGCTTCCTCCTATATGACTTTATAGTTTAAAAGTGATCTTATAGCCGTAACTCATCAACTTCCTGTTTACTGAATTTTTAAAAACACAGGCGACATACATCTTTCATGGAAGAGAGCCGTTCTAGTTATATATTTCAACAACAAAAACAAATTTACAATTAAAATTCCTAAAATACAAAAAAAGAACCAAAGCAGTCTTATATTTTATGCATGAACGACTTTGGCTAAGTTCTTGGTTAAGGTACATATTTTGGATACTGCATGTTGCTGGTAAATGAATGTGCCTCAGATAGCACAACATCACCAACTACATATTAGGTCATTGCAACCTATATTTTACATGTAAACCATTTTAAATAACTTCTTGGTAAAAGTCCATATCCCGAGTACAACATGTTGAGGGTCAATGATATTTCACCACTAGATGTGTCTTGGTTAGTGCAATACCACCCACTAGAAATAAGGTCACCTAAAGCATGAACAACTTTGGTTAAGTTCTTGGTAAAGGTTTATCAATCATATCTTGGGAACAACGTCAATGCATATTCAAGAACTCATGGGCCATCCTTAGACTCGTAGACACATTTTCAAGTTTTATTTTTTTTATCTGCAAAGATATACTAGTATGCATATCATTTCTAGCCTCTATTATTTAAGGTTTATATCAGTTCCTTCATCATTTTAGGTATCTTCAGCTGTATGTTTTTTGTTGTCACCAGCCTCAGGGTATATAACAGGGGAGACCCTTAAAGTGGATGGGGGATCCAGTCTTTATACAACTATAATGTTCCAAGTTCCAGGTATATGGTTTATTAGTTATGAATGATTGGCAAAGGTCATCTTAAGTGTTTCATTCAATGTATCCGATTTTAAATTTATTTCATTCACTGCATGGATTTTCAAGAGAAAAATGTAAACCAATTTATTTTCGCGACTAGAATATTTCAAGTTTTTGTATCAGAGGGCAATTTCGCGGCTATTTATTTATCACGATTTTTCGTGAAAACTATTAATTTGCTTTGAAAATAAAGAGTTCTGTTCCTCATGAAATATGCGAAAATAAATTGATCGCGAAAATTAGTTGGTTTACAGTAATTCCATAAGTACATGATCGTTTTTCAAAGAGAATAAGCAAAAAATTCCATTGTGAAAAGGTCAACTGTTAGCTGTTAAGTTGGGTATTATATTTCTAAACCTTAAATTTATCTGACTTTAATTTGTTTATTTTTTTTTTCAGAACACAACAAATCTAAAGCCTATACATGGAAGGATGATGAAGACAATAATAAATCTAAATTGTGATAAAGACAATTTTTTTAGAATTAATAATTGGCATTCTATATCCCAGAATGTAAGGATAGACTCATAAAAATTGTTATTTCCCTGCCTGGGAAGGCATTTTTATTTTATCTCAGTAATGTGATAATGTAAATTAAGGCAAATGTGTAAAATATTTCTTGTTTAGAGAAATAATTTTATATGTGTACTAACTTTTTTTTCAATGGATATTCATGTTCATAGTGTGAATGGAAATTTTCTGTATTCTTACTTGTGACCCCAAAAAATAATGGGTCATGATAAATCATGACAGTGATTCAAATTAGATAACATACATTTATTTTTTTGCAATTTTACATGTAAAAAATAGACCAACACTGTACATCATGTGGAATTTTAAAAGTGCATAGTTGTAGTCTAAAAGTGGAAAATGAAAATAGAACTACTTCATTTAAATATGTAATAAATCAATTTAAGTCCTTATCATAAACTATATATTCACTTCACCTTTAGCTGAGCAATTATTACATTTCTTCAGGTTGATAGCAACTAAAACCAAAGTAGGGTTAGTGGTTAAAGGGCTATAATATGAGGAATCATTATATCTTTGGAGTAGCCAGGTTGATGCAAAGAATACTGTGAATTCATTTATTTTCGTGGTTTGATGAAGAAGGGTCAATTAATGGATTCTTAAATTCGTGGTTCTGAAGACTGCACCATACATATCAATGTAAAATTTCCTTTTCATGGGGTATCAAATTTTGTGGGTCAAAAGCACTCACAAAAACCACGAAAAATTGATACCCCACGAAAAATAATGAAACGACAGTAACATGTTTACTGATGATGACATGTTTTCACTACTGTAAGGCATTATATAATGGGCAATGAATAATGTGATATATTGTTTTTAATGAATGGTTTTTTTTTATAATGTGTTATGAATAAATTTTTATTTAATATACTAATTTCTGTTTCTTTTTCATTGATGAATTGGTGATATACAATTCTTCTAGACGCTTTAGACCTTGTGAATTATTGATATACTCAGTTGCAGTTATTATTTTAGCTTTGCTATCATCTGGATAGTGTATTGGTTCTAGTACTACACTTAATTTCCACTATCTATTTTTTGTCCTTTTCAATCTTTCAGCTAGAGGGAGTTAAGTCTTCAAAAGCAACTTGTGCTATCAGAAATACACCAAGCCATACAAATGTTTGGTTTAACAGTCTGTTTTAAAACACTTAGAATCACAACCTGTGTCTGTCCAAATGCAACTTTGTCTGTAAACCCCTGTAAACAAAGTATTAGGTATTATTACGTCTTGCTGTCTGTTAACATATCTCATGAGCACAGCTTCTTATTAATCTGATGGATTTTTATGAAACTTTACATGAAGCAAATACATCATATTTGGTGAGTGGGCAAGTTTGTGTTTTATTGCCATAATGACTCTATATAGTGCAGATGTACATGAAGAAATTTCATTGCTCTCAGATTCCATGTAGGGGAGATAATTTGACTTTTTTCCAATATAAGGTTCCTTCCAGTCATGCCAGTTTTACATTTTGACATTATGTTTTATTCTTTTGTTTTTATTTCTTGTACTTTGTTGTAATTTGTCTGATTTTTACGTTTTTCCTTTTTTGATAAAGCATCTCTGATGAGTTAAATTAAAGCACATAATTTTGCACAGTTTTCACTTACTGACACACCACCAAGAATTACCCAATGAAGAAAGATGAAAATACTCACAAAACAATCATTTTATTAATATTCTGAGCTTTGAGTGGATATTCCAAGTCAGGACCATTGTAATGTTTGTTTCCACAGAAAATAACGTTAATCTATGCTTACATGTTATTTGGGTTTGGTTTTCATTTTAATCATGCTTACATCTATTAATCAAAAAAAGATTTTTTAAGACTAGCTTTATTTTAGACACTGGCATATAATTTCATATTTTTTTCAATAACAAATTTTATACAATAAAAATATATACAATTGTTAATATACAAAATATTTCAGATATTATCTGTGAGCAAATATCACTAAACCAAATTTATGATTTACATCCCTTAACAATATTACACTATAATCTTCCTTTTTGGAGGAAAAATATTACATTCATATTTATTTCTAATAAAAGCTGGATTGTCTTCAGTTTCAAAATTGCAATACTTTAGTTCAAAATGATAGAAAGAAACTTTTATTCTATAGCAACGATAACTTTTAAGAAGACTGCTCTTAATATAATAAGTAGTCAAAAACATTACATTTGATTATTTTCAGGGGAGACAATCAAACATAATGAATGCTAAATGTCAATGCTGTTCAGAATTCTTATAAGCTTTTTACTTTCCAATTTAACAATAACATTTGTAACTTATAAACCATGTTTTAGTAATTGCACCAATCACAGATTGTGTTGCACTCCTATAATAACTGTCAGTCCATCCTTCAGGTAAAGTGTCCAATCACAAATCAAGTTACAAAATATCCCTTTAATCATAATTCAAGTTCCCTCTCTTCTGGTAATGGTGACAAGTACCATTCTACTTTCTGTGGCGTCACACCTTCTATCACAGCAGGCTTCCATTTAGGACTATTGTCTTTGTCAATAAGCACTATATAAAACAATATATGAATTATAAAATTAAAAGATGTAATGAGAGAAAAACAAAATTGTGAGGTTTGCTAATTTATCAAGGTTGCCATACTTAAACTGATGAGCAAGTACTTATAATAGCATGAAGTTTAAATATTTAAAATATCAGCAGATACGAGTCAAAACTAAATTGTCATCAATTTTGACTGTAGATGTTGCCTGTTTCATTAATTTAAGACTCATTAGAATTGTTCTCATCAAAAGTTTGAAGCCAAATGAAGTAGTCCATAGAATGTACATACTTGAGTGGTAAAAGAATATATTCAAAAACATGAAAATGAGGATTAAATTTTGATAAAGATAATTTTGTAAAATGACAAATGAAAACAGATATATGTTGGAACAAGGAAATATGTTTCCTAGGATAATATCATCATGCTTAATGTATATTTATTGTAAACATGTATAGTTTTGGTGATGTGTTGATTAATGTATTAAACATTATAAAGATCCAATTCTTGATTTTCAAGAAGTCAGGTATAAAACCTTGGGTGTCATGGGCGAAAAGAAAGACCAAATAACAATGTCTTCCAACTTCCATTATACATGTAATGCCATAAAAATACAAATGACCCTCTGAAAAGGGGAAACATGGTTCAAATATCCTGTTTCTGTTTATGAGGATTAATATTATGCCACTTGTGGTATCAAATGAAAATCATTTTTTGTGCATTTATATTTTAGCAAGCATATCTATGATATATATACCATACATGTACATGTATAAGGATGATGTAAAATTGGTTAAAATCAACCCCTTATCAAAATTAACTTTCCTCCTCTTTAATTTAGGATTTACCTGCTCTAACTCCTTCATAGAAGTCATTGTCCTCCATACAATGCTGACTAATCCTATATTCCATCACTAAGACATCTTGTAACGTCATCATTTCACCTTCTTGTAACTGACGGAGAGTCACTTTCATTGAAGTAGGTGACTTAAAAAAGATTTGAAAAAATACAACAAACTGTGTATGACAATATACCTCAACCTATTAAGAGAATAGGGCATAGCAACAATCTGTGGTCACAATGATCATTTTAGAATGTAAGCAATCTAGGATACTGACATAGTCAGGATGGGCCTTTTTGACAAAAAACCCTTTGTCATCAAAATAATCTACCAATTTACATGAAACTTTAAAATATGCAAATTAGTGAATGGTTATAAGACAATCGCTATGTAAAAATGTCAGATCTATACACCTCATAGATTTTTAAAATCTATGAGGTGTATATCTTCAACTATAGGCTTCTGTATTCCCAATGTAATACCAAAGAACACCATAATTTTTTTGGGGAGGTTGGGGGCTTTTCTTCAGACACAATAGCACTTTTTTTTCTATATGCTGCAGAATAACAGACCTTAACATGCAAATTTTTAAATTAAATTCAACTCTGCATCTTTATCTACTTGATGATTGTAATTATATCCGTACTTAATGATTGCAATGTATGATAAGAAAAAAATTGTACTTGACAAAAACAAGTCTAAAAATATATCCAAAAGACATGATGCTCAGCCATGTAACACGGAACCTCAATTTGACCCTGAATTTAAACCTGATATAGGACAGACAGGTAGATGACAAACAGACCTGACAACTACATGTATATGCCTCACTACTTTTGTATGTGGGCCATGTAAACATGATTCTAACCATACCATTGTCTTTAGTGTATTAAGTTGAGAGACTGCCCATTCAGACCCATCTTGTTCTAAGTTTTGGTAAATGTCCTCCATAGTCTGTCCATCAAACAATCTGTCAATCTTTTCAATATCTTTGGCTAGGATGAAATCATTGTCAGGAATATCTGAACTCTGTAAGAAAGAATCATTTAGTTCCCATAAAATAAGGTACTTTCACAATGGAACAAAATTCAAAGCAATCATTCTATTTTTCTCAATTCTGTGTATTCACATTCTTCATTTACTACAAATATTTTGTGATTGTGTTTTGTTGTGGCAAGCTGTTAATCACAAATTAATTCCCCTTTTAAATACAGGACCAATGTATGAAAATTTTGATTTTAATGCTGTTCTTTTCATATTCTAATTTACTTTGCCATAAACTTTTGTCTGAAGCATTTCAAATGAGAATTCCATAGACATAACACATTTGAAATGATTTGTTACAGAGTAGTAAATTGCAATATTGTTTTTTTAAAACTTACATTTCTCTGGAAACTTTCTAAAACCTGATGTATATTTTGTGCTGTTGGATCTTCCAAATCTAATAATGACTTTTCTAATTCTGAAAACTATAAAGATAATCTAATAAATGATAGTTAATAGTTTGGTATGATACTAAGACATGTTATTCTTATAAAGATTCCAGTGCATAAATGAAGACGGAAAATCATATTTGAAGAACTTAGCTTGAAATTTTGTCAGAAAATATAGTTTTTGCTTGTTTTGATTACTTTTTAGTGTTTTTTTATTACTTTTCCCTTAGTGACTTACCATGTTAATCTGACCTGTGACGCTCCCAAAAACGTATTTATAAATCTGTTTAATTTTAAAGTATATTTTATATACCATAAATTTGAAACAATTTATGTTCGAAAATAAAATCAAAATAGCTTTCTTGTGGGTCATCTGTGCACTTAATGACGTACAAAATTTGCAACAGATAAAGTGTTAAAAAGGTGCTGAAAATTTGGGAAAACAAGCGTGCTAAACCGGACGTGGAAGTAAAATTCAGCTCATAGTACAACTAATATATTGACTCATCTACCATTATTGCTGTCTTTGGAAGCATATTAACTGTAAAATCTCAATGGAAGAAGTTTGACTCCATGAAACCCAGATCAATGCATCATCGGTTTCCAAATATCTGTATTAAGTCCAGATCATTTTGCCAATTCTAGTTTCTTGCATGTTATTTCAAATTTTTGAAAATCTAACGTTACAAAAATTTAATGGAAATGTTTTGGATGATTTTGGCTTTCAATCAATTCAGCTTTTGATGATTAAAACTTTCAAACAAAAATTGGTACACATGGCATTTTTGCAATAAAATGACAAAAAATGCTTTTAAGGCATTTTGGAAAATTATTCTCTTTCACCTTTTGTCATCTATTATTTCAAGAATAACTTTATGCCAAAATGTTAACCATTTTCCCAGTAATTCTATGGTGATTGTAATTTTTTTTCAAAAAAATTAACAAAAATAAGTCATACTTGATTATTTTCCAAAACTTTTTTCATTCAAAGCATTGTTAAAATAATGATTATACATGTATATTTTGTACTAAATATTTCCCTTTCAGATATGAACTTAATTTTAAAAGTAACTGGGTATCGTTTCTTTTTTGGGCTAGTATATTGAGATTGATTTGTAGTGCCAACATATACATTTTTTAATTATTTGACAAAAATAAAATTATCAATAGAAATGTTTTCTTGATTAAAGTTCTTATAGGAAATCAGTGAGCCAATGCTCATTGGTGATACAAACACATTTGCAACCGGGCCTTGTATTCAAATATAAACAAGTGTGATAGAATTAAGAAACCAGAACTACAGAACAACATAACCACAAAACTATGGATGATCACACATAAAAGAGTCAACTCCCTCTTCTTCAAAGTGGGCCTATAAGTATCAACTTATGAAAATTGTCACATTTACATATCTAGGATCAGCAGCCATATTCACAAAATTTCGTAGACGTAAAGTCAGGCGTAACTTACATAGAAAACATTGGGAGGTAAGACTGAAGTTATGTTTACAAACTTTTGTGAATAAGTGTCCTGATACTTACATGTATTTAACTAGTTGTCTGATATATGTTTATCATGTATATTTAAAATTTTAAGCTCCTAACTCTTACTTTGCTTTGCTTTCGCTTTCGACTTTTGACTTTTGACTTCTATATTTCATAATATATAATAAGTAAATTGAATGATTTATATAGTAAAAACCTGTATGTATTTTTTTTTCTTCACATCATTTCATATTCATTTTATCAGGCCCGTCGTGTTCATCTCCGGCCTTGTTTTACTTTATATATTTCAATGATGTACGCCCCCCCCTTAAGTGCTTGAAAATTCCTTTGTGGAAAGATTCTCCCAGTATTAACACCTTATCGCCCGACTGTTTTGTTATTCTCCGATTTTACTGTACCAGTTTTTTAATAACTTTGCATCGTTTTCGATCCAGTCTGCTTCTCGACGGTTTAGTAAGAGTTTTCTGGTTTTCTTTAGACCCTAAAATTTTAAGTTAGATATACCTACCAGACTATCCTGAACAAAATGTGTAGCTACTCCTGCTTTTTGGACATCTCTGCCTTTTAACCTGAACCCTGTTAATGCTAAATAGATACCCAGTTTTCCTCCTAGTCTTGGAAGAAAATACCCTCCACCTACATCAGGGAAAAGTCCTGAAAACATATAAGATTAATGTAATTAAGAACTTACTATTGTTAAGGATTTAAAAAATAAATGATTAAAATGTCCATAATTTATGTCTTATTATGTGTCAAGATACTACAACTTAGAGTCTGGACAAGAAAAATTTGTAAACCCTTTGCGTATAGTTGTTAACACCTTAGGAAAGATAAATAAGTATTCCATACATGCTTAAAGGCTTATGGATCGTGTCTTTCTGGCACATATTCCATATTCTTTTGTTTTTAATATTAAATGCTGTTTCTCTAATATGAATCCGATTTATCAACAACTCAACCAGTTGTGGAAAAATATTTCTCACCTCTAAAAAAAATTTTGTTCTCAACGTAATTGCACGTGAAATTGATGAGCAGCCTTTTGCAATTTACCTGTAGACATTAGAGAAAAACCTTCTATAATTTAATGCTTGGCAAGCATCAAATTTTTTCCCTTGATGTTAGAAATTCCATTATCAACTCGATTGGATTGAAGAAGCTATATATATTCCGTTGCTGTATCTGTATAGTAAAGTTACGTTTTTTAAAAGATGCAGTATAATTATGAATATTTTGTGGGATGGATATTTTCACAGGATTTATTTTTGATATTTATATTGACCCCTGAAAAAAGGAGAAAACTTTACCACTGCAAAAATAATGCTTTATTTTATGTACAATTTAGCATCATTTTTAAACTTAATTAATTACCTAAAAGTAGACATGATAATATATATTAGGTGTCATGGTGTCACTATACATACATATACATGTACCTATTGCAGTTTCTGGCATAGCAAATACTGTTTTTTCTGACGCTACTCTAAAGGGCCCATGTACTGATAGTCCTACACCCTGAAAAAAATACAATACAATACAAACATCTTAAAAGACTTATACACAGGCAAAATTTAGACATACGTCTGACATACGTTTGTAAAGACATGTGTCTGACGTAGTGTATAAACGTACGTTAAACATATGTTTCTAACCGCCATACGGTAAACGTATGTCAAATAATTTTCAAAACATACGTCAGACATACATTTTTTAAACGTGCGTCAAACATACGTCTGCCATACGTCAGACGCATAGTTTCCTAAAATGTATGAAAGTAGTGAGTTATCTATTTAGTGTGTTTAATTATGAAATAAAAATATTGCCAAAATAAATTTTTAACGTGCGTCAAACATACACGGTTAGAACCGCCAATTTAATATGCGTCAGATGACATGCGTTTAACATACATCACACGCACATTAATTGCAGTCCACAGTTTGCCTGTGTATATGCAATATGGTGATAGTTAATTTAAGAAAAGGTCCCACTTTACCATAAAAACACACAGATTTCTGTCCTTTAACATCTTCATCTAAATGATAGATTTCTTGCTGGATTGAATTTCCTTTTACTAACTTGTTTTAGAAAAAAGTGGTTCACTGTGGAAACATTTAATGAACTACCTTTTGTTTGCTTACATAAAACCTTGTACTGATGCTGCATGCCTTCCTGCCCAGTCATACCAAAAGGTACATACGATATCGTATGGTCAACATGATTGTATAACATTAAGTCCAATTTGGTATTTTACTGTTTTTATATATTTAAGCATTTAATTTATTAAAACAGTAGCTTGAAAAATTAGACGTTCATAAAGTTATATTTCTAGTCATGATCTTCAGATTCGTGTCTCAATTAAAACAATGAAGTCTCAAAATAATTTTCCTACAAATTCTATAAAAAATATTTGTTAAGCTTACCCCTCCCATAGTGATTCCATTTATAAAAGCTATATATGGTATCTGATATGTTCCTGCAAAAAGAAATTTATTATGAGAATTTTTTAACTGTCAACATGGTCAATGTACATGTATTTTCTTAATTCTATTAATAGTTATTTTTACAGTATATTTATTTTGACAAAGTCCGCAAAAAAATATAATTAACAGGGACACATTTTTCTTAAGTTTTGTGAAAAAATCTAAAGATCTGGATATAAACAAATTTTACAGATATAATTAAAAAAGCCTTGATTTACAAACATTCTGGATGGTTATTTTAAGAATGATAGAAGTATTATTTTGATCCAACAATTTAAAATGTCTACAAAATTTTACATGTGTATAATACTAACTATCACTTTTTGATTTTGCTTCTTTTTTCTTTTTTTTTTTGAGGATTTAAGTTATCTTCTCTGTCAAGAAGTTTTTATAAATAAGTTTTTCTGTATTATTTTTTTTAATTTGTCAAACAATGTCCAAATGTAAAATATGATTATTTTGAAAAAGGTATAAAATATGTTTTCCTGTTTAAATAGGGTCTGATAAGCCCTCTGAATAATTTTTAAAAATTTAAAACCTTGTTTAACCCGTTCAACCTACTGTAACGGAGGACAACTCTTGTAATGGGAGATAACTCACTATTTACGAAAATAGGGAATTTCAGTTTTCATTTTTATAATACAACCAGTATAAATGTAATACAATATACCTATTTTGTTATTCAGTATATATTCTTCTTTGAAAAAGTTTTGTGATAATGGATCTCCAATCTTCCCAGCTTCTGTGACAGCTAAAACAGAGAGATCATGAAATCTGTGAGCCAATGCTTACTAGTGATATCCCCATTTTCACAACTTTCCTCATTTAGCAAGTTTAGAATGCAAAGTCTTTGGTATCTATTAATGTTTCCAATAAAACATAATGTGAATATGAAGTTTTTACCAAATATTGGCAACCTAAGAATAATAGTTGCTGAGGTATAAGAGAATGAAAAGTTAGAGGGAACTTTTCTTCTTTCTTTAAAATTTGTTTTATATTACTTTATGTACATATAAGGTTGTTTCCTTCATACAGTGTTCTCATTCATAATTTCATTCATATTTCAATTTCTAACAGGCAATTAGACTCCATTCCTAAATGTAACAATACTAAGCTTATGTCTCATGTGTATGCTGACAATTCATAATAAATGTCAAATTGTACTTTTCAGATCTCATTTTTTTATTTTATCATGTTCATACTAATTTGACTAATCAAGAAAATCTTTTATCTCCCTCTTTCTGTATTTCTCTTAAAACAGAGAAGTATTACCTCTAACATCACCACCAGCACAGAAAGCTTTATCTCCAGCACCTTTTATAATCACCATCTTCATTTTGGGATCATTTTCCCATTCCTAGAAAAATATCCAATTCATTATGCAAAAGAGCATTCATAAAGAATGAATGGTACAAAAATCTATGGATTCTTAAAAACAAGCAACAGGTGAAATAAGAAAAAAAGTATTCCCTTGACTTATCGATTGCAATACACTGAATTAATCAGTGGCAGCAGTGTGTTATAACAAACAGCAACTGCTTACCCTTAATGATTTTACTCATGTTTCTACTTGGGTAACATTTTATTATTTTTTTATTCCACAATTGAGACACGGAACTCGGTCATATTAGGGCAAAAAAGAGGATAGACTTATATTAATGCTGCATGTGCTGAGCTCGCATTTAGCTAATGCCTATCTCATATTATTTGTATTTTGTATGTTGTGTGGTCTGTATTTGTGCTGGGTTTTTTTTTTATATCTACTGATTTTTTCATAGCCTTTCCAGATTTTTTCAATGCCGAATTAAAATTTCTTGGTTATTTCTACTTTCGTTTCTCTTCATCTCTATATCAAAGTTCGGCCTTTAAATTCATTAGTTTTGCTGCAAGAGGACATAATTATTATAAACAATATATTGAAATCTTTTAGTTTCCTGCACTCACTGTCATTTGAGGAAAGATCTTCCTTATCATGGATAAATTCAAGGCATTCAAAGCTTTTGGTCTGTTCAGAGTTATCACCCCTTTTGTTCCAATTCTCTGGAAAATCACTTCATCTGTAGCTGAAGTGCACATGTTTGCTCTGACTTTCTACAATATGGAAGTTAGATATTTTATTATCATTAAATAGGAAAATATAAAATGAAATAATTTTTTTGTGATTAAATCTTTCATCACTTTTTTTATTAGAGTAGGTAATAATCTGTGTGTGTGTTGGTGTTAAATAGTCTTTTTGATGCACCTTGGCCATATAGGGTAGTCAGTCCTAATAGTAGAGGAAACTGGAGTACCCAAAGGAAACCACCGACAACTGACAAACATAATTTTTTAAGAAGATCTTTAGAATGCAAGGCTCAAATGAAAAAGAAAGTTAGCTTATTCACACAAAAAGCCTTACAACTATTGCATTACTTTCATGCATTTACAATGTCATAATCATTTTGATGGTAATAACCCAAGTTTATCTGTATGTTTTTTAAGCTTAAATATGACACCTTTCAAAATGAACAAAATAATACAGTTGACTATAGTCCTGTACCTACCACATGTTTGAAAACTATAGAAAGCCTTTGAAGAGACCTAAAATTAGAAAAGAAAAATATAAAAATCATCCAACTCATTTCAATCTTACAAAGTAGTACCATCATAAGAAGATTTAAAGAAAATATTAAATCAGTATTTACATGTGCAGATAAGAAAAATCTGTCGAAGTCAAAAATGGCCGGATTTCATTAAACAGGAAGTCGGTGAGCAACATACCTGAAATCGTATCCCAGGTTATGGGACCCCACCCTGATGCTGTATACCAAATATCAAGTGGCTATGATTAAAAGTTGCTGAGAAAACTGTTACGAAAATTTCTTCCCCGCCCCCATGCCGCCCACCGCCAACCCTCCATTCACCATTTTATAACCCGGATTTTTCACTCCTTGAAATACGGCCAAAAACTAATGCTGCACTTTCATGTTGTTGGAAAGCATGCATATTTTTTAACAATTTCAATTCTGGAGATTAAACCCTTGTCCCCTATTTAAGCAAGCAAGTTTCGTTTCTCAATGACCTAAAGATGTAAAAACTCTAGTCAATTTGATAAATGACTATACTAAGATGGATTGAGAAGCAGCTTGTGGGGTGCACACCCTTCAATTTGGTTATCAAAGAAGAGGTATACAAAGATTCTTTTAAATTGTGTGCCCTCCTGTAAGAAAATTTCTGGATCTTCCATGCAGTATCTTATATTACCAACATAATGCATAAACTGACCGTTTATAATTGGGAAATTTTTTATTCAATTTCATAACTTCTTAATATTCTATAAATATTAAATTTGTTATGATTTATGAACATATGGTACATGTATATATGGTCTTTCAAATGAAATAATAATAATGCCAGCATAGCCAAACTCTAAAACTACACTCATTCTGCCAAATGTCATGTGAATCAAAAAATGATGGACAAAAAAATCAATCCTCTGGAAGTCTGCAGAAAAACATCGGGAAATGATAACACAATGTGCCAGTGTCCCAAATTAATTGTAACTTCGGGAGCGTCACAGGTTTAACCTGCCTCATATTCTTATCAAATTTATGGTTAAGTGAAACAAGTACTGTGCAACAGTTAATTTCATGAGGCAGCAGGCAAGTGTCATGTGTGCAAGATTTAAACATTAGTAACTACTCTTACTTTTTCAACATTTCTTCCTCTGTGTCTTTCTCTTCCCCTACAAAATAAACTTCTTATTATCATTTACAACTTTCATATGTTCCGGTTAAAACCAGTTTCAAAATATTTTTGTCAATAAATGGAGCCTGACGTTTGTAGCATGTACTGTACCTACAAAAGTGAATGCTGGATGTAAAATCCATGTGTAGATTTTTATTCAATTATTATGTTGCAAAAATAATTGTACATGTATATGCTAGCTGCAATTTTGACAGATTGACAGCTAAATCTTCTTTAACTTCATTACACAATTTTGATTAGGTTGTTACCAACTTCTGCTCATTGACATCTCTAAAGTGTTAAAATACAGCACATGTTAATCAATTAATGTGACAAGATAAATTTACATCTATTTACCTTGATTTTGATAAGGGACAAGTGAAGCACTCTTCTTAGATGGAGGTAAATTGTGTACACTTGAAAACTGCACATCACTTGAACGTTTGAAATTGGTTAAGGAGCTCTATAACATTCAAACACTTTTTAACCGCGACGATAAAATTTACAATGGCAACATGGAAAGATTTTCTTGAGAAAGCCGACAAACCAGAGAAATTTGAAGAAAAGACTAAAGCAATTAATGATTTCGTTACTTACCAGAACCAAAGGGACCGCAATGTTGTACTTGTTACAGTTAGTAGTAGCTGTCACTTATTTGATCCCAAGAAATTCCATCATGACCACAATTATGTAGACTTAATATGATGCAGGTTAAACCTGTGACGCTCCCGAAGTTTGAAAGTATCCTTAAATATTTTACAAGCTAAAATAAGTTTTCGATTGTTTATTGGGCAATTAATTGAAACAAATTCTTATTCGAAAATAAAAACAAAGTAGCTTTTCTTGTAGGTCCTTTGTGCGCTTAATGACGTCAGGAATTTTCAAAGAAAAAAGCGTTAAAAAGACGCAGAAAATTCGGGAAACCGCGCGTGATTTACCGGACGTTGAAGGAAAATTGAGCCCATAGTACAACTAGAATATTGACATTTCTACCATTATCGCTCCCTTCCGGAGCGTAATATGCATTGTCTAGCTGCGAGCACAGAATAATTGTTCAATTTCTAATAAAAGTTGCCCTACTAATATTTTAGAATTCCTTTCAGGTTTTCAAACAAACAAAATATATACTTCAAGAAGCAATATTTAAGCTTACAAGATAACAAATAAAATCCATTCCATGGGTTTATGGGGCAAAATCATCTGGGACAATATGATTGTCTGTATGCCATTCAGTAACCAATGTATTTTCCATAGGGTATTTGGACACCTCGGCCACACTTTATTTCGTCCATAGGAAGTCTCGGCCATATGACTCCTCGGCCATACTATATAAATCTCAGATGTATATATAGGGACTTAGTCTATATTCTTAGTAACTGATTTTTTTTCAAATGTATAAATCGAATTGTCTTAACTTATGATATTTTAAAAAAACACACACACACAAAAATTCGAATGAAGAAATAAGTATACAGAAAAAGGCAGATGTAAAACAGCATACTCATGATACTGCGGCCTAGGACATTATTATGATATTTATTTTTATTAATTTGAACAATTATTTAAGGAACTTTTACCGTCTTTGCTTACGGTGGCCGTTAACATGACCTCCAACTAATACATGTATACATGTCTAGGCCATCAACCGTCTTTTAGACACTGTGGCCTTTATTTTTTTTTAATTCTGTAACTCATAAGTCATAAGACACAAAGAAGGGGCATGTAAGTTCCAAGAAATCAAGTGGAATTGAATTTGCTTCTAGACCCATAAAATTGGCCATTAGAATTCGATGCATAGTGTTTGGCTAATTATTTCTTAATTGAATTATTATATTCCGCTTGGCTGTTGTTTTAAATGATTATCGAAGCCATGTTGTTTGTGACACATGCTAACACTTGATTGAATTTCAATTTAAACATACTCGAACTCGACACGGTAATTTAACAAGAATCATTTGATGATCTACAGTCATTTTAATGTCAAATCCAGTACTCAAATGGTCTCAAATGCATATTGAAAGGAAATTTTGATGAAAATTATCATGCTATAACAAAGTTATGCGTTCATTGGTTAACGAACATATTTAAAAAGATTGAGTATGCAGAGCAACTAGAAACATCTATTTTTCGTGTCATCTTTTCTTTCTTGGTTTTGGTAGAGGCTATTTTGATAAGAAACTGAACAAAGAACTATATAGATCTTATTCCTTTGTCTGAATAAATAAGAATTCTTAAGGAATACCATTGGCCTTTTATTATGGGGGTCGCACAAATAAATTGGAAGTTGAAGAAAAAATAAGAGGAACGAACAATAACAGCAAAAAAAAAAAAAAAAAAAAAAAAACAAAAAACCACACACACACACCGAACGAAGCAACAAAATTACAATCAGCCACGCCGACTTGAGTCAGCACGAGGGTAAATTCAGGTGGCCCAGAGATGACCCAGCATCGTTTCGAAATTATTTGGAAATAATCGTTAAGAAACGGACAAAATTACATTACGTTACTAACAAGAAAATCTGAATTTATATATATAGAAATGGATCCATTATTTATGCAGGTTATTTGAACTAAAGCTTTCCAGTAAATGAGACAAGGTTGACATTGGTTATACATGTATATAAAGAGGTAGTAGACCTGAGATAATTAAACTAACTATTTAGTCATATGTTTAATTTTCTCAGAGTATACCTACTACATGTAGAGAGAGAGCGTCGAATCTTTCAATATAACATATTTTACTAGTATTTGTCGTTTTACTTGCTACCATAAAATGAATTTAATTCATTTTATAATATTTTCCATGCGAACTTTTTCAGTTTTCGAAGAAGACCTAAGTACGTTTCATCTTAATACACTTACAAATATCATACGACCTGTAACTAGTAAAATTATCTAATATACTAGATGCCAATAGTTGAAAATCAATTTGTCAAAATATTCATAAAAATAACCCCTAACTGAGAAAATTATAACTCTCAGTCCCTAAACATCATGTACGAGTCCCATTTTTAAAACCATGGCCGAAGTGTCCTAATACAGTATGGCCGACCTATACTAGGGCCGACGTGTCTATGGACGATGTGTCCGTGGCCGAAGTCATAGTATGGACGAGGTGTCCCTAAAGCTTCCATAGCATATTATACAAAGAAAAATTAAATCAATTCCATAATAAAATCCATAGCTATAAATTGGCAAATAGACTATTGGGTATACATTTGTACAGCCTAAATTTTGGGGGGTTCTCCTTCACATATCGTTAATATCTGTCTATTTTGCCTTTACTGCTTTTCTGATTAATCTTTTCACCTTATTTTGATCACTGTAATATGAGGCAGGTTAAACCTGTGACGCTCCTGAAGTTAAAACGTGTCTTTAAATATTTTATAAGCTTAATTATAACCTTTTGAAAGCGGTGAATTTGATAAAGAAAATATATTCGAAAATAAAACAAAACTAGCTTTTCTTGTGGGTCACATGTGCGTTTAATGACGTTGGAAATTTGTAAAGAAAAAGACACCGAAAGTTCGGGAAAACAAGTGGTGCTAAACCGGACGTTCAAGGAAAATTCAGCTCATAGTACAACTAAAATATTGACATTTCTACCATTATCGCTCCCTTCGGGAGCTAATCATTCTTGGTATTTTTTATATTTTTTGTCTCTTGGTATCATTTCTAGTAAATACTCAAAATAAATTGGATGAAATGAATTTTCAATATTTTACTTTGTAGAGTGGTGGAACAACCGTACCATTAGAAAGTAGAACTGTAAGATTCCTGGACAACTTCAGTATAGGATCCAGAGGTGCCTCATCAACAGAGTATTGTTATTTATTTATTTGCTATGTTGGACTTAGGACAACTAAAAACGTTTTCATTAATTTTATGAATTTGAAATTATCTCCCTTGAACATAAAAAGAACAATTTCAGTGTTTATGTACTTCATGAGCATAGTTCAACTTTGAGAAAAAAATCATATATTCATGTAAAAAAAAAATGGGCCAACAATTGGCTTCTAGAAAAAAATACTTATTAGAACATATAGATTGAATATAAAGGGATAAAGATTTTAAAAAATCTTGGAATAAATGTAGAAAATTTTTTAATATGAAAGGAAAATATGGCTACTTTTTATGTAAAGAGAAATGTCTAAAGCAAAAATATTAAGTTAACTATGTAATAAACATCATAAATGTTATAGGGCTTTTCCAGGAAAAAATGTACAAGTGGGTCGGAACTCATCTCCCAATGTAGGGTACTACCACCAGAGATAAAATAATCTTTTCAACATCTTTAAAGAATTTGGGTCTCTGGTGTCTGCCCGTCCTGAATTAGATCAGCTTAAACCCACCACCAAGAAAATAAAAATTGGAGAGAGTTCCGAACCCCTCGGACATTTTTGTCCTGGAAAAGCCCTTACATGTTTGTCAGATAAGACTGTTCTTTTTTGTTTTAGGTACTTTTTGGATGAAGGATATGCAGTGATATTTCTAACAAGGAACAGAGGACTGCGTCCATTTCTTCGTCATGTGCCCACAACAAATATTTTAGATTTGTTAACAGTCTCTGAACAACAAGTTAAAGGTAAGATTTATAGAAATATGATTTTAGATTATGATATCAGAAATGATAGGTTCAGAAATTAGATCTTAGTTTACTTGGGATTATACCTAAACTTTATTTTCCACAGCACAAAAATTTTCATTGTTTTTCGTCTCTGCAAAGGCATGCAATTATTATCAAGGTCTGGCACAAACTATATGTTTATTTAAACAAAGCCTTAAACCCAAATGGAACTTAATTTCCTAACAAATTTGGTAGATCTAGTTGTACTTCAATGTTGTCATCTTTGCCATCTCTTATCTTCATGAAGATGAGAAATAGCGGATCGCAACCCTTTGCTAGCAAAGCAGTGATTCCGAAGTATTTTTTCTCTTTAACTGGACATGTCCTATATTCATTTTCAATGCAATGGAAAAAGTCAAAATATTTTACTGGACAAAGCAAATTTTTACCAGATTTGTCCGGCGTCTGGCAGAACTTTGGAATGACTGCAAAGATGCAATGTTATGGGTTATCCCCCCCTTTCGCAGCCAGTGGAGTAGTTATAAAAATAGAAGGGACTTAAAACTTATTTAAGTACATGTACTTTTTGGAGGGGGTTTATATAAAGTATATTTGTTGTGTTTTAAGTGTTTTGTAATTTTCAGTTAAAGAAGAATATGCAGACAAAGTACAAAAAGTCTTACAAAGATATGAACAAATAAAGGGAGATAATCAGCTATTGACAGTGGAGTTTCAGACTTTAAATGACTATCTTCAGCTCTTACAAGCTAGTTGTAATGCACTGAAAATTTTAGGAAACAAAGCCATGCTGTATTTAGCTGCGGCTGTGTCTGATTTCTATATACCCAAGGAACAAATGGTAAGAATATCTGCTTAATTAAAAGTATCAGTTATAACTTGGAAACTGTAGTTTCATTATTATTCCCAGAGTATCAATTTTTGTGGTTTTCTTGGTTGGGCTTATAACCCACGAAATTTAATACCCAACAAAAAGGAAATTTTACATTAATCTATATCCTGGGGACTTTAGAATCATGAATTTAAGAATCCACGAACTGATATTATTTCTTCAAACCACCAATACTGGTACCAACGAAAAATAAATGAATGCACAGTATACACTTATGGATCTTAATTCAGATCAGGGAAATATAATGTTAAAGAATTTTTTTAACAAAACTTGGTATGAAACAAACAAATAATCTCAACATTTTAAAGAGAGGAAAGGTAATAATATGTCTTAAACCAGAAACTGATATCCAAACATAACCTGTGCCTAAGTTCAATAGTTGTATATTTTGTCTACGACCTCAAGCAAATAAATGTCTGAGAGTATTTTATAAAACCTGAATCTGACCAAAGTTCATAGAGCAGCACAAAAAGAACAATAGAAACCATGATATCAACATATTAATTAATACAATTTATTTATGTTTTAACCAGACCAATTTGCTAAAATAAACAATTATGAGATGTGCCATAAGTGTACACAACATAACCTACAAAATTATCGATGATTTAAAACATACACATCAGAAAGTAGCTAGCAGCCTTCAAAGGTGACAAATTTTCTGAAGGAACCCCCTTTGGATCCTCTAGTGCCTTGTAATGTTATTTACTGTAAACATACCTATTTTCACGATTTTACGATTTCACCCAAATTCGCAGGTACTTAATTTCACGAATTCTGCTCATTATATTATTCATTTTATATAATTTATTTCATTTTGTGCTTATTTAATTTTTGCGAAAAATGCTTGACCGCAAAATCCATGAAAGTAAATATCTCGTGAAAATAAGTATGTTTACAGTATTCTTCTATTGTAGCCAGAACACAAGATACAGTCATCAGGGGGTCCATTAAAACTTTCCTTAGAGTTAGTCCCCAAAATGCTGGAACCTCTAGTCAAAGAATGGGTACCTGAGGCATTTGTTGTTAGTTTTAAGGTTTGTTTAGTTTTTCAAAAAGAAGAAATTTGACATCTCAATAATCAAGTTAAAAGGCAGATCATTTCCTGGCAACTGCAAGGTTAAATGTTTTTTTTTGTGCAGTAATTCTTAGGAGTAATTTAAAAAAAATGGTTTGCTCACCTGATCCACTTGTGCATGCATTAAATTAATCAGTTACAAGATTGTCAGTTTTCTCAACAATATTAAACCTGTGTGGGCTATTTCATGAAAATTTTATTTGGGGATGTTGGAAGGCACTTACAAATTTAAAGATAGATGATAGGGTTTATGATGAAATTTCATCACAAGTACCGGTATGCATTTTGTGTCAGATTGCCAGAAAGTTGTTAATGAGTGGTTGGGTATGGAACAAAGATGTCTCCCTACCCTCAACCTCTATACATTTATTTCCAGGTACAGCCCTGTGTTAGGATGACTTTTACTCCACAAAAAAACAAATCATTGCTGCTAGTTCACTTCTGTTTGTTGAATTATAACATGAGGCATGACCTTAATGTAACCCACAAAGCATTTTAACATGCTATCTGGGTCAAATTGCTAAACTGCAACACCAAATCACTGGTCAACATCGAAGGTTGTTTTCTATTGTTGATTTTTAAAATGTTGTTGTTTGATGGGGGTTTGTCACATCCATGTGCACTTTTTGAACATCTCGTTAAATCTTTATGTTTTTTTTAATCAGTAAAAAATCTGTCCAAGAAAAAAAATGGCCAGATTTGGTAAACAGGAAGTATGTGATCCTAGCAACAGCTGAAATCAAATCCCACAGTATGGGAACCCATGATGATGCTGCATACCAAAATACCAAGAGGCTGTGTAATTAGTTGCTGAGAAAACTGTTACCAAAATTATTTTTAGTTGATGAGAAAACTGTAACCAAAACTATTTGCCCTAAACCCCGTTACAATCATCATATTATAACCCAATTTTTTCACTCTGTGAATTCGTGCTAAAATTGTGTACTGTATTGAATAGAGAGAAGAGGGGAAATGATAATGATTTTATCTTATTTATTTTCAGCTTGAAACAGACAGAGATTTATTAAAATCTAAGGCCCTACAAGCATTAGACAAATACCAACATCAGGTAACAAATATAGGATAGAAATAAATTCAAGACGGAGATAAACAAGTACATATTGAAATATGAATGTTAAAGTGTTTATGATCAAGGAAAAAGCAAGAATGTAAAAAAAAACACAAAAACGTTCTTTTTGGTGAATTAATGGTTTTACTTACAAAGTGAAAGACAAAGATATCAGGTTGCTATTAACACAATATTGAATAAAATTGTTTTGATTTGTTAACTTTGATTTGATGTGAGTCTAATATCTAATCTAAGAATAAATGATTATTACAAACAATGAACCTTGTTTTACATGTTTTACACAAGCAGTGTGAATGCTATATTAAGGTTTCAACAAATAAGATATTTTTACTGAAAATTTTTAATTATTTGGATGTATTTATTTCAAAACCCACTAGTGTAAGTATAAGGGCAAGTTATCGTTGGGTAGAATTTCTGCCAAAAGAGTTAACCATTCAGCTGACCTCAAATCTCAATTAAACAAATAAAACATGTGTCTGACACAAAAGATTTATCAATCAATGATCAATCAGCCTTATTAAGGGAAACTCATTTGTTGACTTGTTGAATGGAAAGGTATACTGTTTAGCAGGCAATTTTGGTAGGGCAAAACAAAATCTGATAAAATTTACTAAATTTATTAAATTAGGCACGAATCGGAATTTAAGAATCGAACAAGAATAAGACTAACAGACATAATGCCCCATCTTATAACATTTGGGACAGACTAACTAACTGATGGATGGAGGGACAAATGGACCTGAACACTATACTAGTATGCCCTCCTACTTTCGTAGATGGGGCGTAACAATATGTGTTTTTGAGATAAACCACGAAAATTTATACCAACAAAAATAAATATATCTACAGTAACCTTCTGAACAGTATAAAGTTTATGGGGTTGTTTATGTTTTATTTTTAGATTGTAATAGCCAATATACTGGAGACAAGGAAGAAAGAAGTATTTATGGTAACGAGAGAAAGACAGGACCATCTACAACTAGCACCTGCTGATATTCAAAACAATGTAGAAATAGAAAAACTTATAGTCAAATACCTCAAAGTTAGACATGAAAATTTCTGTAGTTAACAAGCAAAAGTTCAAGTTAGTTACTATGTTGATTTGATGATGCCTGTGTTTGACAAGAGGAAATATACAGTGATTTTGTTTGCCTTTATTTCTCTCTGAAGTAAGGCTTTTCCCCTAGAGAAAGTTTCTCAAAATGTAAAAAAGAAATGGCCCAAATTTTTCACTAATGAGGTTAAAAATTTTCCAAAAAGATAAAATTTGAAGCACAAAAATTGAAAAAAATGGTAAATTCTATTACTTGCTTGTTATTATTTTCACACAGTTCTTCATAAGATAAAGAGATTTTACCAAGTTAAGAATCAAGCCATTCCTGATCTTATAAAAAGAAATCTTTTTTCAAATTTCCCAATTCCCATAAAATGACGTATAGTTTCCCAATAAAAAAGAGCAGTGGCAGTTTTGAAAAATTCATACAAAATCACTGATATAGGGGTCACTATACATTGTCTTGCTTAATCCTTGTGAAGCCATAGTTTTACTAAAGGTAACAAGTCCTAGGTTAAGTCTTAACTCTTGACATTCTATATAATTTACGACTGGTCCAAGATCCCTATTTATGTTCTTAATTAAGATTTGGCCTGGTCAATAGTTTCCCAGTTTAATGATAACTTAAATTTGGCTTTGTTATTATACCCCATGCAACAAAGATGCAAAAACAGCTTGGTACATATGGTTTCCTGAGGGTACTATACATTTTGTTCACCATTTATTATATGGCCTATGCAAAAGAGCAAAAACTCTTAACACTCATCCATTCTCATTTATACCAGTTTTGCTAAAATTTCTATCACAGATATTTGGTTCTCAATAGGTGTATCCATGGTTATTGCCTATTTATTTATTTACGGTACTTATTGTTTACCAAATAAGAAGTCATTTATTTTACTGGTAATTATAAAATGGCATTAAAATAAAAAGTTTGATAAATGCACATGACACAGCATTCACTAAAAACAACATTTAGATTTCCCAATGTTATAAAAACAGCAAGTAGCCATTATTATAGACTAGTGAAAATTTGTTGAAAATTTTAGAAAACATTTATATAGCCTCCATCATTTTTTGACTTTATTCCACAAGTGAAAATCCGGGTTATAAAATGGTGAATGTCGGGCGGGTGGTGGGCGGGGGGCAGTCGGGGAAAGCACTTTCGTAACAGTTTTCTCAGCAACTACTAATCACAGCCTCATGATATTAGGTATACAGCTTCAGGGTGGGGTCCAATAACGTGGAATTTGATTTCAGGCCTGTTGCTCATCAACTGCTTGTTTAACGAAATCCGGCCATTTCTGTCTTTGACCCATTTTTTAGAAAGAAAGTTAGTGGCTATTCCATTAATAATTGGATGGGGGTTGGAAGGCACTTTATATTTTTTTAGATGGTTCGTGGGGTAAATTATATATAGCTTCTACAATGCAATCAAGGTGATTATGGAATTTCTAGCATCAAGGGAAATAAATTTGATTATTTTAATGGCGAGGCTTGCCGAGCGATTAAAATATCAAATTTATTTCCCGAGATGTTAGAAATTCCATAATCATTGAGAATTTAGTTGAAGAAGGTTTTTTCTAATATATACAGGTAAAAAATTGCAAAAAGGTTGATCATCAATTGCACGTGCAATTACGCTGAGAACTAAATTTTCTCTAGAGGAGAGAAATATTTTTCCACAACTGGTTGAGAGGTTGATAAATTGGAGGTAAATTAAAGAAGTTGACTTCCATTATTCCTTATTATATATTCATATTGTTGGTGGGGTCTGGAAAAAATATTATTCAACTTCCCCCCCCCCCCCCTTTTTCATTTATGGAATAGCCCTAATATATTTGAAGTTATAAATTGAAAAAAAAACATAAAAAAACCTGCAGTCTTCAACATTGACTTACAATCAATGTTGAAATTGGTCACATAAAGAAATACAAATGTAGTATGAGTGACAATAATCTAATATAACTACTAAAGAACAAATATATTTTCATATATATTTATTAAATATTTGACAGTTATAAACATCACATGTTTTTATTAGATTAGATATTGTTATAATTCATTTGATTTTGAATAAATTAAATTGATAGTTTTGTTCTGTGTTCAATATCTATGAGGTCAAAGTTAATATTATTTTTCTTCTGGGGTGTAGGTGAAGTAATTTTGATGTTCTTCTTTGTGTTTCTTGATATCCATTTTATATCTCAAATGACAATGTTAAGTCCTGGTCCAAACCTGTTTTTACGTACTGGTGGTCTGGAAATTAATGGTTTTGAACACACAATCTGCAAGAAAAGCAATTTGTAAATAAGAATAAGGAATGTGATGTTATAATTTCAAACTAGAAGATGCTTTGTAAAAACTGAAAGTTCCAGGATGCATTACAAATTTTCTGGGGACAACACTGAAACTTGAGCATTTTCATTTAATTAAAATAATTATACCCCTGCTTCAAAGAAGAAGGGGGTATACTGGTTTACCTCTGTCCGTCCGTCCTTCCGTCCGTTCCTCAACATAACTTTCGTAACAGTTTTCTCAGCAACTACATATTACAGTGACTTGAAATTTGGTATAAGAGTTCAGTGTGAGGTCCTTAATTGCGAGTACCGAAATTAGTTCTGTCTTATATCTACTTCCTGTTTACAGACTTAGTCAATTTTCAACATTACTAGTCACATCATGTTGAAAATTTTCGTAACATTTTTCTCAGCAACTACTTATCACAGTGACTTTAAATTTGGTATGAGAATTCAGTATGAGGTTCTTTATCGGGAGAAGTGAAATAAGGTCTGTCGGATATCTTCTTCCTGTTTACTGACTTAGTCAATTTTAAACATTACTAGTCAATTGTTGAAAATTTTCGTAACATTTTTCTCATCAACTTCACATCACAGTGACTTGAAATTTGGTATATAAGTTGAGTATGAGATCCTTTATTGCATGTATCAAAATGAGGTCTGTATAATAGCTACTTCCTGTTTACCGACATAGTTCATATTGGGGGTAGCTGAGGTATACTGAGTGAGCAGTAGCTCACAGATTCCTTGTTAACACAGTATTTCTAAACAAAAGCAAATGAAGTTCAAAACCTGAATAATTTTGAAGACTCATCTGAGATTTTGTATTGAATTAAACATACATTGTATATTGTAGTTTATCAGTAGTTGTGTAATTTAGTTGTTGATTTTTAATAGTGTTGGTGTTTCCAGTTTTTGTCTGAGTTCCTATGAACCTTGGGATTGAATGCTACTTTAATGCAAAAGTATAACAAAGCATTAGGCAAACTGTTACAAACTGTATCTAAAACATTTTTAAGCACCCAGTAAAAGTCATCAGAGATGCTCTATTTAAAAACTCAATATTAAATTACAGGAGTACATGGTCCATCACAATATTTCAGGTCATAATTAAAATGTAGATAGCTATTCCCATGTAAAGAGAAGGCTCTCATTTCTATCCTTGTTTTATAAATAACTTCACCGTCTCTAAGACCTTCTACAGTTGCTAGGGACTTAACTCTGTTTTCAGCTGCTGTTACAATGCACCTAAAATAATGTATTTAGGAGATTTTTATTATGAAATATTTAACGAGATATGCAAGATTTTCATATGTACATATGTGTTGTGGTCTCGTGTTCATTTACTCCATATCCTTTCATAAAATATTTCAAATCACAGTCATAATGTTTTCAACATTATTTACAAAACAGGCCTATTTTCTTATCTGCCCTCCTGTAAAAGGCATCTGTTTTCCATTTTTTATGAATGCAGATGGGCATATAGTGCTCATATTTCTGTTCATCAGTCCTTCAGGTTTAACTTATTTTTCCATGAGATAGGATATCATAACTTTTGAAATACAATACCAAAAATGGATATAAAACAGTTAATTTGGTTATGCTGTATATCGATATTTCAAGGAGTAACATCTCATCAGCAGCATTTGAATCAAAAACTTGGAAGGTCAAAAATCCAAAATACTGAATGAAAAGTTCTGGAAACCAAAAAATTCGAACATATTCTTGTTTTGTTTTGTCTTTTACACTGTAATTATTTCAAATTTCTGCTTATAAAAAGATCATTAAAAAAAACTTTAATTTAATGTGATTTGATAGGTCTATAGAAAAAAATAGGCAACATTCAACAAAATATCTCTATGCTACAACCTACCCCTTTTGGACCATCTTGAATGTTGTTACTTTTCCATCATGGACACTAAATGCTTCAAGGCTTATAACTTGTAGACCTGTTTTTCCTTATATAAAATTAAATAAATCATTTTCAGTATTTTTACCAACAAGGCAGCCAAGTTTTTTGGGACAGACTCTTCAAGCACCACAAAGGTTCCTTTTTATTTGAATAATCAATCATTAAACTTTTTTTAAAATGTTAATCGTGTTGCCCTCTTTCAGTGTTCCAAAAAATAGGAATGGTCAAAGGAAAGATAGGCAGGAAAATAAAATGTATAAGTTGATAGGACCAAAAATTGCAGAGAGCAAGGATATAAAATCAAAATTGCTTAACAGACCTGCAAGAAACGAAGTAACTTGGTTATGGCAGACATGTTAACTCTCCCGTTTTCACCGGGAGACTCCCGGTTTCAAGACTATATCTCCCGCCTCCCGATTTGTGCCTAAAATCTCCCGGTTACCGATTTTCTATTAAGAAAAATAAATTGTCTATAGAAAAGTCACGAAAATCGTCATTTTGATTTTCCTTGGGCAGTGTTAGAAAGCTCATATGCAATTAATTACTTGTTGATTTATTAATAAGTGATTCCACCTGTCACCCCAAGCTAATTAACTAAGCCATATCAAGCTTTCAGTGTTAATTGTCAAATAACTTATGCCAAAATTATGCTCTGGGGCACAAAATGTACCTTTTAGTGACTCGGAAACATTTTTCATTGTCTCACCTGATTCTTTCGTTGGTGAAAAATCTATGAAGAAAACGTCCCCTTCTTGGACACCGTGGGAAAGTGGTTGTTTGTTTCCGTCTAGATAGATCAGCTCTACTGGGGTGTAAGTCTGGGTAATGTCTGTTGTTAAAGCTGTACCAATTCTGAAAAGAACAAGAGCAATCAACAAATTGTCAGATTCGGATATTTGTATGTGACTGTAGAAAAGCTTTGTCTATTCACATAGACGATAATGAGATGTGTAATAAGTGTATGCGACACAACCAACATAAATAAACGGCAATTAAATAAATCACAATGGAAAACAGTCAACAGTCTTCAACATGACCAGAGGTCGCTGCTCTCCGTCTTGCAATGGCCCAAGATTTAAAATACAACACATAAGATTCAAACAAATCCCTAAATTATCATCGAAAGACCCATTTCTGGACATATAAAAACAAAAAACAGTTAGTTGACAGGGACAAACAAAAGCTTCGACAAGAACCCCATCGCCCAGGACAGGCTCACACAAAACACGGCGGGGCCAAACTAGCCTCCCTGGGCCCAACCTTCCCTCCTTTGCTAATTCTTGCACAACGCACAAAAATAACACACCCCAATAATCAAATCGACAAACGTTCAATTCACAAATAGTGAACCCGAGACAGGAGTATCACACGAGAACAAGTTATTTCATGAGTTGATTTCATGCTTGAAAAACCGTCTTAGTAGTCTTGAAAACAATTATTTCTTGAAGCTTTCAAAAGTTGAATACTGACTTCGGAATTTTGACTACATAAGAAGTTCTGAACATTTTTTGTGACCCTAACGATATCCAACCTCAAAAGATGTCTCTTGGTAAACTAGTTTAATGTAAATGATATGCCTTGCATTAAAAAATTTTATGCACACGGACTAATTTTCGCATAAAATCTTGGCCTGATCTCTATGTTACAAGACGGTAATTCTTTGGTTGCTATGAACAATTTGAGTTCTAAATCACTTACTTCCTTGGGTAGTTACAAGGTTGCTATGAACAATTTGAGTTCTAAATCACTTACTTCCTTGGGTAGTTACAAGGTTGCTATGAACAATTTGAGTTCTAAATCACTTACTTTCTTGGGTAGTTACAAGTAAACTTGAGAATCCTGTCTTTGAGTGGATTGTACACCTCTTTGTCTTGGGATATAACAACGTCGATGGTATAAGTGACATTTTCTGCCTAAAAGAAAGTAATGCAAATTTATACTTGTTTCATAACCATGTTACAGCTTAACAGGTCCCCGATTTGTCATCTTAAGTTGTCTTTAACTGCTGGTGGACAATAGGTAATCACAAGCCTGGTCATCAGACTTGTCTGACACGATTTTACCGATAAATTTCTAATAATTTTGTCAATGAATTTTCTGATTGTTAAATTCAAAATTGTTTAAAACACCAGGTTTCTTTCCTTGTAATGCACATGGTCGATATCCCCAGTGCCTGTTCGCACCCGGGTTAACCCGAGATCGTGAAATCGGTGGTTATCGTGAACTCGGTTAGGCAAAATGTAAACAAACGAGAATTAACCAATGGGAAAAGAGAAATTACGACTAAAATGTAGTCGTTAACGCGGTTAATGTTATCGTTCAACCCCGTTTGTTCCTTTTTACTGTTATCGTGAACCGCAAATTTGTATAATGTAATATGTACCAAAAGCTTCTTTCTCTTGTCAAATAGTGTTAGTTTAGATGTTTGAAACCTTTGTTAGTGTAACAAATTAACTTTTTGGTCTTTGAAAAATAGACTTTTTCGTGTTTTTGGCCTACAGAATGAAACCTTGCAGATAGAGATTAGCTGTTGCTTGCTTAAATTTTCAGCTCATTGAGTTCTACAAAAGTCTCCATAGGGTCGAAGTTGTCAGATGACCCCTTATAGGGGTTATAGCCCCTTAAAGTTGAAAAATAGTGTTTTTGGCCTATAGAATGAAAACTATTGCATATAGAGAAAAGCTGTTGTTTGCTTACCATTCATCTCAGTTAGGCTCTACAAAAGTCTTCATAGGGTCGACATCAAGACCAGGTGAGCGGTTCAGGCTCCTGGGGGCCACTTGTTTATTTTATGGGGTGTTAACAACTAATAAGGAAATACATTTTATGTATTTTTTTAATGATCATAGAGAAAATGCTTCATAAATCGTTTGTGGGCAAATCCGGGAATTCCGTTCCAAAACGTTCATTGTGAAACTTTCGTTTTAGTTATCTCAACAGAATAGTGTCATTAAAACATATGCAGTACGTTTTAAAACAAGAAGTTACCGTTGAAGGCATATGTGACCATGTTATGTTGACGATAACTTAAACCGAGTTAAACGATAACAGCTTTGATTTTTAACCGCGTTAACGACTACATTTTAGTCAAAATTTCTCTTTTCCCATTGGTCAATTCTCGTTTGTTTACATTTTGCTTAACTGAGTTCACGATAACCACCGACTTCACGATCTCGGGTTAACCCGGGTGGTTCGAACTTTATGTTTTTCAGAACTTTTCATACAATATTTTTTGTATTTGATCTTACAATATTTTGATTCAAATGCTGCTGATAAGAGGTTACTCCTTGAAATATCGATATACAGCATAACCAAATTAACCGTTTTATACCCGTGTTTCGTGTTGTATTTTGAAATTACTGGGTCGAAAACCGCTGCCAGTGGACCAGTGGTCCCCGAGGGTAATCGTCAGACTTGTCTTACACGATTTTACCAGTGGTCCCCGAGGGTAATCGTCAGACTTGTCTTACACGATTTTATCAATACATTTCTTATATTTTTTGTCATTGAAATTTCCGATTGTTAAATTCAAAATTGTTTGAAATACCAGGTTTCTTTCTTTGTAATGCACATGGTCGATATCTTCGGTGCTAGATTTGGCTTTCCTTTCTAACTTTTTGTTTTTATGAACTTTTTATTCAATATTTTTGGTATTTGATCTTCCAATGTTTTGATTCAAATGCTGCTGATAAGAAGTTTCTCCTTGAAATATCGGTATACAGCATAACCAAATTAACCGTTTTATACCCGTTTTTTTGGTGTTGTATTTTACAACTTCATTTCGCAAATTTTATAAATAATTTCCTGAAAACAGGTACTCATACTGGATATAGCCTTGGTCGATCAAATATAGTATTGGATAGTATGCGGGTTATACTGATAAGATCAAGATAGCGATGGATTCGGAACCTACAAACAAAACCAACCAGAACACCTACAGAAGTGCCCAGGTGCACACCAGAGGGAAAGCAAAAACAAGATAGACCCCAAAACTTCTTGAAAAGAACAGTTGAGAAAGAGCGGAAGAGTATCATCTGACAAACGACAGCGCAAGATAGAGAGAGGTGGAAATCTTTAATTAGTCCTTGCCCTAGGCCCCCCCGGAATTAACAGTAACAGTAAACCCTGAATGTGGATATTACAAACACTCTCTTATGCGGATAACAAAGACGTGAACAAAAAAAAAGACGTTTCATTTTCTCTCAACACACTGCGAGAATATGTACGCTGTCTTCAATTTGTTATAGGCATACTTACAGTTACAGTTCTGTTTATAGCGGCCGAGCATGGATTTGAATGTAGCAATGATAGCGGAGTCAGCAGCTTAAAACTCCGGAGTGATGTGTAGTTCCCAGAACTATACTCTTCGAACGGACAATCCGTCGCATTTGGCTTGGTAGATACAATGCCGTTAAATTTTGATGACGTCTTGACTGTAATCTCCATTCCTTCTATACCACAACGTATGTATTCTGATGAGAGAATCGGTTACAGGATTTAGACATTAACAATATTGGAGGACTTATACTTTACAGTGCTTCATACTTTGATTTGATGGTGTAATTCTTTAATTCAGTAGAAGGATGGCATATTCCATAGACTTATAACATAAAGCAAAAAAAATAGCTATTTGTGAACGATAACTTAATTTAACTTAAATCTGATGAAGAGCGTGGAGAATGATCACTTAAAATTTATAGTCACTAGGCACCCTTTTAAATAAGCCACAAAACAAATAAGAATGGCGAGCTCCAACGTGCGGACATATAACATTGCTGGTCTGGTTGTAATCAGACTGTCTTTTTAAACATCTTATATTTCCCTAAAATTATGATAGATCCAGTTTTGTTATTATTAGGCCATCTCAATAAAACTTTGTCTAGCCATTTTATAAACTTAATTATTATGCCAATTTATCAACTTAAATCTTTTAGTGCTTACCCATTGTATATTGGCAAAAGTCTCCAAAATAATCCTCGGTACAGTAACACATGTTTCCATTGTAGCACGTTCCTCCGTGCAAACATTCCGTGTGACACCCAGGTCCCAAAGTCCGCTGGGCTATTCAAAACATTTATAATTAAAAAAAAAACTGGAGTTGAAATTAAAAGGTAAAAGATTAAAAAAAAACACTAAGTACATTGAACGTGTTTTTACAGTTTATCAAACATTTAATAAAAGTACCCCAAAAAGAAATAGTAGCTTCAGTACCTTGTTTTGTCTCTACCTAATTACATGAATTCTTTAACACAATATGGACGTATTTGAATAATGAAAAAATATGAAATCCAAAAGTAATATCTTATTATCTTATGTAAGGTTCTAGGTAAACTTTCTTAATACCCAGATTTTTTTTCTTCACTCGTTTAATAACGTACATAAACTAGAAAAAACTGTGAGCCGTGCTCACTTATAAATACCTCCCGCCCCCCCCCCCCCAAAAAAAATATCAAGCAGATAAAAATTTTAATTAGGAGGTGTACATCTTCATTATGTCACTAAGGTTGTGTGAAAGTTTCATGAAAATCCATCAAGGGGGTTAGGAGGAGTTGCGGATAAGAGATGGGTACCCCTTGTAGTCGAACAGTAAAGTCGATCCATGTTTTGCTATGAAATTCTGATGAAATTCTAAAATAAAGGTGCACATCTTCATTATGTCACAAAGATTGTGTGAAAGTTTGATGAAAATCCATAAAGGGGTTAATGAGGAGTTGCGGATAAGAAATGGGTACACCCTTGTAGTCCATTCATGGGTTACAATGGGAAACCCCAAAAACCATTCCGAGCAAATTTTAAAAAAACAGGTGTACAATCAAATAACAAAATATGACAATCTATCAATCTATTTATCTATTGATAAATTTATCTGTTTGGTCATTGTTGTAATATTTTTTGGCATTTCTTTTTTTATCAAATTTAATATTCTACCGGTTTTCCAAGTTTTCTACTCCAATCGTGTCTGATGAAGGTTAATGCAGAAAAGCGCTTCACGCGCAGTGAACTTTTGCTTTTGTACATTTATTAAAATGATTTCAATATGTGGATCGTGTCTTTTTGGCACATATTCCATATTCTTTCGTTTTTAATACTAAGATTGTGTGAAAGTTTCAAGAAAATCTATCAAGGGTTTAGGAGGAGTTGTGAATAAGAAATGGATACCCTAAGGTATATAACGAAAGGAAGGACGGACGGACGTACGCCCCTATCACTATATATCCCCCAATTTTCAAGCAGGGGTATAATAAAGACAAATGTTGATTGTTTGCCAAAGCTTACCTAACTGTAATCCACAATTATACCCATGGTATCCAGGAGGACATTCGCATCTGCCAAAGTAGTTACATTTTGCTCCATTTAAACAACCATCTGGACCCTCGTTATTGCAGTTATACTTTGAAAAGACTAAGAGCAGAATAATGAATGATTTTTAAATAATGTGCAAAACGGTGCAAGGTAGAGTTTTTAAGCAATTAAGAAGGGCAAACATTTTCTTGGTATCAAAAAGGCAGATAGGGACAAGAATATAACCCAAAAATATATGTATTTGATTTTTTTTCACTATTACTAACCAATAGTTACTAGTTCAATGAACCATTTTAAACATACTTGTATATTTTCTTGCATAAAAAAGAAAGCATGACTTTTATACATGACGAATGAATTAAATATCAAAATGTCAAAAATCTTGTACAAAACAAATAAATTCAAAACTTACCAAAAGTGAAATATGATGCTAAAAACGAAAGAATTAATTTGTTCATTCCTTTCTCCTCACTCGGCTATCAAATATGTTCCTTTTTGCTAATTAGTGTTTTGTATGTTACTAACGAAACGCTAAATTTCCACACAAATTATGTATTATTTTTCCTTTACAGAATTAATTGACACATTAAATAATTTTTGTTATTCAAAACTTTATTTCAATGGCATGCACTTCGATTTTTTTTATAAATATGTACTTAAAACAGAGGCTTAACAGGGTCTCCTTGTTGAACACCTTGTTCAATACTAAATGACGTTACTTATTTGTTTCTATACTTTTTCTTATCAATTTTCTAGTAACCATTAAGTACAAGAAAAATTGTGGGTCTTTTACTATAAAACATTACCAACGATTATATAAAAATTTCCCCATTACACCTTTCCTTGATCCGGAAAAGTGTGATGAAATGCACTTGATATTAAGTAAAAAATATGCAAATAAGGACATGATATCATTCAAAGATTTTATTGTTTTAAATTGTAATAAATTGACACATTGTGATTTAACAACCCACTTTTTTTAATTGTCACAAGTTATTATATATGACTACGCTTAAGGAAATTAAAACCATAAATAGTAAAATAGGAAATGTATACAATATTTTTCAATGTTACGTGTACGTTGCAATATCTTTAATGACAAGGATTTGTCTTTATCTTTACCAGATTTTCATGTAGATTTGAATATTGCAACATTCTTGTTTATCAAATAAGATATACGTATCGACAAAGCAAAAAAAAAAAAATTAAAAAAAAACCACCTAAAACAAAAACAAAAAAAAACAACCAAGAAGGAAGCTGAGTTAAAGTATATCATCAAAATAAAAACAAATGATCGTTTGTTTTCTCCATACCTCTTCATTTTATTTGTCCTCCGTGCATCTTGTTTTAGTTGCTATTAATGGTAATTGTTCCACCTAGATGTTTGGTACAGAACATAGCTCGAAAATCTAAGAGGGTTTAGGATACATGCTGATTTTGACCAACTATTGAAAAGTCATATACCACTAAACCGCTTTCAGTTCTGTTGACTTCAAATACGACGGGCCTTCTAGAAAAGGTGTCAATCAATCGTGAAAAATTCGAAAGAACTGATGGAAGTAGTAAAGGACGGCTCTATAGATCATTTTGACCCCGATGACCCCGAGTTCATTCCCATAGGCTCCATGCTAAATCGTTGCTTATTTTGGTTCTGAAAGACCCATCCAAGATCTCTAGCAGTGAAGTCGTATACAATCATGTGGAACGGCGACTCGTCTCTTTCTTTCGTCCCATTATAGTTCGTCCCTCTGTTTCCTAACACCAAACCCCAACCTTATCCTAATATCTAACCTTAATCCTAATCCTGACACTAATCCTATCTCTAACCCTAACCCTTAACATAACCCTAACCTTAAACCCTAACCCTAAACATATTCCTAATCCCAATATCTAACCCTTACTCTATAACCCTTTCTTATCTAATCGTTTTTGTTTTGATAGTTTCGCCCTTTATGTGCTCATGTGTTGTGATTCGTGTATGGCTTATACTTCATTCGTTTCTTCTGTCTTTTTTCATTTAACCTTTGTGTCCTCTTGTGTTGTAGCTCGTATTCTTGTGTATAGCTTTACCTTTTTTTGCCTCCCTTCCTCCTCCTCATTCTCTCACCCCCTTCTTTTCCTAATTTTCCCTCCTCCTTTCCTCATTTTCCTCCTCTTTTCCGCTACTTCTCCTCCTCCTTCCTTTTCGTTTTGTTTGGTTCGCCTTTTTGGACTCTTTTTGTCTTTGTTTATGTATTGATTGTTTTTAGTTTCTTTAAACCTTTGCTGACTACTAATAAAAACTCGAAATCGGGTACAACTTTTATTGACATTCTAAAGTACAAGTTTTATTTTCATTCTATCTTTCTGCAGTGCCTTATGGATGTAATGATAACATCAAAGGGGTAGGAAATCTTTCTAGCCCACAATGTAGTGAGGTGAATGTTATGAAACTGTTTGACCCTAATGGTAGACACAAACGTAGTCATGGTCACAAACGATACAAACCGAGATCTGGTGCCAGTCAAACTGACAACAGATCTCTTTCAGACACGTTTGATGATCTGGTAACAAGTCTACAGCAACCATTGGGAGTCCATCATGTTCGTACCATTCTCTATTCACTACGAGTCACGAAACTTAAAGACCTACGTGATCTTGGGTTAGAAAAAGCAGGTACTGATCCATTTTCTCCTTCTTACAGACTTACTAGCATTATCTGCGACGTTGCCCTTTTCCGTCTTTTTAAGCCTGTAAGAAGTGAGCTCTTACTACTGAGGATAGGAAATTTCTCCATATTCCATTTAAGAACAAAGGGATAGATGCTATAAACATCAGCAATATTAAGTTACATCTCAAATTCCTCCATATTTCAAAAATCAGTCAACGCCAATTGTTTCCTACCGCTAAACTAAAACCATAAGTAGTAAAATTTTCAACCACAAAAAGGCATTGCAGGACCTAAACATTGAAGAATATCTAAAGTCCCATCTGACATGTGATTGCTATGCTTCTCCCTTTGTCTATGGTCCATCTGGTCATGTCATCACGGGTGATCTTAAGATAATTGAAAATGATTTATTACGTAATGTGGTTTCCCATGGACCTAAATTCAGGGAACCGCAACGTATAAATTGGAATCACAACTTTAAGATCATCATGGACGCTGTGGAGGACTATGCTAGAGCCTGGATAAAGAGGGAAAAGGACCAAGAACCAGAGCTTGAATCACTGTCGGACTGGGTAAGGACTATCCGATCTCTTGTACGAAGCCGAATACACAAACTTCGCAAATGTGTGAACCCCCGGCCTTCTTCTCAATCTGTATTTAGAGATCGTGACGCTCTCAATTCTCTCTCTTCCTTACATGACAGGTATGTTGTCAAGCCAGCAGACAAGGCTTCCAATAATATAGTTTTTGTATGTAAAGCACATTATTACAATTGTCTAATAAAAGAACTAGGCATTGGTGGTAATACTTCCGCTAGTGCTACATACAAACGGACTACATTTAACAAAGATGAAATCATAGCCAACCATAGCTCTTTTATGTCCTCTTTCAATATTCCAATGAAAGAAGAACATTAAGAGTTACCATATTTAGTTTAAACATATTTATTTATCCTGGATTGGGAAACAAGCTTAATGCTTAGGTAAATCCCTCTCCAGCTAGCAGCTTGCGAGTGTGGCATTTGCAGCGGCCCCCATTGAGCCTACTCTTATCGAACTCTACAAAGGGGTCTTTAACGTGCATGGGGTATTGCTCTCCACATACACGGGACAACATTTTTTCGTCCCTTCCGAAGGACTAGCATCGTTCCTTGGGACCATCCTCGCAAATGGTGTTAAGAGAGAGTCGGAAAATTGGTTCATGAAATTTTCACCCCGGACGAGGATCGAACCACGAACTTTGGTGTTAGTAGCCCGACGCGTTAACCACTACACCAGTTACCATATTTGTACTGGATACCTAAACTTCACAAAAATCAGTACAAAGAAAGGTATATAGCTGGATCTTCATCTTGTTCAACTACAGAGCTGTCCGTTCATTTAACTAAAATCTTGTCTGCTGTCAAGGAAGGTCAACAAGCATACTGCGACACTATTTATAATCGTAGTGGAATTAACCATAAGTGGATTTTGAAGAATTCAAAGGATTTGTTAGATCATTTTAAATCTAGATCATTTTATGAGGTTCTCTCTTTGAAAACGTTCGATTTTTCAACTTTATACACTACCTTGCCACACGAAAAACTAAAATTTCTCGAAAAAGCCTTTTCAAACTTTAGAAATTTTGTTGTTTTGGGTTATAATTCTACATTCTTTTCCAAAAAACTCTTTCAAAGATAAAATTTGTTACACAATGGAACCAGTTTGCAGTATGCTTGATTTTCTCATTGACAACATATTTGTCACCTTCGGGGGAGAGATTTTTCAACAACAAATCGGCATTCCAATGGGCACAAACTGTGCTCCTCTCCTCGCCGATTTGTTTTTATACTCTTACGAGACTGAATTTCTTCAGGGACTCGTAAAGAACAAGAAGATGAAAGAGGCAAGGTCATTTAATCTTACATTCAGATATATTGATGATAATATCAATAACACTTCATTTTGGTAGATGGATTCCTTCAATATATCCTCCAGAATTGGAGATTAAAGAGACCACCGAATCAAATTGCTTCACGTCTTTCTTGGATTTGCACCTCGAATTTGACCGAGGTGGTCATCTCAGTACAAAAATTTACGATAAACGAGACAATTTTAATTTTCAAATTATTAATTTTCCTAATCTACAGAGCAATATACCTACTTCCCCTGCATACGGTGTTTATATTTCACAACTTATTCGATATGCCAGAGCTTGCACACATTTCACAGATATTTTGATCAGACACCGATTTCTTCGTGACCGACTTTTGGAGCAGGGCTATAAGAAAATACGTCTCATACGATCCCTAAAAAAATCTTTCTTTGTTATCAGCCACTAGTAGAAAAGTTCAAAATTGAGTTAAAAGATATGGTAGTTAATTGTTTTAATTAGTGTTTGACTGGTCTGCTGTACTGAGATGATCACCTCAATATCCCTATTGTGTCTCAAAACTATGTTGTGTTCTATGGTCATTTCCAGATCCAAAGATCGCAATGGAAGAGGGAGGTTTGGCGCCATAAAACCTGGTTTAACCCACCATTTCGTTTGAAATGCCTGTACCAAGTCAGGACCATTGCGATCCACCCATTCTCCGGTAAGACTGATTCGTTTTTGTCATTTTCTCTGGACTATGGGATAGATCATTCAAGTTCGGTAGTTTTGTTATTACCTTTATTCAATATCAATATGGCACGGTGGTTAAATCGTTAATGATCACTCTTTTGTCAAATACAATTCTATAGTCCCTTTTCTCGCCCACAGTTAATAGTTTCTGATTGCTTCTTTGGATTTTGTTGTTATCCGTCCGGTCCTGACATCCTTTCTGTTGATGGTGACCATCTCCTTAATGGTGTCGTAGTTGATGTCTAAAGCATTCTTAAAGTTCAACGTAATTCCACGGACTTTGCACATGGTTCTGTTTCCTCCTTTCCTAGGGATGGCCAACTTATAAGCGTAGTTCTTTGCCCTTCCCCCTAGTGACGAACTCTGTGTGATCGTGTTTCCAGGTACTTCGTCCGTTAAATCTCCAAGATAGCCCCTAGTTCTGGTTTCCATTCTCCTGGTTTCGATGTAAATACGATGGAGTCGGTATCACAGTAGAGTGCTCTTGGTCCAAAATTCTCCAGATAAGAATACAATTTGAGTGTAGCTTGGGCGATAGTATAAGCGGCTATGATGACATTGGTTTTCTTTGAGGTTTTGATGAATTCTTCTATAAATTTCCATCTTAGTTTTACCATTTCCTCGTTGACAAAGTGGATGCCGGTCACTTCTATTTGTTTGCCGGTTAACATATCAAAGTACTCCGAGTGCTCCAAATTTGCCCCAAAAGCTGTTCAACATCAATTTGGCTAATGATCTGATGCCGGGGTTCTTTTCTATCTTGTTATAGTCTAACTATTTCCCTTCCTTTTCCTCGTAATCTTTGATGAATTGCTGTTTAGCCTCTTCAGATTGGCACCACCCCGGCCACCCACTAGCTTCTTGTTTCATTTTCAGAAAGGTATTGATGTAGTCGGTGAAGAGTCCTCCAGATATCCTTTTTGGGTCGTACTGTTCTATTTCTCCGAAATGCCATACTTCGTAGATGTTTTAGATGGAGTATCCTTTTTTTCAATTCATCGGTCACCCACGTTCCCGTAATGGCTCTATTTTTTCAATATGGTTACAAGGTTCTTGTTGGTAGGTTTCTGTACAGGTACGACATAGCGGGGACATCAGTTTGTTGTTGATCTTGGTGGGTATAACAGGAATGTATAGGTTTCTGGGTGGTAGTACTTTACATTCACAAGTCCTTCGTACTCGTTGATGTCCTTAAAGTTTTCTGTGATGATAATGGGATGCCCTTTGGACAGAGTGAAGGCCTCTGTTCGTCCACCATAAAAGGCTTCTCGTGGTTCTAAGGCTGGGATCATCTCTAAGGAGTAGACAAAGTCGCCAATGGTTTTATCAGTTTTTAACCCCCTCTAGATCTCAAAGTCACATTCCCATTCCTCTATATAGTCGCATCCCTCTTGCTGCAGATAGGTCTTCTTCTTTAAGGTCCGTTGATGTAGATCGTACATAGACAGCTTTTATCAGGATGGCTACGTCTGTGATGCAGTATTTCAGGAGTTCTTCTTGGAAGTCAAAAGGTTCGTTTCTGTGGTCTCCGTACAATTTCATGAATGTTATCCGGTCTCCCGCTTTCATTCCATCGGGATTGTAGATACGTATCTCCGGAAGAGTCTGGTTTTCCTTTATATTAAAAAGGTGTGGGAAGTATCCTTTGTGGAGTTCCTCAAATTCAAACATTTTTGGGAGGTTGGCTAAGGCAGTGGGAAGAAAATTTAGGGAATCAATCATCCGTATTTTGCAGTTTGGAACCCTTACTCCCATGTTCTTGGTGCAGTTTGGGACGATCTTGGTTTGTATTCCATGGTCCAACAGGTATTGCAGGACGGGGATGGAATCGTATCCTTTAAAGTTGTGGCAAATAACGGTGAAGTTCTCGTCCTCTCAGGAAAATATCCAGTTGCAAAAGTCGTTGTTGGTGTTGGATCCTCTAAAGATCAGTCGGTTTTGTCCACAATTCTCACAGCTACTCTCTGCATTCACTCCCTCCTCCATGCACACGGCGCACACTTTATGGACCACGCATAAGTTAGGTCGGTGTTCCATGGCTCCACAGGTACTGAACTGACTTTACAGTGTGAACACCTTCCATTGAAATCCGGTTGGTATCCTTTTTCGCACTCTTTGAGGTCGTCTTGGGTACACTCGAAATCGAAGAAGATGTATGTTTGCATTTTAGGTGGTATCATGTAACACTGGTGGTTTGGGTCGCTGTACTGTTTACAGGTTGGACAGTACACTTCGCCACACTCATGTTCGCTTTTTCTCTTCTCCATGTTGACTTGTGGCCACAATCTTTACACTTCTAGTACCATTTACAAGTTGAGTTGGTTTTCTTTGTCTGTTCTAAATGAAGTTGGAAACACTCTTCTCCTTTAAAGTTTCGGCCACACTGGTTACATTTAATCCAGTCGGTTTCACAGGGTTCGTGTATCTTCTTGCAAAGAACGCATGGGTTATTACAGGCGTGTCTTTCGGTGTGATCGTATCCCTTTTTTACACTTCAGACAGTAGAAACTTTTGGTCTTGAAACCGGCTACGGCAGTGATGACATCATAATGGGCATCATCATGGTATAATTAGATTTTCTTTTCGGTTTCCGGGCCTTGGTAGATGAAGTCGTTAAAGTAGTCTTTGGATAAAACAGTGATTTGGTATTCCGGAAGTATCGCTTGGAATTGTTTGAGTTCCTCTATGCCACAGGGTCCATTTGGTACATTGGCTTTCTCGTGGAGTTGAAGGGCCAATATCAACTTTGAATGACATACTACTAAAATAGGAGGAACAATAGACCACATATACTTTGAAAGGCGTATTATTAAAAGAGGAGGAATCAAAAGACGACACATAATTTGAAACGTATACAATTAAAAAAAGAGGAAACAATAGAAAACATATACTTACCTGTGTTTTTTTTATATTTCAGATGCCTAAGCAATTTAACTGCAATCAATGTGAAGCCAGTTTTGAGAGAATGAGTCAGAATGAGTCATAGACGATGGACCAACCACCGAGAGACTTACTCGTGTACTAGATGCTCTAAGACTTTAACAAGGCGGAAAACCTACAAGCTCACATGACCCGTCACCAAATGGGTTACGAATGCACCCAATGCAACAAGGCCTTTGCCACCCAACGCCATTTAGAGTTACATCAGCAAAGACATGGACAGAGAGAAGCAGTCAACCGTTCCACATGGATGATCCGAAATCCTATTACACCATTAAACGGCAGGAGAAGAAAAGAATACTCAAGTTTGGAACTTCGAGAAATAATTATACCGTCACTTTCAAAGAATTTGAAGTCATGGACCTGCCTTCCATCATAAGAACACTTTATCGGCTATTCGACTCCATCCTGCAAACCATCGGCGAAGATATGAAAGAACAGGACCTCGTTAGATTGACAATAGAAACCAACTCTCTTGACTTCCCGATTGATCTTCCCATACTACAACTCAAGGACCCGACTACAGACCTACTATTAAAGGAAGTAGAGAGAGTATAACAATCTCACGAGGATTTCGTATTGGACGGAAGTTTAGAATTAGATGTTCTCCGCGTGTCCATTCCCGAAGGAAGCGGACGGAAACGGTGCAATTATGTTGATCTCAACAAGCTTAATGACAAGCGAAGTTTCATCAGGATCAGAAACCGAGACGAATTATACTGCGCAAGAGCCATTGTTACAGCAAAAGCAAGGATCGATAACCATATTCAATGGAATTCAATTAGACTAGGAAGATGCATACAGGAATACTTGGCCCTTCAACTCCACGAGAAACCAATGTACCAAAAGGACCATGTGGCATCGAAGAACTCAAACAATTCACAGCGATACTTCCGGAATACCAAATCACGACTTCTTTAACGGCTTCATCTACGAAGGGCCGGAAACCGAAAAGATAATCTAATTATACCATGATAATGCCCATTATGATGTCATCGCTACCGTAGCCGGTTTCAAGACCAAAAGTTTCTACTGTGTGAAGTGTAAAAAGGGATACAATCACTCCGAAAGACATGCCTGTAATAATTTTTTTTGTAACCCATGCGTCCTTTGCAAGAAGATGCACGAAGCCTGTGAAACCGACTGGATTAAATGTAACCAGTGTGGCCGAAACTTTATAGGAGAGGAGTGTTTCCAACTTCATTTGGAACAGACAAAGTCCGAACATATCCGCTAATCCTGATTTTGTCTCGCAAACATCATAACTGATCACCCCTGCCATCGTCTCTGAGAGTAACAACATCAACCCTACTCTATACCTGATATATTATCACGAACATCATCTCTGCTTAAGCTGATATGTTATCACGATAATCATTCTTGATTGACCTGATATAGTATCACTATAATAATTCTTAATTCACTTGATATAGTATCACGAAAAACCAGATATAGTGTCACGAACATCATCCGCAAAACCTGATATGCTTTCATGACCATCATCTCTGATTAACCTGATCAAGTATAACGCGTATCACCCCATCTATTCCAGATAGAGTTTCACGAAGATCATCGATGATTAACTTAATATAGTGTAATCGTGTTTTCTTTCTAGGCAAACACAGACGAAACAAATAAGGGTTCTTTACGATTGTTTATTAATCATCAAAACCATATAAAGGAAAAATACCCTGTAATAACAAAAGTTTAAATCAATACAAGGCATAACATTTAAGTTAAAAATAGACAGATATAGCTAATAGGAAAATATAAACGTATTTTCTCTTGCAACTTTTAAAATAATACAGTCGTGTTTCATGTGCAATTATTCCATTTTGAATGTAATTCAAAATGATAGCTGTATCATATAAACTATAGATCATATGCACTTGTTAATTATGCATATCTTACAGTATCACATATGACAGAATGTGATATATCAAAAATATAGAAATATATCAAAGTAGTTAAAACCTTAAAATAAACTTATCAATACCACTATACCTCACAGGTTCTTGCAAAGGCTAGTCCTTCATATTTATTCAGCAAACATGTAGTCAAAACCTGAAGTAGAATATTTATTCTTATAAATATTCTGAAAGGACAATTAAAAATGAATTGTCTCCCCTTAAATGGAATACTTTAACAATTAAACATTTATTTACTATAGAAATGTGTTTAAGTTTAAGATCACACTCATACAGTAGTTAAAATATTTATTAATTACTATGAACCATAAGTTTAGACTATTTAGAAAGTTTAAACTAATTTTATTGAAAAACTTAGAAAAGTTATGCAGCTTAATAATAGAATCTTATTTATGCAAAGGTTATATAATATTTATAAAATTTATATAACTCACAAATCAATCATTCTCAACTCTCATGATCAATCACCTATTCATTCAAATTAACCATTTTCATAAATATCACTCATTCTGCTAAATTAATGAGTTAGAATATTAGATATAAGGATATGTTAATATATGACAAACCTCAAATGGAAATAAAGTAAGTTCCAAAAGAATAAATTGAAATCCAAAGAGATCACCAAAATGGCTTCTGAAGGTATCAAAACCACAGGAAAAAATGAAATAGGAAATGACTAGAAACTTCCCGCCAAAACTAAACTGACCAATGAAATAAGAAAGAGTAGCTTATGGGTAATAGCAGACTACAAAGTCTCAAAACATAGAAATATACTGAAGATAAATATAACAACACACTCACTGCAAAAATACTAAAATATAAAAATCTGACAATACCATATACTCCCCCTACGTGTGGAATGACGTCCCGTCATTCACCGACACTAGTGGTGAGTAACTGCATCTAAAATGGCAAGAGCAGCTTCCCTCTGAAGACCTGAAAACAAAGGTGTACTGGCTAAAGAGGAAATGTACTCTGCCTTCTGCTGCCAATCTGTAGGTGGTATACCGGACTGAACAGGACGAGTAATCACTGCCATGTCGTACTGACCAGAAGTCATCCAGGATGGTGGTCTTCTGTCACGTACCGACCTCCTCGGTAGAACTACTGGTGGCGTCACAGGTCTAGGTGAGATATGCACAGGTGTGTCCTCCTGACTCGCTTCGACCTCTTCCGCTGGCACAGGTTCCTCTACTTCAAGATGGGCGTCCCCAACTCCTGTCTGTGGTACTGGCTCATCAACTGTAGTTGTCTCAGCAAGTGTTGGCTCACTGTCTTCCACAGTATCCAGTACGGGGTAGAATAAACCAGGATCATCATACGACTCGTCTGATGACTCGTCTGTAGAATCATCTGATTCACTCTCCTCTGGTCTCAGTGCAATCTGTCGTCTTGTTCTAGGCTTCGGTATGGGTCTCTCTGGTCTCACTGTCTGCTGTTCTTCCCTGATGAATCCGATGGGTAACAATAAGTTCCTGTGTAGTTTCTTGACTCTTCCTTCTCCGTCCTCTCTGATAACCTCATAAACCGGGATATCTGGATTCGGCTGGTCCAAAACAATATACGGAACATCTTCCCACTTGTCTGCAAGCTTATGTCTGCCGTCGAATGTAACAACCCTCACCAGAACTCGGTCACTCTTCTGGATGGACGCTCCTCTTACACGCTGATCGTAGTTTGCCTTCTGTGTTGCTTGGGCCTTCCTAGCTGACTCTGCTGCCAGTGTGTAAGCTGTGGTCAATCTATCACGTAGATCCTTCACATATCTGGTGGCTGGCTGCTTCGTCTCCTTGTGAAGACCAAAGGCTAGATCGATAGGCAAGCGTGGATTCCTCCCAAACATCAGAAAGTAAGGCGAAACTCCAGTGGTCTCGTGTCTGGTGCAATTGTAGGCATGAACCATGGGTGAAATGTAGGCCTTCCAATTGGACTTCTGATGGGGTTCCAACGTTCCTAACATGTTGATCAGGGTGCGGTTAAATCTCTCACACATCCCATTCCCCATGGGATGATAAGGTGTGGTGCGAGACTTCTTCATCCCTATGAGACTGCAAAGCTCCTTAATGACGCTGCTTTCGAAACATCCACCTTGATCTGAATGTAGCTTCTCAGGAATGCCGTAGTGCAGGATAAAGTTGTCAAAAAGGGCTTGAGCTGTTGTTCGAGCTGTCTGGTTCTTGGTGGGGATGGCTTGTGCGTATCTGGTGAAGTGGTCAGTAATCACAAGGACGTCTTGGTATCCTCCCTTGGATCTCTCCAACTTCAGATAGTCCATGCAGACAAGCTGTAGTGGGAACTGTGTCTCGATGCTAATCAAGGGTGCTCGCTGGTCGGTAGGTGTCTTTCTCCTTACACATCTGCCACACTGCTGGATCCAGCTCTCAACGTCTCTGTCCATCCCTGGCCAATAGAACCGGTCACGTACCAAAGACAACATCCTGTCTTTTCCAGGGTGGCCCATATCGTTGTGGAGCGCTTCCAGTACCACATTCACATGCGCAGATGGTAGAACGAGCTGTGTCTTGAGGTCATCTCCAATCATGGCTTCTCTGTAAAGGACGTTGTCCCGAAGCTTCAGACGTGCAAACTGGCGAAGAAGTGGTGTGGATCCGACTTCTGCACTGGTAGGCTTGCGTCCTTCAGCAACGAACTGTACAAAGGGTGCTATGACTGGATCCTGACTCTGCACTGCTTCCCAGTCAATAATATCCTCATCTGTCAGATCTTGCTCGGTAGGCGGAACAGTATCAGGTTCAACTGCAATGCTCTCGATGTAAGCTTGTGGAAGGATGGAATTGCAGATGGTATGTACAGATTCTATGGAGATGGATTCTCTGTTGTCGGAATCTGGTAAACGACTAAGTCCATCAGCATCGGCGTTGTTCCTTCCAGGTCGATACAGGATATCGAAATCGAATGACGCTAGTGCAGCTAACCATCGATGTCCGGTAGCATCAAGCTTGGCTGTAGTCAACACGTATGTCATCGGGTTGTTGTCAGTAAGGACTGTGAAGTGAGCTCCATACAGGTAGTCCTTAAACTTATCGCATACTGCCCACTTCAAGGCAAGGAACTCCAACTTGTGGGGTGGATAGTGTCTTTCTGCCTTGGTAAGTCCTCTGCTAGCGTAGCTGATAACCCGCTTCTCTCCCTGTTGTTCTTGGTACAGCACAGCTCCTAATGCAAATCCAGATGCATCTGTATGAAGTTCATATGGGCAATCACTGACAGCATATCCAAGTATGGGAGCGGAAGAAAGGTGAGTCTTCAAGGTCTCGAATGCTTCCTCCTGATCTTGTCCCCATGTCCATGGCTTCTGATCTTTCTTGGACTTGGTCTTCTTGGTTCCAGGCGTCGGCATCAGTTCTGTCAAAGGTCGGCTGATCTTGGAAAATCCTTTGATAAAACGCCGATAGTATCCGACGAAACCAAGAAATCGTCTGATGTCCTCTGGACAAGTGGGTTTCGGCCATTCAACATTTAGGACGACAGAAAGATAAACAACGAGAATCAACTCAACCACAGATGTAGTGTTTGGTAATTATATTGATGTAATACTTGTGTGTGTTTATGTTGTATTTGTCCTGTATTGTCAGAAAAGTGTGACTGTTTTCTGTCTTTGTATTTTTGTGTGAAAACTCATTGACAATTTCGACGATTAAATTTTTACACTGTTTTGTTTTCACATTTCAACATAGACATTTTCATAGTGTAAGCAGTAAACATTGATTGATTCAACACTATATAGAGACAATATTATACTTGTTGCTTAATGTACATGTAAGACACACTTCAATTCTTTTGAGTTTATTTTTGTGCACTTTGTAGATATTTGGTATAACATAAAATTTTGATTCAGATTTTGTACTTTAATCAAGGTCAAGGTCAACTCTTGAACTTTGACTTACTTCAGTGCACATTCTGATTTTGCATTCACACAAACACTAGTTAGGATTTAGGTACACCTAAACATTTGTTTTAATTTTTTTTTTTGGTTTTTGATTTTTTTATTTTTACACACACATTAGGCTTGTTGGACTTAGAAAACATTTGACATTTTGTGCATACATGTATAGTATAGTATCACACAGTGAGGTGTACTGATAGCTTTTTGAGCACAGTAGCAGCACTGTGAATACAAGTAAGGTTTAGCTTAGAAGTTTTTCTTTACTTTTGAATTTGATTTTTGCACAAACAGTGTACCACTTAGACTGTTATATTTGACATTTATGTTTGTCATGTGTGAACTTTATGTGTTTGTCTTGTACCTTGTGTAGTTTATATGTGTTTGTCTTGTATATTGTACTTGTGTTGAGTGTTATATGTACATGTAGAAGTGTTTAAACCACTTTCAGAGTTTGAACTTTTTCATTGATAAAAGTTAAATTTAGTTTAAATTTTTGATAAACTTTAAATTTAACTAGGCAGATCCCAGAGTATGAGTGTTTAGATTAGATCAGTCTTTTGTAACACCTTACATTATAGTTACCCTGTCCTAGCACACTTTATATTAGTTCCCTTAAGCACTTAGTCATTATTTAACTAGACTTTTACCAGCTTTACTTTTTGTTCTCAGGGGAGATAACTCTTACTTTTTGAGGATAGTTACTTTTCTTTATCAGTTGTTGTGCAGTCTACTTGTGATTGGTTGGTCCATTGCTTTAACCCAAGCCTTTATCCACTATTTTATTTGTACATTGATAGTTGTATTTTGTATATTGATATATTGTACTTACTACTAATACATTTACTTTTTCATTCACTTTGAGATGGGTGTGTAGACGTACAAGCTTTACATCCCATATACAAGTTTAGGTTTTGTGAGCTGTAGGTAAGACTTTGTGTATATTTTCTTTGCTTTGTATTTTTTTTTTGTACTTGAAATTAATATTTGTTTTTTCCTTGTAGTGCATTTAATATTTTTTTTTTACTTTACAGATTTTTGTACTTTGTATTTTTGTACGCTTTGTATATTTTTTTTTGTGTGTGTTTCAGTTTCCATTAGTATTTATATTTCAGATCAGTACTTTACTTTTGTTTGATTTTTTTTTTTATTTCAGTATATTGCTGATTTACCTTGCATTTATTTCGTTTGATATATAGAAATATATCAAAGTAGTTAAAACCTTAAAATAAACTTATCAATACCACTATACCTCACAGGTTCTTGCAAAGGCTAGTCCTTCATATTTATTCAGCAAACATGTAGTCAAAACCTGAAGTAGAATATTTATTCTTATAAATATTCTGAAAGGACAATTAAAAATGAATTGTCTCCCCTTAAATGGAATACTTTAACAATTAAACATTTATTTACTATAGAAATGTGTTTAAGTTTAAGATCACACTCATACAGTAGTTAAAATATTTATTAATTACTATGAACCATAAGTTTAGACTATTTAGAAAGTTTAAACTAATTTTATTGAAAAACTTAGAAAAGTTATGCAGCTTAATAATAGAATCTTATTTATGCAAAGGTTATATAATATTTATAAAATTTATATAACTCACAAATCAATCATTCTCAACTCTCATGATCAATCACCTATTCATTCAAATTAACCATTTTCATAAATATCACTCATTCTGCTAAATTAATGAGTTAGAATATTAGATATAAGGATATGTTAATATATGACAAACCTCAAATGGAAATAAAGTAAGTTCCAAAAGAATAAATTGAAATCCAAAGAGATCACCAAAATGGCTTCTGAAGGTATCAAAACCACAGGAAAAAATGAAATAGGAAATGACTAGAAACTTCCCGCCAAAACTAAACTGACCAATGAAATAAGAAAGAGTAGCTTATGGGTAATAGCAGACTACAAAGTCTCAAAACATAGAAATATACTGAAGATAAATATAACAACACACTCACTGCAAAAATACTAAAATATAAAAATCTGACAATACCATAATAGTATCACGAACAACAACATTGCTAAACCTGAAATATTATCACGGACATCTCTATTAAGCATGATATAGTATCATGAACACGATCCCTGCTAGAACTCATATAGTATCAAAACAGCATCTCTGCTAAACCTGATAAAGTGTGACAAACATCACCCCTGACGGGAACATTATTTCTGATAGAAAAACGCACATTACTCCTACTTAACCTGATACAGTATCACACACATCATCTCTACTATCATAACATCATCCCTGCGTAACCTGAACATCATATCTACTCACCCCGCTTTAATATAACACCATCAATCTCGCTAGACCTTCTATAGAATCACGAAAATCACCCCTGATTAAGGTTCATCTGTACCTTTCTTTCAAACATGGCGTTATTTCTAATATATTTTCAGTATATGCACGGCCAAAACTGCACATAAAATTGAAATATAAAGTGTAGCTGGACCTAGATATTAAAAATTCTTACCTTTTCTTAATGAATTCATCCAGAAAAAATCCTTTATTAAAGAGATCTCTTTTTTCTCCGCTTTTAAAAACACCCGATTTCAGGCTAATATCACTTTCACCCTTTCTTGGTGCCTCAAATTCCATGCAACTTTCAATAAGGGATTTACCTAAAAGTGTTCACCTCGTTTCATGTAAGAGGCACAATAGGGATAGTTTGTCCTTTTTCAATTTAAAATCTGAACAGGAAAAAAAAAGAGATCTTTATTTTTAAGGAACTTAAAATGAAAAATTGATAGAAATTGAATCGGAAATTACCATATCTAGATCCAGCTCTGCTTTATTTCATAATTTTATTTGTAGTCTTTGTTCTGCATATACTAAAAAATAGGTAGAAAATTTCACTATTTTTAACGAAAGGTACAGATGAACCTTAACCTGATATAATATAACAACCATCAATCTTGCTAGATCTTCTATAGAATCACGAAAATCACCCTGATTAACCTGACATAATATAACAACCATCAATCTTGCTAGACCTTCTATAGAATCACGAAAATCACCCCTGATTAACCTGATATAATATAACAACCATCAATCTTGCTAGACCTTCTATAGAATCACGGAAATCACCCCTGATTAACCTGACATAATATAACAACCATCAATCTTGCTAGACCTTCTATAGAATCACGAAAATCACCCCTAATTAACCTGATATAATATAACAACCATCAATCTTGCTAGACCTTCTATAGAATCACGAAAATCACCCCTGATTAACCTGATATAATATAACAACCATCAATCTTGCTAGACCTTCTATAGAATCACGAAAATCACCCCTGATTAACCTGATATAATATAACAACCATCAATCTTGCTAGACCTTCTATAGAATCACGAAAATCACCCCTGATTAACCTGACATAATATAACAACCATCAATCTTGCTAGACCTTCTATAGAATCACGAAAATCACCCTGATTAACCTGATATAATATAACAACCATCAATCTTGCTAGACCTTCTATGGAATCACGAAAATCACCCCTTATTAACCTGACATAATATAACAACCATCGATCTTGCTAGACCTTCTATAGAATCACGAAAATCACCCCTGATTAACCTGATATAATATAACAACCATCGATCTTGCTAGACCTTCTATGGAATCACGAAAATCACCCTGATTAACCTGATATAATATAACAACCATCAATCTTGCTAGACCTTCTATAAGTCACGAAAATCACTCCTGATTAACCCGATATAATATAACAACCATCGATCTTGCTAGACCTTCTATAGAATCACGAAACTCACCCCTGATTAACCCGATATAATATAACAACCATCGATCTTGCTAGACCTTCCATAGAATCACTAAACTCACCCCTAATTAACCCGACATAATATAACAATCATCGATCTTGCTAGACCTTCTATAGAATCACGAAACTCACCCCTGATTAACCCGACATAATATAACAACCATCGATCTTGCTAGACCTTCTATAGAATCACGAAACTCACCCCTGATTAACCCGATATAATATAACAACCATCAATCTTGCTAGACCTTCTATAGAATCACGAAACTCACCCCTAATTAACCCGACATAATATAACAACCATCAATCTTGCTAGACCTTCTATAGAATCACGAAAATCACTCCTGATTAACCTGATATAATATAACAACCATCGATCTTGCTAGACCTTCTATAGAATCACGAAACTCACCCCTGATTAACCCGACATAATATAACAACCATCGATCTTGCTAGACCTTTTATAGAATCACGAAACTCACCCCTGATTAAACTGATATAATATAACAACCATCAATCTTGCTAGACCTTTTATAGAATCATGAAACTCGCCCCTGATTAACCCGACATAATATAACAACCATCAATCTTGCTAGACCTTTTATAGAATCACGAAACTCACCCCTGATTAACCCGATATAATATAACAACCATCGATCTTGCTAGACCTTCTATAGAATCACGAAAATCACCCCTGATTAAACTGATATAATATAACAACCATCAATCTTGCTAGACCTTCTATAGAATCACGAAACTCACCCCTGATTAACCCGATATAATATAACAACCATCGATCTTGCTAGACCTTCTATAGAATCACGAAACTCACCCCTGATTAACCCGACATAATATAACAACCATCAATCTTGCTAGACCTTCTATAGAATCACGAAAATCACCCCTGATTAACCTGATATAATATAACAACCATCAATCTTGCTAGACCTTCTATGGAATCACGAAAATCAACCCCTGATTAACCTGATATAATATAACAACCATCAATCTTGCTAGACCTCCTATAGAATCACGAAAATCACCCCTGATTAACCTGATATAATATAACAACCATCAATCTTGCTAGACCTCCTATAGAATCACGAAAATCATCCCTGATTAACCTGATATAATATAACAACCATCAATCTTGCTAGACCTTCTATAGAATCACGAAAATCACCCCTGATTAACCCGATATAATATAACAACCATCAATCTCGCTAGACCTTCTATAGAATCACGAAAATCACCCCTGATTAACCTGATATAATATAACAACCATCAATCTTGCTAGACCTTCTATAGAATCACGAAAATCACCCCTGATTAACCTGATATAATATAACAACCATCAATCTTGCTAGACCTCCTATAGAATCACGAAAATCACCCCTGATTAACCTGATATAATATAACAACCATCAATCTTGCTAGACCTCCTATAGAATCACGAAAATCACCCCTGATTAACCTGATATAATATAACACCATCAATCTTGCTAGACCTTCTATAGAATCACGAAAATCACCCCTGATTAACCTGATATAATATAACACCATCAATCTTGCTAGACCTTCTATAGAATCACGAAAATCACCCCTGATTAACCTGATATAATATAACAACCATCAATCTTGCTAGACCTCCTATAGAATCACGAAAATCACCCCTGATTAACCTGATATAATATAACAACCATCAATCTTGCTAGACCTCCTATAGAATCACGAAAATCACCCCTGATTAACCTGATATAATATAACAACCATCAATCTTGCTAGACCTCCTATAGAATCACGAAAATCATCCCTGATTAACCTGATATAATATAACAACCATCAATCTTGCTAGACCTCCTATAGAATCACGAAAATCACCCCTGATTAACCTGATATAATATCACGAACATCATCGCTACTGGACCTGATCAAGTATCACGAACATCATTTTATGTTCGACTTATAAAACCTAATTCCAAGAAAATTCACAGTGTCACACTTTTTTACGTAACTATATATTATGGGTTTAGCAAATTTTACAGTGTCCACTTTTCTATGTTACTATATATAGTAAGGACTTGAAGATTGCAATGGAAGAGGGAGGTTTGGAGCCATAAAACCTGGTTTAACCCACCATTTCGTTTGAAATGCCTGTACCAAGTCAGGACCATTGCGATCTACCATTCTCCGGTATGACTGATTCGTTTTTGTCATTTTCTCTGGACTATGAGATTGATCTTTAAAGTTCGGTAGTTTTGTTAGTACCTTAATTTTTTGCTAGACCTGATATAGTATCATAACATCATCCCTTCGTAACCTGATATAGTATCACATATATTACTTCTGCTTAGGCTGATATATCACGGGCATCATCAATGATTAACCTGGTAAAGCAATACGAACACCATGCCAGCTAAACCTGATATGCATCATAAAGATAAACCCTGCCAAACCTGACATAATAAAATGAACATCATCCATACTGGACATGATCACATTTCTGCTAGACCTTATAAAGAATCACGAAACATCATATCTGCTAAACCCGATATAGTATATATATATAACAACAGCATCTTTGCTAAACCCGATATAGTATATGTAACAACAGCATCTCTGCTAAACCCGACATAGTATATATAACAACAGCATCTTTGCTAAACCTTATATAGAATCACGATAATCATCCTTGCTAATCTGATATAGTATAACAAGCATTATCTCTGCTTATCCTGATATAGTATCACAAACACCATCCCTGCTTAACCTGATTTAGTATCTCTGCTAAAGCCGATATAATATCACAACCATCAATCTTGCTAAACCTGATAAAATATCACAACCATCAATCTTGCTAAACCTGATATAGCATCACGAACATCATCTCTGCTAAACCTGATTTAGAATCACGAAAATCATCTCTGCTAAACCTGATATTGTATCACAACCATCAATCTTGCTAAACCTTATATAGTATCACAAACATCACCACTGCTTAACCTGATATTGTATCATGAACATCATCTTTGCTAAACCTGATATAGCATCACGAAAATCATCTTTGCTAAACCTGATATAGCATTACGAACATCATCTTTGTTAAACCTGATATAGCATCACTTTAAGTGACTTACAGTATCTATGCTAAACCTGATATAGTATCACGAACATCATCCTTGCTATACCTTATAGAGTATCACACCCCCCCCCCCCTGCTAAAGCATAATTAACATCTACTATGCACCCTCTTTGCTGTTTCTTATTGCATACAATCACTTTAGATCTAAAGATCTGAAGGAGTTTGCTGTCCTGTCTGGAATTGTGCAAAATGTTAGTTTCCTTTGTTGTATTCAAGTGGTAGAAAGGTTTAGTACCAGGTTTGGCTTCCAGCACATTTTGGCTAAGAGTGTATTTTTTTTTATGGATACTTATAAACGGTTTTGATTCCAAACACATTGGCCTGGTGTTATTTTTGTTGTAAATATCCCAAACCTTCATTCTAACACAAAATTGGGTCTTTATTTCTCGTTAAGCTACTTTGTTTTTATACAGGTTTCCAACAAGGTTTATATCCAGACAAAAACTTTTGAAATAATATTGTTCTTTTTTTAAAAACTTATAAGAAATATCCCAACAAAAGGATTAAACAGTTGGAACAAATATACGTTTAGTATCTTGAGTGCTTCGTTTATTTGTGGAGGTTTTGAAAATGGCTTTATAGTACCTCCTTAACCCAAGATAGACTTTTACTTAAAAAGAGAGATTTTGGTATCTTAACCAGGTTCAAACGAATTGTTATTTGTAGTCAGAACTATTGTAGTTTAGAATTCCTCTGATATGTCATTTTTGTCAGCTTTTCTAAGACATTCCTGTGTAACTTTTATTGTCCAAAATTACATTTCTTACTTAGCATAAACATTTTATTCTGTCTAGATAGCTGTTTTATGTATAAGAATTATGTTTCCCTTTACCATAATTACATTGTAATAACTCCTTATTATTTGTTATGTAATGGATGTAAAACACTATTATGCAAAATCTTGTAGCACTTGATTCAGCTTTTGAACTGGTGCAAGTTTCTGTTGCTGGTTGTTGCTTTTTATATGTTCTAGTTTTGTTTGTTTTTGATTTGTCTGATAGGTACCCTTGTTTTGACTAAGCCTAACGAACTTAAGTACTTGGAAAGGCCCTCCCTATTAGTACCTTGCTATTTGCTTCCATCATGTACTCGGTTTGTTTTATCTTTGGTGTATTCTGATTTTTTTGGGTTATTTTACTTTGAGATTTTAGGGTCCACTATTGGACATACTATTGCATTTTTTTGTTTGCCACTTTTTTGCTTTCTTTACTACTTTCACTCCAAATTCCATCAGTAGTTATTCCAATCATCTAATGGCAATAAATAAGAGACTGAAGACATATTAAACTTTAAGAGGTGCAGCACCTTTTTAATGATCATGATAATAATAAATAAATGATAAATATAATGATAATTACCCTTTACGAAAACAGTCCGATTTCACTTCACACATTTTCACATGTAAAATTGATCTGGTCCCATTTATAAACATTCATAACAGTCACATCACATTTGAACAAATCAGTACAGTTCAATTGGGGAACATTTCAAAGCACTAAAAGTTATTGTTAGTAAAAAGGGGGAGGGGAAACAGAATATATAATATAAATATGGAAAGAATGGGTAATCTTAAATAATCTTTTTCAAGCACAGTTTAGAAGCCGAATCATTCTACACTTTATAAAATGAAGTGAATTCATTCCTAATTCCTCTTTTTTAACACAAATTGAACAAATGAGTTTTAAATTGTCCCTTTAGAAATGAAAGTATAAGTTGTCTGTACTACTTGGGTTGTTTTTTTACCATTGCCAGCAAATGGATGAATGTCAATAAATGGGTCAGAGACTATAAAAATTACGTAGATTTTCTACAAAAAAAAAAATCAAAATCAAATCAATATACAAGTTTCAACAATTATATACAATAAAAAAAAAGAACACAAAAACAATGAGTTGTTCTATGAACTACAACTCAACCTCAATAATAGTCTACCAGTTTAGGCAATTATCACAAATCTTGAAAAAAAAATCTTACTTTTAACAAATAAATAAACAAGTTCTTCTAAACAGAAAAACTATGCTTTTTAAATAAATTCAGAAACTTATTCTGCATGCAAGTATCCAGTACAACAGTTGCTCCTATCCGTTTAATTTCTATCAATCTCCCCAAATATTTGAAAAATATGGCTATTCTTTGAAAACAGAATGTTTTTACTTTACACAAAAATCAAAATAAATGCAAAGAAATTTAAAACTTTACAACATTTATATTTTCCTGATATCAAAACTATTTTTATAGTGATATGTATGGTTCATACAAAAATTTGAACATAATCGGAATTATAAAACTATTTTTTGTTTACAATAGCAAGTCTAATTGAAAAGACCTTATAAAAATTTCAATTCTATAATAATTAAAAAATAATAACAATATAAAATTCAGTTTACTCTATAATTTCTTTCCAAAACTTGCAGTCTACTTTTTTATAATGCACCCTTCATTAATGGATTTTAAGTATTTTGTTCCTTTTAATACCAAAGAAATATGTTTGTTGATGAAGATTACTTCTAAAATCTTTAACTTGGGGATAAAAGGTAAACTATATACTTTTATTATATTTGGCATTGTCTACTTAATAATTGTGAACAATATACACCTATAACAGATTTTATCACAGTCAAAATACGCCATTAGCTGTCCTCAGAATTGTCGAGCTGAGAAGTGTTCAAATTTATTGTCATTTGCTGATGTTTATTGGTCAAACTCAAAAAAAAACATATCAAATTTGAGTGCCAATTTTATACTAGGAATGCTTTAAATGCAAATGATATTTCGCATTTTAATTTTTAAATAATTGTCAATAAAGATAAAAAAATTAAATGATTCTCAAAATGATATTTCAATTAATTTTTAAATAGTTGATAAAAATGGTATTGGTGATACAGTAGTATGAAGATATTGCACTCTTTTACAACTTTTTTGTTTAACATAACATCTTAAGGTTAACCAATATCTTACACAAGCCTTGTAAAAAAATTGATGATCGTAACTTGACAAAAAATATAAAACCGTAACAAAATTATTCAACCAGAGAAAGACGATTTATGAAAAATAAATCTGGTGGTCTTTTTTTTCTCCCCAGATGTTTGTCGATTGTCTCCAATAAAACAACAAATAAATAATACAATTGTCACCCTGGTCCTCTCTGGAGCTTAGCGGATCCCTAACCCGCACATCTCAGAAGTTATCCTAAAAAGAAAAGAGTATCCAAACTGCATTATGTCATTCAGTGTTAAATGGCAGGAATTAGTACAAGTTATGTTATTTTTACCAGGCTAAACATTACTTTGCTACATAACTTATCAGAGATGGGATCAAGCCCAATGTAGAGAGAAAAAAATTCCAAACTCAATACTATAAGGGGTTCTGTATATTGAGGACATGAAAGAAACCCTTTCCCACTTTGAAGTGCCTCTCATCACCAATTTTCTAAACCAAATTGCACCTATCTGTTAAAATTACCACACCATAAAAACTATTACAAACACTTTCTACACTACAAACTTATATAAAAGTACTATTCATTGCAAAAATTCCTCTGAAATCAAAGAGTTTTGTGAAAGGGAGGTAATTCAAGAACACATTACAATATAAAACATGGATAATATAACTAAAAAGAAGAAAGAAATAAGCCATTGCTTCACCCCTTTAACATCAATTGCACAAACACTTAAGGGAAACAGAAAACTAATAATTATGTTCTTTAAGCCATTTCCAAGAGCTAAATAAAGGATTAGTTGTAAAAAAGGGCAAAAAGGGATAGTTTTAGTAAGACTAGATAAAAAAGGCAAGTCACACACACACATTAAAACATATCATTTCAAGTTGTCATAGCACAGAAAATTGGGGCAATAAAGTTATCATACCACATACTTAACAACAGATGTGAGATCATATGGTGTTCTCTAGCTTAAGAATTTAAGAAATTAATTCAAAGGAAAAGAAAGTTACATCGAAAATTGATTAGCATCTAATTTTTACAAATAGCTCAAGTCTTTTTATAAATTCACCAAAAATATCTTACAAATAGTTTTACCATTTTTTGTATTTATCTAAGAATAAAATAATTTTGCTCTTAGCATCTTAATTGTTAAAATCTTTAAACGAAATGTAAGACAACTCATACTGGCATTATGGTTCATAATTGTGAATGGGCTTCAATGGAAAAATAAAGTTGTATTCTACAAACATACTAATTAAGTATCGAAAAAAATATAATGCTATTTATACATGTCAAAAATGGATTATGCAAATTAAAATGGCATACATATGAGGTATCCTGAAGGGAATTTTCAACACAATTAATCATTAACAAATATAATATGACACATAGTAATAATCTGTGATGCTAAATATCTAAACAGAATGACAACCTTTCTTTTTCATATAATGAAATATTTTTTAAATGAAAATTTTTGAAATTTTTCTGCTAATTTTAATTTTTGTGGTTATACCTCTTAGTTTACAAATAAGAGTGCTACGTACTTTTTTAAGCGATTTTAAATTTGGTGGTCCAGTAACAACCTAGAAATAATGCAAATATACTCTGCTTCTTATCTCTAAAAATCACCAAAATAATAATATTTCGTTTTTTTTTTTTCAAGAAATTTCCACAAATTCAAAAGGAAAAGTTTAGGTAAAAGTTTAAAACTTTTTCTGTCCAAATTTGCCTTAAATCTTTTTTGCATGATGAAAATTCTCCTAGTGACTTTTTTCTCCAAATTTTGCAATTTATAACAATGTGCCATATTATACTGATGAAAAATGAATGGAATAATACAAAAAAATACTGGGACTAACTCAGTAATATATAATATAGATATAACAAAAACAAAATAATGAGCATCTATAAGGATAGAGCCCTGATCTTTGGGATATCCAGATTTGAGACATTTTGACAGCTGTATATTCTGTTAAAGTTGTTTGAAAATGTTCCTATAAGACCTTTACATATCTTTATGATCAAAAGAGAACTTTGAAAAGGGGCTTAGAGCCATTTTCCCAAACTATTATTTTTTCACAGGAATTAAGTGTTTTACAAATTATTATACAAATTGGAATCAGGATTCTGATGAGCTTGTTTTATCAATTTTATTTGAAAATAAAAAATTAACCTTTTTTTAATAGACATATCTCCTGTCCATTGGAGAAGGAAATTTTCATTGTTTTTTAGATTTTAAAGTACTGTAGAATAAATGTGCAAAATACATTTAACAAGAAAATGGGGTCCAAGCGAAAATCTTCAAACAACTTTAAAAACAGAATATGCAGTCTTTGGGATAAGGATTTTTTCAACATAAAAATTGATGCATATAAAATCATATAACAATAATTAAATCTTAAAAGAAAGAAAAAAATATTTGGCAAGCTCAAATCACACTTTACTGTAATATATACTTTCTATAATAATATATAATATATGACTATTCTATCTATACAAGTATAAGCCTATACTATTTGTACTGTTTAAGTAAGCAAAAAATGGCATTATCACTGGCAAGAAATGTTTTAAATTAATTTCTGGAAGACAGCTATACTGAAATTTTCAAAAATATATACCTCAATGGGTTTTAGAAGAAAATTAATTTGAGATTAAGGTTTATATTTACCAATCTTAGATATGTGGACACTGTCAGCCATTGACAATTAATACAAAATATAGTAATTCGTTATTGCAAGTCTGCACATATGTTTCATTTCAACTTCTGGAGTATAATTGCTCTTTTCTTTGGAATATACATTTTGAGCCATTAATCTTATGAAACATACACCATTTCTAGGGAAAAAGAATAATCAAATACACACTATAAGGGGCATCAAAACTGCAATGACTTAGGTACTTGGTAAAAAATTAAATGCCTCATGAAAAAAAGATCAAAAATCAAAGCATCCTGATTCTTGATGCCGACTACCCTGATTAAAGAGCGATGATTTAGGAATGTTAACCTTCTACGTGAACAAATATATACAAAACAATCTAATCCATAACTGCACTGGGCAGCAAAATGAGTATCAAATATCCATAAGTGCCTTAGAAGAGTAACATGTGCAAATCAAAGTACTACAAATACTGAGAGTTGGTAGAACTAATCCCTAGGAACATTCACCAACTCAAAATACTAGTTATCTAAAGGAAGTTTAATACTTAAGCAACCATGAGTTAAGCTTAACCATATGATTTGAGAGATCAAAGTAGGTTTTTAAATAATCAATTTGAAAATTTCAAATCTTTATAGAATATAATTATAAATTATTTTAAAACATGTTTTGGAACACAAGTAAAACATAGAAAGAAGAAACCCTAAATTGAATAAAATTTTCAAAATATTCAAAAGTGAGCAAAATATCCTAGTGTAAATTTTGACTCATAGAACAATCTTTTTATGATTTTGATCTTTCAAATCTCTAAACAGACTGTCAAAATAATGAAATATGCTATAATGGTTTGTAGTAGTACTTTGTTAGGAAAAGTAACATAGGTGTTAAATGACTATAAAAGATTGAAGCTTACAAATCATATGGTTCTATTGCACTTATTTGTTATCATACATTGTTTATCAAAGCACTATCATGCACAAATGTTTTAAATAAAAACACATTATTTAAAATGTATGTTAAAAATGGAAATTGCTTCGTATCCTTATCTAAAGGAATTTCTAAGACCAGCTTACAAATAAATAACTGGGCAAGCTGGTAAATATACATCGAAAACATTGAATAACAAATTTCTGTTCATACATGCAGGATCAACAAACAATTTGGACTATGGAAAATAAACATGTTTAAAAAATAACTGTATACTTTTGGCAGTAAACAACATGAAATCATTGAAGAAATTGAAGATTCCAATAATAAACAACATTGCAACAACACTTATCATTTTTTTTTTCAAAATAAAATCAGAAAAATAGATATATCTTCTTTTTTCATATATTTTTTTCAACGCTTTTACTACACAAAAAAATTGCAAATATAAAATCTGAATTTCGTAAGAAAATGGCGATATGTTTCTTGACTTTTATCAACAAGTTTATAACAATTCTTCAATATCATGTTGGCACAATATGTGCCGCTTATATACAAATACATATCTAAAAGAACAAACTTTTGGCAAATTAAAATAAACCCTTTAAAAAGACCATTAACCAAAAAATATAAATATATTTATATCAATAGTAATTAAGCGTTCAATCTGAAACAATTTCAATATGAATCTATCATATTCAATAATGATTTCAAAAAGGGAAAAAACAAAAATAACAAATAAATAATGAGACAAAAAACAGGAAACCACATGACTGGCATGTGATCAATCACATCTATTTACAATCGAAGCACCTCACAAGTTCCAATACACAAAATAGTTACATAAAATGCCATTTTAAAGTTCCATTATACCAAGATCTCCAGTCTTGTTTTTACTCCTCCATCAAAGAAGCTGGTTTTCCCCCTGAAAACTTGCTGAGGTGCTCCGAATGCTTGGTCATAAAACAATCAACATTAGTAGGGTGAAATTTTCTTCCTTTCCGTCATGATAGCATTTGCAGCCACTCCGACTCGCACTTTATTCTGCACTGGAGTCTGTCCAACAGTGTCAAACATCCCAAAGACTTGACCAAAAGGTAGAGCTACTGGCTTCATGGTGTTCATGTTCATATTCATATTCATTGCGTTCATGGAGTTCATGGCAAGCTGGTTCAATGTGATTGCATACGGCGAGACGGCTGGCGGCAACTGCTGCTGAGGGGACTGAACAACAGAGGTCAGGGGTGATGCAGATGTTGTTGGGATATTCGAGGTAGTCGGGTCAAGGGTCAAATTCTTATGCAATTCCATGCTGCAGAGAAAAAAAGAAAAGGGAGGGAACTGTATTAGAATAGGATAAACAAAATAAATAATTCCACAAACCAGGCACAAGTCTACATTTTACACAATGCCAAATAATATTTAAATGTGTGAACTAAAACTATAACATCTGACGCATGTTAAGAATGTGAAAGAAAATTGTAAGATGAATAATCCCACGGATAAAAGAACCAAATTCATTACCACTTAATCAAATAGAAAACCTTAAATATGGAAGTCAACCCAAGTCTTAGTTCACATCGATGGTCAGTTAGTAAAGTGAAAGGTGCTAGAAATTCTTAAATGAAAATTCTTGGACAGAATTCTTGCCTGTTTTATGGGACATAAAGAATACATTCTCTTTGGACCTCTTTTTTTTAGAAAGCCAGAGACAATTTTTGACAATTAAATTTTTTTTTATTTACTCTTGAAATCTACAATGATGCAGGCAAGATAAGAGATTTTTGAAACTCCCAACTTTTCCTTTCAAAGAAGAGGCAACCCAAAAATCCACATCTATATAGAAGTTCAAAACAAATTTGTACTTAAACTGAAATTGGAATTGGTATAAATCTTTAATCTTTTCAATATAACATGTTGAAACTTTAAGAATTTTCATACCAAAGGGCTACAAAAAATTCTAGCAGTAATTTTGTCTATATAAAATAATTTCAGATGAAAACATGAAAAAGTCATGCAGAAAAAGCCAAGAAATCGAATCAAAATGACAAAATACTGTTATTTGGGAAGATTTTATACAAAAATCATGCTATGTTAATGAAACCTCTCTAAAAGACACATATTACAACAATTATCAAGGAAAAGGAATAAAAAACAGGAAAATTACAAAAAATAACATTTTATAACAAGGGAAGTAATAACTAGTGCAGTTATGGCAGATTTGGGTTACCTCCCTTCAACAGGTTTTGTTGCAGAAACAGAATTCTGGGGCAAGTGATGAGATACTGACCACAAGCACAAAACACATGGAAAGAAAAAACAGGGCAGATTTGAAATGGAGGAGGACTCTCATTTACCGTTTTATTGTCTATTTCAGTACCAAGGCTGGACATACATTATACTGTAAACAGAAACATTTTTGCCTGAATGAGGATTGATCAAGGATCATAGGAGGAAACCGGACTTCGTCAATTTTTATCCCAAATTTCTGACCTAACTTTCAATGTGAAATTTGACTTGAGTTAAGCAAAGAAATCAGATATACCTATACCATTATTTTTTTTTAACAAAATTTCAATTTTAAGTGTTATTTTTATTTACCACGACAGCTTAGATGAGAAATTGTGTTAACGAAATGATGGTTTGCACTTAAAAACATATATTGGAAACAATATATTTTTGGGGGGTTATTTTAATAAGCATAGTATTTAATATCTGAACTATTCCAATAAAAAAGCTTTAGAACATAACATATATAACATAAGCTCTCTTGTGAGCTTTTAATGGAATAAATCTTCCATTCTGTACAAAAACCAAAATACATGGTTATCTCCCTGTTTTATCTTATTTTAATAAATTTGACAGAAAACAGCCACTGGTACTAACCTGGTATTAATTAAATACTGTGCTAAACCTATGGTTTCCATGGTACCAGTAATCGTAACTTTACGGTCCGGAGCTCCATCCTCGGCATTGGAAATTTTAATCATAGCACCTGACATTTGTCTGAAAGAGAAAAAATAACAAAATTGCTTTTAAAACTAAATTAAATTCTCAAAAGTATATGAATTCCACCTTAAAGGGAAATAACTCCCAAATTATACTTTTGTCAGATTTCTTATTGACTTCACTCTTGTTTAACTGTGAGCTGGTAATGCTAGTTTTTTGACTGTGTATCATGACATTAAATTTGTGGTTTTGTATTGTTATTTCTGTCTTTTCATCGTGTCATGATCTAAATATAGTTTATGTTAGCTGTTCTTTTTTATTATTGAAATAATTCTGAAATGCAAATTCATATTTTTTTCTTTTTTTTTAAATCACATAAATTTACACAATTTCTTACTATTTGTTCAAATTCAAATACATGTTTAACTATTTTAAACAGATGATTTACAGGTGCATTTTTCAATCCAGTATAAGTCATTTTCATTGAAAATTTCCATAACAACCAAAAGTTATTATTCATAAGCACTTCTGCCAATGATCTCATTCCCCCTCCAATCTTTATTATAAAAGTAATTTTTTTAAAATGTATTGTAGTGTCCGTTACTGAAAATATTTCGGAATTATTTGTAAGTATTCTGTGCTATATTTTGACCTTACCTGATTTCATTAATTTTCTGTCCACCCCTACCAATGATACAACCTATCAAATCGTTAGGTATGGAGATCTCATGTGTCTGTTGTGTATTTTGTGGAATGGGCGCGGCTGGGGCTGCCGGTCTGTATGCTACTGGTATTCCTGGTGCAACTGCAAAACAAAGAAAGGCTTAAAATAGTGAAACTCTTTATATATGTATCATAATATACCTTCACAGCTAGCAATGGTTAATCTTCACTTTGAATTTGAATTACTGTTAGGTTTCATACTGTTTTTCACATTCAACTTTATGACCTTGTTATTACCGAGAGCCTCTGGTGGGTCTTGTATAGACCTAGCATGTGTGTGACACAGACATTAATTTTTCTTTCCAAAAACTTTGTTGCAATTTTGCTTTTAACATAAGAACAAAGTGCCATGTGCAAAAATCTAAGCTATTTTGATGTACATTTTCTTTACAAAAAGACTCAAAGTCATGCCAGTCAAAACGTGAAAGCAAGAAATTGAAAAAAAACGCAGCATTGAAAACAAAAATTTAATCCAGGATGTAAAATAAAATAATATAACAAACATATGGTTAGGAGTAGAAAAGTCTTAGCTTTTTTATCATTACAATCATTAATGGACTTTAACCATAAATATTTTTTTTGTGTAAGTATATTTTGGGTTACGTCTAATTTGGCAAGAAGACAACTGGTGAGCTTTAATCAAACAAAGTTTACATCAATAATAATAAAACTAAAGCAGCATTAGAGTTCAACGATTCTCCATGAAATACAAAAAGTAGGTGTTTTAAATCTTTATTGCATAACTTCAATGTTTTCTCTCCATATGTTTCTAACTTGTGTGTTTTTTTTAAGAAACATATGCTTGTGATTCAAAAACATTTTCTAAGAGTTTTTATCAAGGGATTAACACAATTTGTAGAAGCAGATACATTAATAAACAATTCCTCAATTAAATGCTAATATCAATTCACTTTGTTTTCTTTCAACATGTTCAAAAGGATATTAATTATAGTTATGAATGAAACCTGAGGAAATACAACATTTTGATGATGTTTGAGATTTCGTGCAATATATTGAAGAAAAGATGGACAAATAAAGCAATAGTCAATTTCAGCTACAGATAAATAAAAATGTTGACATCAGCAACTTAATTTTGTGTGTCATTATTTAATAAGTTAAATTATGATAATATGATTATCTCAAAATGTTGACAAAAAAACCTAACAAAATATGTTGTTGACTTGAAGCAATGAAAGTGCTATTCCTTTGCTTTGTTTTGTTTTAATATTGATAGTGTAATTTTATATCATGCATATATACTCGATATTCCTTCTTACATTTTTCATACACCGGCAATTTTGTTTACGTTAATTTAATGTTACAAATTAATGTTAAATTAGTGTTAATCGAGCTTCGATTATAAATTTGACATTGAAGTTTAACATTTGACGTCACATTATTCAACAGCAAAATTAACATTGAAAAGTTTAACACTAAATTCCTGTTAATGTTTAACATTAAATTAAAGTTAAAAATATTAACGTTACTCTAGCGTTAATAAGTTACATTAACGTTAAATTGGTGTCTATCGAGCTTAACATCAATTTAACGTTAAGGCAAATTGCATGTGTACTGAAGATATGAAACTGCAAGGGCAATGTTTGGGCAAAAACGTTTACAATTACATGTACCTGGAATTACAGGTTGTGGTGTTGGAATTATAGGTAAAGAAAGTGAACTTACAATTACATGTACCTGGAATTACAGGTTGTGATGTTGGAATTATAGGTATACCCTGTTGTAATGACATCTGATGTAACTTGTTGATCTGAAATAAAATCAAATACATGTTTGCTAAAGTCTTCTGTCAAAGTTAAAAGCTTCCGTTATATATCTTGATTCTGTACATATATAATTGAAATAAAATAGAAATGTTTGATGGTTTTTAAAAATGGAAGAATAAAAACATTTTTTCATTGTTTAATCATTTTGAAAGTTGATCAGATAGTACAAAGTGATTAGATAAAAACCTGCAAAAATCAATGTCACCCCTGTTGCCCTTACAATGCTTGTTAAATGGGTTATACTTCCACATAATTTTGAGGATTAAAATTTCCTAGGACAACTACATATAGTTTACTTGTCAAATAACAATTTTAATCAAATTGGGCTGAGTGGTTTAAGAGAAAGGCAAATTAAACTTTGTAACAGACAGGACAAAAACCACATCTCACCATGAACTGGTCATACTATGCAATGCTTATCAAAATATTTTAAGTCCCTACACCAACTATACAAAACAATTGTTTACTACTATGTAGCCAAACTTGGGACCCTTAATAGAAAACAACAAGGGGTCTAAGTGTACCCCCTTCAACCATGGAGTAATGATACTCTTTTTTTCTCACTAGTATAGAAGACAAGGGGTTTAAGTGTACCTGTAATAATGATCCCCTTCCCCCCTACTATAGAAGACAAGGGGTTTAAGTGCACCCCACACAAACATGTAATAATGATCTTTTTTCACCGTTATAGAAGACAAGAGGTAACCCCCTGGACCATAGGTGAAACAGAAGGTAATAAGACGACCAACTGACCTGGTAGGAGGAGGCACGAAACAGCTCATCTTGCTGAAGCTGTGTACCATAGGACATGGTACAGTAAGGGCCATATTTGGCACCCTATTTTAAGAAAAAATAAATCTAATGTAAACATTTAAATGTCTTCGTGGTTTTTGAGTCAGGATGGTTTAACTTTTTGACAACTGTTAGTTTTGTCCATCATTTATTTTGGTGTCAATCTCATAGAGGTCTAGGATATGACAAAGGATACAAGATCAGAGAACAAGGTCATTTTGCATGTTATAATGTCATTTTAAAGGCTTTTAGTGGTAAGTGAAACTGGATTTCTCGACTTCAAAATATTTAAGATAAAAGATTTCATAAGCAATAATTCTGGCTAAGTGCTGTCATCTAACATTTTTAGCAAATTTGACAAAAATCATACATATTTACCAGTTTTCATTCAGTTAATATCATATACATGTAATATGAATATACAAATAATCTTAGTTGTACAACCCTATTCTTTTAAAACTCAATTTCTGCACATCAGTTTTCTACTTTTTAGTCTAAAGGGGGCCAAATATTAGCCTTATTGTACTTAAAATGTCCCTTGAAATCTATACCTTCAGTATAAGGCAAGAAATCTGTTAGAATAGTTTTCTTTTGTTTTCTTTATTTGAATCCCGCCCAGATTAATCGAAGTTGGTGACTAAAAGTTTATTATGCTCATTTTATTTTGACTTTATTTACTTTGCATTACCTATCAATTAAATTGATCACAAGATATACAATTATAATAATATTATGAAATTTTCTTAATGCTGTGTTAAAAGGATTTACAAGGGGAATATAGGGAAGGCTAGGTCCAACCCCTGGATCTGCAAATTGCAACAATAGTTTTCAAAGAATAAGGCTTCATCATCAACATCCCTAATGTTCATGATTATACCAATATCAGAATAATACCGACAAAAATTGAACAAAACAAGGCTCTAATGAACTGTAGTCATTTCAGACTTAGTCATTATGAGTTAGCAATTTGCCTTCAAGTGATAATTGTCCACAAGTTAATATCCCAACATAATAATAAGTAGCCATATTAAACCCATAAACGGAATAAAGCTAATAACAGCAAATAAATGTTGTCTTATGAAACCTTTGGTTAGAGACTACCTAGACAGGTGTTCCTTAGCAAGTCTATTACCACAACAATGTCATAACAAGTACTCATATTAGACTAATGATAAATTTTACGAGATTCTCTCCAATTATTAATAATAACTTCAGAATTCGCAAATCTCTTGAAAGACTGTTTATTTCCTGAGCCTCCATTGTAGTTAATGTGTTTTAATCATTACAAAGGCTCTTTAATACTTGACATTCAGAACCTTTAGAAAGATGCTGGGTTCAGAACAACTGTAATCTCCTACTTTGAAAAACAGATTTTTTTTCTATCCAAAGAAATGTCATAAAATGTCTTTTCATAGCTAGAGTCATGAAACTGCCATTTTCTCTCAGATCGATAAATCTTCAATTACCTTAATCTAAAAATTACGTAGGTAAATGTTGTTTTACAAGGCAATGGAGTTTTGAAACTGATTGAAAAAGACAAAATCTTAAAGAGGAATGGCAAAGGAATTTGATGAAAGAAACCATCGTAGAAGCCTTAACTTTTGTCTTGGAGTTGAATCATAGAACCTTTTTGCAAAGCATCTCATAACTTCATACACCTGTTCGAATTCATGAAATAAACAAAAATGCCCCTGACCCAAAACAGTTACGAAGATTAAACTAGAAAATACATGTACAATTTGTCTGGATAATTCCACATTCATGCACAATGAACAGCTTGACAGATTTTATGTACAGACAGACTTAAAAAAAAAAACTAAATGACCCCAAAAAGTTACCATTGGAAGAGATACATTTCAAAACAACCAACCAATGAAAAATGCATCCATCTACAAATTAACATCAAATCAGCTAATGTCATTTCCTACAATGACCAAGCAATAATTTACTGGATTAACAAAGACCCTGAATAGTCAGAGAAAACAGGCGATCCACCGAGCCTAACAATAAGTAGGAAACAATACGGAAAAAATAGCACGAACGATGGATAACGTGTGACAGGAAAGGATTAGTATATATATGTTTTGTCCTCTACATGGATATTGACGTAAATTCCTTATTTCTCCGTTCTTCTGTTTCCGTCGAACAATGGCTTATATAGATCCGTGGTTGGGCTGCATGTAATCCCTTTTTTGTCTTATTAATGGATGTGCTAATTATTCCTCTGTAGATTTATTTTTTCTGTTTGACAAAGATGGGGGAGGCATTATTTAAGTTATTTTTAAAAACATTTTTATATCTTTATTCTTATTTGAAAGATGAGGGAGGTTTTATGAGTTATTCCCATACATATGTTTTGAACTTTTGTAGAGTTAATATTCTTCATTATAAAGGAAAAAGAAGATATTATTAGTTATTTTCTTTCATACATATTTTTTCAACAAAGGTAGATTTTTTTTAAAGAAAAATGTGGATTTTAGGGTAAAAAGAAAGCAGATAATATATTTTTTGCTCATCCCCAAAAGCTGTATTTTCAGAAGTTGCAGAATTTGCTTTTGTTGATATTGCACACAAAATATTTAGTCTATCATTTTCCATTGTTAAATACAGGTGGAGACACTTCACTCTTAAATGGGAGTCCCTAAACCACGTTCCAAGTTCCAAGTTTCAAGTTTCAAGTTCCAAATTTTAAAATCATTGATTTTTAATGATTTATCTAAATAATATATAAATTGGTTTTGCTTGAATCATCAAATTGTTTTATTCAAAAGTGATGAAGTAAAAGGCAACCAAATTTTGGTGTTTGAATAAAAACACATCAGTATGCTTTTTCTAACACTGCTATAAATTTATTTAAATATGAGGTTATCAGCATTCATGACAGCAGCCGAAATTCGAAACCTACAAGATTTCCCTCAAAACTGACACTAAGAGAGAGGTAATAAAAATTTTGACATTTAAAAAGTCAAATGTCTGTAAACAAAGTGTCTAAAACAATGAAATAATGCCCTGTTGTCAGTATAGAACACACATGCTGTATGAGGCCAAAACTAAATAATTATTTGTCTGTTTAGGGTAACATTGTTTTAGACAAAATCTTTTTTTTGGCAAATAAGTACAGTATATAAAGAACAAATTCAAATAGTGTTTTGTCACAATTAACATCAAAATGTTGATTAAATGTGCAAAAACAGGACTGTTGGTACATAAATCCTAAACAAACAAATATTTTGCTTGGCCATGGTTAAGTTTTGTTTTCCAACCAACACTGAAGTGTAATAATAATAATAACCAATTCTTTATTTAAAGAGGGTTACAGAACTCATCTTCCCTGAGACCCTCACGGATTAATATTATATAAACAATTGAAATAAAATCGATACATAAAAACAAAAACAAAATCTTAGTTTGCAAAATATGGCAAATATGTGAAAAGTAAGGCAATATACATGTAATCAGTAACACTTGCTGAGGTTTTTTTTTTTATTTTTTGAATCAGTTTTTAAATATAAATGATATATATATTTTTTTAATTTTGGAACTTGAAACTTGGAACTTGGAACTTGGAACGTGGTTTAGGGACTCCCCTCTTAAATCACACTGAAACAATTATAGCTATCTAAATTTTTCATTGTTAAGATTAACAAAATTTCTGTGTGGTATGCTTTAATTGTTCACAGCACTTCATCTTAAAATCTACAGTTACTTCATTATATCTAAAATTATTGTTTATCCACATGATGATTTATATGCGAGCATAGAGAGCTCTCTAATGTGGGAAAGTATGCCAAATTGCATGAAACTCAAAATACTATGGAAGAAAAATCGTTCTGTCACCGGAAACATTCGATTTTCAGAAGTTTTTGAAAATGTCTGCGCATGCTGAAAAATTGCGGGAAATAGTAATACATTGTCCCAAATTATCTCGTCCAAGGCATTATTCGAAATTTTCAATAGAATTATCTACGCAAGCTTTTAAGGCAATGTCTTTCTCATATTATATAAATTCTACATATATATATATTCAAATTTCCTGTAAGTGACCATCAGTCATCTTGAAATAACATGTAGTAATTGACTAAACTTGTAAACTCCACAACAAAATGTGTGGCATGTACACAAAGACACAATAGTTAGTGTTTCGTTATAATACAAGTATATGTACAACATTAAGCCACACAATATAACTATTGGGGACCACAGGGGTCAAGCCAAATTTCAAAACGACATAAGACCAACAAAGTACCTAGGGAGGGTAAGCATTAGTTTGACCTTAGCAGACGGCACCTGACGATTTTAATAAAAGCATAGATCTCTACAAAAACTGCATATTTAAGTCAGGAATGAATATACATATTAAATTCTTCCTCAAAGATGTCATAGTATTTTTCTTTCTTGCTGAATGTCAAAAGCTGAAAATTTGAATGCAAAAAAAAGTAATTTGTAGAAAAAACTAGAACGATAAATAGAAGAGATCTTATATAAGAGAAATATGATCACTTAATGAATCTTTGAGGAAGATAAAGTATATGAAAATGTTAAAATGGCTAAAAACTAATAAAACTGATATATATGTTTCATATAAGATAATCTTTAAGAGCTGACATTTCCTTTACCATAACTTATATTACCGAATCAATATTTTAAAAGTTAATAACAATGTTTCAATTAATATTCCTTCTTTCTGAAAATAAGAGGAACAACACAACACGCCTCCAGTCTATTGACCAAGGTTTTTTCCCTATAAAATAGAACATGGCTACAATGCTTCAGACTAGCGTTTCCTGAGTTATGAAACATTGTAAATTCATCCACTCCCATTAATGCAAAAGTTATTCACCTTTTTTAATATTTGATGTGGATTCATTTATTTTCGTGGGTTCCAATTTTCATGATTTAGGGAAAAAAGGGACAGTTTATGGATTTTAAAATTCATGGTTCTGAAGTCTTCTAAAACCAGATCAATGGTAATTTTCCTTTTCCTTGGGTATCAAATTTTGTGGGTAAAAGCCACCCATGCAAACCTAGCAAATACCGGTAGGTACCCCACGAATAATAATGAAACCACAGTAATTTCCCTTAAACAGATTTGATTCTTGTGCAAAAAATTCACCAATTAGTTTTCTTGATATTGACCAACACATATACATCAGTTTTGTTTAGCCTGGTTACTATAGCAACAGAGATATAAATATAAATATTGTGTACTCACCTCCGGTATCGTCAGCGGGATCTGTTGACCCGGAACTGTGTATGCCTGACCCCCAGTGAAGATTACTGGAGGAACAACGGGTTTTGGACGGTATTGGATAGTTGCTCCCTTGGGAGGGGACTGCAGAGGAAAGAGGAAAAGGAAACCAAAAGGTTAGAGGTCACATCGACAGGAAGTAGTAATAGCTACAAGTTTCGGTACTAAAATAAGTTAAGGTTATAAGCAGTATCCATGGTAACATATAGGGAGACAGGCATTTATTAATCCCGAGTTTGTCTGCTGGAAAAATTGACAAATCGAAAAGAGATAGTGTGAAAATGGTCATTTTAAAATATATATTCAATAGGAATTGGAATTTAAAAATGTAAACAATCTATCATTTTTAATTTTTCTTGATGTTACAAAAGTTGAAGATTTGGTAAATATACTTAAAGTTTGAAAGGATAAAAAATAAAGTCACTATTAAACAAAATGAACATTTACATTTACTAAAAAGAAAATAATATTTTTTTTTCTTATTTTCTTCATGTCAAATGTCAGAAAGTTTTTGTGAGGATTTTATCTTTATATATGTAATAATGATGCATTTATTGGCATGAAAAGGAACACAAAAATTGAAACTTTATGAAGCCATGCTACTACTGAAGATGTTTAACCTTGAAAATATGACAGAGAATCATTCCTGATTTCATTTTTATCAATTTCTAAATCTAATAAAAATTTTAAAATTAGACCTCTGATGTATTGTTGTAACAATTTCAAACAGTTGTTTATGAAAAAAAATTGTAAATCTATAATGACATTTGAGTCCATTGTTTTTAGTCTTCTAAGTGTTTTAATGAGTTACGATAAAGCTATATATACATAAGCCTCTACATAACACATACAACATAACATACCTCCAACATAATGTTACAGATGTTCTGGATACAGGCTGTGATGGCGTCGGCCGTGCCCGACACGGTCACTGCTCGCTCTGTGGAATTGGGCAACATTTCTGAAGCTACTTGAATTTGTGCACCTGTTGTCTAGAGAAAGGAGAAAAAAAAACATAATACAATTCATGATATTTTCTGCTTGGTGTTACTTGCATGTTCAAAAAATAAAATCTTTTTATTCTGAATTCACATGAAAAGATCAAGCAATGTCCAGAATATCACAAACAGCATCAATTCTAGATGATCAATTAACCTAATAGGTAATTTAATTATGAAGTGGAAGAATTACAAAAATATGTTCAAAGGCTTGATGCCCCATCTAACATGGAAAAGCAACTTAAACTTTGTAGACAGCATTAAAATACAAAAAAAATCTTTATTCTTTTATGGCAATTAAACAAATTCTATAACATGATAGCATGTGGATGAAAAAACAATAAATTGTTCATCTCAAAAGACTTACATTGAAAAATAAAGTTTTGAACGAACTAGAGAAATACCAAAGGTCAACAAGAACTATGAACATCTCCCGACATTTACAGATTTATTAGCGATTAAAGGCTATGGAATACCTAGCCATAAAACCATCAAATAAACAAAAAAAAAGACCTCAGCTTTCAGAAATCTTAAACTCCAATAAATGTTTTCTTGACTTGATGCACAACTATGAAATAATATCTCAAAGGTAAACCAAGGTGGTTTCATTTGTAACATGGAAGAAAATTTGCCTTAAAGACATGAAATTAATGTTTTCATAAAAGCAGCTGGCATATAATTGCTAGTTTCAACTTCAAAGCTTCCCAGAGAAAAGTTATTAGGTTTACTGCTTTTCTTATATAAATCAAGTATAAAATGATCATTTTAAAAGCCAGAAAGAAATCCATGTGATCAAAGTGTATGTATGCTATACGCCATGGCACACACAGAAATCTGATGGTTTTATAGAAGAGCTTCATATAATGAGGATATCATGAAAACATTTCTTCCAAAGAGAGTTTCTTTAATCTAGAAATGCATGTAGTTAAGTTTTTGAAAGAGGCTTAACTCAAACAAAACTTTAATTCTACACTGACATCAAACTAAAGGTAAAATCTTTTAGTGTGTTGGTTTTTATAGGGCATGTTCAACCAAACCACTCAATCCTCCTTTTGCTCAAGAGTCCAGAAAATATTTGCCCCCTTACCTGAGGCAGGCCCATTTCTTTAACTTGGGTACAATTAAAATTAATTCTTAAGAATCTAAAAGTTCTAAACATGTGAGCAATTTGTCGAAATTCTTTTATCTGATTTTCAGCTGGCATCGTTCAACATACAATGATAACCAAATTTTCCTTTTGTTTAGTGTCCATCCCTTGCCAATTAAACGAATGTTCTATAACAAAGAGCCAAAAACAGCAATGTGCACGAACACATGTCAGACAGTTCTAAGTTTAGCTTTGAGTTAAGTGTTTTCAGGTGTGCTGAGAGAAATCGTTCCAGAATTCTATGTTTATGTCCAGTAAACAAGAATCACAGCTTATTATCCCAAAGTGGTACAAAATAAACAGGGCTAATTAATACAAGACAGAAACCCCAAAATAACAAGATGGTTGAGGCATAAACATCCAATAAAGAAGACAATTATAAGATATATTATGATGGGCATGAAATAATCTATAGGCACGTTCTCTCGATGCCAACATTATGACAGAAAAGTAACAATTTTCATAACCCCATGCAACGATCATTAAATGGGGCAGGTAATGAAGGCCATGTGGCTTTGCATTAACTCCTCTGTAATCATCAGGTAAAAGAGAAAAGGGAAGATTTTTTATGGATTCCATCATTGAGTAGAGATAATGATGTAACACCAACAAGCCTTCAGACTTATGTTGTAGAGGCATAAAAGGAACATAAAGTGGGAATTATATCCTTTGGAGCAGATGGGGGACAGTGATGATGTCGCAGTTTTATACAAGCTTTTATGTGTATATTTTGCTATGTTTTTTTTTTTACATCTAGTCTTTTGTGTTTACTGATATTCTTGGCCTTTTCAGACTTATGCTGTAGAGGCATAAAAGGAACATAAAGAGGAAATTATATTATTTGGATCAGATGGGGGACAGTTATGATGTCACAGTTTTATACAAGATTTTATTTGCATATTTTGCTATGTTGTGTTTTTTCATCTAGTCTTTTGTGCTAACTGATATTTCTAGGCCTTTTCAGACATGAAGTAGATGTATAAAAAGAACATGAAGAGTGAATTGTATAATCTAGAGCAGATGGGGACAGTCATGATATTGCAGTTTTGTTGTTTTGTAATGTTGTGCATTTCTTTTTTTTTGTAATGTCTTTAATGTCCATTGATCTTGTCTTGGACTTATTGGATTTATGTGGTAGATGCATAAAAGAGACATAAAGAGTGAATTATATCATATGGAGCAGATGTAGACTATTGCAAGAAAATATTTCTCTAATTACTGCTCAACATAAAATGGAATCAAATAATTCTCTTGAAAATCATAACTTACGAAACCTAGAGATTTGAAATGCCAGTGTAAAATAATTCTATAATTGCATCGGTACCTAATCATATTTTCTATAAATATCGACCTGGATCCCCCTCTTATGTCTTTGATACTGGCCAAAGAACACCCCCTCTCTTTCAATAACATCTGGATGTTCCTTTCCCCTGCAGATTTTGATTGGTCTAATAAAAGTACACTTGTACTGCCCTAGTCTCCTAAATGTTTTATTTGTGTTTGTCACTTGTTATATGTCATGTACAAGACTTCTTTTCCAATTGATAAATGCACAGAATGATTGACCTATCAGTAACTCCATCATGACATTCTTATAACGTTCACAGCTTGTATTGCTTTATCATACATGTTCTGTGTCATTGGCAACAAATCTCAACACGATCAATCAACAATGGTGCTCATTCTAAGTTCTAAATGAAGAAATGGTGTTCATCCTCATTTCTAACGTCAAATTCCAATGTCAGGAAGCATCAGAGCAGACACAACATGCATTGCAGCTTCTCAAAATAAGAATGTGTAAAATTTGTATGCATTTATTGATGTCAATGGCTATCAACATTTTTGGCAAGTGAAAAGTAGAATATAAATTATCATTGATTTTTTTTTTTCCCCAGAATCCAGCTTCACCTCAGTAGAATCAACTACAAATTAGGCTTACAGAATTTTTAAGAATTAGAAACAACTGTGAAACCAGAAAACAAACTAAAGCATCACACCTTCATTAGCTGGCCTTTTTTAGTTTTTGATATGTTTTTTAATGTGTGTGTGTGAGTTGGTGTTTAATGTCTTTATCGATGCACCTGGGCCATGTAGGGCGGTCAGTTTTAATGGTGAAGGAAACCTGAGTACCCGGAGGAAACCACCGACCTTGGCCAGGTAATACAATTGGGGAAGTCCCTTTTTTGTTTAATACAAACATACTCGAACACCACCTGAGAGGTGATCGGCTAGTGATCAACAGGTTGGTATTTAAACCAGTGCCTTAGACCACTCGGCCACCCAGATTGAAAGTAAGTACCGCATCTAAATCAATGATAAATGAACACACATATATACCAGTACATAAAGATCATAGAAGAAACTTATGCATCAAAATGATGAAGCCATCAAGGCTAATGATAATTTAATATAATAAAAAGCATTAGTCCATTTGCTCATTCTGTGGAAACCACATCAATGCAATCTTCTCTCCTTCAAACAACATACCAACTACATAAGATCTTAATACATGTATGTTAAGCCTACGATGTACTCTGGGAAGAACTTACAAGACAAACAAGCAGCTAAACAAATTACCTATGACAGATCTCAATCAATGTTACCTTCGTCTCATTACATAATAACTGCCTTCATGGGTTTTTAACAAAAGATGATAAGCATTGTCTAAGTCAGCATCTTCATAATATCTTACAATCCATGTCAATGTTTGATATAGAACTGAGACATGAATGCATTTTGTTTCTTTTGATTGAATATGCTAAATACAAGATCTTTATGACCACTTTAGATCAATGAGTAAATAAAATTCATTATAAAGTTTTTAGACATCTCCAAAAATAATGTTGCTGACACAAGGTTATGATTCTTTAAAGTCCCTAAACCATCCTTTTCTTTTTCTTTTTTAATACCCATTCTCATATCAAGGTGGGGAGGCTGGGTTTGTGCCCTTTGATGGATTTTTTTTATATACTGGTAAAAATCCACTGAAATCGGTAAAGAACTATACCATCTTACACCCTTCACAATCTCAAATCTGGCTATGGGTATTATACCTCTAATTACATTAATGTTTAATAGCTCTCATGATCATCTGCAACCATTATCATTATATATTATAATGCATTATCATGTTGTCACCAGCGATTAATCAACTGATAGCGGTTCCACATGTTGTATATTAGTTGTGAACGAAAATAATCTGCTCTTCTTGCCAAGACTAATACTCGCACCTCAAGGACCTTCACGAGTACTAATAAAGATGGTCTGTGAAGAGGATTTTTTTATCAGGGGAGAGAATGCACATTTCCATCAAATAAATAGGGGTAATGTCCCCACATAGCCAGAATTAGCCCGTAAATAAGTGCTGGAATGTAGTCTTGATGTGTGTTTAATCAAGTAATTGCTGTCTCTATGATGTCACCACCAAAATAAAGCAGAAATATTGTGTTAATAGAAATCAGATGCCCAAAGGCCAAGGATTGTCATATTCTCAAGGTATATATCTATTCTACAGAGTGAAGATGATGGCAGTAATAAGAAGAGACAATGTACCAAGGACAAAAGAATTAGAGCTTTGAGATGAAGACATATATCACCTCATAAAAAAAGTTAAGACGAAACTCAGTTTTAGGAGGGAAAGAGTAACATAGATTAGACATTTCTAACCTAAGATTACAAAGGAAATCATTGATTTTGTTAAAATAGTGAGAAGTATGTGGGACAAGGCAAAGAATTGCACACAGTTCAAGGGCTAGGATTTTAGATTCTAAGTCAACTTTTTTTAAAATATTTTTCTAAAGTTTCATTTTTGATCACAAGAATCAAGATAAAGGTCCTCTTGTATAAGAATAATTGCAAGATCAGCATTTTTGAAGTCTGTACTTACCTGGAAAGGGCTTGCTACAAACAAACTTGTCATATCACACTAAAAATAAACAAAATCAAAAATACAAACAAACAAAAATTATGACAACAAATAGTCTTCCTTACCTCCCTAATTTCCTTAATTTTGGACCCACCCTTACCAATCAGTGAACCACACTGACTGGCGGGCACAACCAAACGTAATGTGACAGGGGGTTTAGGCACTGTGGGTGTGTTCTGTAAGTCCTGTAAAACAAAGGCATTCTGTAAATCCTGGAAAATAAGAAAAGGGACACACTGTCAATCACATGCTCAATCATGCAGAACCATGGTAAAAATAGATATAGGAGAAATAGTGCAGTGATGATAATGATTTTTTTCTGAATTTTGAATATTTTGGAAATTTTCAAACATTTTTCACAAAATTCATGAATGATAAAGCTAAAAAATTCTTGTATTTAGTTCCTTTGTTTACAAAATCATCACTGCACTATTTTATAGACTGACCTTAAATTTGGAATCAATATATACATCCCCAATTAATATTTATATTAGTCTAGCGTGAATATGAAGTCCATCAACTTCCTTAACAAATCTAAGGTCAGCCCAATCAATATATACCAAGTGTTGGAATCTGGATAATATGTGAATGTATGTTGCTATGTTTTGGTTGTGTTTGAAGCATACAGCGGTACCCCATGTTTGGGTTGATTTTTGGTTTTGGAAGCATACAGCACTTGCCCATGTCCGGGTTGATTTTTGGTTTTGTAAGCATACTGCACCAGCCCATGTTTGGGATAATTCTCAGGAAAGAAACCAAGCACATTAGCAGAGGATAAATGTTTTTTTGTGTGTTGAATGTAAATTGTTCACAAAGGATCTTAAAAGCATAAAACAACTTGATACAAGTTAATGATAAAAGGCACTGGATATGGTTACCTGAAAAAGTAACAATAAGAAAAGAATTATTGTTACCTGACACCGGAAAGACGGACTAACGGAAAACCGTGTAACGGACGCGGACTTGTTTCAATGGAAGTAACAATAAGTATTTTTCTTAATGTTACTTGGCGTTATTGTTACCTGATTATATGAATTTGAATATTATTGTTGTATTTAAGAATATCATTAACAATATGTATATTTCTTTATATGTTATTCATATAATGTTTTTGTAATTTAAAACTTTAATTAAAAAAATAATTTATTTTACCTTTATTTTAACTAAAAAAACCACTGATGATAATACATGTAATGAATTCCGTCTTTTCTATAATACCACCAAAAATTAATATATTTGGTCTGTTTTGCCTTTGGCCGAAGTTACAAAAAAGTTCACAACGGCTTCTGAGATGCCGGTGGTGAATACAATTTTATTCACTTATCGAATTTGGAGAAAAGTTAAATTCGTATCAGGATACAAAATTTGTTAAACTTTATAAAAGCAGCTCAAGCAATAATTGCGATGGTTGTCTTGAATGGTATCATCATGTGTCGGACTCAAAAAAGCAACCAAAAATGAAATAACTTCCATTTACGTTTATCCTAATTCAATTTTTATTATTGCTTTCATGTTACTGTATTATAATAGCCTTAAAATTCTTTCGTTTTTAATATTATTTCAGAGTTTGGCTTTAGTGCCGTGTGGAGGTCGTAGAAAGCTTCCCCGTGCTTCAGTTGTATGTTCTTATATATTTTCGAGTACTGGAATATGTGTTGGAAAGACACAGTTTACATATTTCAAAAATTTGACAACGTTTGGCTATTTCTTTAAAAATTGATAAATTTATCTGTTTGGTCATTGTTGTAATATTTTTTGGCTTCTGTTTTTGTTTCATCAAATCTAATATTCTACCGGTTTTCCAAGTTTTTACTCCTAGCGTGTCTGATGAAGGTTAATCCAGAAAAGCGCTTCACACGCAGTGAAATTTTGCTTTTGTACATTTATCAAAATCATTTCAATATGTGGATCGTGTCTTTCTGGCACATATTCCATATTCTTTCGTTTTTAATATTATAAATAAATAATAAAAACAAAATTAGTTGTTAGTTAACACATTTGAAGGTAACAATAACAAGCGGTAACAATAAGAAAAAATTCTTATTGTTACTTTCATAAACCAGTTCCGCATCCGTGGTCCGGTTAATATTTTACTTTGACTTCCGGCGTCAGGTAACAATAACTTTTTTCTTATTGTTACTTTTCCATGTAAATCCAGGTAATCGTAGCCACTTTGATGATAAAATTGTCATTAATATTACAACTCTTAAATACTTGTGTGTGCTTACTGCTTTAACAATGCTTTAATAAAAATGTATTAATCTTTATAAAATAAGGAATTCAAGCTGAAGCAAGCAATTTTCTGAATTGAGAGGTTGGGGAGACCAAGGATAGTTTTTTAGGGTAGAAAATAACCCATCACATCCACACTTTTATAGACCTAATCTACCACCTATCAAAGGAGAGGTAAATAAGGGGAAGTAACTTACCTCTTCAAACTTTTTACAGATAAATGTGAAAGCTTTGTTTATACATTCTGTTGTCCCTGTGACTGTCACAATACGTTCTGGACATGATCCATCGGATATGTTAATTTTAGCACCACTCTGAATAAGCAAAACAGAATGTGAATTATTTTTTATTCTCTCTACAAAGTTTGTATTTTAGAGGCATTTGGCATTTAAAATCCAAAAATATGCTCCTCTTAAATTTATTTTGTTATGTAAGTAATCAAAGACAATTTAATATATTTATCGTAGGATTTTATTTTTCACTTAATAATTTCTTAAGACACACTGATAATTATTTCATTTTTCCAATGTCATTTTTTATCTTTAAATCTTATAGGCAATAGTCAGAATTAAGATATCAGCAATCATAATTTAATCTTTTTAAACAACAATGTTTACTTACATCTTCCCTGAATTTCTTAATGTTATCTCCTTTCTGTGAATAAAAAAAAAAGACTTTTCGTCAAATGTTACCATACATGTAAGAGAATAACACAGTTTAATAAATTTCAACCTTTTCATTAAAATTTGACTCAACAAAGCCAACAGGATTTGATTTTAAAGTTTGTCTAAACATTGAATGGGATGAAAAGGGGAGCTCAAAAAGGCCTTAACAAAACAGTTTGAACAAAAATATTTCCTCATGTATTAAATTCACCAGTTTGATACTTTATGTTTATGAAGGAACTGCGCAAAAACTAAAAGTGAATCATTTAAGCTACAAGTACACAACGACTAAATAATCCCTGGTTTAATGATGTAGACTGAAATGATACTTTAAGAAGAAACTTCCCCCTGATAATTAACAAAGGCAAATTGAAATCTTATATCTTATTTTATAAGGTTGTTTTATGTTTTGTAATTATGCACATAAAAGCCCTCTTATAGGGGAAGGGCTTATAACTAAGTAAAGAGAAAAGAAACATTGGAACGTAACCAGCACAAGGGTGAAAAGTCATACCACTGTTCTTATCATGTACTCCATAAAAAGGAAAAGCAATTTACCATCAAATTTCCTCCAAGCAAACCCAAACGACAGTTAAAACCATTTTGTACCTTATTAAATCGTTCTTAATTTCAGATTAATCAAGAATTCAAAATGTAATGGTCATTGATATTTTCATTTAAGGTAACCCTGTATGTTCATGAAGTCAAGTCAATTCCAACATGATGTTGGAATGTTCCAAGATCAAAGAATTCCCCTTAGATAAGAATTTAATTAACAAGGTAATGTTTTTTTATGAAAAATAACATAATAAAATGTCATTTCTAAATGTTTCAAGAAATTACTAATATAACAGCTCCTGTGATCTTTCATGGTCGTTTCTTGCCTAATGTAGGATAACCTGTTGCCAAAGTCAATGAACAGAACTTGTTTTCCCATTTGAGATTGTTTTTTCCGTGATAAATCAGAAAGAAAAAACATCAATTAGATATTGATCAGCCATTTGGATTCCACCTGAACAATATATTTTATCATGGCTAAAAGTGTTCATGGAAAGCCAACAGCCAGGGTCTTTTTCTTAATTAATGATCCGTTAGGACTAAAAAAGGACATTGATTTTCTGGGAGCCGTTGTTGTGAACGAGGCAGGTGATTCGTGCCATTCCATCTGCCTGCTGGGTAACTATCAATTTAGTTATCAATTCTTCTTTCCCAATTAAATGTAATCATTAACTTTATGAAAAACCACAATTCTAAATGATAAAAATTATTTACCCTAAATATCAAATTTGAAGCTAAATATATGGCTTAACATAAAATAGCATAAATAATTGCCTTCCTTTTCACCTTCAGAAGAGTCAATAATTATTTCAGAATTCAGGTGCATATATAGTCTTCCTCATAATTTCTCATTTGGTATTTTTTTAATCATAAAGATGGAAACTAAGGTAGAATGAAATGACAAAAAAGAATAGCTTGAGCAGGTATTATAAAATCGAAGGGATCTTTGTTCAAAAGGAGAAAGTCTGAATAGCTATGGATCTGTACTTTCAAGAGACCCAACTTATTTTCAATATATACCTGTAGAAACATTTAAGAGGCTGTCCATGTAGAAATCAGGCAAAAGCCTACAGAATCTGGCACATGAAGAATTTTATCCCAGCAAATTTATTGTTTTAATGTATTGTTGGACTCATATTTAAATAAAAATCACAAGGATTCGTTTGAAAGCAACATGGATGACTTGTGGTTTAGCCTTAAAGTTCATGAACAATGCAACCAAATTTTGCAAATATGCAAGAGTTATCTCCCCTGTTCTGCATATTTTCAATGCATTCTATATAAATTATATCTAAGTTATCACTTCAATAAACCAAAAATCTGCATTTGTTTTGGGGAATGGATGTTAACCTTATGTGAAATCAATGAAATTTTTTGAAAAACAAATTTTGTCATGTGCCAGCTATTGCCTGGGTTTTGCTTGGACAGCCTCTTAAGTCAAAACTAAACATTCGTTAACCTATTTATGGGTTGGTTTTATTCGAACATTTATTAGCTTTGTGTGTTTGTTTTATTTTTGTTTTTTTGTTTTGTTCTTTCTATTCATGTTATTTACCTTGCCGATAATGCTTCCTACTTCCTGAAATAGAAAGAAAAAAAAATTAAAATGACATAATTATAAAAGATACATTCTTCAAAATCTAAAATGAAATTAAAACAAGAAACAGTTTTTTATATCTTGATTTTGTTTCAATTATTGTTCACACAAAATTTAACCTGTATTGATTGACACATAACAAATTTCTTTTTTTTTCCCTTTTTCTGTACGAAACACACATGTTACAAGAATACTAAATAGGGAGGATTAAAGTTCTAGCTTTCCTTATCAAAAGAGCTGATCAATACCAATATCTAATACATAGAAAGTCCCCAAGATTATCGAGTTGTCAGTATAAATTCAATAACGAAAATCTCTCTTTTATCTCTCTTACAATGTCATTAATTTTCATACGAAAGTCGTTAAATTTTCAAAACTCCTGTCCATGGAACTATAGGATTCCTTCCATTGTTATAAGTAGTTCATATTTGATATGACAAATCCCAAATATATGGAATAATTCGCCTTATCTTACTCGAAAGCCAGGGTTAGTAAAAATAAAACATTTATTTTTCTCTATATAGAATAATATTTACCACGGACTGAAAATATATAGGGCAAAAGCAAGGTCAAAACATCATTTTCTTTGCGCATATTTTCCTAGATGGCAGACCTAGACATTTTTAAAAATTGTAAAAACTAAAAAGCTACAAAAATGTATATATTGCGCTCTGGGATATGAAATGTATATACAGTTTTCATAACATAAAAAAGTTCAAAATCCTTGTTTTAAACATTAAAAAATCGGTGAGGATTAATATTTTTTCATCAAAGGTTTGGCAACAACCAAGACATTGGCAAGAGACAAATAGGGAAGCAAAATCGATAATTGGGTTTAATGGCAAAACTCATAAAAAATCATGTAAAAAACAAAGTTTATTATTACCATGGTAATTATTAGAGATATATTACCTGTCTCCATAACCGAACTATTATTTCTTGGGATATGTTCTTTGCTAATGGATATTAATGACTCTTTAATTTTTGTTGATCGATTTTTTAAAGAAAATGCTGAAACTTGATGTTTTAATAATAAGAAACCGGAGTGCATCATGAAATTTGCATCCTAGCAAAATATAATTAACAATGATGGAATTAATATGCAGCCAAATAAGATCTGTAAACAACCAAAAGCTATCACATGAAGACTAGGAAAGACCAAATATCACATTTTTGACAGACCAAGACAAGTTATCAAAAAGACACATAGGGCGGATCCAAGGAAATGTGTATGGGGCATAACCCCCCCCCCCTTAAACTGACAAAATTTTATGTTTTTTGCACTAAATCCACATCAAAAACACTATAAACAATTCACGTCTTAGATTTGCTCAGGGAAAAACAACAAAATTTTTTTTTAGGCCCCCTCCCCCCTCATACCTAAATGTCATTCAGCAGAGTTTTTTTTTCAAACATCGACATTAAAATTGAAGCTATGGTGTATTTGTGTCCAAAATTTCATGAAGATCAAGCAAACTATTACAAAATTCTGCTTAAAATTAGTGGTATTCTAGAAATCTAAAAATGCATATGCTCTTCAGTACTAGAACAGTACAATCTTAATCAAAAGTAACCCATTTTTAAGCAAAAACACAATGACCCAAGTCAAATTCTACTCCTATCTAGAATATAATATTATGATAAGATATGTGTAAAGTGTGTGATTATAAATAAACAAGCATTGATTACTGAGAGCAAATTAAAGTTCAATTGATATTCAAAGTTCACAGTTTAATAACTCTAATCTATTCTTCATCATGTTTGTTTAGCAGATTAGGCCTCAAGTAGTGGGATATTTGTGTCAAATCTTCTATAGGTTTGTTGTTTTAGGACAGGACATGTCTACAACAGTATAAAATTTTGAGATAATGAATTTCAGTGTTTACTTATAGGACAAGCCCCTGAATTTCAGTTTTCTATCTAACTTTGCAATGACAGTAATGGCTATCATAAATAATTGGATAATTGACTGTGTAAACTTCTGTGGTAAGCTGCACAGCAGGGTGCTGACCGTTATCAGTAAAAGTATGATTCTTAAGTGAAAACAAACAGATGTGATAAAGATAATGTTAAGATTAAAAAGACAATGTTTATATATGCTTTTCAATTCATATTGTAAATAAAATACAATGATAAACAATAGCTAAAACAATATCCAAAAATATACAAATTTACAAAATAAAAAATAGAATGACTTTTTTATCCAGTTATTTTTTCCTTTTTTACAAATACAAATTTTAATAAAAGACAAGTTATTCATACTTATAGAAATAAGAAAAGAACATATAATTTGAAAAAAATCTAGTTTTTAATTTAGAGCTCCCGTCATGAGACAAAACCAACAGATTGCAAATCATTATTTTATATTTGAAACTAGTTGTAATTATAAAAAACAAAAAAGTTTAACCTCAAATATTGTCTTTCATATAAATTAAAGTACATGCAAGTCATTCACATATCCCATCACATATATACATGTATTTAAAATATCAAAATTTAAAATATCAATGTTATTTATTCCAGCCAGCATCCTGTATCTCAGTTCCGAACATTCTCTTTATCTTCTATTTATCATTCTTTTTGCTTTGTTTTGCTGAAAAACAAAATGATTTATTCAATATAATCACAAAAATTTCAAACTTCATGCACATGAACTCAAATATTTTAAAGTTTTTTTTTGTATTTACATGCTTTAATATATGTGCTCTTGGAAAGTTTTATTTAAATTGCACAATTAACTATTATTTGCTCTATGACTGATTTATTATCCTCTTTATCAATAAAATATAGCCATAATTTCTCAAATTAGAAGCCCTACATTATTCACTTTGTCCTTCTGTCTGTCTTCTCTTCTGACATTTATTTTTGTGAATACTTCTCCCGGGACGCTACTTTAATTAGTCAAGGAGTACAGATTTTACATTTTGCACAGTGATTATGTACCATTTGAGGAAATGCGTATCAAAATTTCATGAAAATCAGCGGAACATGTTTGAAAAAATTGAGATTTACCTTTGTCAGTATTCTAGAATTTAAAACAAAATTGATTGGTTCATGATTGATTATGATGTACAAACTATGTTGTTCATTTCAGTAGTCTTCTAATATATGGGACTTGATTCTTAACAAAGTAAACTTACATCGGAGTTGACATCACTGGTTTCTTTTTACTTTGTCGTCTTTTGATTGGTGTTGTTTCTGTTGATCTCAGTCTTTTTGCAGCTTTTCTTTTATTTGGCAAATGAGAAGCAATCATTACCATCCTTAGTTGATCTTCACTCATTGTGAGTATTTCGTCTATGTTATTTGCTTTTGTCTCATCACCAAAGTCATATTGAACCCTACCAGTAGTATCTTTCTTAAGACATCCTCTGCTCATAAAATCAGGCAAAAGAGATTCATGGCTCCAAACTGTAAAAAGATAGTCAATTTGGCAGTTGAACAACTTGCACAGTTTTCTCAAAGCTGACTGTGGTGGCATCCATGATTTGGGGTGTTTCTGTGGTTTTCCTGGTGGCTTAACTGAAAGCTGACGAACTGCCTCAAAACTTATTTTCTTGGGATCTATATTTGATGGACAATAGAGTGATTTAACTATCTCGATGTAGAGTTCCTCATTTATTTCACCACGGGTTGGTCTGTCTGTATTTGGGTCGATAATAAAGCTTATAAGGTTTTGAAGAGCACCAGGAAAGGTAATGATCGCTGCAATCCATTTTTCGTGTGAAATGCCATGAAACTTTGGTATAAAATCATTTCCTCCAATGCACAGACCAAAAGCCAGTTTGCTGGTGTTTCCTCTGCCAAATCTATTCTCTAGAATTTCAATAATACTGGTTATACAGTACAGCTCTGGTTTGGGTTTTGGAAGTAAAATGTAAACCTTTGATTTAAAGGTCCCATCTTCTTTTCTTGGCCAAAATAATGGAACGGCAAACAGATGGATAATAATGCTATCAATATCTGCTGAAGTAACAACACTAACAACTGCCTCTCCAAAATCAATGCTTTTAGCTATGTCTGAAAGCCAATCTACTTGTGCCATTTCAGCTTCGCCTTAACTTTGTTTTATATCTGTTAATAATGTGTGAGATGTAAATCCTGATTTTGAAAATTGCCCACGGATAGGTGTTGTGAAAGGAGGACAGGAACAAGACAGGTGGTCAGCTTGGTCACAGCTTTGGAGAATAAGTTCACTGTCAATATCAACTGTAATTTCTTTCTGAAGGTTTAGAGTTTTGATATTCCTGGCCAAATAATTACTGATGAGACGTTTTCCCATTTCTGTTTGAATAACAGCAGATTTAGACATTTTATCTTGTGATATAATTTCTGAGTCCAATTTAAGGTGGGCTTTAGAAGAAGTTGCCGATTTCTGTCGCTTTTGTCGTGTTGCGGATTTAAAATCATCAGGCGTAAAACTGTACTTTTCTTCGCAAATGACTATTCGCTTTAATTTTGGAAACTGCTTTTCACTGGCCAGTCTATTGATTATACCATTTTCGACGTGCCTCAGATATTCATTGCCTGATGTAGCAGTAGTTTTGAATTTTACTCCTGCAAATTCTACAGTAGCATATCTGACCTCCTGTCTGATATCCAGTGGTATTTCATGGACATTTTGGAGAATAATGTTGCTGCAACTTAGGTATTCTTCAATTTTTCCAATGTTCGTGCATGGGATGCAAAGGGCTAAAAGCTTGAACAGTGCCTTCTTTATTGATGGTGATTTCTGAAGTCCGGCCTTTGAACAGTCAGGGTTTACTAAGGCTTGACAGGTGTTCATGTCTGAACTAAAACAATCTGCAATTGATGACTGCTTTTTAACAAATGCTATTCTTTTTGCTTCCTTCTTTTCTAACTCTGAAACTAATTTAGTTTTGACTGTTGTCCGTCGTATGGTAACACCCTTGGAAGCTTTGACCCTTTGTAAGAGTGATGATGGTCCCTCTACTGTTCCTGCATCAGGTAAATCGTCTGAAGAAAGGTTAAACAATTGGTTTTGACAAGCATATTTCAATACCATATATCTTCCAACTGGATATGTTTCTTTATCTAGAATGGCATCAGACAAAGCCTTTTCTGTTTGCATGTAGACGTTTGGTACTAGATCTACATTAGTTTCTAGAGCACCAACTCTTAAGACCATTTTAGCAACAGGTATAACAAATTTAAGGTCCTTTGGTGTTATTGTGTAATTGCATTTTCCTTGATTCCCCTCTTCCTCTTTTTCTTCTTCTTTCTCAGTCTGACATGATGCATTTAGATCTGAAGTATTTAGACTTCTTCTCACATCCTGTACTTCAGTGAAGTGATCAACAATGGCCATTCTAGGAAGGACAGATTCTATTGTGGAGCGAGGGCGAAAGCCTTTAATAGCATCTTGGTGATCCATTTCCCTCTGGGTATCCAATGCAAAATTAACCTCGCTGTTCTTGTGTGGTGTGGAAAATAAACTGCTTTTTAAGTTTCTGTGAAATAACCCTGCTGTGTAATGTTCATGAAGGAGATCTGTGCAAAATGAAGCATATGATGTTGCACCGTTCAAAAAGGAAAATGGAAGTGATGATTTAACACAACCTAGTAAAAGATCATAGCCACCAGGTCCACCAATGCGCTCTGCCATACTTATTCCTAAAACCTCGCCACAATGTCGCATCATGTCCGCATGTAGGGCAAAGGTTGCATTGTTCTGTTTTCCAAATGACTTGAATTTATTCATTTCAGTGTACCAGTTTCTTCTTAATAGGTCTAGGTCATTTTTCTTTATATCTTCCATAATATTTTCTCTTTCAATAATAGACAAGGTGGAAATAAACTTTATAAAAAAAGCCAGGTGCAATGCAAGTGCCAGCCGTTTGATGTATTTTGCGGCAGTTTCAATGTTAGAAGACAATAGTTCAGTCCAATCAGCCTCTTTATCAGAATCTTTCATGTACTTCAGTAGATGCATTATTCCAGCATCTTTGTATGCAGTAAACAAATTTGTAATCTTCGACTTCTTAAGATGAAGAACGGGAAACTCTGGTAAAAACTGTCGGAAAACTGGATTCATTTTCATTAGTATGAACAGGTTTTTGGCAATTTTATAATCTGGAGCAAACAGAATTCTCTCACGGAAATGTAAAGATGGATATCGGCCAAGCTTAAAGAGTATATCCGTAAGAATTTCTTTTAGGTGGTTGATATCATCATCTCTTCCATGTGCTGGAGTGGGATGCCGACAGAGTAAAGATGGAACATTGAATTTGTCAAACATCAGACATATGTTGTCATAGGCATCTTCTTTATCTATATTGAAATCCAAGTCCTGTCCAAGATTACATGATACAAGTGGCTGAGGTGGGGTCGGACTATTCCATTCATTCTCCTCATCTACTGAAACGTCAATGGGATGAATCCCTTCCATAAAGTCATCCTCATCAACTAGTTCTGCAGTGTAAGTCCCAAGCTCTTTCTCACTGTCTTCACCAAGAATTTCTTCTAACTGCAACGACCTTATTGATTGATTAAGTTCAGTCATTTCATTATCTTCTGTCTCTTCTGGTGTTTCCAAAGAAATCATTTGATTTTCTTCTAAGGTGAATGACTGAACTGATTTGTTAAGGACATCTAATTCTTCTTGTATGTCAATGCTTCCTGTTGTAAACTCATCAAAAACATTTTCTAGGTCTGGAATATAAAGGACAATACCAAGACAGGTTTGGACATCAAGTTTGTACATGGCAATCTCCTCCTCCTTTCTAAATTCCAGTAATAACTCGTGGTGCTCTTTGCCTAATTCTTCCCTGTCAAGACATCCACATTCATCATCCCCTATGCAGTCATCAGAATGCCATGTATCTACAATGGCATGGTCCCCAGGAAGTCCCTTAAGGGTGATTGGTAGGGTACATATCTGACTTGTTCGATTTTTACCAGGATCAGGGTCTGAATGAGTACTTAATCTGACAAGGTTGTCAAGATATAAAATAACATGACATTGTCTCATGTTCCTATAGAAAGTTAAAGATTTGTTGTCAGTATCTGTGTACTGTAAAGGGTACTGCTTCAGAAAACTGTCGTAGTATCTTTTGTCAGGATCAGATCTTGACTGTAGCCATCTTGTAGCAGACTTAAGACTTCTGGTTGTACCATATTGACCAGTTATTCCGAAAACAGTAGATATGGAATGATAATTTACTATTAGCTCTTCTGTGTTTAGCTGTTGTAATACCCCAATGTAGTTTCTGTTTAGAATGTTAAGACCAGAATCCAGAACAGCATAAAGGCGAGAAATCTTGTTGTACAAATAGTTGTCTCCTTCAGGGGATCTTCTAAGACTATCTTTGTTGAGGAACATGCTTTCTAATATAATTTGAAACTCAAGTGGGACTTCTAAATTCCATTCTCTCAGAAGATCAAACTTCCGCCAATCTAGTGGTCTGTCAATATTTGATTCTATTGATTGAAAACATAAGTTACAGTAAGCTATGGAACTATGTTCTAAAGTGTTGACATTCTCTAACTCATCATAACTTGCATCCTCCGATCTGGAAACATATAAAACCTTGGCCTTCAATTTAGTTGAGAAATATTCATCTCTGAGATGGAACTTGTGAAGACAACCAAGAAGGCAGCTTGAGCAGGAAAAGGATTGAAGAGTCTTATCTTCAAGGAACACAACCTCAGGGACTGTTGCAGCATGTCTACGATGAATTTCAGACCTTAAAAGAACAGCAATATCCTCAAAGGACTGAATATCAGCTGGAGTCGATGCTTCAACAAAGAGATGTATACCAATATCATGGTCTGTGCAGGCTGATGTTGCACAATCTAAAGCAAATACTTTACTAATGTTTGAAGATAGTTTTGCAATATTTTCAGAAGAACTGTCAATACCATCGTAGGTGTGTAAAATGTTGTTCAAAATTAAAGTTTCTCCGTTAAGCACGTCAGTAACTTCTCGTCTTGTTTGGTTCTCATTGACAAGAAATGAACTGGCTACCAGGAGTTTATTCCCAACATCTGCAGTTTGTTTTAGCATCTCCCAAAATTGTATCTTCTTTTCTAAGGTTTCTTCATAGCTCATGAAGTTTTTGTTTCTCTTTTCAAATTGAAGTTCAAATTTTAAGATCTTATCCCAATCTTCCTTTTGAAAACTATCTTTATAAAAATGTTGGACTGTTTTCAATTTTGCTTCTGTTTGTTCCAAATTATATGCACCAAAAATGTTTCTTTTCACAATCTCATTATATAGGTCTAAAGTTGATTTTTTATCATCTGTTTTGCCGCTAGTAAGAAGTCTGCATATTTGGTCAAATATTAATGTGCAAATCTTAAAGTCGCTAATGTGGTTGAATATGTATAAAAGTAAACCTTGTAGCGTTGAATAAACTTTTCCATTTACTGTTCGAAGCTGACTTCTTTTAGAAATTTCAACTTTCATGTTATCTGGGCGCAAATTTTTATCACCATCATGTCGTCGTTCTTTTTAAAAATTATGTATATCACTCAACAATACCAAGTTTTCACATTCATGCTCCAGGAACTTCAATTGTTTGAGAAGGGGTATTTTAGTTGTCATTCTGAAATTTTAAAATGAGTCTATTTTAAATTGGGTATGTACTATTGAAATAGGGTATTTATGTATCTTTGTACAAATTTTATATCTATTTATATTTTAATTATCTCAACTAGTTTTTATTGTTTGGACATTGTGAACATGAATAATTATTGTCTTTCTTTTTTTTAATAATAATTTTGATGTTTGCAATTCTCTGCGGTTTAATTTTTGGGGATCTTCAAAATTGAAAGCAGTTCAATTTATCTATTAATGATATATATGAAATGATTACCATGAGTATTACCAATATTTTAATAGAATAACATTCTTTTAACTCACCTTGGTATTTAGCATATTCTTTCATAGTTTTTAGTCATTTCCACTTTGTAAGCCCATTACAAACTCTGGAAAAAACATTAAAATACATGTAGCTCTTATTTTTTCAATGGCAATTGATCATCCTTCTTAAAACATTAAGATCAACAATAACATTAACTAAATTCAGCTCAATGTGTGATAATGGTTTTACAATAAATATATAAATATGACAATAATGATTACTATAAAGGCAAATCTGTTTTGACACTTTTTCACAGCTACATGTGATTAACTTACCAACAGTTTTAATTGTAAATTTCATCAGCCCATTGTGTGTGTGAACAACATATAATATGAATCTTTGTTCTGTAATTTAAAAATACTTGTATCAGAAGATAACAAACTTTGATTATGATAATGATAAGATTTAAAACATTTTTATGTGATGTATTTTTTTAAGAATCTGTGAATAAAGGTCCCCCTTTTTACAAACTTTAGTCTTCAAAATTCTTTCAGTGCCATGAGTAAATCTCATTGAATAAAACGCATAGATGATGTTACAAAAAATCTAATTAAAAAGGGGGAGTCAATAACTACAAAAAAAAGGAAAAAATGATAATGGATGTTCTGTTAATCAAATTTTAAATATTATTTATTTTATACATGCATTCATATTAATTGAGGATCTTACAACAATATTTAAAACAAAGTAAAGTACACTCACATATATTCCTTTCTCCAGCCAAATGTTTACATATGTCATGCATGTCAGGTGGTGATGATTACAGATAAGAAATGTAACTTTCTTCTCAGCTGCACCACAGGATATCATTTATAATTTGATGCTAACGGTTTCTCTTGATAAGCTATGACATATATTGAAGTTTTATACTCCCTAGAAACTAGGAAAGTTCTTGTGGCTTGGCCATATAGTATGTTTTAAGTCTTGTGATTTGACTTCTTTAAAGTTTTTAAAAGTACTATTAAGATCAATGCACATTGAATGGTTTTCTTACATACTGTAGAAGCAGAAATATTCATGGGGGATTTAATTTCGTTTATTTCGTGGATAAGAGAAATCAACGAAATTAAATCCCCACGAATTTTAAATATTTAGTTGAAGAGTGTACTTCAAAATTAAAATTCCACGAAAATTTGTCCCCACCAATTCAGCATTGTGCTCTTAACCACGAAATTTAATCCCCACGAAAATTAATGATTATACAGTATATAGCATCATGAATGACCACAAAACATTACATTATATTTTTTTTAAATAATTTGAACAGTAGTTTGAGGTCTTCTGCTTTTGGTCAAAGGGGCATAACCCTCACAAAATCATTCTGAAATTTTACTTTGTCTAAAACCCATATTTATAATTCAAGAAAATCTAGAATGAACAGACTTAGACTGCAAATTTCTATGTCAACACTTCCAATTTATAATTTGCAAAGGGGATTAAAAAAACATATTAGCTTGGAGATAACACTACTGAATACTTGATGATCTTCTTATGAAGGAACCCGAGTGGTCTGGCTATACATGTAGTTTGATCAGTCTGTATGAGGATTAGACCCCGTTTACACTAGACGGAAAGATCGATCTTATTTGAATCGATGCAAAAAAGATCGATCTTTTTGTCAGTGTAAACGGGAAAGATCGATCTTTATTTGAATCGATTCAAAAAGAACTGGACTTAAAAAGTCCTGCTTAAGACCTAGACTTAAAAAGATCCATCTTTTTTGAGTCTATCTTTCTTGTAGTGTAATGTAGAGACTACTGGGAATTTAATACATCGATCGTATTATTCGGGTTTTTTCATAAACGTGTGTAAATGCAAACCAGTCTTTTTAAGATTGGTTCAAAAAAGATTGATGCATTTTTGTTCATGGTGTAAACGGGGTCTTAAATAGCAAAAAAATATGAAAGATACCAAACAATTGTAAAGTTTTTCATACCCTTCCAGAGTGAAGAATTTGAGATTCAAAAAACAATGTTTTCTGTAAGGGAAAAGTTCACTGCCTATAAAAGGAGGGTGACTTTAATTGAACATGGCATTTTGAAAAAAAAATTAAAGTTTGTTTTTGCCTACAAAAACGATGTCTCCCCCCGTTTCCCCAAAAAGTTCTAAGTTTAAAGGACCACAACTCCTACAAACATTTGAGAATCAAAATTTCCTGGTAATATGCACAACTACATATAATGTTCTTCCTATATACCAAGTTTCGTTGAATTCGGTGCAGTAGTTTCAGATGAGTTGTGCTGACAAGATGATAAATGAGGATTTTTCAGCAATTTTCTAAGTTCAAAGGGCCGTAACTCTTACAAAAATTTAAAGATCTAAATTTCCTGGTAACATGCACAACTACATATGGTGTCCTTCCTATATACCAAGTTTCGTTGAATTCAGTTCAGTAGTTTCAGAGGAGTTGCGCTGACAAGATGATAAATGAGGATTTTCAGCAATTTTCTAAGTTCAAAGGGCCATTACTCCTACAAACATTTGAGGATCAAAATTTCCTGGTAATATGCACAACTACATATGGTGTCCTTCCTATATACCAAGTTTCATTGAATTCAGTTCAGTAGTTTCAGAGGAGTTGCGCTGACAAGATGATAAATGAGGATTTTCAGCAATTTTCTAAGTTCAAAGGGCCGTAACTCCTACAAAAATTTGAGGATCAAAATTTCCTGGTAATATGCACAATTACATATGGTGTCCTTCCCATATACCAAGTTTCATTGAATTCGGTTCAGTAATTTCAGAGGAGTTGTGCTGACAAGATGATAAATGAGGATTTTCAGCAATTTTCTAAGTTCAAAGGGCCATAACTCCCACGAAAATTTGAGGATCAAAATTTCCTGGTAATATGCACAACTACATATGATGTCCTTCCTATATACCAAGTTTCGTTGAATTTGGTTCAGTAGTTTCAGAGGAGTTGCGCTGACAAACTTTGTGACGGACAGACGGACGGACGGACACGACAAAAACAATATGTCTCCCCACAAAAGTGGGGGGAGACATAATAATGTCTCGTGTAGGTATACTAATTACAAGCATCATACATGTCATACTGTTTTACAAAATGGGTGAAGTTGATTTGTGCGCTTTCTTTCATTTCAGACAAGATTCAATGTAAATCAGCAAGGGAGCTTTAAGGAAGCAATTCTTATACAAATATGTAACCAAGTATTGTGAAAGACAAGACAACAAAAGAATTTTTAAGCACATTTTCAAACTTGCACTTCCAATTCCCTTATTTAAAATTAAATATAAATTTAAGTTGAAAAACGTTAAAACACAGTCTGTGACATTTCTTGTAAAATAAAGTTAAATGAATAAATCTAATGAAATTTCAGGGCTCATCCCTAATGTAGTAGGTTCAGGCCCATAAAATACCATTAAAGCAGAGTTAATTTGGTCTTTGTCTTTAGGTAATGCAATATTTCATAGGCAAATTGTCACTGAGAAGACGATAATTAAGAAAACGAGAAGATAAAGAGTTAATTCGTGACAATGATATATCTAGCCAGCAAATACAATAATGGCAAATTCATTGATGAAGTCTGAAGAATCGGAGAAAGCAGTACTTCAATGAGAGCCGAGATCATCAGGAGCTGACAATCAAGAAATGTTGCACTAATGAAAATAAATGTTTTGAAATGAATAATATAACAATGCTATTATTTTTTTGTAATATATCATCAAGGTCTTAAATTATGACAAATTACAGAATTTGTTATAAATAATTTTCAACTTTTTTTTATCATTTGTTGTTTATAAGGCAAAAGATTTCAAATACAATCCAAAAACAAATCAGGGCTTAAAGAGATTACATTAATGTTTATTTCAAATATACGATATTGAGATGTGGAATAAGTGTACGCGACACAACAAACATAAACAAACAGCAATTCAAAAAATCACAACAGAAAACAGCAAGCAGTCTTCAACATGACCATAGATCACTGCTTACCGTCTTGCATTGGCCCAAGACTTATAATACAATACAAAAGTATCCAAACCAATCCCTAAATCATCAACGAAAGACTCAATTCTTGACATAAAACAGTTAACATAGAATGACAAGGACAAACAAAGGCTTTGGCAAAGTTTCCTGGCTTAGGACAGGCACATATAAAATGTGGCGGGGTTAAACTAGTTTTTTGGATTTTTTTTCAAAATCAGCATTTGTTGGAAGGTCTAAGAGCCTAAAGTCAAAAGAGACAAACTTTATGTTACTCAGCAAGCACCAAGGATATGTGTATAACAAGGAAAATATCTTTTGTTTGACACATATAAAAAGAAATTTTTTAAAGAAATCAAGTTAAAGTTGCTTTTACAAGTAAATATCTCCATCATATATACATTTAATGTACTAGCTTTTGAAGGTTTTTGAAACCAAAACATATTAAAAAGATATTTAATATTTCTCTCATTTGAAAAGAAACTATAAAAGTAAATGATTATTAGCCCAATATCAAGATGATCCAAAGAGAAATATTTGCTTTGGTTAAGTTTTAGCCTCCGCATCTGTCTTTACTTATAGCATGCTTAGTATTATTGCACAGATCTGAAGATGCGTTTGCACATTAATCGATGTCTTGGCAAATCAAACACATTTTTGCTACAATTAAATATATCATCATACTTAACTCGTTATCTTTTTTGTTGTTAATTTTGTTATGTTTTATGATTAAGTTGGCACTCACTGGATGTGATATTGAGATAATCCATGGAGTATAAAAGCCTGGGATTATGTCACGAAGCTTTTTGCTACTTTTACTTTTCTTAAGAACATGTTTTGCACTTATAATTATAAAGGACAAATAATCAAATTATACAAGAATATATCCAACATGTAATGCTCCATCTTGCCGTCTTTGGGACGGACGGACATATGAATGGACTCAAACACTATATGCCCCCTTCTTTTGTAAATGGGGCATAAAAAGTCTTTTGAAAATGTTTTTGGTCAAGAAAAATCTTTTTGATAATCTGACTGTAGGACAGACAGACAGACATTTTTTACTTTCATGATGACGTTGTAAATGGTACGAACCTTTCCCTGCATGATCATACGAACTGTAAGCATCGTAGGTGGCGTGATTTCCGTCTGAACCATATTGTTGATATCTGTGGCCATGACACAACACAAAGTGAGGGGGGATGTAGTACGGGATGTCTGGTCCGTACAGGGTGGTAACTACTGGTAACGCTACAAGTCTCCACGTCTTTAAACTGCTAACTGAAAAGAGAAAAGCAGTAAGACTTAAATTTTCTGTGAAAAAGGATTCTGCTTCTAAAATCAAGAAGTTATGCATGTACACTTAACACACTAGATGAATTCCAAGTAAAACAACAAGCATGCATTGTTTATGAAAAAAATTACAAGTTTACAGTGTCACATACACTTATAACTTCTATACTGCTCAACAACTCACTTCATTACAAAAAATCTTTTTTATAAAAATGTTTTTTACAATTCCATGTGATACATTGCCAAATTATATTCAATTTTCAAAGTTCATAAGTACCAAATTTGCATCATGACTGTCAATAAAAGAAATCAAGTTTGCTGAGGTTAAATAATTTCTAAATATTTATCTTAAAATTATAATCCATGAATGCCTTTCAAAACAGAATTAGTTAAAATTTTGTGTTTTCTTTTATTCTATGGAAATCAAAACATTTAATCCTAAAGTATACACAAAATGTCATGTTTTTGTCACTTGAAAATATTTAATCCTTAATCCCATAAAACTAATTAACATAAAATCAATTTTACATGCAAACAAGTTGTTACAGTATATATTATATTCAAAATTTTTGTATCCATTTTGCTGAAAATGACACTTCTTAAAAATAAATATACATTCAATTATATACAAACTTTGTTGAATATTCCTTTACAAACTATTGATATATAAACAGCATAAATTACCATTTACAATTCAGTTTATAAATTTATGTAAATCCTTGAAAAGTTATGCACTGAACTTGTAAAATATTCAATCAACCAAAAATGCTACCAATTCAATGTATATATGTACAAAGTATATATATATATTCCTGAGCGGATTTCATAAGCAAGTCTCGACAGCAAACTACATTGACTTCTAAAACTTAAGGCTACACAAGACGGTATGAATATAGACGTTGTACACCAACACATGTGACACGAAAACAGTCATTCTATTAAATATACATCTTAAGAAAATCTGCCACTTGGATTGAGGTTTTCCTTTGCATGGTAACATTTGGTCGAGTAGTTAACTTTCTAATTCATAACAAGTCAACTGAAAGTTACTATTAGAAAATACAGTAAACACAAAAGTCAATACATTTTGACTGCTATTTGAAAAATAAACTCTTAAGCAATACCTTTTTAAGCAAAAATGCCCATTTTCTCAAAAGAATTGTTTAACGTTTAACATACATAATATAATAATAAATGAAATACAATTCAAAATACTTGAAAAATAAATGAGTTTTACGTAAGAGAAACACCTGGCTAGATTATGCAACATAATTTTTATGACAATTTTCACATAATCAATAAGCCCCCCCCCCCCTTTAAACTTTAAAATCTCTCAAAAAATGTTTCAACAGCAATTTTCACATTTATAATCCCCCTTCTATTTTAACTTATAAATATCTGAATCATATTTTGATGACAATATTTAATAAAATAAATTAAACCCCTCCAAATATTTCAAAACTTACCAGAACATATATATCTTTAGACAATTTTTCATCTATAAATTATAAGTCACCCTCCACCCTTAAAATTGCTTCTCTAAAATCTTTCAAACTCTACCTTCTGCAAAGCTAATAACATTTAAATCAGTATAATTCCAATAAAGAAAAAAAAAAACTAATATTCCATCCGCGTCTTTCTGTGCGTAACAGCTTTAAAAGACTTTTTTTTCAATATATTATATATCAAACCATTTCTCTTTAATTTACCTTAATCCCTATATTTCTTCCAGACAAATGATAACATAGAAAACTAAAATCCAATAAAATAAAGAAATAATCCTCCAAACCTCATACAATATTTTCTTACAATACTAAATAATATTATCAATATTATTTTGACAAAATCACAACTCTTGACACATCTCACTATCTCAGTATACCTCTGGTCTTGTGGCTTGACGAATTATCAGCTGATCGACTCTGATTGGAGACACACCCCCTACCAAGGATATTGGATATCACAGGGCCTTGTGTTGGGCATGCCACCACATGATACAAGCCTAATTAATTAATTCAGACTGGGGGGATCATTCCTCTACTAATTTCATCACTAATTACTATCTAGTTCATGTGGAGAAATCAGGGTAGAATCGAGGCCCAATTAGGGTAAAACAAACACAAATTGTTATCTAAGACAATTAATTACTTAATTGTATGCAAATCAGTCTGGTAATGAATATGTTTTCTCTCAGCACATTTGCAATATGGTTTTGATTAAAAAAACAAGATAGCAGTTGAAAAAGTATCTTTTAGCACTTACATACTCTCGATAATTGTTACATCACTGCACCATAAAGTAAATGTTTATGCTCATAATTATGTCTCTTTATTTATTTATATTTCATCAAAGCATCCAAGTTGCATCTTTCATGCTCGTTAATTTTTTTGTACTTAGTCTAAAAATGCAGGCACAGAATGGCTAAATTGTAATGCATTTCATTCTGATAAAACCATAGCAGTACATGGTACACAGAAAAAACCCACAAAATATAAATATTTAGTATTTTTCAGAAATTAATTGGATTTAAAACAGTAAATACAAAATAAAAGTTTAAAAAAAGAATTCAGGAAGCTCAATGGATAATTCAAATCCACTGGGAAAAGCAAAAACAATTGCAATATTCAAGATCTTCCTCAATAAAATCCACATTGTAGCCCAAACAAAATTTCAGAATTTACCTCTTTGGAGCCCCAAGACAGCAATTACCACTTTGTTTATTGTCACAGAATTTCAGGAATAAACAATAGGGGCCGATTGGGGATAAATGAGATTAACTGACTTATTACATAAAGTCTTCAGAATTTTTTTATTATTTGTTTGACATAACTGTGTTGGATTATATTAATCCACAGATAAGCTGCTTTTCCTATTTTCAAAATCTATTTTTTCACACTTCTGATTATACAAATTAGGTCCATGCACGATAGACAAATTTGATATATCATTCAAACATAAAATGATTTTGGTAGGAAAGTCTGCTAGGCCCATTTTGACAAAATTGGAACATTAGACAAACTGACTGCATTAAACTTGGAGTTGCGAAGGTCATAAAATTGGTAGTACCATTATTTAGAAAATATTATTTAAAGAGTTTTAATGTTGACTTCAGACTGGCATCAATAAAGCATGGTGTCTTTGAGAAAAGTTTCCTAAAAAAATAAACGTAAAAACCTGATGTTCAATTAAAGATGTTTTAAGTTTCAAGTCAGCTTTTTACAAAATAAAATTGTCAGGGGTCCAATAGGATTTTCATTATAATGTGTTCCTTAATTTTAATGTGTTTTATGTGAAAAAAATTCATAATGCCAACATTTAAAATGAATAATAAATCAAAGCTGCAAAGAAGCAGGTCTTTCAGACTCAAATTATACAAGAATTTCTAAGGCTTTTTTCATGGATTTCAAAGAAATTCCTAGCATATAAAGATCTGGAAAGCTGACATTGCAATGTGGGATACAATCTTCACTTCATAAACATTATTCAATACATAGAAGCCAAGAGCCTAAAAATTCTATATTTGTGACAAAAAATCAAATTATGATCTACAACCTTAAATCCTGACAATATCAATGAAAACTGTAACTGCACAAGGTGACAAAACATGACAAACTCAATACAAAGTTTGTCGCTTTCAAAAGACAATCATAAATTCAATATTCCCCCATTATAATCAACAAATGGTTCTCTGTCTCAATTAGGTTTTCATGAAGAAAGTTAATTATTTCATATGCGTTTATAGCCAACCTAATTTGCGAACTGATAATTGGAAAAGAGGTTATCGCCTATTTATTAATGATTATTACAGTACATAGAGCGCATTGATAACGTGGCTCTCACGTTTTCAACAGGTAAATAAGGTAAATCAATGCAGTTTCCTCTTATCAAGTTTTGTACAAATTGTGAAAATATGACGAACATGGTCTATTCAATCACATTTTAATTGTTACATTACATGTATAACTGTATTGACAATCTGAAAGCACGAAAATCAATAGAATTTGTTTCAGAACATGAAATAGCAGTATAATTATAAGGCGCATGCAGGAAAAGTTACATTTTAATGATGCTTGTGACAATATTTTTGTTTGTTTTCCAACCTAATGACAGATGACATTCTCTTAAAAAACAAAGCCACTGTAACCAGAAGTATAGGAATTATAAATTTTGTTTTCGATGCCAGGTACTTTAGTCCTTAAATTTTCTTCCTGGTTAGATGTACATGCAGTGCTTTGAAGATAACTTCAGGGACTTTATATGATAGTAAATGTAATTCAATAATAAGAATGCAATTTTGCATATAAACTTTAAAAACTGAGATTTCAGAGAATAATATTGCATAACTTGAATATTTTTGCATGACTATAATCAACTGAAAAGAAAAATTATATTGCATAACTTGAATATTTTTATCAAAATAGTTACCTAGCCTTCAGAAACTTGAATGCCCCAGATGGTACTTTTTTTGCTTCTTTCAACATTAAGATTTCTGAGACAAATTCACATTTGCTTAAATTCTATGTACCAGTATAGTTAGAATTAAAGCTTAGCCTTCAGAAATGCTACAAAAGTTTCTTTCATGATATTCCCTTTTCATTCTCAACTTCATGATAATGGACTATATATACTAAACATTTTAAGACCACAATTTCATTAAAAGCACCCCATCATAAAATTTGAAAACTGTCCACTGACATGAAAACTTAAAGCATCTTAATTGAACATCAGATTTTTACGTTTATTTTTACGTTAACTTTGTCAAAGTCACCATGCATTATTGATGCCCTTTTTATTCTCTCCTGTAAACGGAAATTGGTCAATTATCCAAGTAGGAAGCTATTACGAAAAGATATCGGACCTATCGAATCAAGTTCAATTTTCATCCCTTTGTTCTTTAACGTGACACACAATGCGAAAGTCGGAACCACTCAGTAGGTCTCCCATTTTATGGGAACGCTGCTTCTTCAGTCCTAGGAATTTTCGTGGAGCCGATCAATATTTAATTGTTGAAAGGACGTCCATTGATTACGTCGTTGCTAATTACTGTCGGCTTATTTAATGTCTTTTCAGTAATTATCACACCAATTTAGAAACACAATTTGATAGTGGGACTTGTTGATGGTTCTGAAGATGAAGCCTCGTCTTATTCACCTCGAGAAAAAGTTCTAAGTGCCTTATTTTGCCCTTTAAAAGTTGTCAACGAAAAAACCAATTAAAATAAAAAAGACTTTAAAAAAGTTCTAGCCCTTCCCAACAGTTAATTGGTTCTTTATGATCAAGTTTCTACACTAATAGAACATTTCCTGACAAAAAACAATTAAGATCTTAAGCCCCTTTTTCCATAATTTTCTATTGTCATTGTAACCAATTAAATTCTAAAAGCAGTTTGAAATTAAGTCCTTCTCCATATAGGAAAGTTAAGTACACTAATAGACAATATCAAAACAAGAAATTATCCCTCATAAAATTGAAAACCAAAGAAAAACTCTGACTGCGACAGATTCTCACTAAAAATACACCCAAATCCTCTCCAAAACAATCAGATCAAACTAAAAATTTTCTTTAAATTACATAAGTAGCCTTATATGAAAGTTTCATGAAAATCCATCAGGTATTGCTAACATCTATAAGAAATGGGTACCATAAAATGCAATAGACCTGTTGAACACCTCAACAATATATGCCCCTTCCCTTCAAAGACCTTTTAAACCAAAGTTATAGGATAAATAATTTTCTCAATTTATGGAAGGACATCCAGTCCTTTTCAAAGTAGACAAAGGTCACCTTATTTCACCTTTAAATCCACTTATCAGAATGATAATTATCTCAGAAAGTTGATAAAAAAAAGAATTCAAAATCTTTTCTATCAAAATTACTCATATTTCTACTGTTCATAATCTACTTATTACTCGTCCAAGACTAGACCATATTCAGCTAGATATTCAAGCAATTGTTTTCATTATTTATACCTTAAACAGTAAGCCATATTCGAGCTTTCCTAGAGTACAAATCCTTCTTAAGCCTTTCTGCAACAATGCACGCCAGAAACATCACCTCCGCTATCTTAATTAACTCCATAACAAAATTGTATCTTTTTCAATCTCGAATTAATCTCATGGATTTTTCTATCAACAAAATTAATTTTTCTATCGGAGCTAATTGCTGCATGCGATCAAATACCAAGATCAAAGTATCTGGTTTTTAGAAAAAAATATTTTCAAAATGAACCTCAAAAGTCTTTAAAAAATCTCCAATATAATGGAACTGTTAATGCTAATGGCAACAGAATAACGGGCATTTTATGTCACAAGATTTCTTCATTTCAAATAACCTGATGAAAGAGCGAATTAAAATTCCGTTGACATTACGATATCCTTAATATCATGAAACAAATAATCATGCATTAAGTCACAATTTAATTTCAATCACGATTCTTAAGGGTTGATGCTTTTTGTTATTTTGATGAAATGCAAGAACAAAACAAACCACTGATAGCTGTTGCTCATCCATGATTTGTACAGCACCTAAACACATAACAGAGAGGCTTTTATAGTATCCTCCAGGTCCTTTGCAGGATTTGACCCACACTAAATCAAACATTGGCAACACGATTAGTGTGCTATAACAAGCAGGAACTGCTTACTCTTCCAGGGCACTTGAGTTCATTCTCATTTCAACATGAGTTACGGGTTCATGTTGGTCAAATTTCAGTTTGGTTGTCAACGCATGTTTTCGTGATGAATATTCTACCCATTTACAGACTTTATAAGCTGGAACATTCAATTACGCTATTTGGTACACCTTTGTTTCTGTTTAAAGACGGGTCAAATGGATGCATTACTAATGCATTTGTAAATCATGCCTATCAAACAGTCAATAGAGCCCAATTTTTAATTTCAACAAGTATCACTGTGGTACCCATATATTAGTGCAAGGGGCCATCTTAACTTTTGTGTGAAGGCCAGAGGACTTGCTTAACATTCATAATGTCTGTGACATTAGGATGATGAAGGACACAAGAAAAAGCATAGGCACATTTATCTAAATTCAATGTTTATATATGTTTACCAAAACTTATTGGCTGGATCTTTATTTTATTTTTGATTTCTCTTTTCAATATTACTATTATACCTTATAATACAACTTCCAAAAATATTAAAGATTCCCAAGTACATGCATCATCAAATGATAGCTCTTCAGCCCAAATGATAAATGCCTATACATGCATGAACTTGGAATTTTAAAAACATTTTAAACCAACAGAAATCTTTTTGCAATTCCAAAAACAAAGACATTTATAATTTTGTTTAAAGACATAACTGCACTGAAGCTGAATGTGCACTGAGAATGTAAGAATGCCAAAAACAGAAAACTCCAATCATTTAAGATACACAACGAACAAATTACAGTGAATCAAATTTCCAATCAACTGTTCACTTTGAAATTATGCCTTAAACATTTACTCTGATGTCGTAAGGATGCTTATTCAATTAACATGCCATCCCAATTTTTCTTCCCTAAAGGCAAAATGTAAGAGATTGTTTCAAACTTTTCCAGATTCAATTTGAAATCACATACTTTTAGATGGCTTCAAGGAAAACTCGTCTTCAGTTTTTCGTCATAGTGAACTAAAATTGAGAACTTCTTTAAAAAAAGTCCTGAATGAATTATGCAATAGTATGATCATTTTCAGTTTCTAAGGGCCAAATTAATGCAGCAAAAGCACAAATTCAAAGCCTAAATTCAGCTTTACAGACAATAGTTTATCATATCTGTTATAAGTTTGAATTTTGCTACTCTGACAGTAAAAATACCATTTTAAATTTTTGTTGCAGTCAGTTATTTTAACCAGTAAAAATTTTTGATTTTCTACCATTCCAATGAAAACTTTGTGCCCAGATTCATTAAGGTAGCCCAAAACTATGTTAAAATCTTACCTTCTTCTAAATGCTTACAACAAAATATTGATTAGCCAACGACAGCAAATTCAGTAACATAGACAAAGCCTCATTATCTAGCTACAGATTAAAACAAGCTTAAGCCATTATCAATTAAAAAAAATCCATGTGACTTTAACTCATTTACTTCACATGCGACACTCTTCAGTTCTATATTAAAGCTAGATTTCTTTATATCGTTTCGGAATCTCAAATGGTAATGAAGATGGAGGGGAAATGTAGGCACTTGAGCTTGTTCAACATTAGTATGAAGGGAAATTAATGGTCATGGATTACTTTTGTCTCAATTAGGTAAAAACAATGTGTCAAACAGTGGGAGAACATATGAGAGTTGATCACATGACACCATTGATTCTGGTTTCCTGTCAAGAGTTTGACTCTCAAGGGACCAGAGGACACACAGATTTCCAATTAATGGCCTAGAGTAACTTTTATCTAATATGTGAAATTAATGATCAAAGTGTAATTAAGGCACTAAAGAAATTTGCTAACAAGATTGCATTCATAGCCTTTACATCTTCTTAGAATTATTTTATCTTTGATAATTTCATGATCTCCAATAAAATTACAAGGTCTAATTCATCTGCAGGTCAATTAACACAATTGCTCAACCAACAAAATAATATTAATGCAAAATAATTGGTTCTCTCAATATTTAGTGCAATTAAAAATGCAATTCTAATAGTTGGGTTATTTCCAATTTTCACACCATATTTTTTCTTTCGGATAAATATGTCTAGGAAATAAGCAAACCAAGATTAATAGCCCTTTCAAATGATTTAATTCCAATTTTTTAATGCTTGTAATACATCCAAGTTATAAAAGAATTTTTAATTCAGCACTATACCCTAAAAGTTAACAGTCCAGCTGCAAGCTTTTCCATATTGGACTCTGATATGGAATTGAGCTTATAATATTGGATGTCCAGTCGGTGACTATTCCAGCTCAACATGTCAATGAAAACCCATGTAAGTACTAATGAAAATAACCATTTAGGGTGGCATATTAATCTATTTGCAACAGTCAATATTTTTTTCAAAATTTCCCTTCATCAATAATTATTAAATCATAAATACAATTGCAACAATTTTGTGCCAAGTAGTCCCTGAATATCACATCTATGTTACTCACCCACCCAAAGTAGACTGAAAATCACCATGAAATGCAAAGATATGATGAAATAGACAGCTTATCTATAACAACATATTAAACTAATTATAAGCTGTTAATTAAATGTAGGAGAATTTGTTTATTAATCAGCATGAGGTGTCAAAATCCATATTTATCCATCAATTAACACATCTCTTGACACCTTTGCTATTTTATGTCTTTCCTGAATTTGATGTCCAATAAGAAGATTACAATAAACAAAACCTGAATAAGTAATTTTTTGAACATTAAAGAAAACCCTGAAATTGACAAAATTCGAACTATTTTTTTTTAAACAGATGATCGAAACAAAAAATTTCCAACTTGATAAATATACAAACAAACCAAAAACTGTCAAATGATTGTACATGACACTATACATACAAAGAACATTATTATACACACTCAGACTTTCAAACAGCCACCCGTTAAGGCAGCATTTCTTCAATCGTGTCATCCTTATATTTTGAAATAAAGCCAGCAAACATACTGAACACATTATAAACCAACATTAAAAAAATCTTTCCGAACATTGTAGAGAATATTTATCCTTCCCTTAAAATTCTTACATAAAAGCATTACCTTGAAAAATATAGAATTCCCAGTAAAGTTCTCAAAACAACATTTATCCAAACCACATTTCTACATCTGTTTGACCATACAGCGTAAAATACAATACAAACAAACAAAAATTTACATATAAACAAACCTTTTGACAAAAGGCCAAGATTTTTTTCAATGGAATTGGTTATCCTCTAATTACCGAAAATAAATCTTAATCCTGGCGTAAAAATATAAATCATAAACTTCTTGAATTGCATAATAATAAGCTACTTATAAAGTGACTTTTCTCCTTTAACAATGACCTGACTAATATAACACATGGTGTTTGCTCCAATCAACATTTCACCAAAACAAAACTACTAGTAACTAAGGTTCATATTCTTATAATTAATGCTAAATCAAAATCCTCATTAGAGTTTTTGATTCCATAATCAAAATCTTATAAATGATACAAGTTTGAATTTTGCAAGAAATTATGAAGGAACTTTAAAATAATTTCTCAAACAGCTCCATATAATCTGCCTGGCTAAAAACAAACTAACTTTTTCCCCAACAAAAAGTTTCAAATTTCTACAATAAAAACCCTTAATTAAGATAATTAAAACTGTGTATATATTACTTTGCTTTAGACCAAAACCTCGAAACTATAAAAATCCTCTACACTATTGGTTCATCTGTCGTTTTTTTGCACAGTTTTTATTTTACGACCAATTGCAAGAGGACACCGGTACATTATTTTCTTCATGAAAATATCTGCCCCACACATCTGCTGCTACAGTTGCCCTTCCATATCATGGATTTTTTACATAAGCAAAACTAGCAAAAAAGATGTTCCAACTTTTAACAGAGCATAAAATCACAATGAAGAAAAATATAAATTTAATAGCATTTTGTTTCAAAAAAATTTTTGCATTATCTAAGTGAAAAAGAAGGAACATGGATTAATTAGAGGAATAAATTATTCCAATTTCTCTCAATATATAGATCTACAATGAAATCTATCTATATTAAATTATTCGTAACATCAAATAAATTTTAATCAAGGTAAATTCAGGGTGTCATCTGCTGCATGAAGATGTGTTTACCTGCTGTTTTGGCATGCAAAGCAGGGCCACATGTCTTTTCAATTTATCCCTCCTGTCTAAAGAATGTTTTAGATGAAGAGAAAGCACAGCTCATTTTTCAGTGAAAGTTTATTTTGGGTGAGCTTATTGAAAGCAGACAAGGACTAAAGAATCATCAACAGAGATAAGTCAGATGGTATCCCATGATCCCTTGTAATTCACACAAGGGAATTCTGGGTAGAATAACCTTTGATAAAAACATCCTGACAAATCCAAACAAACAATCTATTTGAATGTTTCACAGCTATGTAAAACTCATCTATGAGTGGGTCGTTTTAGTGCACATATTGCACACAGTGCAACACAAAGCTGTTTTTCCTTGCAAAATAGAAATTGTTAGTAACTGGAATTACAATTTAGGTGATATTGTACTTTCACATGTTGGGTATAAGTACTTCAACATTGGAGGTTGAATGGCTTGCATTTTTTAGATTTTTATGAAACATCAAATAAGCTAGGACATGAAAATCAGAACATAAAATTCTGTCAAAGTAAAAAATAGCCAGATTTTGTAAAACAGAAAGTGGGAGATTGACCGACATGAAATTGAATCCCATTGTATGGTAACCCATGCTGATGCAAAATATCAAAGATGTTATTCAGTTGCTGAAAAACTGTAAAAAAAAACACAAGGGGTTGCACTGCGACCATTCTGAAAACAAGAAATAGATGCCCGACTGACCTTGAAAGGGGAGGCATATTACAAATCATCGAAATAAAGCTGTGTACCAAATTTGAAATCAATCCCTTCAGAAAACAAAAAATCTCTTAAAAAAAATTGTATATTTGACCCTTAACAAGATTAAGTCTAATTGGTCCAAATAGGGAGAAGATGCAAAACTGACCTGGAAAGGAGATACATGTTACAACTCACCATGCTAATTTAAGCTGTGTACAAAATTCAAAATCAACCCCTTCAATTAGTGAGAAGCTGAGAATTCCATGATGAAAGTTTTTAACGGAAGACACACAAGGTTATTTCAAGATTAGGGTATTATAAGCAAATCTGTTGACATGTAATATTTACGTCAATGATAAATAAATTATGATTTTTTTTTTGGTTCAAACATTTAGTTTACATGCACTTACAAAAGCAGACTGCAATCTTCAACAAAAAACATACCATCTTACTAGAGAATCTATTAACCACTCATAATTTTCAAAAATCTCCTAATTAACCCCTCGTTTTTACCCTAAATTTAGTTCTGCCTCCCTGCCATTCAATACCTTGATTTTTCATGCCCCTTCTTATGTATACCGAAATTCATTACATGAATGATGCACTATTTCATTAGCAAATGAACCATGTTGTAGTGTCAACTTTGCATGCATGCATCTGACAGAATTTCGACTTCATCTTCCTGGGGAATATAAACAAAATCCTTTTCTTACGTCACAACACTCTAGACAATTGTATTTTGACCGTTAAAAAGATTAAGTCTGCTTGGAATTTTTTTTTTTAACAGGGAGAAGATGCAAAACTGACCAGGGTGCCGTTTCATAAAGTGATCGCTAATTAACGTGCTCGTTATCCCATACAAATTAAATGGGCTTACGTGCACGTTAGGCTAACGATCGCTTTATGAAACGGCACCCTGGAATTAGGAGAGGCACGTCAAAACTCACCATGCTACTTTAAGCTGTGTCAATCCCTTCAGTTAGTGAGAAAGTGAGAAATCCATGATGAAAGTTTGTAAGTTTGAAGGACGCACAAAGTTATTGCAATTATAGCCCCTCTTTCAAGATAAGGGTATTAAAAGCAAATCTGTTGACATGTAATAAAATCAATGATAAATAAATTATGACTTTTTTTTTGGTTCAAACATTTAGTTTACATGCACTTACAAAAGCAGACTGCAATCTTCAACAAAAAACATGCCATCTTACTAGAGAATCTATTAACCACTCATAATTTTCAATAAAAAGCTTCGCCGAGCGCAGCATGATACGACCGCAACATGTTGAACCCTGTACGTTTTAGGCCCAATATGGATAGTCAATTGCTCTGGACATATGCAGCCCATGGTGGACTGACAAAGGTTTTTGACACATGCAGCTTTTGGTGGAATTTCTAAATTCACATTTTAAAAGGAATTATTTTTTTTCCAAAGGAGATCAAATCAGACCACAAATAAATAAGTTTCGATTTTGGCCCCTAATTTCATAACAGGGGTAAAGGGGGGGGGTGGCAAAAATTAATTCTCAATTTTGTATCCACTATTTGACAAGAACAAACATGCAAAAAAAATAAATTTTCAAAATCGGATCATAAGTAAAAAAAATTCCATTTTGGTCCCTTTTGGCCCCTCATTACATAATAAGGGGGAAAAGATTGTGGTAGCAAAAATAAATTCTCAATTTTGCATCCGCTATTTGACAAGAACAAACATGCAAAAAAAAATTTCAAAATCGGTCCACTAATAAAAATGTTTCGATTTTGGCCCCTTTTAGGGCCGTAACCCCTATAAGGGGTCATCCGACAACTTCAACCCTATGGAGACTTTTGTAGAGCTAAATGAGCTGAACAATTAAGCAAGCAACAGCTATTTGCTATCTGCAATAGTTTTCATACTATAGGGCAAAAACATGAAAAAATGCTATTTTTCACCTTTAAGGGGCCGTAACCCCAATAAGGGGTCATCTGACAACTTCGACCAAATGGAGACTTTTGTAGAACTTTTGATCCTGAAGCAGTAGGGTGGCATCAGATTTCATCTATCTCTTATACTTTTTGAATTACAGGCCAAAAACGGAAGTCTGACCCCCCTGGTCTATTTTTAGCCACAGCGGCCATGTTTTTTGACGAATCAGAATTTGAAACACATCTATAGTGCATGACACCCTATTGATCAATCATACCAAGTTTCATTGAATTCTGTTCAGTAGTTTCAGAGGAAAAGATTTTTGAAAAAGTTATTGTAAGAACAAACTAAAAGTTGCAATTTGGCCCCTTTTGGCCCTTAATTTCTAAACGAAAAAAGGGGGGAGTCCCAAAATCAATCCCATCCATCCTTTAATGGTAAGAAATATCATTGTCAAATTTCATTGGATTTGGATAACTAGAACTAAAGTTATCGTGTATACACTAAAGTTAACAGACGACGACGACGACGACGACGACGACAACGACGACAGCATCATACCAATATACGTCCGCAAATTTTTTGCGGTCGTATAAAAATCTCCTAATTAACCCCTCGTTTTTACCCTAAATCTAGTTCTGCCTCCCTGCCATTCAATACCTTGATTTTTCATGCCCCTTCTTATGCATACTGAAATTCATTACATGAATGATGCACTATTTCATTAGCAAATGAACCATGTTGTAGTGTCAACTTTGCATGCATGCATCTGACAGAATTTCGACTTCATCTTCCTGGGGAATATAAACAAAATCCTTCTCTTACGTCACAACACTCTAGACAATTGCCAATAAAAATAGCTCTCGGTGTAAAAAGATATTTAATCTTCGTGAATTAGCAAGCTTGATTTCTAAATAATCAACTATTATGTAGAAATCTTAAGATTATTTAACAAAATCAGACTACAGAAAGACAAAAGGAGATCTTTTTCTGGAGAACAGAAGGTCGTAAAATTAAATAACATATATACATCCTGCAAAATAATTGTTCGAACAAGAAATTTTTAGTCGAGAGTAAGGGAAAATGACCTGATCAGAAATGTTAATGCTTCAGTTCGTTAGTTGATTTATTTTTTTTACAAGAAAACATTTTTGAAGACGTAGTCCTTTACACCATAAATTCTGATTTTACTCACCAAAACTTTTGAAATGCCTGAACCAAGCCAGGGCCATTGCTATCTGTAATTTTTTAGGAAGTTCTTTGCCTTTATTTGTCTTTTTTCAAGGATTTTTCAATAATTTGAGATTGATCGTCTCAATTCAGTATTTTTGTTTTAAACTTTGATTGATAGCTGGAACTAGTCAAGACTCAATTGATGCATGCTGTGGATTCATTTATTTTTGTGGTTCGATGAAAAAGGATCAGTTTGTGGATTCTTAAAATCATGGTTTTGAAGACTGCAGCATACAGATCAAAGTTAGATTTCCTTTTCGTGGGGCATAAATTTTTGTGGGTAAAGGTCACCCACGAAAACCACGAAAATTGATACCCGCAAATAATAATGAAACCACAGTAATAAGAATGCAAAACTACTTTTCAAATGAATACTTTGAGGTGAGCTAAGAAATAGGATTAAACCCCTGCTTCATACTGAACTCTTTATTGCAAAACACCAAAAATCCAGTCACCTCCCCTGAATCATATTAAGCATCAACAAAATAAATTTACTATTTCTTTTGTTCTAATACAATAATCCACTAATTTCTCTCATTATAAAAATTGATACCATTATAAAAACCAAAGAGTGCTTACTAGCACTACAAAAATCTAGATGTCTGGTTACAGAACTTTTTAAGTTCAGCCTACAGGCATATTTCTCTTAATGTGATAGACTAATTAAAGCAGCCAATTATGACCTTGTCTGAAATGACAATGCTTCAGCATGAACTACCACAGAATGACCATCGTGACCTATCCAATATCGTTGCCATCAGCAAAAACTTCTGCTGAAATTTTCTTAAGAGAAACATCTGAAACATTAGCAACCAGTACAACTCATTTCACTTCAAAAAGACTAGTAATTAGGTATGAAAATGACAATCACTTTTTGCTTTATTTATACTATAGCATCATATTTTCAGAAGTCACATGTGGTCTGCCCACATTTTTCAAAAGGGATTATAACACTGCAATATAGAAATAATCTATTTACTGTAAACATACTTATTTTCACAAATTTACGATTTCACCCAAGTTCACAGGGACTTAATTTTGCGCATTCTGCTCATTATTCTATTAATTTCATACATATAATTCATTTTGTGAAAAATGCCAGACCGCAAAATCCACGAAAAGAAGTAGGTTTACAGCAACTTATAATCTGGTGCAAGTCTATCACATGCAGCAAACAAAGTTGTGAACACGTAAACTCAAATTCTACTGGTTTGAGATCCAACAGTCCAGTTTAGAAATCAGCTCTTAAAGTATCAAAATGAGTAGTATAATGGGCCACTATAGATCCAAATGCACTCAATGACCCCGAGGTCATTCCCATAGACTCCTATGTTAAATTTTCTTGGTGATCTTTGCGATCTTGGCGACACCTGTCACCTCCAAACCTCTAGCAGTAAAGTCGTGTGCAGTCATGCGGAACGATGATTTCTAATCTTACCCCTAACCCTTAGCCCTAACCCTAACTCTTAGCCCTAACCCTTACCCCAAAGCTACCTCTAACCCTTTTGGTTTTTTTTTATATTTCGCCCTTTATGGGCATTCCTTACCCTTACAAAATTCATTTACAATATCCATAGTGTCTAGTGGTTAAATCGTTCATGATCACCCTTAGAAAAACCTTAACCCTTAACCATAACCTTAACCCCAAACCTCAATCTAGGACCCTTATCCTTAACCTAAATATAATCCTTACCCTTAACAATAACCCTAACCATGACCCCCCTAGCCCTAACCCTAACCATGGTCCTTGGCCCTAACCCTACCCCTAACTCTTTCAACCCTAACCCCTAACCCTTTTGTAAGTTTCGCCCTTTATGGGCTCTTGTATGTTGTCTCTTCTCGTCCTTGGACTCTTGTTTTCGCCCCTTTATGGGCTCTTGTCTCGGACCTTTCCCCTAACCCCTTTTTCTTTGTAAGTTTCGCCCTCTTGTTTCATAATGTTTCTTTCGTTCATTGACTCTTGGTTTGTTCTTTACGGGCTCTCCTGACTCTATCTATAACCCTAACCCTTAGCCCTAACCTTAACCCTAACCATGACCCCTTTGTTTTGTAAGTTTCGCCCTTTAAGGGCTCTTGTCTGCTGTCTCTTTTAGTCCTTAGACTTTTGTATCGCCCTTAATGGGCTCCTGTTTCATGGTCCTTTCGTCCTGCGACTTTTTGTTTCGCCCTCTCTTAGTATTCATGTGTTTACCTTCACCGTATGTCTATCATTTTACGTATTCTTCCTTTTTACTAGTGTCATCTGATTGTCACTTGAAAATCTGATATTGTATTATGGTCCGATGCCTTTTCAAATCGTATTGGAATATTTAAATTTGAACATCTGCTCAATTGTATTTGCATTAGAAAGTTGTTTGGTGTAAATTAGGGGGGGGGGGGGGGGTAAAATGGGTAATTTTGGGGTAAAATGGGTTTTTTTTGGGGGGTAAAATGGGGGGTTTGGGGTTTTTTGGGGTAAAATGGGGGTTTTGGGGGTAAAATGGGGGGGGGGATTTACCCCCCCCCAATTTCGGGGGGGGGGGGAAATTAAAAATGGGGGGGGGGGATTGGGGCTGCTTATAAGCAGCATTTTAAATGGGACGTAATTGGAATTGAAATTGGTAGTTCTTAGGGGGGTAATACTCTTTAGCTAGGGCACTAAATACCACAATGAAAGTATCAGTTTCAATATTTTATTGCTAAGCTACAATCTTGTACAACTATATCTAATTTGCAATCTTCGGAGGTTACATATCTACCATTGCTATTTGCTCTTCTCCAGGAAAAATAATAGTTCTTAAACGGTATAGAGGGACCGATCATTTATTATTTCTCAGGTGGAGCAGAGGTGGAGCAGCCTTTTGCGCAGGCGTATGACGTCACATCCGGTTCCGGTCGGCCATCTTGGATCACGTGACTTCCGGTCCGCCATCTTGGATGACGCATTTCCGGTTTTTGGAAGTTCATTTTCGCGCGAAAATTTGAGATATCCGAGAAATTCGAACTGTTCACCACATCTATACTACTATTTTTTAATTAGTCATAACTTTGTTATTCCTTGTCCGATTTACTTCCGGTTTGTTGCATTGTCTTGGGTAAGACAATGTCTTTCCGATGATGTCCTTTGTGTTGGTCAGTGGTCATCCGGGGCTTGACCACAAAATGACCAATACCTAAATTAGGTCCAATATAGGGTTGTTGTATATCATTAGAAAGCTAATGAGGTCTAGAGGCAGATTCAAGGGGTTTAAGGGTGGTTATAGTCAGTGGTCAGTCAGGACCTGACCATAAAGTGACCCATTCCAAAAACTAAGGGAATAAAAGAGCCAAGGACCAATACATAAGGAATATAAGAAGAACTAAGTACGAGACACCATAAAGAGCCCACAAAGAAACATACAAAAGGGTTAGGGGTTAGGGTTAAAGACAGAGCAGAAGAGAGTTAGGGTTAGAATGGGGTCAGGGTTAAAAATAGAACAATGGAGAGTTAGGGAAAGATATAGGAAATGACAGGTAGAGTTTGAGTCAGTATTACATTAGATATCGAAGAGGAAACATGGATTGCTTTATTTGTGGGAAAATACTTTCCCGAAAAGACCATGTAAAGAGACACATCGAAACAGTTCACAACAAAGTGAAAAGAAACAGAACCATGCCAACTACTTTACCAAGATCTAAATTGATAACACCTCCAGTACCCCTGCAAAGGAATGCTGAAACTGATACACCAGTCAACAATAGGAAGACAGAACAAGAGCCTTACTTCATTTTACCGACGAGCGATCCCTTTACGTTTAACGTACCCGATGGATTACTCCACGACCATTTCATGCCTTGGGCTCATCCATTCACCAGCATCATTACAGGACCTACCGGAAGTGGAAAGTCAGTCTTTGTAAGAAGATTCATCGACAATATACAACACATGACGCTTCCCCAACCCGATCGAATATGGTGGTCATACGATGTACAACAGCCCCTATATTCTGGAATGAACATTACGTCGAGTTTATCAGAGGACTCCCGGATATCGAGAGCTTGAACCCCGAAGAGAAACATCTTATCGTCATCGACGACCAGATGGACAACATTACACAAGCCATAGCGGACCTGTTTACCAAATACAGTCACCACAGATCCATTAGTATCATGCTGATCGTACAGAACCTGTTTGATAAAAACAAACACCACAGAACCATCAGTCTCAATACCCATTACATGGTCGTATTCAAGAACCCGAGAGACACATCCCAAATCATGACCTTAGGACAACAGATGTTCCCCGGAAGATCCAAGTACTTTCTTGAATCCTACGAAGCCGCAGTCAGGAAACCCCACGGATACATGTTGATCGACATGAGGCAGGACACCCCGGAAATCTTACGTTTAAGAACCGATATCTTTCCCGGAGAAGAGCAAATAGCAATGGTAGATATGTAACCTCCAAAGATTGCAAATTAGATATAGTTGTACAAGATTGTAGCTTAGCAATAAAATATTGAAACTGATACTTTCATTGTGGTATTTAGTGCCCTAGCTAAAGAGTATTACCCCCCTAAGAACTACCAATTTCAATTCCAATTACGTCCGATTTAAAATGCTGCTTATAAGCAGCCCCAATTCCCCCCCCCCCCTAATTTACACCAAACAACTTTCTAATGCAAATACAATTGAGCAGATGTTCAAATTTAAATATTCCAATACGATTTGAAAAGGCATCGGACCATAATACAATATCAGATTTTCAAGTGACAATCAGATGACACTAGTAAAAAGGAAGAATACGTAAAATGATAGACATACGGTGAAGGTAAACACATGAATACTAAGAGAGGGCGAAACAAAAAGTCGCAGGACGAAAGGACCATGAAACAGGAGCCCATTAAGGGCGATACAAAAGTCTAAGGACTAAAAGAGACAGCAGACAAGAGCCCATAAAGGGCGAAACTTACAAAACAAAGGGGTCATGGTTAGGGTTAAGGTTAGGGCTAAGGGTTAGGGTTATAGATAGAGTCAGGAGAGCCCGTAAAGAACAAACCAAGAGTCAATGAACGAAAAGAAACATTATGAAACAAGAGGGCGAAACTTACAAAGAAAAAGGGGTTAGGGGAAAGGTCCGAGACAAGAGCCCATAAAGGGGCGAAAACAAGAGTCCAAGGACGAGAAGAGACAACATACAAGAGCCCATAAAGGGCGAAACTTACAAAAGGGTTAGGGGTTAGGGTTGAAAGAGTTAGGGGTAGGGTTAGGGCCAAGGACCATGGTTAGGGTTAGGGCTAGGGGGGTCATGGTTAGGGTTATTGTTAAGGGTAAGGATTATATTTAGGTTAAGGATAAGGGTCCTAGATTGAGGTTTGGGGTTAAGGTTATGGTTAAGGGTTAAGGTTTTTCTAAGGGTGATCATGAACGATTTAACCACTAGACACTATGGATATTGTAAATGAATTTTGTAAGGGTAAGGAATGCCCATAAAGGGCGAAATATAAAAAAAAACCAAAAGGGTTAGAGGTAGCTTTGGGGTAAGGGTTAGGGCTAGGAGTTAGGGTTAGGGCTAAGGGTTAGGGGTAAGATTAGAAATCATCGTTCCGCATGACTGCACACGACTTTACTGCTAGAGGTTTGGAGGTGACAGGTGTCGCCAAGATCGCAAAGATCACCAAGAAAATTTAACATAGGAGTCTATGGGAATGACCTCGGGGTCATTGAGTGCATTTGGATCTATAGTGGCCCATTATACTACTAAAATGTATGCGTCTCATATAACCATCCATGATGACCACATATTTCTAAAAGGGAGAGGGAATCTTACTCAAAATAAATCCATAGGAATTCTAAAATAATATTTGAAAAAGTTGCTATCATGTGATACACCCAACACATCCCCTTCTGACATCCAATGCAGACTGGCAATTAGTCTAGTATTTCTCACCCCATGTAACAACCAATTTGCTAACTAACTGCTGCTGGGTTAATACTAATTCAGCCTAGAAAACCCTCTATACCTGATCTAGAATCATGATCTTTTAGCACTCATTACATAAATAAACAAAAGTTAGGTTTATGATTGCATGAAATAATTCTGGTAAATAAATCATAGTCTAAAGAACTTAATAAACTGTGTAACTTTTTTAAGATCATCAGATGTAGAAGCAATTTTAAGGATAATACAACTTCATTGCCAACCAGGTCATAATTTTCCTGTAAAATTAAACCATGGAAAACAAAAGCTAAAGAATCTGGTCTTTTTAATAATTATCTACCACATATTTTTAATAACCACACATTGCCCATGAAACAACCAGATATAAAAACCTTGGTGAAATGATCCATTGTTAGGGAAAGGGCGTTTTTTCAACTTGATGCCATCTGTTTAGTAGATGTTTATACAGTAAAAAAAGCCAGCATGGCACAGCAAATGAGCTCATCTATCATGCAATCAACAATTATGCATTCTAATGTGCTGCTAAAATAGACAACAATAAAATGCTACATTAAACCAAGGGAGATAATCCTCATTTTATTAACAATACAAATTAATTTCCATAATAATAAACATTTTATTTGGCCATGTCTGTGGTCTAATGTAAGTTTAAATGATGAAACACTACAGAACTCATAAACCAAAAAAAATTAATATCCATGAAACAGAAATATGCCAAAAAGACAAAATGTCCAACTCATTATTCAATCATTGTACAATCACACATAATCATTGTATGAAATTAACATTAATTGTACTGCCTGAAAGGGCGATTCAATTATCAAATAAACATATCTATCTTATCTTATCTTATCATTACAATACTGTAGAAAAGTTGCTTCCACTCAAAGGTAAATCTGACCTGGGACAGACAGACAAACAAATAGACCTGAACACTCTACAACTCTCTACTACCTGTAAAGCTAACATCAATAAGCCCTTAGGTTTTCTGTGAAGGAATTCCTAAATGCATAGTAGAACATTTTGTCTTCTGGAAAAAAAATGTCAAAAATTCTAAGAACTTTTGCAAAATTGTTCCACAACTGAAATTTTTTCCTTGGCCTAATTAAATGATCTCAACAGTAGCATTACAGTAACACTGCAGTCAAATTGCAGGCCTCTTACATCATGGAGATGAGAGAACGTGGTTATTAATAGGGGAGATAACTCACTTGATAAGTCAACTGACAAATTATATCAGGCAAAGAATCTAGGGGTTATCATATATATCACCATTTTAATGTGTAAAAACTGACAAATAAAATCAAATCAAACATAACTCAGACTGATTTCTACCATCTGTAGATTATTATCACTTGTGTAGTAACAGTAAAAAGGTTACAATAGCGTATTGGCTTTACAATGCATTTTCCATAGGGGGGTACCCTGGTTTTCGATTTTTTTAAAAATAGATCTTACTCGAATTTTAATTTCTTTGGCACAGAACCTTTGTGTTGACATGCATATGTTTATTTTTAGCCAATAAAAAATTGGGATTCGTGCGGCGTTTATGGGCGTAATTTTTAGTCGAAAAAAGGGGGGTGCTTTTTTAACGTTATTTTAATTGCACATTTTTACATTATTATGAGCGCATAGGTGACTTCAGAATTTCTTTGCCAGTATTACCCAAAAGCTTGCTTGGTGCTATATTTAGAAACAACAAATATATCAACCAATGGAAATCATTTCTGTATTTTCTCCTACGCTTTATGTTGGGTTCAAAAACTTACCGGTGACCGAGATTTGCTAATGCGCAATTGTAACCTATACGCTGGACATATGAATTAGGGAAAATCTTTTACTTCATTAAAAGATACCTTATTATAACTTGAGTTTATATTACAAATGGCAGAAAATAATCTTTTCTTTTACGCCAAGGGGAGCTGATCAAAGAGAGGTACCCCCTTCTTGAAAAGGTCGAAAAAAATTGGAGGGTTGTTTGAGGAAATACGGTATTTCACAAAGATGTTTTAACTTGCCGTAAAAATTGTTGCCGATTTTTTGGAAGATGTATATATACTCAAAAGAACGGGCATAGTTTGAATTCTGCTTTTGAGTGTTTACTTCAAAATACTGGTTTGAATAAAAAAATAAATATCATTTTTCGCAATTTGAAAAATAGCATATTTTGAAACAGACTATAACCTAGTAAAATCACCCAAAATCCTACAAATTTTGGCATTTATAATTACTCCTCTATCTAAACAAGACCTTGGTTACAGTTTGTGATACTTTACAGCATGATTAATATTTTTGCTTGCATTCTTTGTGTTACACCCATTTTTCGTAAAAATGACAAATTTCACGAACCAAAATTTCAGTCATGTTCTTACTTCAAATCCCATTTTAAATTTTTAAAAGTGTTTAAAAGTTTGATATTTGTATATGCAAAATAAAACAAAAAACAGTTCCGACATTTATTGAAGCAATAATGATTTATCAAATATTCTTAGTGTCCATCCGATTTTCTCTTCATTTTCATTTAATGTAGAAAAAAGAAACAGACTATAGTCTGGTTTTTTGTGTCTAAATTTAGATCGAGTGTCATAATACTTGTTTTTATATAGAACTTTCACTTTCAAAACGATTAAAGTTTCAAACCAAAGGGTGCAGTGTAAAAAATCATTTTTCGTCTAGGTTACAATAGCGTATTGGCTTTACAATGCATTTTCCATAGGGGGGTACCCTGGTTTTCGATTTTTTTAAAAATAGATCTTACTCGAATTTTAATTTCTTTGGCACAGAACCTTTGTGTTGACATGCATATGTTTATTTTTAGCCAATAAAAAATTGGGATTCGTGCGGCGTTTATGGGCGTAATTTTTAGTCGAAAAAAGGGGGGTGCTTTTTTAACGTTATTTTAATTGCACATTTTTACATTATTATGAGCGCATAGGTGACTTCAGAATTTCTTTGCCAGTATTACCCAAAAGCTTGCTTGGTGCTATATTTAGAAACAACAAATATATCAACCAATGGAAATCATTTCTGTATTTTCTCCTACGCTTTATGTTGGGTTCAAAAACTTACCGGTGACCGAGATTTGCTAATGCGCAATTGTAACCAAAAAATCCATGCAATTCTTGGCATAGTAACAACCATTGCAATATCAAGCTTTATACTTCTAGCAAAGAAAGTATCAAGAAAGATAAACACAGTCCCTTTTAATGTGAAACTGTAACAATTTTAAGCATCCACAAATACTACTAATTGCTCTTTAATAAGAGCATAATTGCAACTAAATTCAGCTTTTACTACTGAAGCAAATTTTATAAAGGTTAGTGCACACCATAAGTTCCACAAGGTTATCAAATATATCTTTTTAGTTGTAACCTATCCCAAACATCTGAACTAATGTCTTGAGGACAAATTCCACAAGTACTCAAGCCTTGTTCCATCAATTATATAACACAGTAGTCTTTTTGTCTTAGTGTTTCAGGATATACCATCATTAACAAGGCACTTAAAGTAAGAGTTAATTTCCTCTCTATATAAGGAGGGTTTTATTAACAGTATAATTAATGCTTTTCATATTTTGTACAATACTATAGCAAATTTAATGTGATGATAAAATGAGAGGTTGCAATGGGGCATGCTAAGCATACCTTCACTCTAAAAGACCTGAATAGGGAAAGCACATTCAACCAAATTTGAAATCAATCCCTTCTGACTAGAAACTGAGAATTTGTTTTAAATTTTTGCTTCATTTGCTGTGCCATGCTGGCTTTTTTACTGTATAAACATCTACTAAACAGATGGCATCAAGTTGAAAGAATGCCCTTACTCAGAACAATGGATCATTTCACCATGGTTTTCATAATCTGGTTTTTCATGGGCAATGTTAGAAAGTTTATTGTAATGGTCGGACAAACCGACATACCTATGGATGGACAAGGTCACTGGTGATTTCATGATAGCCCCCTTTATAATGGGTGGGGCATACAAATTAAGATGCATATGCATACAATGAATGTACTTGTAGAACTGTATCAAAAAGATAAATGATGAATAAAGGTAATAACAAAATTACCGAACTTGGAGAATCAATCTCAAATGTTAATTAGATGAGACAAAACATTAGGAAGTCATACAGGAAAAACTGAAGATCGCAATGGTCCTAAATTGGTACAGGCATTTCAAGAAAATGGTGGATTAAATTGCAATGGACCTGTGGATGGACAAGGTCCATTGCAATTCATGGCATGAAATGACTTTTTGTCTCACAATGTGTTACTTTAATTTATCAAAGATTTGCTCTTATACATAAGTCTTATCAACATGATCAAGGTGCATACAGACATTAGTTCCGACATTTGAAAAGTAAATCATGGGTAAGATCATGGGCTACCCAAATATTGCTCCTCTATATTAAAAAATTCTGTCAAGTTGATAAAAAAAATGCAAGAGTGTACAAAGACATTAGATTGGCAAGTTCTATGCACTCTTATGTTACATAACATGCATTGTTTTGAACAAGACAGCTCTCATGTGCAATGACACATGTAAAACAAACAATTCATGAATAAAGATTTTTATCGCTGCTAATTGCTTCCTCTTTCTGTGACAAGATTTCCAAGAGATACCTCTAAGAACGTGTTTTTGACAAGATACAAAAGACGATACCTAAGAACCGTGTTTACCCTTAGCAAGATGATACGAGGATTTGTCTGATGGTTGTCAACATCATTAAGCATAAATGTTTGTTGATCTCAGAGAATGTACAGTCTTGACAAGCAGAATTCTTTGATTTTTATATACTCCTACATTTACAACAACGATGATAGCAGATGCAGGTAATGAATGTATAGGTTAACTGAACAGCAATATACCTCAGAAAACAGGAATCTCATTTTTTCCCCCTAAATTTTCATGATACAGTCAAACCTGCCTTAAAGGGGAACCGGTATCACTGCCTATAAAGGGCACCTAAAAATATCCCTTTTATGAACAATACAACCAAAATATCAACCTTTGTATAAAGGGCATGATTTTGTTGTCCCATGGCTGACCTTTATATATAGGTTTGACTGTAGTTTCACATGCAATCTTATATATCAATCAGCAGTTTTTCTAGTCCAAAGTGGCCTCATGTCCCACCTGGTACAAATGAAATAAATATTCTATTTATTCAGTTACTCTAGGTATTACTTCGATAAATAAATTTTCTACAATGAAAGTGATAGAAATTAATGGCACTGACAGAGACTAAATCTTAGAACAAATCAAGTCAAAGAAGTTAAAAATATCTATTTGTGACATAAATTTAAGTCATCACATTCTCTTTTGAAAGGCCACTTTACTCTTACAATGGCAAATTCTGACAATGACATTACTGCACCAGGAATAAAATCCTACACGTTTCTCCTCCATTCCAAAGAAAACAAAAGCTGAGAAAACAATATGACAGAATTTATGTTGCAGTGCATCATCAATTGTAAGGGCTGGCATTGAAAGGCAAATGGGAAAACAAACTATTTACATTGTACATAATCTTTGTTATTGTTTTCTGAGATCTATTGTTGCAATGAAAGCTAGGTAATGAAGATAGCAGATCACAAACAAGGAAGCAAAGTGTATACCTCCATCATTGAAAACAGTAATATCAAGCTAAAAATAAAGTTGAGAGTAAACCTTTAGAATTGTAAAGTACAAGTAATATATGATTGAGATGTGCCATCATCTTATGACCAGCTATTACTGCAAGTGTAGCTTCAATTGGTGTGTGTGTGTTGGTGTTTAACGCCCTTTATCTACGCACCTTAGCCATGTAGGGTGGCCAGTTTTAATGGTGGAGGAAACCGGGAAAACCCGGAGGAAACCATCGACCTTGGGCAGGTAACTGACAAACCTAATCACATACAGTTGGGAAAGTCCCTTTTTTGTTAAATACAAACCGGACTCGAACACCTGCTGAGAGGCGATGGGCTAGTGATCAACAGTGAGGTATTTAAACCACAGCCTAAGACCACTCGGCCACCCAGGCCCCTAGCTTCAATAGAATGACAAGATCATAACTACAGTTTCATATGTTGTATTCAGATAGGTGACTTGAGCAAAAAGAGTGCAACAACAAATTTAGTTCAATTTGAAAAAATTTAGTTCAATTTGAAAAAGAAAGGAAGTACCACCTCCATAATGACAACAATTTAATCCATAATTGTACAAAAGAGTGAGACAAAGCTAACTCTTTATGTACTGTTCCCATTATACACTAAGTCAATGGACAAAAAAACAGAACTCTGCCAGTGTTTTTTGGCTTTCATGCAAATATTTATCTGTGGAAATTTCAATGAAGATGACATTCTCTTAATAAACAAATGTCAAAGGAGAATATTTTTCACATCAATGGGTCACATATTTGCATTGAGTGTGCATTTATGCATGTTCATCAAGTCACAAATGTGTAGAACACCATGCCGTTCCACCAATTTATTATAACCTTGACAAGAACAGATACTAAGATCCTAAGAAATACTGGTTGTTTTCTTTAAATCTTCCTCCTGTAATCCCCCCTTGTGACAGACCAGATAATAAGAGGAGACATTTCCTTCCACATTACCATCAATAACCATCCAACCATGACCACCACCTCATAACAGGTTTAATGAGAACATTTCCTTTATATCTATATATATGACAATGTGTTGAGTAGTTGATGAGAAAAAATTCCAAAGCTGCCTCAGCCAGTACCATACCTGACATTCATCATTTCATAATTCAGATTTTTCACAAAGTGAATCGATCCGAGACTGGCCCAAAAGTATATTGTAATTTTTGTAATTTTTTTAAATTCCCCCTAATCTGAAGAGTAGATGTCTATCAACTACAAGTTTATCAATCCAATACGTCTTAGTAAATTGATATTCAGGAATAAAATAAATTCCATAGAATTTAAACTTAAATTGAGACACGATGTCCTCCAATAGTGAAATTAAATATCAGAAACTTTTAGCCCCCTCCAAAAAGGAAAAAATTAGAAATTGAACCCATAAAAGAAAAAAATAACCTGATTATAAATTCAAATCCATGTCAATGTTTCCTTTTAATTTTCCTCAGCTTTTATTGAAAATTTAGACACAAAGAACGATCATTCTCGATTCTCAATTAAACTCATCATGATTCAATTTGAAGTCCAACAAATAACCAATTTCTGAATTTTTTTAAAGACAAAAGAAAAAAGAATCCAACAAATTGAGAGAAATGAAAAATGCACAATTGATAAATAACGAACCTTACCTGTAGTAACGGCCGATAAATCCAGGGGAATGACAAGCCGTATCAATCTACGATAGCTTAACAATGACTGTCAACCGCAGTTCCTTACAAATACACGAGCCAGCTTTTAGTGACAACGACACTCTGCAAATGACAACCTAAGATCAACCAATTCCACATCTCTCCCGAGCATTATTATTATTATTAAGAACAGACGGTGAGAAAGAAGATCCAGTAAGCAGTATAAGAAAACATGTGCTAATATTTTCAACAACCTCTGCTGCTAAAGCCCTAGAAGAATAACATCGGAGTTAATTAGAGGTAGCTAAAAGAATTCTCATTAAGGGTTGCTCTCTTACCTATGAATTACTACTTGCAATTATCAGGGAAAAAATTATAATATGACCATCTTTTCTACAAGGAGTATGACAGTCAATGATCTATACGGCCTTAATAAATTATATTTTACACATTTAATGAAGGAAGTCTGAGAGTCTTATAAAATCCAAATAAAAAAATTTAAAAAAACATTTGATTATAAAATCAACTTATGACTTAATACTTTGTGAACGGGTACATGTTATGTTACATTGGATTGATGTTTGGTTTTATAATGCAGATTTTAAAACATGGCTTCTTTACAAACATATGAAAGATACAAACATAAACCCATTTTAGCCACAAGTTTATAGCAAATATTTTAAAGATGAATTTTTTTTTTCAAAATTAAGGGATTTTAAAAATCAAATTATTCTTGAAATAAATTTAAAGATTATTTTAAGCGCAGTTAGTATATAAACAGAATGAGAATCTTTTCACAATTCACAAATTAAGGAATGAATGTGTCAATGGTACATAGATAACTTGCGCTCCACACATCAAACAGAAAGTCGACAGGTTAAAAAATTTCTAAAAATTTAGGATATGTAACCTGAGTCTCCCTACCAAATTTCAAATCATTTTCTTGTGGTGTATGGTTTCTGAGCCCAGAGAGAAGGAGTTTAATAGGTCAACAAATCACTTAAGACATACATTTTGTGATATGGAACCACTAAGCCAGTTGAAATTTCAAATCATTCTCATGTATGGTTTCCGTGAAAAGCTTTCGACAAAATTTTCATAGACGTTTAGATTTATGAACAGACTGACGAAATTTTCATAAAATCTTGGAACAGACATGAGTAAACAACATGTTTTCTTCGGGGTATAAAAACCTAAATGACTGAGAATCTCTCAAATCTCCACAAAAAGGTAAGGAAAGAGAAACCATTAATTCATCGTTGGTGATAAAAAAGTCGGGACCTAATATATCGTGACATATACGACTGAATCGGGAAGCATCGCTCCCTATTGCCACATTAAGATTTAATAAGCAAAGGAAGCAATGTCATTTATATTGTATCTGGGATGTCTGGTGAATTAACAGCTAGCAGCACCAATAAACTATAATTACTCTCAATATCTTCATTATATTGACTTGTCCTATATTTATTTTTTAATTTTCCCTGTACTAGCTGACTTGGGTACATGTTTATATATTTTTTTTCTTCACAAGGACAATATGTTTAGAGTCTTTGTACTTAACTAAGTGGTCAGACTGAAATTTAATATCGTACAATCTACAATGAATTCTAAAAATATTGCTGTTTAGAGTGAAGAAAACAAGTACTAAAATAAATAAATAAATATAGTAATTTAAGAAAGCCATAATGAAGCTTTTTTCTGAAAAGTAAAAACTGCCTAAATCTTTGGAAAAAGATAAGATATCTCCGATTCATACTAAATTTTTTATTGGGAAAAAAAAATTCAAATTATCTCCCCTTAATGGTATTCAAAAGCAATGCACAGTTCCAGATTTGTTTATAGGCCTAGAGGCTCTGTAAGGTAATTAAAAGTTTCATCAAAATCCATAGAGTGGTTTATGAGATGTTGTGCTCCTATCTCAGCTATATGGACAGACAGGGTGATTATTCATAAACTGCCCCCACCCCCCCTTGCCCAAAAATCTTTGTGGGTGGAAAAATTACAATCAGGCGAAAGACCAGAATGATCACATAAACACAAATCTGTTGTTATTTTCTTCCAAAAAAACAAACATCAAACTGATTATTTTATTATCAGCTATAGACTAACACATCACACATGAGAACTATATAACACTCCTAACACAGCTATTATCTAAGGTAATGGGCCCTTATTACCAGATAATTAGCCAGCGTGATAAGGACCCATTTCTTTATGTTGCAACTCTTTAGTGCCATGCCCAGGCCATAATTAGTGATGATCTTTATGATCAGTTCTTAAAATAATCAGATTCCCCAATCTGGTTCCAATAAATATTTTGGCAAATTGTGGAATCTGGCAGACATTGGTCTCATGGGTCCTAATTATAGCCTGTGAAAGGCTGTAATACCATCTGATATATACTTTGTAGCAGCAACATCTTACCACTTCAAACATACAGCCTCCTGGTTTAATAAACATGTGATTAGTACATAAATCTGCCATTGTACTATTTCTTGTTGAAATTTTAAAACATGCTTGTACTGTGTTCACCTGCAGTTTTTCCAACAAAAATGTACTTAACATGCTTAAGTAAAATCAAAAAGCAATGACTAAACACCTCTCAGCTAAAATTTAAAAAGGGCTGGTTATTTGGTCATAACTAAGAAAAGTGCTTTACCAATACAGTGGATTTTAACCAGTACAGATTTTTCCTCAAAATGGGGGTTGCATGTGAAGACTTAATGAAAATTTACCAAGAAACAAAATAAAACTTCAAACAATGAACATGTAAATTAATTTATTTTAAAAAGCAATATAAAAGTCCAATTACACGATGTCTCATGCCTTTAAAAAGAGAAAAATAGGGCATCTTGATGGGACATAAATGATACCCAGCCATTCTATATATATAGCAATGAGTGATCTTTCCTAGGTGAGAAATGAGTTATCTTTCTTAGACCAGAAAATTACAGCATTGTTTAAATTTTGAATTAATTTATAAAGTGGAAAACTATTTATCATAATATTTAGATCATCCTTAATATTCAACTTGACCTGTATTTTATTGTACTTAATAGTTGTGCAAAATTTCATTCAAATCAGTTAAGGCATTTTCAAGTTATCATATGGAAACCTTTGCTGGATAGATCGATAGACAGGCACCAGATGAAACAGAGGGAATAACACCGTGTATAGCAGGTAATTTTCGCGGGGGTAAATTTTCACGGTTTTTGTGTAATAAGGTATGTGAAAAAATTTTGCTAGTCCAATCTTCATGGTTTGTGAATGTGTTTGTATATGATTTGCATTAGATGGATCTTTTCGTGGTTTCCATCGACCCGTGAAAATAAGTGAAATTTAGACCACCACTAAATAGCCCGCTATATGGTAATTCCTTGCCACTAAATTGTTAGGCGGGAAATAAAAAGCTCAAATTAAACCATCTCTAAAACCTTAAAGAATATAATTCTGTTTTGGTGCAATTGTACTCAGTTAAACTATTAGGAACAGTCTACTTGCAAGATCATCATGTTGTAATATTTCATAAAATTTCATGAATAATTATTCATCTTCTTTGACATATTATGGCTGTAATTTCTGACTAGATCTAACAAATGCTGTTGTGGAAATTTCACAAAGACATTAATTACATCTTCAAAGAATTCTGGTATTTTCTCTGATGAAATAACATCAAAGAAAGTCCAATTAAACACCTTTCCTTTCACCTGGTATATATAAGTTCATTAGTAAGGATCAAAGCCTTTACTCTACTGCTACAGAGAGAAACATTTCAAATACCATATAGAACTGTTCTTCAGTAGAACAAAAGGAATCACTCAATATAACACTGCCTAGGGATCTGTAAGGCACTGCTCACTCGATATAACACTGCTTATGAATCTGAAAGGCTGCGTGTACACTATGCGTTTAGATCGATTCAAACAGAGATCGAACTACAATGAATCGATTTCCAAATCAGTCTAAACTAGGCTAATTCAGGATGTATTCTAGTTTAGTTTGAACTAATATGATTCATTTCAGTTGAATTCGATTCAATTTTTACAAGAGTAAACGTGGCCTTTGACACTGCTTACCAACAAAATGGATGTTCACCAGCCATGATATACTCAGGCTGCAAAGGCCCTTTGATTCATAGTTACTGAGAAAAGTGTTACAAATATTGCAGATGAATGACTGAAAGGTCAGACAGAGGTAAACAGTATATCCCTGTTTATCAAAGGAAGGAGGGTAGATGCGGAATAAGTGTTCATGGCATATGTTCTGGTTAACAGCCAGCCATTTGACCTATGGATACTTCACAAAATTGGCCTAAGATAAGAAAATACATATTGCAAGCTTTAATATTTACATATTTTCCCAAATAAAATGATATTTCACTAGTGTCTTCAATGAAAGTAAAAACCTATGCTCTTTCCAGTAACTAATATCCTGTTCACATGAATGTCTCTTTCAGTTCTGAAGTGCTTAATTCCAAATTATTTAACTTCTGAATTCAATTCACATTGCATTCACATGCTTTTACGTTTGGACGAAAGGATTAGCTTTAATTCAGTTGTCAAACCACCTCCTAACGCGGGAGTGACTCCGGATTGACAACTTCAGAATTAATGTGGATTACGTGTGAACGCAATTAGTATTAAAGAGCCAATTCCAAATTGAATTCGGAATTAGAGCATTCGTGTGAACAGGGTATAAATGAAGTAGCAATATGGTAGCTATCTTGTGCTTCTCATTGGATCTGTGAATATTACACTTTGAAGAAAATATGCAAGGGCATTAGGTTTGTTATATGTTTGTTGGGGTTGATTGACCTGCACATGTAGGACATTGCAATAAAGAAGAAAGTCAGAATGCTTACAATTTTTGGTGCTACCATTAAAGCAATTAACTGACAAACCTAATTATAGCCAGGAGAGTGAACCCTTTTGTACACTGGTTTTCAAAGCAGGACTTGAAGTAACACCTAGGAAAATGTATTACATTTGTTCATATTTTTTAAAGCCCCTTTTATGATGAGAGTTTAAAAGAAACACTGTTGCATGTAAACCCAGGTACATGTCCTACTATTATTACCTGCGTCACCAAAGGCGAAAGCAGGTCTAAGAGTTGGGTCACTCCGTCCGTCCGTCCGGGTGCATGTCTTGTGTAATCTGAATCTCCTAAACCAAACACAAGATCTGTCTGAAATTTTTTTTCATATACTTGGTTATTTACAAAGCAATTGCTCAGTTTTTCATGAGTTTGAGCCATGAATGAAATTGGTTAGTTTGCATGAAATTCAGCTTCTTTTGCATGGTAACTGAGAAGTCAAACTTCATATAAGATGAGCAAACCATAACAAGGTTTCATTCAAACATGCGATCTGATGAGAATAGTGTTAAGTAACATTGGCTTCACAAAGCAAAACAGTTCTAATGGTGCAGGAATCCAGAGTACCGTTAAGCAGAGGAAACAACAGATCTCGGGCAGGTAACTAACAAATCTGTGGGTGTAAAGTTACATTTTTGTAAATCACATGTTGACAAGACATGAACATCGCCTGAGGGGTAGTTGACTTAAGATTGATAGTGTGATATTTTTACCAGTGTCTTTCTCTTAGACCATCTGAGTCTTCAGTCCAGGGCTTTGCCGAACTGAGCCTCTGTGCTGCAATGCCATTAGAACATAACATTGCATGGTGCTAATTCTTTCATTAAAAATAAAAACAATGAATTCTAATTGATATTCTTTTATTTCATTCTGCAAGTTAACCATAATTGTGTTGTCTGTTCCAAGAAAGCTGAAATTTTAATTTCCTTTTCAGGAGTCATTATCCCAGTTCAATGCCATCCTAATTGGCCAGAAATTTTAGACTCACTTAAGACGTAATTGCGAAGTGTCTGAAGTACTTACGATCCAGACATTGCCGCTGCTAGCACCAGCGTTCACAGGAAGTTGTAAACAGGTCCTTATAGAAATTAGTATGTTTGTACCAGCAAAAAAAAAACAAAAATCGAAGAAGTCTTACGACAGTCTGATATGATGTATGAAATAATGAGAAGCCAGTATACATGTATTAAAAGACCCAAGATCACCAAAGTGAATGTGGAATAAAGTTTTAAGCTGTACTGCTATAAGTCCTTTTCTTAAGAAATGTGCGGTTTTCTGCAATCATCTTCTGTAAAAATTGACTATTGAACATTAGGCTTGCAGATAAATGATGATCACATTTACTTTTGCAAATGGTCCAACAAATAAATTTAATATTTTATTGCTGACTTGTTTTCTTATTCAATGTTGAATTCATACCTGAAAGTTGTTCTTGTCCCCTATTTTCCTTACTGCTAGCTACCAGATATTATTCCATCCTGCTTTCATTCCTTCCAATATTAATTACCTTGAAATTAGTTCTTTTGTTGTAACCTGCAAGTATTTTTTTATCATTTCAAATTGTCATTGTAATACGACTCATCTTTCCAAACTTACCAGTAACTAATGCTTGGTGTCTTATGATTGTAAATCTGGTCTCAATGTCATGGCTTGAGTCAAGTGAGGTTTGGGGTATGATCTTCTTTTCTGTCACAAGTCACATTCTGAAAATAAACAAAAATAGAAATTGATATTTTTTCTTTAATTCTGCATAAACTGGAAAATTATTGCAACTTTTCACTCAGTAGCAATGGTGTTCGTTTACAAACTCAACGGTCGCTATTGAAGACGCTACCTGTTCAACCTATTTGACAGAAAAAGAAATTCCATGAAAAAATATTTAACAACTAAAAAAATCCCTTCTGTTTAAATTTTTTTACATCTATGATGCACAAAATCATAGTTCAATGCTTATGAAGGAAGGTTGGGCCCAAAAAACTAGTTTAACACTGCCACATTTTATATGTGCCTGTCCTAATCCAGGAATCTTTGACAAAGCTTTTGCTTGTACTTGTCTTTTTGATGTTTTCTGTTCCTTGTTTTGAAGGGGGTCTATTTGTGACTATTTCAGACTGGATTTGAATAATACATGTATGCATTTTATTAAGACCAATGGCCGATTGCAGAACAGCAAGCAGCCCATACTGGCCTCATTGACGGCTGCTGGCGGTTATCTAAATTATTGCTTGCTATATGAGCTGTGTCACATACACTTACTGTATAGCTGGAAATTTTCACAAGGTTCTAATTTTTGCTTTCTTTGCAAGCACTAAAATTAATGACCTCTAAATTCAGTCAATTTTTCCCAGTTGAAAGTATTCTGAAAAGGCGAAAATTTAGGATTGCTAAAATTTAACACACCTCTTTTGGATACAATTCAGAAAATTTGCCACTCACTTAAATTACACGCTAAACGGTATTCCACATCTAATTATTTTCTATCCTGATATTATTTAGGTTTTGTCACACACATTTATTCCACATCCTGCATCTCATAAAAAAACTTCTAGGAAAATATATTTATGTTTTATTACTCAGAGACAAAAATAATCAATTTTCATCAGATCATTCCGGCAGAATTAAATTTCATCTGTTGTCAACATTTTTGTTTTGGAAGAAGTTTCTACTTAATGAAGTTACATGAGCATGTATCATTGTGCATTTTTATAGATCAAAGAAAGAATTCTGTAACTGATACAATATTGAGATGAAGATTTGATACAAAACTATTGTTTTAACTTTCTCTCATTAAATTTTGTTTTCATTTTTCCTTAAACCATTATTACAAGATTGATGCCAACCAAGTCACCATGTCCTTCAGACATATTTTCAAATAAAATGCAATTTTAACATGAATAAATAACAAATAGAAATTACAAAATTAATATAATTAAAAAACCAACCATGAAAAAAAACAAGAGGCTCCCAGGAGCCTGAATCGCTCACCTGAACTAAACAGATACATATGTTTTGTAGATATTATTGTGCTTAACCATATGCGATTTAAATTTCTGAAATAACTTGGTTAGTTTTCAAGTTATTGGGCTTAATAAGTGCAAAATTTAGAAAAAAATCAGAAAAAAAGGGCAATTACTCCCACATCAGCAGTCAGATCTTTTCTGAAATTTCGGGACAGGTACTAAATATGCTGATCACTTTTGATTCTTGCACAATTTTGATATCTGAAACCATTTTTGAGTTATTAGCAAAAAAAAAAAATTTACGCCCTATGTTCTATTTTAGCCATGGCAGCCATGTTTTTTACAAATCAAAAATATGAATGATAGAGTTGTAGCATATAAGCTATTCAACAAGCGTGCCAAGTTAAGATGCAGTTGGTCTTATGGTGTCAGACAAGTTAATTTTTGAAATTCAGGGAAAAAGTAATGAAAAATGGTAAATTTTGTTGTTTAAAGGACATTAACTACTAAAAGAAATGGTCATACAGCTTTAACCTAAATACATGAAATGTAGATCTTGATGTGCCTGATCATTTGCAATTTAAATTTTTGAAATATCTTGTATAGTTTTCAAGATATATGGCTAAACAAGTGAAAAATTTTGAAAAAATCCAGAAAAAGGGCAATAACTCCTGCATCAATTGTTGGATCTTCTTGAAACTTTCAAAGCAGGTAGATCTTGAGATGCTGATCACTTTTGTCTCCCATCAGAATTTTGATATCTGTAACCATTTTGAGTTATTAGCAAAAAACTGCAATTTACCCCTATGTTCTATTTTTAGCCATGGCGGCCATATTTTTTGAGGAATCAAAAATCTGAACGATGCAGTTGTAGCATTTATGCTATTAAACAGTTGTGCCACGTTTGGTTGAAGTTGGATGTATGGTGTCAGACAAGTTAATCTTTGAAATTCAGGGAAAAGTAATGAAAAATGGTAAATTATGATGCTTTAAGGGCCATAACTCCAAAAAAAATGATTCCACAGCTTTGACCTAATTACATGAAATGTACATCTTAATGTGCTTAAACATATGCAAGCTGAATTTTTAAAATATCTTGTATAGTTTTTAAGATATAGGGCTAAATAAGTGCAAAATTTTGAAAAAATCCAGAAAAGGGGCAATAACTCCTACATCGGTTGTTGGATCTTCTTGAAAATTTCAGGGCAGGTAGATCTTGAGGTGCTGATCACTTTTTTTGATATCTGTCACCGTTTTTGAGTTATTTGCAAAAAACTGTATTTGACCCCCCTGTTCTATTTTTAGTAACAGCAGCCATGTTTTTTGACATATCAAAAATCCCAACGCAAACTTTTTGCACAATACCCTAAGGAACAACCATATCAAGTTTGGCTGCATTTGGCCAAGCAGTTTCAGAGAAGAAGATGTTTGAAAAAAGCTAACGGACGACGGACGCAAAGTGATGGCAATAGCTCACATGGGTGAGCTAAAAACCTTGCATGACCAGTACCAGAGTGATAAATGGAGAAACTTTTCTAATAATTTCTTGAACAGTCATTTAAATTGGCATTAGGTCCATTTAAAATATGTTTGACCATGCAAATTTACGTGATTGTTTGTAAAACAACCAAAATAACTTTTTTTTTAAATCACTGCATAAGAACATTAAGTTATGGGGAAAGGGAGATAACCATTATTGGATTACAATTCTTATAACTTTTCAGGTTAAAAGATCTTTTACAAAATAACATCTCACAGATCTACTAGGAAAAAAAACTTCATGTCTTACAAATTTATAATTTTTGGCTATGATAAATAATAGGAATCCCAAAAAGGCTATATTACTTCAGAATTTTAATTTTTAATTTTTTTTTTTTTTAAGAGAAAAATCATTTTCAGCAAACTGAAGGGCTGACAACTTTTGAAATGTTGAAATCAGGTTTTCAATTATTTCTGTGATGTTTCGTGCTATATTCATTATAAAATAATGACCAGAAAATCAGGAAAACCCCTGAAATGGGAAAGGTTGGCATCCCTGACACCATTCCATTGATTACAAAATAGATCAAAATACAATATTTAAATAGGAAATTTATAAAGAACCCAATAAACTAAAACTGTAGAATACGATGTATTTTCTTATTATTAATTCTTTACAAAACTTGTAAAATCAAACATTACACAAGTGGTAAACAATTTAAAGTTACTGCCCTCTCCTACATGAAAAAAAGTAAAAGTATTCCATTGATAATTGTGAACCTAAAGCAATAAAAGTGTTTCTAACTTGTCCAAGCTTACATAATGTGTTAACATTATTTGCCTTTGAGTTTATAAAAACAAAGAAGTATGAGGACTTTAAAAGTCTATACAAAGGTATCCCACATATGCTTTTCTCTTTATTCCGCCTTCGAAACCAGAGGAAACAAGAAATCTGTGATAGATTAACAGAACAACAGAACCATAGAACTACAGATGGATATGGTATACCACCTCTTCATTAAATTGGGGGTATAATAATACAATACGAAATTGGATGTCTAACATTGGAAAAAAAATTACCAGCATAATAAGTTCTCTATGATAATAAAATAGCTTGAGTTACTCCCCTTTTACTGTTATGTTTTAACCAGGGGTATAAGGAGGCAGATGAATGGCTGGAAGTCAATGACAGTTTTAACAAAGCCCAACCATCACATTATCTCCAATTAACACGTGTGTTATACTTGATAAGTCATTCATTATGAAATCCAATCGGCTAGGCACACACATGCAAGAGGAGTGTGACAAATCTCAAAATACAGAAATGGACTTCAATCGCTCAAGTTGTGTTGTCAAAATTTACCTTTCAAAAGTCAGCTCATTCACTGTTGAAAACTTTGGTTGACAGAATTTCATGGAAAAAAGGTATAATGAATTACGGATGAAAATGGAACGACCTACAGCAAGTTTGTCAGTGCACCCATGCATTCTGCTACTTATCATTAACCATAAGGATCAACAAACCCAAAACTTCTTTTAAAAATAAATATGTCATAACCATCAGATAACTACAACCATAACCTGTGAATAGACCCCAGAAGACTAAAACAGTAACGACAACAATTACAATAAACTAAAGGATAGCAAAAGTTAACTTATAATAGGTTGAGATCTGAAAGCAGGAGGCATTACACAGTCCAAATTTAGACATATGTCTGAAGTACGTTTGTAAAAATGTGTGTCTGACATATCGTATAAACATACGTTAAACATATGTTTCTAACCACTGTACAGTAAACGTACGTCAAATAATTGTTTTTTAAACGTGTGTCAAACATACCTTTACCATACGTCAGAAGTATAGTTTCCTAAAATGTATGAAATTAGTGAGTTATTTATTTAGAGTGTTTTATTATGAAATAAAAATATTGCCAAGATAATTTTTTAACATGCGTTAGAAACGCCAATTTAATATGTGTCAGATGACATGCACGTTAAACACAGTCCACATTTTGCCTGTGTAGTATGATGATGTAGAAATAATAAAAGAAGGGAAAAAGAAGAAAGCTTTTGAGCAAAACTTTTCAAAAACATAGTTATGTATAAAATGGATCAAAAACAATCTGATACCAGTCTCCAGGACAGATTTTTTAGTTTGAATATGGGTTTAACCACTTTAGCCACAATTTTCTCTTACAAATCAAAGCACAAACTTAATGACAAAAACCGACCATTCATTTCCAATCAGAAACACAAACAATCAAACAAAAACACTGTATACAAGCCTTCAATACTTTTCAAATCAATCTAAGTAATATTAGCTCGGAATAGGATGTGGGAAATCAGTTTTAACACATTTTCTAACTAAATCAATATTAATTACCGTAGAAAGTGACGTCTTTGCTTCCCCTGAGAGACACGACAGCACTTGTTGAGCTGCCTGCTGTCAGGTTGTTTTGTCTGCAGAAATGTTTCATTCAAAACCAAAATAACAAGGAAAAGCAGCAGAAAAATAAAAGGGCTTTGCAAAGGTTTTACGATATATTTAATATAAATAACATTAATGTCAAGTTGCAGGGAAGTGAAAAAATATTTAAGATTGACATCAAGATTAAATAAGTCAAGTGACATTTCTTTTTCACAAACTGCTTTATATCCAAACCCTAAATCTTCTTTTCAAGTTGACTAATTAAAAGGTTAATTTTCTGAAATCCCTTATGAATGTTCTAAGAGAGATAACTCCATTTCATTTCATTGAAATAACTCCCTAATTGAGATGTACTAAAGATTTTTTTAAACTAATCTGCTGATCAAAATAACCATCACAAAACAACTGTGAGATCAAGATTAGCAGACACATGAACAGATAAACATCCAAATAATTTTATTATCAATGTAGCTGTTGAAAGAACTTAGTACTAAATGTACAGCTTCAAAAATGTACATAGGAATTATATTTATTTTTCATCTAAATTTCTATATGATAGCCAATCATTATAACGAAAATTGCAGGAAAATATATTTCGATAAAATTAATATTGATTCTTCTTCACAAAACGAAATAAAGCTAAATTTAATCTTAAACCCAAATAATAGTCTAGAAGTGAAATTTCTGGGATCCTTTTTAAAACAGTCAATGACACTGAGGACAGGAGACACTTAAGTTTCATTGTACATGCTATTATTATTGTTGTATTTTTGTCAATCTATTGTTTGTAGCCTTTGGCCCTTCATTGGGCGTAACTTGTGCTAATAGAATTTGAATTGAAACTAGTTCTAATTGTGATCGCAAGCGAGTCACAAAAATGTCCCCTCACGTACCCCTCTTTGTCAATGTCTAGGCATTTGAGATAACTTAATTTATCCAATTTTCAACAAAATAAGAGTAAGTATAATTTTGGCGGGAAACGGCGGCCATTTTTTAAATGGCCGACAATCAAAATATTTCGATGTCAAAAATCAACTCACCATACATATATTACCTTATATACCAATTTTCGTTAAAATCTGAGTAAATTTAATTTTGGCGGGAAACGGCAGCCATTTTGAAAATGGCTGACGATAAAAAAATTTTGATGTCAAAAATCAACTTGCCATACCACTATTACCTTATATACCAATTTTCATTAAAATCGGAGTAATTTTAATTTTGGCGGGAAATGGCGGCCATTTTGAAAATGGCGGCCCAAAAAAAAATTTCGATTCCAAAATTGAACTCGGCATACCACTATTACCTTGTAAACCAATTTTCATCAAAATCAGAATAACTTTAATTTTGGCGGGAAACGGCGGCCATTTTGAAAATGGCCGACGATAAAAAAATTTTGATGTCAAAAATCAACTCGCCATACCACAATTACCTTATATACCAATTTTCATTAAAATCGGAGTAATTTTAATTTTGGCGGGAAATGGCGGCCATTTTTAAAATGGCCGCCCAAAAAAAAATTTCGATTCCAAAATTGAACTCGGCATACCACTATTACCTTGTAAACCAATTTTCATTAAGAAATAACAAAGTTGAGAATTTTTTTCATTAATATCACAAAATATATGGTACAAAGAAAGATAACTCAATCTTACAAAAAAATAATTTTCGATTTTTTGCAAAATTTTGAAAACGGTAAGTCCGATTTTCAAAATTTTTTTTTTAAATGAAAGGTATTGTATATCCGCACTTAACCTATAAGGGAATTTGTCCTACCCCTGCCGGATCAGAAATGCCAGGAAAAATTCAACTTCGGTTTCGAGGAGCCATTTTGAGGCCCTTTTTTTACCTATATAGCGTCGATCGATTTCGGCGAAAAATACAAAAAGCACAATCTCCCATTCCATACTCTTGATTTATGAATTTTCAGCTTCCTACCTTAAAAGATGTCGAAAAAATGAGGTGGACAAGTTCACGATCCAGAATACCGAGAAAAATAATAATAATAATAACTAGTTCTAATTGTGATCGCAAGCGAGTCACATACATGTCCCCTCACGTACCCCTCTTTGACAATATTGCTGGCTTTTGTCGGAACCCTGTTTAAGCAATGACGCCCTTATCATTCCATTGAAGCACCCTTTTTACAAGCATTGGTAGCGTACTTGTAAACTATTGTAGTGACTAGCGAGCATAACTACCGCTCTCGTCCTCTACAATGGAGCCACTCTTCAATGAAATGCTAAAAACGTTACGGAGAAGCTTTTGGTTGACATCCATATGAGATATTATTCTCCCTTAATCTCATATAGTCGAGAAGAGTCACACAGTCGCATCCAAAAGCTGTTGCATCGGACCATAAACAAAATTTGATGCTAAAAATGAACTCCCCATACCACAATTACCCTGTATATTAATTTTCATTAAAATCGGAATAACTTTAATTTTGGCGGGAAATGGCGACCATTTTGAAAATGGCCGACGATAGAAAAATTTTGATGTCAAAAATCATCTCGCCATACCACTATTACCTTATATACCAATTTTCGTCAAAATCGGAGTAACTTTAATTTTGGCGGGAAATGGCGGCCATTTTGAAAATGGCCGACGATAGAAAAATTTTGATGTCAAAAATCATCTCGCCATACCACTATTACCTTATATACCAATTTTCGTCAAAATCGGAGTAACTTTAATTTTGGCGGGAAATGGCGGCCATTTTGAAAATGGCCGACGATAAAAAAAATTTTGATGTCAAAAATCATCTCGCCATTCCACTATTACCTTATATACCAATTTTCGTCAAAATCGGAGTAACTTTAATTTTGGCGGGAAATGGCGGCCATTTTGAAAATGGCCGACGATTAAAAAATGTTGATGTCAAAAATCATCTCGCCATACTATTATTACCTTATATACCAATTTTCATCAAAATCTGAGCAAGTTTGAATTTTGGCGGGAAATTTAGCCGCCATTTTGAAAATGGCCGCCAAAAAATTTTTTCGATACCAAAAAAGAACTCGGCATACCACTATTACCTTGAAAACCAATTTTCATTAAGAAATAACAAAGTTAAGAATTTTTACATTACTATTACAAAATACAAAATACAAAGAAAGATAACTCAATCTTACCAAAAAAATAAATTTCGATTTTTTGCAAAATTTTGAAAACGGTAAGTCCGATTTTCAAAATTTTTTTTTTAAATGAAATGTATTAAATGTCCGCACTTACCCTATAAAGGAATTTTTCCTAACCCTGCCGGATCAGAAATGCCAGGAAAAATTCAACTTCGGTTTCGAGGAGCCATTTTGAGGCCCTTTTTTGACCTATAAGGGGTCGTTCGATTTCGACGAAAAATACAAAAAGCACAATCTCCCATTCCATACTCTTGATTTATGAAGTTTCAGCTTCCTACCTTAAAAGATGTTGAAAAAATGAGGTGGACAAGTTCACGGTCCAGAATACCGAGAAAAATAATAATAATAATAATAATAATAATAATAATAATAATAATAATAATAATAATAATAATAAGAAACCGAGCAAAAACAATATGTCCCCGACACTTCGTGTTCGGGGACATAATAATAATAATAATAACTAGTTCTAATTGTGATCGCAAGCGAGTCACAAAAATGTCCCCTCACGTACCCCTCTTTGTCAATGTCTCTTGGCATTTGAGATAACTTAATTTATCCAATTTTCATCAAAATAGGAGTAAGTTTAATATTGGCGGGAAACGGCGGCCATTTCTAAAATGACCGACAATAAAAATATTTCGATGTCAAAAATCAACTCACCATACATATATTACCTTATATACCAATTTTCGTTAAAATCTGAGTAAATTTAATTTTGGCGGGAAACGGCGGCCATTTTGAAAATGGCCGACGATAAAAAAAATGTTGATGTCAAAAATCAACTTGCCATACCACTATTACCTCATATACCAATTTTCATTAAAATCGGAGTAATTTTAATTTTGGCGGGAAATGGCGGCCATTTTGAAAATGACGGCCCCCCAAAAAAATTTCGATTCCAAATTTGAATTCGGCATACCACTATTACATTGTAAACCAATTTTCATCAAATTACGAATAACTTTAATTTTGGCGGGAAACGGCGGCCATTTTGAAAATGGCCGACGATACAAAAATTTTGATGTCAAAAGTCAAATCGCCATACCACAATTACTTTATATATCAATTTTCACTAAAATCGGAGTAATTTTAATTTTGGCGGGAAATGGCGGCCTTTTTAAAATGGCCGCCCAAAAAAAAATTTCGATTCAAAAATTGAACTCGGCATACCACTATTACCTTGTAAACCAATTTTCATTAAGAAATAACAAAGTTGAGAATTTTTTTCATTAATATCACAAAATATATGGTACAAAGAAAGATAACTCAATCTTACAAAAAAAATAATTTTCGATTTTTTGCAAAATTTTGAAAACGGTAAGTCCGATTTTGAAATTTTTTTTTTTAAATGAAAGGTATTGTATATCCGCACTTAACCTATAAGGGAATTTTTCCTACCCCTGCCGGATCAGAAATGCCAGGAAAAATTCAACTTCGGTTTCGAGGAGCCATTTTGAGGCCCTTTTTTTACCTATAAGGGGTCGTTCGATTTCGGCGAAAAATACAAAAAGCACAATCTCCCATTCCATACTCTTGATTTATGAATTTTCAGCTTCCTACCTTAAAAGATGTCGAAAAAATGAGGTGGACAAGTTCACGATCCAGAATACCGAGAAAAATAATAATAATAATAATAATAATAATAATAATAATAATAATAATAATAATAAGAAACCGAGCAAAAACAATATGTCCCCGACACTTTGTGTTCGGGGACATAATAATAATAATAATAATAAGAAACCGAGCAAAAACAATATGTCCCCGACACTTCGTGTTCGGGGACATAATAAGAAACGGTGCAAAAACAATAAGTCTCCCAAACTTTGTTTTGGGCGACTTAATAATAACTAGTTCTAATTGTGATCGCAAGCGAGTCACATACATGTCCCCTCACGTACCCCTCTTTGTCAATATGTGTTTGGGCATTTGAGAATACCTAATATACCAATTTTCATCAAGATCGGAGTAAGTTTAATTTTGGCGGGAAACGGCGGCCATTTTGAAAATGGCCAACGATAAAAAAATTTTGATGTCAAAAATAAACTCGCCATACCACAATAACCTTATATACCAATTTTCATTAAAATCGGAGTAACTTTGATTTTTGACGGGAAACGGCGGCCATTTTGAAAATGGCCGACATTAAAAAAAAATTATGTCAAAAATCAACTCGCCATACCACTATTCTTTATATACCAATTTTCGTCAAAATCGGAGTAACTTTAATTTTGGCGGGAAAAGGCGGCCATTTTGAAAATGGCCGACGATAGAAAAATTTTGATGTCAAAAATCATCTCGCCATACCACTATTACCTTATATACCAATTTCCATCAAAATCGGAGCAAGTTTAAATTTTGGCGGGAAATTTTAGCCGCCATTTTGAAAATGGCCGCCAAAAAAAATTTTCGATACCAAAAATGAACTCGGCATACCACTATTACCTTGAAAACCAATTTTCAATAAGAAATAACAAAGTTGAGAATTTTTACATTACTATTACATAATACAAAGTACAAAGAAAGATAACTCAATATGACAAAAAAATTAAATTTCGATTTTTTGCAAAATTTTGAAAACCGTAAGTCCGATTTTCAAAATTTTTTTTTTAAATGAAAGGTATTGAAAGTCTACACTTATCCCATAAAGGAATTTGACCTACCCCTGCCGGATCAGAAATGCCAGGTAAAATTCAACTTCGGTTTCGAGGAGCCATTTTGAGGCCCTTTTTTGACCTATAAGGGGTCGTTCGATTTCGACGAAAAATACAAAAAGCACAATCTCCCATTCCATACTCTTGATATATGAAGATTCAGCTTCCTACCTTAAAAGATGTCGAAAAAATGAGGTGGACAAGTTCACGGTCCAGAATACCGAGAAAAATAATAATAACTAGTTCTAATTGTGATCGCAAGCGAGTCACATATATGTCCCCTCACGTACCCGTCTTTGTCAATATGTCTCTTGGCATTTGAGACAACTTAATATACCCAATTTTCATCAATATAGGAGTAAGTTAATTTTTGGCGGGAAACGGCGGCCATTTTGAAAATGGTCGACGATTAATAAATTTCAATGTCAAATATCAACTCGCCATACCACTATTACCTTATATACCAGTTTTCATCAAAATTGGAGTAACTTTAATTTTGGGGGGAAACGGCGGCCATTTTGAAAATGGCCGACGATAAAAAAATTTTGATGTCAAAAATCAACTCGGCATACCACTATTACCTTATATACCAATTTTCATCAAAATCGGGGTAACTTTAATTGTGGCGGGAAACGGCGGCCATTTTGAAAATGGCCGACGATAAAAAAAAATGATGTCAAAAATCAACTCGCCATACCACTATTACCTTTTATACCAATTTTCATCAAAATCGGAGCAAGTTTAAATTTTGGCGGGAAAATGGCAGCCATTTTAGCCGCCATTTTGAAAATGGCCGCCAAAAAAATTTTCGATACCAAAAATGAACTCGGCATACCACTATTTCCTTGTAAACCGATTTTCATTAAGAAATAACAAAGTTGAGAATTTTTACATTACTATTACAAAATATATTGTAACAAGAAAGATAACTCAATTTGACAAAAAAATTAAATTTCGATTTTTTGCAAAATTTTGAGAACCGTAAGTCCGATTTTCAAAATTTTTTTTTTAAATGAAAGGTATTGAAAGTCTACACTTACCCCATAAAGGAATTTGTCCTACCCCTGCCGGATCAGAAATGCCAGTTAAAATTCAACTTCGGTTTCGAGGAGCCATTTTGAGGCCCTTTTTTTACCTATAAGGGGTCGTTCGATTTCGACGAAAAATACAAAAAGCACAATCTCCCATTCCATACTCTTGATATGTGAAGATTCAGCTTCCTACCTTAAAAGATGTCGAAAAAATGAGGTGGACAAGTTCACGGTCCAGAATACCGAGAAAAATAATAATAACTAGTTCTAATTGTGATCGCAAGCGAGTCACAAAAATGTCCCCTCACGTACCCCTCTTTGTCAATGTCTCTTAGCATTTGAGATAACTTATTATATCCAATTTTCATCAAAATAGGAGTAAGTTTAATTTTGGCGGGAAATGGCGGCCATTTTGAAAATGGCCGACGATAAAAAAATTTTGATGTCAAAATTAAGTTCGCCATACCACTTTTACCTTATATACCAATTTTCATCAAAATCAGAGTAACTTTGATTTTGGCGGGAAACGGCGGCCATTTTGAAAATGGCCGACGAAATAAAACTTTCAATGTCAAAAATCAACTCGCCATACCACTATTACCTTATATGCCAATTTTCATCAAAATCAGAGTAACTTTCATTTTGGCGGGAAACGGCGGCCATTTTGAAAATGGCCGACGATAAAAAAATTTTGATGTCAAAAATCAACTTGCCATACCACTATTACCTTATATACCAATTTTCATCAAAATCGGAGTAAGTTTAATTTTTGGCGGGAAACGGCGGCCATTTTGAAAATGGCCAACGATAAAAAAATTTTGATGTTAAAAATCAACTCGCCATGCCACTATTACCTTATATACCAATTTTCATCAAAATTGGAGCAAGTTTAATTTTTGGCGGGAAAATGGCGGCCATTTTAGCCGCCATTTTAAAAATGGCCGCCAAAAATTTTTTTCGATACCAAAAATGAACTCGGCATACCACTATTACCTTGTACACCAATTTTCATTAAGAAATAACAAAAGTTAAAAAATTTTACATTACTATTACAAAATATATTGTTCCAAGAAAGATAACTCAATTTGACAAAAAAAATAAATTTCGATTTTTTGCAAAATTTTGAGAACCGTAAGTCCGATTTTCAAAATTTTTTTTTTAAATGAAAGGTATCGAAAGTCTACACTTACCCAATAAAGGAATTTGTGTTACCCCTGCCGGATCAGAAATGCCAGGTAAAATTCAACTTCGGTTTCGAGAAGCCATTTTGAGGCCCTTTTTTGACCTATAAGGGGTCGTTCAATTTCGACGAAAAATACAAAAAGCACAATCTCCCATTCCATACTCTTGATATATGAAGTTTCAGCTTCCTACCTTAAAAGATGTCGAAAAAATGAGGTGGACAAGTTCACGATCCAGAATACCGAGAAAAATAATAATAATAATAATAATAATAATAATAATAATAATAATAATAATAAGAAACCGAGCAAAAACAATATGTCCCCGACACTTCGTGTTCGGGGACATAATAATAATAACTAGGTATGATTGTGATCGCAAAGCGAGTCACAGATGTCCCCTCACGTACCCCTCTTTGTTAATATCTGGCTTCTTTGAAAACATTTTTCTGTTCACCATCCATTATAGTGCTTAAATATCAATTTTCGTTTAAATCTGAACAAATTGAATTTTTCCAAAAGTGGCAGCCATTTTGAATTTTTCGACATTTTCGACAACACGTCTCAATTCACTATCCTTCAAAACCCCTTGATATCAATTTTCGTTAAAATCGGAGCAAGTTAAATCTTTACCGGAAGTGGCGGCCATTTTGATTTTTTCGACATTTTCGACAACGCGCATCAATTCGCCATCCTTCAAAACCCTTAGATATCAATTTTCGTTAAAATCAGAGCAAGTTCAATTTTTACCGGAAGTGGCGGCCATTTTGAAAATGGCGGCCGTTAAAAACAATTCGATACCAGAAATGAACTCGGCATACCCCAATTACCTTAAATACAAATCTTCATTAAAATCGGACCAAGTTTAATTTTTTCCAGAAATGGCGGCCATTTTGAAAATTGCGGACGATAAAAAAAAATTGATACCAAAAATAAACTCGGCATACTCCAATTACCTTAAATACAAATTTTCATTTAAATATAATGAAGTTTTAAAATTTTCCCAAAATTCAATTTGGATTATCTCCCTTTAAAAAACTTTTTTTCGTTTTTTTGCAAAATTTTGAAAACGGTAAGTCCGATTTTAAAAATTATTTTTTTGAATGATACCTCTTGTAAGTACCTATTTTATATATAAACATATTTTCAATAATCCGGCCGGTTAATAAATGCCGTTAAAAATAAAACTTTGATTTCGAGGAGCCATTTTCAGGCCCCTTTTTAACCTATAAGGGGTCGTCCATTTCATTAAAAAAAATCAGATGCATAATTTCACACTCCATACTCTTGTTATATGAAGTTTCAGCCTCCTACCTTAAACGATGTTCTGTAAAAACATCGGACAAGTTCACACTACAGAATACTAAGAAAAAGAATAATAATAATAATTAAATTACAATCGTTCAAAGAACGATCGCGAGGTCTTTCCCTATTTGTGTCCTCCAATAGAAATAGATTCTTAACTGAATGATACAATTTTTGGATACATCAACTTTGTAGGTACTCCAGATTAGAAATATTTGGTTGCTATGGACTTTCAGGTTGGTTGCTATGAACAAAAAATCACTTCCGGTCATAAAATATTGAATTTTAAACTCAGCAGGTAGTCAGGAGTCATAAAATATATGGTTGCTATGGACTTTTAGGTCGGTTGCTATGAACAAAACATCACTTCCGGTCATAGAATATTGAAATTTAAACTCAGCAGGTAGTCAAGAGTCATAAAATATATGGTTGCTATTGACTTTTAGGTCGGTTGTTATGAACAAACATCACTTCCGGTCATAAAATATTGAAATCTAAACTCAGCAGGTAGTCAGGAGTCATGAAATATATGGTTGCTATGGACTTTTAGGTCGGTTGCTATGAACAAAACATCACTTTCGGTCATAAAATATTGAAATTTAAACTCAGAAGGTAGTCAGGAGTCATAAAATATATGGTTGCTATGGACTTTTAGGTCGGTTGCTATGAACAAAACATCACTTCCGGTCATAAAATATTGAAATTTAAACTCAGCAGGTAGTCAGGAGTCATAAAATATATGGTTGCTATGGACTTTTAGGTCGGTTGCTATGGACAAAAGGTCACTTCCGGTCACAACAAGATAAAATTTAAACTCAGCAAGTAGTCTGGATTCATAAAATATATGGTTGCTATGGACTTTTCCTTAAGGTTACCTTGTTGCTAAGGACTGACCTTGATCTATGACCTTTGACCTTGGACCTAAATTACAGCCCCTTCCTAACTGATTGTGAAAATATATGGTTGCTATGGATTTTTCCTTAAGGTAACCTTGTTGCTATGGACTGACCTTGACCTTTGACCTTTGACCTTGGGCCCAAATTATAGCCCCTTCCTAACTGATTGTGAAAATGTATGGTTGCTATGGACTTTTCCTTAACATTACATTGTTACATATGGATTACCATACATTGCGCAATACATTCCTATATTTAGTCATGACGCAATAATTCAAACTTGAGATTTGACCTATGACATATATATTTTCGGATGCAACTTATGTCACCTAAGACGATTGGTGAAGGTCCCAAGTCTGTAGGACTAACCGTTTTGAAAAAAAATTTGTTGGCGCATCGCGACACTTTTCGGGTCAAAAACGCGTAACCAGGAAGTTGTTCGAAATTTTTTTTTTTGCATGACAAATCATTGCCAGAAGTCAGGTAACAAATTCCACACTTCAGATTTTTGATAACAGTTATGGTTTCTGAGTTAATCTGCAGACAAGGTTTTTGGGTTACGGGCAGATAACTACGTTACTAAAAATAGATCGGTCTCAAAGCATGAGTCACGTCGTCTCCTGGTAGTGATGATTAAGTGTGCCAACTTTCATTAAGATCGGTCAAGACACTTTTCGTTTTTTGAGGGAAGAAAAGAAGAATAATAATAATTAAATTACAATCGTTCAAAGAACGATCGCGAGGTCTTTCCCTATTTGTGTCCTCCAATAGAAAAAAAATCCTAACTGAATGATACCATTTTGGATCAATCAACCTGGTAGGTTACTATTTTTGGATATAAAAACCTGGTAGGTAGTCCAGATTATAAAATATATGGTTTCTATGGACTTTTAGGTCGGTTGCTATGAACAAATCGTCACATCGGGTCATGTGATATTATAATTTAAACTCAGCAGGTGGTCAGGAGTCATAAATATATGGTTGCTAAGGACTTTTAGGTCGGTTGCTGTGAACAAAACATCACTTCCGGTCATAAAATATTGAAATTTAAACTCAGCAGGTAGTCAGGAGTAATAAAATATATAGTTGCTTTGGACATTTAGGTCGGTTGCTATGAACAAATCGTCACTTCCGGTCATGTGATATTGAAATTTAAACTCAGCAGGTAGTCAGGAGTCATAAAATGTATGGTTGCTAAGGACTTTTTGGTCGGTTGCTATGAACAAAACATCACTTCCGGTCATAAAATGTTGAAATTTAAACTCAGCAGGTAGTCAGGATTCATAAAATATATGGTTGCTATGGACTATTAGGTCGGTTGCTATGAACAAAACATCACTTCCGGTCATAAAATATTGAAATTTAAACTCAGCAGGTAGTCAGGAGTCATAGAATATATGGTTGCTATGGACTTTTAGGTCGGTTGCTATGAACAAATCGTCACTTCCGGTCATGTGATATTGAAATTTAAACTCAGCAGATAGTCAGGAGTCATAAAATATATGGTTGCTATGGACTTTTAGGTCGGTTGTTATGAACAAACATCACTTCCGGTCATAAAATATTGAAATCTAAACTCAGCAGGTAGTCAGGAGTCATAAAATATATGGTTGCTATGGACTTTTAGGTCGGTTGCTATGAACAAAACATCACTTTCGGTCATAAAATATTGAAATTTAAACTCTGAAGGTAGTCAGGAGTCATAAAATATATGGTTGCTATGGACTTTTAGGTCGGTTGCTATGAACAAAACATCACTTCCAGTCATAAAATGTTGAAATTTAAACTCAGCAGGTAGTCAAGAGTCATAAAATATATGGTTGCTATGGACTTTTAGGTCGGTTGCTATGGACAAAAGGTCACTTCCGGTCACAAAAAGATAAAATTTAAACTCAGCAAGTAGTCTGGATTCATAAAATATATGGTTGCTATGGACTTTTCCTTAAGGTTACCTTGTTGCTAAGGACTGACCCTGACCTATGACCTTTGACCTTGGACCTAAATTACAGCCCCTTCCTAACTGATTGTGAAAATATATGGTTGCTATGGATTTTTCCTTAAGGTAACCTTGTTGCTATGGACTGACCTTGACCTTTGACCTTTGACCTTGGGCCCAAATTATAGCCCCTTCCTAACTGATCGTGAAAATGTATGGTTGCTATGGACTTTTCCTTAACATTACATTGTTACATATGGATTACCATACATTGCGCAATACATTCCTATATTTAGTCATGACGCAATAATTCAAACTTGAGATTTGACCTATGACATATATATTTTCGGATGCAACTTATGTCACCTAAGACGATTGGTGAAGGTCCCAAGTCTGTAGGACTAACCGTTTTGAAAAAAAATTTGTTGGCGCATCGCGACACTTTTCGGGTCAAAAACGCGTAACCAGGAAGTTGTTCGAAAAATTTTTTTTTGCATGACAAATCATGGCCAGAAGTCAGGTAACAAATTCCACACTTCAGATTTTTGATAACAGTTATGGTTTCTGAGTTAATCTGCAGACAAGGTTTTTGGGTTATCGGCAGATAACTCTGTTACTAAAAATAGATTTGTTTCGAAGCATGAGTCACGTCGAGTCCTGGTAGTGATGATTAAGTGTGCCAACTTTCGTTAAGATCGGTTAAGACACTTTTCGTTTTTTGAGGGAAGAAAAGAAGAATAATAATAATAATAATCATAAGAAATACAGTAAGGTCTTTCCTTCTGTAAAGGGAAAGACCTTAATTAAATTACAATCGTTCAAAGAACGATCGCGAGGTCTTTCCCTATTTGTGTCCTCCAATAGAAATAGATTCCTAACTGAATGATACCATTTTTGGATACATCAACCTGGTAGGTACTCCAGATTAGAAATATTTGGTTGCTATGGACTTTCAGGTTGGTTGCTATGAACAAAAAATCACTTCCGGTCATAAAATATTGAATTTTAAACTCAGCAGGTAGTCAGGAGTCATAAAATATATGGTTGCTATGGACTTTTAGGTCGGTTGCTATGAACAAAACATCACTTCCGGTCATAGAATATTGAAATTTAAACTCAGCAGGTAGTCAGGAGTCATAAAATATATGGTTGTTATGGACTTTTAGGTCGGTTGTTATGAACAAACATCACTTCCGGTCATAAAATATTGAAATCTAAACCCAGCAGGTAGTCAGGAGTCATAAAATATATGGTTGCTATGGACTTTTAGGTCGGTTGCTATGAACAAAACATCACTTTCGGTCATAAAATATTGAAATTTAAACTCAGAAGGTAGTCAGGAGTCATAAAATATATGGTTGCTATGGACTTTTAGGTCGGTTGCTATGAACAAAACATCACTTCCGGTCATAAAATATTGAAATTTAAACTCAGCAGGTAGTCAGGAGTCATAAAATATATGGTTGCTATGGACTTTTAGGTCGGTTGCTATGGACAAAAGGTCACTTCCGGTCACAAAAAGATAAAATTTAAACTCAGCAAGTAGTCTGGATTCATAAAATATATGGTTGCTATGGACTTTTCCTTAAGGTTACCTTGTTGCTAAGGACTGACCTTGACCTATGACCTTTGACCTTGGACCTAAATTACAGCCCCTTCCTAACTGGTTGTGAAAATATATGGTTGCTATGGATTTTTCCTTAAGGTAACCTTGTTGCTATGGACTGACCTTGACCTTTGACCTTGGGCCCAAATTATAGCCCCTTCCTAACTGATTGTGAAAATGTATGGTTGCTATGGACTTTTCCTTAACATTACATTGTTACATATGGATTACCATACATTGCGCAATACATTCCTATATTTAGTCATGACGCAATAATTCAAACTTGAGATTTGACCTATGACATATATATTTTCGGATGTAACTTATGTCACCTAAGACGATTGGTGAAGGTCCCAAGTCTGTAGGACTAACCGTTTTGAAAAAAAAATTGTTGGCGCATCGCGACACTTTTCGGGTCAAAAATGCGTAACCAGGAAGTTGTTCGAAAATTTTTTTTTTGCATGACAAATCATGGCCAGAAGTCAGGTAACAAATTCCACACTTCAGATTTTTGATAACAGTTATGGTTTTTGAGTTAATCTGCAGACAAGGTTTTTGGGTTATCGGCAGATAACTCTGTTACTAAAAATAGATTTGTTTCAAAGCATGAGTCACGTCGAGTCCTGGTAGTGATGATTAAGTGTGCCAACTTTCGTTAAGATCGGTTAAGACACTTTTCGTTTTTTGAGGGAAGAAAAGAAGAATAATAATAATAATTAAATTACAATCGTTCAAAGAACGATCGCGAGGTCTTTCCCTATTTGTGTCCTCCAATAGAAATAGATTCCTAACTGAATGATACCATTTTTGGATACATCAACCTGGTAGGTACTCCAGATTAGAAATATTTGGTTGCTATGGACTTTCAGGTCGGTTGCTATGAACAAAACATCACTTCCGGTCATAAAATATTGAAATTTAAACTCAGCAGGTAGTCAGGAGTCATAAAATATATGGTTGCTATGGACTTTTAGGTCGGTTGCTATGAACAAAACATCACTTCCGGTCATAAAATATTGAAATTTAAACTCAGCAGGTAGTCAGGAGTCATAAAATATATGGTTGCTATGGACTTTTAGGTCGGTTGCTATGAACAAAACATCACTTCCGGTCATAAAATATTGAAATTTAAACTCAGCAGGTAGTCAGGAGTCATAAAATATATGGTTGCTATGGACTTTTAGGTCGGTTGCTATGGACAAAATGTCACTTCCGGTCACATAAAGATAAATTTTAACTCAGCAAGTAGTCTGGATTCATAAAATATATGGTTGCTATGGACTTTTCCTTAAGGTTACCTTGTTGCTAAGGACTGACCTTGACCTATGACATTTGACCTTGGACCTAAATTACAGCCCCTTCCTAACTGATTGTGAAAATATATGGTTGCTATGGATTTTTTCTTAAGGTAACCTTGTTGCTGTGCTTGTTTCTAATGTAGTGCTAGCAGTGTACCAAGTTTCAGGTCAATCCGTTCAGAAATGGCGAAACCATTATTTTTTTTAAGTCTAAGTGTTGTTAAAGAAGAATTAGAAGAAAAATATTAAAGATTCTATTTGTTCAGAGAACAAATAAGAGTAGGTCTTTCCACCAGTTCAGATGACTATTTCCGCCATTTTCTCAGTGAAGTCAAGGATGGTGTGTCATGTACATGACTAGTTTTGACAGCATTTTGGCACTTCCGGTGCATTTGACAAAAGTACAAAGAGGGGTCAAGTTACGTTTTTTGAAATTTCGAAAAATTAGGAAGAAAAATTGTATAAAAAAAAATAAGGAGACACGGCTGGAATGTTTGACAGATTTCAGTCGGGCACATTTTTACAGAGAGGGGGCACCAAAAATTTCCGCACGGAAAAGTTTATTTTTGGCTAAATTAGCGATTTTTGAGTAAAAACCAGAAAGGGGCGTAACTTCAAAACGGGGCCAGGTACAGACTTTATTTTTAGCTACAACGCGAGAGCTCATTATTCTCAGCAACTGTGCAAAATTTCAGCTCAATCGGTTGAAAAACTTGGTAGTTTATCTGCGCACAACATTTCATAAAAAAAAGCCCGCGGGGGCATATCTCGAAAACTATGCTAGGTACACACTTCCAGGGTGAGCTGTGCTTGTTTATTATGTAGTGCTAGCAGTGTACCAAGTTTCAGGTTAATCCGTTCAGAAATGGCGAAAACACACGTTTTGGGCTTTTTTCTATTGGATAAGAAACATAAAAATATTATTAAACGGCTGATTGTTCATAGAACAATCAAGAGAACGGTCTTTCCCCCGTTAAGAGCCTCATTGCTGGCATTTGTTTGTTTGTTTGTTTTGTTTTTGCTGGTTTTTCAAAAAAAGGGGGGGCGGGGGTATTTCATACATGTATGTTATTGCCATCCATGTATCTGAAAAGATGGGGGCGGGGACATTAAAGTTTTTTTCTTTTGTGTGTTTTTTTTTTTTTTTTTGTTTTGTTTTGTTTTGTTTTGTTTTTTGTTTCGTTTCATATGTTTATTTCTTTTGTTTTCTTGTTTTAAACAAACAACAATCAGTCAATCGCAATGGATTACGGGGGGGGGGGGGGGGGTGGGGGGCGAGCGGGGACGAGTGATTTTATTTTATTCATTCAAAACTAGGTGGCGACATCTATTTGTTGATCTGGGTATCCTTGGTGTCTCGCGCTTGTTACGTCATTTTTGAATGACTTTACGACTTAGTTTTTAGATTTCTCAGTACAGCGGTAGACTTTGCAGGGTTCAGACCTATATTGATTTTCCATTCTCTCAACGTATACAGTTAGAATACATGAACGTCACGGATGAGCAAGTTTATAATTGGAATGTGCCTGTTATAGGGATGACACGGGAATCTTTTGACAATAGTTTACAACATTTGATGACAGGCAAAAATAGTGACATAATTAGTTCATTTTGGATTATTTTAAATAGTTAAGGACGACTTTAGTGAAAACATTCAATTTTCGAAACAGGAATAACGTTGAATAGTGAAATTTGGAGGAAATTCGTCAGGAATTTGTGTGTTTTACGGGACTGCAGAAAACTTTAATTTTGAAAAACTCATAAACCAGAGGACATTTTTGTAAACGGGGACTTTTAGTGCATACATTTGGCTAGGATATCAGCTAGTTTTGACAGCATTTTGGCACTTCCGGTGCATTTGACAAAAGTACAAAGAGGGGTCAAGTTACGTTTTTTGAAATTTCGAAAAATTAGGAAGAAAAATTGTATAAAAAAAAATAAGGAGACACGGCTGGAATGTTTGACAGATTTCAGTCGGGCACATTTTTACAGAGAGGGGGCACCAAAAATTTCCGCACGGAAAAGTTTATTTTTGGCTAAATTAGCGATTTTTGAGTAAAAACCAGAAAGGGGCGTAACTTCAAAACGGGGCCAGGTACAGACTTTATTTTTAGCTACAACGCGAGAGCTCATTATTCTCAGCAACTGTGCAAAATTTCAGCTCAATCGGTTGAAAAACTTGGTAGTTTATCTGCGCACAACATTTCATAAAAAAAGCCCGCGGGGGCATATCTCGAAAACTATGCTAGGTACACACTTCCAGGGTGAGCTGTGCTTGTTTATTATGTAGTGCTAGCAGTGTACCAAGTTTCAGGTTAATCCGTTCAGAAATGGCGAAAACACACGTTTTGGGCTTTTTTTCTATTGGATAAGAAACATAAAAATATTATTAAACTCAGCAGGTAGTCAGGAGTCATAAAATATATGGTTGCTATGGACTTTTAGGTCGGTTGCTATGAACAAAACATCACTTCCGGTCATTAAATATTGAAATTTAAACTCAGCAGGTAGTCAGGAGTCATAAAATATATGGTTGCTATGGACTTTTAGGTCGGTTGTTATGAACAAAACATCACTTCCGGTCATAAAATATTGAAATCTAAACACAGCAGGTAGTCAGGAGTCATAAAATATATGGTTGCTATGGACTTTTAGGTCGGTTGCTATGAACAAAACATCACTTCCGGTCATAAAATATTGAAATTTAAACTCAGCAGGTAGTCAGGAGTCATAAAATATATGGTTGCTATGGACTTTTAGGTCGGTTGCTATGGACAAAAGGTCACTTCCGGTCACAAAAAGATAAAATTTAAACCCAGCAAGTAGTCTGGATTCATAAAATATATGGTTGCTATGGACTTTTCCTTAAGGTTACCTAGTTGCTAAGGACTGACCTTGACTTATGACCTTTGACCTTGGACCTAAATTACAGCCCCTTCCTAACTGATTGTGAAAATATATGGTTGCTATGGATTTTTCCTTAACATTACGTTGTTACATATGGAGTACCATACATTGCGCAATACATTCCTATATTTAGTCATGACGCAATAATTCAAACTTGAGACTTGACCTATGACATATATATTTTCGGATGCAACTTATGTCACCTAAGACGATTGGTGAAGGTCCCAAGTCTGTAGGACTAACCGTTTTGAAAAAAAATTGTTGGCGCATCGCGACACTTTTCGGGTCAAAAACGCGTAACCAGGAAGTTGTTCGAAAAATTTTTTTTTGCATGACAAATCATGGCCAGAAGTCAGGTTACAAATTCCACACTTCAGATTTTTGATAACAGTTATGGTTTCTGAGTTAATCTGCAGACAAGGTTTTTGGATTACGGGCAGATAACTCTGTTACTAAAAATAGATTCGTTTCAAAGCATGAGTCACGTCGAGTCCTGGTAGTGATGATTAAGTGTGCCAACTTTCGTTAAGATCGGTTAAGACACTTTTCGTTTTTTGAGGGAAGAAAAGAAGAATAATAATAATAATAATCATAAGAAATACAGTAAGGTCTTTCCTTCTGTAAAGGGAAAGACCTTAATAATCATAAGAAATACAGTAAGGTCTTTCCTTCTGTAAAGGGAAAGACCTTAATAATCAGAAGAAATACAGTAAGGTCTTTCCTTCTGAAAAGGGAAAGACCTTAATAATAATCATAAGAAATACAGTAAGGTCTTTCCTTCTGTAAAGGGAAAGACCTTAATTATGAGTTTAGTTGTTCATAGAAAAAAAAAGTAGGGGTCTTTTCACATTTTAGAGGACTATTTCCGCCATTTTCACTGAGTCTTAAAGGATGTTGTGTCATGTACATGTTTGTATGTCTGTCTGTCCGTCCGTCCGTATTTTTGTGCGTATTTTTGTACTTTCGTTTTGTTTGTTTTTTTAAATAACTTTTCATGTTTGTTTTTGTTTCTTTTACATGACAAACAGTTTTGAAAGGGGGGGGGCGATTTCATACATGTAAGTTATCGCGCATACATGTAACTACAAAAAATGGGGGGGGGGCTTCAGTTTTTAGTTTAATTTCTTTGTTACTATATATAGCTGTATATTGCGACACTTTGTTATTTATAGGTTACTATGGTGTTGCGCGCTATACGTCATATTTGAATAAAACTACGACTCTGTTTTTATAAATCTCAGTCGAGGATGGAACGTTTAACAATACACATCTATATTTTCTTTCATTCATATCAGTTTACTATATGGAATACATGGTCGTCGCGCCTGAGTAACTTCATAATTGAAAGCACCTGTTTATAGGAAATTATGACAATTGTTGTCAGCGAAGTGACCGACATTTAAAACAGTAAAAATTGTGTTGAACCTGGATTATTCTTGTTAATTAAAGTGGATTTTAGTGATTTCATTCAATTTTAAAATCAGGATACACGTTTCTATAGGAAAATCGCAAGAAATAAGTCAGGATTTTTTGCATTTTACGGGTATACAGAACATTTAAATTTTGAAAAAGTCAGAAACGGGAGGGAATTTTTTTAAAAGGGGACCTTTGGTCCAAACGTTTGGCTAGGATTTGTGCCACTTTTGACAGCATTTTGGCACTTCCGGTTGATTTGGCAAAAGTACAAAAAGGGGTCAATTTACGTTTTTTGACATTTCTGAATTCTAAAAAGAACATTTTTTTTCGAAAAAAAAAAGAGAGCCCCGCCCAATTCTTTGATAGAGGCCAGTCGGACACATCTCTATGGAGAGCGGGCACCAAAAGATTTGGCCCGGAAAACTTTAATTTTGGCTAAAATAGCGATTTTTTAGTGAAAACTGCAAAGGGGCGTAACTTTAAAATGGGACCAGATACAGACATGATTTTTAGCTACAAAGCGAGAATTCAGCAACCTTAGCAACTGTACGAAATTTCAGCCCGATCGATTGAAAGATGTAGCAGTTTATCTGCAGACAACATTTCATTAAAAAAAAGCCCGCGGGGGCATAAATCAAAAATTGGGCTAGGTACGAGCTTCCAGGGTGAACTGTGCTTGCGTTTGAAGTAGGTCTAGCAGCCCTCCAAATTTCAGCCAAATCCGTTAAAAAATGGCGAAACCATTCATTTTTTTTAGTCTAAGTGTTGTTAAAGAAGGATTGTATTAATAATATTATGAGTTTAGTTGTTCATAGAAAAAAAAAGTAGGGGTCTTTTCACATTTTAGAGGACTATTTCCGCCATTTTCACTGAGTCTTAAAGGATGTTGTGTCATGTACATGTTTGTATGTCTGTCTGTCCGTCCGTCCGTATTTTTGTGCGTATTTTTGTACTTTCGTTTTGTTTGTTTTTTTAAATAACTTTTCATGTTTGTTTTTGTTTCTTTTACATGACAAACAGTTTTGAAAGGGGGGGGGGCGATTTCATACATGTAAGTTATCGCGCATACATGTAACTACAAAAAATGGGGGGGGGGCTTCAGTTTTTAGTTTAATTTCTTTGTTACTATATATAGCTGTATATTGCGACACTTTGTTATTTATAGGTTACTATGGTGTTGCGCGCTATACGTCATATTTGAATAAAACTACGACTCTGTTTTTATAAATCTCAGTCGAGGATGGAACGTTTAACAATACACATCTATATTTTCTTTCATTCATATCAGTTTACTATATGGAATACATGGTCGTCGCGCCTGAGTAACTTCATAATTGAAAGCACCTGTTTATAGGAAATTATGACAATTGTTGTCAGCGAAGTGACCGACATTTAAAACAGTAAAAATTGTGTTGAACCTGGATTATTCTTGTTAATTAAAGTGGATTTTAGTGATTTCATTCAATTTTAAAATCAGGATACACGTTTCTATAGGAAAATCGCAAGAAATAAGTCAGGATTTTTTGCATTTTACGGGTATACAGAACATTTAAATTTTGAAAAAGTCAGAAACGGGAGGGAATTTTTTTAAAAGGGGACCTTTGGTCCAAACGTTTGGCTAGGATTTGTGCCACTTTTGACAGCATTTTGGCACTTCCGGTTGATTTGGCAAAAGTACAAAAAGGGGTCAATTTACGTTTTTTGACATTTCTGAATTCTAAAAAGAACATTTTTTTTCGAAAAAAAAAGAGAGCCCCGCCCAATTCTTTGATAGAGGCCAGTCGGACACATCTCTATGGAGAGCGGGCACCAAAAGATTTGGCCCGGAAAACTTTAATTTTGGCTAAAATAGCGATTTTTTAGTGAAAACTGCAAAGGGGCGTAACTTTAAAATGGGACCAGATACAGACATGATTTTTAGCTACAAAGCGAGAATTCAGCAACCTTAGCAACTGTACGAAATTTCAGCCCGATCGATTGAAAGATGTAGCAGTTTATCTGCAGACAACATTTCATTAAAAAAAAGCCCGCGGGGGCATAAATCAAAAATTGGGCTAGGTACGAGCTTCCAGGGTGAACTGTGCTTGCGTTTGAAGTAGGTCTAGCAGCCCTCCAAATTTCAGCCAAATCCGTTAAAAAATGGCGAAACCATTCATTTTTTTTAGTCTAAGTGTTGTTAAAGAAGGATTGTATTAATAATATTAAATTACAATCGTTCAAAGAACGATCGCGAGGTCTTTCCCTATTTGTGTCCTTCAATAGAAATAGATTCCTAACTGAATGATACCATGTTTGGATATATCAACCCGATTAGAAATATTTGGTTGCTATGGACTTTTAGGTCGGTTGCTATGAACAAAACATCACTTCCGGTCATAAAATATTGAAATTTAAACTCAGCAGGTAGTCAGCAGTCATAAAATATATGGTTGCTATGGACTTTTAGGTCGGTTGCTATGAACAAAACGTCACTTCCGGTCATCAAATACTGAAATTTCATCTCAGCAGGTAGTCAGGAGTCATAAATATATGGTTGCTATGGACTTTTAGGTCGGTTGCTATGAACAAAACGTCACTTCCGTTCATAAAATATTGAAATTTAAACTCAGCAGGTAGTCAGCAGTCATAAAATATATGGTTGCTATGGACTTTTAGGTCGGTTGCTATGAACAAAGCGTCACTTCCGGTCATAAAATATTGAAATTTCATCTCAGCAGGTAGTCAGGAGTCATAAAATATATGGTTGCTATGGACTTTTAGGTCGGTTGCTATGAACAAAACGTCACTTCCGGTCATAAAATATTGAAATTTAAACTCAGCAGGTAGTCAGGAGTCATAAAATATATGGTTGCTATGGACTTTTAGGTCGGTTGCTATGGACAAAAGGTCACTTCCGGTCACAAAAAGATAAAATATAATCTCAGCAAGTAGTCTGGATTCATAAAATATATGGTTGCTATGGACTTTTCCTTAAGGTTACCTTGTTGCTAAGGACTGACCTTGACCTATGACCTTTGACCTTGGACCTAAATTACAGCCCCTTCCTAACTGATTGTGAAAATATATGGTTGCTATGGATTTTTCCTTAAGGTTACCTTGTTGCTATGGACTGACCTTGACCTTTGACCTTTGACCTTGGACCCAAATTATAGCCCCTTCCTAACTGATTGTGAAAATATATGGTTGCTATGGACTTTTCCTTACCATTACATTGTTACATATGGATTACTATACATTGCGCAATACATTCCTATATTTAGTCATGACGCAATAATTCAAACTTGAGATTTGACCTATGACATATATATTTTCGGATGCAACTTATGTCACCTAAGACGATTGGTGAAGGTCCCAAGTCTGTAGGACTAACCGTTTTGAAAAAATTTTGTTGGCGCATCGCAACACTTTTCGGGTCAAAAACGCGTAACCAGGAAGTTGTTCGAAAACTTTTTTTTTGCATGACAAATCATGGCCAGAAGTCAGGTAACAAATTCCACACTTCAGATTTTTGATAACAGTTATGGTTTCTGAGTTAATCTGCAGACAAGGTTTTTGGGTTACGGGCAGATAACTCTGTTACTAAAAATAGATTCGTTTCAAAGCATGAGTCACGTCGAGTCCTGGTACTGATGATTAAGTGTGCCAACTTTCGTTAAGATCGGTTAAGACACTTTTCGTTTTTTGAGGGAAGAAAAGAAGAATAATAATAATAATAATCATAAGAAATACAGTAAGGTCTTTCCTTCTGTAAAGGGAAAGACCTTAATAATAATCATAAGAAATACAGTAAGGTCTTTCCTTCTGAAAAGGGAAAGACCTTAATAATAATAATAAGAAACCGAGCAAAAACAATATGTCCCCGACACTTCGTGTTCGGGGACATAATAATAAGAAACCGAGCAAAAACAATATGTCCCCGACACTTCGTGTTCGGGGACATAATTAAACAGAAAACCTTTAAACAGAGATGACTGGAACTTTGATGTAATTTTAATGCCTAAGAAGTACAGTTGACCAAAGCCTTAGAGTAAATATTGCAGTCTATCGATCAATGCTTCCGATTCAATGAATGATTAATTAGCAGTCAAAGATTAAGAGGAAAATCTTCATGATTCTCAATAAAGATTGTCAGACGAAACACGCACAAATCCTTCAACTACTCTTTCAGTAATTGTATTAGGGAAACTTACACCCATACATTATTCACAATGTTGGTTCAGGAAAAGTTGAAGAGAAAAAAATAATGCCTTCTGTCATAAAGAAAATACATTAGTAGACCCAGTCCAGTGTTCAAAACTTCGTTATCACTTTCATTGCTTTTGCTTTATCATTCTTTCTTTTATTTTCTCTTTAACCTGGGAATACATACTCAGTGTGCTCACAAAAGGATGACCCCCCCTTCAAAATGTTCTAGAACAATTTAGGGGGGGTTGGGCTAACAAGATATGTAGATAGACCTGCAGACAGAAGAGGAGATTTCTGTATATCCCTCCAACTTAGTTTAATATCTGATTCAAAAATATATCTAAACAAGAAATGTCTAAAGACATTATGCCCTATCTCGCAATTTTAGACAGACAGACAAACAGAGGAACATATGGACAGATGGATGAACGGACCCAAACACAATATGCCCCCTACTTTCGTAGATGGGGCATAATAATTGGTTAAAAAGCAAACTGAAGGCAAAGTGTCATTCCAAGTTTCAATGACATCAGTGTCAACCAACACTAAAAAGATATGTAGTTCCAAATGAATGTATGAAATTTAGTTTGCTAGCACTTTGAATGATACTAAGTCCTGAATTAATTCATAGATCATGACAATATTATTATATTTTTTTTCAACTTCAAACGTCAAAAGTTCTCTTAATAAACCTTACTCCATATTTTTGTGGTAAAACGAATAAAATAACTATCCAAGTACATCCATATTCAAAAACCTTCATTATAAAACCATAACACCATGTTTGTACATTCATTCTCATAATCTTGTCAAAATTTACTTCAATTCTCTGCAAGTTTAATGCCCCTACCAATAAAGGAGAGATAGTTTATATAATGTTATCTGTTTCATAAGCTACTTTTAAATGCTAATTCAAGCAAGACTCAGACATTAAAGACTTTTGATGGTTTTCAAACTTTAATTTTATTTTCAAAGTTTCTTTAACCTTGTAATATGCATTTTATTGATCATTTATCATTTCACAAGGTATCTGGTGCAACTTTTTGTTGCATTGTTAAACCGATCCAGTCAAGTTGATGTCCTTTTAATGTAAATTTTAAGTTGAGGTAAAAGACAAGTATTAATTTTTTAAAACTAATTCAAATCTTGAGATCCATTAAACAGTCACGTACCAAGTGAGGGGGGATGAAGGGGAAGGGGGTCAACGTTTTCCCCCCCACCCCCACCCTTGTTACCCGTGAAAACCCTGCAATCTACTACTAGACAAGTAAGAATTGGAGGTTCCTTCTTACAAACAATATAACAGCAACAACAAGGAGGTGCACTAAGTAGTGCTTAGGACGCCCTAACTCAAGCATTTGGAAAACTGGAAGTAGATGCCAACTGACCTGAAAAGGGGAGGCAAGTTATAAAGCTGAATAACAAATTTAAAATCTCTCCCTTTAATATAAGCCAAGAAACCTGTTCAGAAAGTTTGTAACAGACAGGCAGACAAGGTGATTGAAATACAGCACCTTCTTTTAGAGTTCGGGGTATATAACTTGTAGTACCGGTACATGTATTAAGCCGAATATTACCATTAATGAGTCACAGAAACTTGTAAGGTTAAAATCGTTTTTAAGTTAAAGTATAAACAAAATGTTTTTTCCCTTACAATTTTTTGCTAAAAGATCTACATGTATATTTCTTGGTGTTATATTCATTTTTTTTTTACAATCAAGGCTTACCTTAAACAGCAACTAGAAACTGTAGTACAGCCGTCATCTTTTCTTCACTATCTAAAAATATAAAATGAAGATCTTTTAATGAGTTCATTTGAGTGTGTGTGTTGGTGTTTAATGCCCTTTATCGACGCACCTGAGCCATGTACGGTGTTCAGTTTTAATGGTGGAGGAAACCCGAGTACCTGGATGAAACCACCGACCTTGGGCAGGTAACTGACAAACCTTATGACAAGAAAGACATATTTGAAATGTACATGTTTGTATACGTGAAATTAAAACAATGATGTATGAATGTCCAGTTAAAGGGATATGTTTATAGAACTTCTAATTGCTGCAGTTTTAAATAATTTATGCAGTAATGTATACATTATAGTGCTAAGTTTCTTGAACAATCACCCCCGGCCCCAACTCTTTTTGAATTTTTTTATCTGCCCCTGGGAAATTTGAATAAAAACATATTTTAAATAAAAGATTCTTTGAGGTGACATACATGTAAGATAGCAGATTTTACTGTAGTTATTTTGTCCTTCTGATCTAAATCCAGGTACATGTATATTAAATGTAAAAAGATAATATTTCTCATATTATCAACACCTAAAAGTTATTTGACATCCTTTTCAATTCATAGCCTATATATTCCTATAACATTAGAGACCTTCAATAGACAACATGTACAAAAGACACGATCCATGCTTTATCTTAAAATGACCCTGTTATAAGATATTAATAAGCTCTTCCCCAGTGACTTAGTAATTTCTCATTTCATAAGCCAATTTCTTTTATAAAATGACTGCGTCTTTTCTCCGTTCCCATACAAAGCACTGTTCAATTTATCAATCAGTCTGAATGAATCTGATGATTTTCCGTAATTCCCCATTATTCCCCATTATTGCCGACTATCATAAAGACGTGACTATTAATTGGAAATAAAAACTAATACGCTGACAGTATTTAATATTGACCAGCCTGTAGATTTACTCCTAAACCCCACAACATCATATCTTTCACACTGAATACCTAATCAGAAATCTCTATGATGACAAGCCATTTCTTGCCGATTTAATAATTTCGTCCACAAGAGAGCCCTTTATGAATATCAGTTAGCAACCCTAGTATGGTTGTTAATTCTAACTAGCACTGACTTTTATTTCACGCTGGTTGTGTTTATGATGAAATGTCATATTGATAAAATTGTGAGAAATAATGAGACAACAGGGAATGGAAACTTTATCTGGCATTTTAGTTTCCGAGCTTTATAAGGTCTTGATCTTCTGTCTCTTGGTTAATTGTTAAGGAAGCTCCGTAATGGATCTTTTATTTCTTGTTATAGCACAATAAAAGAAATGTAAGGTGAAAAAGCCTAGTCTCAGAAGACAGCGAAGGATTTCCAGCAACAATAAAACTGAGGGTGGGTTACGTTTTAGTGGGTGCAAAATTTCATGATTTTCTGTCATAATGGAATACATTAATATGAAATTACAAATCATTCAGTCAATAATTTTCATAAAGATAAAATTTTATAAAAGTATAAAATTTTAGAGATCAAAATTTGTTTGGGATTTCTATCACTCTGCTTTGTTTTGATATTTGACATGCTGAATTGACCATTAGCAATGCAACAAAGGGGACAGTAGTGCTTTTAGACATCAGCTAAAACTTATATTTGCTGCTTCTACAGTTTAAACTCCTCTGCACTATAAGGATGGAAGCAACATAATGTTCAATGTGCATGTGGGGACGATGTGGAAAGAAGAAAAAGACGTGCGTTCAGTTCTACGTTGTATTCGAATCGTAATCAAGCTATAACAAAAGAGAACGTCACAATACATAAAAACGTTACAATAGAGAGGTGCGGAACGTTAGCGCCAACGTACCCGCCGAAATTCCCGACATACTCAGGGCCGCGAAAAATGCAAGAATAGGCTTTCGAAGCCTGCTAAAAAGATTCACATCAATGAATTCACAAGAATTGCGGTTTATCCGTTACTATCATGTTCAGATCAAAGTCCGTATGCCTGTCCAAAATTGTTGTCTGCATTCCTTTCCTTTACATAAGAGTTTATCAAATTCCAAGTCCATAATCCAAATCTGCGTCTGTAAGGGGTTAGTCGTCCGTGTCTACATTTGTCTTTGTACTATCCTCTGTCGAAAACTGTTCTTGGTAAATAACTTTTTGTACAATTGTTCGATCTTCTAAATGTCCAACGAAAGTTCAAATCATCTACTGGTACGTTATTCTTGTGCTTTTGTTGCATGTTTCTGCGATGCTCTGTGTTGAGAAATCTCTTCCGACTTCGTTGTGATGTTGATTTTCCTGTCAATTTACGAAAGTTTACTCGGCGTTGTGTCTCTTGTTTTCCTTTTTTCTCTCTTGCTGTTTTAGTTCTGCTATTTTTCACTTTACACTTTGTACGCATATCTGTAGTGGTCCTGTTTACACTTGCCTCTTTAGTGGGTTTCTTTGTTTCTTGAAGCTGTATAATCAACTTAGCATCTTCTGTCTGGGTACAAATAACACCCTGGTCTTCAGCTGGGATGCAAACATTCTCATTTGTACATTCCTCGGGACATTTAGTGTTGTAGTCTGGTAGCTCTAAGCCGAATTTGCGTTTAGGTATCTCCTTTGGATTAAGCACAAAGGAACGTAGTTTTCCAATATTCATATCCAGATCAAAAGTAAACATCGCTGTGCTCACGATTTCCTCCTCGATGTCAGGAATGTCTGTAACTTCTAAAACCTCTTCATCTAACTGTTGCAGTACTGATCTAGTCTCCACCAAACTCTCTAGCAGACGAGTTAGCAAGCCTGTGTCGTAGTGTGCTGTATTTTTGCGAATATTTTCCACTTTCTTGAGTTGTTTTTCTATAAAACGTCTATAACCATGTCAAATGGCGTGTAGCTTCCCCATTGGTCACGGCACCAAAATGTGGGGACGATGTGGAAAGAAGAAAAAGACGTGCGTTCAGTTCTACGTTGTATTCGAATCGTAATCAAGCTATAACAAAAGAGAACGTCACAATACATAAAAACGTTACAATAGAGAGGTGCGGAACGTTAGCGCCAACGTACCCGCCGAAATTCCCGACAGTGCATTATCAATATATACAAGAGTTGACACTAAAGTATGTCTCGCCTGCCGGCACCATCACAGAACTCATTGAAGGACTAGCTGGGCCTTCAGAAAAGTTAAGGTCAAGGTTGTGTGACAGGTGACAACATTCCATTTAACCATCACAAAAATATCTGAAGTGTGTTCTAGATACCATAGTTATTGATAAACAATGAAAAAAGACCAACTTTCACTAAGTCATTCAACCATGAAAATGGGTTTAAAGTCACATTACATGGTGATGTCAGTTGAGAATACCATAATCCCCAAATATCAGATGCCTAGCTATAATATTATACTTTTCACTTAACTCAATTTTTCCACCCAAAAATCATCTAAGTTCACAAAGTCACTGAACCAGAAAAATAGGGTCATGGTCACACAACATGGTGTCAGTTGTGTAGACCAAAACCCCAAATGTCTGTATACCAAATATTAGATGCCTAGCTATTATACTTTAAACTTCATTCATTTTCCACAAAAGTTTTATAGTTCCAAAAATCATCTAAGTCCACAGAGTCACTGAACCGTGAAAATTGTGTCAAGGTCACAGGATATGGTTTCAGTTGCATAGACCACATTTCCAGGTATCTGTATACCAGATATCAGATGCCTAGCTATTATACTTTTCACTTAATTCATTTTCCACAAAAGTCTTACAAAGAGGTTTTTTTTGCCCCAAAAATCATCTAAGTCAACAGAGTCGCTGAACCATGAAATTGGGGTCAGGGTCAAACGGCATGGTGCCAGTTGCATAGACCATAACCCCAACTGACTGTTTACCAAATATCAGATGCCTAGCTATTATGCTTTTCTTGGAATTCATTTTCCACAAAAGTCTTACAAAAAAGTTTACGCCGTCGCCGCCGGAAAGTAATACCTATGTCTCGCCTTACGCGACTTAAGTCGCAGGCGAGACAATAAACGGCTTCACCAAGAGCTTAATTTCACCCATCTATTACTGTATACTGTAAACACTTATTTTTGCGCGGTATTTAAATTATTTTCACGAATTTCGGGGTCAACCTTTTTTCGCGAAATGAAATAAATTGCATGAAATGATCAGAATTTACAAAATTAAGTACCCACAAACTTTGGTTAAATCGTTAAATTGTGAAAATAAGTACCCACGAAAATAATTATGTTTATAGTATCTAGAAGGCTAAGATTTTAAGATGAAAGATGAATCCTGGACCACACTCATAAGGAAATTATTCCTATCTTAAGGAAATCAGAATTCATAGATATTGAAGATGTTAAACCAGTTTTAAAGTTTCTCAACTGTTTACATGTAAAGTGATATAAAATATAAATGTATTTGATTCGATATGATCTTAACCTCATATTAAGATGTCATAGGAATGAAGAGACAACTCAAGGTCATTTAGAAAGTTATTATGAGAGGTGGAATGGGCAGATCAAGAAATATCAAAAAGGGGGGGGGGCACACACTGGCCACTGTGGACAGTCGGGAAAGGGGGTAAGGGTTGAGGTCCAGACCAATTTCACAGAAAATCTACAAGAAAATTACAAAATGTTCTGAAGGAATTAGGGGGGTTCCAATGCCCCCCCTTTTCAGTCTGCCACTGGGTAGTTCAACTACTGATGAGCTATAAAGGGGTTAGGGTTGATCTTTCTTGAATTGAATTAAAGTTTGTTGATAATATTCTCAAGTCTTTCCTAATTCTCTAAACCTTCAAACTTGACACTTCAAAGGCCTCTATTTAGTAAATACCTACTCAAGTTGTTTAATAAACTTTCACTTGAAATTTCACCCTTACAAATACTAAAAGCCAAGAAGAAGATAAACATGCTCTGAACCAAACACAAGCTTTATATACAAATCTTAAGATTTCAGCATGATTGATTGACAATTCACAAACCCCAATAAATTAATTTCTTTTTCAACTCAAGTAAAAGTATTAATTCATTAACTGTCAAGCAGCATAATTTTTCTTTAATATTCTATAAGCTTAAACAACATCCTTCATCTGCGTCAAATATTAAGATATCAAAATCTGTTAAAACACGAAATATTCTTTCATCAGATTTAGATTAGTTCAATATCACAAATCTATATTATTGAAGAAAAGCGAGCCTCAACATTATTGAATATTCAGGAATAACGTCAGATCTATAGACAACATTTCAAAAGGCCTTAATCCACAAAATCCCGTCTTTTGAAATCCCCACTATCCTTTTTTTTCGAATTTCAAAAGCATGCCTAAGATACTTATTGATTTGCAGGTAACATCTTGTGTTTAAATAAAGTAAATCCTTCAACGTTACGATGTTTTAAATCAATACAATAAGCCGTGAGCTGACTTCAGTCTTTAGTGTAAACTGTTCAAAACCTGATAATTTCTCCTTGTCAGGTTTACCAGTTTGAAATAAATTAAGTTCTCTGGATTTCCGTTGATAAATAACGGTGGTAAAATACAACATTTAATCAAATGCTTCCATAATAAGCTATCTTTATTTACTGACAGAAATCGACTTTTCGATATGCTAAAATCTATTTTCTAGAAATCTCCCGTCAAGAAAAACGCATCATGGTTGACAAGGTTATCATTGAAAAATGATCATGGAGCGTTTTGTCATAATTCAGAATACCACAATACTGGTTTATTTTTTCATATATTGCCTTATATTCTTCACAAAATTAAAGTCATCAGATTCTTTTCTTTTAACAAAAATTGTTGTGATCTCTTATATGTGTATAGACCTCCTTTCAAAAAGAACTAAAAATTGTTCTTTTATTTGTGGTTGAAGAGAAATAAATCAAAGAATTGGGAAAAAACCAAAATCGCCATATTTGGTTGACGAACCTGAATTTGAACCCACAAAAAGAACAATGACAAGAGACTTAATTGTGTGATGATTAGTTTTTGGTATATTTTCTTTGCCCACTGCTCAAGTTTGATATCCCAGATTTTCACTTTGTGAAATACAACTCAGCTTAAGACATGAAGAATGCCCTACCCCCTCTTCAAAACAGCCTGGGTGTGCACATTAAGTCCCTAAATGTATTGAACTTAGCTGACAAATGGATGGAAACTCTAAATTCCTATTGATATCATACATCGTCATACATTAATCAGGTCAAAATAATAATGTTTTGGATAAACTTTAATGGAACATATCCTACACAGTATATTTTTCACTAGTTTGTATCACTTTACGGTACTTTTTAAAAAGGAGATTGAATGATATGATCATGTACATCGATTTAATAATAAAACCCCACACACATCCTGGAATTTAACTTTGTTCACAAAGCATGCACATATCCAGTATAAAAATCATTGTTCATATTAGAAAATCTGCCAATGTAGCAATACTGGTAATTCTTTGAGATCTCCATCATGTTAATAAAACATTAAACCTTTTTTTGTTAGTCCGTATCAAAATAATGCGCTACTGGGTTTGTGATCTTTATGCTAAGTGTGGCCTTAATATAGCCTAACAGTGAGTCTTATAATCTTATAATCACCTCAATATCCCTATTTTTGTCTCACAACTATGTTGTGTTCTATGGTCATTACTGGATCCTTAGATCGCAATGGAAGAGGGAGGTTTGGCGCCATAAAACCTGGTTTAACCCACCATTTCGTTTGAAATGCCTGTACCAAGTCAGGACCATTGCGATCCACCCATTCTCCGCGGTGTGACTGATTCGTTTTTGTCATTTTCTCTGGACTATGAGATTGATCATTCAAGTTCGGTAGTTTTGTTATTACCTTTATTAATACTTATATCAATCTCTCATGTGCACGGAGTAAATACTATTTCCCATACATACATGTAGGTCAAAGACTACTGATCCTTTCTAGAGACCATCCATGGAAAAATTTTCATCCTCAACAAGGATCTATTAGTGCTTATTACCTTATGCATTCATTTGCTTTTTTCTAGAAATAACAATCTGGGAAAAAAAATACTGAATCAAATGTACCATTATAATTCTCATTATTTCTTTTTTACACCATCGTGCAACCTTTAAATCTTAAGGGATCGATTTTAAGCCTAATCTTGGATATACATCTTTCATCACTTGAATGTTTGTCCCTGCAATATTGACCGTGTCTTTGTTCAAACAACGCTGATTTGTTTACCAAATAATTATAGAGAGGACTATTTTTCTGGAAAAATCGGGTCAATAAAACGGTTGTTTTATAAAGCTTTATAACGATACTTTTCCATTCAATCCTCGGTAATTATAACGTAAATGTAGAATGTTACAGGAAGCTTACATTCCGTAGAGGAAGCACTATATCAGCAACTTCAAAAACAGGATCTTAATAAAGAACATTTGTTTGAAGAATTTCTTTGAACTCATGCTTAGCCTGCTTAATTTTTTACCAAGATAAATGTTTTCTGAAGTTAGGAAAAATTGATTAATACGAAGACGTGATAGATATGTCTGAACATGGACTTTTTTAGACAGAATTTAACCACAAGTGGAATAAGGCCTTTCTTATTTTGCTGAACAAGAATTAACTTTAATCAAAAACGTGATACAAATCACTGTGTTTTATTTAGGTTTCCATTGAAGAGCATGTTATAGTTACTAATATATAAGTACAAGAAAGTCACACCACAATATATGTCCTGTTATCAAATCAAAATCCCTTTATATAACACACCATTGACAACAACATTCACAGAACTAGAATTACTCAGATGGTCCAGCTTGAGCACCTGTTGGTTAGTCAAAGAGCCACTTTTCTGCATCCATTTATCTTTGCATCTTTAAGCAGGAACATTTAGTTCAACCTACGATAACCAAGTATTGTGCAATTTCAGTAAATAAAATATCAACATAACAGTAGTAGAAGTTACTTTCAGTACACCCTGTATCAATCTGGTTACACAATCTGATTCCAAAACAAACTGTTTCATCTATGAATTTCATATGTTCAACTGAATGGGAAAATTGGAAGCAATGCAGGTGTAAAAATGAGAAGAGGTGGCCACACTTAATGTCAAGTTTAGTGAGAACATTTGTAAAAAAGAACAAAACTAATATTTGGCTGAACAGTTACAAGGTCTTGTCTTAGAAGAATTGTATATATTAGAATCAGAAATGTACTTTGTAGTTTTCAATGGAATATATGGTGGGCTGGACAGGGAGTCTTTGCGCCCATGCCCTTACGCTCATTCAACAAAGTTTCTATTTTCTAACCTCTGGTTCCTCTACTTTGTTCTTATTTTACCTCCATACTTCAGGGTTCCCACTATTTTTTTTGACACAAAATTCAAGGGTTTTTCCAGGACTTTTCAAGGGCATTGAGGTCATTTTCAAGGTTAAAAATAGTCCGCAATTTTTTTTTAAATTCAATTTTTTTTTCTGCCTTTTTTTATCAAACAGTCAACAAATCTGCATATTACAAAATTCCAGGGTTTTTCGAGGATATTAGATAGAATTCAAGGGTTCCTTCAGCTTTTTGAGCATTGAAATGAAATTCAAGGACTTTTCCAGGTTTCGCTTAAATTCAAGGATGGCGTGGGAACCCTGATACTTTCATTATTGTTCATATGTCTCATGTCCATTCAACCCCCACAAATCCAGTATCCCCTGATCCCTTGTGATGTGGATGAAGGCAGATTCCTCTACTTTGTTCTTATTTTACCCCTGTATTTTCCCATCATTCCCTGTCCTATCTGCTTCCAGTCCCCTGATGAAGACAGATATTGACCTCTTTATAAGACAACATGTACTCCACATGATTATCTTTTTACCTCTCAGGTGGCACAAAACAGAAACTACAAACATGATAACGGCATACATCTTTCATGAATGAGAAATCAAGGACATTCAACATATGAATGATGAGTACAAAAAGTTCCCAATGAAGACGGATCGTAGTGATCCTAGAAGATTCATACATCATCGTCCATCTTATAAGATGTAAAGACAAAACACAAATTTCTCAAAGCTGTTGTTTCGTTTCAATTTTTACTTATTTTCATTACACTTCAAAATTTTCTTGATTTTTGATATATTTGAAGAATATCTTGTTTTGTCACAAATTTGTCATTTGGTTTAGATGTTCTTAAACACTGATAAATTGAAAAAGATTTAAACAAAAAAATCTGCTAGCCGGACTTCGTACCCTACTCCCACATTCACAACACAAGCCTGGCATAAAATATTAAGTTGACAAACCTCAGAAGAGGGTGTATCATCTTTTTCAAAGTTGGGAACCTTTTATCAAGTTGAAACAAGAAATTGTAAAGATTTTTGATATCTTTGAAGAATATCTTGTTTTGTCACAAATTTGTCATTTGGTTTAGATGTTCTTAAACACTGATAAATTGAAAAAGATTTAAACAAAAAAATTTGCTAGCCGGACTTCGTACCCTACTCCCACATTCACAACTCAAGCCTGGCATAAAATATTAAGTTGACAAACCTCAGAAGAGGGTGTATCATCTTTTTCAAAGTTGAGAACTTTTTATCAAGTTGAAACAAGAAATTGTAATAACACGTCCCAAAGAGCAGAGCAGTGCAAACCAACAGAAACAATCAATATTCAAACTGCTGTTTCTCTGTCCAATTATTCAAATAAAACTCTAAATTAGACAATAATACAATTCAATTGAATAAGAATTAAATTTGAGAATGACATTTATTTCTATGTAATTTGCCTTTTGTTGACATTAATTGTTTCAAATAAATGTTTAATGGCCAAAATTATCTATTAACTGAATCCAGTCATGAGCTAATTGTCAGTTTTATGCTTTGTTAGCTTGCAGAGATAGTTTAAACTCTAATTCAATTGTAAGCAATTCTTCCAATACTTGAAAATTGAATGAAAATCTAACACATCATCAAATTATTTAAGCTACTGAATTAGTTTTTAAATGTAAAACCAATACAGTAATTACAATTATCGTAGATTCAAATTTAGAAATTACATTTTTTAAGAGATGAAAAGTATATGAAGTTTTGGCGTTTTTTTTGTGTATTATTTTTTTCAGATAAAATGTATGCTATTTTGAATTACGCAACTATCATGCTTAACTTCAATGGCTGAGGATGACCTTGGCTCCTTTGGTATTCTGCCATCTGAAATTATGCTCTAATAGGAGATATATTCTTTGAATTTTATACCTGCACTTTTGCACACAAGAAAACAATCAAGTTCTGGGCAACATATTTGACATTGCACATGTTTTGTCTCAATCAAGACTCATCAGAGATGCTCTAAATTAAATTTCTCTCTCCTTCCATTGATAACCAATTTCATGCAGATTTTCTTGATTCTTTTTTCTTTCTTCTATAAAAGTTAAAATAACGGAATTTTCATTCATCTGTTACTTAGTCCTGTCAACAACAAGTTCATACAGATTTCCATGAGTAGTTGGCCACAAATGGAAGTTAAGGATCTCTTGTCTGATTACTGTTTTATCATCCAACACAAACTCCAAATCAGCTCAGACGTGACTATGGAATCATTACCAATATCTCTCGCATATCTCAGAATTGGATTTACCAAGGATGTCGGCTAATTCCTTTATAAATGGGAAGTCCATCAGCTAGTCGTTAATGTAATATTAAATGGATCAGCAAAATATCTCTTACATCCGAAAATGACCTGACAGCACTGTCCAGAACATAAACCAATAATGGACTTTTACAGCCTAAATAATATTAAAGGTCTTCCACTAAGTTGACAAAGTTTATGTTTGTGCTTTTCGTCTCGATGCAAAAAATTAGTTGTCCTCAACAGTTTATAAGAGGGTCTTTCCATGATTTTCTTTTAAGGTTTGTTTTAAATGCATAACTTTAAATGGGAGCCCAAATTGCATGCTATTTTCCATTAGGGACATCATATTGTCATATTTCAAAAGGAATGAAAATTTGAGTGCAAAAACTAATAACAGTTTACAAATCAAATCTAAGAAATCAGCTTAAATGCAAAGGTCAAGCGGAGGTGTGTGGGACAAATTTACAGACAGACAGACAGACGAACCCAAACTTATCAATGTCACCTTTCTTTGTTGGGACAAATTAAAAGGCCTAACAAGAATATTTCAAAAGACATTTGAGAGAGACAGATGGATGGACCAGAACACCATTACGCCCCCTTCTGGATGCTCCCCTACTTTGTAGATGGGGCATAAAAAAATTATCAATTACCGTATAACCGTATCAATAGTTAAAGATCTTCTATGTTTGTAAGGAACTTCAATCTATACTCTTTATCAGTGAGTAATCAAGTCTTTACAACCCCTCCACGGCCACTAAACAAGGAAATACCACCATTGATTATCCTATGGTCGACCATATATAAATACGGAACCATAAACGTTGCCGGTTGACTTCAGCCTGGCAGTGGTGTTAAAGTCCTAATATGCATTGATTGTTTTATGGTAGGTTAGGTTCTCCTCTGCTCTGTACGATAATTAAGTCTCGTGTTTTATAGACCCGTGAGGGTAGCGTGATTTAGTTCTACTGATGATTTAACAGTTCCGTTGAATCTCCTTGGACTTTTAAGGGTTGGACTGTTTATCTAACTGATAATGAGTCTGCAGCATTGCATGAACAAACACAACAGAGAAACTAGGGTCATTTGATTTAGCTTTATATGTACTACTTTATAATCAAGCAAAGGTTCTATGAAGACCTAATGTAACAGGATTGATATTGATTCAATGTTACTTTAAATTTTGCCTGGTGGTTATTTTAGCCTGAAATGGCAAGATAAGTAAAAAAACTTTTATTTCTATTTCAAAATAATTAGAAAGATATTGAAATGCATTCTTGATTTCTAAATATTTGAGTTTAAAATAAATCCAAATGAAATTGGACATTTTTTTTTAGTTCTCTCCCTTTTTAGCAGAATATTCTTTCCTCAATTTTATCAATAAATTTGTATCAAAGTCTTTTCAATTTTCTAATGAGTGTAAATTTAGCTTAATTTGCATTTTTTATAACAGAGGAACATTAAATTGAAAGGGATTCCCCCTAATGCAGGGATTCTTAGAATTAACAGGAAGTACATGTGGTAATTGCTTTCATTCCTGATCCAATAAATGTATAGGAGCACAGTTGAACTCTACAAAACATTTGGTTTTAAAGGCTAAAACAGCAGGATCTCCTGTGCTTTGCTGCAATAAAGTCCTTATTGCTATTCATTCAAATTCCCCAGAAATCAGAACACAGTGTTAGTCCATCTGCAGAGGCTGATTATTATGGAGAATCCTTCATAATTGAGTTTAACTAATTAAAACCTACAGCTTTAAACAAGGTAAATGACAAGAAGTTCTAGAACATGTAGAGGGGATATAATTCAATAACATCTAATTTTCCAAAGCTTTAATAAAACTTCTGGTCTCATTAGACAAACTGTTATGGGTTTACTTAACCTAATGCAAAACTTTGCCCTTAGCTATATTTATTTGGATTTCATTTGGTTTTATGCATTTTGAACATCTTTAGAATTGTGGATTTCCTTTGTTTGGGTTCTACTGCTGCTGATGAGGAAATAATTTTCCAAAATGGCCATATAGCTCATAAAAAAAAATTGCAGTTGCAGTTAACATATGTGTGGTCTCATGTTCATTTACTTCATATTCCTTTTATAAATTATTTAACAAAGTGAAGTCCAAGATTTGGCACAGTCGTGAATTCCATACCCTTGTTTACCAGAATATATGATAGAAACCATATTCATAACTTTCATAAGGTCACTAAGATAACACAAGCACCAATTCTAATGTAGCTGCTGTATAAAAAAGACAGAAAATTATCGAATCAAGCTTTCAAGGATCCAATTTATGAGAATGCACAAATGCCATAGGTAAATGAATGTATGCTCTTAGACTTGAAACAAGACACAAAGGATGTAAATAAAGGTAACAACAGAATTGACTCAACTGGGACGATCAATCTCATAATATCCAAGAACAAAAGATGAAACAAGGTAAAGACATAACAGAGAATTGAAGACGGCAATACACCTTTCCACTATTTGCTGCTATGCCCCTCCCACTGATAAGAATGCATAACAACACAGCTTCCTCGGACAAACTAATCAACAAAATGGCTGCTGCTTTAGATAATGATAAGGGGAAATAGAAATTGATCATGATTTAAAACAGTTGAATAAACATACTTTTAATAGTAACAAGTACTGAAAGTCATCACACTGACTGCAATATACATTAAATGATTATGAAATATTTTTTTATAATGTTATAATCTAAGAAGAATCAGTCAGTTTTATGCTTTATGTACTAGTAATGTTTATATTACCTTTATACAATTTTGATTCAATAATAAAATACAGACATGGATGTCTAATTTTTCAAATAAGTATAAAAACAAAATAAAATGGAAATTTTTAGATAAATTCATATAACAATAAATAAAACTCACTCATATTACTATAATTAAACTTTAAGATGAAGATTATAACGTAAATAAGAAACATTTGAACACTCACATATTTACATTAAGTGCAATTTTAACAAATCTTACCGTTTAAGAACTCCAACATTTTTAATCAAAATTCAAAAGAAGAAGTTCAATTACACTCTTTGTAATTTTAATAACAAATTTTTAAACAAAACTTAAATTCAATTTAAATATAATATTGTTAAACAATTGAATTTTTTTAGTCTTTTCAAGACTTAATTGAACATGTATTATTAAAATAAAATGTATGTATGCTTCACTAATGTAAATATAAATTTATTTTGTATTTTAAACAATTAAAACTAAACAGTATTTTGGTTTATATTAAGGATTTTAATTGCCTATACCTAATTAATAAAACCCTCTTTTTACTAAGGTAAAATATTATTTTCAAATTATCTTTTACTCTAGCATATAAAATAATGATGAAATTTTATTATCTCTAAAAATTATCAAGATTTCATGGTTAATTATTTAATAAATGACTTAAGAAATTAGCCTAATTTACTATAGTTTGTATAGCAAGATATCACAGCTTGTCCGAGGTTATGTCGGACACCATGTGCTCTTATCTTTTGTTTACGCATGTGATCAATTTACAAGATGCTATTGGTTAATCAGTAGATGATAGACAGCAGAGTGGAAAGGTGTATAGTCCTGTCTGACTTGGTACAGGCATTTCAAAAGAAATGGTGAATTCATTTTGTTTTCAAGGATCCAATTTATTAGAATCACATAATGCCATAGGTAAACAATGTATGCTTTTGGACTTGAAGCAAGACACAGAGGATGTAAAACAATCTTAATTTTTTTTACAATTGAATGTACTCTTGCTGACTATCTTCATAGAGAAAAATCAAGGTGATTAGGTGAAGCTAAATAAACCCCTTCTGTATTTGGATCTGTTTGTAGTATGGTTCACTTGAAAGTGGTGGTTTCAGACATATTGCTAAAAGGCAGGGGGACAATAATTCATGAAAGATGGGCCTGGGCAACTTTGAAATTACCCCCACCCCCATAAAGTTTCCTCTACTAATTCACTAAAACTATAGCTCGTAATCATATTAACCTTATTTAAAAAGAAACTGAAACATTCACAAAAGTTTTGACAAAGCTGATGATGACCTAGTTGTTTGCTCTTTTTTCAAGATTTCTTATTAAGGCTAAAAGAATTCCATTAAGTTCCTAATAGATTCAACTCACATTGACAACATTGTCCTATTTTCAAGCCTTAAATCCCCAAACTGACATTACTTGACAGAATTCATGGACAATCTTCATCAAGGCTATTGTGTAGGAAACTCAGCAATCAGAATCATGAATGAAACCGCCCGCTACAACCAAACGGATTACACAACATGTCTTAATGAATAGCTAGAGGTAATAATTAACACATAATTAGTAGATAGGATGTTTATGGAGTCATTGAACTCTCAGATTCTGGGACAAGGCTAGAATAATTAGGCATGTTCACAGATGTTGGCAAGAATTTTGACAGATTCAATCATAGAAGCATAATTCAAGATTTTACCAAGAAAATACATGTAAGTACATGCAAGAGGTCTTTAACTTCTGAACAAATAATTTTGGTGCAATGTTGAAAAGATTTCCAGACAATAGGCAAATGTGAAACTATAAGCCATAGAATATTATGTCCGTTTCAAATTTAAATTTTTTAAGACTTTACGAGTTCTTCTTATGACAAGCAAAATATAATTCAGGTCATATTTTGGCTTCCAGCATGTAACAGCTTAAATTTTGGTGTTTGGCATTTCAATCTTTTGGTTGTTGGCAGTCAATCTTTTTTGCTATACAGCCTCTAAACGAGTTTAAAAAGGATGAAACATGCATTGGCTGGAATTTCATATTTTTTTATTTCACATATATCACTCCAAGGAACATGTTTATCGTGCCAGGTAATTTTTACTAACACTTTATATAGGCGAATATCAGTCTTAAGATTTTTACTAACATGTTAAGGATTTTTCATAACCCTATGTCTTGTGACATATGGAAAGCCATAGTGGATCTCCACATTTACAATTTATTTACAATTGGTCTCAATGGGGAAATGTTTAAAGTTCTATGAGTTCGACAATTCAATAATTTGAAGAACGTACAATTTATATTTTGAACGAGTGCAGCCTTAATGGTTTTTAAGAATTAAAAGTAATTTCATTCGATTTGCTTTGATATTAAAGTATAAAGTTAATGCAGTTGATTATAAGAGAAATCTTTTGCAGCTTTTAGTAAAAATTGCCTGGATCGATTTGTGTGTTCCTAGGAGTGTATATGAAGATTCAAAGAACTTCAAAACAGTTCTATAGTAGAGTATTTAACATTCTTTTTAGATGGAATGATTATTGGCTTGAACAAGTATATAACATCTTCAGATATCCATTAACAAGTTGGCTACTGTACAAAGACATACAAGAGCTTGGTCTTGAATATGAAATGACACAAAAATTACAATATATCAACATCCCTTAGTGTCTGAATTCCTAAGACTAATTGTACTGTCAAGCACTGTTGAGTACATCAATGTTTATGGCCAGAGCTCTGCTGGGATGTAAAAAACTCGTATGAAAGCATTATCATAAGATATTTGTTTGTCTTGAGGGTTAAAATGTACAAAATCCATTTTATACTCGCACTTACCGTATATTTGTGTGTGTGTGTGTGTTGGTGTTTTAACACCCTTTATCGACGCACCTGGGCAATGTAGGGTGATCAGTGTTAATGGTGGAGGAAACCAGAGTACCAGGAGGAAACCACAAACCTTGGGCAGGTTATACTCACACTAAAAAGCCAGACAGTATGAATAAGAGCTACATAAAATCCCTCAATAAACTTTTCAAAGTGTCTGATTTGTAATGCCTTTAAAGCTGAGAAAAACACATTAAACTAATGCTCTGCAAAATGGATTATTGACAATTTAAAATATCAACAGCCGAGACTAAATTAAATGGGACAACTAGATCCATTGTATTTATTTTAACAGGTAGTCTTTATCATATTACTTATCAACCCACCCACCCACTGGTCGCAGGACAATTCTTGGGGATACCTTCATCAATTGATGCAGCTTAACTCATGATAGTGTTATAAACTTAAAATTCAGTCAAAGAATATAAGATAATCATGATAATTGTAGTCGGACAATATGTGTTTCATAAATCCAAAATTTCTCTCAAATATTTATACCTACAGTGGGAGTTTCTCACAGACTAATATAATGCACATCAATCCAGAAGGGAATAGTTTTATCTCTCTGCCAATAGATATAGCACTATTAAATAGATTTCACATTGGTTTCCTATCAGCTGCATTAGTCCAGGCTGCAGGTCTGCTCTGGGTTAAATAGTTAGCATTGACGTCAAGAAACCTCGGCTGACCTAAGCAAAAATTTTAGAACATGCCAGGATTTTGATAGTACATGATAATCAGAATTAAAAACTCCCTCGATAATCTTAGCAAAGCAAGATTAAGAACTAGAATGGTCGTCTTCCATGGAAGATGTATGTTGCCTGCGTCTGAAAATATGGGAGTCTAGGGCATAAAATTGCTTTACACCATATAGTACTATAGGAGGAAGCTACATACCAAATATCAAGAGGTTATTACTTGTAGTTGCCTGGAAAACTGTGACGGAAATTCTTATGACGCCACAGGAGGATGGATAGTGTCAAAGTGACTCCTATATGTCGCTTTGCAACATGTTGCAGCAGACATAAAAATGGTTTAATTTTCAGACTGAATTCCATCTCTTGTGTTTTGGTTGGATTGCATTGTTTCATGTGCCCCTTTTTAAATTGCGATAACTTGCATGGGTTATCATGCATTGTACATGAAAGTTTATTCAGGCTTTAAATCACATTATAATAGAGCCTTTCAAATACCAAAGTCATGGCAGCTAATCTTTACATAAAGTTACAATCTTTCACATATGCAGCGGGCGAGTGGGAAGTTCTCCCATACACATTAATTGTCTTCAATGTTGTCTTTGGACATTTGAGATTTATTTCCAACTTCCATAGTTTTGCTTTCATCTTTATCAAACCATTAATTTGTATATTAAGCAACCTAAAAATATTTTCTTCGTCATTTAACCACCCCTCTTTCAAGTCTATCATGGATGCCTGCACCAAACTGCCACTGCCTCTGCCACATAACACTTAATAGCCAATTTTAGAAGCTTATTAATGTGGGTTTAATTTGTGTAAAATTGATTGCAAATGATAAGATTTGCTGCTAAAGTATAAGATTTATAGCAATGATTAACTCAAAGACTATTATAATAAAACCTATCTCAATCATTATAAAACTCATATCAAGAAATATGTAGCAAAACAGAAGGTGATAAATGGGCATCAACTAAAATAGGTAAGCTCTCAATGGAATGGATTCAATTTAACCCCCTTAATCAACGCACTTGGGCCATGTAGGGCAGTTTTACAGGTGACCAAAACCAGAATTTCCATTAGAGAGTCATGACCGACCTTAGGCATGTAACTGACAAACCTTATCACTTACAAGTGGGGTTTAGTCCCGTTTTTATAAATTACAAGCAGGTATCACAGGTGATTGGCTAATGATCAATAGTGTGGTTTAAATCCGAGTGCCTTAGACCTTTAGAGCAAAGGCCCCAAATTTGCAATAAGAACTGCATTTCAAAAGAATATGCTGACAAGATTTTAACTGTTGTGATAAATAAATTTTAAAAAAAAAGCACATGTACACACTATTCAATTCATCTGCAAAAAGAATGCTGAATATTGCAGAACTGACATTTTCAAGAAACTGTTGAAAAAGATTTTTTATCTTGATAACTTTAACCAAAAAATCTTTTGTTATGAAAAAAAAATCTGTCAAAGCCAAAAATGGCCAGATTTAGTTAAACAGGAAGAAGGTGAGCGACATACCTGAAATCGTATCCCACGTTATGGGACCCAACCCTGTACAGTATACCAAATATCAAGTGGCTGTGATTAGTAGTTGCTGAGAAAACTGTTACGAAAATTTCTTCCCTGCCCGCACGCCCGACATTCATCATTTTATAACCCGGATTTTCACTCCGTGAAATCCGGCCAAAAATAGAAGAGAAACTTAAGGAAACCCTATCAGTTTTCTGATTATCCAAATACTCTCTAACACACATTACCACTGACATCATATCACATTTTGGACATGTCATTCATTTATTAACCATGCCACATTTTTGAATATGCCCTGAGCTACCTTATTATCTTTCCTACATACCCCTTTAATCTTTTCTTTGTTTTCTAGCTCAAAGGTTATCAATTGCCCTTTAATCGCTGAAATACCAATCAAGTCTTTTACCATCAAAACAATATTTCTACCAAATTCATTTTTCTCTCTCAGATTTATCATTTTTTTCCTTTGAGAAAAAATCCCTCTATTTTTTATGCTTAATAATTTGTCAGATAATATTTCATATACCAAGAGATTACAATCATGATGATACTGTTTGCTTTACTCCTGGTTTTTTATCGCTCAATATAAATTACATGTTATACATTCATCACGTTTTTATAATCCATCAAGGAATAAGGATTAGGATCAATCAGATGTAGCAAGCAAGGTCTTCACACATTGTATTTATCCCCTCAAGCAGGGGAATTATTAGCATTTCTTATTTTTTAGATAAACCACATGCAATGTTTTATCATGGTTGCATGTTGTTACTTTGTAGAACATGTAATTCAGATTTTGACCAATTGATTGGTCCAATATAAGGGTCAGGTGACCTTCAAGAATGCCCTGAAAACCAATTTTAAATTTCATTTGATTTGACTGCATGTTCATCCACTGACCTCAAAATCGATATGCATGACTGTTTTCTAGTAAATGAAATAAGCTTTTAAAACATTCTATCATTCATTAGTAGAGCACTGCAAACTGGGGTCATGGAATTCATAATTAGAGCTCTGCAAACTGATTTTCAGCCTATCATAAACAAAACATTGGATCTTGACCTTTTGACCTGAATGACCCTAAAGTCGATAAACCTGAGTGACATAGGCTTTGCTACTTGACTCTGCAAGTTTCATAAAATTCTATTCTTTCAAAAGTTATGCTTAATGTTATGCTTTGTTAACCAGTTTCAGCCTAAAATATATTTTTTTCAGTACTCATGACCTTTGACCTAATGACCTAAATTCAATAACATGTGTAAGTTTCACGAAATTCTATCAGGGCATTCAAAAGAAACAACTCTGAACTGCAGAATATTTTCCTGATGGATTGATTGGAAGTGACCTTGAACATTTTATGCCCTTCAAAATTTACCCCATCATGTCATGATTATATTACTTATACACATCTCAAATAGTTCAATGTTCAAATCAAAAATTTTAGGGTACTTTTTCACAGGCTGAAAGCAAGCAGGGAACTCCATCCTTTAGAACCTGTAAATATTATTTTACATGTATGTGTTACAACAACAACATACTTCACCCATTGTTGTGTGCAGGTTTAGCACTCTAATCAAGATTTCTGCAGTAAATGCCATGTATCTCCAGCATTGATCTGTTTCTCTTTACACAGCTAGAGCTATCAACTTCATTACCTACACAGGGATCACATTCACTAAAACAATGTAATTACTACCAGATTGCTAATTATCATAATGTAATAATTTTCACTCCGTCTTTTAAGTTTTAAAATTGGCCTCAATCTCCAGTGTTTAGTGCCTGAAGACTGGCAGATCCGGAAATTTTGGTAAGAGGGACCGCTCTGACTCGGTGTCACACAGTGGCTTAGAGGACGTTTTCTGTCTACAGTGGCTTAATTGAGGAAGTTTTCTGTAGACAAGTACAAACTGAAAATATTGTAACAATTGTATAGCTCATGCTTACAAAATCATAGTATGATGAATTCATCCTTAGAAATCTCTCTGAAGACCATCATATAAATTGATGATTTGCAACAACAGAAATCTTTGTTCTTGGATATTCAAGAAACAAAGAGTGGTCTGTTTGATTCCTTTGCCCAATTCCACAGGTAAACAGATTAAGACAATTTTCTGACAGATTCCAAACCCTTAGGTAAACATACATTAAGGCAATGTGCTGACAGCTTTGCCCCACATAGGTGAAATGACTGGTGAATATAATTAGAAAGCAAATCTTCCATTTCAAACATATGTTTTTGTGTTCATTAATTGTTTTTCTTTAACTATACAGAAAATTATAATGATAGAATAATGGGAGTTCTGTCAAATCTTGCCACACACCTTCATTGGCATGTTGAAAAACAATGGATATAAATGGGGCAAATAATTCTCTCAAGTCATACATGTATCTATTGAAACCATTCAAAGATGTTTAACATGAAGAGCTAGCATTCAAATATTATGCACAAACTGTTTGATCATTTTAAGTTTAAAGACTACTTTGTTCAATATATTTGCATATTTTGTGAGAGAAATAAAGAAGGAATGTGTCCATGGAAAACAGATGCCCCCCTCTAGCCCCTAACAGGAAGTAGAAGTTGGACAGGTCGAAAAGTTGCTTAGGACTTACAGTGTGTCATACTAAATCATCCTACCAAGTTTCATATCAATCTCATCTACAGTTTCTGAGAAAAGCTTGATGGAAATTTTCAGTCATGATTACTTATTTTCACATTGGCCTTAGTCCCAAACGAGAAGTATATGCCAGACAAGTCTGAAAATCGCTTAGGACGTACAGTTTGTCATACTTAACCATCCTACCAAGTTTCAAATCATTCTGATGTACAGTTTCTGAGAAAAGCTTGATGGAAATTCCATAGTCATGTTCACTTATTTTCACATCAGCCTTAGTCCAAAACAGGAAGTAGATGTCTGACAGGTCTAAAATCGCTGCGGACGTACAGTTTGTCATACTAAACCATCCTACCATTTAGTTTCAAATCATTGTCATGTATTGGTTTCTGAGAAAAGCTTAAGAAAGTCCCTTTAAAATGGAAACCTCCTAGTTTCACTCTTAGATCTTAGATAGAAGAGTGTTTTCAACCTGCAAGGGTTTCTAACATTTTTACCAGAACTTCCTGATACATGTAGTGATATGCACTGAGGGCAGGGGATCCTTAACTTTTTGCTTTATTTAATTAATTAAGTATTCTGTACATGTATAATACATGTATATATATATTTTTCCTTTGTTTGTCACAAACTTTTTAGTTATTTTAAAATGACAATTAAATTTGATTTGATTTGAGTTTGGTTTAGACCAGAACTTCCTGATAATGGTAAAACAGGAAAAACAAAGGTCCTTTAAAGCAGCTTAATCTAGGGGTTGTATGTCATGAACTGAAACACTTTTATACCCTTGGCACTACTGTCAGCCAATAATTTCATAATCCTAGCTGAAGGTTTCGAGCAATGGACTTAGTGCATGAGCATTTTTTTTCATTCATGTCTTCTTATATAAAGATCTATAATGTAAAGTAGTTTATCAAAATCCAATAAAAAGCTTCGCCGAGCGCAGCATGATACGACCGCAACATGTTGAACCCTGTACATTTTAGGCCCAATATGGATAGTCTATTGCTCTGGACACATGCAGCCCATGGTGGACTGACAAAGATTTTTGACACATGCTTCTCTGATGGACTTTCGACCCAGGGGGTAAAAATATAAATTTTCAATTTTGTATTCTACTCTTGAAAAGAATAATGTTTGGGGAAACAATGAAAAATTGAGGCAGAAATTTTTTTAAATTATGATTACGGCCCCTTTGGTAATGAGCGAAAAAAAGGTAGGGGTCACAAAAATTTATTCTTAAATTTAGAATTGCTACTTGGCAAGGATGAAATTGTAATAAAAATTTTTAAAATCAGACCAGAAATAAAAAAGTTACAATTTTGGTCCCTTTTGGTGCCTAATAACATAGCAGTAACAAGAATTAAAAAAAAATCAATTTCGGCCCCTTTTGGCCCCTTATTATGTAACAGGTGAAAGAGGGGTGGGGTTGCAAAAATAATTTCTCAAATTTGGATTCACTACTTGACAAAAAGAAACTTGCAAAAAAAAAATTCAAAAACAAACCAGAAATTAAAAAAGTTTTGATTACGGCCCCTTTTGGCCCCTAATTACATAACAAGTGAAAAAGGGGATGGTCAAAAAAATTAATTCTCAAATTTGGATTCGCTACCTGACAAGAATAAACTTGCAAAAAAAAATTTCAAAATCGGACCACAAATAAAAAAAGTTTCGATTTTGGCCCCATTTGGCCCCTAATTACCTAATAGGGGAAAAAGGGGGGGTCGCAAAAATTAATTCTTAATTGTGTAAATGAGCTAAACATTTAAGCAAGCAACAGCTTCTCTCTACCTGCTATAGTTTTCATTTCATAGGCCAAAAACATGAAAAAACATTATTTAGGGGCTGTAGCCCCTATAAGGGGTCATCTGACAACTTCGACCCTATGGAGTTTTTTGTAGAGCTAAATGAGCTGAACAATTAAGCAAGCAACAGCTTTTTGCTATCTGCAATAATTTTCATACTATAGGGCAAAAACATGAAAAAATGCTATTTTTCACCTTTAAGGGGCCGTAACCCCTATAAGGGGTCTTCTGACAACTTCGACCAAATGGAGACTTTTGTAGAACTTTTGATCCTGAAGCAGTAGGGTGGCATCAGATTTCATCTATCTCTTATACTTTTTGAATTACAAGCCAAAAACAGTAGTCTGACCCCCATGGTCTATTTTTAGCCACGGCGGCCATGTTTTTTGACGAATCAGAAATCGAAACATTACTATAGTGCAGGACACCCTAATGATCAATCATACCAAGTTTCATTAAATTCTGTTTAGTAGTTTCAGAGGAGAAGAATTGAAAAAGTTATTGTAAGAACAAACAAAACAGATGCAATTTTGGCCCCTTTTGGCCCTTAATTTCTAAACGAAAAAAGGGGGGACTCCCAAAATCAATCCCATCCATCCTTTAATGGTAAGAAATATCATTGTCAAATTTCATTGCATTTGGATAACTAGAACTAAAGTTATCGTGTATACACTAAAGTTAACGGACGACGACGACGACAACGACAACGACAACGACAACGACAACGACAACGACGACGACAGCATCATACCATTATACGTCCGCAAATTTTTTGCGGACGTATAAAAATTCAAAGATAATTTTTTTTGTGGACAGATGGATAGACATGAAGTTGGATTCTGAGGACCAGCATACCAGGCAGGCGTCCTCCCTTTTGACACGAAAATTTGGTTAGGAAAATGTAGGAAACAAGAGGTCCCATAAGGTTTTTTTTTTAAATTGCGACCCTCCCTTTGAAAATTTCTGGATCCCCCACAGAGACTGTTGAAAACCTATAAAAATGTACACCTTAAATTATAATTGTCTGCTTTAGGGGTTGTAATAGGTATGATTTTTGTCTGATGAAGCAACATTTTTACAAAGGTCAAATCTTTCTACTGGTATGAAAATAGACAACAGATGATAAACCAACAATCAAATACTGCAGACAGAACCAGCTTCAGATGCTTCTTGAAAACCTATATGTTAATATTTAATTGGCAACAGTATTCAGAACATCTTCATTTGATTGTATTCATGCCATCATCAACATCAAGGTGATTTTGATCTTTCAAGAGAATGCCAAAATTTCACTCCATTAATATTCTCTTTGACATAGAAAGATGTTCAAGCATCATATAATAATTAAATGCAGCAAATGTTTTGTTTTATTGTACATTTTAAATGCTGTTAATGCAGTTATAGAGCCTTTGCAATTTTGACTACATAATAATATTTTGTTTTTATGCTTTTATTTGCTTTCACTGCAATTCTTCATTTCTTTCTGAAATGACTTTCTAAGAAACCTGGAATCCTGGTCAATACCCTATGCGTCCTTGGTTTCCTACGGATGTATAATAGAACATCTCCTTATCGTCTATTAATTTTTGCAGCTTGTCTCATGTGCTGTGTGGATGCAGTCCAACGTATCCCCGTGCTCAACATGTCTATGCGCTTATATATTTTCGTACACAAGATAGCTTTCATAAAGTACTTCTTACCTCTTACTTTTTACTTTCTACACTTATTTTTTTTTTAATTGCTGTTCCGTCACATACACTTATTCCACATTTCTTTATTGTCTATATGAAGTTATGAAGATTTTTACCAAGGATCCCAGGTTTCTTTCCAAGATGAAATTTCCTTTTCATAATACACTGAGTCTTCAAGATTAGCTCAGGTCCCCAATACACAATTTGTACATGCTTCATCAAAAATCTAAGTTTTTCAAACAATACTAAATAGATTTACATGAACTTTTATATGCAAATCCCTAAATGGTTTGACTGCTGAGACAGTGGAGAGAGTGATTATTACAAATAAATTTATAACGGTTTGTACATACTTGTTGTAGGGCCTCAATTAAAGTAAGTAAAACCTAAACCTTACTATCCAAAATAAAGATTTTTTATGTAAAGGCCATTAGTGTGACAACACCAACCCCCCTTTTTTTTAGACTCGAGCCCTGATCTTATATAATTATTTTGTATTTAATGTCATCAGATCATGTCCTCTTTACAAACATCTTGATAAAGATATTTAACATTAAATTAGAAAGGAGGGGTAAATTGAGTGTTAAAGAGGTTTATCAAGATTTTAAATGTCTATCATCGTTTTAATCGTAATTTGTCCTTTTAAACCCATAGTTTACAATCATTTGTATCTTAAACCAACAAGACCTCAAGCAAATAAGTCTGATTTAAGTTTGTTCACAAAAGAACATATAAATTTCTTGTAATAACACAACCTTTCGATTAAATGTAATTATTAACACTTTAAATTTACGACAATAAATCTCCACCGACCCATCAAAACCCACCTATCAAAACATTATTTTTCAATTTAATTCATTATCCCTATACACTTCAACTATAATTTACTTTATGAGTTTTATATCAACTCAAATATTTTCTTTTCTATATAAAACCCCCTTCAAACCATTATAAATATTATTTACTAGGCAAACACTTGCAACAATGAATCAAGAGTACTTTTGTTTGACCCGTCCGCCTTTGTCAACCAATCAAATGTCTGTTTACTTAAGAAAGGTATATCTACTATGTGAAAAGTAAATGAAACCCTAAAGGCTATTTGTCTGGCCAGGAAATATGAAGTTTGCCCTGAGCCTGATTTTATTTTGAAAATATTAATAAAAGTATGTGAAAGTTTTTAAAAGGACTATGTTTTTCCAAGATGTGAACCTTCAAAACGTAACTGTCAAGTTTCTAATGAAGTCACAATAATAATATAATGTATATATATGTTATGTTTTTTTGCTTTATATAAATTATTGTTATTTTCTTTTTGATATGTCCATTTTTAAAAACATTTATGTATATATATAATTTTTTTTAAGTTTTAACAAAAATAATACAGGTCTGAGAAGCTGCAACTTTAAAATAAGATTATTTCAATGTGTTCTTTTTTAGGATTTATGAGAACCTTTCCCTTTCTTACATCCTGAGTCTCTTAAGATTCTCTATTTCATGATATGCATGTAAATAAAGACAAAAACAGAATTACTAAAAGTAATAGGATAATTGTAATTCTCTTTATAATGGCCAAGACAACACCACCATCTGACAGAATAGGACATGATCACACCTTTAACGACATACGGAATTGACAGGTAAATAATACGACCCATAATCTGCTGTCAGATAAACAAGACACTACAAGATGTCAATCAAACACTCCAGGTCTAACTAAAGACCAACCTTTAATATAAGACAAGGAGATAATAAAGGACCATATATTGAATTTATGAGGAAATTATTTATCTAGATATTAACTGATAGGTCACAATATAAAACTAAACAATGTGAGGTACACAAGATAAATAGTTGGAATCACCAAGTTTAGTTCCTAGTCCAATTTTTACGCTTATCATGATTATTTCAAGATTTGAGTCAGACAGCAGTTTCTCTTTGAGTAAAAACAAAATATTAAGTTCAAGAATGCAGTTTAATAGGTTCATTTTAATTTTAAGAGGGGCGAAATTATTGATGTTTTTACATGTTCTTATTGCATTTCATAAACATGAAATGTTAATGAACTAGCTTTTAGTGAATGAAACAACTACAGTCTATTTGTTAAGCAGCATAGGAATAAGCCTTAAGATCATTTTCATAACTGAATTGTATGACCAATGGTCAAAATATGTAACAAACTGACCACAACCACTATATAAAGACATTTAAAAGGACCGTAATGACCTCCTCATTATAAAGATCAAATAACTCCATTGTAACAATAAGACGCCATTTATGTAAACACTTGTAAGGGATTTGTATGTACAGTTATAATAATTATGAGAGTTTTACGATTATAACCATTTATAGTATTAATGGTTGAAAGTACTAAGATTTTTACTAATAGGGATTGGTCTTGTCCAGAAATTAATGAAGAATAACCTTACAATGATATTTTCTTTAAACAAACTTAATGCATCAAATCCTCAAAATTATGTCAATATCTATCAAATGAGGCATTACTGAAAATATTGATCAATTCTAAGTTGACAGAGAAAACACAAAATCCTTTATTTGACCATTTCATTTTGTTCAAGGCAGTGAATAATTAGTGTGTTTTCGAATTCATATGAATGTACATGGTATTAATTTCACAAACAGGAAGCAAATGACCACTTAAATCCACCTTAGTATATAAGGGTATGACAGTCATTAAACTACATGTACTTGTCACAACTTTACAAGTATTACTGTGGATTCATTTATTTTCGTGGGTACCAATTTTTGTGATTTGGTGAAATCAGTTCGTGGATTCTTGAATTTGTGGTTCTGAAGTTTCCACCATACATATCAATGTTAAATTTCCTTTTCGTAGGGTATTAGATTTCATGGGTTGAGGCCACCCACAAAAACCATGAAAATTGATACCCCACAAATAATAATAAAACGTCAGTAAACAGAATAAGATCCTTCATTAACAACTTATTTAACTCATCTTCTTATTTCCAAATCTATGGACATTCAGACACAATGTCCCCAAAACTAGCTGTCTCTCTTCTCTGTGCTAAAATGCCAATAGCAAAACCAAGACAATAAAATCTAGAATCAGTTTCCTTACGCGAGCAAGTAATCAATTATGCCTAAATGAGTAATAATTCTAATCTAGTACCCAGGTAATTGAAAGATTTAGGTTGAAAAGATTTTTTATAGAAAATCTATTTTCTTGGATTAAGTTCCTGTGTATTTCGCTCATAAATCTAGCTTTGGTGATGCGATATTGATTCATAAATAATCTGCCAGACTGCTAGTAGAATTCATAATGAAGAATGCATCATTAAAGAGCTATACAGATTTATAAGTTTGCCCTGTGATTCACATAAAAAGCCCAAGCATATCTTTATGCATTCCTATTTTTTTGTGATTTCATTTAATTTACAGCCATAAAAATTTACTTCCAATTACTTAACATAGGCTAAGAAAATCTGTCAAAGCCGAAAATTCCTGGATTTCGTTAAACAGGAACTTAGTGAGCGACAGACCTGAAATCAAATCCATCGTTATGGGACCCCAACCTGATGCTGTACACCAAATATCAAGTTGCTGTGATAAGTAGTTGCCGAGAAAACTGTTATGAAAAATTTTCCCCCACCCGCACTCGGCCCGCCCGCTCAACATTCACCATTTTATAAAGCTGGATTTTTCACTTTTTGAAATCTGGCCAAAAATGTCAGGTTTAAGCTATAATAACAATGCTGACATTATAATTGTGCTCTACCTCATAACATGGAAAAGTCATCTCAACTGAAGGTAAACATCAAAATTTTGGACAGTCTCATGTATGAACGAATTGGGCCAATAGACAAACATTATCATACCCTCTACATGGGCCTCTACTTTTGCGGGTTGGGCACAAAGTCTTTTGGTGACAAAATGTTCTTTAAATACCCCGGAGTGATAGATCCAACAAGAGTTAGGTGAACTCCTCTTTTGAACAAGAAAATTTAGCCTCTTGAGCAGATTAATCACATCATGACCTCTTGATGAAATCACGATGACCCCTAAATACCACCCATCCCTTTTTCAACAAGATCATTTTCCCTGAGTTGGTGTTTTAGGCCAACTTGAGCCCGGAAATTTTAAACCAGACAAATATTCATGATTTTTTACAGAGATGAAAATTAATTAGCCAAATTATTTCATAACTTCCAACTGAATATTGATCTTATCGATTTTGATCAAGTCAAATACAGATATAGAAAGTGTGGAATATGCAAAAGCACCTGTCGTTAACAAGAACAGAAATTACATGTAATTATCACCTTCTCTAGCAGGTGGATTGTTCAACCTGGCATTCCTTTTCTAAAAACAAAATTTTTCTGTGTCTGACCAATGCAATATATTGATTCTTTTATGATTCACCATTCATGGATAATTTCGATGAAATGACATTTTTTGATAATTTGACATTTTCTTTTCAAAAAAGACAGCGGAACATTCATGGTGGGGACTGAAGGGGACCCGAACCTTTAAATTTGAAATTTTATTTTTTTCAAAAAAAAGTTTTACCAATGTTATGTATGATGTACATCTATTTTTTTTTCCATTGTAGGATCTGGGCCCTAAAAATTTTAGGCTTAAATAAATCTGCCGAAGAAAAAAATCCAAGATTTATAAATTTAAAGCAGGGACATCATCCATCAGTAAATCTTGCTCATACAAATTGCATGTAGATGGTTCTTGAGTTTGCTGTCAACTTTTTAATCACGGGTTTAGTTAGTCAAGTCATCAGTTCCCTCAAACATTAGGAGGAGCTCTATGTGATATCCCCCAATGTTAAACTGATGATGCATTTTGTATGCCATCTTGAATGTTTCATGTCGACCTTGCATTTTTTTTTCAATTTGACTTTTAAAGATTGCTGCGACCATCTTTAGTATCATGATGTCCTTAAAAAGAAAAGAATATCAAATCACTTGTTGTGGTTTTCAAACATAAAGAGGGAAAGGGGGATGGAAATTAATAAGGAAATAGTAAAAATGTACATTTTGTACTTATCCTGTTCAAGATAAAATTTCATGATCTTTAACTTAAATCAATGAAAAATCCTTCATTACTCATTCAAATCAAGAACAAACACAACATCAAGGATTAAATAAAATCCACCTTAATTTAAATTTATAATCATGAACACGTTAATTTTGGCTTTAAAATCTACAGAAAACTGCATTTTAGACCTCCCCAGCTAAGACTTGTTTAATATTAAAGAAGATTTAACAGTGAATATTCAATATTTTTACTAATTTACATATATATTACTCAGATCTGAAACAACAGCGGGATTAACTTTGTCAAAATGTTACCCTCGAAGCACATCAATGAATCAAACAGAATTTCAAAGGTGACAGAGTGCCCATACATTTAAAGGGAAAATAACAAAAACATTTTACCCAAATCTCCTAAATATGCAAATACTGCCTACATCAGAGGTCTGAATAATTCTTTAATCTTGTGTGCGATATTTTTTTTAAATGTGCCAAATTTCATTGTCCCATTAACCTCCAATAAAATTCTGGAACACGAGGGTTATTTGAAAATTGGATCATAGACTTTGATTTTAATCTTTTGAATAAATTTATTGTGTAAACAAAGTTTAAGATTTTAAGTTGAAGATTTTGGCCATTTATTAAGAATATTTTCAAAAAATGTTGGTCCATTTAACCAATCTTAAATTATATGCAGATGCATTGAGGCAGTTAGCCCTTCAATGATTTATTCATTAAAAAAAAATTTAGTGGTGACTTTATTCTACATGTATTCCTTTGTGATCATTGCGTGAAGTTAATTGCTCATTGCAAGTCTATAAAACTTCATTTTGAAAACTTTTTACAAGCTGTGTATGCACAAAATAGATCTATTCTTCCCTCATAGATTCCATGCCAAATAGAAAACTACAATCAATCAATGAGTTTTTATATTTGTGACTTAAAGCTAAAAAGCCTCAGCAGCGACTTAAAACTCGCTGTGTGCCATGGGTCATCCAGCCCTGACACACGGTGCCACTGCCAGTGTTAGCTGCTCCAATTACAGTTGAACCTGGGACAGGGTGTCAGACCCTCTCCCACCGCATGGAGGTTCTTGTTGAAATTGGGCGACGGAAAAACTACAAGGTCTGCCTTTCTGTGTAATACCAATTTAAGACCCAGTACACCATTATAGAAACCATACATCAATACAACCTTGACCATCTATTAAATCTTATCATTATAAACAACATAGACCAAAAAACACTTTGAATAAAAAGCATCTGTTTCAGCTGTGACAACATCCTTGTTTTTAAGTTTTTCCACACCAGCTGTGACATTTCAGAGACATCTCCAGTCTTATTATAGATCCCACCTAAATCCTTGGTGAAACCCGAGAGCACTTTATATGACAACAGACATAAAATAACAATATGGAAATATGTAAATCTTTAATCCCCTGTAATGTATTCAGAAAGATGTCTTGCTTTGTTGGAAAAGTAATGAAAAAGGGATTAGACAGGGGGAACAAGCCATGATATAAACAAATACTGGTGATTTTTTACAATACGACTTACATGTAACACAACACTTAAAATGAAGTTATACAAACTTCAATTATAATGTAGACATGATGTTTTAAAGATATGTCATTGTATTAAACTTTGATACTGTGGATTCATTTATTTTCGTGGGTACAAATTTTCGTGGTTTGGTGAAGTTCGAGGGTTCTTTTAGTCGTGGTTCTGAAGTATGCAGCATACAGATCAATGTTACATTTAGTTTTCATGTGTTAAAACCACAAAATTTTGATACCCCATGAATAATAACGAAACCACAGTACTTTCAGTCCCTCTAAATCAAGAAATTTCCACAATCCAATCATCAAAATAATAAATGGGTACCATTTTAAAAATCCCCCAAAAAATTTAAGCATTTTTTCTTTAGTTCTCTGCTACTTTTTTCAGTCAATTTGATATTGAAATTATACATTTAATTAATAGCTTTCACTCATAGTGTTCCTGAGCTTAGTCCATCCATGGCATTAAAACGCTAGTTGAGTAAATGAAATGTACTAATTTGATTCCACTCATACCCTTCATAAAAATAACTTACAGGACGATTAATTAATATTTTAATTGGAAATCTAGTCACTATTACATCACACAGCAAATGATGGATGCAGTGCCTTTACCAAGAAACTTCAACTCCTGAACCCTTAAGTGCACCTCCGAAAATAATCACGCCATTAATTAGTGCAATTATGCTCACATGACATCAAAACATCTCTCAAAGAAAGAAAATTCCATTTTTCTCATCAGATCTGTACTAGAACAAACACCTAAATGAGTTAAACATCCAGGTGATTACATTTACAGCACAGCATTGATGCTTCAGTTAGATTATCAGAGAGAAATCAGGAAAAAGTGTGTGAAGGCTTAGTCTGCCAGATTGTTTAATACATACAATGGCAGACTTCAGCCTGAAGATTTAGCATTCATAATTTTAGTGGAAAATGGTATGGTCACATGTGGTAGGAAGGGCCCAACCTCTGTTTTTCAGTCTTTAAACGGTACCCATGTACACAAAAACTTGTAAAATCTATTTTGCCAATTTTGCTGGAATTCAGATTTGACCTTTGTTTACTGAACTAGACACTCTGCAAATATTCTTCAAATCCCTTGAAAATTTTTCAAGTTATCATTTGGAATTGTATTGAAGGGGGGGACACACAACACAGGGGCTATCACACAATACCCGTGGCAACTTTATGTGGTGGTATTGAAGTACAGGTGACACTGAATTAAATTGCTATTAATGATGATGAATTACTCATAGTTTAATTTGCATGACATCACTTTTAAGGACTTGTATACTTTTTCATTAACTTAAAACTGTACATTGCATGCGGCTTATTAATAACCAACATTAGAATTTTTAATAATGCGAAGAGCAAAAAGTTTAAATCCTAAAGTTTGCAGAATATTTAAATCCATACTTGACATTTAATTTTTTGTTCATATAAGATTCAGAGTTTATACTGCCAAAAAGTCTTTTAAGCTTATCACTCCATTTTAATACATGTACCATTGGTATTAATCTTACACTTTACATGTACAGTGAAACCGATCTTATCTTGACCACTTTGGGACTGAACAATTCGTTCAGTTTATAATAGAGGTGTCAAGACTAGAGCAAGATTCAAAGAGATTTATTTACTCAAGCCGACATTTCAATTTTGGTTTATTCATCAGGTTAATGGTTAATATCTAGGTTTTACTGTTGATATTGTTCTTTAGGAAATAAGGAATTAACAGTGAGAGTGAGCATCACAAAAAGATACCCCCTACTTTATATTGGGAAAAAGTCAAATTATCTCCCCTGAATGATTTTTTCAAGAGTTCATGTGCATGATCCTTAAGATGTACATGTATAGTTTATCAAAATAGATTCAAAGCACTCTGGTTAGAAGTTACCCTTACAAAATAGATAGATGGACATTTCTCCAAACTTAAATGACTGCAGGGAATTTAAAAATCATATATTACAAGTATTTTATCTGTTTTTGAATCCCATACTACATGTATATGTACAAAGATAAAGTTATTTCTAAATTTAAATGACCTTGAACAGTTCAACTAATGTAATTATGTGGTACTTAGAAATATTATAAACCTCCTAAGTTCAAGTATCACTTTTAATATAAACTTCATAAGTGGCAGATTCAGTTTCATAGAAGCCTCAAGTTAAGTCTTCCTTCTTCCAGACAGCTGATATACACTTGATATACACTTTAACACATAACCTCTCCAGTTCTACAAAAGCCCTTTTTGTCTGAAAGGTAAACAGCCCATTTTTAAGTGTTATACATCCTTAATGTAAGTGGTCACTTTCTTAAGAGAAGACATAGGCTGGCACAATTAAGCTCAAAGTAAAAATAATATGTACCATCTGAATTGCCTTGGTGTTTCATCTTCAATGATATACATTGTAATAAAATATTGTACCATTGCCCTTATTCAAAATTGAATTTAAAGATCATCATACCCTTATACTTGTGTACACCATCAAGTTGGAAATGTATTAAATTGTCTGACAGGTCGGTCCCAGAAGCAGATTCAGGTGGGAGCACAGCGGACGTTATATTGGCCCCCCTCTTATTACAGGGAATCGTTTTTTTTAGTAATGCTCTCTTACTTTAGACTTAGATGAGCCCAGTGAATACACCCTCCAGTCCATTTGATAAATTTGTTTTCAGGAATAGCTGGTCTCACTTCCGAACTGCAAACTTACAAAGGATTTATAGAAGCATTTAAAGCCTGTTCCAAATCCAGGATTAATACGACAAAAAAATGGCTGGCTAAAACTCTTTAAAACTTAATTATTTGATAAGTTCTGACATAGACATGAAAACTTTTATACCTTATCAAAGTTTCTTACATACATATATTACACATATATCATGATAAGTCTTTTTAGAAATTATAGTTATTTTTAAAAATCCAATTTAAGTACAATGTATTTTAAAATTACGGTAACTGACTGATTAAATAAAGTTATTCATTCCAATAATAATATTCTATTATTAATCCCTTAAAATATTTCAAGCACATGGTCACCTTTAAAACCCAAATCTCAGAGTCAAGTTATTGAATAACAGCTAACCAAACAAAATGATTTTTTTTTTCATATTTCGTATGAAATATATTATACATTTATAATGTTGCTTTTTCATCATCTGGCAAACTTTTTAATAAAAATTTACAAAGGGGAATAATAGTCTATCTGACATTGCACAAATTGTCATTTAAATGAATTGAGAAAATTCAACATTGATATCAAATATCAGTGTGGGGAACTTGATATTTAAATCGGAGATCTTTATCTTTTGATTTTTAACACCTTATTTAATGTTGATGCATATCAGTACAAAACATGATCATAAACTATAAAATTTCTGTCAGCCGGAAAAAAGATGCGAGAAAACGAGAACATTGGGATATATCTCAATATAGGCTTAATCTTTTTAGTCATTCTGATTTAAATATTATGTAATTATCATAAGCAATGAAATAAATCGAATTTAAAGGCTCATTAATATTAATCCGATAGATTAAAGTTCTAAATGTATAATGAATTATTCTAAAATAGTTTTAAATCTACATTTAATGATTCAGTTCAAATCATTTTGACTATCAGAAATACATTTAGAAGTCAAAACTCATACAATCTCAAAAGAAAATTTTCAAAAATATGTAATTTTGTACACAAATGGTCAAATAGAAAAAGTGTGTCTTATTAAAATTCAAATGCAAACTCCCATGAATCTCTTGTCGTTTCATTGTTCATGAAATTTTAATAGAATTTCATTCAAGCATCACTAATCCCACAGAACATAAAGTTTATCGACTTGATAATCCCATATTCCTAAAGATATTAAAGGACTCCAAAACTATAATTAACATAAATAAAATGGTCCTTGAAACTATTTGCTAAAGGAGGCGTTCAAAGCCCTATTAGTGAGTTTTCATTATAAAATTATTATATAATAATTACTTTTCTCAGCTGTTGCTCTTAAATGGATTTTGCAATCAAACTGTTATAAACCCATAAACCATGAAATGTACAAAGCTTACATCTCAATTTAATTGCATAGGTTCCACTTAAATACTTCATGAAATTGTCTACATTATATGCACATGTAGCAACGTTTGTGTTCTTAAATATTCATTTTGTATCCAAATAAAAACTTATTTCTCTTGTTATTATTATTTTTTTTTGGGGGGGAGGGGGGTGTTATAAGTACATTTCCATGTATGTTTGACAATTTTAAATAAAACATGTAATTACAATGTATAATTTACTAAATTTAAAGACTTAGAATCACTCTGCTTTTCTCTTTTTTTATAAGAGAGGGGGGTCATATTTTCTTTATTTTCTGTTATTTGCATCAACTACCAAATATTGTCACAACAAACCAGAGGATCTTTTAATACCTTTGTCAATAAAATTACAGGGGGTATCACAAATATTTTTACACCTGAAATACCAGGTAACCGAAAAAAGACATAAACAACTACAAAAATTTGCAATAAAACCTTTACAACTGCCCATTTTTTTATGACTGATCACTTTCTTTTGTTCTAGATGATCAAATTTGACAGAGTGATCATCTGTGTTGACATTAACATTACAATAGGTAATTACAATCTTATGATAAATGGTCTTCTAAAGGTGCTAGCTTACAGCAATATACCTGGAATTTTCTTGTGTATTGCAAAACCAATTTGTAATGTCATGAAACCCTTTTTATCTATCTTGTAAAGAATGTATTGAACTATGTTGTATTGTTTTCTTCTAACACATGCAATTTTGTAAATTTTCTCATTTTTTTTTATAAATGTTCTTTTTAGGCTGCAAAATTAATGTGGATTTTCATCTATTATAATGTATCATGATTCATTTAAACTTTTTTTCTTATGAAGACAATTTGACATTGTATATGGAATTTGCTATGAAAAATAAATCTTTTTAACACTTTTAATGGAAAAGTCAATAACAGTTAATGTAAAAGTCATGTCAATAAAATTCACATTTTAGTAAACTGTTAAAAAATTTGTGAAAAACAGTTAAAATGATAATATTTTAAATACTTTAAAAATATAATATTTAAGTACAGAAATACCAAATTTGATATGTGACAACTCTTGTGTTCACTCACCAGAATGAATAAAAATGTGTTGAAAAGATTTATTTTTCATAACAAAAATCCCCAACTGTGAGCTCCGACATAGGGATTATATTAAATCCAGATTTTTGCTGTTCACCTTTTTCATCAAACCTTTAAAGTGTGAAACAAATTTAAGAAAATACACTAAATAAATAAAACTCCTTCATTTATTCCTTCTTTCTATTTTGTACAAATTAAATAATTTTCAAGAATAAAGAAAAATCCACTGAAAGTAATAAAGTTTCAGTCACTTGTGCATATCAGTTCATCATGATCACCTTTGGTGTATTCCATCACTGCATCACTTTGATTTTGAAAAAAAAACACTATGTCCAGAAATCACGTTTTTTCCACTGCTCAACGGCAAATTTGCTGGAATCCATGCTGCTTGTAGAAATCTTCAAGGAAGGTCGCGCACGAGAAGGGAAGGAATGAGAAGGTTTAGATAGGAAAACAAAATTAAATTCAGGGATTAAGGAAGGATGCGTAATATATCGGCATAATGAGATATTTTTCTACGGGAAAATATCATAGGAAAAAAGAATTGATTTTTTTCCATTTACCGTGATTTTAACAAGATTAAAAAGGGTATTTACAGTACAAACATGCAAGGTAAAATAGTTTTAAGACAAAAAGCAATGGTTTATATCTTTAGCGATTCTAAATACACCACTACTGCACGTGCGTACATGGCAACGTGCGCGCATGAAAAAAAATATAAATGGAAAAAATAAAAGAATATAACATGTTAACATGTGAAGGTAAAAAGCTAAAAAGGAAAGTGATGTGAACATACCTGTGGATAAACTAGCAAGGGAAAGGCAGGTTTGGTTGACAGTAAATATAACACACAGATTACACAGCCAGGGAAAAGATGCAATTAGGTGAGCAGTGCGGGAATAATAATCATGTGTAGATAGCCGGTTTACTCAAATCGATTTATCCGCAATCACAACAACCAGTATAATAAACCCATGATATTCAGTTTTAATTCAAAAAAGCTAACAGTGTCCTTTCAATTATATAAATAAAAATGGGGTTGCAATAGTTTTAATTATTACAAATGTTTTCTTACTATGAAAATATATATCTAATTTTATCGCGGATTAATACAATGTGACCTTATTCATGAGGGTCAGTCTCTGACAGGTGCTTGTCACATGATCAAACAAATGGCAGCCTCCATCGAAAACTTTTTGACGACCTCTTTTATGGAGTTTCTCATAATAATGTTGATTTCTCAAATACTTTGATTACTTAGAATGAATAGTCAAACAACCAACAATGCAAAAATATATTTTGATAGAAATGACGAGTTTCCACAACTCAAAGGTAAATTATGATGTCGAAGGGCTGTTTTTGTTGTATAATAAAACGGGGTCTCGAACCCTCTAACCCACACTCCGTGTTCCTATGACCCCCTTAAACACTTTCTTCCTGTCCCTCACTTCCTTTACTTTTGTCTTTTTTTTTGGGGGGGGGGGACCTTTTTAAGGGACCAGGATTGACAATTTTTAAGCCAGGGAATTTGGAATTTGCAAAAATAAAGTTTGGGATTTTGACAAAAAGTTATAATGGGATGCTGGGATTTCATTTTTTTAAGGTCAGGATTTTACAATGTCACGATCCCGGATTGATAAGTTAGAAAACGTTGGTCAAAAATAAGATAGTAAAAGTGTGCACAAAAGAAATATGGGATAATGGGATGATGTTGCTGGGCGGTGTGGAGATACGGATCAAGAGACAGAAGTAGACAAAGCTTTTGGGAAAGGAAACGTCACCGTACAACTTCATGCCCAATATCAAAGGAATTCTTTGAAGCAGAATTTTGCGACAATGTGGGAACAGTACTCAGTTTTATTACTCTATTTTATTGACCGGGTTGGTCATGGCTCAGTTATTTCGGATGTCTTCATTTAAATCCTACCTAAAAGACAGAGAAATTTAAGCTCCGCCCAACCTTGTGAATTAAATAGAGTAATAACAGCAGTCTGAAATACATAATTATGACCGTCAAAACTGAACCTGCTGTAGACCAAATCTTGAACATGGTAACAGAGCCATCCTTATCTACAAGTCCAAATGCTTTCACTGAAATTATGCAGTTAACAACTAAACTTCCCATCCCCAAAGCTGTTCAATGTCAAAAGGTTTCTAGAAATTTTAATGTCAGAATTTTCCTGAAATGCTCTAGGAATAAGAGCCTTTACTGCAACTGTTAAAAGTTAAAAGTTAAAGCCATGCAAGGATAGTAGTTGCATTTTAGGGGTTTTTAAGTGTCAGATGTTAGAAAAGTATCCTGTAAAAGTGATTAAAGTACAATTGTAAGCAAAGCATACATACTAATAACAGATTATTCTAAAAGCAAATACAGCTTATAGGATACAAATACATTGAAACATACAAACAGCACAAAAAGACATGCAAGCAAGCTGCATACATGTTCATCTACACATGCATCAAAAATAACTTCTTACGCTTTTATATCTTAAAGATAACATAAAATAATTTACCTACCTACCTACCCATAGAAAAAAACTTAACTACCCTAATTATTTTTTTATAAAAAAAATGAAATATTTTGCCTACATGTACCTACCTACCCTGCTTCAAAATTCAGGGTCGGGAGAAGGGCAAACCATACAATATTTTAATTTAGGCCCAACAAGAGAGAGCATGTGAGAAAAAACTATATGAAAACAACACATAGATAAGAGGAACTCCCCCCCCCCAAACTACTACCATCTCCAGAGGACCACCCTGAACAGGACAAACAACAAGCAACATTGCCATCAAAATCAGGATGTGACATCCCTTCCACAATAAAAAAAAAACTGATGTGAACAGTTTAATTTTTCAATAAGACACCAATATTTATGTACAAATCTGTGGTATTGATAACCTTGTTTTGGTAATTTTTCTGTAATGAAGCGGCCTCAACCACCAAATCAGAAACACCACCACCGTAATCTCGAGCACACCTGACCAACTGGTAAACGCACATGTTTTATTTAAGGTCATACAAAAATAACATTGAGTTCATGAACATCAATTTAAGATTAACATGAAATTGAATGTTTTGTCATACCCATTTGTCATCTCTTAAGTTTTCTCTGTATGTTGGCCCGATATGTTAATGTTCTGTTCTAAAACTTACCTCTTTGCTTAGTAAATTGTGTTGAATGACAAAACTTTACCAATCATGAAATGGACTTGTGCTCCCCTTTTGCATTTTTATTCTAATAATTGTGTCCGATTACCCCCACTCTTTTGAGCAAAAGGTTCCAAAAACACTGTGATTGAACAGGATACTATATTCATTATTTATCAGTCATGTCAGTTACTGACACTTTGCTCATAGATTAATATAAATGAAAAAGAATACCAAGATTACCAGCAAAAAGAATCCAATTTCATTTTGCCATTATTTTCACATAAATACATATTGTGACCATGATTTTTTTTCCTATCCCCTAAAGAGTTAAAGCTTGTGATTAAAAAGCAGAATATTTCCTCTGTTTTTAACTGTTCAGTTCAAATATTTGTCCCCTGTCGCAAAGGGGAGTGGGGACATAGAAATGCCGGGCGTCTATCTGTACATGCATGTGTGCTTGCCTCAGCCATCACACTTTTTTCTAACAGATTTCTCAGCTACAACTAATCCAAGGCTTTGGATAATTTGGTATGCAGCTTCAGTTATGTGTCTCATAAGGTGGGATGTGTTTCCAGGTTCGTCACTTACCAATGTGCTATTTTACAAGCTGACTAAGAATTTTTTTAAGGGTCAAAAATGAAAATATTTTCGCAACACAATGGTCAAAGATTGATTTTAATTTTCAAATTATCAACATTTTGATAAAAATACCAAATTTCAAGACATAACTAAAATGTTCAATTATTTGTAGGCTTTCGATATTGGGTATGCAGCTTCAGGTTGGGGTCTGATAAGGTGGGATGCGTTACCAGGTCTGTTGCTTACCTACTTCCAGTAGAATGAGCTAAATTAGAATTGTTGCCCTTCAGTGTTCAATGTGATAACTAGTCGAAGCAGCCACGCTGCATATCCCCGCGCTACTCTGGTTTTGATAGTATAAGGGCAAATAATTTAAAGAAATAAACTATGACTTTAATGAGCATTACTAGTACTATAAAATGTATATGTATTAAAATAAAACTTTTCCCTGGTAGTAGGAGTGATAGTAAAGTAAATAATTATGCATGACAAAGGAAAAATGTGCCCTTAGGCTACCTATGCAGCCCAGCCCCTAAGGGCATTATCAAAATTCCAAAACCTTCAGCAGAATTTACATCCATAGTGCAACTACTGAGCTAAGTTTCAGTTCCATATTCAAAATAACCTGGGAGGAGTTGCGTGACGAAAGAATAATGTGCCCTTTGGCTACCTATGCAGCCCAGTCCCTAGGGGCCATATCAAAATTCTAAAACCTTTGGCAGAATCTACATACATAGTGCAACTACTGAGCCAAGTTTCAGTTCTGTATTCCAAATAACTTGGAGGAGTTGCATGACGAAGGAATAATGTGCCCTTAGGCTACCTATGCAGCCCAGCCCCTAGGGGCCATATCAAAATTCGGAAACCTTCAGCAGAATCTACATCCATAGTGCAACTACTTAGCCAAGTTTCAGTTCTGTATTCCAAATAACCTGGGTGGAGTTGAGTGATGAAGGAACGAAGGAATAATGTGCCCTTAGGCTACCTATGCAGCCCAGTCCCTAGGGGCCATATCAAAATTCTAAAACCTTTGGCAGAATCTACATACATAGTGCAACCACTGAGCCAAGTTTCAGTTCCATATTCCAAATAACTTGGAGGAGTTGCATGACGAAGGAATAATGTGCCCTTAGGCTACCTATGCAGCCCAGCCCCTAGGGGCCATGTCAAAATTTGTAAACCTTCGGCAGAATCTACATCCATAGTGCAACTACTGAGCCAAGTTTCAGTTCTGTATTCCAAATAACCTGGGAGGAGTTGCGTGACGAAGGAATAATGTGCCCTTGGGCTACCTATGCAGCCCAGCCCCTAGGGGCCATATCAAAATTCTGAAACCTTTGACAGAATCTACATCCATAGTGCAACTACTGAGCCAAGTTTCAGTTCTGTATTCCAAATAACCTGGGAGGAGTTGAGTGACAAAGGAACAATGTGCCCTTAGGCTACCTATGCAGCCCAGCCCCTAGGGGCCATATCAAAATTCTGAAACCTTCAGCAGAATCTACATCCATAGTGCAACTACTGAGCCAAGTTTCAGTTCTGTATTCCAAATAACCTGGGAGGAGTTGTGTGACGAAGGAATAATGTGCCCTTAGGCTACCTATGCAGCCCAGCCCCTAGGGGCATTATCAAAATTCCAAAACCTTCAGCAGAATTTACATCCATAGTGCAACTACTGAGCTAAGTTTCAGTTCCATATTCAAAATAACCTGGGAGGAGTTGCGTGACGAAAGAATAATGTGCCCTTTGGCTACCTATGCAGCCCAGTCCCTAGGGGCCATATCAAAATTCCGAAACCTTCGGCAGAATCTACATCCATAGTGCAACTACTGAGCCAAGTTTCAGTTCTGTATTCCAAATAACCTGTGAGGAGTTGCGTGACGAAGGAATAATGTGCCCTTAGGCTACCTATGCAGCCCAGCCCCTAGGGGCAATATCAAAATTCCGAAACCTTCGGCACAGTCCTCACCCACAATACAATCGATGACCCAAGTTTCATCTTTCTACTCCCAGTGATTACTGAGATTATCCTGGACATTAACGCCATACGTACGTACGTACATCGAACAGCAAAACATTATCCCCGCGCTTTCGCTAGCGCGGGGATAATTAATGTAGCCTGTTTCTATGCTCTCGCTTGTAAAATGGAGGGTTTAAGTGACAGGGTATGTGTCCATCAGTCTGTCCTTCCGTGACAGGGCGTGTGTGTCCATCCGACTGTCCTTCTGTTTCACCTCAGAGTACCATTCTCTTACCCTCAACTCAATCTCTCAATACACTCACATGAAACTTTCACAAAATCTTTGTTACATAATGTACAGCTTTTATTTTAAAATGTAATCTGATGGGTTTTTGTTTTTGGTTAGTATTACCTATATTAATGTACTCACATTTTAAAATGACATTTTTTTCAGATTTATTTGCTTTTTGTACTGTTATATGCAGGGGCAGATCCAGGATTTTTTGAAAGGGGGGTCCAGTGCCATAACTTGATAAAATTTACCAAAATTTCACATAAAAATCACTAATTGTCGCCGAGTGTGTGTGAAACAAGGGGGGGTCCAGAATGGATCTGCAATTTGGTATGTGGCTTGAAATAAGTTTGGTTTAAAAAGATACATGTACATCATTCAAATTGAGAAAACTGTATGTGATTACTACATGTAGTCACACAAATAACTGAATAAGATTAGTGGACTTGATGTTTCTGTACAAAATTATTGATAATATCTTCATGTTTCTTCGCTCAGCAACATCACATAAACTTATGACCTCTATTTAAAAATTCAAGGTCGTTTGAAACACATTCATTTATTTCTTTTACTGTTCTACAAACATTCAGTACTTAAAGGGTGAAAAAATAATTTCTATTCACATTTTGCCAAAATATTTAATGGAGAAAACTCATGTTAAAATTCATTAAATGTAATATATACACTGAGAGTATACAGATTATTGTTCTTTGTTATGGATATTCTAAATATAATTTGCAACTCTTAGAGTTTTGCTGTGAATCCTTGACAATATTTATTCATTGAAAAACTTCAGAGTGACAAGAATGGTATTAAGACTGGTTATGATCGCTGACGGAATATTGTATTCCTATATAAACGTAATAGACACAGACATGCAATTTGTCAGGAGAACCTGCTTGATCAATGACAACCCCACTCAACATGTGACACCTGATTAAATCGCTGGTGTTTGTGAGGAAAACGTGTTGATTTATGCTTATATCGTGCTTTTGGACCATTTTTTTCTAAGGATTTTATTGCAAGTTTGAACCTTTTTTTCAAAGGATTTATTTATAGTTCCATCTGTATAAAAATTAATTTTTTAATTATAATTTAATTAATATATATACAAATTCAAAGAAAATTTACAGAGAATGAAATTAAATCACTAGTAGTTATATTAAAACACAGAGCAGTAGAATAAGGTTCTCTGTTAATTTACACAGTTTTATGAAAAAATTATTCCCCCTTTACTCTTTTGCCGAATAAGGATTCATCTTGTCTATTTTTCTACATACTGTGGTTTCATTATGTTTTGTGGGGTATCAATTTTCATGGTTTTCGTGGGTGGCCTTGATCCACGAAATTTGATACCCTACGAAAAGGAAATTTAACATTTGATCTATATGCTGCACACTTCAGAACCACGAAATTCAAATTCTACGAAATGGTCCTTTTTTCATACATCTACGAAAATTGGTACCCACAAAAATAAATGAATCCACAGTATTGCCTAAACTTCTTGTTGAATTTTAATGAAACTTTACATGGTGTAAGCTTATGGTATTTGTACATTTTACAATATATTATGTCTTTCTACTTTTGGAAAGTTTTGCTCTTTGAACTGCAGACATGCCATTCTCTGCAAAGAATACTTACAATAACAAGTAATTTTTCTAGTTTATAATGATTTTTTGAATTATCAGGGCCCAGCACATTGCATTGTGGATGTGGAAGCTCTATAGTTGCCAATTTGTCTCTTCTGTCTGTTTTGTCCACCGTGGACAATTGAAGGTGAACTTAAAATCAATAGGGGTACAGAATAATAAGCTCTACACAGTGATTTATATGGGAATTCATATATCAAAATTACATGTAAATCTGATCAACATTTTTGGAAGAACTTTTTAGATTTTTTGCTGACAGGTTTTGAAAATTTTGATGGTCAGAATTTTACACAATAAATTTATTCATAATCACATTGCATTTCTTAAATTGTTTTAGATTCTGTCTATGTTGACCATGCTGGTGCCACTTTGTACAACAGAAGTCAGATAGAGGCTTACCATCAGGAGTTGCTAGGCAACCTGTATGGCAATCCCCATAGCAGAAGTCAAAGTAGTAGACTCGCCACTGATGCTATTGATCAAATAAGATTCAGGTATGGGCTTTATTGGGGTAGGAAAGGGGGATCCAGTCATGAAAACATGCGTTAAAAAAATGCTGAAAACAAAGCATGTTTTATAAAAATCACCAATCAGGAACCAATAGAAACTGAAATTGATTAATTATAAAATTCAATCCAGTTCATTTGATTTTGTAAAGTTTTTGAGATTTTCAACTGATTTCAACATGCTTCAGAATTTAAATCTACGCAAGAAATGGTTTGTCCAACAAGTAACAAGGGACAAAATACAGACAAAACAGAGCATGTACAGCCATTGAGAAATTAATATCAAAGTCATGAAAACAGGGAAAATTAAAACATAAAAAATGTTGCATAAAAATTACCCTTTACCACCCCTTAATTATATTCCATGCAACATGTTGCAAAGTGACATCATTATGCCAGTTTCTCTAATTTTCATCCTATTTATCACTTGAGATAAAGGACACAACGGATTCTAGGAAGTCTGCTTCATATTTAGATCTACATCTCGAAATAGACTCTCAAGGAAAATTATCAACAAAGCTCTATGACAAACGTGATGACTTCAACTTCCCAATCGTCAACTTTCCCTTCGTGTGTAGCAACATTCCGTCCGCTCCAGCTTATGGAGTTTACGTATCACAATTGATTCGTTACTCCAGAGCTTATGGGAGTTACATCGATTTCCTTGGCAGAGCGTCACGTTTGACACAGAAATTGCTAACACAGGGTTATGTTGCTCCTCGGTTGCTGTCTTCACTCAAGAAATTTTACGGTAGACACCATGTACTCATAGATAAATATGGGATTTCTATCTCTCAGATGAGTGCAGATGTCGGTTTGTCATAGGGTTTTGTTTTGTCTTCCTTTACCGGATTTGACACACTGAATTGGAAATTGGCAGCAAATTGGAATTTAAAAAGTTTAAATATCGATACTGTCAAAGGGATTATTTCTTCATCATTTAAATTTCCTGTTTTGAAATTGCAATGCGACGGGTGTGCTATAGCAAGCAGGAACTGCTTACTCTTCTGGAGCACCCGAGTTCACTCTTGTTACGACTTGAGTTCGCGTTGTTGATTTCTGTTCGGTTGTTTTTATGTTTTGTGTTTCCTTGTGCTGTTCTTGTTCATGTTTACCGGTTTTGTCGTAGCCTTTTCGGACTTTTGACACTAGAATGCCCCTTTGGTGCCTCTGCTTATATCAACCTCTCAACCAGTTGTGAAAAAATATTTCTCACCTTTAGAGAGAAATTTGTTCTCAGCATAATTGCACGTGCAATTGACGAGCGACCTTCCAAATTTCTTACCTGTAAACATAAGGGAAAAACCTTCTACAACTTAATTCTTGATGATTATGGAATTTCTAACACCTTGAGAAATAAATTTAATATTTTAATCGCTCTGCAAGCCTCGACATTAAAATAATAAAATTTATTTCTCTCGGTGTTAGAAATTCCATAATCAACTCAATCGCGTTGTAGAAGCTATATTTACACAGTCATTCGGAATGGCTGTGGGACACTGGACAAATCTGGTAAAAATTTGCTAGGTCAAGTAAAATATTTTTACTTTTTCCATTGCAATGTACATGATTACAGGACATGTCCGGAAAAAGAGAAAAAAAACTTTGGAATCACTGATTAACATTGATCTGTAAGTAATGCTCCCTTGAAGCAGATATATAAAAGTATGCGGGGCTGTTCTACAAAGGGTAAACTAAGTAAAGGTTGACAACAACACTCCTTATCTTCTTTCTGTGTACACCAAATACAGAACTTTCAAGAATTTACCCCTTAATCTGGAATTACATGGCAGCAAAAAAGATACAGATGAATTATATCTTTTAAAGAAGACAACATTCATTTTTGTCCCCAGCCTTTCAGTAAAGGGGGGTAAAGATTTTGGCTTTTGGGGGCATTTTATGAACTTCATGAAACTTAAAGATATTGAAACTTGTGAAGTAAGGAAACAACATATTTAAATTCAGGTCAGATTCACATAAAATAAAACTTTTTGTGAATGCATGGGAACTATACTGTTGGTCCAGATTTGTTTCCTGGGTGTAACTTTAAAACCCTTTTAAATAATTTGATACAATTTACACACAAAAGCACATGATGTAACGAAAATCTGAATTAATAGCTCAGTTTTAACTCAGGCAACCTCTTATTTATTTTCAGAATTTTAAAGCATTTTAACACCACCAGTGAAGAGTACAGGGTTATTTTTACATCAGGGTGTACAGGAGCTCTCAAACTGGTGGCAGAAAGTTTTGACTTTCATAATCCTAGTCTTTCAACCACAAATAGTAGTTCATCAAAATGTGAAAAGACATCTAAAATATCTACTGATGATAATGTAATTGAAAGCATTTGCCACAGAAGACAGCAAGTGAATAATAAAAAAACAAAGATTCCAAATTTTGTTTCCACATTGACCATATCCTCAGAAAATTTTTTGGGTGAAAGCACTTTGAACAATGGTGTGTCTGATTTCTCAGGGAGCAATACAGGTGAAGACACTTTAAATAATGGTGTGTCTGATCATGTTGATAGTTCCAAGGTCAAGGCCAGGTCTGGATATTTTGTTTATTTGTTAGATAATCATACCTCTGTACAAGGAATGAGAGAAGTTGTAAAAGAAAAAGTTAAAAACATTGTTTGTATTGATGAAAAAGATACAGATGAATTTGATCTCCATTTTTTGCTAAAAACAAACTCAAGTGGAAATCAAAAGGAACCTGCTTTATTTGCATATCCAGCTCAGTCTAATTACAGCGGGAGAAAATATCCATTGGAATGGGCTCAGAAAGTTCACCAAGGTCAAATGTCATTCCAAAGGTCATTACCAGGGAGATGGTTTGTATTGTTAGATGCTGCATCCTTTGTCAGTACCAGTGACCTTGACCTGGATGAATACAAGCCAGATTTTGTGACTTTGTCCTTTTACAAGATGTTCGGCTTTCCAACAGGGCTAGGTAATTATTCCATTGAAAGTATAAATGCCTTACAATTTTACAGAAAAGTCTTAGCTAAGTACTTCATGTACATATTTATCACTTTTTAAGGTCATCAAGTAAATCTTCAAAAGTAATGTTCCGTACTCATATTTTACAGGACAAACTTTTATGTGTACATGCATGATATTAAGAATTCATAGAATAATGTGAACATTTTGAAGACATACATTTTCCATTCTATATCTACAATATCAGTACTAAGGGACCGACCATTTAACTTGTAGGGGGGGCTTTCGTTTTTTCTTGAAAAATATTTTAAAAATGATTTTTGTTGAAAAAAATATTTTGGCAGCAGAGGTTAAAGAAAAATATTCTGAAGAAGGATTTCTGCTATATAAAATAATGCTAATGATAAAAAAAAATTCTGTTGCATCGCCTTAAAATATGAATATATTTACCATACTCCCCGCAAAAAAATAACCGAAGCCCCCCCTATTAGTTGGTCCCTAAATGTACTAATAAACTGATGATTGTCACTAGTAATGTATAAAATGCCAAAAAGTAATTAGATTTGAAGCAAAGGGCAGGTAATGTGTTTTTTTGTACAGAATCTATTTGTTTCTCTGTGCTTGCTTGCGTAATGCTTGAGGTGGGAAGCCATGTAAACTGTCATCATTGTTGATTACGACAGATTGGTGATTGATGGGACTAATGTATTTTATGGAAGAAATTATGCAATAATGACGAAAAGAAACGAAAAAAATAAAATTGATTTCGAAAGTAACAGACCTTGATATTAATTGTCTTTTCAATCATTTGCTTAATGTACATGTAAATAGTTTTCGGCATGAATAAAACTTCTCTGTCTTCATTTTTTTATAACTTCGAAATATTTCAGTGAGCTGCTTGGATCGTCAGCACTGTTTTTCATTTTGATGCATAATGCAGTTAGAGAGATGAAAATAAGTCTAAGTCATAAAACAGATATTTTGGGTTTTTTTTTTTAAATGTCAATATGTTATATACTTTTTTCAGGTGCATTGCTTGTGAAGAATGATTCTAGCTTTATTCTGAAGAAAAATTATTTTGGTGGTGGAACAGTAGCAGTTAGCTCCCCTACGGAACTTTTCCACATGGACCGACCCAATTTGTCAGACAGGTAAATACTTACTCAAGTTAAACTCCTCTACAGATCTTTCCAAATGGACCGACCCAATTTGTCGGACAGGTAAATACTTATTCAAGTTAAACTCCTCTACAGAACTTTTCCACATGGATCGACCCAACTTGTCAGACAGGTAAATCTTGACTAAAGTTAAACTTACATACAGAACTTTTTAAATAAACCTACCCAACTTGCCAGATAGTTAAATCACCGCTAAGGTTAAACCCTTGCAGAACTTTGTCACATGAACCTTCCCAACTTGTCAAACAGTTAATTCACCACTCAAGGTAAACCCTTGCAGAACTTTTCCACATGACCCTACCCAACTTGTCAAACAGTTAATTCACCACTCAAGGTAAACCCTTGAAGAGCTTTTCCACATGACCCTACCCAACTTGTCAAACAGTTAATTCACCACTCAAGGTAAACCCTTGAAGAGCTTTTCCACATGACCCTACCCAACTTGTCAAACAGTTAATTCACCTATCAAGGTAAACCCTTGCAGAACTTTTCCACATGACCCTACCCAACTTGTCAAACAGTTAATTCACCACTCAAGGTAAACCCTTGCAGAACTTTTCTGCATGACCCTACCCAACTTGTCAAACAGTTAATTCACCACTCAAGGTAAACCCTTGCAGAACTTTTCCACATGACCCTACCCAACTTGTCAAACAGTTAAATCACCACTCAAGTTATTTCCTTGCAGAACTTTTCTGCATGACCCAACCTAACTTGTCAGACAGGTAAATCGCCACTCAAGTTATTCCCTTGTAGAACTTTTCTGCATGACCCCACCCAACTTGTCAGACAGGTAAATCACCACTCAAGTTATTCCCTTGTAGAACTTTTCTGCATGACCCTACCCAACTTGTCAGACAGGTAAATCAACACTCAATTTATTCCCTTGCAAAACTTTTTTGTATAACCCCACCCAACTTGTCAGACAGGTAAATCACCACTTAAGAACTTTTCTGCATGACCCAACCCAACTTGTCAGACAGGTAAATCACCACTTCTAATAAATTACCCTGCGAAACAAAAAATGTATTTTGTGAAATATGACCGAAGACCTCAGTCAGAATATTACTTAAAATTGACATGTAAGCTATAAATGTTTTTTAAAGCAACCTTGGGACCTGAGATGGGTAGTCCCGGTACCCTGTGAATCCATATAGGTCTGTCCTGTTCACCTAACTATTCATACAGGTAATCACCATATGAGTTTACTTATCTGCAGAACTTTTTCCTTTGCACAAACCTTGACCCAAAAAATGAAGTCTATAGCCAAGGGGACCTTTTGAGGTAACAAAGAAGCCTTTGGATTTAGGGGTCAAGAAGTCAAAGGGCAAGGTTACAATTCAAGGTTTGAATTACTTATTAATTTAAGAGTGAAATTGGTTTCTAAGCATAACTCTTGAACACCTCAAAAGATTTGTTGTATGTATTGATGAGGTAAGAAAGAATCCTGTTGATTTTAGGGTCAAAGGTCATGACCACAAGAGGCAGAGGATCTCAAGTTAAAATTTTGTTATAAGTGGCAATAATGAAACAAATCTTATATAAAGGAGGAAGGAATCAAAAGAAAAAAAAATGATATCCTTGATTATGATATGTCAGAAAGAGAAAACTATTGAATGCAACATTGAAGACCATAATATAAGGAAGTTATTACGTTATATGTGTTTTCATATTTATGAAATTTTCATTTATATGAAGTTTGATCTTAATAAAAGTGCTTGCTACCTAAATTGTATACAAAAATAGTAATACTGGAAGTCTAATACATATACAGAATGAAAAACCTTTACATTTTAGAAATAATTCTTTTGCTGAAATTGCACTGTTACATACACGGATTCATCAAACATGTTTCCCAATGCTTTTCTGTTTTTATACGACCGCAAAAAATTTGCGGACGTATTATGGTATGATGCTGTCGTCGTCGTTGTCGTCGTCGTCGTTGTCGTCGTCGTCGTTGTCGTCGTCGTCGATGTCTGTTAACTTTTTAGTGTTTCCACAATAACTTTAGTTCCAGTTATCCGATTGCTATGAAACTTTACAATGATGTTCCTTACCATAAAAGGATGCATGGGATTGATTTTGGGGGTCCCCCCATTTTTCGTTTAGAAATTAGGGGCCAAAAAAGGGCCAAAAATACTACTTTTTTGTTTGTTTCCACAATAACTTTAGTTCTAGTTATCCAATTGCTATGAAATTTGACATTGATGTTCCTTACCATACAAGGATGAATGGGATTGATTTTGGGGGTCCCCCCTTTTTTTGTTTCGAAATTAGGGGCCCAAAAGGGGGAAAAAATTCAAATATTTTACTTGTTTCCACCATAACTTTGGTCCTAGTTGGCCTATTGCTGTGAAATTTGTCAAGAATATGTCTTACAATAAAATAATGAACCTAATGAATTTTTGTGCCCCCCTTTTTCTCCGTTGTGTAATTAGGGGCCAAAAGGGGCCAAAATAAAAACTTTTTTATTTGTGGTCCGATTTCGAAATTTTTTTTTACATGTTTGTTCTTGTCAAATAGCGGATACAAAATTAAGAATTAATTTTTGCGACCCCCCCTTTTTCCCCCTATTACGTAATTAGGGGCCAAATGGGGCCAAAATCGAAACTTTTTTATTTGTGGTCCGATTTTGAAATTTTTTTTTTGCAAGTTTATTTTTGTCAAGTAGCGAATCCAAATTTGAGAATTTATTTTTGCGGCTCCCACCCCTTTTTCACCTGTTACATAATAAGGGGCCAAAAGGGGCCGAAATTGAAACTTTTTTATTTCTGGTCCGATTTTGAAATTTTTTTTTGCATGTTTGTTCTTGTCAAATAGCGGATACAAAATTAAGAATTAATTTTTGCGACCCCCCCCTTTTTCCCCTTATTACGTAAATAGGGGCCAAATGGGGCCGAAATTGAAACTTTTTTATTTCTGGTCCGATTTTGAAAATTTTTTTTGCATGTTTGTTCTTGTCAAATAGCGAATACAAAATTAAGAATTAATTTTTGCGACCCCCCCCTTTTTCCCCCTATTACGTAATTAGGGGCCAAATGGGGCTTTTTTATTTGTGGTCCGATTTTGAACATTTTTTTTGCAAATTTATTCTTGTCAGGTAGCGATTCTAAATTTAAGAATAAATTTTTGGGGCTGTAATCATAATTTTAAAAAAAATTCTGGTTCGATTTTTTATTTTTTCCCCAAACATTATTCTTTTAAAGAGTAGAATACAACATTCAAAATTTATATTTTTAGCCCCTGGGTTGAAAGTCCATCAGAGAAGCATGTGTCAAAAACCTTTGTCAGTCCACCATGGGCTGCATGTGTCCAGAACAATAGACTATCCATATTAGGCCTAAAACGTACAGGGTTCAACATGTTGCGGTCGTATCATGCTGCGCTCGGCGAAGCTTTTTATTTGTTATTACTTCACAATAATAGCTATACTGCTTTCCTTTATGTGATTTCAAGGCTTTAATGAATAATAGCGTTTTATTTCCCTTCACCGGATAGGTTTCCGAAACTCAGAAAGGGAGATAATTAATCTGTTATCACCGTTAACGGGAATGTCAATCAGTTCACTGTTATCGTATTATATTTTTTTCCACAATTTCATTATTTCCATAGCATGATGCAAATGGAAAGAAATGGAAAATATATCCATGATATAAAATAATAATGGGTGCTATGATTCTATTCTTTACAAGAATAGCGAGCGTTGATAAAATAATTTTGTTTTCCAATCAGTTGAGGACTGATATTGGTATCTATTTTAGTCGCATGGTAAGCAAATTACCAATAGATTTCCATTTACTATATTCTTTACCTAGATGACAGATGACACAGCATCTAATGAATGATACTACTCATTAGTAGAGAAGGGGTTAACAAAAATAGTTTGGGGGGATATATTTTTCGTTCAAATGAGTAAAAATGCTCGAGGTGTAACCAAAAAACTATATCTGGGACAAACACTTTGGACGAGTCTTGAAAAAACGGGTGTGAGCCAGCAACTTGGGCAAGGAAAAATTGTTATAATCTTTAAATTTGAAATATTAGCATAAGGGTCTAAGTGGGATTTGATATAGGTCATTTGCTGATAACAGTTCTTCCTGTTACCAACCCAATTTAAAATTTAAAACATCTGTGGTCAACATGGTCAATGATAGGAAAAAAAAGTAAAAGTAATGTTTCCAGCAACAACTTTTCACAGGCTCTTGATATTCCATTAGTTGCATTAGAATGGAGTCATTTATATTAAGATTCGATGTATTTTTGTCCATTTATTTCATTCATTAACTTTTCATCATATATTGTCAGTAGAAACAAATTTGACTCAAAAGGATTCCAGCTGCTTGAAGTTTTGTTCTAGCTGGTTTAAACTATTGATCACTTGTCAATAAATGATGCAGGTGATAATTATACCCCACGCAACGAAGTTGCGAAGGGTATAATGTTTTTGACTGGTCCGTCCTTGCGTCCTTCCGTCCGTCCGTCCGTCTGTGATCAAAGTTTGTAATCGCAACTTCTCTTAAACTACTTAACTGAATTTGAAGAAACTTGGTATGCAAGAAGTACACCATATGTAGTTGTGCATATTACAAGGAATTTTTGATCAGCAAATTTTTGTGGGAGTTATGGCCCTTTGGACTTAGAAATTTGCAGAAAATCATGATTACAGTTTGTAATCGCAACTCCTCTTAAACTTCTGAACAGAATTTAACGAAACTTGGTATGCAAGAAGGACACCATATGTAGTTGTGCATATTACAAGGAATTTTTGATCAGCAAATTTTTGTGGGAGTTATGGCCCTTTGGACTTAGAAATTTGCAGAAAATCATGATTACAGTTTGTAATCGCAACTCCTCTTAAACTACTGAACAGAATTTAACGAAACTTGGTATGCAAGAAGTAAACCATATGTGGTTATGCATATCACCAGGAATTTTTTATCCGCAAATTTTTGTTGGAGTTATGGCCCTTTTGGACTTAAAAATTTGCAGAAAATCATGATTACAGTTTGTAATCGCAACTCCTCTTTAACTACTGAACAGAATTTAACGAAACTTGGTATGCAAGAAGTAAACCATATGTAGTTGTGCATATCACCAGGAGTTTTTGATCCCCAAATTTTTGTGGGGGTTATGGCCCTTCGGACTTAGAAATTTGACATAACTTTGTTATGATACATGTATTCAAATACTTGCACATTCACTTTTACAATCATTCAATATTATTGATTCCTGTAGCTCGATACTAATTCCTCAAGGATAACATTGATAGTCCAATAGCCAAACGTGTGGGGTATGTGAGCGTGCTCACTAAGGTTCTTTCATTCTAGTAGGGCATAATAATGAGCATAAACAGGTTCTGGACGTCTGTATGGTATTTGAGATTTGTCAGTTTAATACCTGCAGTGATACTCCAGATTCCTCTTAGACTTAAATATGTTAGAAAAAGGTGTAGAACCCAAACACTCACTCACTATTAATACATTTTAAAGGCATGCAATTGAAATTCAATGGAATACTCATAATATTCTTAGGCAATACAGGTGCAGATTCAGAAATTCTAAAATTTGGAAAAAAAGATATTTTGTCATAAAATCTTTTTTTTTTTTTTAATCTTGACAAATACCTCTAGATTTGTCCAATATTTTTAATGTGCGTCCCCTCTAACATCAGATCCTGGATCCACGCCTGCAATATAATTCATAATTAAGTATGTTTCTAGTCTACCAATTTTTGTTTTGCCTTTACGTTTTGGAACCTTAGACTTTGAGTAACTTTCCCCTTGATTAATTTTTCATGGTCTTAGTGTTATTGTTGAATGTTTCGAGGCTATTCATTCAAGAAAATAACCATAGAAATAGCTTACAGTACTCGTAATTGGATAAACTGTGAATAACTGCCTAGCCTTACATATTGATTGGCTTCTATCAAATTAAAATTAACTAGATTTCCAGTCAAGAGGAATTCTGGGTGATTAATTTATAGATAGATTTTTTTCTCTTTTTCGATTTTTCCAGGAAACGACTTTTTCACTCTCAGGCATCTTATATATTATCAAGTTTTAAATTAATTTTACACTGACATCATGTACAACCTGGAGCTAACTTGTGTCTTATTTTTGTCGGAAATTGAATTTTGAGACGAAACATTACCAGGAGTTGACATTTAGTGTTTAATCATGAAAAGTTGGTCAATGAGTTTTAGATATTTCTCCTCAAAACAATTTTATAATTTAAAACTTACCTAGAAAACATTGGATGAATTTAATTTATTTTTATTTTCTAACAAAAATTCAACAGTTTTGGAATTTGACCTTCCAATGTTTTGATTCAAATGCTACTGATCAGAGGTTACTCCTTGAAATATTGATATATAGCATATCCAAATTAACCGTTTATTCCCGCGTTTTGGTGATTGTAATTTTCTAACAAAAATGTTCACCCAAATTCAAAAATGTTTTCAGAGTTTTCTTTTTTACTGAATTAGATGTGCTGTTATATAATATTTTCTTGATAGCTTTATGCAATAGTGACTGACACTGAAATGGGAGTTCCAAGTTTGGAACCCCATACTCAATGAAAGTTTAGATATTTTCAAATTGGTTTTCAGATGAATCAGCATGGAAAAATTGGATCATTTGTGTTCTAAGGGTGGATTACTCCTGTTTGAATTATTTCTGCCTTTGATTTCAAAGTATATAGAAAAAATTGATCAATGATAATTTATCAGTGATAATTTCTCTGCAAAACCATACAGTAGGCTCTAGAGATGTTTACAATCTATTTAATAGTTATGTGAGTTGTACATTGTTTCATTTAGTAAGTTGTAGATTTGTTTCATGGTCTTCAATCTATACAGCTACTTCCTGATTACTGTGCTGTCATATACAAAATTACAATCATATTTCCATCAGCACTAAGATCTTGATACTTGGCTGATAGCAAGAGCGGATTTAGAACCGGTGTGCCGGGCGCAAACTCCCGTTTGAGAGCTGGAAAATTTGGTTAGAAACTGTATGAAACAAGAAGTTTGAAATTTTCTGGATCCGCCACAAGACAGCTTCATCCCATGGTTGTTGCATGTGTTCTTGCCTTTATACTTCTGGTTGACACCAATATTATGGATACTGATATGTTTTACCCCTTCAAGCAAAATTTAGGTGATTATAATGCAATCATATGTGCATGATGAAATTTTTTTTTGCTTAAAAATCATTTTGATTTAAGTCTTGAGGTGGTATCTTATTGGTGAGATCACCCACAAGAAGTCTTGTTAATTGGCAGGCTCCCGGGGTAGGCTGCAATATTAAGGTCCCTCAGTTAGATTTATACCATTCAACTTAAAGTTATATATAATTTGCATGTTTTGTAACAATTTTAGAACAAAATGTTGTCAGCAATGGCTATTTGTCATGTTTTGGAGTCTAGCCATTGTGTTTACGACTTACCAGGAAGCATGCAAGTATATCATTAATAAAGCAACTGTGCAAAAATCACACAATGATTCAAAATTCAGATCCAAGCCATGTGTCAATGCAGCCCATTATTTTATTTTGTGATATTGAATTAGTTTCAATGCAATGTCTATCTCATCTGAATTTAAATTCTAGTTTTTGGATAGATTTCACAAAAATTCAAGTTTATCTTATGTGAATGTCCGGAAGCTACATGAGGCAGGCAAACGGGCAAAGAAATATTTTCAACTACAAATTATCATCTCTTGAGGTATAGCATAGGCAGCAACAGCATGGGGTCATACCTGTATACAATTTTAGGTCTGTTCACATCTACTTCCTGTTTAACGAAAAGCCATTATTTACTTTGAGAGATTTGTTTTTACTACCCATAGAAACTTTTTACCTCTCAACTAGTGGAATTAAATCTTGATTGTTAAGATTTTCAAAAAGTTGCTTTTTAACATACTCAATAATAAAATGATAAGAAAAAAGGGGAAAGGGGAAATTGGCTGGCTTAATTTTTTAATGTTTTATAAAACTCTTAGAATTCAAAAAGTTTACATATACTGTAAAAGGGATTATTTCTTCATTGTTTAAATTTCCTGTTTTGAAATGGCAATGCGACGGTGTGCTATAGCAAGCAGGAACTGCTTACTCTTTTTGAGCACCTGAGTTCACTCTCGTTTCGACTTGAGTTCACGTTGTTGATTGATATTCAGTTATTTTGTGTTTCCATGTTTTACATGTTATCTGTTTTTGTCCCATTGTTGTTGGTGTTTACTGGTTTTGTCTCTGCCCTTTCGGACTTTTGACATTGGGATACCCCATTCGAACCTCTGCTTCTTGCAAGGTGTAATTTTCGTGAATTAGCTTATCTCTTTTCGCTACAAAAATCAAACTACTTTTTCTTTTTAGTACAATGACATCAAATTTGCAAAAATATACCCCTCACAAAAAAATTTCTTTGCAGTTTATTCAAAGCAAGATTTCCTTATAAGAACATTTATATTTCAAATAAGCACAGATAGTATGCTGAAACCAAGTTAGCTTTAGTAAACATCGTTTTTCAGATCAATGGCTTCATTAATCTTTGAAAACCTTTCAGTGTAAAAAATTCTTAGAAGATTGCCTCTCTTTAATTAAAGTGTATAATGCTATTACACAATTAAACACAGCACGATCTTATCTTATTACGGTAAAATGTCCTAGTACAAAGTAACAAAACTCAAAGCAATCACATTAGATTCAGAAAATGGTTGAATTAAATAAACATCATTTTTCTTTAATTATCCGAAATGGGATAGTTATGTTTCTTGGTTTGCATTGATACGGAATTGAAGCTTGTTTTTATTTCTGCACAATATTTAGTAGCCACCATTTGTAATTTGAACAGATTTAATTTGATAGTGCTGAAAAGTTAACAGAATGAAAAAAAGACCTTTATCTAGAAGGCAACAATTAATCGTAACCCATGAGTTGTCATGACGACTTCTACGATAAATGATAATTGCTTCGTTGCAGGAACTAAGGTCTAGAAAATGATTTAATGATCATTTGAGAAATATCTTTTTCAGTGTTTTGAAACTTTGAGATAACATTTTGCCATTGGTTTGTTTTTCGATTAAACAATAAATAATTGTCAGGTCCCGGAAAGCCGTTGCCGTGTTTCAACGTTCTCCAATTAACCTGTGAATCATAAGGATTGTTTTATTTCATTTTTTCATACAAATCAATGCTTGTTTTGTTGTCAAACTGTAATTTGTTGTTAGAAACATTATCCAAAGATAATGTAAATGGTCGTTTGTTTTGTGTTTTATGATTTCAAAAGCAATTATTCCATCGGCAATTTCTCAGATTTATATGGAATAAATTTCTTGCAAGATCAAATATATGGACCAAGTTTTGACTTTGAAAGATTTAATGATTTATAAATATGTAGTTTCATAATTTTGTCCTTGTCTTACTTATAATTGCACTGTAAAGTTATTTGATTAATCATTTTATCGACATTTATGCATTTTCTAAATTATTTGTATTTCAAATTAAAATGTGAAATAAATGAACATAACACTTACTAAATAACTTTAATTTTTTTTCCAAATCTGACAATTTTTTGTAAAATTTACCATTATGATCGATGTTGAAACCTGGAATTCCTTTGACAAGATCACAGAAAATACCATAAGAAATTTTTGTGAAAGATGCCCTTTTAACCAAAAAGACCAGTTAGTTTGTGCTTCCAAAACTTAACTCCATAGTAAAATCCTCTGTTAAAGCACAATTATTTCACCGCACTAAAAAAATGCGGATATTCAATTATGACAATTTTTTGACATAATCAGCATAACTTCAATTCAGTACATTAAGGAGGGTGGTAAAGGGTTATTTTATGTGCACTGTGTTCGACATTTTTTATTTTCCGTTCATCGATTTCTGATTTTTTTTATTTCTGGTTCAGCCATGCTTAAGGGGCTCATGGTTCATCGTGTTCACCTTAATATATTTTTCGTGTTTCGTGATTTGCATGGATTATATTTCGTTCATGGTATTTTAGACAAAAAATGCTATACAAAATATTGTTCACCAAGAAATCATAAATTTTGAAGACTTCTCAATTTACGTACAAAAATGAAAAAAATGAAGTTTATCCAAAAATCTTCATTGTTTTTGTACATTGTGCAAAATTTAGACAAATATCTATTACATATCAATATTTATTGTCATTGCAGGTTTGAAGATGGAACCCTTCCATATTTAGATATCATTGCATTGCGGCATGGGTTCGATGCACTGAACAACCTTGGAGGTATTAACTGCACTAGAATCTGCGCAGCAATTAATGCATTTTGCAGATGCAGATTTTTATATAAATCAGATTTTTTTTTTTATATAATTAGCATAATGTATAATTACTAGTCTTAAAGAGATGTAATAATTTGTACATTATGTAACAAATTCATTCCTTCGCTCCCATTTTCTTATGTCTGCATCATCTTTTTGCCAGACTCTCTCTGTGTATTACCCTGAATTCCATGAGATTTTTTATGACCAAAGACAATTCTGGATTTCATTACTTTTCCATTTTGGATAAAAGACAGTTTTTTGTCATTTTTATGGCACACTTAATTTGTTTGCTGTCATATCTCTTTAGCTTCGGTTGGAACTTAATGAAACTTGGTAGTTATATTAATGAAGCTTGTCGTAAAACACAAAAACTCATTCACACAGAGGTACGTTTGGAGGTAAGGTTTTATTTCTTAATATAGCAAGTAGAAGTTTGTAGGTTTCTAAGATTAACTTAACATATGCTAAGCCTCTTTTTTCAACCTGAGCACCAAACATGATAGAACCTTTTTTAAACTATAAAGTTTAAGAACTGTGGATTCATTAATGTTCATGGTTACCAACTTTTGTGGGGTTTGATGAAAAAGGATCAGTTTCAGGACTCTTAAATTCATGGTTCTGAAGTCTGCAGCATACAGATCAATGTTGAATTTTCTTTCCGTTAGATATCAAATTTTGTGGATCAAGGCCACCCAGGAAAACCACAAAAATAAATACCCCAGGAATAATAATGAAATCACAGTATTAACATATCAAATTGATTACACAAACGGTACGTACGTGGTTTCATTATTATTCATGGGGTACCAATTTTTATGGTTTCGTGGGTAACAGTCAAGCACGAAAAAAAGAATCCAACTAATTGTTAGTTTTACATTTTTTCCTATTAATGGTATATAACTATCCATGAAATAAAAAAATTGAAAAATGTCTTTTTTGGGTAACCACAAAAATTGATACCCACAAAAAATAAATGAACCCACAGTATGTGAATTGAGCTTTCTGTAGGTTGGTGTTAACAAGCTGAGCCTTTGTAGCAACTGCACTGAGCCTAGTCTTATGCAGTCAGAAAGGTGGTCAGAACGAGACAAAAGAATATGCGCTCTTCAGTAAATAAGGTAGTATTTGATTTGGGATGTTTACGTAGTAACTATGGACATTAAAAAGTTTATTAGAGTAACTTTTAAAATAAAATGAGATATAAAATATGTAAAATGAAAGTAAACAACACCAAATTTGCCTTGGTTTATTAGATATGCAGCATGAAAAAAAAGCACATTTCTTATGTTAAGTGATATTATGGGGTCTGATTTCCTTTGTGACAAATAAAACATCATGCTCCTAAAAATCTGAAAAAAATATATCCAACAGATAAGACTCCATTCATTCTGATGAAAAATTCCTGAACCCGTCGCTTTAGCAGAATTAATAAAAATTACCTTCAAAGTTGTGCTTATTTCATAAGTTATTTGTGAATCCCCCTTTCTAAATATAGAAATTTCATTCATAAAATAAATAAACATTGAGAGTGTCTCATACCCAGCTAAAAATAGCATTGGTCTACTCGACTTCCTAAAATATTTTTACTTTAATTCTGCAATATACAAGGCCTTAAAAGGTGAAACTGTTTAAATTTTACTTATTATTAGTATAATGCATGTCTTGAAAATGAAATGTTAATAAGCAAATGTAAAATGACGTTTTAGAAGGGGATGAGGATTGTTCGATTTGTAAAACTCTAATCGTCTCCCTTTATATGCCTAGCAACGTTTTAGACTTGCTTGTGACAAAAAAACCATCATTTTCTGATTTCTTTAAAATTTTGTCAGCACAAAAAGCCTAAGATCGGTCATCATCTGTCAAAGTATGTAACCCGTCGCACTTACCATTATTTTTAAAATTCAACATGTTTATCACCTTTATAGAGTTCCAGTTATTCCTTAGAGATAATTAATTCCTTTTTTGTCACAAATTATTATTCTATGCGTAAAACATCCTAACTAAGAAAAAAGAACGATATTTTGTCCATTCACTTGTACCCAAACTTGAAAATAAACATGACCTTTTTATTTAACAAAAGATTAAGTTGGTGATTTCAGCTCATCGCGTCACTCAAAATGATGTGTTTTTCTATTCAGTTAAACATACAAATTATTTACAGGGGAGATAATATTTTGTCACCACCTTTCTGACTGTATGAAACTCGACAAAGGAATCTGTACAGTTCATTGGGTATTGGTCTCCTCATACATGGGACATTTATTTTTGTCCTTTCCCTAGGACTAGCAAAAGACCATCCTCCCACATGGGGTCAAAAGAAAATAAGAAAATAATTGGTCCATGAAATTCACACCCCTGGCAATGATTGAAATAAGGACCTGGATGTTTCAAGCAATACTTTTAAACCACTGTAAACTATCACCTCATTTCAAACTTACTGTGGATTCATTTATTTTTGTGGATACCAATTTTCATGGTTTGATAAAAATTTATATAAGTTTGATGATTTTTGAATTCGTGGTTCTAAAGTCTGCAGCTTACAGATCAATGTAAAATTTTCTTTTCGTGGGGTATCAAATTTTGTGGGTCCATCCATGAATAATAATGAATCCACATTACTATACTTGTGGGACAAATGGTTTTAAGGTCCTGTGGGTTTGTTAATTTGCTTTATCTTAAAGTTTATGTATTCATCTTTTTTCAATTTTTTCAGGTGGAATGAAAACAATTTCAAACCATACTTTTTCCGTTGCTAAATACTTCCATGACTGTCTGCAAGATATATGTCATAGTAACAAACAGCTCATAGCAGACATCTGTTGCCATGGTGATTTTTCTGACATATCAAGCCAGGGTCCAATAGTGAACTTTAACCTTTTGAGGCAAGATGGCAGCTTTATTGGCTTTGCTGAGGTAAGCAGACTATGGATTTCAATTGCAACATATGTTTGAACATTTTTTACCATATATGTTCACCTTATGTTTGGTGCATATGTGGTGAACGTGGGTAGACGATGTGCTATTATGTGTAAATATATATGATGAACACCCGGGAAGATATGTTTAACATATGTTGCAATATTTCTTGTGTAGTTTTAGTCACTGTGAACGTGAAATAATGAAAGGGATATATATATTTCATTATTTTTGGCCAGATTTCACAGAGTGAATAATTCAGGTTATAAAATAATGAATGTCGGGCGGGTGGTCAGGCAGGCGGCTTGCGGGCGGGGAAGAAATTTTCATTACAGTTTTCTCAGAAACTACTAATCACAGCCACTTGATATTTGGTATACAGCATCAGGGTGGGGTCCCAAAACGTGAGATATGATTTCAGGTATGTCGCTCACCTACTTCCTGTTTAACAAAATCCAGCCATTTTTGACTTTTTTGTCATTTTTATTATACGACCGCAAAAATTTGCGGACGTATTCGTCGTCGTCGGTGTCTGTTAACTTTTTAGTGTTTCCACAATAACTTAAGTTTCAGTTATCCGATGGCTATGAAACTTTACAATGATGTTCCTTACCATAAAAGGATGAATGGGATTGATTTTGGGGGTCCCCCCATTTTTCATTTAGAAATTAGGGGCCAAAAAAGGGCCAAAAATACTACTTTTTTGTTTGTTTCCACAATAACTTTAGTTCTAGTTATCCGATTGCTATGAAATTTGACAGTGATGTTCCTTACCATACAAGGATGAATGGGATTGATTATGGGGGTCCCCCCTTTTTTTGTTTCGAAATTAAGGGCCAAAAAGGGGCAAAAAATTCAAATATTTTACTTGTTTCCACCATAACTTTGGTCCTAGTTGGCCTATTGCTGTGAAATTTGTCAAGAATGTTTCTTACAATAGAAGAATGAACCTTATGAATTTTTGCGCCCCCTTTTTCTCCGTTGTGTAATTAGGGGCCAAAAGGGGCCTACATAAAAACTTTTTTGTTTGTGGTCCAATTTTGAATTTTTTTTTTGCATGTCTGTTTTTGTCAAATAGCGGATAAAAAATGAAGAATTAATTTTTGCGACCCCCCCTTTTTTTCCCCTATTACATAATTAGGGGCCAAATTGGGCCAAAATCGAAACTTTTTTATTTGTGGTCCGATTTTGAATTTTTATTCTTGTCAGGTAGCGAATCCCAATTTGAGAATTAATTTTTGCGACCATCCCTTTTTTCACTTGTTTTGTAATTAGGGGCCAAAAGGGGCCGTAATCAAAACTTTTTTATTTCTGGTTTGTTTTTGAAAATTTTTTTTGCAAGTTTATTTTTGTCAAGTTGTGAATCCAAATTTGAGAATTTATTTTTTCGACCCCCACCTCTTTTTCACCTGTGACATAATAAGGGGCCAAAAGGGGCCGAAATCGAAACTTTTTTAATTCTTGTCCAATTTTGATAATTTTTTTGCAAGTTTATTGTTGTCAAGTAGCAGATATATTTTTGTGTCCCCTTTTTTTACTGTTACGTTATTAGGGACCAAAAGGGGCCAAAATTGTAACTTTTTTATTTCTGGTCAGATTTTGAAAATTTTTTTTGCATGTTTGTTCTTGTCAAATAGCGAATACAAAATTAAGAATTGATTTTTGCGACCCCCCCTTTTTCCCCCTATTACGTAACTAGGGGCCAAATGGGGCTTTTTAATTTGCGGTCCGATTTTGAAAAAAAAATTTGCAAATTTATTCTTGTCAGGTAGCGATTCTAAATTTAAGAATAAATTTTTGGGGCTGTAATTATAATTTTAAAAAAATTCTGGGTTTTTTTTTTTCCCCAAACATTATTCTTTTAAAGAGTAGAATACAACATTCAAAATTTATATTTTTACCCCCTGGGTCGAAAGTCTATCAGAGAAGCATGTGTCAAAAACCTTTGTCAGTCCACCATGGGCTGCATGTGTCCAGAGCAATAGACTATCCATATTAGGCCTAAAACGTACAGGGTTCAACATGTTGCGGTCGTATCATGCTGCGCTCGGCGAAGCTTTTTATTGATCATTTAATTTGTTGCTTTTAAAACAGAGGCAGTTAAAGACCTGTCTGGTCTTTCATCCATCAATCTCTCAAACTTCTGAAATCTGATATAGAAAATCTGCAAAGTCTTTGGGGATTACTATAGGGCTGTCAAGTTTTGATGAGTTGCTCGCCTACTTTATACGCGAGTATCACACGGGTTGCATGACACTTAACAGGTCTCTAGCTGGCAATAGTCCTACAGTTCTTTTCACGGCTTAATTTTCATGAAAAGGGAGATCATTCAGTTTGAATAAGTTTGATGAAATTAAGGAATTGCATCAAGTAAAAAGTTCCTTATGCTTAGCAGATCCAGAAATTTTCAAACAGGGTGTGCAATCTCATTGACAAAGATTACTGGCTTTAATTATAAAATGATATCAAGTTGTTTTATACTATTGTTCTTCTTTGGTGATATTTTATTTATTAATTGTCTTTTTTTACTCTTTTTAATAAAAGGTTGATAAAATGGCACAACTATACAACATACATCTAAGGACAGGGTGTTTCTGTAATATTGGAGCCTGTCAGAAGTTCTTACAGATGTCCTCAGAGCAGATTAAAAATAACTTTGAGGTAAAGAGTACAGAATTTAGAGAATTGATTTGTATGACACAATATTGTTATTAGAATATGTATCCTCTCATACTATTGGCCTTCAGAGAAAAAATATCTTAAGGTTCAAAAACAATCCGATAGTTCTCAAAGAATGACTATCTTTTATTTTGAGAACGACTATATTTTTTTTTACACATAAAAAATCTACCATGAGTAAGACATGACCTAAGGTCATGGTCCTAAGACATTTAGGTTTAGCTTTCACTATGATGGTTAGATTTTTGGACATCTTTTCTTTCCAAGCATTTGCATTCAAATCTCATTTCATTTGAATTAGTTTCATTGCAGTGAGTGTCGTTGTTTTATATTTTGTATTAATTATTTTTGGCTGGAGTGGTTATAAAATGAGGATCATAAAAAGATGGGGACAAGCAGGAAGGAAAAATTACCTTTTTCAGTATTTAATTATGACAGCCACTTTATATTTAGTATGCATAATCAGCATGGGGTCCATTTGATTTCAGGTCTCTTGATCACCTACTTCCTGTTAAATGAAATCTATAGTCATTTTTGACTTGGACAGATTATTTGTCTGAGTATTCTGTAACAGTGTCTTCAAATTGACTTCAAGTGTTTTTTGTGATATCCATATTTGCATTGTTACTTGCAAGTTTCAACTATTTACAAGTTTTTCTAAACCTTTTTTTTCAGGCTGGTCATGCGTGTGGTGATGATAGAGACCTTATACAGGGTAAACCGACAGGGTCTGTCAGAATATCCTTTGGATACATGTCAACCATAGAAGACGCTCAGTACTGTCTCAAATTCATATGTGAATGTTTCCTTGACAATGAACAGAAACCCGATTTTAAAAGTCCAATTTCACTGACAAAGAAAGTCGAAGCTAGTAATAAATTATCTGTGATTAAAAAAGAGAGCAGAGTTGTTGAACAAAATAAAGTTTCTACCCATAATGCTAAGCAGGAAGAGTCATTTAAGAGTCAAAGGTCATTTGATACAATTAACAATTCACATTGTTGGTCTCCTGTTGATTTACATTCACTGCTGAACAAGTGTTCTTTGGCCAATAGGATTCTAACAAATATTTGTATATATCCAATCAAGTCCTGTGGGGCTTTTGAGGTAGGTTTTTCATTCTAAAATCTAATAATGAAATGTCATTACAGGAAATGATATACATTGAATACTTCAGACAAAAACCTTTTAACAAAAGCTTGTTCCTTATTAACAAGCTCTTTGTAAGTATTATTGTTCATGGACTGATATAGAAAATTGATGTATCAGCGATTAAAAGTGCTATCAGAATATTAGGGAACAATTTTTTGTCTCGCCTGCGACTTAAGTCGATGAAGGCGAGACATAGGTATTACTTTCTTACGGCGACGGCGACAGTGTAAACTTTTTTGTCAGACTTTTTTGGAAAATGAATTACAAGGAAAGTATTATAGCTAGGCATCTGATATTTGGTATACGGACAGTTGGGGTTATGGTCTACGCAACCGGCACCATGCTGTTTGACCCTGACCCCAATTTCATGGTTCAGTGAATCTTTGAACTTAGATGTTTTTTCGGGTCCAAAATGTTTGTAAGACTTTTGTGGAAAATAAATTAAGTGAAAAGTATAATAGCAAGGCATCGGATATCTGGTATACAGTCACTTCAGGTTATGGTTTACGCAACTGGCGCTATGCCATTTGACCCTGACCCCATTTTCATGGTTCAGTGACTCTGTGGACTTGGATGCTTTTTGGGGCCAAAAAACCTGTTTGTGAGACTTTTGTGGAAAATGAATTAAGTGAAAAGTATAATAGCTAGGCATCTGATATTTGGTATATGGACAGTTGGGGTTATGGTCTAAGCAACTAGCACCATGTTCTGTGACCCTGACCCCAATTTCATGGTTCAGTGACTCTGTGAACTGAGATATTTTTCGGGCCATAAAACCCCTTTGTAAGGTTTTTGTGGAAAATTAATTACTGTGGTTTCATTATTATTCGTGGGGTATCAATTTTCGCGGTTTTTGTGGGTAGCCTTCATCCACTAAATTTGATACCCAACGAAAAGGAAATTTAACATTGATCTGTATGCTGGAGACATCAGAACCACGAAATTAAGAATCCACGAACTGATCCTTTTTCAACAAACCACGAAAATTGGTACCCAGAAAATAAATGAATCCACAGTAAGTGAAAAGTATAATAGCTAGGCATCTGATATCTGGTATACAGACACCTGAAGTTATGGTCTATGCAACTGACACCATGTCCTGTGACTTTGACACAATTTTCATGGTTCAGTGACTCTTTGAACTTAGATGATTTTTGGGACAATTAAAACTTACGTCGAAAAAGTTAAAAGTATAATAGCTAGGCATCTGATATTTGGCATACAAACATTTGGGGTTTCAGTCTACACAACTGACACCATGTTGTGTGACCCTGACTCCATTTTCACGGTTCAATGACTTAGTGAATGTTGGTCTATTTTCATTGTTTCTCAATAACTATGGTAAATTAGAACACACTTCAGACATTTTTGTGATGGTTAAATGGAATTCTGTCACATGACCTTGACCTTAAATTTTCTGAAGGCCCAGCTAGACCTTCGATGAGTTCTGTGATGGTGACGACAGGCGAGACATACTTTAGTGTCAGCTCTTTTCTTAAACCTCAGTAAGTAGATCAAATTCTTATCTATACCTTTCAAAAACATATACATGTGTACTGTGAACTCAATGACATTTTTGGAAGATCTATTTTCTTTGTTGAAAGTCAAAAACCACACTAAGAATCCAACCAAGTGTTAAGAATTGTATCAATTCCTTCGGCAACATTTGCAAATTACTAATTTAATAATAAAACACAAACCACAAGAATTGCCCCCCCCCCCTTTGGAAACAAATTAATTTACAGCATATCTTTGTGTCTCCTTCTGTTGTAGGTCAGTGAATGGACGATTTGTGAGACAGGACTACTGTATGATAGAGATTGGATGATAGTATCGGAGAATGGTGTCACCATCAGCCAGAAGAGAGAACCAAAACTTTGTTTGATCAAACCTCATATAGACCTAGTCCAGAAATCTTTACAGTTGTCTTATCCAGGTATGTAAATATTTAAGAAAATGTGTCCACACCTGGTAAAATGACTTATTCCTTTTGAAAAAGTATTTTCCGGACTAGGGACCAGAGAAATCTTTTAATTATGCACTACAGGTTTACGACTTCCAGGTCGGTCTCGTCATTGTCAATCTGTTGAAATTAACTAAATTAGTAAACTCGTTAAAACTTTTTAAATCTGTCTACAAAGTTCAGAACTACTAAAACATACGTTAACATCTAAGGCATCACTCCAATCCAGTTTATTTGAATCGGGAAGGACAAATTACGCCAAATACGGATAGGGATAAATTGATGTTTTCCTTTAAACTCAAGGTTGATCACATCATGTGGCCGACCCACAAAGGGAAACTACTCTTGCAAAAATGAAAATAAAAGAATCAGAATCGGAATTACAGATGACTTTTTAAAAAGGGCTATAATACTTTGTGTGGTCACTGTGGTGTACATCATTATTGGCAATCGAGACACGGCATGATATTTTTCATATGACCGTAAAAAATTTGGGGATGTATTCTGGTAGGATTCTGTCGTCAACATCCTTGTTGTCGTTGTTATCTGTTAACTTAAGTGTTCCCACAATAACTTTAGTTTTACTTTTAATTTTATTTGAGTGATTTCTCTAAAAGAGCATTCAAATAAATTACATGTAAAAGTCAAGAAAAAAGATTCACACAAAAAAAAATTGTTTTTAGGCAACATTACATTCTAGTCATCATAGTTATAACTGATTTATTTGTATATAAACTCTGCAATTCTCCAGCAATAAAAGGGGTTACATTTTGATTCAGGAAAATGATATTAATTTTTCTTTGTTTTGTAGGAATGGGTTCAGTTACTGTTCCACTGGACAGCCATTCTCAAAGTCAAGGTCAAGAATCCACACTACCATGCGTGGGTAAAGTGTGTGGTGACAGGTAAATATATAATTGTCTAAAGCATTGTGTCTTCCTATATGACATTTCAGCATTTCGAAATTTGTCTGCACCAAAATGATTTCAATGACAAAGTTTTGGGGTATATATATATCTTTAAGCATCTCTCAAATTGAAGTAAATACTAATAAATTTGATTAACAAAAATACTCAAAGGAAATAATTTTAAAACTGCATCAGACACATGTTTGGTCTATTGAAGACTCATCAGCCATGTCCAAGCCAAAAGCTGAAAGACTAAATAAAGGTAATAAAAAAACTACCGAACTTGAATGATCAATCTCATAGTCCAGAGAAAATGACAAAACGAATCAGTCATACCGGAGAATTGGTGGATCGCAATGGTCCTGACTTGGTACAGGCATTTCAAACGAAATGGTGGGTTAAACCAGGTTTTATGGCGCCAAACCTCCCTCTTCCATTGCGATCTTAGGATTCGGTAATGACCATAGAACACAACATAGTTGTGAGACACAATAGGGATATTGAGGTGATCATCTCAGTACAGAAGACCAGTCAAACACTAATTAAAACAATTAACTGTCATATCTTTTAACTCAATTTTGAACTTTTCTACTAGTGGCTGATAACAAAGAAAGAATTTTTTTAAATGATCGTATGAGACGTATTTTCTTATAGCCCTGCTCCAAAAGTGGGTCACGAAGAAATCGGTGTCTAAAAGTAGAATCCAAAGGGCTTAAAGCATAATACAGATGTCATCTAAAAGGACCACCCTTTTTGCAACAGAAAAGTTGTCTTACAAAATGGGTGGTCTCCAAATAGGATATGAACATTTAACATTGGGGACCATCCCAATATGTAGTTAACACTAAAGTATGTCTCGCCTGCTGGCAAAATTGGAATACCTAGTTATTCAACTATTCATTCATTAATTTTCAACATTTTCCTGTGGACCAACTAAAGCAATTTTAGATATCAAAGTCATTGAGAAACAGACTTAACATAAAAGACTGGACACCAAAAAAAACAATATTAACAGTAAATTAGTGTAGAAATGAGGTCAGGGTAAGATGACATAGTGGCAGACACAAAAACCCTAATTTAATTCATTGATATCCTAAGAATTAGATGTCTAGCTATTACACTTTTCAAGAAATTTATTTTCCACAAAGAAGTTTACAGCCTTAAAAAATACCTAAGTTCATAAAGTCACTGGGGTGAAAATGAGGTTAGGTTCACTAGGCATGGTGACAGTTGCTTCGATCAAAACATCAACTGTCTGTATATAAAATATCAGATGCCTAGCTATTACTCTTTTCAAGAAATTCATTTAACACAAAAGACTTACAAAGACATTTTTGGCCTGAAAAGTACCTAAGTTCACAAAGTCACTGTAGCATAAAAATGGGGTCAGGGTCACATGGCATGGCAACATTTGCGTAGACCATAGCCTCAACTGTCTGTATACCCAATATAGGATGCCTAGCTATTATACTTTTCTAGCAATTCATTGTCTAAAAAAGTCTTACAAATAAGTTTTTGACCTGAAAACAGACCTAAATTCACAGAGTCGCTGTAGCATGAAAATGGGGTCAGGGTCACACCGCATGGTGACAATTGCATAGACCATTATCTCAACTGTCTATATACCAAATATCAGATGCCTAGCTTTTATATTTTTCAAGCAATTCATTGTCCACAAAAGTCTTACTAAAAGATTACTTCCTGAAAAGTTCAAAGAGCCACTAAAGCATGAAATTTGGGTCATGGTCACATGGCATTGTGACAGTTGCGTAGACCATAACCTGAACTGTCTGTATACCAAATTAGATGCCTAGCTATTATACTTTTCAAGCAATTCATTGTCCACAAAAGTCTTACAAAAAAGTTTTTACCTCTGTTGTCACCGGAAAGTAATACTTATGTCTTGCTTCCGCGACTATTCGTAGCAGGCGAGACAAAATTGTACGAAAAGGTTGCCAGATTCAAAAATTTCCCTGAGTCTTGGAGTGGATTTATCTTATAGGATTTTCATATTACTGAAAACTTTGTTTCTACAACAGGATAACAGGTATGGATTGTGGTGATACTGTTGGACAATGGATCAGTGATGTACTGCAGAGACCTGGCTGTAGGCTGGTCAGACAGGATAAAACTAATGCCAGGAAATGTAAACTGGAGTCACAGTCTAAAGGTAGGTACTACAGAGACCTGGCTGTAGGCTGATCAGACAGGATAAAACCAATGCCAGGAAATGTAAACTGGAGTCACGGTCTAAAGGTAGGTACTACAGAGACCTGGCTGTAGGCTGATCAGACAGGATAAAACCAATGCCAGGAAATGTAAACTGGAGTCACGGTCTAGAGGTAGGTACTACAGAGACCTGGCTGTAGGCTGGTCAGACAGGATAAAACCAATACAAGGAAATGTAAACTGGAGTCACAGTCTAAAGGTAGGTACTACAGAGATATGGCTGTAGGCTGGTCAGACAGGATAAAACCAATACCAGGAAATGTAAACTGGAGACACACAGTCTAAAGGTAGGTACTACAGAGACCTGGCTGTAGACTGGTCAGACAGGATAAAACCAATACCAGGAAATGTAAACTGGAGTCACAGTCTAAAGGTAGGTACTACAGAGACCTGGCTGTAGGCTGGTCAGACAGGATAAAACCAATACCAGGAAATGTAAACTGGAGTCACAGTCTAAAGGTAGGTACTACAGAGACCTGGCTGTAGGCTGATCAGACAGGATAAAACCAAGGCCAGGAAATGTAAACTGGAGTCACAGTCTAGAGGTAGGTACTACAGAGACCTGGCTGTAGGCTGGTCAGACAGGATAAAACCAATACCAGGAAATGTAAACTGGAGTCACAGTCTAAAGGTAGGTACTACAGAGACCTGGCTGTAGGCTGGTCAGAGAGGATAAAACCAATACCAGGAAATGTAAACTGGAGTCACGGTCAAAAGGTAGGTACTACAGAGACCTGGCTGTAGGCTGGTCAGACAGGATAAAACCAATACAAGGAAATGTAAACTGGAGTCACAGTCTAAAGGTAGGTACTACAGAGACCTGGCTGTAGGCTGGTCAGACAGGATAAAACCAAGGCCAGGAAATGTAAACTGGAGACACGGTCTAAAGGTAGGTACTACAGAGACCTGGCTGTAGGCTGGTCAGACAGGATAAAACCAATACCAGGAAATGTAAACTGGAGTCACAGTCTAAAGGTAGGTACTACAGAGACCTGGCTGTAGGCTGGTCAGACAGGATAAAACCAAGGCCAGGAAATGTAAACTGGAGTCACAGTCTAGAGGTAGGTACTACAGAGACCTGGCTGTAGGCTGGTCAGACAGGATAAAACCAAGGCCAGGAAATGTAAACTGGAGACACGGTCTAAAGGTAGGTACTACAGAGACCTGGCTGTAGGCTGATCAGACAGGATAAAACCAATACCAGGAAATGTAAACTGGAGTCACAGTCTAAAGGTAGGTACTACAGAGACCTGGCTGTAGGCTGGTCAGACAGGATAAAACCAAGGCCAGGAAATGTAAACTGGAGACACGGTCTAAAGGTAGGTACTACAGAGACCTGGCTGTAGGCTGATCAGACAGGATAAAACCAATACCAGGAAATGTAAACTGGAGTCACAGTCTAAAGGTAGGTACTACAGAGACCTGGCTGTAGGCTGATCAGACAGGATAAAACCAATGCCAGGAAATGTAAACTGGAGACACGGTCTAAAGGTAGGTACTACAGAGACCTGGCTGTAGGCTGGTCAGACAGGATAAAACCAATACCAATAGGAAATGTAAACTGGAGTCACAGTCTAAAGGTAGGTACTACAGAGACCTGGCTGTAGGCTGGTCAGACAGGATAAAACCAATACCAGGAAATGTAAACTGGAGACACGGTCTAGAGGTAGGTACTACAGAGACCTGGCTGTAGGCTGGTCAGACAGGATAAAACCAATACCAGGAAATGTAAACTGGAGTCACGGTCTAAAGGTAGGTACTACAGAGACCTGGCTGTAGACTGGTCAGACAGGATAAAACCAAGGCCAGGAAATGTAAACTGGAGTCACAGTCTAAAGGTAGGTACTACAGAGACCTGGCTGTAGGCTGGTCAGACAGGATAAAACCAATACAAGGAAATGTAAACTGGAGTCACAGTCTAAAGGTAGGTACTACAGAGACCTGGCTGTAGACTGGTCAGACAGGATAAAACCAAGGCCAGGAAATGCAAACTGGAGTCACAGTCTAAAGGTAGGTACTACAGAGACCTGGCTGTAGGCTGGTCAGACAGGATAAAACCAAGGCCAGGAAATGTAAACTGGAGACACGGTCTAGAGGTAGGTACTACAGAGACCTGGCTGTAGGCTGGTCAGACAGGATAAAACCAAGGCCAGGAAATGTAAACTGGAGTCACAGTCTAAAGGTAGGTACTACAGAGACCTGGCTGTAGGCTGGTCAGACAGGATAAAACCAATACCAGGAAATGTAAACTGGAGTCACAGTCTAAAGGTAGGTACTACAGAGACCTGGCTGTAGGCTGGTCAGACAGGATAAAACCAATACCAGGAAATGTAAACTGGAGTCACAGTCTAGAGGTAGGTACTACAGAGACCTGGCTGTAGGCTGATCAGACAGGATAAAACCAATACCAGGAAATGTAAACTGGAGTCACAGTCTAAAGGTAGGTACTACAGAGACCTGGCTGTAGGCTGGTCAGACAGGATAAAACCAATACCAGGAAATGTAAACTGGAGTCACGGTCTAGAGGTAGGTACTACAGAGACCTGGCTGTAGGCTGATCAGACAGGATAAAACCAATACCAGGAAATGTAAACTGGAGACACGGTCTAGAGGTAGGTACTACAGAGACCTGGCTGTAGGCTGATCAGACAGGATAAAACCAATACCAGGAAATGTAAACTGGAGACACGGTCTAGAGGTAGGTACTGCAGAGACCTGGCTGTAGGCTGGTCAGACAGGATAAAACCAATACCAGGAAATGTAAACTGGAGAAACACAGTCTAAAGGTAGGTACTACAGAGACCTGGCTGTAGGCTGATCAGACAGGATAAAACCAATGCCAGGAAATGTAAACTGGAGTCACAGTCTAAAGGTAGGTACTACAGAGACCTGGCTGTAGGCTGGTCAGACAGGATAAAACCAATACCAGGAAATGTAGACTGGAGTCACAGTCTAGAGGTAGGTACTACAGAGACCTGGCTGTAGGCTGATCAGACAGGATAAAACCAATACAAGGAAATGTAAACTGGAGTCACAGTCTAGAGGTAGGTACTACAGAGACCTGGCTGTAGGCTGGTCAGACAGGATAAAACCAATACAAGGAAATGTAAACTGGAGTCACAGTCTAGAGGTTTGTTTATATTCAAAATTATGTCCTATAAGGCATGGCTCTAGTTACATGTGCAAACCATGGATTAAAAAAAAAAATAAAAATGTCTTTTTATTGGGAAAACAGTGAAAATTGGTACTTGATAAACTAACAATAACAGAATATACCCCCCCAAAAAAAACAAACCTGTTGAGATAAAAAAAAATCCACTTGATTAACATGTGTAGGTGATTGTTAGGCCTGAAAATGCATCCCACCATGTTGGACCCCTTCCTTAAGCTGCATACCAACTATGGAAAGCCAAGATAGTTGCTGAGAATGCTGTTATGGAAAATTTTTTGTGATGGATACTCGAATGAATGTCAACATTTTTATCTCCCTGCTCCACATTGCAGAGGGGCACAAAAGATAATTGAAAACAATTTATTGTTAATCATGACATTTGTTTCTTTGATGTATGCTGCTGATAATACCTGTATCATGAACAGGTGTGTATCACCCAATTTATCAGGTCAGCACTGTGACATAGCAATTACATGATTGGTCCGCACAAAAATAGTTCATTAGTCATATCCAAAAACATGAAAACTAAACACTTTAAAACGAAAAAGTCAGATTTTGTTGTGCGGGGATTATTGATTAAAAGAATATAGGACTTTTCAAACTTGAGATTGAGTTTATCAATGGTTTATGGGTCACCATTTGGGTTCACCACAAACCAGTGATAAACTCGATCTCAAGATTCCAAAGTCCTTTATTCTATATATATAACAAAGATAATTATCTTGATAAAATCAAGAAGTCAAACTTTTTCTTGGCATTATTTCAGAAAATGACATTAGCCCAATGCTGTCTTTGGTGAACGAGTCCCAGTATTTACTGATTTGTAGGAGAAGTGTAGAGGAGTTACACCATAGAATACCAAAGAACCAGGAAGGAATAAGGTTTGGTAAGGAATGACATTAGTAACACATTGGGAGTTCTATCTTTGTAAATTGCAAAAACGTATCATTACTTGTGAATGGTTTATATATCATAATTTTGCATCATCGATATATTTGAAAAATAAAAACATGTGAAGATTTATTTCTACTAGAATGTTAAATGTCAATAAAAGACAAGACACTTCACAAAAAATAACCTCATGAATGCATTTTAAAATAGAAAATGCAAAATGTAAACCTCCCTAAAATATCCCCTTTTACACTGTACTGTGGTTTCATTATTAATCATGGGGTTTCAATTTTGTGGTTTTCATCATGGGTGGTCTTGATCAGCGAAATTTGATACCCAAAGAAAAGAACTTTCATATTGATCTTTTAGTTTAAACATATTTTATTTGCTAATACATGAATACATATAATTAACAAAAAGGATAGGACACAAGTTATACCAACTTACGTGGTCTTCTCCTAGAAGATCTTTATGCTTAACATAACTCAAAACCATAAATTCAAAAATCCAGGAACTTACTAGTATATATTTTCATCAAACCACGAAAATAAATGAATGCCACAATATGTTACTAATTGTGTCAATTCCTTTTCAAACCTTTAAATTCCTTTAACATACTTGTCTTATGGCCATGCTACTTGTACATGTATTCATTTAAAGGAACATGTTGAATCCTAAACAAGTAAACACAGACTGAATTACATCTGAAGAACTTATTTATAAATTTTGTAAATATGTTTGTTTGTGCCCTGCTGATTGCAGACATGATATAAAACATATACATGTAACAACCAATGAAATCAATCAATCAGGTCTTTTAATTGTTCATACATTATGATTTTTTAATCAATCATAGTTTCAAACCTCAAAAATTATGATTTTGAATATTTTATTGGACTTGATGGTTATTTGTGTACTTGTCATGTCTTCTTATTGTTTTGACATTTGATATTTTTCAGATCTAGAAAACTTGATCCAGAGATTCAGAGCCAACTTTATCACAGGAGGAGGTCAGCCCTTAGAGGAGGATAGTTGGAGTGAGGTTAATGTAGGAAGCAACAAGTTCATGGTATTTTACTCTTATAATATTTATATTTTGATTGAACAAAAAGTGAACCTCAATGTATGATTGAAGCAATCTTAGAATAAATTCAAAAAAATATTTTATACACAATTCATTGCATCAAATATTGGTTATGTCTAAATTATTTGATTTCTAGTATAAGCCTTACAGTATGAATATGTAAATCATCAGCTGAATGGAATCAAAGTGCTAATTAAGGTCATTTTAACCTGTCTTGAACCTTTTAGTTTAAACATATTTATTTATCCTGGATTGGGAAACAAGCTTAATGCTTCTATAAATCCCTCTCCAGCCTGCAGTTTGCGAGTTTGGCCTTTGTAAACGGCCCCCATTGAGCTTACTCTTATCGAACTCTACAAAGGGGTCTTTAACGTGCACAGGGTATTGCTCTCCCCATACATGGGACAACCTTTTTTTGTCCCTTCCCAAGGACTAGCATTGTTTCTTGAGACCATCTTTGCAAATGGTGTCAAGAGAGAGTCAGAAAATTGGTTCATGAAATTTTCACCCCTGACAAGGATCGAACCACTAACCTTGGTGTAAGTAGCCCGACGCATTAACCACTACACCACTGTCTCTCCTTTTGAAAATGTTACTACCAGATTCAAAGATTGCAATTGAATAGGGAGGTTTTGATTTTGCAATTAAACCTTATTTAAGCCATCATTTCTTTTGAAATGCCAGTATCAAGACAGGACCATTGTGATTATCAAATTCTCCAGGATGTCTTTGCCTTGTTCAGTATTTTCTTTTAGGACATATTACATGTACCTTTAATTACTTACTTTACAGAGTCAGGGAGGGTGTAGTAGATGTCAGATGGTTTGTTTAGATCAGTCAGGAGCCACTAAAAATAATTCTTATTTTACAGAGTCAGGGAGGGTGTAGTAGATGTCAGATGGTTTGTTTAGACCAGTCATCAGGGGAGAGAAGTAAAGAACCATTAAAAACTCTGGCTGTGTGGAGAGGTAGAAAGGTAAGAGGGTCCATGTCGAATACTATAATGGTAGTTTGCCATTGATGAGGAAAGGGGCCTGTACATGTCTCTTAAGTATTCGATAAACAGGAATTAAATGAGTTAAATGGGCATAAAATTGCTTACCAGTATATTATGTAGTACTACAGGAGGAAGGTTCATGTCAAATAACAAAAGGCTGTGACTAATTTACCAGGAAAACTAAGACAGAAATTTTTTGACACCTGCTGTAGGACATCCCAATCCAAGATAGTGCCAAAGCATCCCTATATTTAGCTTTGTAACATGTTGCAGGTGACATAAAAATGTAATATTATATCCGGGGCTATATTGCAATCACCTGGTCCGTCCGTCAGTGAGTCTGCAGGCCTGTCCGAGATCAAAATTTTCGTAACAGATATCTCAGCTATTATTAATTGTAGGCTTTTGATATTTGGTTTGCAGCTTCAGGTGGGGGTCCCATATGGTGGGATACGTTTTTAGGTCTGTCAATCATCTACTTCCTGTTAAACGAGCTTAGACTTTCTTTACTAACTTTTCAGGGTTGAAAATTATCGTAACTGATTTCTCAGCAACTATTAATTGTAGGTATTTGATATTAAGTATATAGCTTGAGGTAGGGGTCCCATATTGTGGGATTCGTTTTCAGGTCTGTCGATTATCTACTTCCTGTTTAACAAGCTGACTTAGACTTTTTTTACTAAATTTTCAGGGTTGAAAATTTTCTTAACTTATTTCTCAGCAACTATTAATTATAGATATTTGATTTTTAGTATATAGCTTGAGGTAGGGGTCCCATATGGTGGGATTCGTTTTCAGGTCTGTCGATTATCTACTTCCTGTTTAACAAGCTGACTTAGACTTTTTCACTAAATTTTCAGGGTTGAAAATTTTCGTCACAGATTTCTCAGCAACTATTAATTGTAGGTATTTGATGTTTTGTACGTAGCTCTAGGAGTCCCATATTGTGGGATACATTTCACTCTTTTACTTCCTGTTTAATGAGCCAACTTGGAAAGACTTTTTTAATTCCTAACTCGAAATAGATAATCTCTGTCCATAATGTGGATGCGTGGGGTATGTGAGCGTGCTCACTAAGGTTCTTTCATTTTTCATTGTTGTATGTATTGCCAAATTTCAATGTTCAACAACATTTTTTTTTAACAAGGAAATATTTTTGTATAAATCTTTGGACCTGATTAAGCATAAAAGATACCAAATCAGTTATGATCAAATTACATATATAGGTTTTTTTTTCAGATTCCTTTTGGGATACATCTTCAACATGACAGCTCAACAATCAACAAAACAGTCAAAGTTGGTGACATCATCACTGCCATGGCATCTCAATCTTCGTGATGTTTGGTGGAGTATGATAGAATTGTCTGTAGGAAAACTATTTCAGTTGAAAAATCAAACATCCAACATGATCTCAAAATATTAGTGTTAAAGCCATTAGTATCACAGACATCTACAACCGATAAATTGACATGATCTAAATGTTTAAACCGTTCTAGTCCTCAAAAAACATTGTTTTATTATCTAATTCATTTGTGTTTTAAACATACACATAAACTACATATATTTATGGAAATTACCAAAGAGTGGAATTACTAGTTGCAACAAAAGACAATGTAATACTTTTGAAACTAGAAGTCTTAAAACAGGTTATCAATGAAAAACAAAGAGTGAACTATTTTCAGCCCCTGTTTTAGCTCACCTGGCATAAGTCCTTGTGAGCTATTGCCATCACTTGGCATCTGTTGTCTGTGGTCCGTTGTCCAACTTTTTAAAAATTGTCCTCTTTAAAAAAATTGGCCAAATGTAACCAAACTTGGTAGGGTTGTTCTATAAGATGCTCTTTACAATAAAATTATTCAGATTGTTTATTCAAAGAAAAAATATGGCTGTCATGGAAAAAAAAACAAAAAAAAACATAAGGGTGAATTGCAGTTCCTTTGACAATAACTCTAAAATGGTAACAGATATCAAAATTCTGGCAGGGTAAATGGGAACAGCATATCAAAATTTAAAAGAAGATATGACAGCCAATGTAGGGGTTTTTCTTGATTTTTTTTCCCCAAATTTTGCACTTCTGATGCCCGGTACATTGAAAAATATGCAAGATATTTGAAGATATTTTTTTTTTAATTGCGTATGTTTGAGTACATCAAAATCTACAAAATATGTAACAGTCAAAGTCCTGTTTGCCCCCATGACTTAAATAGAACATAGCGTTAAATTGCTGTTTTTGCAGAAGTACCCAATAATGGTAAGAGATTTCTAAATTCTTGAAGGAAGCAGAACTGATCAGCATTTTGAGATATACCAGCCCTGAAATTTTTAATGCATTTTTCTTGATTTTATTCTAATTTCGTTTTGGGCAACTGTGTTTTATTATATACCTGTCTTTTTTTAATTGTTGAAGAAAATCTGACATTACTTAATGAGTTATTGCCCCTGTTTTTTTTTCCAAACTTGGCACATATTGAGCTTTAGAACTCAGTACTATATAAGATATTTGCAGAATAAAGATTGCATATTGTTAAACATATCAAGATCTACAAGAAAAGTGATAGGGTCAAAGCTGTAGGACTGAATTGCCATTATCCATAACTTCAACTTGTTGCTTTGAAGCCTACTTCCAGCTTCTAAGTATCATTGAAGACAAGGTGAGCATTCAGACTTTATGATTCCAAGACATCATAGTGTTTGATATAATATCATATTAGCATAAAGACTCTTATTTTATATTTATTAATATTTATGTATTTTATACAGTTGAGCATACTGTTAACTGCTTTTAAGGTCGACGGGGTGTCTAAAAATTTATCCATAGAATTATCTTAAATTTTGGCCACAGTTAGCAATAGAATGCTACTTTAAATCTAGATCATAAAACTAAAAGTTCAACATAAGAATTTTTGTAGAAACAACTTTGAAAAATGCAAGATTTTAGTACTTTTAATACATGTTATATAGGATCAATAAGGAAAATTCAAATTTCCTTCACCTAAACAAATCTACCCCATGGGTTTTTCTTAAAATTTGTGAAAATAATTGTATGGATTTTTAAATATACTAAATAAAAAATAAAGTTCACCATCAAAAATTTGTTTTTTCCTATTATATCTATACAAATTATTTCCCCTTAAAAAGTACAGGAAAGTATTTAAATTCGAAAAGAAGGTGTATTTTATCAAAATTTTTGTTGTAATTATCAATTTTGATGTTTACCTAGCCCAAAAGAAATCAAATAGAATAACAAGCATTACAAATTTTAAAGTTATGATATATGTGCAAAAAAAAGATGCTCAGTGATAGACAGTAAAAATATCATGTTTATCATATTTTTCTGTACCATACAAGAAAACTAGTCATTCAAGGGTATTTACTATTAATATTTTGTGCTAGAGAATAAGGAGAAAAGTTTCATATTTACAGTCATGACAGTATTATGTCATTTGAAAGTGATCTATTCATTTATGGTGGAATGTCTATACACCAATTGTTAAGGCTTTTGTATTTAGTCAAAGATTAATTTTTGTTTATTCATGTTATTTGTATATGTTCCCTGTGGGCTACTGATTGCAAAACTTGAAATGTGTCAACTGTCAAGGGATATTTATTTTTGTCATAATTTGATACTTTTATTTTTGTGCTTTATATTTTAGCTCACCTGGACCGAAGGTCCATGTGAGCTTTTACCATCACTTGGCGTCTGTCGTCGTTGTCTGTAAACAATTTTTCAAATGTTAACTTGTCTGACACCATAAGTCCAATTGCAACCACACTTGGTATAGTTGTTTAGTGGCATTATGTGTACTAAACTATTGTTCGGATTTTTGATTCGTAAAAAAACATGGCCGCCATGGCTAAAAATAGAACAGGGGGGTCAAATTACAGTTTTTGTCTCGCCTGCGAAGCAGAGCGGGACATAGGTGTTACTTTACCGGCGGCGGCGGCGACGGCGGCGTTAACTTTTTGAAAAAGTTTTATGAGCACCTCCATATCTCAAGAACTATAAGTCCTAGGTTAATGAAACTTGGTATGCATATGCCCCAGTAGTAGCTTAGCACAGTTGCATCCCCATCTTTTGACCTTGACCTTGATTTTCCGGTTGAGTGACTTTGACAATTTTCAATACATATAATAGCAATGGAAAAGTTTTGCGAGCACCTTCATATCTCAAGAACTATAGGTCCTAGGTTGATGAAACTTGGTATGCATATGCCCCAGTAGTAGCTTAGCACAGTTGCATCCCCATCTTTTGACCTTGACCTTGATTTTCCGGTTGAGTGACTTTGACAATTTTCAATACCTATAATAGCAATGGAAAAGTTTTGCGAGCACCTCCATATCTCAAGAACTATAGGTCCTAGGTTGATGAAACTTGGTATGCATATGCCCCAGTAGTAGCTTAGCACAGTTGCATCCCCATCTTTTGACCTTGACCTTGATTTTTCGGTTGAGTGACTTTGACAATTTTCAATACCTATAATAGCAATGGAAAAGTTTTGCGAGCACCTCCATATCTCAAGAACTATAGGTCCTAGGTTGATGAAACTTGGTATGCATATGCCCCAGTAGTAGCTCCCCATCTTTTGACCTTGACCTTGGTTTTCCGGTTGAGGGACTTTGATTATTTTTATTGCATATATTTGCAATGTTTGAGTTCTATAAACATCTTTTGATGTCAGAAACTGAAAATCCACATAAATTCAAAATATAGTGGAAGTAAGAAAGAATAGTTGTTTATGATGGTGCCGGCAGGCGAGACATACTTTAGTGTTAACTCTTGTTTGCAAATAACTCAAAAATGGTAACAGATATCAAAAGTCTGGCGGGGTAAAAGTGATCAGCACCTCAAGATCTACCTGTCCAGAAATTTTCAAGAAGATCCAACAACCGATGTGGGAGTTATTGCCCTTTTTCTGGATTTTTTCAAAATTATGCACTTATTAAGCCCTATATCTTGAAAACTATACAAGATATTTTAAAAATTCAAATTGCATATGATTGAGCACATCAAGATCTACATTTCATGTAATTAGGTCAAACCTGTAGAACCATTTCTTTTAGTAGTTATGGCCCTTAAAGCGTCAAAATTTACCGTTTTTCATTACTTTTCCCCTGAATTTCAAAGATTAACTTGTCTAACACCATATATCCAACTTTAACCAAGCTTGGCACTGTTGTTTAATAGCATATATGCTACAATTCTTTCGTTCAGTTTTTTTATTCGTCAAAAAATATGGCCGCCATGGCTAAAAATAGAACATATGTGTAAATTGCAGTTTTTTGCTAATAACTCAAAAATGGTTACAGATATCAAAATTCTGATGGGAGACAAAAGTGGTCAGCATCTCAAGATCTACCTGCTTAGAAAGTTTAAAAAAGATCCAACAACCCATGTAAGAGTTATTGCCCTTTTTCTGGATTTTTTCAAAATTATTCACTTGTTTAGCCATATATCTTGAAAACTATACAAGATATTTCAAAAATTTAAATTGCATATGATCAAGCACATTAAGATCTACATTTCATGTATTTAGATCAGATCAAAGCTGTAGGACCATTTCTTTTAGGAGTTATTGTCCTTAAAACAACAAAATTTACCTTTTTTCATTACTTTTTCCCTGAATTTCAAAGATTACCTTGTCTTACACCGTAAGACCAACTGCATTTTAACTTAATTGGCACACTTGTTGAATAGCTTATATGCTACAACTCTATTGTTCAGATTTTTTATTCTTCAAAAAACATGGCCCCCATGGCTAAAAATAGAGCATAGGGGTAAATTGCATTTTTTTGCTAATAACTCAAAAATGGTTTCAGATATCAAAATTGTGCAAGAATAAAAAAAGATCAGCATATTAAGATCTACCTGTGCTGAAATTTTGGAAAAGATCTGACTGCTGAAGTGGGAGTTATTGCCCTTTTTCCTAATTTTTGCCAAATTTTGCATTTATTAAGCCCAATATCTTGAAAACTAACCAAGATATTTCAGAAATTTAAATCCCATATGGTTATGCACAATAATATCTACAAAATATATGTGTCTGTGTCCCGGGGGGGTCACTCCATATATTTTGTGGTAGGGGTGAGCCGCTGGCACCCAATGACCCCCACCCTTATCATATATAAGGATTATTGAAAAAGTATACCTAATCACATAATTTTTGCAGAAAATCATACCTCATCATATATATTTGTACAATATAATATACCCTATAAATAATAGGATTTGCGGATTCAAACAGAACACACACTGAGATTAAGTAATAAATTACATGTGGTTTGTAACCTTATAACTTAAAGATATCAAAAGCTAATTGGCATCCGATTTGGTTCAATATTGTGACCTTATCATATAAGCCTACCAAAATTTGTATCCTTATCAGATATTTTCATCTCAATTTCACACCCTTTTCATATATTACGAAGCGTGAAAAAGGTACCTATTCCAGCGGCTCATCCCTATCTCATCTTATAATGGAAGTGACCCCCCCGGGGTCTGTGTAGTTCAGGTGAGCGATTCAGGCTCCTGGGAGCCTCTTGTTTAATTTTTTATTGAAAAGTTGGCACAAAATATATTGTTAGGGAGTTTAATTTATACCTGTTACATGATTTTGTTGTTAAGATATATTTGATTGTTAATGACAACATTGAAGTAAAAACCATTGTCTTTCGAGCACATTTTTTGTGCCAAAATGTTTGATTTTGTTGTTGTTTCACAAAATACCTTTTTAGATGTAAACATGTGTGCCTTTATGCTCTCATTCATTGTACCAACCCCAACAAACAAAGTTTGGGTGGTATATATGAATCACTCTGTCTGTCTGTCAGTCCGTCTCTTCAAATATCTTGTACATGCAACTCCTTCTAGATTGCATGTGGATTTTGATGAAACTTTACATGATGGAGGAATATCATATTTAGAAATATTTCATTTATCTCAGATGTCATTCATGAGGAGATGATTTTTCCAATAGTTTGATATGAAACAGGGATAGCCCTTTTGAGCTTCATCACAGTATTGCTAGTTCACAACTAATTTACTTTCTTATTGAAGTTTACACTTTTGCATTTTAAGATAAATTTATGACAATATGTACAAGTAAGTTATATTAAATGTAAATTGTGAAACAAAGTACTTAAGATATCCAGTTCATTTCAATTTCTGTGTCAGACTCAGGATTCATATCTAGTCAACAATTGAAAGTGCAATTATTACATGTGTATGGTGAGCAGGTACAGTTTTTATATTGTCTTCCATTTTTGTCTCGCCTGCGACGAATGTCGCAAAAGGCGAGACGGCGGCCGGGGCGTCCATAATTGGTTAAAGTTTTTGCTTAAGTCTGTTTTCTGTGAACTAGTTATGTTACACCATGAGAGTACAGATCAGTTTTAAAAGGATTTCACCTGTATGCTCCTGCAGTCACCGTCTACTGACTACTGAAATTTTACACTGATTTGGCTGAGGTTAACCTTTTTTCTTAAGTCTGTTTAACATGAAGCAGTTATGTTACACCATTGATATTTGGTATGCAGTTGCATCAGTACAGATCAGTTTTAAAAGGATTTCACCTGTATGCTCCTGCAGTCATGGTCTACTGACTTTGAAATTTTACACCGATTTGGCCGAGGTTAACCTTTTTTCTTACGTCTGTTTAACATTTAGCAGTTATGGTACATCATTGATATTGGGTATGCACTTGCATTAGCATCAGTACAGATCAATTTCAAAAGTATTTTATCTGTATGATCCTGCAGTCACAGTCTACTGACTTTGAGATTTTACACTTTTTAACTTTTTACTTATGTCATGAGTGTTTTATATCAAGCAGTTGTGGTTCACCATTTATATTTGGTATGTAGCTGCTTAAGCATCAGTCAAGATCAGTTTAAGGAGGATTTTTACTTCATTTTATACTGTGTCCAGTTGCGACAGGCGAGACATGTCTCTGTGTTAACAGTTTATATAATTTTCTATTTGTTATTAATCTGTTGCATGTATGAAAATGTTTTGGATGTTTATAATATTTGTACCGGTACTCAGATTATGCATTATAATTACTATTGAATTAAAGCATTTTGTTAAACTTTTATTTTCAAATGCAATGTTAGATACCGTTAGAGCTATAATGCAATGAGGAACAAGTGCACATGACAAATCCTTCATAAAAAAGCAATAATTTTAACAATCCATAATGGGAGATATTATAAGACCCAAAATGGTGTTTTTGGTCTATAGAATGAAAACTATTGCAGATAGAGAAAAGCTGTTTCTTGCTTAAATGTTCAGTTCATTTAGCTCTACAAAAGTCTCCATTGGGTTGAAGTTGTCAGATGACCCCTTATAGTGGTTACAGCCCCTTAAAAGGTGAATAATAGTGTTTTTTGCTTATTTAGAATGAAAAGTATTGCAGATAAAGAAAAGCTGTCTTCTTGCATAAACATTCAGCTCATTTAGCTATAAAAAAGTCTTTATAGGGTTGACATCAAGACCAGGTGAGCCTTTTGTTACTGACATGTGCCACATCAACTATATTGGTATGGTAGGTGCACCTAGTGATGCTTAGCACAGTGCATGCTTTGGATGCTGGCATTGACCTATATTTTCACCTGATTGACCGCTTATAGAAGAAAGGTTAAGTTGAAGTCCATTCCTTCTGATTGACAAGTGCCTTAATAGCAACCATGTTGATGCTTTAGTGATTGTGAAAAAAATAAATGTTGCCAGATGGGGCATTATGTCTTTTGGACATATTATTGTTTGTAAGACTTTTGTTGAAAATGAATTGCTTGAAAAGTATAATAGCTAGGTATCTGATATTTGGTATACAGACAGTTCAGGTTATGGTCTATGCAACTGTCCCCATTTTTACACTCCAGTGACTCTGTGAACTTAGGTCTTTTTTCAGACCAAAAATATTTTTGTAAGACTTTTGTGGACAATGAATTTCTTGAAAAGTATAATAGCTAGGCATCTGATGTTGGGTATACAGACACTTTTTTGTGTTTATATCAAGAAGTGAAAGCTTTTGTAGTTGATTTTAGTGATGGTGCCGGCAGGCGAAACATAGTTTTAGTGGCCACACTAAAACTATTTTACTTTTTCGGTAAGGTTTTATGAGCACCTCCTTATCTCAAGAACTTTAGGTCCTAGGTTGTTGAAACTTGGTATGCATATGCGCCAGTAGTAGCTTACCACAGTTGCATCCCCATCTTTGGACCTTGACCTCGATTTTCCCGTTGAGTGACTTGGAAAATTTTCAATACTTATAATAGCAGTGTTAAGGTTTTATGAGCACCTCCATATCTCATGTACTTTTGATCCTAGGTTGATGAAACTTGGTATGCATATGCTAAGTAGTAGGTTAGCACAGTTACATCCCCATCTTTTTTACCTTGACCTTGACTTTCTGGTTGAGTGACTTTGACAATTTTCAATATATATATATATATAGCAGTTTTAAGGTTTTATGAGCATCTCCATATCTCAAGTACTTTTGATCCTAGGTTGAGTGAAACTTGGTATGCATATGCCCCAGTAGTAGGTTAGCACCTTGACCTTCTGGTTGAGTGACTTTGATAATTTTTGTTGCAATGTTTAAGTTATATAAACACCTTTTGATCAATCCTTATAAATTAAAGATATAGTGGAATTAATTAAGAAAGAATTAGTGTTTCTGATGGTGCCTGCAAGACATACTTTAGTGTTAACTCTTGTTTAACTACTGTAACACTGGAATTCAGTAAAACTTATATGATAGAGTATCAATCTTTGAACCATTTTAATATATATTTCTGTTGATTTGTTTTCATATATACAAAGAAATGAAATTTGGAATAAGTGTATGAAACACAACTTATATAAGTCATCAGCTTTCAATGTGTCTGGTTGTTATTGCTCTCAGTAGGTCCTAATTCAAATAAAGACAATTTACACATATGATTCAGATCAGTTCCTTAGCTGATCAAAGAAAGACCGCCTTCTAGACATTGGACAATAAGCATGAACACAACAGATAATAAAAATATGACCGCAACATGTCCAACCCTTAAGTTAGAGGCCCAATATGGAGAGTCATTTGTTGTGGACACATGCAGCCCATGGTGGTCAGACAAAGTTTTTTTCACGATGATATTTTTTTTTTCACAAGAAGACCAAAATTAAATACAATTACAAAAATATTACCCCTTTTGGCCCCTAGTTAAGGGTATCTTCTTTTCATTCTTTCCACTTTTGGCCCCTAAAGACAATTAGGGGTTGGGAAGTGTTACAAAATTAATCCTCAATTTAGTAAATTTATTATTCCACAAGAATTAATAAGCAAACAGAATTTTTGAAATCAGACAATAAATAAAAACGTTTCAGTTTTGCCCCTTTTGGCCCCTAATTTCATAATGGAAAAAAAGATTGCAATAATTAATCCTCCATTTTGTATTGACTACTTGACAAGACTTTACATATAAGAAAAAATTTCAAATCAAACCAAAAATGAAAAAGTTGCATTTTTTTTGTCCCTTTTTGGGCCCCTAGTTTCTAAATTTAAAAGAGAAGACCCCCAAAATCAATACCATATATGGTAAGGCATATCATTGTCAAATTTCATAGCAATTGGCCAGCTAGAATTAAAGTTATTGTGGGAACAAATAAAATGTTCAAATTGATTGCCCCTTTTGGGCCCCTAATTTTTAAACAAATAAAGGGGACCCATAAAATCAATCCCATTCATCCTTTTATGGTATGAAACATTATTGTAAAATTTAAGCGTATTTGGTAAATCAGGACAAAAGTTATTGTGGGAACAAACAAAAAGTAGCATTATTTGCCTCTTTTTGACCCCTTATTTCTTAACGAAAAAAAGGGGAACCACCAAAATCAATTTCATCCATCTTTTTATAATGTAAGGAAGATCAATGTCAAATATTTATCAATCGGATAACAAGAACTTATGTTATTGTAAAAGCACTAAAGTTTGGAACAATGACGACGACAACAGCATCATACCATAATATGTCTGTAATTTTTTTATGGTCATATGAAAACAGAAGTTTTGACAAAGATTCCTTGCTTGGGTCTTGTTTTCTGATTGCAAGTTACAAATTACCATCAAAATATAAGAAATATTGTTACAAAAATAATGAGAAGAATGACACAAACACACATTTATAGCAGAAAAACTTAAGTTTATAAAATTCAGTCATCAATGCATAACAGACTTTATAACTGTTTAAAGATTTATTTTATGATAATGGATTTTCAACAAGATAACAATGATTTATAAACAATAATTAAATGTGGAAATTCATAATATGCAAATGTCATTAAAATTAGGAAAAAATAAAGACCTCAATTTTGACAAAAAGGTAAATGTGTTAAAATACTTAAGTTTTGAAAATTTTGGAATAGAAATATTGATAGAAATAAAATTCTGTAAGAAAATATACAAAATGAAATTTTAAGTTGCCTTTTTTTCAGGTAGTTGATTGACTGATTGATTGTTGGCTTTTTATTGTCCCTTTGTAGGTTACGTAGTAAATTAACATATCTTCCCGACCCAAGGACTATAAATGCCAATTTTTTAATACAATTACTGAAGGTAGAAAATTATACCAAAGTTTATGTTCATGAGACAATAACACAACACAGAAAAATAATAGTTTCCGGTATTTGAAATAAAAATCTATGAAAACAATAAAACAATTGAAAAAATATCTGATAAGTAATAAATGTACATTTTCTATTCATTCCATTTCATCGCTTCACTATCAAAATTAATATCAAAGGGATTTTATAACACATTAAATAAATAAATAATCAATAAATTATAAAAATATCCTCATAATTCTGATTTTTCTTTTTTCGCAAACAGACCGACGGGACAAGAAACACCAGTACCGCCCAATCCACAATAACCATTGGGGTTTTTATGTAAATATTGTTGATGATAATCCTCAGCGTAATAAAAGTCTCCTGCTGGTATAATCTCTGTCGTAATCTTGCCAAGTCCTTTTTCATTTAATAGTTTCTGGTAAGATGTCCGTGATTCTTCAGCTGTTATTTTCTGATTGTCACCATAGTAATAAATGCCAGATCGATATTGAGTGCCCACATCATTTCCTTGTCTCATGCCCTGTGTGGGATTGTGATTCTCCCAGAACACCTGATATAAAAAAAATCTAGTTTTAGTTTGGATCAATTTTATACATATGCCTACTTCTTATGTTTATGAACATGAAAACTCAATGACTATATCATCAAGATTTTTTTTTTATTTAAATCTAATTTATAAAATTAGAAGACTCAACAATTGCTCAAACAATTTATCATTAGATATTCAAATTATTTTTTCAAGAATGTTCTTTCACAGGTCGAGTCATCTAGATTTCATTTGACCTATCAATCAATCAAAATTTTATAAAAGTGACCTTTCAAATGGGAGAAAATAGTAAAACTTTTTCGACGTTTTTATAAAAAAGTTCTGACCATAAACATATTTTCTTTAACTTCCTCGCTCATATTTCGTCAATACCAAATAGTTTTGGTTTAAACGTAGTTTTATTTGGCATGCGTAAAATCTCCCTATAAAGTTATGTTATGTTCCACATTATGACTTCTTTTTCATTCAGTGCATTGGTCAATGGACAATAACAAAGGTAAACATAACACTAAAATCTCCCTCCTGGACAATGTTCCTTGGGGGAAATTTGGTGTCCTTTATACCTTAAATTTTTATCTTATATTGATGCAAATAGAATAAATAATTTTTTCACCGCTCATTTTTAACATTGGTTCAGCAAGTCAGTTTTTGTTTAATTATTTCTTAACAAGAGGCTCCCAGGAGCCTAAATCACTCACCTGGTCTTGATGTCAACCCTATATTTTGTAGAGCTAAATGAGCTGAACATTTAAGCAAGCAACAGTTTTTTCTTTATCTACTATAGTTTTCATTCTATAGGCCAAAAACACGAAAAACCTTTATTCTAGGGGCTGTAATCCCTATAAGGGGTCATCTGACAACTTCAACCCTATGGAGACTTTTGTAGAGCTTTATGTGCTGAACATTTAAGCAAGCACCAGCTTTTCTCTATCTGCTATAGTTTTCATTCTAAAGGCCAAAAACATGAAAAAGGTTATTTTAGGGGCCGTAACCCCTATTAAGGGTCATCTGACAACTTCGATCCTATGGAGACTTTAGTAGAGCTAAATGAGCTGAACATCTAAGCAAGCAACAGCTTTTCTCTATCTGCTATAGTTTTCTTTCTATAGGCCAATAAAAAGCTTCGCCGAGCGCAGCATGATACGACCGCAGCATGTTGAACCCTGTACGTTTTAGGCCAAATATGGATAGTCTATTGTTCTGGACACATGCAGCCCATGGTGGACTGACAAAGGTTTTTGACACATGCTTCTCTGATGGACTTTCAACCCAGGGGCTAAAAATATAAATTTTGAATGTTGTATTCTACTCTTTAAAAGAATAATGTTTGGGGAAAAAATTAAAATTCGAACCAGAATTTTTTAAAAATTATGATTACAGCCCAAAAAATTTATTCTTAAATTTAGAATCGCTACCTGACAAGAATAAATTTGCAAAAAAAAATTTCAAAATCGGACCACAAATAAAAAAGCCCCATTTGGCCCCTAATTACGTAATAGGGGGAAAAAGGGGGGGTTGCAAAAATTAATTCTTAATTTTGTATTCGCTATTTGACAAGAACAAACATGCAAAAAAAATTTTCAAAATCGGACCAGAAATAAAAAAGTTTCAATTTCAGCCCCATTTGGCCCCTAATTACGAAATAAGGGGAAAAAGGGGGGGTCGCAAAAATTAATTCTTAATTTTGTATCCGCTATTTGACAAGAACAAACATGCAAAAAAAATTTCAAAATCGGACCAGAAATAAAAAAGTTTCAATTTCGGCCCCTTTTGGCCCCTTATTACGGAACAGGTGAAAAAGGGGTGGGGGTCACAAAAATTTCAAAATCGGACCACAAATAAAAAAGTTTCGATTTTGGCCCCATTTGGCCCCTAATTACGTAATAGGAGTAAAAAGGGGGGGTCGCAAAAATTAATTCTTAATTTTGTATCCGCTATTTAACAATAACAAACATGTAAAAAAAAAATTCAAAATCGGACCACAAATAAAAAAGTTTTTATTTTGGTCCCTTTTGGCCCCTAATTACACAACGGAGAAAAAGGGGGCGCAAAAATTCATCAGGTTCATTCTTTAATTGTAAGAAACATTCTTGACAAATTTCACAGCAATAGGCCAACTAGGAGTTATGGTGGAAACAAGTAAAATATTTGAATTTTTTTCCCCTTTTGGGCCCCTAATTTCGAAACAAAAAAAGGGGGGACCCCCAAAATCAATCCCATTCATCCTTGTATGGTAAGGAACATCACTGTCAAATTTCATAGCAATTGGATAACTAGAACTAAAGTTATTGTGGAAACAAACAAAAAAGTAGTTTTTTTGGCCCCTAATTTCTAAACGAAAAATGGGGGGACCCCCAAAATCAATCCCATGCATCCTTTTATGGTAAGGAACATCATTGTAAAGTTTCATAGCAATCGGATAACTGGAACTAAAGTTATTGTGGAAACACTAAAAAGTTAACAGACAACGACGACGACGACGACGACGACGTCATACCATAATACGTCCGCAAAATTTTTTGCGGTCGTATAAAAACATGAAAAAACATTATTTTAGGGGCCGTAACCCCTATAAGGGGTCATCTGACAACTTCGAACCTATGGAGACTTTTGTAGAGCTAAATGAGCTGAACGTTTAAGCAAGCAACAGCTTTTCTCTATCTGCAATAGTTTTCATACTATAGGGCAAAAACATGATGAAAAAACGCTATTTTTCACCTTTAAGGGGCTGTAACCCCTATAAGGGGTCATCTGACAACTTGGACCAAATGGAGACTTTTGTAGAGCTTTTAATGCTGAAACAGTAAGGTGGCATCAGATTTCATCTATCTCTTATACTTTTTGATTTACAAGCCAAAAACAGTAGTCTGACCCCCCTGGTCTATTTTTAGCAACGGCGGCCATGTTTTTCAACGAATCAAAAATCCCCACATCAGTTCTGTGGGGGATGCCCTAAGGTACCATCAGACCAAATTTGGTTCGAATCTGTTCAGCCGTTTCAGAGGAGAAGAAGTTTGAAGAAAAGTTAACGACGACGACGGACGCCAAGTGATGGCAATAGCTCACATGGCCTTTGGCCAGGTGAGCTAAAAAGCACGTGCTTGTGGTCATAGTTACTTATATACTCTCACAAACCATTGGTCAAAAGTTTGATGTAAACATTATCCTTAAAAGGTAGATTCCTCGACCTGTTTCATGTACTGTACCTTTATTCTGCATACAATAATTCATTTATTACCCCATCATTATAAATTAAATTTTGCCATTGAGATATACCAAATCCCTATACAGATGAACTTACCTTAAGAATTTCTGCATATGAGACTTTTTTCGGGTCAAAGACAAGACGTACAACTTCATTGTGACCGGTACCTCCTGAACAAACTTCTCTATATGTAGGGTTTGGTGTGAAGCCTGCAGCATAACCAACCTGTAAAAAATATTTACTTTTATTTTAGTATTCATGTAAATAGTGCATTTTGATGGTCAGATTGAAAAACACAGAGGAAAAAATAACTTTCCTGATCTGGACATTTTGACACAAGAACCTGAAAAATCTGTTGAGATCAACATGGATGGATTTTGTTAAAAAGAAGTAGGTGAGTGACAGACCTGAAATCAGATCCCACGCTATGGGATCCCATGCTGATGCTGTATACCAAATATCAAAAGACTGTAATGAGTAGTTATTTTAAACTTATTTATTTATCCTGTATTGGGAAACAAGCTTAATGCTTATGTAAATCCCTCTCCAGCTAGCAGTTTGTGAGTGTGGCCTTTGCAGCGGCCCCCATTGAGCCTACTCTTATCGAACTCTACAAAGGGGTCTTTAACATGCATGGGGAATTGATCTCCACATACACAGGACAACCTTTTTTCGTCCCTTCCGAAGGACTAGCATCGTAGTAATGAGTAGTTGTTTAGAAAACTATTTTAAAAATGTTTTCCCTGCCCACCTACCGCCACATTTTCACCATTCATAACAAAATACCGGCAGAGGTCATGACTGAAAAAAAAACAAGAGTATGTCCAAAAGACATAATGCCCCATCTCGCAACATTTATTTTTTTCCACAATCACTAAAGCATCAACATGGTTGCTATTAAAGCACTTGTCAGTCAGAAGGAATGGACTTTAACTTTAACCATTCTTCTATAAGTGGTCATTCATGCGGAAAATATAGGTCACTGCCAGCATCCAAAACATGCATTGTGCTAAGCATCACTAGGTGCACCTACCATACCAATATAGTTGATGTGACACCTGTCAGTAAAAAAGGAATGATCTTTATCCATTCTTCAGTTCTATAAGTGGTCATTCATGCGGAAAATATAGGTCACAGCCAGCATTCGAAGCATGCATTGTGCTTAGCATCACTAGGTGCACCTATCATAACAATAGAGTAGATGTGGCACATGTCAGTAAGTGGGAATGGACTTAAACCAGTCTTCTTTAAGAGGCCATTCATACGAAAAATATAGGTCACATCCAGCATCCGAAGCATGCATTGTCCTAAGCATCACTAGGTGCACCTACCATAACAATTTGGTTACTATGGCATTTGTCAGTAAGAAGGAATGGACTTTAACCATTCTTCTATAAGTGGTCATTCATGCGGAAAATGTAGGTCACTGCCAGCATCCAAAGCATGCATTGTGCTTAGCATCACTAGGTGCACATACCATACCTATATGGTTGATGTAGCACTTGTCAGTTAGAGGAAATAGACTTTAACCATTTTTCTGTACATGATCATTCATACAGAAAATATGGGTCACATCCAGCATCCAAAGCATGCAATGTTCTTATCATCACTAGATGCACCTACCATATACCAATATGATTGATGTGGCATTTGTCAGTAAGTGCAAATTTGGAAATATGGGATGTTGGACGGACATCCGAACGGACGGACAAACAGACCCGAACACTATATGCCCCTCTACTTTCGTAGATGGGGCATAAAAATTTCATGGACCATAATATGATACAGGTTAAACCTGATAAGCTCCCGCAGATAAAGTAACTTTCTTATATATATATATATATATATATAGTGCCTCATATCCATAATTTTGAAAAAGAACGGACCTGCAAACTGAACGAGGAAGTGAATTGCTTCGAACGCGGACCTCGAAGAACGCATCCGTAAACAAAGAATATTTGTACTTTCATTTTCGAATGCAAAGCCGGTTAGAGAGAAAATAACAAAAACAAATTTGTTTACTAAGGCCACACAGAATTAATTTCTTGTTCTTTGGATTTTGACTTTTAAAAAAAGGAGCGAGCGAGCGAAATTATTTTTATTAATTTTTTTTCTGAAAATCTGATTTTTAGGAGCGACTGATTTTTTTTTAGGCGAGCGACTTGTTTTTAAATTTTTAAAAAGTTTTTTTCTGGTTTTTAATGTATAAGTGAGGCGAGCGAGCGATTTTTTTTATTTTTGAAGAAAATAAGTGAAATATTAAAAAACTTCTATTTCAAGTATAACAAATGCTTGTTCTTAGTGGTTTATGGCTTTTCCAATTGATTAATATATTATTTAAGCAGGAAATAGTTGTATTTAGTTGGGTTTTTTTTCTGAAGAGTTGCTGTCTTGGCTTTCTATCAATATAGCCACAAGCAGACCAAGAGAAAGTCAATTACACCAAACAAGTATGACTATGTCCCAAAATCTTGCTGGCAAGGCATAATTTTAAGATAAAATATTAAAAAGAAAAGCAACTTCCTATCTTTATTCACAAAAAAAAAAAACATAAAACAACAATGGACAACAATAACAATTTGTAAATTAATATTTATTAAAAAAATATTACAAAACAATCCTTGGTCAATGGTGAATTGGATGTTCATAGATGGTGTCATTAATATCCCATTATTGTCCTTTCACATAAGTTAGGGATTTTCCTTATGTTTTCAATTTGAACCATGTTGTTTTTACATGTATAACTGAGGTCATCCAAGGAAAAATACCACAGGAACATGAATCTATCAATAAAAGGGGTCGACTATACATCGTATATGGCATTCTTTGAATGTTATGAATGTATTTAAATAAATGAATGTAAGAGTCTTCCATTTGACATGCAATTGCCGTATTTTGTAACAATACTTTTACTTTGTGGCAACAGATTTCATTGTTTTCATCGGAGTGTTTTGTTTGAGGGGAATGAAACGTAGTTTCAACCGCTTTTATCCTGAATGTATCTCCAATATTAGGATAGGATAGGATCATCTGTGGACGCTGGCTCCTGGAACCACTATGTCCACCTCGTCTTCTAATTGCCTATTTATTGTTGTTTCGTCACTTCCGGACTTTTGTCGAGTGCTCTTGTTTAAGTCGATGTCTGCCTCATGGTTGTACTTTATCTCTTGATGTTCCCAGTGTTTGTCTAATTTTATTTCAAATTCCTTTTCTGTTTTCGCATTAATTACTTCATTAGGCAGGCTGTTCCAGATGTCTACTATTCTTCTTGTAAAATAATGCTTCCTGATGTCTAATCTACTGCGATGTTTTTTCAGTTTTTTATCGTTTCCCCTCGTTCTGGTGTTTTCATTTAGGTCGAGCAAACTTTCAGTGACCTGGCTATCATAAATACCTTGCAGTATTTTGAATGATTCGATCATATCCCCTCGAAGGCGTCTGTATTTGAGAGTGGGCATTTTCAGTTTTTTTAATCTGTCTGGGTACTCAAGGTGTTTCAGCTCAGGTATCTGCTTTGTCGCTCTTCTCTGTACGTTCTCAATGCTGTCGATGTCTCCGACTTTGTGTGGTGACCATACTGGTGCAGCATATTCCAAGTGCGGACGGACAAGAGCTTGAAATAGGTACCTGAATGATGTGTTGTCTAGATATGTGAATGTTCTTCTAATGAGTCCCATGATACTGTTGGCCTTATTCACTTGTTGTTGGATGTGCTTTGAGAATGATAGATGTTCATCCACTAGTACTCCTATGTCTTTTTCCCCTTCTGACTTTTGTAGTTTTACCTCATGTCCGTTGTTATCGTATAGATGGTACTCCCTTTCTGATGTTGAGGGTTTATTGGATACACTAACTACCTTGCATTTGTTTGGATGGAATTTTAGGAGCCAGGTGTTGGACCAATTTTGGAGGCTGTCTAGATCTTCTTGCAGGCTCTTTGTATCACTTTCCGATTTGATCTCCTTGTACACTTTCGTGTCGTCTGCGAAAAGGAATGCTTCCGCCTCTACACATTCTGGCATGTCGTTGATGTAGATGACGAACAGGATTGGTCCAAGTACACTTCCTTGTGGTATGCCACTGGTCACATCATGGCATTTGGACTCGGCTCCATTGACAGTGACCTTCTGTTTTCTGTCAGATAGGAAGTTTTTTACCCACTCTATAGTCTTGTCTCCAATGCCATATCTTTCTAGTTTCTTTACTAGCCTTCGATGAGGGACTTTGTCGAAGGCCTTCATGAAATCCATATACACTGCGTCAATGCACCCTCCATTGTCTAGGATCTCCGTCCATTCGTCTAGTACTTTAAGGAGTTGCAGCGTGGTTGACCTTCCGGATATAAATCCGAACTGTTTCATGCTAAACAGTTGGTTTGTTTGCATGTGGTTGACTATGTGGTTTCTCACCAGTTTTTCCATCATTTTACATGCTATGCTGGTCAAGCTCACGGGTCTGTAATTTCCTGGGTCAGACTTGTCCCCCTTTTTGAATAGTGCCACCACATTGCCTAACTTCCATATATTTGGGCATTTTGCTGAATCTTTCGATGCATTAAAGATCTTGGTTAATGGCTTTGTGATGACTTTTCTTAATTCTCTTAAAGCTTTTGGATGGAGTCCATCAGGCCCTATGGATTTGTTTGGATTAAGTTGGTCCAACAGTTTCTCAACCTCTTTTTCGGAGAAATTTTTCTCTTCATATGGTGTTTGTATTTGGACAGTATCTATGTTTGGAAGTTCCCCTTCTGGTTCCTTTGTAAATACACTGCTGAAAAAGTTTGCAAGGACATTTGCTTTCTCCTCGTCGTTTTCCGTAGTTTTTTGCACTCCATTCTCATCCTTGTATTTCAATTCCGCAATGCCGGTTTTCGTTTTTCTCTTTGAATTGGCATACTTCCAAAACTTTTTAGGATCTGCCTTTGCGCTTTTGGCTATGTCTTCTTCCATTTGTTTCTTAGCTCTTCGTACATGATTTTTAACTTGGTTCCTGGCTTTCTTGAAATCTTTAAGTTTGCTGGTCTCTTTAGTTTCCCTGTATTTTTTCCAGCATTTGTGTTTTTCCTTTATTTTATCCTTTGTTTTCTGGTCAAGGGGTATGTAATTGTGTTTCTTTGCTTTTGCTGTTGCTTTGTTGTTGATTTTTGGTATATTTTTCTCCTTAGCTTTGTTAGATATGTCCAGAAATACATCATTCATGGCATTTGGATCCCCATTGCTAACTATTCTCAGTGTTTCGTCCCAGTCTTGATCTAGTTCCTCTGCCATTTTGGTGTAGTCCCCCTTGTTGTAATTCCATTTTTCTATTTTGGTTACTTTTTGTTCCCAGTAGCATTTGTATTCAAATGATAGTACCGCGTGATCACTTTTCCCTAATGGGCTATCATAGTTGATTTCGTCTACCATGTTCTCTTCATTGGTTAAAATTAGATCTAATACACTGGGTTCATTTTCGCCTCTCACTCTTAAGTTATCTCACTGACATGTTGATGCAAGTAACTGTCCCTGATGCTTTCCATAAATTTTTCGCCGTCTTGGTCACCGTTTGCTTTCCATTCTTTCCAGTCGAGTTTAGGATAATTGAAGTCACCCATAAGCAAGATGTGGGAGTATTCCTTGTTTAAGGATGCATTTATTATCAGTTCATTTAGTTTGGAACACTTAACTTAACTAACAAGCGATTAGACAAAACAGGGTCAAGTTTATAAGAGTACATGGTTGAAAATTGGCAATTTTTTGGTTGTTTACTTTTGCAAAAGACAAATATTTTTCAAAGGCGGAGATAAAAAAAAAATTGAACACAACTTCCGGCTCCGGACGCGGGCGGGTTTCCGGTAAATGCGGGCGGAAGAAATATATATTTTTTTCTTAACGAAACAATTTCACATGCGGGCGGTCCGACGAACAAGTAATTAATTCGGCGTGGCCTAAGGACAAAGTAAATATATTGCATTGGCTACTGGGGATGACATTTGTCTGCTGAATTTGTTTGGTTGATAATGCACCGCTTTTTTGGGGGTCTTGGTTTGTGAAATTAGAATGACAGGTTCCCGCGCTTCTGTCATTTTGTTTTGATAGACGCGACCTCTAGTGGACGCCAATAATAAAAATATCCCTGATGTCCTAATTTTTTATTCAAATTCTTTACATTTAACACATTTCATAGCTGGAAATACTTGAAATAATTTATATTAATACAATAACTATGTTTATCATTTTTTAAATTGAGAAATTCCCAAAAAGGAATTTAATTTTGCATTCAGTGTTATTGGGTGCGGATTTTTGACTAGCTTATACGTCTTCCGGTTGAAGGCATCATACTCAGTCTATTTAGCTCCCGCTAAGCGGGAGCTTATAAACAGAAATATGTACCAACCATTGTTGAAAAAATACCACTCTGTTTCCAGAACTTCCTCTCAGCACCCCAGAAGCATCCCATACCTAAAAAATGAGTTTAATATAGAACATATTGAAATCTCTGCATACAAATACTGTAAACCATGAAATTTTCACATCGGTTTTATTATCATGAATGATTTTCACTTTGCTAGCGAGAAAATTAAATGGTGTGAAAACATTTGTTTTCCATATAAGTTGATGGACAATAACATTATAGTGCAAATTAAAACTGCTTGAACTTAAATTCAGTTGATTACGCAAAATAAAGACAGCACGAAAATTTACCAGCTTACAGTACACAAACATGTAAAGTAATTTTTTTTTCATATATAACATATGAACTGGGATGACTGATGAGGAATATACTGTTATATAAGTTTAATGTATACTGTTATATACATTTAAGATGCATATGAAAATAAAATAAAATAAAGTATTAGAGAATGTAAAGATTTTAAACCAATTATTCTCAGATAGATTTTCACCAAATGATTCTCACTTCAAGTAAAAATTTTCAACACTTCAAGTAAAAATAAAGTTCATTGTAAAACATGTTAAAACCACCTATCAGCACTCTAGCAGTACAATCAGAAATATAATGAATATTTCTTACACTTACCAAACATAGCCATTTCTAGACCATCAGGAAAAGGTTCTATGATGGTATTACCATTGACTGCATGTTTATTACTGACAACCAACTTCTCTGATCTGCCTGCATTAAGAAAAACATATACATGTACTTTTTATGAAATTTATTGAATAAAACTTTATTTATTTCAATTCTCTTCGATGGCTGTAATTTTTATACAGACTGCAAGCCTACAATTATATAAATAGTGTTTTGTTTCTTATATATAATGATAATTGACCATTTACGTTATAACAATTATTTGGCATTTGAAAGAATCACTGAGAAGCAAACAAAAAATGTTTGGTTTAGGTTACTATGAATGATGCTTGAATTTGTTGGTATCAAATTATTACTGTATAAGTGGTTTTTTTCACCGTGATTAAATTTTCGTTTTAATTGCAGCAAAAAACTGGATGCAAAATATTTTTTTAAATATTCAGAGTAACTGATTAGATATGAAACTGCGAAAATTCTACTACGCCAAATTAAAAGCACCCCTTTTATCAAGAAAAATACAAAATTTTCCCCTCCCGAAAAAACACTTATCTGGATTAGGAATAAAATGCATCTTTTTTGAATTATAGCTTGTACATGTAAATACATGTGTACCAGAATACCAGAACAGCTATATAGTTACCCTGTACTTGAAAATTTCAAAAATAAAAAAATAAAAACTCAAAGAAACACAATAGATGTGAATTCTAATAATTCCGTGCCCTCTATCAGTCTTATCAGCCTTACGAGCGAACGAAAGTGAGTATAATATAACGAATGGTTTATCCAGGTTACCATATGTAGCAAGATGTTAGAACTATACCTGATAATGCATCCTCTTTTGTTGGCATCTGTACTTTGGATGACATATCTCCCATGGAGAAGAAACTGGCTGTACTAGATCTGACCAGCTGGGTTACAACTAATAAAAGAGGTGTGCTTCTCGAAAATAAACTCCTGAAAAAAAAATTGACTGCTCTATATTAGAGTGCTGAACGTTTGAAAATATACTCTCCGTATGAATAATAAGTATTAATGCAAATTTATTGCACTTCCTGAAATATATACAATAAAATATTATACATGTAAATCAGTGGTGGTGCCTAAAATGTGTAACCCGTACCCGTACCCGTACCTGCACCCAGATTGTTCAAAATTTCACATATTCGCTTCGACTGTAGCGAAAACAAAGTCAATCATTGTAATATTTGATGTATGCCTTTTAAGTATGACAGTAAATGATTTCATATCTCAAAACTTTAAAATTAACATTCAAATTTTGATGTATTTCATGTTTTTACTCGATACCGACATTGAAAATTTACCCGTACCCGATGACATACAGGGCCTTTTCTAATCAAATGAGAAACAGATTTGTTTAACACATGAATTAAAAGTTACAAAAATATATCAGCAGTAAGTGAATGAACGATTTATTCAAAAACAATAACTATCTATTTCACAATTTCGCTTTATACCGAGGGACCTATCGCGATTTTATCCAATGTTTACAAATAACCCGTACCCGGTGAAAATCCGGGCCAAAGTTTTGATAATTTTGGAGCGTACAAAATAAGTAAAAACATATTCATTAAAGAGTCAATTTACAATACAATCGTTAAAAACATGAAATATAACATTTAACAATTAAAACGAATCCAATTTACGATGAAAAAGTTTAATTTTTTTGAGTTCAAAGTTATCACTTCCTTGGCACATTCGTCATGGTCTAAACTTCCGGTTACACATTTTAGGCACCAAAATTTTCTAACATCATTGATTTTGGAAAATTAGAAAAATGATTTGAAAAACAAATGATACCAGGTCATTGAATAACTTATCAGAAACCTTCGTGTGCAATTTCAGAGAGTATCATTGCGTTTTCGCTCTTTACGAGTTAAATTTGCAAACTGGTGCGGGTACGGGTACGGGTAAATGAGCCAAAAATGGTACGGGTACGGGTTACACATTTTAGGCACCACCTAAATCAGTTTAAGACAGGAAATGTCATTTTTGAATAAAAAATATTGTAAAATTGATATAAAGAACAGTTCAAATACATACATGTACATGATCAAACTACATGCAAGATTATATATAACAAACAGGTGGCAATTAACACAAATTCACATTGAATGGGCAGAATCTTATAAATTACATAAAACTGAAACATACAAATTTCAAGATAACATTGTTAAAGAGTTAGTAACTCACTCAATCATACCTTTCCATGAACAGACGATGAGCAAGAAACACAGTGGCAAGAAATTAGGTTTAAAATAATAAATGATGTTGCCTTTTAATTTATCAAATCATAAGTTGTTGGGGTTTTTTTGCGATGAAATTGTTACTTACATAACCTACTGCCATGTGATTTCTAAAAATAGACCAATGTTTATGAATGAAAACGAGTCTGAAGGGAAATTCCAAATTATAAACTGTTCTAAATTATCTACGTAGCCTCCGGGTATGTGTTATTAAAACAAATGTTTTACACACTTTTTATGCCCCGCCTATGTGCCTATATTTTCCGCATGAATGACTACTTACAGAAGAATTGTTGAAGTTCATTCCTGCTTTAATACTGACAAGTTCCACAACAACCATATGGTATGATATGTGCACCTAGTAATGTGCTTCAGATGCTGGATGTGACCTATATTTCTGCATGGATAAGCACTTACAGAACAATGGTTTGAGTCCATTCACGCTTACTAACAAGTGCCACATCAACTATATTGGTATGGTAGGTGCACCTAGTGATGCTAAGCACAATGTCTGCTAAGGATGCTGGCTGTGAACTACATTTTCCGCATGAATGACTTCTTACGGAAGAATAGTTAACGTCCATTCCTGCTTACTGGTACGTGCCACATGAACCATATTAATATGGTAGGTGCACACCTAGTGATGCTTCGCACAATGCAAGCTTCAGATGCTGGCTGTGACCTATATTATCCGCATGGATGACCACTTACAGAAGAATGATAAAAGTCCATTCCTGCTAACAGGCAAGTACCACTTCAACCAAAATGGTATGGTATGTGCACCCAGGGATGATAAGCAAGAAACATGGTTCAGATGCTGGGTGTGACCTTTTACTGCATGAATGAGCACTTTAAATTTTGAAAAGTTCAAGTCATTGAATTCCCGCTTAGTGCCAATAATGTGTAACGAGGTGAGCTTGGTTATTGATGAATAACCTAGCTGTTTGGTAAATATAAAGGCGGGGCACAGTGTGTGTTTGACACATTTTCTGGTTGTTTCTGCTACTCGTCATGGATGCCTTAAGTCGTTCACAACAATTGACAATTTTCAACCATAATTGCATTATGACGCCATCGTTGTTTTGTACATTACATGTCCAAATCAGAATCAATTTAGTCACTTTTCGGGGAATATTTTAAATAAGATGTAGATATGAATTATTTATTTTATAAACTATTCCTAAACTGATCAAAGAATCACAATCTTAGAACATAGAACATTTAACATGAACACAACAGATAAAAACATAAGATTTGACAAAGAATCCTGGCTTAGGACACATGCAGATGTTTAAATTAACCATCAAAATAAGAGAAAAATTCCTTCAAATCGGATGAGAAGAATGACACAAACACTTAAATCGATAGTAGTATACTGTGGTTTCATTAATTTTCGTGGGGGATCAATTTTCATGGTTTTTGTGGATAGCCTTTATCCACGAAAAATGATGCCCCACAAAAAGGAAATTTAACATTGAACTGTATGCTGCAGTCTTCAAAATCACGAATTTAAGAATCCACGAACTGATCATTTTCCTTCAAACCACGAAAATTGGTACCCACGAAAATAAATGAAGGCACAGGATACGATTACGGCAAAGAGGAAAATCGGGAACGGATGACGGGACGAAGACCGAATCATTTACGATCGTAACAATAAGAATTTTCTTATTATTACGGCACTTATTATAACGGCATATCTCGCGTTAGAGATTTACCAAACATTAAATATTTTATGATTAACTTCTTCCGCAATTTTTCAACATTTTATGCTCAATAGGAGACTTAAAACAAACGTAGAAGTATTGCTTGTTCTTCAGTATTGATGGCAATGAAATGGTTACAGAAAACATAACTCAAACTGAGGCAAGTGACTTGCCGACACAAATCTTTGACAAAAAACATTTACATAAGTCAATTAAATCGGTTTTACCCAGAAGGATGGAAGTAACTCAAAATGCGTGTTGAACTAAGGAAAAAAATTGCCGAATTGAACCACTACCCACATGACCCAGTTTGTTGCAAGCATGTCCACACTGCGGCATCCGTAGTCTTAGATGGATGCCTTGAATGGTTTCACCCGGAATAAAATAAAACCTGAAAACCACATATTGGTTGTGTCGATCGCGTGTGCCATAAGTTATCAAAATTACTTTGAGTTAAATAAATTATTAGAATTTTTCGCCTTCGCCCGCTGGTATTATATGAATTTAGAAATGTTATGTCACTTATTATTGCACATCCTCACAATATCGATTTGCCGTAATTATAAGTGCCATAATAATAAGAAAATTCTTATTGTTACGGTCGTAAATGATTTGGTCTTCGCCCCGTCATCCGTTCCCGATTTTCCTCTTTGCCGTAACAATAAGAATTTCTTATTGTTACGGTTTTGTCCAAATTTGCCGTAACCGTATCCTGTGCCATAAATGAATCCACAGTACATAAAGCTAATAAAATTCAGCCATCTCAATGCATAACACACTTTATAACTGTTTATAAATTTATTTTATGATAATGGATTTTCAACAAGATAACAATGAATTTATAAACAATAAATAAATGTGGAAAATCATAATTTTCATATACAAATAACATTAAAATTAGAAAGAAAAAAAAAAGACCTCAAGTTTTAAAAAACGGTATATGTGTTAAAGATATAGGGATCAAAATATAAATTATATTAAAATCATGTAAGAAAATATACAAAATGAAATTTCAAAGTGCCTTTTCAGGTAGGTTCTGACCCAATTTCTATAGTTGCCGATATATTAGACAGTTGCAGATGGTCTAATTATATCAAATTATTACCAGACCATAATGAAAAACAGAAAAAACAAATGGTTACCATTATTTATATAAAATCTGTGAAAGGATAAAAAATTGAAAGAATATCTGCTAAGTAATACAATGTACAATTTTCTATTACAAAATGTATTTCCATTTCATCACTTCACTATCAAAATTAATATCAAAGGGATTTAAAAAAACAAATTAAATAAATAAATAGTCAATAAATTATAAAAATATCCTCATAATTCTGATTTCTCTTTCTTTGCAAACAGACCGATGGGACAAGAAACACCAGTACCGCCCAACCCACAATAACCATTGGGGTTTTTATGTAAATATTGTTGATGGTAATCCTCAGCGTAATAAAAGTCTCCTGCTGGTATAATCTCTGTCGTAATCTTGCCAAGTCCTTTTTCGTTTAATAGTTTCTGGTAAGATGTTCGTGATTCTTCAGCTGTTATTTTCTGATTGTCACCATAATAATAAATGCCAGATCGATATTGAGTGCCCACATCATTTCCTTGTCTCATGCCCTGTGTGGGATTGTGATTCTCCCAGAACACCTGATATAAAAAAAAAATAGTTTTAGTTTGGATCAATTTTATACATATGCCTACTTCTTATGTTTATGAACATGAAAAACTCAATGACTATATCTTCAAGATTTTTTTTTATTTACCGGTAAATGTAATTTATAAAATTAGAAGACTCAACAACTGCTAAAACAATTAATTATTAGATATTCAAATTATTTTTTCATGAAAGTTCTTTCATGAACCTTTATTCTGCATACAATAATTCATTTATAAACCCATCAACATAAATAAATTTTGCCATTGAGATATACCAAATCCCTATACAGATGAACTTACCTTGAGAATTTCAGCATATGAGACTTTTTTCGGATCAAAGACAAGACGTACAACTTCATTATGACCAGTACCTCCTGAACAAACTTCTCTATAGGTAGGGTTTGGTGTGAAGCCTGCAGCATAACCAACCTGTCAAAAATATATACATTGTACTTTTATTTTAATATTCATGTACTACTTTAAGTGCATTTTTAATGGTTGTATTGAAACACACAGAACCAAAAAAAAACTGTTTCATGATCTTGTTATCAAAACAACATTTTGACACAAGACCTTAAATCCGTTGAGATCAACATGGATGGATTTTGTTTAAAAGGAAGTAGGTAAGTGACAGACCTGAAATCGAATCCCACGCTATTGGACCCCATCCTGATGATGTATACCAATAATCAAAAGACTGTAATGAGTAGTTGTTTAGAAAACTATTATAAAATGTTTTCCCTGCCCACCCACCGCCACATGTAACAAAATACCGGTAGAGGTCATGACTGGAAAAGGACATTTTTTCATGGACCATATAAACAGAAATATGTACCAACCATTGTTGAAAAAACACCACTCTGTTTCCAGAACTTCCTCTCAGCACCCCAGAAGCATCCCATGCCTGAAACAAGAGATAAATATAGAACATATTGAAATCTCTGCATACAAATACTGTAAACCGTGAAAATTTTGCGTCAGTTTTATTACAATGTATCATGAATGATTTTCACTTTGCTAGCGAGAAAATTAAATTGTGTGAATATACAATTATCACCCTAGTTGGTGTGTGACCCGGTGTCTTTCCCCGAGAAAGTAAGGTCACCCGAGGGCTTGCCCCGAGGGTGACCTTACTTTTCGAGGGGAAAGAAATGCTGGGTCACATATCATCTAGGGTGATAACTGTTATATTATATCGAATATTTAAACGAAACAATTTAATATTATATTTTATATATTTCGGACATTTTAACCCTTTTCCATTAGAAAAAATAACAACCCATACATTGTCGAAGAAAACTCGTGGGGCTCACGTGCAAATTCTCACGAGAGGGTGACCTTACCATGCGACCCAACGATTACCGGTTGACCCAGTGAATTATCACATGTCACGTGACAACGTCTAAGCGAATCACAATGAAGATTTCAATATGAGTATATAATATAACATTTGTTTTCCATATAAGTTGATGGACAATAACATTATAGTGCAAATTTAAAACTGCTTGCAGGGATCGCGCTGGGCTTCGCCAATGTCGCAAATTGCGATATTTTTTTCTTGCTGGCGACAAAAAACGGCTGCTGGCGATTTTTCTGGCGCCTCAGTAAGTTTTATCATTTTCGACCGGAAATTGAATACACATCGCCAGTATTGATCAATATGTCAACAGGTAAGTTATCGTGTGTAACCACGCGTCGCCACGGATGAGTAGGTAGATAATTGAATAGGTAAACGGTAGATCACAGCAGGTTGAAGAAAAGGAGCCTTGAACTTAAATTCAGTTGATTACGCAAAATAAAGACAGCACAAAATTTTCCTGTTTACAGTACACAAACATGTACATGTAATTTTTTTTTTCAGATATAACATATGAACTGGGATGACTGATGAGGAATATACTGTTATATAAGTTTAATGTATATACTGTTATATACATTTAAGATGCATTTGAAAATATTAAAATAAAATAAAGTATTAGAGAATGTAATGATTTTCAACCAATTATTCTCAGATAGATTTTTATGGCAAGCCAAAGTGGACAAAAGTCCCTATTTTTTAATATTAGAAATTCATTTTTTAATATTAAAAAATAATTTTTAATATTAAAAATTCATTTTCTAATATTAAAAAATGAATTTCTAATATTAAAAAATCATTTTTTAATATTAAAAATTCAAACTCATATTTTTTAATATTAAAAAATCATTTTCTAATATTAGAAAATGAATTTTTAATATTAGAAAATGATTTTTTAATATTAGAAAATGATTTTTTAATATTAGAAAATCATTTTTTAATACCCGGTATTAGAAATTGAATTTCTAATATTAGAAAATGAATTTTTAATATTAAAAATTCTGAAACATTTTCTCTTATTAAAAATAGATTTTCTAATATTAAAAAATCATTTTCTAATATTAGAAATTGATTTTCTTATATTAAAAAATCATTTTCTAATATTAAAAAATGAATTTCTAATATTAAAAAATGAATTTCTAATATTAAAAATTCATTTCTTAATATTAAAAATTAAGATCCGGATCTTAAAAGTGTTTAAATATGAATGAATTTTGAGCATTCCAAGATGGCAGAGAACAAACAAGAAACTCAGCAGTGACATTGATAATGATGATCATCAACGAGTTGAAAATTCTCTTTCTACAATTTCAAACTTGGTCAAAGAGCAACGGAAACAAGAGCAAGAACTGCCAGCAGTCAAATTGGGATTCCAGGCAAGCAGGCCAAAAAAAAGGTACAAATAACTTTATATATTATCTTTTATTTCCAAGATCAGTTCTGGGAGCAACCTTACATTTTTTTTTAAATACATGTATAATAAAAATAGCCCTATCCACCAGTGACTTTACCTTATAGGTATCAAGTATCGGCCACTCTTTTGGAGCTTGTTGACCGAAAAAGAGAGGATAAAAAGGAGTTTGGTTCCATACCAATTTTGTAGGAAAGGTGGGGGTCCAGGATGGGAACTATCCCTATCTCTGGATATCCCCGAATAAAACATAAGACAGCATAATGAAAGACTATCTAAATATCTTAACATGGGTCTAATATTATGAATTTGGCCCAAGGGGGGGGGGGGGGTACTCTGGTATTTTATGACGGGATGTGCATTTTGTAGATTGAAATTGGTACCTGAATCCAGGTACGAAAATCGCCAAAAACATACCAAAATCTATGCGATAAGCAAAAACCTACCCATATCTATGTAACGAAATAAAAGACAATTAACTTAATTATTAAGGCCACACAGAATTAATTTCTTGTTCTTTGGATTTTGACTTTTAAAAAAAGGAGCGAGCGAGCGAAATTATTTTTATTAATTTTTTTTCTGAAAATCTGATTTTTAGGAGCGACTGATTTTTTTTTAGGCGAGCGACTTGTTTTTAAATTTTTAAAAAGTTTTTTTCTGGTTTTTAATGTATAAGTGAGGCGAGCGAGCGATTTTTTTTATTTTTGAAGAAAATAAGTGAAATATTAAAAAACTTCTATTTCAAGTATAACAAATGCTTGTTCTTAGTGGTTTATGGCTTTTCCAATTGATTAATATATTATTTAAGCAGGAAATAGTTGTATTTAGTTGGGTTTTTTTTCTGAAGAGTTGCTGTCTTGGCTTTCTATCAATATAGCCACAAGCAGACCAAGAGAAAGTCAATTACACCAAACAAGTATGACTATGTCCCAAAATCTTGCTGGCAAGGCATAATTTTAAGATAAAATATTAAAAAGAAAAGCAACTTCCTATCTTTATTCACAAAAAAAAAAAACATAAAACAACAATGGACAACAATAACAATTTGTAAATTAATATTTATTAAAAAAATATTACAAAACAATCCTTGGTCAATGGTGAATTGGATGTTCATAGATGGTGTCATTAATATCCCATTATTGTCCTTTCACATAAGTTAGGGATTTTCCTTATGTTTTCAATTTGAACCATGTTGTTTTTACATGTATAACTGAGGTCATCCAAGGAAAAATACCACAGGAACATGAATCTATCAATAAAAGGGGTCGACTATACATCGTATATGGCATTCTTTGAATGTTATGAATGTATTTAAATAAATGAATGTAAGAGTCTTCCATTTGACATGCAATTGCCGTATTTTGTAACAATACTTTTACTTTGTGGCAACAGATTTCATTGTTTTCATCGGAGTGTTTTGTTTGAGGGGAATGAAACGTAGTTTCAACCGCTTTTATCCTGAATGTATCTCCAATATTAGGATAGGATAGGATCATCTGTGGACGCTGGCTCCTGGAACCACTATGTCCACCTCGTCTTCTAATTGCCTATTTATTGTTGTTTCGTCACTTCCGGACTTTTGTCGAGTGCTCTTGTTTAAGTCGATGTCTGCCTCATGGTTGTACTTTATCTCTTGATGTTCCCAGTGTTTGTCTAATTTTATTTCAAATTCCTTTTCTGTTTTCGCATTAATTACTTCATTAGGCAGGCTGTTCCAGATGTCTACTATTCTTCTTGTAAAATAATGCTTCCTGATGTCTAATCTACTGCGATGTTTTTTCAGTTTTTTATCGTTTCCCCTCGTTCTGGTGTTTTCATTTAGGTCGAGCAAACTTTCAGTGACCTGGCTATCATAAATACCTTGCAGTATTTTGAATGATTCGATCATATCCCCTCGAAGGCGTCTGTATTTGAGAGTGGGCATTTTCAGTTTTTTTAATCTGTCTGGGTACTCAAGGTGTTTCAGCTCAGGTATCTGCTTTGTCGCTCTTCTCTGTACGTTCTCAATGCTGTCGATGTCTCCGACTTTGTGTGGTGACCATACTGGTGCAGCATATTCCAAGTGCGGACGGACAAGAGCTTGAAATAGGTACCTGAATGATGTGTTGTCTAGATATGTGAATGTTCTTCTAATGAGTCCCATGATACTGTTGGCCTTATTCACTTGTTGTTGGATGTGCTTTGAGAATGATAGATGTTCATCCACTAGTACTCCTATGTCTTTTTCCCCTTCTGACTTTTGTAGTTTTACCTCATGTCCGTTGTTATCGTATAGATGGTACTCCCTTTCTGATGTTGAGGGTTTATTGGATACACTAACTACCTTGCATTTGTTTGGATGGAATTTTAGGAGCCAGGTGTTGGACCAATTTTGGAGGCTGTCTAGATCTTCTTGCAGGCTCTTTGTATCACTTTCCGATTTGATCTCCTTGTACACTTTCGTGTCGTCTGCGAAAAGGAATGCTTCCGCCTCTACACATTCTGGCATGTCGTTGATGTAGATGACGAACAGGATTGGTCCAAGTACACTTCCTTGTGGTATGCCACTGGTCACATCATGGCATTTGGACTCGGCTCCATTGACAGTGACCTTCTGTTTTCTGTCAGATAGGAAGTTTTTTACCCACTCTATAGTCTTGTCTCCAATGCCATATCTTTCTAGTTTCTTTACTAGCCTTCGATGAGGGACTTTGTCGAAGGCCTTCATGAAATCCATATACACTGCGTCAATGCACCCTCCATTGTCTAGGATCTCCGTCCATTCGTCTAGTACTTTAAGGAGTTGCAGCGTGGTTGACCTTCCGGATATAAATCCGAACTGTTTCATGCTAAACAGTTGGTTTGTTTGCATGTGGTTGACTATGTGGTTTCTCACCAGTTTTTCCATCATTTTACATGCTATGCTGGTCAAGCTCACGGGTCTGTAATTTCCTGGGTCAGACTTGTCCCCCTTTTTGAATAGTGCCACCACATTGCCTAACTTCCATATATTTGGGCATTTTGCTGAATCTTTCGATGCATTAAAGATCTTGGTTAATGGCTTTGTGATGACTTTTCTTAATTCTCTTAAAGCTTTTGGATGGAGTCCATCAAGCCCTATGGATTTGTTTGGATTAAGTTGGTCCAACAGTTTCTCAACCTCTTTTTCGGAGAAATTTTTCTCTTCATATGGTGTTTGTATTTGGACAGTATCTATGTTTGGAAGTTCCCCTTCTGGTTCCTTTGTAAATACACTGCTGAAAAAGTTTGCAAGGACATTTGCTTTCTCCTCGTCGTTTTCCGTAGTTTTTTGCACTCCATTCTCATCCTTGTATTTCAATTCCGCAATGCCGGTTTTCGTTTTTCTCTTTGAATTGGCATACTTCCAAAACTTTTTAGGATCTGCCTTTGCGCTTTTGGCTATGTCTTCTTCCATTTGTTTCTTAGCTCTTCGTACATGATTTTTAACTTGGTTCCTGGCTTTCTTGAAATCTTTAAGTTTGCTGGTCTCTTTAGTTTCCCTGTATTTTTTCCAGCATTTGTGTTTTTCCTTTATTTTATCCTTTGTTTTCTGGTCAAGGGGTATGTAATTGTGTTTCTTTGCTTTTGCTGTTGCTTTGTTGTTGATTTTTGGTATATTTTTCTCCTTAGCTTTGTTAGATATGTCCAGAAATACATCATTCATGGCATTTGGATCCCCATTGCTAACTATTCTCAGTGTTTCGTCCCAGTCTTGATCTAGTTCCTCTGCCATTTTGGTGTAGTCCCCCTTGTTGTAATTCCATTTTTCTATTTTGGTTACTTTTTGTTCCCAGTAGCATTTGTATTCAAATGATAGTACCGCGTGATCACTTTTCCCTAATGGGCTATCATAGTTGATTTCGTCTACCATGTTCTCTTCATTGGTTAAAATTAGATCTAATACACTGGGTTCATTTTCGCCTCTCACTCTAGTTATCTCACTGACATGTTGATGCAAGTAACTGTCCCTGATGCTTTCCATAAATTTTTCGCCGTCTTGGTCACCGTTTGCTTTCCATTCTTTCCAGTCGAGTTTAGGATAATTGAAGTCACCCATAAGCAAGATGTGGGAGTATTCCTTGTTTAAGGATGCATTTATTATCAGTTCATTTAGTTTGGAACACTTAACTTAACTAACAAGCGATTAGACAAAACAGGGTCAAGTTTATAAGAGTACATGGTTGAAAATTGGCAATTTTTTGGTTGTTTACTTTTGCAAAAGACAAATATTTTTCAAAGGCGGAGATAAAAAAAAAATTGAACACAACTTCCGGCTCCGGACGCGGGCGGGTTTCCGGTAAATGCGGGCGGAAGAAATATATATTTTTTTCTTAACGAAACAATTTCACATGCGGGCGGTCCGACGAACAAGTAATTAATTCGGCGTGGCCTAAGGTTTAAATTTTCATCCGTTAGAGCCTTATAAAATAATTTACAAGTCTCTATTTTAGTTAAAACGACATCTAAACTTTGTTAACTATCCCCAAAACACAAAAGACCAAAATCTATGCCTATGGCACCTTTGCAAGCTGTCGACAAAAATGGGTAGCAAATCTATGTGTACTACTAAAAAAAAAGAAAAAAAGACAGATACACAAATTTATGTAAAAAAATTGTGAAAAATGGACCCATAATTAAATCCCGGGGGAATTCGGCTCAATGTCAAACACGGAAGCCAATGGAAGGTGCTTTCTATCACGTCCGCATTAACTGACGTATTAGATGGGGTGTGTTAAAGGGGGAATCCTATTGAAAACGTGCTTAAAAACGGCCCTAAACGAAGCATTAGTTAAAACTATCATCAAACACAATACGCTAGAAAATAAAGTACACATACAATCTTTAGCTTAACACGTTTCTGTCATGTAAAATCTCCTTTGCTGTTAGATATAATGTTATTTTGTGTATGCAATTTAACATGTTTAATGCACAAGAGCAATTGTTAAAAACAAGATTAGTATATTCTAAATTGTTTCACTTAAATTACTCATAATTTTCATCTTAAAGTTTAATAAATATAAATTCTTTGAAAAAATATTATATGAATTCAGGCGTAGCAAAATTTATTGTCTGGAACTTTGTTGTCATTTGTATTGAAAACATTTGTATGTATTTGCAGGAATGATGGGTAGACCAAGTGTTATTATTGCCAGGGAGGAACTTCATGCATTTCGATCTGCCAATTTCTCAGTAAAGAAGATGTCTGAACTGTTTGGCTGTTCGACAAAGACTATAATTCATAGACACCAAAAAGAGGAAGGACTCGGGAAAAATTACAGCACTATAACAGATGATGCCCTTGATGACCACATGAAAGACTTGAAATCGTCTTTTCCTAATGCAGGAGCACAGGTATATTTTATTTTAAAGGGATCCTGAAGATTTAGTTAAAGATTCCCTGAAACGAGTTGATCCTGAAGGCACTCATGAAAGGTGGAGATCGGCTGTGCACAGAAGAGAGTACAATGTCCCAACACCAAACTTTCTGTGGCACCTAGATGGGCATATGAAACTCATAAGGCTTTTCCCACTTCTGGTTCATTAATATACGATAACATAACCCTCATTTCATTCCACGAGGAACACACGGCTTCGTTAGGCTTTAGCCTTGATACAGAGGGGGGTTCCGACTCCTCTCCTCCAATTTCTTTAAAAAATGTTACGTATACCGGTATTATTTTCAACAAAAGTGGTCTTAAAATCACCCCTTTTGATCCCAATAGCAAATATGTGGATCACTCTTTTTGAAACGCCTGTGTCCGCCACTGCTTTAGTGATTTCCTATAACCAACCATTTTGTTTTGGTTTTCTATAACCCTGTCTATGGTTTACCAAATGAGGTTTCCTATATAAGGCAAACTATGTTAACAATGATAAGTATGTAGTTATAATTAATATCTTATCTTTATAAAATAAGTGTTATATATATTATTGATTTCTGTTTCAGATGGGGATTTAGTACGCATGGGTGTACTGACGGTTATAGCAGGCTTATTACATTTCTTCGATGCTCTACAAATAATACATCTTCAAGAGTGCTAAATTTGTTTGTTGAAGCGTGTTCCAAATAAAGTGAGATCGGATCATGGAGGAGAAAACACTAAAGTTGCATTGTTTTTGAACTTAATTAGACAAGGAGATAGCCACATTACAGGTAGATCGGTACATAATCAAAGAATTGAAAGACTGTGGCGAAACGTACATTTCAAAGTTACTTCAAAACTTTTACAAACAATTTTATCAAATGGAGGACAACCCTCATGTCAATCTTGATATTGATAACAGTATTCACAGAAAAGCCTTGCAGTATGTTTTTCTGCCAGTCATTAATGAGGCTCTTGAACAACTTAGGAAAGGTTGGAATAGTCATAAAAAAAGATCTGAAGGTCAGATGACGCCATACCTAATGTGGATGTCAGGGATGCTTATGTCTATGAACTCAGGCCACACAGCTCCCAGAGAACTCTTCCAGGATTCTCCAATTAGCTTGAAATTTGGATTAAGCACTGGTGACATAGGGGATGATGATGGTGAAAGAACTGATGAAATATCAAATAATGCAGAGATAGATGAAGCCATTAGAGACAAAGCTTCATATGAAGAGAGGTTTTTAAAGTGTGTTGAAATATTGAACACCTTTGACTTGAGGAATTAGTTTAATCACTAGTACTGATGTTGTCAATAAAATCATATTTTTATGCTCTGTTTGTTTATATATGTATGAATGTACATCATAATGAATGTACAGAAAAAAAAACAAGTCTCAGCATGGTCTATGCATGTAATATTTGCTTTAAAAGTTTTCTTTACATACACACACAACAGACCATAATTTCCTTTAGTTTGATATAAAAGTTAAAGGATGGAGTATATGCATGACTCAAAGTTACAAATAAAACAAAGCAGAAAGAATCATGCAGCCGAGCTTGTAATCCTTAGGGCATGAGAAGGCCTATAATGTGAAGTTGACAATTCACCTAATTATTACAAGTTTACATGTAAGAAGCCACGTTTTTAATTGCGTGCTATTGGGATTTTTTTTGTCGTTTTTGCCTTTTATGTCAAGTGAGCTAAATATTACCATCACTTGGCAATTGTCTTTTTCGTTTGTTAACAGTTCTTCAAACACCCTACTGAAATAGAATTTAATGAAACTTGGTATGATGGTCAGGATGTCCTGTACAAACTAAGTACAAAATAGTTGTTTCGTTTTTATGGCCCGACCACGTATGTGGATCGGACATATAGTTTTACCCTTGTCCGTCCGTCCGTACGTCTGTACGTCCGTACGTCCGTACGTCCGTCCGTAACACTTTGGTTAAGTTCTTGGTTAAGGTCCATTACTCGGATACTAGATGTTGGGGGTGAATGATATTTCACCACCAGATGGGTCTTGGGTAGGGCTACACCACCCACTAGAAATTAGGTCACTGTGACCTATATTTTATGCATGAACGACTTCGGTTAAGTTCTTGGTTAAGGTCCATAACTTGGATACTAGATGTTGGGGGTCAATGATATTTCATTACTAGATGTGTCTTAGGTAAGGTGACACCACCCACTAGAAATAAGGTCACTGTGACCTATATTTTACGCATGAATGACTTTGGTTAAGTTCTCTTGAACACTTTTGATCAATTTCTTGGTAAAGGTCCATATCTAAGGTAATGCACATTGAGGGTCAATGATATTTCAAGAACGGGAGGGCCATCCTGTGGCTCATAGACACATTTTCTAGTTTGATCTGTTATAACATGACCGGACAAGCTTAATAGCTCAAAAAGTATCAATTAAGTAGAATAAATAGATTCAACCTTTCACCTTTAGCGTTAAAAGTTCTACAAAATAGACGATATTGAGATGTGGAATAAGTGTACGCGACATAACAACATAAACAGTGTACGCGACATATAACAACATAAACAAGCAGATCATCAAATCATGAATTGTTTGACGTGTTGTGTCGGATTTAAAATCGACATACTTGATTTTTTTACATCAGTCGATGGATGCTTCTTAGCTAGCTGTCAGTAACTTCGAGTGTTCTCAAGAGAGTATCTCTACGTCCTGTTAATTAATTAATTGTTGTCCTTTTGTCTCAGATACTCTCTTGTTGAATTGAACTTCTATCGATTTGATTTTTACTGTGTGTTAGTTTGTGCTTTGTTATTGATTATAAATAGGGGGAAGGTTGGCGCCAAAAAACTAGTTTAACCCCGCCACATTTGTAATGTGCCTGTCCTAAGCCAGGAATCTTTATCAAAGCTTATGTTTGTATTTAGTCGAATTAATGTTAATTGTGTTTTTTTTGTCAAGAAGAGGGTCTTTCATTGCACTTTAGGATTGGGCTTGAATCATATGTAATTTATTTTCAATCCAGGGGCCAATTGAAAAACAGCGAGCAGCGACCACTGGTCACATTGAAGGATGCTGGCTGTTTTCCTTTGTGGGTGTTTTAAAGGAGTAGAGCCACGAAGGCCCTAATTTGGCCCGGTATTTTCACTATTTTTTAAACTTCTTTAAGTTGTCAAAAATTTAACTAAAATAGGTTAAGGTATGAACAAACTTTTCATATCTGTAAGATTTTGCAAAATATTTAAACCACAGGTTTAGCTTTGAGACTTTAAACAGGCCATAACTTGGAAATTTCCTCATTTTTTACACACTTCCACTGTTTTCTCTGCATATTTCGTCAAAATTAGTATTGGCCACATTCGTCGACCACCGTAATTTTTTGATGATTAATTTATTATATCATAATACACATTTCTATCACAAAATAATTTTGGTCGACAGGTGTGGCCCATTTCATATTTATCGATTTATACATGAAAATCAAGGAAAACTGTCACAAATTGTTATTTTTCACAAAATAGTCTATTTTTGACCTCAATACTCTCCTTATTGATAAATAATTGAAGGAAAACATATTGCAATTCATGAAATATAAAGACTAATGAGCATTAATGCAGCAACAACAAGCAGATATATCAAAGTTGAATTTTTGGGCCATTTTGGGGGCTTCGTGGCTCAACTCCTTTACGTTTCTGAGATCAAAAGATGTTTATAGAACTTAAACATTGCTAATATATGCATTAAAAATAATCAGTCACTCAACCAGAAAATCAAGGTCAAGGTCAAAAGATGGGGATGCAACTGTGCTAAGCTATTACTAGGGAATATGCATACCAAGTTTCATCTAACTAGGACTAATAATACTTGAGATATGGAGGTGTTTGCAAAACCTTAACATGGCTATTGTATGTATCGGGATATGTATTGTCAAAGTCACTCAACCAGAAAATCAAGGTCAAGGTCAAAAGATGGGGATGCAACTGTGCTAAGCTACTACTGGGGCATATGCATACCAAGTTTCATCAACCTATGACCTATAGTTCTTGAGATATGGAGGTGCTAGCAAAACTTTTCCACTGCTATTATATGTATTGAAAATTGTCAAAGTCACTCAACCGGAAAATCAAGGTCAAGTTCAAAAGATGGGAATGCAACTGTGCTAAGCTACTACTGGGGCATATGCATACCAAGTTTGTTTCATCAACCTAGGACCTATAGTTCTTGAGATATGGAGGTGCTCGCATAACTTTTCCATCGCTATTATATGTATTGAAAATTGTCAAAGTCACTCAACCGGAAAATCAACGTCAAGGTCAAAAGATGGGGATGCAACTGTGCTAAGCTATACTGGGGCATATGCATACCAAGTTTCATCAACCCAGGACCTATAGTTCTTGAGATATGAAGGTGCTCGTAAAACTTTTCCAAAAAGTTAACGCCGCCGTCGCCGCCGGTAAAGTAACACCCATGTCCCGCTCTGCTACGTATGCGAGACAAAAATCACACCGAAAAACAGCAAGCAGTCTTCAACATGACCAGAGGTCACTGTTTGCTGTCTTGTATTGGCCGAAGACTTAAAATAAAATACAAAAGTTTCAAATCAATCCCTAAACCATCAACTAAAGACCCAATTCTTGGCATAGAACAGTATACACAGGATGACAAGGACAAACAAAGGCTTTGGCAAAGTTTCCTGGATAAGGACCGGCACATATGAAATGCGGCGTAGTTAAGCTATAGCTATAATTTTTGGATCCAACCTTCCCCATATTGATAAGCTTGCACAAAGCATGCATATAAAACACACTGTTAAACTCAATGGACAAAAGTTCAATTCAACAAGAGAGAACTTGAGACAAAATACTATACGAAAACAGCAAGACGTAGAGGAACTCCTTTGAGAACATTCGAAGTTGCCGACAACTAGCTAAGAAACATTTATCGATTGATGTTAAAGATTTTCAAATACATTAATTCTAAATCCGACACCACAAGTTAAACAATGAATGATTTAGAGTTGTATCACCATGCACACAGAACCGAATAGAAAATAATGAGATGTGGAATAAGTGTACGCGATACAGCCTACATAATAAATGGCAATTTAGAAACCACAATAAAAAAAACAGAGCAACAAAGCCCGCGGGCCCTGTACGCTGTTTTGTGCTTGGCCCAAGGTCACAAAATGATGCATACAATTCAAATACAGTCCTGAAATAGTCTCCATCGGGTCTTAGTTGCCCGATGACCCCTTGTATGGGTTTCTTCTCTTCTCACAACAGAAGCTTGCCAGTAGGATTTATATTGATTTCCTTGGTAGTGTATTTACACAGAAAATATGTTCCTCCTCGATTGTTGTTTTCATTGCTTCACTAAAAAGTTTTTTTTAATAAGACATCTGATCTAGTAGGCAAATGTGTGATTTCTATCAGATGAAAGCAGGGGCATATATATTGGTTATTTTTTTCGTTTCCTTTAAATTATACCAGATTAATCCTTGGTAATGCGACAGGTGCATGCGTTTTAACAGGCAGTAACTGCTTACGACTTGAGTTCGCGTTATCAGTTGATGCTTATGTGTTTTTGTGTTTCTTGTTTGTTCGTGCTTGTTCTGTCTTCTGTCTTGTGTTGGATCTTTTGAACATTTGGCTTCAGAATGTCCCATTGGTGCCTCTTTCCTTCTTCCGGAGCACCTGGGTTCATTCTCCTTTCGGACTTGTAGGTTGTTGTGTGTTTTCTGGTTTGCCGTGTCTGAGCTTTTTGTTATTTTCTTATGTGCATAAATATGTCTGTCCTGTCATGTCCACTATATATATATATGCAACAAAAAAGTATCATATCAAATATCCTTGTTTTTTTTCGTTAACACTGGGTTTGTTTTTTTGTTTTTGTGCACGGCGGACTTATTCCATTGTATTAATTCTTATTGAGTGAATGTCAATCTGGAGAAGTCTCACTCATCTCGTGGATTCATATGTAGCAAAGCCCTGAAAGTAAATTATAGCTACTATTTTCAGAAATTTTCCTATGTCCTCTATCCCCCAGTTGCCTTCTAGGGGGGTCCTTATGGGGGGTTCTGATCACAAATCACGAAGAATAAAAAATGCAAATAACGAAACACGGAAATATGGCTAATTTTTTGTTCACGGATAAAAGTTTGACTGTGTATAACTGTAAAGCATGCCTAAAACGAATCACGGACAAAATACTTTGCTGAGAACGGTTCACGTGCAATATCCAATCACGATGCACGGAACAAATCACAATTCACGGAAAATTAAAATTGCCAATAACGGAGAACGAAATAAACCCGTCGGCCCCCTCTTCTAGATTATTCTCTTTCCTTTATGATTAGTGAAGAAAAGTGAGACATTTGTTTCATCTGAACTTTACATTACATTTACATGTACTATATATACAGTATACAGTATATGATTTTCATTTAAAAATTAAAAATCAAGTCCGGTCACTCATAAATTGATCATTAGACTTGCTAAAAGTCCCTCTCATAGTAATATATATGTTCTTAATTGCTATTTTCCATCGTATCTAGACAAGAAATATCAGATTGGTTCAGAAGAGAGAGTATCTCACATTTTCATTTGATACACAATGGTCCTTTATTAAGTTTTTTTCAAATAGAAATTATATTAAAAATAGCTTGAGGCAAGTCTAACTTTTACATTTTGTTCATAACTCAAACATAAACAATATATGTACGTATTAATCAATATCTATTTTTATATGTCTGAAATAGATTTTTCCTAAAACATTTCATCATTATCATCGTCAGCAGATTGCTCACGATTTAAAGAAGACATAGCTTCCCGGGCTACTCGGCGGATAGCATCCACCATCTGTGCGTCTAATTTTAGAATCTTTATGACGTCATATACGCACGTTTTGGGAAAGACATCTCCAGAAAAATTGATCACACAGACGCTTGTAAATAATTTTTAATATTAAAAATTCCGATATTTTCTAATATTAAAAATTGAATTTCTAATATTAAAAATTCAATTTCTAATATTAAAAATTGATTTTCTAATATTAAAAATTCAATTTCTAATATTAAAAAATGAATTTCTAATATTAGAAATTCAATTTTTAATATTAGAAATTTGAGGATTTTTTAATATTAAAAATTGATTTTTTAATATTAAAAAATGATTTTTTAATATTAAAAAATGATTTTTTAATATTAGAAATTCATTTCTTAATATTAGAAATTCATTTCTTAATATTAGAAATTCAATTTTTAATATTAAAAATTCATTTCTTAATATTAAAAAATGAATTTTTAATATTAAAAAATAGGGACTTTTGTCCACTTTGGCTTGCCATAGATTTTCACCAAATGATTCTCACTTCAAGTAAAAATATTCAACACTTCAAGTAAAAATAAAGTTCATTGTAAAACATGTTAAAACCACCTATCAGCACTCTAGCAGTACAATCAGAAATATAATGAATATTTCTTACACTTACCAAACATAGCCATTTCTAGACCATCAGGAAAAGGTTCTATGATGGTATTACCATTGACTGCATGTTTATTACTGACAACCAACTTCTCTGATCTGCCTGCATTAAGAAAAACATATATATACATGTACTTTTTATGAAATTTATTGAATAAAACTTTATTTATTTCAATTCTCTTCCATGGCTGTAATTTTTATACAGACTGCAAGCCTACAATTATATAAATAGTGTTTTGTTTCTTATATATAATGATAATTGACCATTTACGTTATAACAATTATTTGGCATTTGAAAGAATCACTGAGAAGCAAACAAAAAATGTTTGGTTTAGGTTACTATGAATGATGCTTGAATTTGTTGGTATCAAATTATTACTGTATAAGTGGTTTTTTTCACCGTGATTAAATTTTCGCTTTATTTGCAGCAAAAAACTGGATGCAAAATATCTTTTTTTATATATTCAGAGTAACTGATTAGATATGAAGCTGCAAAAATTCTACTACGCCAAATTAAAAGCACCCCTTTTATCAAGAAAAATACAAAATTTTCCCCTCCCGAAAAAACACTTATCTGGATTAGGAATAAAATGCATCTTTGTTGAATTATAGCTTGTACATGTAAATACATGTGTACCAGAATACCAAAACAGCTATATATAGTTACCCCGTACTTGAAAATTTCAAAAATAAAAAAATAAAAACTCGAAGAAACACAATAGATGTGAATTCTAATAATTCCGCGCCCTCTATCAGTCTTATCAGCCTTACGAGCGAACGAAAGTGAGTATAATACAATGAATGGTTTATCCAGGTTATCGTATGTAGCTAGATGTTAGAACTTTACCTGATAATGCATCTTCTTTTGTTGGCATCTGTACTTTGGATGTCGTATCTCCCATGGAGAAGAAACTGGCTGTACTAGATCTGACCAGCTGTGTAACAACTAATAAAAGAGGTGTGCTTCTCGAAAACAAACTCCTGAAAAAAATAAAATAAAACTGACTGCTCTGTACTAATATCTGAACAGCTTATTATGTGTGCTGTTCAAAAATAAACTCTCCATATGAACAATAAGTATTTACTCAAATTTATTGCACTTCCTGAAGTATAAAATAAAATACTATGTTAATCATGTCAACATAGACCTGTATATTATAATATATATAATATAATTTAATATACAGGTCTATGATGTCAATCACAGTTTAAAACAGGAAATGTCATATTTTAAATAGAAAATATTGTAAAATTATTAAGAACAGTTCGTATACACATGTAAATAATCAAACTTCAAGATTATAACAAACAGGTGACAATTAACAACTTGAAATTGAATGAGCAGAATCTTAAAAATTACATAAACATGATAAAACTGAAACATATAAAGGTAACATGGTTAAAGAGTTAGTAACTCACGCAATCAAACCTGTCCATGAACAGGCGAGGGGCGAGAAATGAAGTTTAAAATAATAATTGATGTTGCTTTTTAATAAATTGATTTGATAATAGTCATAAGTTATTTTCTGCGATGGAATTGTTACTTACATAACCTACAGCCATGTGATTTCTAAAAATAGACCAATGTTTATGAATGAAAACGAGTCTGAAGGGAAATTCCAAATTATGAACTGTTCTAAATTATGTACGTAGCCTCCGGGTATGTGTTATGAAAACAAATCTTTTACACACTTTTTATGCCCCGCCTATGTGACCTATATTTTCTGCATGAATGACTACTTTACAGAAGAATGGTTGAAGTCAAATCCCGCTTACTGACAACTGCCACAACAACCATATGGTATGGTAGGTGCATCTAGTGATGCTAAGCACAATGTCATTATGCTTCAGATGCTGGGCGTGACATGGATATAACCACTTACAGAAGAATGATTAAAGTTCATTCACGCTTACTAATAAGTGCCACATCAACTATATTGATATGGTAGATGCACCTAGTGATGCTTAGCACAATGCCAGGTTAGGATGCTGGCTGTAAACTACATTTTCCGCATGAATGACTTCTTATGGAAGAATGGTTAACGTCCATTCCTGCTTACTGACAAGTGCCACATGAACCATATTAGTATGGTAGGTGCCATCCTCGGAAACCCAGGGACTCATCTCTCGCATACTCATTCATCACCCCTGGGACATTACGCCTGAAATACTTCGTTTTTGATAGTTTTGTATCGAGCTTTCTGATTGGTCGCTTTAGATTTATCTCATGCGATTTAAACATGTTTCTATATATAGATAATATCAAGTTCAAGATCAGATCCTGAACTCGGAACGAACCATTTCATGCGTTATGTCCCAGGGGCGATGTAAACGATAGAAGAACCCCTGGGTTTCCGAGGATGGGTAGGTGCACCTAGTGATGCTTCGCACAATGCAAGCTTCAGATACTGGCTGTGACCTATATTTTCCGCATGTATGACCACTTTCAGAAGAATAAAACTATCTATCTATCCAGGCCTGCTAACAGGCAAGTACCACTTCAACCAAAGTGGTATGGTAGCACCTACCATACTATCAGCCTAGGGATGATAAGCAAGAAACATGGTTCAGATGCTGTGTGTGACCTTTTACTGCATGCCGAATGAGCACTTACAATTTTGAAAAGTTCAAGTCAATTCCCGCTTAGTGACAATAATGTGTAACGAGGTGAGCTTGGTAATTGATAAATAACATAGCTATTTGATAAATATAAAGGCGGGGCACAGTGTCTGTTTGATACATTTTCTTGTTGTTTCTCGGCTACTCGTCATGCATGCCTTAAGTCGTTCACATTTAATCTTTTTAAATAACAATTTACAATTTTCAATTATACTTGCAATATGACGCCATCGTAGTTATGTACATTATATGTCCTAAATCAGAATCAATTTAGCCACTTTTCAGGGAATATTTTAAATAAGATATGCATTATATATTTTATATATTTTTTTTTTAATATTATGATTTTGTTATTATATTATAATTCTAAGTACCAACAGGGTACTCAATGAGCTGAAGGTTAAAGCAGACAGCAGCTTTTCTCTAACTGCAGTATGTTTCATTCTATAGGCCAAAATCATGAAAAGTGTTATTTTTTCACTTTCAAAATAAGGGGTCATCCGACAACTTCGCCCCAATGGAGACTTTTGTTGAGCTCGATGAGGTGAAGGTTTAAGCAGGCAACAGCTTTCCCCTAACTACAAAAAGTTTCATTCTATTGGCCAAAAACACGAAAAATTGCTATTTTTTACTTTTTATGAACCATTACCCCTATACGGGGTCATCTGACAACTTCAACCCTTGGAGTTTGTTGTAGAGCTGAAGATTTAAGCAGACAATAACTTGTTTCTAACTGCAATAGTTTTCATTTTATATTCCAAAAGCATGAAAAATCGATATTTTTCACCTTTTAGGGGTCATCTGACAATTTCGTCCCAATGGAGACTTTTGTCTGACGGTCCTGAAAGAAGTTCGATTTTCAATAGACTTACTGATTGTTCAATGAATCTAGCGAAGGAAATGTGTTAAATTGGACTTTAATATTCTACAATGTGAGTTTTGAATATAAACTTTACTACGTTTTATAGTTTAAAACCGTTTCAAAAACATTGCATTACACAACAGATGTGAAAAGAGCTCATCGTATGGCAAGCCGTTTTTACATTTATTCCTCTTTATAGATATCTCATAAACTTTATAAGATATCTCATATACTTTATAAGATATCTCATAAAGTTTATAAGATATCTTATAAACTTTATAAGATATCTTATAAACTTTATGAGATATCTTATAAAAAATAATTTAAAAGATATCTCATATACTTTATAAGATATCTTATAAACTTTATGAGATATCTTATAAATTTTATAAGATATCTTATTTACTATATAAGATATCTTTAAAAGAAAATGAGATATCTACTAAACACAATGTTTATAAGATATCTGATAAAGTTTATAAGATATCTCATAATGTTTATAGGATATCTTATAAAGTATATGAGATATCTTATAAATTATTTTTTATAAGATATCTTATAAAGTTTATAAGATATCTTATAAAGTTTATCAGATATCTTATAAACTTTATGAGATATCTTATAAAGTATATGAGATATCTTATAAATTTTATGAGATATCTTTAAAGAGGCCTTATAAAAATATAAGATATCTTATAAAGTTTATAAGATATCTCATATGCTTTATAAGATATCTTATTAAATATATAAGATATCTCATATAAATGGGAGTTTATAAGATATCTTATAAAACATATGAGATATCTTATAAAACATATAAGATATCTCATAAAACATATAAGATATCTTATAAAACATATAAGATATCTCATAAAGTTTATTAGATATCTTATAAAGATTATGAGATATCTTATATGAAATAATTTATAAGATATCCAATAAAAGTTATAAGATATCTTATAAAGTTTATAAGATATCTCGTAAACTTTATGAGATATCTTATAAAAAATAACTTATAAGATATCTCATAAAACATATAAGATATCTAATAAACTTTATGAGATATCTTATAAACTTTATAAGATATCTTATTAGTTTTATAAGATATCTTATAAGTTTTATAAGATATCTTATAAATTATTTTATATGAGATATCTAATAATCTTTATAAGATATCTTATAAACTTTATGAGATATCTTATATGTTTTATAAGATATCTTATTTGTTTTATAAGATATCTTATATGTTTTATAAGATATCTCGTATGTTTTATAAGATATCTTATAAACTACCATTTATATGAGATATCTTATATATTTAATAAGATATCTTATAAAGTATACGAGATATCTTATAAATTTTATGAGATATCTTTAAAGAGGAATAAATATAAATATGGCGTGCCATATCATCGTCATAGTCCGCCGATATTTAGCTCACCGTACACGAATACTAACGGTAGTGGCCAGGTTGGACTTTGGACCTTTAATCCAGCAATTAGTTAATGCCGTAAATACCCCAATTAACGTACCGTATATACAGTGATATAAAATTATCATGGGCGAAGTAAATAGGGATATGTCGATTCATTTCTCTACAAAACAGTTTAATGCTATTAAACACACTGAGGTACTGGAAGCCATAGAGATAATCACTGAAAGAGAAAGTATAAAATCAATTCAACTGACGGAAAGAGACTGTGTTGTCACGGTAAAAGGAAAAAGTGACAAAGACTTGTTACTATCAACTGGTATTCAAATAAGAAATAGGTCAGTTAAATTTGCAGAGGCAGACAAGCAATTGACTAATGTTACAATTAAAGACCTCCCATATGAACTAAGCGATAATTATGTAGCAACGAATATGACACAGTATGGCAAAGTAGTGCAAGGCTCCGTCAAGCGAGGGATAATACAAGGTACAAACATAGAAAATGGCACCAGATATCTTCAGCTTATCGACTGTATACCTATTCTACCTACAAAGGTCAAGTTTGGCAAGTACGAAGTCAGAATGTTTGCCGACAACAACAGAACAAAGTGTAAATTCTGTGACAGCACTGCACATGCGTTCTTTAATTGTCCGGACAAACCGAATCGCATTCGTGAATGCTATCGTTGTCTGCAAACCGGGCATGTCGCTAGCGAATGTGGAAATAACTTAGTATGTCGATACTGTAAAAATCCGGGCCATGTGATAAAAGACTGCGAAAAACATTTGGAAGAAAAAACAAAACGTGAATACGGTGAATATGCCGATGAAATTTTACAAGGTAGACGAGACGCTCTAGAAAATGAACACGACGATGCCAAAAGTGAAACAAGTGACGACGAGAACCCAGTTAAAAATCAAACAACTGATGTCAAGAGACAAGCACTTGTTAGATCCTTGATTTTAGGTGCGTCCAATTGTAAGAGGCTCGGGGATTTTAGTGAGGACATCATAAACGTGTCAGTATCAGGAGCAAAGTTCGAAACCGTTAATGAGGTGCTCAGCCGTGCGTCGACTGTGGTAAGCAAAACACATGTGAAGGTGGACAAAGTTGTTGTGTGTCTAGGGACAAATGATATAACACATAACAGAGACGACCCTGATGAAGTATGCGTCAATGCCATGAATGCCATCAATTTAGTTAAGACCAGCTTTCCCGATTCCGATATTGGCGTATGTAACATCCTCCCACGTAAGGGTAAGAGCGTAAATATTGGAAAACTGAATGACACAACCAAAACAGTTAACAATTTTCTTGCGCGAGTGTGTAAAAAGGACCAGAAGGTATCTATTGTTGACATTAACACCGCCTTTCAGGGCAGCCCTAAATCACTCTATGACGCAAATGATCATACAGGGGTCCATGTTAGTGAGAAAGGAGCTGACAAAATTATTGAGTTAGTCAACGCTTTTGTTAATACAGAGAACAGCATCGAACCAATTCAGCTTAACACACCAGCTGCAGCACGTAAGAGAAATCTTAGTCATAACAACACTCCACCATCTACGGAGAAGCTTGGTAAACAGCACAAGCAAAGTTAGGAAGGGTTATGTAACAGGAGTGATCTGACAAGTAATATAAACTGTATATGTATTAATGTCTGTGGGTTGAAATCAAAACTGTATCTTCCAGAATTTATTGAACTTATTAAGAAACATGATATTATAATTTTAATAGAAACAAAAACAGATGATTTAGATGAATTAGATTTTCCGGAAGGGTATAAATATTTTGCTAAGAATAGAAAAAACTGTAAAAACAAATCAGGTGGAATAATTGTATGTTATAGGGATGTTTTTGATAATATCTTAAATTTTTGTGCATCAGAATGTGAATTTGTACTGTGGGTTGTTCTTGATAAAGCACTGTTTAATGATAATGAAGGTATTTTACTAGGTTGTGTCTATGTACCACCCGAAAACACTAGGTATTCTAGTGGTGATGCGTTTAATGATATTGAAGGAGAAATGATTTCTTTTTGTAATAAGTATGAATGTAAACCAGTAATTATTGGTGACCTAAATGCTCGAACAAAGGTTTTGAGCGAAGTTGTTATACCGGATGATGGCCTCTTTAATGTTCTAGAGGAATTCGATGATCATGATTTTATACAAATAATGTATGATTACCAGGTACTTTTAGATAATAACGTTCCATTGCAACGGTTTTCTAATGACATTTCAAATCCAAACAACTTTGGATATAAACTTATAGATTTTTGTAAACGGAACAGTTTATATATCGGCAACGGCCGACTACCGGGTAATGATTTCAAAATCGGCCGAGTCACGTGTAAGAACGTGTCCTTAGTTGATTATATACTACTTGCGTCGCGTTGCTTCCCACTAGTAGAATCTTTTAACAAACTTGAATATGATCCTCTATTTTTGGACGTTCACTGCGGTATTTGCGTTTGTCTTCGGGCTTCACTAGGAAACGTAAATATGAGGCGTGATAGGGGCAGTAGTAACGCTACATCACATTATAAGTGGGTTAATGGTAAAGATGCTAAATTCATTGAAACTTTACTGAGCAATGATGGTATTATTGACGAACTAGATACACTACTTTCTCAGCAAGGGGGGTCGCTAGATTGTATCAATAGTGTAGTTGATAAGATAAGTAATATTTTCACGAGTACTGCGAAATCCGTGTTTACGACAAGAAAATTTAAATCGTACCACAAAGAGGGAGACCAACCATGGTTTACTGATAAATGCCACGTTAAACGAAAGGTGTTTCATCATGCAAAAAATCGCTATAGTTTTGTGAAAAATAAAGCAAACAGAGCCGCAATGAAGAAGGCCGGACGAGAGTATAAACGTGAAATGAACACAGCGATCGGAAACTTCAACCATACATTTGAATCAGATCTTAGAAATACGTCTAAGAAAGATTCTAAGAAATTTTGGAAAATTTTAAAACGGTTGGATAAACGTGATTTGAATAAAAATGCGAGTATAACTGTTGAACAGTTATATGAATATTTCAGAAAACTTAATGAAAATGTGCATGACGATTCAGACGTGAACATAGATGATATGTTGAATAACATAGATAATCAGGATGTCATTGATGTTCTCGATAAGGAGATAACGGCAGAAGAGATCTTGAAAGCTATCAAGAACTTAAAGAATGGGAAAGCGCCAGGGGATGATGAAGTAGTTAATGAATATATTAAGAGCACAGTTAACTTGTTTTTGCCTGTATATGTTAAATTATTCAATTTGATTTTTGATACAGGGCTTATACCCGAAGCTTGGCTTACGGGTATTATAAAGCCACTGTACAAAAATAAGGGGGATCCTGGGAATTTAGATAACTACCGAGCTATATGCCTCACTTCCAATTTGGGTAAAGTTTTCACCTCGGTGTTGAATACGCGACTGAATATCTTGTCTGACGAAATTGGCATTATCACAGATGCTCAGGGGGGCTTTCGTCACGGATATTCAGTACAAGACAATATATTTGTTATGCATTCGCTTATATCGATGTATTTGGCCACGGGCAGAAAGCTTTTTTGTGCGTTTATTGACTTCAGAAAGGCTTTTGATAGCGTGTGGAGAGTAGGTCTTTGGCAAAAGTTGATTAAACGAAATATTGGGGGGAAGATGTTTAAGGTTATACTCAACTTTTACACGGATATTAAGTCCTGTGTAAAAGATGGAGATCTGAGAACAGATTTTTTTCCATGTGAAATTGGCGTTAGACAAGGTGAAAAGCTATCGCCTTTTTTGTTTGCTCTATATCTCAACGATTTAGAAGAATATTTAGTAGATAACGGCGGTGAACATTTATCCTTTGTGTCTGAATTATTTACTGAGAACATTAATATGTACATTAAATTATTTATATTATTGTATGCAGATGATACTGTCCTTTTTGCTGAATCTGCAGAAAAACTGCAAACAATGTTAAATAAATTTGAAAGTTATTGCAGAGAATGGAAGCTTTCTGTTAATGTAAACAAGACTAAAATTGTAATTTTTTCAAACAGAAAGTTCAAACCTAATATTAATTTTACACTTTGTAACCAAGATGTAGAAATACAAGATTCTTATGTGTATTTGGGTATACTGTTCAACTATAATGGAAAATATTTCCAAACTCGTAAAAAACTGGTCGAACAAGGGCAGAGAGCTTTGTATGCGCTATATAGAAAAATTCAAAATATAGCTATACCTGTTGACCTTCAATTAAAACTTTTTGATACTCTAGTTACTCCGATTTTGACATATTCGTCGGAGATCTGGGGGTATGAAAATAAAGATATTATAGAAAAGGTCCACCTACAATTCTGTAAGCGTATTCTCTCAGTGAGAACATCAACTCCAAATTTTATGGTATATGGTGAACTAGGAAGGTATCCCTTAGAGATACAAATTAAATTGAAGATGGTTAATTTTTGGTATAGATTAGTAAGTAACGAACAAAAACTTTCGAGTAAATTATACTCACTTTTGGTAAAGCTTAATAGTAATGGTAATCAAACATGTAAGTGGATCAACTACGTAAAGTCCATTTTTGATGATTGCGGTTTAAGCGGGGCATGGGAGATTCAACAATTTAATAATATAAATATGTTAAAGGTAGAAGTTAAACGACGTCTCCAGGATCAGTTCATACAAAAATGGTTCGCAGATATGTATAATTCGTCAAGGGGGGAGTATTATTTATCCTTTAAGTCGTTATTTTCACTAGAGCCATATTTGTTACGACTAAGCCGAGTTCGTCGTATACACATAAGTAGATTTCGAACATGTAACATTAAATTTCCCATAGAAGTGGGTAGATGGAGAAACATCCCTAGGGAGGATAGAATGTGTAATCTGTGTATGAACGGTCTTGGAGATGAATACCACTTTGTTTGTGTATGCACTAATATCAATGTACTTGAGCTAAGGCGAAAGTACATACCTAAGTATTATGTTGAATATCCAAACAAAGAAAAGTTTTTTGGGATTAACAAGTTTTGTAATGTTAGTCTATTAAAAAATGTGTCTATTTTTATTCAAAAAGTTTGTAAACTATTAGAGTAGCTATCATATTTGTGTTGTACTGTCTTTTTCTTTCATATATCAGTTGTGATAAAAAAAAATTATTTGTATGTACATGTAGGTATGTAATTAATTGTCTGTATTGCAGTTATATTTGTATTGTATTGTAGTTTGTTTAATTGTGCTCCTGTTACGCAGTTTCTGCGACTGAGCGATTTTCTAAATAAAATATTCTGTATTCTGTATTCTGTATTCTGTAAAGTTTTTGATTCTGAAGAGAAGCAAATTAAGGTGTACCAAAGGGGTAATCGGTATCATAAAACCGCAAAGACGAAGACAAAAATCATCATAACAAAACAAACTACAAGCCTTTGATCATTCATATTTTTTCGTTCTAGTTTTCAAGTTATAAGCTTTTAGATGTGATTTTTACCCCGTTTTTCACTTTTAGAAACAGCGGCCATGATTGTTGACAAATCATAAACCCGAAAACATTTTTTTTTAAACATCATGCCCTGATTAATACTTGGACCAAGTTTTGAAAAATTACCTTCAATGGTTTCAGCCTGTGAAGAAGATTTTTGAAAAAGTAACGGACGAACGATGGACGGACGAACGATGGACGGACGACAGACAATGGACGGCTAATAATGTATGTGCTTTATCATCAGACTGATTGCATTATTGAGTCATATATATCCTTCTTTTTTATTTCTTTATATGCAAATGATTTCTTGACACAAAAACATCAATATCAAAGGGGCTTGTAATTAAGCCATTTATATAGACTAAAACAATCTACCACATCCTCTATAATCCCTACTTAGAGGCAATCATTTTCAAGTCGATATATAAATGACAAAAAATCAAGCTCCTGTGACCAATACTACATGGTTAAGGCCCCATATAAAATAACTCGAATGATCCAAGCCCTATCTGTCTCTTCGCATACTTCGGCGGGACAGAATTATTAGGGTTACATATAAAATACAAAGATATAAAGGCATGGAAATATATTCAGGGTAATTAGATTTCTTAGAATTTCCCTTAGTATAGATTTGATCTTATATAGTACATAGATTTTAGGACAGAATTATTGAATGTGTCCATTTCTAAAGAATAGACCTGTATGATCTATGTCCAAAGTAATATGAAAATGTATTCAGAGTTACCGAAATTTCATTCGTATTTAGAAAATTTTCCCTGCGAGTATATTTGATCTAATGTATAATACAATGAAAAACTTTGGGTCCTTTAAGGAAATTGTCCGTTTTCAAGTTACTACTCAAGGATACTCATTGTTTTAGGTATTTCTTCCCTTATTTATTATGTCCAATCAAAATTAGCAATTGTCTTCCCTTCGGCGATCTCTTCAAAACGCCAGCAACTTCCGGTTAAAGAAATTTTGAGTGTCCACTTTTAATTTTATTTTATTTCCAAGAACAGAGGTGATAACACAGAAGTAAGTAGCTTTATATACTTTTCCAGTGTTCTTATCATGGGCAAACTTGACATTTCATTGTTTTGAAGTTTGATAATTACACATTTAATCAAATCTTACGGTGTCAATTATTTTTTATTTAGAATTTCTTCGAAAATAAACATTGCAAAGATGTGATGACGTGTCAAATTCTAAAATATACAACAAACACTCATAGCTCATATGTATTTCTTACCACATTATTCGGATTTTAAATTTAATTTCTTTTCAGACTGGTTTGTGAATGTTTGATAATTTAAATTTGGAATTGGAAAGACAACTCTAGGCATTTCCTTATCAGTCATGTAGTTTTTCTGATGTAATACATGTCCATTGACTTAATATACCTATGATGGTTTTTTTAGTATTATAGAAAACTTAATTTTAGCTATATTATTTGTATACATAGGTTTTTTTTTTTTGGTTGTTTTTTTTTTTTGAAAACTTGATTACAAATTGACTTGTCCATATGTTTAAAATAATGTTAACATGTGTATATTCAAATGTTTATTGAAACAATCTGTGAAAATAGTCAACATTTCTCCCACCAAAAGGTTGTAGATCTTGAGTACTTACAAAAAAGTGTCTAAAAATGTATGCAACGATTACCAATGATGTAAATTAGATTAAAAACAAGAATACAAATGTATGTCCAAAAGACATAATGCCCCATCTCGCAAGTTACCATTTTACTGTACATGATCATTCATGCAGAAAATATAGGTCACATCCAGCATCCGAAGCATGCAATGTTCTTATCATCACTAGATGCACCTACCATACCAATATGATTGATGTGGCATTTGTCAGTAAGTGCAAATTTGGAAATATGGGATTTGGGACGGACATCCGAACGGACGGATGAACAGACCCGAACACTATATGCCCCTCTACTTTCCTTAATGGGGCATAAAAAAACAGATATTCAGGACGTTTGTATGTCTTTCATCGGTATAATAAACATAAATGAGACATTTTGATGAATTTTCAAGTGAAAAGAAATAAAATGTACGAGTTCTCATTTTACATTGAGAATTGTATTTATTATTTTCAGAAATGGATCAGGTTATGCAATTAGTTGAACCAGCAAAACAATTCACAAAAGATTCAATAAGACTTGTGAAAAGATGTACAAAGCCAGATAGAAAAGGTATTCATGGTTTAGTTAAATTCTATCTAATGTATTTCCTCTTGACTTTTTCAATTTGCAACTTGTGCGACCTACCTATTTGCAGTCACTGTTAGTTTCATAAAACTGTTCCAACTTTTTGGCATGCCTAAAAGTATGGGCTCTTTTTAACATGTTTAAAATCCAGATGCTAATGTTAGAAAAGAGTCTCTGAAATTCACACTGATGGCGGAGTTAATAACTATTCATTCAACAGCAGATTTCAAAAGCCATCAAGAGGCACTATAAGAAAAGAAACTTTTAAAAAGTTTCATGATTTTTTAATATTTGTGTAAAAATTGTGCAGTTGGAATGATTTTAATTGTAGAATAATATGATGACTTTCCTTTTCAGAATTTCAGAAGATTGCAATGGCTACTGCAATAGGTTTTGCTATCATGGGCTTCATTGGATTCTTTGTCAAATTGATACACATCCCCATCAACAACATCATTGTGTAAGTTTTTTTTTCTGAAAAATGCCAAAGTCTATCTATGTCTCAAATAAGAGTCAATTACGATCCTCCATGTATTGGAAACAATATATTGCTAATTTTTCCTGAGGGCTGTTCCAGAATTAAACGTGTGGGGGGTCAGGAGGAGGAATTTATTTACATCTATGCTGGTTGGTGGGTGTTTTAGAAATATTTTATGAAGAAATGATCATAATAATTTATTATTTTTTATGGGTGGTGGGGTAAAGAAAGAAGTGCCTCCCGACCTCCCACATATTTAATTCTAGAACAGCCCTGACTATTTTCATTACATTTTGCTAGTGTAACTAGTTTACTCACATATCAAGAAAAAAAAAACAGTCATTTCTGCATTGTAGTACACTACAAACATGTTTGAAAGGTTTAAATAAAATAAACTTAAAATGCATTTACTGATTGCTACAGTATTAAGGATTAAAGAATAACATAATAATTAATCATTCTAAACATTTATGATATTCATGTTATTTTATTTTTCAGAGGATCATGATATACTTGGACCAAACAGAGAACCACCTCACAGAAAATTTCATTTTATATATTTATTTTTAAACTATAAAAAAACAGAATCTTCAGGATAAATTGATCATTATTTAACTAAAAGGACAGTATTTTTATTCATTGTTTCTAAATCACTATTATATGCTGGTCAATCAAGTGGACATATGAATTGTGATGATCAGAATGCTAAGTCTGAGAGATAGGGATGTTGTTAATGTATGTTGTAAATAAATAAAAAAAAGCTTTATCTAAGATTGTTTATTTATTCCACTGAACCTCTGGCCCCCTGATTGAAAAGCATAATACAGTGATAGACATGTCCAATTCTATCCACAACTCCTAAACATTAATCCAATTAATGCATACCCGTTGCCAGAATTTTTCAACAGGGGGTTTGAAATGTGAAAAGGGGGGTTCGGTTTTCCAATTTTTTCTGACTTTAATAGTGCTTAACCGATTTTCCACCTGATTTTTCCCTATTTTTATCATTTTTTTTTGTCCAAAGGGGGGGGGGTTCATCCGAACCCCTTGAACCCCCCCTGGCTACGGGTATGTAATGAATATTTATGGAACTTTTACACAATCTTTGTGCATACATGTGAGTTTTTCCAATTATAAATTTTGTTGTGAGCCATATTTAGTTATACCCCCACTCGTAAGAGAGGGGGCTATATTGCAATCACCTTGTCCGTCTGTCCGTCCGGTTCAATTTCTCTGCTTCTAGTGGATGGATTGGTTTCAAATTTGGTACACAGCTTCAGCATGATGAGTTATACTATGCCTACCCTTTCCAGGTCAGTCCATCATCTACTTCCTGTTTTCCAAGCCGACTTAGACTATTAAGGGTAAAAAATTTAAAAAGTGAAATTTTTCGTAACAGATTTCTCGGCTTCTACTGAATGGATTGGTTTCAAATTTGGTACACAGCTTCAGCATGATTAGTTATACCGTGCCTCCCCTTTCCAGGTCAGTCCATCATCTACTTCCTGTTTTCTCAGCTGACTTAGACTTTTTATGGGTCAAAATAGACAATTTTTCGTAACAGATTTCTAGGCTTCTAGAGAAGGGATTGATTTCAAATTTGGTATACAGCTTTAGCATGAGGAGTTGTGCCGTGCCTCCCCTTTCCAGGTCAGTCGGTCATCTTCTTCCTGTTTTCTGAATGGCCGAGTGGGGTATGCTTAGCACGACTTAGTGCAATCCCTTGTTTGTCTTGATCTAACACAGTATATCAAACAAACAACTACTATTTCTCAAACTTATACCTAAGAGTTCACAATTGGGAGCTTTTAGTAAATGAACAAAACAAAAACAAATTTAAACACAATTTATCTTATGAAGATTATCAGCTTAGTGCTTGTTCTCAGAACATTACTTTTCCATACAGGTTTCATGATAGCAAGAGCCTGTTGTGCTTTCTTTTTTCTTGCGGCTGTTATACTGATGGCACTTGCCAGGTAGGTGGCAACAATGTCCTAAATCACAACTGGTTATGCAAGAAAATTCATTTGGAAAATTTCTGACTGTGATTTTGGGTAGGTGTTTTCCAGTATGAAGTGCTTTTATTTTTCATGTTTTTGTCGCTGGTTGTACAAGAGAAAGTTGTTCTGAGAGAAAAATAAAATCATATTTGGCTGGATTTAAATCTTGGTAATACTAGATTGATGTCTATTAGCCACAGATGGCCCACCCATTGGTGAAATATCATTGACCCCTATCATGTAGTACCAGAGGTATGGAAATTAACCATTAACTTAAGAAGTTGTTCATGGATAAAATATAGGTTGCAGTGACATCAAGTGGTTAAATGTTGATGCCTAATATGTACATGTAGTACCTGACATATGGACCATAACCAAAAAATACACCAGCCATCCATGCTTAGAATATAGATAGCAGTGGCCTTATTTCAAGTGGGTGCTGTCAGGCTGCCTAACACATATCTAGTGATGAACTATGATTGACCCCCCCCCCCCCCCCCCCCCCCCCAAGATATGGACTTTGTTCCTTCTAAAAAAATTAAAGTTTGTTTTTTCCTACGATGTTTCCCCAAAAAAAGTTCTAAGTTCAAAGGACCACAACTCCCACAAATATTTGAGGTTCAAAACTTCCTGGTAATGTGCACAACTACATATGGTGTCCTTCCTGTATACAAAGTTTCATTGAATTTGGTTCAGTAGTTTCAGAGGAGTTGTGCTTCCAAGATGATAAATGAGAATTTTCTAAGTTCAAAGGTCATAACTCCCACAAAAGTTTGAGGATCAGAATTTTCTGGTAAGATGCATAACTACATATGGTGTCCTTCCTATATACCAAGTTTGGTTGAATTCGGTTCAATAGTTTCAGAGGAGTTGAGCTGACAAACTTTGTGACGGACGGACACAAAAACAATATGTCTCCCCACAAAAGTGGGGAAAGACATAAATATAGTTGGCAGTAACCTAATTTAAAATCAGTGGTGTCAAGCTACCCATGACACATCAAGACTTGAAATACCACCCCCCCCCCATGTGGTGCCCGAGATGGACCATTTTTATATGGCCCCTGTATACCAAATATATTATGGGGGCAAAATACAATTTCCAGCTTTTTCCTGCATAAACCATGTTCACCCTGTTTCCCAAAAGTTCTAAATTCATAAGTCTGATACTCCATAAATAAAAAGCTTCGCCGAGCGCAGCATGATACGACCGCAACATGTTGAACCTTGTACATTTTAGGCCCAATATGGATAGTCTATTGCTCTGGACACATGCAGCCCATGGTGGACTGACAAAGGTTTTTGACACATGCTGCTCTGGTGGACTTTCGACCCAGGGGGTAAAAATATAAATTTTCAATTTTGTATTCTACTCTTGCAAAAAAATTGTCAAAATCAGACAAGAATTAAAAAAATTCAATTTCGGCCCCTTTTGGCCCCTTATTATGTAACAGGTGAAAAAGGGGTGGGGTTGCAAAATAATTTCTCAAATTTGGATTCACTACTTGACAAAAATAAACTTGCCAAAAAAAATTTCAAAAACAAACCAGAAATAAAAAAGTTTTTATTACGGCCCCTTTTGGCCCCTAATTACAAAACAAGTGACAAAAGGGGTGGTCACAAAAATTAATTCTCAAATTTGGATTCACTACCTGACAAGAATAAACTTGCAAAAAAAATTTTTTAAATCGGACCACAAATAAAAAAGTTTCGAATTTGGCCCCATTTGGCCCCTAATTACGTAATAAGGGAAAAAGGGGGGGGGTCGCAAAAATTAATTCTTAATTGTGTAAATGAGCTGAACATTTAAGCAAGCAACAGCTTCTATCTACCTGCTATAGTTTTCATTTCATAGGCCAAAAACATGAAAAAAACATTATTTTAGGGGCTGTAGCCTCTATAAGGGGTCATCTGACAACTTCGACCGTATGGAGTTTTTTGTAGAGCTAAATGAGCTGAACAATTAAGCAAGCAACAGCTTTTTGCTATCTGCAATAATTTTCCTACTATAGGGCAAAAACATGAAAAAATGCTATTTTTCACCTTTAAGGGGCCATAACCCCTATAAGGGGTCTTCTGACAACTTTGACCACATGGAGACTTTTGTAGAACTTTTGATCCTGAAGCAGTAAGGTGGCATCAGATTTCATCTATCCCTTATACTTTTTGAATTACAAGCCAAAAACAGTAGTCTGACCCCCCTGGTCTATTTTTAGCCACGGCGGCCATGTTTTTTGACGAATCAGAAATTGAAACATTACTATAGTGCAGGACACCCTAATGATCAATCATACCAAGTTTCATTGAATTCTGTTCAGTAGTTTCAGAGGAGAAGATTTTGAAAAAGTTATTGTAAGAACAAACGAAAAAGTTACAAGCCCCTTTTGGCCCTTAATTTCCAAACGAAACTAGAGGCTCCCAGGAGCCTGAATCGCTCACCTTGTATTCGATGATACTTATATGCTGGATATTTTAACAAAGGACTGCTACTCTGTGGAATTATCAATTTTAATGTTCTAAGGGAAACAACTCCTATCAAGAAAGGTCTTACAACTTTGACCCCATTACATAATTTTTAGATCTTTATGTGCTTAACCATATGCAATTTAAATTTTTCAAATATCTTGTATTGTTTTCAAAATATAAGTCTTAAAAGAGCAAAATTTGAAGAAAAAAAAAAACCAAGAAAAAGGGCAATAACTCCTACAACCATTGTAAGATCTTCTTCAAAACTTCTGGGCAGGTAGATCTTTATGTGCTGATCATTATTATCCAAATAGAATTTTAATATCTGTTACCATTTTTGAGAAATTTGCAAAACACTGCAACTTACCCTTATGTTCTATTTTTAGCCATGGCGGCCATGTTTTTTGTCGAATCGAAATTTCGAACGATAATTTTGTAGACCACATACTACTGAACAACCCTACCAAGTTTCATTTCATTTGACTAAGCAGTTTCAGAGGAGAAGATTTTTGAAAAGTTGAACAAAAAACTGTGAAAATGGTCAATTTTTACAATCCAAGGGGTATAACTCCTAAAGGAACGATCCTACAACTTTGACTCTGTTACGACTTTTGTAGATCTTGATGTGCTTAGTCATATGCCATTTAAATTTTTGAAATATCTTGTATAGTTTTCAAGATATAGGGCTAAATAAGTAATTTTTTTGAAAAAAATCCAGAAAAAGGGCAATAACTCCTACATCGGTTGTTGGATCTTCTTGAAAATTTCAGGGCAGGTAGATATTGAGGTGGTGATCACTTTTATCCTTGCCAGAATTTTGATATCTGTTACGGTTTTTGAGTAATTTGCAAAAAACTGCAATTTACCCCTATGTTCTATTTTTAGCCATGGCAGCCATGTTTTTTGTCGAATCAAAATTTCGAACGATAGTTTTGTAGAGGACATACCACAAAACAACCCTACCAAGTTTCATTACATTTGGCCAAGCGGTTTCAGAGAAGAAGATTTTTGAAAAGTTGAACGACGGACGACAGACGACGGACGACGGACGCCAAGTGATGACAAAAGCTCACATTGCCTTCGGCAAGGTGAGCTAAAAAGGGGGGACTCCCAAAATCAATCCAATTCATCCTTCAATGGTAAGAAATATCATTGTCAAATTCATTGCATTTGGATAACTAGAACTAAAGTTATCGTGTATACACTAAAGTTAACAGACGACGAGGACAACGACGACGACGACAGCATCATACCATTATATGTCCGCAAATTTTTTGCGGTCGTATAAAAATTTGAGGATTACAATCTGAAATAATGCACAACTACATATGTTGTACTTGCTAAATATAAAGTTTCATAAAATTCTGTTTAGTAGTTTTAGAGAGGTTGCACTGACAAGATGATGAGTGAGGATTTTCAGCAAATTTCTAAATTACAGTACTTTTAAAAGTTGAGCTGACAAATTTTGTAATTTTATTTAACATTGTTGAACATGTGTTTATATGTAGAAATAGGTGTTAAGTAAAGTTTCAAGTTTTACATACACTTTTTGGCCTCCATTCCATAACTTACTTAAAATACAATTAAACTCAGAACATCTAGATGGCATATAAAAATGAAAGAAGTACAGGTAAGTCATCTCAAGTTTATTCTGATAGATGAAAAGAACAGACAAATCATTTAAAACATATCAATTAAATTAATGGGAGATTCAAATTTGATTTTGAATACAATAAATGGAAAACTATCAAAGAAAAACAGGGGAGCTTACTCCATCATACCAACTATGTAGAAATCTCTACTGAATCCTTTAGACCTTGTACACTACAGTAAATGACAAGAACAAGAATAATTGTTTGGCATAGATAACACTTTAAAATTCTATGAATAACTGAAATTAATAAATGAACACCCTAGTGTGGATTGATATATATGAAAAGATACTGGTTTCATTTTTCTTCCAGGGTATAACATTTCGTGGATTTCACCCAAATAAGAGTTTTCACTCTCATTTTTGAGACCCCTAAAATGGTACCCCCACAAATAAGAATGAAATCAGGGTTTTCATTATTTCCATTAAGATATTTTGTTACATGTTTGCTTTAATTGACCTTTTTCATCAAAATAAAGAGTTTAATCTATTGTATGAGGTGCCATGAAAACCCACTTGCTTTACAGATGGATATTAAAGAGATTAAAGCTTTGACTAAGAGGAATGCCACATATAGGGGGTTATAAGTTTGACAGTGACTTCAATGACTACCCAATGATTCAATAGAACAGGCCTGAAGGTAAAATGAATATGTATCGTAGGAAATCTACATAGAACATACATGTGTGCATTATCTATCCTTGCACTAATTATAGAGGAAAAGATTGTATAATACAAGATAATATTAAGTTTTTTTCATTAAAGGTATAGAAATGTTTTTAGGTCATGTTCAGGGGCAGATCCAGGGGTAGCAGGGGGCTTCTGTGGGGAAAATTTTATAGTATACAAATTAAAGGAAATCACTGAAACATGACCGGAGCGGGGGCCCTACTTAGTCATTCAGTGACCCCTTTTTCAAATTGATTTGTCCCTGATGTTAACATTATTAAATACTTTATCTACCGGTAAATGCAGTTCACAAAGAATCCCCTCTTAGATTTTATCACATTGAAAATCCTGAAATATCTACTTTTGAGCAATCTGGCTTGTCAGAGTTTTACATGGATAGTAGGAAATGATTTAAATTTTTTTCTAGTAATAGGTAAACAATTTCAAATCTTAGATATTAAATAAATCTATGTTTTAACTATATCTTTTTAATAAATATATCAACTCATCTAAATCCATATAATCAAAAGATTTTCTTCATTGCTCTAACATTAATCTTTCTTACAACAAAGTAAACAACATTTTTAAGAACTTTGAAAAAAATCAACTGAAGACTCTTCATAGTGATTTACACAAAAGTTGGAAAACATAAGAATATTAGAAACACTGGAAGCACAGACAAAATACTTAGATATTTCTTAAAAGACAAACTTAAGAATAAGAACATTTTACTTCCATTCCTTAAACAGTTTTGAGGTACATGTATCAAGTACTAGAAAATATATAAAATTTTATGAAAGGATAACAAAGAAACATGGAAAACTTGTTGACAAAATCACAATTAGGATTTTGAGGTTCATACACTGCATGTATATATTTCTTTAAACCACATAAGTTTTGGTGTAGTTTGGAGGACAATAGTATTACTACATTCATCACAAGATATTAAATGTGTGTAACAATTTGACAATATTCTTATCACATGGATATGCCACTGCATCCTCGGAAACCCAGGGTTTCTTCTCTCGCTTACTCATTCATCACCCCTGGGACATTTGGTATGAAATTGTTCGTTTCGAGTTCAGGATCTGATCTTGAACTTGATATCATTTACATATAGAAACATGTTTAAATCGCTTTAGATAAATGTAAAGTGACCAATCAGAAAGCTCGATACAAAATAATCAAAAACGAAGTATTTCATGCGTTATGTCCCAGGGGTGATGAACGAGTAGGTGAAAGAAGAACCCCTGGGTTTCTGAGGATGATGCCACTGTTGGTTTACTATCAAATTAAAAACAAAATTAACAGAAGTAAAAAATAAGAGTCTAAAGCAAATAAGCACTTGGGAGACACACAACTCATACTAAACATAAATGAATTAAATAAATACACAATCATTTAAAATATACATTGCACAACATTGGAAAAGGCAGCTTTTCACAGCTGTATTTTGTAGTACATCATCATACAACTTCTTAAACACAAGAGTTGTCTTGGACAGTGTTCATCACACATATATTACAGGATCGTCAATTTGAATTTTAAGGCATTTCAACAAAATTTCAAGTCGTAAGTTCTAAGAATGTAAATGTAGTTGCCAAAGTCATCCCAGAAGATAAAAAATTTCCCTAAAAATATGATTTTCCAATAATGTTATCTTTTATCATTTATAGAAATGTTACCCAGCAGCAAAAAAAGGAAATAGGCCAGCTATTCCTTTAATTTGAGCGTGAAAATAAATAACTTCTTTTTCGAAACAGAAGGTTCAAAACATATTTTGAATTAATTTTAACAGAAAAAATTTGAAGTGTGCATTTTGAAATAACTTTTTATATTGAGCCCACATTTTCAAATATGACAATGAAAATTACATTTATCCCACACAAGACAAATTCTTATTTTTCTTGTATCTTGTGACTTTAGGTGTTGTCACATGAAAAGCAAAAATAAGGAGGACAAAAAATAGAGTTGTATGAAAACAAAACAAACATGAACACAAGGAACTAACACATTATTATAGTACAAAATGTACTTAAACAAAAAGTTTACATCCACTTGTTCTGGCATTCCCCAAGGTTCACATTCCAATGCACACTTTATGATTAAAACTTTGTGTTTATATTTATTTTCATGAAAATCAAGTAACAAGAACTTGGTTATAATTGTTTTTAATTTATTAACACCAAACAAAATAATGAAAATAACCAAAGCTTGTTTAAGTAAACATATTTTTTATGAATGAGGAAAAACTTCTGTTCAACATGAAAAAATGTTCCACCAGACAAAATAAACAAAATTTGGAAATATCTAAAATTACACCCAGTAAATGATTCAAGATGTAATGCCTTGGAAATTAAGTTAAAAACTTATCAATACAAAGCCAAGAAATAAGAAACAAAGAAAAGATTGTTTGGTTTCAGATACAGTGTTACAATTGCAAGCAAATGTGTGACCACAGCTTCTTTTGTTTTTACAAAATATAACCTTCGTTACTTAATCATATTGAGATTTAGAAATTCAGAATCTTAAGACAAACTTTGGTCTATAATAATGGAAAATCAATCTGAAACAGAGAACTGAATGATGTCCCAAGCAAACAAAAAATTCAAATTGTCTAATCAGTGTTTTATAATAATTTGTCAACATAAATTAATTTAATTTAAACATAAGACATAAACATAATTCATCTAAACATAAGAAGAAAAAAATACACAAGCACACACATACAAAAAAGAACAATTATGCAAGTGATATTATATGAAGTAAAACCAACTTATACAATGTGTTGATAAATTAAAAATTCCAGTTTTGTGACTGTGTGATATCAATGAAGAGATACTCAAGTCCAACAGTAAGCACTTGTGGGTTTTTTAAATAAATTACAAATTATCTATAAATTCACAACTGTCTTGTCTTGAAAATGTTGGCACATATGAATGGAAACATATCTAATGTTCATGAATGAAATAAAACCAACCATCCTTTTCTACAATGCAATCACTTAACAATGATGTAGTTTTGACCGTCGACCATATTGCATTGTACATGAATTATCTCCCTTTTATCTCCTCTTTAGTTAAAGAGATTTCAAAGTGAAAAAGAAATACCAGCAGTGTGATAAACTATGCTAAGTAACTATATGTGTCCTTTTGTCCTTCCACACGTTCTAAATATTCCTTTTCTATCAAAATGTCAATGCATTTCTGAAAAAGAGAGAACAAAAGGTTTTTAAAAAAAATATTCTAATTTGATTGTATGGAAAAAGAAGCTAAATGGGAACATAGGAAGTGATAGCTGATTGAAACAGTCTCAATTATTATTTTCTAAGAAAGTGTGCCGTGTACATTTATTCCACAACTCAGTATCATGCATTAATTCCTTTTTAGAGATTTGTTCCTGTACAAATGCATCTTATTTCCAAAGTTTGTTTTGCTGTTTAAGTTCCTGTTTTCACTTTCACTTTTTTCTTATTTGATTTGCTTTCTACATAATGAGCCTTAGTGACATCCGTAAAATCCAATGGTAAGATTCTTTGAGGAACCCAAGATGTCCAGTGTCTAGATTAAGGGTCAGTTCAACTAAATACCTGTTTACTATTCTAATCAAGAAAGTTATTCTACTGGTACTTTTTCATTGTTGAAAGTCCTCCTTTTTAATTGACATTAATTCATGTAGGTTGTTTAACATACTTCTATTTAACATCTCATTATCTTTGATATCAAAAACCTATTTTGGCTTAATCTTTTGTACAAATAACATATTTTTCTAACATATCCTTAATTTACATATCTGTGGTATTTTTGCATCTTTATAAAATTAAAATCAATGACTTAAATTTTATAAACTGGTCAATATAGAGTATAAGACTGACCTTGATCACAGGTACTCTGGGTTTAAATCTAGAGGAAAGCTGGTTTAATACTTCTCCTAGTAACTGCTGGTGTTTTGATGTCTTTCTCATCTTCATGATTCGAACTATGGCTGCCTGTAATCAAGTTAACAAAAATTTTCAAAACAGTCCATGTCAGTGGATACAGAAGCAAGAATTGCGATGTTGCAAAGAAGATACATGTTGCCTTCATTTAGAGTATTTAGTAAACAGGAATAAGTTCAAATAAGCATAAGACTGCTTTACATCAAATGAGGCTATATGCAGAACATCAAGAGACATGTCAGACTTGCAGAAAACTTTTTTAAGACTTTTTTTATTATACAGCAAGTTGCAAGGAAAACTGTAAACTGTGAAATTTTCGCTGCAGTTTTATTTTTTGTGTTGACATTCCTAGCAAGAAAAACAAGTTGTGCAAATATATTGTCTTCCATTGTTGACTATGGATAATAACATCACAGTGCAAATACTAAAATTCAGTCCTCCTACTGTGAAAAATAGACAGCATGAAAATTTCCTTGTTTATAGTAATGTCAAATTCTGCAACATAATGATTTTTTTTCTGTGAAAGATAATTTTAATTTAAAAGTTTGTTTAGAAGAAACACTTTGATGTATTGTGAATTTTATCATTTATTTGGTTGTACATTGTACAAGATCACAATTCTCTTGTAAGCATAGCGTTGTCATCCCTTACCTGTATAAGAAGTTTTCTGTCTTCCTCTATGTGTTTGTGTGTAGCCTCTTGTTCTATTTTTACCTCTGTCTTCATGGGTACATTTATATTTACACGTAACTTTTTACTGAAAAATATCATGACATCATACATATCTTTTTGCATCCGTTATTAAATGCATCTGTAAAAATCTGTCAAAGTCAAAAATGGCCAGATTTGGTTAAACAGGAAGTAGATAAGCGACAGACCTAAAATCACATCCCACTTTATGGGACCCCACCCTGATGCTGTATACCAAATATCAAGTGGCTGTGATTAGTAGTTGCTGAGAAAACTGTTACCAAATTTTTTTCCCACCCGCACGCCGCCCGCCCCACATTCACCATTTTATAACCCAGATTTTTCACTCCGTGAAATCCGGCCAAAAATGTAATGGATTTTGCTAATCGAATTGAGTAAATACAAAATTCTTCAATCCAGCATATTTTCACCCTACCTAATGTACACTTGACATTTGATCGTGAGTTGGTCACAAATGGCATAAATTAGGACGCCTCAAACTTTGCATGGTAAGAAAAACATCATTATGAAATTATTATTTATTATGTAGCTGCACAGTTCAGGGGCATGTTGATAAAGCTATATTGCAGTACCATTCTTTTTAAATTTGGTCCAGTCATTTTATCAATGGACGTGTTTTAACAAGATAAAAGGGGGATGTCTTGAGGGGAAATATTGCATTTTCTATGTAGTTTTCAAATAAGGTCGTGTTTTCTTCATTTATCCACTTTTTTCAAATGTTGCTTTAATAATTGTTCTTATTAAAGATTTAACTTGCTTAAAAATATGATTTTCGATGAATAAATAAGGAACACACAATTTGCATATGTGTAGATGAAGAACAAGCATTTTCGTTAAGAGGTTGTCCGTTTCCCTTGTTACAATTAGTATAAGGATATTGCGACTTTCGTTCGTGTTCCCGTGAAGGATGGAAGAAGTGCGTCTTCAAGGTTAGTCTATACAAAGAACTGTGTTGTTAAAAAAATGAATTGTCTGGAAGGTTTCACCGTTTGAGTATTTTTGTCTATTGTTCCCTAGCTCTTGTTGATTTAATTTGAATGTTTATTGAATTGGTCATTATTGTATGCTAAGTTTTGTGCTTTCTTAAGGATTATCAATTCTTCTGTTAATATCTCTTTTCAGTGTGAGATGACCAGGCTGAGATGCAAGCACTTGCAGCATTCTCACACTGGTCAATCAACCAATCATAACCACCGTTCCTGATATCAATTGATGATGTCGACTAATGAAATGGAATGTAATTTAAATTTTTCTGTTTTCAGAATGGAGCCACCTAAGGTTTCAGTATATAACAATTTGATTTTTATTGAAAAAATAGGTTCTTACGTGCGTTCTTGGAAAACCGGCAATGATATTTCACTCGTGATATAATTTCTTAGGTCTTTATGCTCGTTCTGCTGTGCTCCACTTGCAGAAAACCTGAAAATGTCTATCACTTGTGAAAGATCAGCCGGTCTTTTCTAAGAACTTATTCCATACTGCATTATCTTCTATTATGGATGGGGGTCAAATAGAAACCAGGAAGACCCGAGGCAGTTATTAATAAACTGTAACGATTGAGGAAAAGCATTTTTATATCAGGGAGATGACCATTACAAGAGGATCTCAGGAGCCAGCATGAACCTCTTACTTGCCGTTTAAGCCATAACGGTCTCTTTTATAAAGGGTTATCTGACAACTTCGACCCAATAAGGACTTTATTGGAGTTAATGCGCTGAAATTTTATGCCTCTAACAGCTTTTCTTATTCTGTAATAGTTTTCATTCAAAAGTGCAAGAACATGAAAAACACTATTTTAACCATTAATGGGCCTTTACTCCTATAAGGTATCATTTGCTGACTAAGACCCGGAGTCATCGTCTAATTCTACACCCTGTCACACGAAGTGGCGAGGTATTATGTTATACCCCCACTTTCTTTCGGTGTCTGTCCGTCCGTCCCCCGAAGGTTTCCGAGTGATAACTTAACAAGAGGCTCCCAGGAGCCTAAATCGCTCACCTGGTCTTGATGTCAACCCTATATTTTGTAGAGCTAAATGAGCTGAACATTTAAGCAAGCAACAGTTTTTTTCTTTATCTAACTATAGTTTTCATTCTATATGCCAAAAACACGAAAAACCGTTATTTTAGGGGCCGTAACCCCTATAAGGGGTCATCTGACAACTTCAACCCCATAGAGACTTTTGTAGAGCTTTATGCGCTGAACATTTAAGCAAGCAACAGCTTTTCTCTATCTGCTATAGTTTTCATTCTAAAGGCCAAAAACATGAAAAAGGTTATTTTAGGGGCTGTAACCCCTATTAAGGGTCATCTGACAACTTCAATCCTATTGAGACTTTCGTAGAGCTAAATAAACTGAACGTTTAAGCAAGCAAGAGCTTTTCTCTATCTGCTATAGTTTTCATTCTATAGGCCAAAAACATGAAAAAGGTTATTTTAGGGGCCGTAACCCCTATTAAGGGTCATCAGACGACTTCAATCCTATGGAGACTTTAATAGAGCTAAATGAGCTGAACATTTAAGCAAGCAACAGCTTTTCTCTATCTGCTACAGTTTTCTTTCTATAGGCCAAAAACATGAAAAAACATCATTTTAGGGACCGTAACCCCTATAAGGGGTCATCTGAAAACTTCGACCCTATGGAGACTTTTGTACAGCTAAATTAGCTGAACATTTAAGCAAGCAACAGCTTCTCTCTATCTGCAATAGTTTTCATTCAATAGGCCAAAAACATGAAAAACATTATTTCAGGGGCAGTAACCCCAATAAGGGGTCATCTGACAACTTCGACCCTATGGAGACTTTTGTAGAGCTAAATGAGCTGAACATTTAAGCAAGCAACAACTTTTCTCTATCTGCAATAGTTTTCTTTCTATAGGCCAAAAACATGAAAAAACATCATTTTAGGGGCCGTAACCCCTATAAGGGGTCATCTGACAACTTCGACCCTATGGAGACTTTTGTAGAGCTAAACAAGTAAATCTGTGAGCTAATGCTCACTAGTGACACCTCCGCTCCCAAAACTAAGCCATGCATACAAGTTTAAATACTTGGTAAACAGGAAGTAGTTGACCTAGGAACATAAAATCACTATACACCATATTGGACTATAGGATAAAGTTGTATACAAAATATCAGAACTCTATCTCATGTAGTTGCTTGGTAAACTGTGACGGAAATTTTGCATTTATGTCTATTATGTGTTAAAACCTAAGTATTCGTTAAACAGGAAGTAGACAACCTAGGAGCATAAAATCGGTATTCCCCATATGGTACTTTAGGATAAAGCTGTATACAAAATATCAGACCTCTATCTCATGTAGTTGCTTGGGAAACTGTGACGGAAATTTTGCATTTATGTCTATTATGTGTTAAAACCTTAGTATTCGGTAAACAGGAAGTAGACTACGTAGGAACATAAAATCGGTATACACCATATGGGACTATAAGATAAAGCTGTATACAAAATATCAGACCTCTATCTCATGTAGTTGCTTGGGAAACTGTGACGAAAATTTTGCATTTATGTCTATTATGTGTTAAAACCTTAGTATTCGGTAAACAGGAAGTAGACTACCTAGGAACATAAAATCGGTATACACCATATGGGACTATATGATAAAGCTGTATACAAAATATCAGAACTCTATTTCATGTAGTTGCTTAGAAAACTGTGACGGAAGTTTTGTTACGGACTGACGGACGAACGGACGGACAGACGGACGGACGGACAAGGGTAAAACAGTATACCCCCCTCTTCTTCGAAGCGGGGGTATAATGAGCTGAACATTTAAGCAAGCAACAGCTTTTCTCTATCTGCAATAGTTTTCATAATATAGGGCAAAATCATGAAAAAAACGCTATTTTTCACTTTTAAGGGGCTGTAACCCCTTTAAGGGGTCATCTGACAACTTGGACCAAATGGAGACTTTTGTAGAGCTTTTAATGCTGAAGCAGTAGGGTGGCATCAGATTTCATCTATCTCTTATACTTTTTGATTTACAAGCCAAAAACAGTAGTCTGACCCCCTGGTCTATTTATAGCAACGGCGGCCATGTTTTTCAACGAATCAAAAATCCCCACATCAGTTCTGTGGGGGATACCCTAAGGTACCATCAAACCAAATTTGGTTCGAATCTGTTCAGCCGTTTCAGAGGAGAAGAAGTTTGAGGATAAGTTAACGACGACGGACGACGACGACGACGACGGACGCCAAGTGATGGCAATAGCTCACATGGCCTTTGGCCAGGTGAGCTAAAAACGCGTCAAAGGATTTAAATGATATTTTGCACATCTGTTGAGAACAATAAAATACAGGTCAAGTTTAATTTTCAGGATGATTTGAAAAATATTATTAAAGATTTGCCACTTTATAAATTTTCCAAAGTTGAAAATGATGAAATTTTCTGGTCTAAGAAAGATAACTCATTTCTTTTCTTTCTCTATATAGATGTATAGAATACCCAATATAGTATACAAATATATTAAACTTTTAATGAATATTGTGGCGGGGTATTATTTCATGTCTCATTACATGGCCTATTATTCCTTCTGTCATAGTCTCTGAGTGATAATCATGTTTAAGTGATTTTACCCTCCCTATGTTCTATTTTAATACATGTAATTTATCGATTCCCTTAAACAAGAGGCTCCCAGGAGCCTGAATCGCTCACCTGATATATGTGCCTGAAGTAAAGGTTTTTAGACAAAATCTATTTGACGTTGAAAGGGTCATAAGTTCAATAAGGGGGTCATCTGACAATATGGTGGATCTTAATGTGCTAATCACTTTTGTTCTCAATTAAAATCTAAAAATCTGTCACCCTTTTTGAGTTATTAGCAAAAAAATGCAGTTTAACCTAATGTTCTATTTTTAGCCCCAGTAGCCATGTTTTACAACCAATCAAAAATCCCCACATCAATTCTATACACCTTATGCTAATAAACAACAATACAAAGTTTGGTTCCAATTTGACTTGAACTGTCAGAGGAGTTAACGTTTTCAATGTAATGAGGAAATGCTTTTAAAATGCTAAATTTTGACATTCTAAGGGCAATAACTCCTAAAAGGAAAGGTCCTACAACGTTATCCCTTTTACATATTTTGTAGATCTTGATGTGCTTAACAATATGCAATTTAAATTTCTCGAATATCTTGTAAAGTTGTCAAGATATTGAGCTAAACAGGTGCAAAATTTGCAAAAAATCCACAAAAAGGGCAATAACTCCTACATGGGTCGTTGGATTTTCTTCAAAATTTCAGAGCTGGTAGATCTTCAGGTGCTGATCACTTTTGTTCCCAATCAAAATTGTAAAATCTGTCACCGTTTTTGAGTTATTTGCAAAAAACTGCCATATACCCCCATGTTCTATTTTTAGCCACAGCGGCCATATTTTACAACCAATCAAAAATCCCCACATCAGTTCTATACACCTAATGCTAATAAACAACTATACCAAGTTTAGTACCGATTGGACTTGAACTGTCAGAGGAGTTAACGTTTTCAATGTAATGAGGAAATGCTGTTAAAATGCTCAATTTTGACGTTCTAAGGGCTATAACTCCTAAAAGGAAAGGTTCTACAACGTTGACCCTATTACATATTTTGTAGATCTTGATGTGCTTAACAATATGCAATTTAAATTTCTTAAATATCTTGTATAGTTTTCAAGATATTGAGCTAAACAGGTGCAAAATTTGCAAAAAATCCACAAAAAGGGCAATAACTCCTACATGGGTCGTTGGATTTTCTTCAAAATTTCAGGGTAGGTAGATCTTGAGGTGCTGATCACTTTTACCCTCTGCCAGAATTTTGATATCTGTAGCCGTTTTTGAGTTATTTGCAAAAAACTGCATTTTACCCCTATGTTCTATTTTTAGCCACGGCGGCCATGTTTTACAACGAATCAAAAATCCCCACATCAGTTCTAAGCACCGAATGCTAATGAACAACCATACCAAGTTTGGGTTCAATTGGACTTATGGTGTCAGAGGAGTTAACGTTTTAAAAAGTTTACGGACGGACGACGGACGACGGACGGACGACGGACGCCAAGTGATGACAATAGCTCACATGACCCTTCGGGTCAGGTGAGCTAAAAAGGGACCGTTTGTTGCCAACGTCATACATCTTTCGTTACCTAATTGGTTCAGAGGTTTCAGATGAGAAGATTTTTTATATTATTTACATACGACAGTGGATGAAAAGTGATGGCATAACTTATATGTCCAGGTGAGCTAAAACAAGGGCGTTGATTAAAATTAACATGAAATGCAATTAAGTAGGATTTAGACACTGGAAAGTGAGGAATAAATAAAAGTCGGACAACCTAGCCTAATTCAGAGGGTCCTAGGATTATATCTGCATTAATGTTTAACGTGCAAGGAACATGTCATTTTTTTTTACTACACCTCTATGTGTAGTTAAAGCTTACCATATAAAAGACTTAATATCTATAATTCGAAGTTTAACCATAGCGAGTTAACCAGCTTCTTGTAACCTTGAAACATACTTGTAATATATCATTTTTCTTCTTTGAATAAATGCACTACTATGTCCTTCTATATGTTTGTTAACCTTTATCAGCCTCTCTATCTATATAAGGTGTTACAGACAACACCTGATCAATTTAGAGTGTACTGTTAGAACACTTACTTTTTACTATGTTACCCCGTTAATATTATGTATTGTTATTCTGAATACATTATTATGATATCTATATATATATAGCAGGGAAATATTTTGCAAGTATCGAAGTGTTTTGATAATTTAAGACCTCGACAACATCCAGTTTACATGTGCATGTAATGGTTACACAAGTATAACTTGTTAATATCCAATTTAAATTTCAAGCATGTGTGGCAATTATTTTGTGCATAGTTTGTGTTACCGAATGAGCTATCTAAGTTTTAATTTTATTATTCCGATAATAAGAAAAAATAAACTTTTATTGAAGAAAAAGTTAAACTCTTAATTAAAAAGATGGTGTTCTCAACAACACATTGTTCATTTTAAACCTAAACATTGGACAGGGTGATTTTTTAGAAAATAAAGTTTTATTAATACATGTTGCTGTTGATACATATTTTGTAAGACATTTTGATTTTACACCATTCTATTTTTTTTTAAATACAGGTTAAAGAAAAGCTTTCAATGGCTTTTTTTAAATTGGAAAGGGAAAATACTGAAACAGAATTTTTCATCAAGTCCTGATCCAAATAATACACATAATTAGCCTTCTTTCAGTAGATACTTACTTTTTATACCCAAAGAAAAGAGACAGTGAAGATGAAGGAGTGAGATCGTTCTCGTCATCTTCAGATACTAACAACTTAGATTTGAGCAGTATCTGTAACACTTGTAATAACATATCCTACAAAAGAAAGTCATATCAAATAGATCATAGCCTTTGTCTTTGGAAATAATAATTTCTCATATGTAAATCAATCCACTTAAGGAATAAAAAACTTTGACAAGCCCAACATTTTGAACCCTGTATGTTTGAGGCCCAATAACGATAGTCAATTGCTCTGGACACATGCAGCTCATGGTGGAATGACAAAACTTTTTGACACATGCATCCTGTGGTGGACTTTCCACCCATATTTCATAAGCAATTCAATTTTTTTTTCAAAAATTGACCAAAATAAATTACAGTTACAAAAATATTACCCCTTTTGACTCCTAATTTTTACCAAAAAGGTGGAATCCCCATAATCAATCCATCAAATCCATCCTTTTATGGTAAGGAATATTATCGTCAAATTTCATAGCAACTAGAACTAAAGTTATCGTGGTTACACTGAAGTTAATAAACAATGCAGATGAGGACGATGACAACAACATCATACCATTATATGTCCACATTTTTTCAAGGTGGTATAAAATAAATCACAATTTTACAATCAACATTTTTTATAGCATGTTATGATTGTACCTAGTTACCGTTAGTGAAAAAAAATCATGGAAAAAAAGTATTAATGGTTATTTTTTTAATTAATATATAATTTGTCAAAACTACATAACACCAAGACATCAAAAAAGTTAAATCAAACTGAAGGAGATACAATGACATCACTAAATTTAATCTTTCTTTAATAAAAATAATCAAACAGTTGGTGGAAACCTACCAATTTGATTTGTGTAGTATCCTGTAGTTGTTGAACTGTTAAAGAATCTGATGTGTTAAACTGTAATAGGACGGCTATCTGAAATGTGGAGGCCTGAAAAAAGAACAATATTGAACACTAGTAATGGATTGGATTAATGACAAGAATATTCAAATTTCTCCAATGAAACTGTATTTTACATATCATTAAATGCATTTTTTTTTTGTGGATGTGTAACGATTTTTTTTCATATTGATAGGGGGGGTCTTGAACAAAGTGTGCCCCCCTCCCCCACATCAATTTAAATGGAACAGCCCTTATGCTTTAGAAACTTATTTCTGACAGACTAATTGAAAGTTAAATCCTACTCTCCTCTGCTTTCATGAAAAGCGAGGAACTGAAAGGGTGTTTTACATAAAGATAGAACTCCTATCATAGATTCTGCCTACAGGAACTGCTTCCTCTTCACCTGAGTTCACTCTTGTTATGACTTGAGTTCGCGTTGTTGATTTCTGTTCGGTTGATTTTGTGTTTTTTTTGTTTCTTCATGCTGTTCTTGTTCATATTTACTAGTTTTGTTGTTGCAAATTCCGACTTTTGATGATTAATCCTTGCTTCTTTTATAGATTCACATGTATTTTTATCTTGTTGAAGAAGAATCAAATTTTAACATTGACTAGAGTGCTGAATGTAAAAAAAAGTACAAAGTTGATTCACTTTGGTTTTTCTGCTTTGTATGCATTCCCAATAAAACTTTTTTTAATATATGTAACCTATACCTTTTTAAAAATATTTACCTGTAATGTATATCTATTTTTAAAACAACTTGTGACTAACTCTCCTTTTGACATCTGGTACAACCAATTTAATTTCCTACCACTGTGTCGGTTACTATAGAAACAGGTAAACCGTTGAAAACTTCTCTCCATCTGAAATATACAAAACTTATTATTTGCAAAATCTGTTGAAGTAAGTAAATGGCTGGATTCTTTCATTACTGAAATTGAATCCAAAGATAATGGAATTTTTTCTATTAGTGTTTAATAACTGGAATTTTAACTTTTAAATGTAACTTTCTGAAATCTGACTTATAAAATCAACCAAACAGAAAAAATATCCATATTTATTAATTATTGTTTTAGAATCATGAGAAACTTGAGTGTTTTGCCAAATTTTACATAATGAATCTATTTACTCTGTAAAATAGGAGATGACAAACGACAAGGCAACATATTTGCCATAGAGTTGTAAGGACAATAATGTGTGAAATAAATATAAAATTCCCACCTCTTGAGGGAGAGCAAATGTACACGACTGTTGAAATGGCCATGACCCTGAGCTGAGGACTTGTACACTGAAATCAACTGAAATGAATAACACAATTCATTACTATCTTGTAACAAAGTTCAAATTAACATGTTTAGTACTGTTAAGATTTATTTTTCCATTTAAGTTTCGCTGTTTTCATGTTAAATTGTTTTTCAAATGTTCTGTAAAAATAAATCTGTAAAGCTTATAAACACTGTGAGAAATTTGATCCAGTTTTAAAACAAGGTGTCACAGTCATAAAGGGAATTTTGCATCAACACAATGCGGTACAAAGATTTTTAAGTTCAGCTGTAATTGAGTTATAGACAATGATTCTTTGGTAAGCCTTTGAACAAGTGAAGCTTTTTAGTGTGTTTTTTCATACATCAAGTGGGTTTTTTTTTTTCTAAACAAGTTTTTGAAAGTCTTCTTTATTATTATTGTTGGATTTTCAGATTTGGAAATACTCCCTTCTTCAAGAACCACATCTTGAAACATTCCCTATTTTCTGTCCAGTGATTCTTCAGAAAACTTTGAAATGACCCCTAATTTTAGAAAGACATTTTCAGATGCCTCATATTCACTTCAGAAGACTTTCTGAGATGACCCCTACTTTTAGAACACTATTTTGCAATGCCCCCCTACTTACTGTCCAGTGGTTCTTCTGAAGACTTTTTGAGATGTTCTTTAAATTGATCATTGAGTTCTTTACTGACACTAATATCTTGAAACATTCTTTGTAATTTCGATGTGTACTCAAAGCCACAGGCTTGCTGCAAAACATTGAACAAATATTGTTATTTTCACCTATTAAAGTATTTTTAATAGAAACTGACGTTTGCTTTCCTGATACTTTAAATGTATTTCTTTTTCTTTTCATATGTTTACATTATAATGATTAAGAATGCAATAATGAACATAATTACACTTTGCCCATACTCATTCAAATAGAAATCGTTTGCTGATTTATGTTTCTCAAGTTTGTGTTTGATCTTGTAATTAATCTTAACTGTTTAATAGAAAAAAACTGTGATTGCAGGTGAAATGCTATGTAAAGTCTACTTTGTTTATTTTTGTTTTTTTTGGGAGGGAGGAGAATAGAACCAGAGTGAGTTATGACAATGTCTTCCCCTGTGTCCTAAAAGTTCAAAGGTCTGTTTCTCCAACAAAAATTTTAGTATAATAATTTCCTGATAACATACACAACTAAATACAGTGTGCCAGCTACAAACCAACTTTCATAAAATTCTAAGCCGTAGTTTTAGAGGAGTTGCACTGATAAGATGATAAGTCAGGATTTCAACAAATTTCTATGCATCTGCAACAAAATTTTGAGGATCAAAGTTCCCTGGTAATATGCACAACTGACTTTGGTGCTATTCCTTCATACCAAGTTTCGTTGAATTCCCTCCAGTAGTTCCACACAAGTTCACAGAAGTGAAGGGAGACATTATATGCAATATTATCAAAATATTTGTAAATCTGAATAGTCCTACTACTGACAACAAACCTTTAATTTTGAGATCATACTGGCTTCAGCATCATCGCTCGCTGACATATGTTGTACCAATCTCTTGGCCAACATCTTACTGTAGAATTTCTGGAACACATCCTTATCTTCAATATACTTGAATACAATCATCTGAAAACATAACAAAAATAAGTATTTAATAAGTAACTCTTGGCCAACATCTTACTGTAGACCTTCTGTGTGTGTGTGTGTGTGTTGGTGTTAAACACCATTTATCGACGCACCTTGGCCATATAGGGCAGCTAGTTTTATTGGTGGAGGAAACTAGAGTACCCGGAGGAAACCACTGACCTTGGGTGTAGACCTTCTGGACAACATCCTTATCTTAAATATACTTAAAAACAATATAAATCTGGAGGTGAACCTATAATGATAAAGGGCAAATAAACTTCAACACTATATCCCCTCAATATCTTTAAAACTAGAATGGCAGTATTCTATGGAAGACGCATGTTACCTGCGTCTTAAAATATTCGGTGAACAGGAAAAAGATGAGTTACAGCTATATGATCGCTTTACACCATAAATAACTAAAGGAGAAAGCTACATGCCAAATATCAAGAGGCTGCGTCATGAAGTTGCCCAGAAAACTGTGACAGAATTTTTTATGGCGCTGTAAAATGTCAACACAAGACGACAGATAGTGTCAAAAAGACTCTTTTATGTCGCTTTTCAACACGTTGTAGGTGTCATAAAAAACACTTTTTTTACAATTATTTTATGCTTTTTATTTTGGTCTCGTATCATCTTTGTACTTTTTTTTATATTCAAAGTGCTTTTACAAAAGATTCAGTTGTGTTTTATTAGTAAAATGTAGAAATTTGGTAAATATTCTGACATCTGTTTTGCTATAGGAATTATATTGATTCATGTCTGATACATGAGTGTCATTTTTATTGATTGACAGATCAATTGAATAGCATTTTTTATGATTATAAATAACTACCACTTGATTCAATGTGTCCTCCAATTCTGCCTCTTCTGGGTTCTTTGAACTGTAAGAGAAAAATACCAACTGCTAACATTTGTTTTTTGGCATCAGACAAATTGAGACAATTATAATATTGAGTGTTTGTAAGCGTGTGTGTCTTAGGATTTAATGCCCTTTCCAACACACCTGGGCATCAAAGGGCAGTCAAGTTTGAATGGTGGAGGAAACCACCCACCTTGGGCAGGTAACTGACAAACCTAATCACAAGCATGCTTAATCAAATTTTTTAGACTGAACATCTCAATAGTTTTCTACATCTCTTGTTCACAAAATCTGATTTTCATATTGTAAATCAAAAGACCATTTGACAAATCAATTACTTGATTTACATGATCGAATCATACTTAAAATACATGTCTATCATGTCTATAAATCATGAATCACAACTGTGTAGAACATTTGCATCTTTCAAGTAAATTTCTGTGTACTTTTATCCATTTTACAACTAATATATTGTATCAAAAGGGTGGATTCAAGTGTTGTAGTGGTGTCTTAATTCAGGATATTTCAACATTATAGACTTGGGCCAATGCAAGACGGTGAGCAACCACGTCGGGTCTTGTTGAAGACTGCTGACTTTTTTCCAGTGTGATTTTTTAAAATTGCCATTTTTTTATATTGGTTGTGTCGCCTTATTCCGCATCTCTTTATCATCTATTGAAATAATCTTCTAAACTACTTAAAGGAAATCTCCTTTTTTTTAAACAAATCCTTTTACTGTTATAATTTTCCTACACTTTCCTACCTCTTTTTCAGTAATAGATCACAGTATCTGGCTAGTAACTCAGGTGATTTACTTGACAAGTTTGCCATATTTGTCACAGAATTACTATTTATAAAACGTCCACAAGCCTAAAATGGAAATAAAACTCAACAAATTACTAAAGAATTAATACTTATAAATTGTCTACAAGCCTAAAATGGAATTAAAATTCAACAAATTACTAAAGAATTACTACTTATAAATTGTCTACAAGCCTGGAATGGAAAAAAAAATTCAACAAATTACTACAGAATTTCTACTTATAAATTGTCTACAAGCCTAAAATGAAAATAAAATTCAACAAATTACTACAACACCCACTCAGCAATGTTATAATTATTGATATAAGTGATTATAATTTATTTAAGAAGACCAAAAGGGGAAGACTTAAAAATATCTTTCCCAATCTATTTTGACATCTTTTTTGTTTATCATTTGAAAATACATATATGCATATAAATGTTCCTTTCGCTTATTTTAGCTTTTAATTTGCAAAAGTTCCTTCAACAAAAGTCTTTGCTAAAAGCCATTTCATCTATAGTAAATGCAATTATCCTTCAAATGTTCAAACATCGAAAATGAGAGCCAAATTTTTGTTTTCATAACTTTAATGTCACTATAACAATGTCTTCAGAATAAAACTTACTTTGTCTAAAGCGGCAACAAATCCTGAGTCATTGAGTCATTATTAAATGTAGTTATAACTAAAGTGAGAACTGTTATAACTAAAGTGTGAACTGCCACAGACATGAGTTAAACTAAATGCCATGGTAAGTTCTATTAACTTGTGTTAAGATTACAACTTACTTTGTCTAAAGCAGCAACAAAACCTGAGTCATTACTAAATGCAGTCATCACTAAAGCGTGATATTTTTTGTGAACATCTAAAATTGTCTGTACATATATTTTAGGGTCCTGAAAAGAAAAGAACAAATCTATAAATATCTACATGTATTTCAGTCTATTGCAAGTATGAAAGAAAAATAACTACTTGACAATAGTTTTGATAGATAAAAAGAGACATATTCACCACAATTGACCCATAAAATCTAGATCTGCTGTATTTAGATGACCATCGTGTCTTAAAATTCTCAAGTCTTGAAAAATTCAGTATAAACTTGTTTAATGAATAGAAATGTAAAATGCATAAATAACATGTGTGACCAACAACTACGGATGCTCAGAGGGACACAACATAGACACATGTATAAAGATTCAAAAACTCTGTCTTGCAATTTTGTCATGAATGTTCATTTTTCCGTTATTTAATCCACACATTTTTTTGGTTTTTTTTCAATTGAAAAAGTGGATTTTTTTCTTAATTGAGACAGGTTTGAATGATTACACTTATTTTTCAATTTGGGAACAGATTGTAAGTTTCACTGGTCCATAATGAAGGTTGTAGGCTTTTTTCATTGCATATTGAAAATGTCAATATTTCTAATGTTGTGTCATATACACCTATTCACATCTAGCTGATACATGTATCTATCACAATTTATTTTTGTTCTCAATATTGCTGGGCTGAAACTTTTGACACAGAACTGGGCAGGACACAAAAAACGGGGTTTAAATTGATTGCTGACTGTCAATATACAATACAAAGTCCTGTGCATTCCCTGTCTGTAGTCCTTAGCATACAAACATCAAAAAGTTACGAATTGAAATATTGGATATTGTCAAATGACAAACAACTCTAGCCATGTCTTTTGGCCAAAACAGTTCTATTTCCCAAGACACCTGCTGTGTTCATTATATAACCTACATTTAGACCAGCGTCTCCACATTTATCTATAGCTTCCATCCCTTGGTTATATATATGGGTCTCTAATAAATTCTTCAGTTCACCTAGACCGTCCTGTATCCGTGATACAAGCTGGTACATTCTTCCTAAGTCTGAATAGAAAATATGCAAATCATTTAATGAAATCAATTATTGCATGCAACAAATATCATAAATATCTTCAAAATAAATATTTAATCCTAATAGATAAAAAATTTCAATTTTTCTTTTTTTATCAACTTAGAGCTAACTAGGAAATACTAAATGTAATGCAACTTCAAGACTGAATTTTTTTTTTTTTTGGACAAATTCATATAAAATTTGAATCATACCCAAGGGTATTGCTAGGTAACATCTACACAGACCAAAATTTTTGTAGAAAGGTAAACGGAATGGAAATATGTAACTTCTGAACTTATTCATTTTCAACCAAATGTTCTAAGTACATAATAACTTGGATTATATGCATTGCATTCAGACCATGAGCCAATTGCAGAAAGGCGAGCAGTGCCTACTGGTTTCATTGAAGGCTGCCGATGGTTTTCCATTGTAGTTTTTTCTAAATTACCACTTGTTATGTGAGCTATGTCGTGTAAACTTATTCCACATCTCATCATTTTCTATTCAATAGAATTCTACAGAGGGTACATTTTGTCTTGTGCCACCTCTTACCATCATTTTTATCGTCATGTAGAAGACTTTGGAATTCACAATGGAAGATTTCTAAGTGTTTCTCTATCAGGACTTTTTCACACTTCCTGGCCAATATATCCTGGGTACTGTCATGTAAGTAGGACTGTACTCTTTTGTATTCCTCATTCAGTCTGGCTTCTGCCTATAATTAAAAATAGGGCATGTAATGGGACATTAAATGATACCCCGCCACGTTATAATATCAAAAGTTTATAAAATTTGATTTCAAAGTGGCCTATCTCAAAAACTGTTTTTCGGATCACGCTGGAAATTGAACTTGACCTGCATTTTATTGTACTCAATAGCTGTACAAAATATCATTTGAATCCCATGACACGTTTTCAAGTTATTGGTCGGAAACTCAAAATTTCATGAAATTTGATTTTTCAAAGTGGCCTATCTCAAAAACCTTTTTTTTTATCATGCTGGAAATTGAACTTGACCTGTATTTTATTGTACTTAACAGTTGTGCATAATATCATTCAAATCCTTTGACACGTTTTCAAGTTATTGGTCGGAAACTCAAAATTTAATGAAATTTGATTTTTCAAAGTGGCCTATCTCCAAAAATATTTTTTGGATCATGCTGGAAATCGAACTTGACCTGTATTTAATTGTACTAAACAGTTGTGCATAATATCATTCAAATCCTTTGACGCGTTTTCAAGTTATTGGTCGGAAACTCAAAATTTAATGAAATTTGATTTTTCAAAGTGGCCTATCTCCAAAAATATTTTTTGGATCATGCTGGAAATCAAACTTGACCTGTATTTTATTGTACTAAACAGCTGTGCAAAATATCATTCAAATCCTTTGACACGTTTTCAAGTTATTGGTCGGAAACCTTCGGGGGACGGACAGACGGACAGACGGACGGACGGACAGACACCGAAAAAAACTGAGGGTATAACATAATACCCTGCCACTTCGTGTGGCGGGGTATAAAAAAAAAATGAAAAACAAATGAACAGTGTTTCAAAAACTTTCAATGTTGAAATGTTTAAAGCAAACTTTATTTTTTGTTTGATTTTTTTTTCATAAAAAAAACACTGGTAATCATGGTAATGCATTACATTGTAACATTAAACCTCCTTTTCCATTTTTTCATACAACTCTCATCTTTAATTTATTTTTAAAGGGTAAATTGTAATCAATTGTCGACTGACTTCATTAATACCTTAAGATTCAGAAAGAATTGTATTTGTATGAGCCAGACTAACATTTTAAGAAACATTGACATTTTCCAATATGAATTGAATTCTTTATCTTTTTCATATTTTCATTTTGAAAAGATTGTTATTTTTCAAAATACTTTATGATTTTTCATATCACTATAAACAACTAGAGGCTCCCAGGAGCCTGAATCGCTCACCTGATCTCTTATGCCAAAGTTTGAATAAATTTCACAAACTTTCAAGTATACAAAGTTGCAAAACAATCCTTTCAGTGGTTTCAGAGAAGATTTTTGGAAATCAGTTTAAATTAATAGAAACAAGAGGCTCCCAGGAGCCTGAATCGCTCACCTGGTCTTGATGTTGACCCTACACTTTTGTAGAGCTAAATGAGCTGAACATTTAAGCAAGCAACAGCTTTTCTCTACCTGCAATAGTTTTCATTCTATAGGCCAAAAACACCATTTTTCACCTATAAGGGGCCATAACCCCTATAAGGAGTCATCTGACAACTTCGACCCTATGAAGACTTTTGTAGAGCTAAATGAGCTGAACATTTAAGCAAGCAACAGCTAATCTCTATCTGCAATACTTTTCATTCTATAGGCCAAAAACATGAAAAATGGCTATTTTTTAGGGGCCGTAACCCCTATAAGGGGTCATCTGCCAACTTCGACCCTATGGAGAATTTTGTAAAGCTAAATGAGCTGAACATTTAAGCAAGCAACAGCTAATGTCTATCTGCAATAGTTTTCATTCTGTAGGACAAAAACATGAAAAATCGCTATTTTTCAGGGGCCGTAAGCCCTATAAGGGGTCATCTGACAACTTCGACCCTATGGAGAATTTTGTAGAGCTCAATGAGCTGAACATTTAAGCAAGCAACAGCTAATCTCTATGTGCAATAGTTTTCATTCTGTAGGCAAAAAACATGAAACAAGAGGCTCCCAGGAGCCTGAATCGCTCACCTGGTCTTGATGTTGACCCTATACTTTTGTAGAGCTAAATGAGCTGAACATTTAAGCAAGCAACAGCTTTTCTCTACCTGCAATAGTTTTCATTCTATAGGCCAAAAACACCATTTTTCACCTATAAGGGGCCATAACCCCTATAAGGAGTCATCTGACAACTTCGACCCTATGAAGACTTTTGTAGAGCTAAATGAGCTGAACATTTAAGCAACCAACAGCTAATCTCTATCTGCAATAGTTTTCATTCTGTAGGCCAAAAACATGAAAAATGGCTATTTTTCAGGGGCCGTAACCCCTATAAGGGATCATCTGACAACTTCAACCCTATGGAGAATTTTGTAAAGCTAAATGAGCTGAACATTTAAGCAAGCAACAGCTAATCTCTATCTGCAATAGTTTTCATTCTGTAGGCCAAAAACATGAAAAATCGCTATTTTTCAGGGGCCGTAACCCCTATAAGGGGTCATTTGCCAACTTTGATCCTATGGAGACTTTTGTAGAGCTAAATGAGCTAAACATTTAAGCAAGCAGCAGCTAATCTCTATCTGCAATAGTTTTCATTCTGTAGGCCAAAAACATGAAAAATGGCTATTTTTCAACTTTAAGGGGCCGTAACCCCTATAAGGAGTCATCTGACAACTTCGACCCTATGGAGACTTTTGTAGAGTTAAATGAGCTGAACATTTAAGCAAGCAACAGCTAATCTCTATCTGCAATAGTTTTCATTCTGTAGGCCAAAAACATGAAAAAATGCTATTTTTCACCTTTAAGGGGCCGTAACCCCTATAAGGGGTCATCTGACAACTTTGACCAAATGGAGACTTTTGTAGAGCTTTTGATGCTGAATCAGTAGCGTGGCCTCAGATTTCCTCTATCTCTTATACTTTTTGATTTATAAGCCAAAAACAGTAGTCTGACCCCCCTAGTCTATTTTTAGTAACGGCGGCCATGTCTTTTAACGGATTAAAAATCAAAACACAAGTTTGGTGCAGGACACCCTAAGGATCATTCATACCAAGTTTCATTAAATTCTGTTTGGTAGTTTCAGAGGAGAAGATTTTTGAAAAATTGTTAACAGACGACGACGACAGACGACGACGACAGACGACGACGGACGCCAAGTGATGGTAATAGCTCACATGGACCTTCGGTCCAGGTGAGCTAAAAATGCCATTTTTCAGGGGCCGTAACCCCTATAGGGGGTTATCGGACAACTTCGATCCTATGGAGACTTTCGTAGAGCTAAATGAGCTAAACATTTAAGCAAGCAACAGCTAATCTCTATCTGCAATAGTTTTCATTCTGTAGGCCAAAAACATGAAAAATGGCTATTTTTCACCTTTAAGGGGCCGTAACCCCTATAAGGGGTCATCTGACAACTTCGACCCTATGGAGACTTTTGTAGAGTTAAATGAGCTGAACATTTAAGCAAGCAACAGCTAATCTCTATCTGCAATAGTTTTCATTCTGTAGGCCAAAAACATGAAAAAATGCTATTTTTCACCTTTAAGGGGCCGTAACCCCTATAAGGGGTCATCTGACAACTTTGACCAAATGGAGACTTTTGTAGAGCTTTTGATGCTGAATCAGCAGCGTGCCTCAGATTTCCTCTATCTCTTATACTTTTTGATTTATAAGCCAAAAACAGTAGTCTGACCCCCCTAGTCTATTTTTAGAAACGGCGGCCATGTTTTTTAACGGATTAAAAATCAAAACACAAGTTTGGTGCAGGACACCCTAAGGATCATTCATACCAAGTTTCATTAAATTCTGTTTGGTAGTTTCAGAGGAGAAGATTTTTGAAAAATTGTTAACAGACGACGACGACGACAGACGACGACGACGACGGACGCCAAGTGATGGTAATAGCTCACATGGACCTTCGGTCCAGGTGAGCTAAAAACAGTTAAAGGGCAATAACTACTGTAAGGACCTTTTGATGCTGAACAAAAAAATTTGCTTCCGATTTTTTTTATCTCTTAGCTCTAACAGTTTTCAAGATATTGTCCAAAATCTGCAAAAATGGTCAATTTTGATGATTAAAGGGCAATAACTCCTATAAGGAGTCGTTTCACAACTTCAGCTCAATGGAGAGATTCGTAGAGCTTTCGATGCTGAACAGGGAAGGTTGCTTCTGATTTTCTCTATCTCTTATACTTTTTGAGTTATGAGCCAAAAACAATGGTCTGACCCCCCTGTTCTATTTTTAGCAACGGCGGCCATGTTGGTTTGTCCACGTGTATATAATTCACAAACTTGGTAGAGGACATCCTAAAGATCATGTATACCAAGTATCAATGCAATCCCTTCAGTAGTTTTAGAGAAGATTTTTGAAAATCAGTGTAAATTCATGGAAAAAACAGTTAAAGGGGAATAACTCTTAAACGGCTGATCTGACAATTTAAACCCTGAATCATTTTAGTAGATCTCAATGAGCTAAACAATTCTGCAATGCTAACTTTTCCTCTAGCTCTAACAGTTTTCAAGATATTGTCCAAAATCTGCAAAAATGGTCAATTTTGATGATTAAAGGGCAATAACTCCTATAAGGAGTTGTTTCACAGCTTTGACTCAATGGAGAGATTCGTAGAGCTTTTGATGCTGAACAAGGAGGGTTGCTTCGGATTTTCTCTATCTCTTATACTTTTTGAGTTATGAGCCAAAACAATGGTCTGACCCCCCCTGTTCTATTTTTAGCAACGGCGGCCATCTTGGTTGGTCGACATGTATATAATTCACAAACTTGGTAGAGGACATCCTAAAGATCATGTATACCAAGTATCAATGCAATCCCTACAGTGGTTTCAGAGAAGAAGATCTTTGAAGAAAAGTTAACGGACGACGGACGACGGACGCTTAACGATGACAATAGCTCACATGACCCTTCGGGTCAGGTGAGCTAAAAATACAACAAATTTCCAGGAAATTAAATTTTCTATGCCTGACACATCAATTCTAGACTCTAAGAAGGGGGTCTATCTGTGACTATTTCAGGACTGGATTTGAATTGTATGCATTTTATCTAGACCATGGGCCAATTGTAGAACCGCGAGCAGTGCCAAATGGCCTTGTTGAAGGCTGCTGGCGGTTGTCCATTGTGGTTTTTTCTGAATTGCCGCTTGATTGTGGGCTGTGTCGCATACACTTATTCCACATCTCATTATTTTCTATCATCAGATGGGCTCTACCTAACAGATTCAAAATGCCACACACTACAAATGTATATAAAGACCATAGATCAATAAACCAAACTATAAACTATCTCCATTTTATGTTTCATCATTCTTTACCTTTTTCATATACTCTGTGACAGGATTCTGTCTGAGGAACTCTGTGCTTTCTCTGGTATAAAACTGTTCTGTGTCATCTAAGAAAGGGTTCTCAAAATGTTCCTTATATACACTCAGTGTGGGACCCTTGGTTGATGGATCATCTTCATTCAGTCCAAGCTCAACTGCAAAAATACAAGAATGAATAAAGTCAAAAAACAGTTATAAAGTTAACGTCTCTTCAGACACTGATGACCAGCTCCATTAGCTCCACACCTATTTGTTTGAATAACTTCATAATTAAAGCTGTCTTGTACATGTTGCACTTGTTTAAAATGATCAGAATGAAGTTTCTGAGAAATCAGCTTAAACATGAAGTAAATTAATCCCAAGGACACAGAAGAGGAACAAATGGACAGATGTACAGAAAAATAATTACATCACAAGTTTTATTGGTAGGTTTTTATTTACAATTTAATCCTATTTTATAGAATTTGAATTCCAAAACTGACTCACTTACAACTTATCACCAATAATTTGCAGGTGTGTAACAACAGAAAGAAACAACTATTTTTAAGAACTTGAGTTTACTTTTAGTTTGCTAATATTGTTGTGTTTTTCTGTGAAACTTTATATTCTTTGATTGAAGCTTACTGTTGTCATATCTTAGAAGTTGAACTTTTGAAACATCTTTTGTTACTAATTTGCTTACTTTTAATGTTTGGTCATTTCTTTTGCTAATTATTTTGTCTATACCTCGTGCTACCTACCATAGCAATTAATGACACCACTGACCAATCTTGTATTGATTGTTTCTCTACCTCATGCTACCTACCATAGCAATTAATGACACCACTGACCAATCTTGTATTGATAGTTTCTCTACCTCATGCTACCTACCATAGCAATTAATGACACCACTGACCAATCTTGTATTGATAGTTTCTCTACCTCATGCTACCTACCATAGCAATTAATGACACCACTGACCAATCTTGTATTGATAGTTTCTCTACCTCATGCTACCTACCATAGCAATTAATGACACCACTGACCAATCTTGTATTGATAGTTTCTCTACCTGGTGTTACCTACCATAGCAATTAATGACACCACTGACCAATCTTGTATTGATTGTTTCTCTACCTGGTGTTACCTACCATAGCAATTAATGACACCACTGACCAATCTTGTATTGATTGTTTCTCTACCTGGTGTTACCTACCATAGCAATTAATGACACCACTGACCAATCTTGTATTGATAGTTTCTCTACCTGGTGTTACCTACCATAGCAATTAATGACACCACTGACCAATCTTGTATTGATTGTTTCTCTACCTGGTGTTACCTACCATAGCAATTAATGACACCATTGACCAATCTTGTATTGATTGTTTCTCTACCTGGTGTTACCTACCATAGCAATTAATGACACCACTGACCAATCTTGTATTGATTGTTTCTCTACCTGGTGTTACCTACCATAGCAATTAATGACACCACTGACCAATCTTGTATTGATTGTTTCTCTACCTGGTGTTACCTACCATAGCAATTAATGACACCACTGACCAATCTTGTATTGATAGTTTCTCTACCTGGTGTTACCTACCATAGCAATTAATGACACCACTGACCAATCTTGTATTGATTGTTTCTCTACCTGGTGTTACCTACCATAGCAATTAATGACACCACTGACCAATCTTGTATTGATTGTTTCTCTACCTGGTGTTACCTACCATAGCAATTAATGACACCACTGACCAATCTTGTATTGATAGTTTCTCTACCTGGTGTTACCTACCATAGCAATTAATGACACCACTGACCAATCTTGTATTGATTGTTTCTCTACCTGGTGTTACCTACCATAGCAATTAATGACACCATTGACCAATCTTGTATTGATAGTTTCTCTACCTGGTGTTACCTACCATAGCAATTAATGACACCACTGACCAATCTTGTATTGATTGTTTCTCTACCTGGTGTTACCTACCATAGCAATTAATGACACCACTGACCAATCTTGTATTGATAGTTTCTCTACCTGGTGTTACCTACCATAGCAATTAATGACACCACTGACCAATCTTGTATTGATTGTTTCTCCATTTCTTTCTTTCTCAATCAGTTTTAACACAGCATTGGTCACTTGTTTGTTCAATGGTTTAAATAAGTTATCTCTCCATATAATCAAAGCAAGCTGAAAACAAAAGGTGGGAAATTATTATGACTGTACAATATCAAAACAGTTTTATTGGTATGAAAACCTACATGTGCTACAATACAAGGTAGCTAAATGCTTCAATAGTTTAAATTATTACTTTAAATGAAACAAATTATCATAAATTATTAACTAAATTCATCCTCGGAAACCCAAGGGTTCTTCTCAAGCTTATTCAATCATCATCCCTGGGACATAACACATTGAATACCTCCTTTTTTTTTTGTATCGAGCCTTCTGATTGGTCCCATTAAATTTTTGTAATGCAATTTAAACATGTATGATGTTTCTATAGATAACTTTATGAAGTTCAAGATCCGATCCTGAATGCGAAACAAACAAAATCATACCAAATGTCTCAGGGGTGATGAATGAGTAAGGGAGAAGAGATACCCTGGGTTTCCAAGGATAAACTAAAATACATGTATGCCTTATTTGTTTTTCTCCACCAAATTAGCATTCCTTTCAACATGCATAATAAAAGTACAGTCATGGAAATTAGCACTGGACCAACAGCCCAAGGCCTGTGAAAACTCATTCCATTGGGTGTTTTTGTGCCTTTCACAGGTCAAAATGTCCAATATAATATATATATATAGCAGTATTTAAAAAACAAGAGGCTCCCAGGAGACTGAATCGCTCACCTGGTCTTGATGTCAACCCTATGAAGAACTTTGTAGAGCTGAATAAGCTGAACATTTAAGCAGCAACAGCTTTTCTCGATCTGCAATAGTTTTCAATCTATAGGCCAATAACACTATTATTCGCCATTTAGGGGCTGTAACCCCTATAAGGGTCATCTGACAACTTCTACCCTATGAAGAACTTTGTAGAGCTAAATGAGCTGAACATTTAAGCAAGCAACAGCTTTTCTCTATCTGCAAAAGTTTTCATTCTATAGGCAAATAAAGAAAGAATGTGTCCATGGGACACGGATGCCCCCGCTGGCCCCAAACAGGAAGTTGATGTCAGACAGGTCTCAAAATCATTTAGGACATAAAGCTTGTCATACTCAACCATCCAACTAAGTTTCAAATCATTCTCATGTATAGTTCCTGAGAAAAGCTTGACGGAAATTTTCATAGTCATGTTCACATATTTTAAAATTGGCCTAAGTCCCAAACAGGAAGTAGATGTCCAACAGGTCTCAAAATCGCTAAGGACGTATAGTTTGTCATACTCAACCATCCTACCAAGTTTCAAATCATTCTCATGTATGGTTCCTGAGAAAAGCTTGACGGAAATTTTCATATAAAGTTCAAATACTTTAAAATTGGCCTAAGTCCCAAACAGGAAGTAGATGTCCGACAGGTCTCAAAATCACTTAGGACGTATAGTTTGTCATACTCAACCATCCTACCAAGTTTCAAATCATTCTCATGTACAGTTCCTGAGAAAAGCTTGACGGAAATTTTCATAGTCATGTTCACATATTTTAAAATTGGCCGAAGTCTCAAACAGGAAGTAGATGTCGGACAGGTCTCAAAATCACTTAGGACGTATAGTTTGTCATACTCAACCATCCTACCAAGTTTCAAATCATTCTCATGTATGGTTCCTGAGAAAAGCTTGACGGAAATTTTCATATAAAGTTCAAATACTTTAAAATTGGCCTAAGTCCCAAACAGGAAGTAGATGTCCGACAGGTCTCAAAATCACTTAGGACGTATAGTTTGTCATACTCAACCATCCTACCAAGTTTCAAATCATTCTCATGTATAGTTCCTGAGAAAAGCTTGACAGAAATTTTCATAGTCATGTTCACATATTTTAAAATTGGCCTGAGTCCCAAACAGGAAGTAGATGTCCGACAGGTCTCAAAATCAGTTAGGACGTATAGTTTGTCATACTCAACCATCCTACCAAGTTTCAAATCATTCTCATGTACAGTTCCTGAGAAAAGCTTGACGGAAATTTTCATAGTCATGTTCACATATTTTAAAATTGGCCGAAGTCTCAAACAGGAAGTAGATGTCCGACAGGTCTCAAAATCACTTAGGACGTATAGTTTGTCATACTCAACCATCCTACCAAGTTTCAAATCATTCTCATGTATGGTTCCTGAGAAAAGCTTGACGGAAATTCGTGTACAGTTCCTGAGAAAAGCTTGACGGAAATTTTCATAGTCATGTTCACATATTTTAAAATTGGCCAAAGTCTCAAACAGGAAGTAGATGTCCGACAGGTCTCAAAATCACTTAGGACGTATAGTTTGTCATACTCAACCATCCTACCAAGTTTCAAATCATTCTCATGTATGGTTCCTGAGAAAAGCTTGACGGAAATTTTCATATAAAGTTCAAATACTTTAAAATTGGCCTAAGTCCCAAACAGGAAGTAGATGTCCGACAGGTCTCAAAATCACTTAGGACGTATAGTTTGTCATACTCAACCATCCTACCAAGTTTCAAATCATTCTCATGTATAGTTCCTGAGAAAAGCTTGACAGAAATTTTCATAGTCATGTTCACATATTTTAAAATTGGCCTAAGTCCCAAACAGGAAGTAGATGTCCGACAGGACTCAAAATCACTTAGGACGTATAGTTTGTCATACTCAACCATCCTACCAAGTTTCAAATCATTCTCATGTACAGTTCCTGAGAAAAGCTTGACGGAAATTTTCATAGTCATGTTCACATATTTTAAAATTGACCGAAGTCTCAAACAGGAAGTAGATGTCTGACAGGTCTCAAAATCACTTAGGACGTATAGTTTGTCATACTCAACCATCCTACCAAGTTTCAAATCATTCTCATGTATGGTTCCTGAGAAAAGCTTGACGGAAATTCGTACGGACGTACGTACGGACGTACGTACGTACGGACGGACATGAGTAAAACTTAATGCCCCCCGACATGTCGTCGCGGGGGCATAAAAATGCTATTTTTCCCATTTAAGGGGCTGTAACCCCTTTAAGGGGTTATCTGACAACTTTGACCCTATGAAGACTTTTGTAGAGCTAAATGAGCTGAACATTTAAGCAAGCAACAGCTTTTCTCTATCTGCAATAGTTTTCATTCTATGGGCCAAAAACACTATTTTTGGCCTTTAAGGGGGTGTAACCCCTATAAGGGGTCATCTGACAACTTGAACCCTATGGAGACTTTTGTAGAGCTAAATGAGCTGAACATTTAAGCAAGCAACAGCTTTTCTCTATCTGCAATAGTTTTCATTCTATGGGCCAAAAACACTATTTTTGGCCTTTAAGGGGCTGTTACCCCTATAAGGGGTCATCTGACAACTTTGACCCTATGGAGACTTTTGCAGAGCTAAATGATCTTAACATTTAAGCAAGCAACACCTTTTCCCTATCTGCAATAGTTTTCATTCTATACGCCAAAAACATGAAAAAATGCTATTTTTTACCTTTAAGGGGCCGTAACCCCAATAAGGGGTCATCTGACAACTTCGACCAAATGGAGACTTTTGTAGAACTTTTGATCCTGAAGCAGTAGGGTGGCATCAGATTTCATCTATCTCTTATACTTTTTGAATTACTAGCCAAAAACAGTAGTCTGACACCCCTGGTCTATTTTTAGTAACGGGGGCCATGTTTTTTGACGAATCAAAAATCGAAACACAAGTTAAGTGCAGGACACCCTAAGGATCAATCATACCAAGTTTCATTGAATTCTGTTCAGTAGTTTCAGAGGAGAAGATTTTTGAAAAATTGTTAACAGACGACGACGACGACGACGGACGCCAAGTGATGGCAATAGCTCACATGGACCTTCAGTCCAGGTGAGCTTATAATGTGTTATTGGACCTCTATATTTTCTTTTAGTCCTGTGAATCTTGACCAATGATGAGACCGAATGTCCTGCCCCAAAAAAATTCTCGACTGTAGTTATCATATATATTCATCATAGTAATGTATGAGTAGATGCATGATATACTAAGCAACTCCTTATTGACTCAATACTTACAGAATATATTTCATAGATACCCTTTGTGCCTTCGTCACATTCTCGTCTAACCCAATGTCGGTTGAGATAGGCACACACACCATTTAATACTTTACTGGAGAACTGATAATCCTCCCACTGTTTGGTATAGAAGGATAAGACCTGCTCATCCAGAAGATCTTGTCCATCCTACAAAAGTAGTAAGATTGAAAAAATATCTGATTAGATACATGTAACATGATTATCAAAATGTAAAAATTTGGTATCTTGTTCCATATATACTTTTATTATAAGAGCTTCACACAAAAATTGCTAACACAGGGTAATGTTACTCCTCAGTTGCTGTCTTCACTCAAGAAATGTTACAGCAGAAATCATGCACCCATAGACATGATAGAGAAACATGGGATTTCTATCTCTCAAAGTCAAATGAGTGCAAATGTTGCTTTGTCATAGGGTTTTGTTAAATGTCTTCCTATACCAGTTTTGACACATTGAATTGGAAATTGGCAGCGCAACAGGTGTGCTACAGCAAGCAGGAACTGCTTACTCTTCCACCTGAGTTCACCCTCGTTACATTGCGTTGTCGAGATCTGTTGGGTTGAGTTTGTTTTTTTCTTTGACTTCTTGCTGTTCATTTTTACTGGTTTTGTCATTGCCTTTTCAGACTTTTGACACTCAAATACCCCATTGATGTCTCTTTGCTTCTTTAATTAATTCATTTTTAAGACCTTAAAATCACCAAGAATGAAAATTTGTCGTTTATTTTACCTGTAATGTACATTTTATTCAATAACTCAAGATCAGTTTCAATCAAATAAATCGCAGCAAACTAAATCTTTTACAGTGCAGTGTATATGGAAAATAGATCTTACTATCTGATCATCAAATAATTCTGTCATTTTCAAGCAATCACGCAAAAAATCAAACTAAAGGTATAATTAGTATGAAAAAAATATTTTTCATTTGTGATAAATTTCACATTCTTTTAAAACCCTTATAAATAAATTTTTGATACACAATCAGAAGATTGATACATGGTTTACTTACCTTGAGAACTGAGACAAGATATGATTTCAGGAAATCTTTTAGTCTCTTGTACAATTCAAAGCCTACAAATTGAGCTCCACCAGTGGGTGGTTTTGGGCGACGGCTTCCCTGAGCTCTAGATGTTGACTGCTGGCCTCCCTGTCCTGTCTGGTGGACACTTGTACAATAATTGTAAACATGGCTAATACAGAGTTAAGGGAAAAAGAATTTGTATTGTATTTACATTTGCATCCGTTTCTCATGAAGTTTTAATATTTTCAAACAATACACCAAATGCTTGATGTTAGTACATGTAATTGTACAAAATGTGCATGATACCATTATTTGTTTTATGAATAAATTCATTAAGATCTGATAAGTCTTGTAGAAGCAATTTTAAAACTGACAATTATTGTAAGATTTTGAATATTAAGAAACATTCAGCACTTGACCATGTTGACAGAAAACCTAAATCATGAATCTTGGTAGTTTTTATTTCTATATAACATTCAAGTTCTTGAATTCTTGAGCTAGTAAAATTCCAAATCTTATTATCTACCTCTTCATAAAATTAAACCTAAAAATTGCATAATTTCCTTTTTTAAACATGTACTGCAGTGCCTTAATTATTTTTCATGCAGGTGTTATATTCATTATTACCAATGTCAGAGACAATCCTATTATTGATTGAAATTTATACTTTGATCTCAAATGTACTGTTCAAAGGATACGTATATAATTCCATGTATCTATTCCTGGCCATACTTTGTCTGTTGTAAACATGTTTGATGCCTCCTCTTAGGTCATCCCATATTTGATCTAATCCAATCTGTTTCAATCCATGTGGATTTTGTCGAGAACTTGCCATTGTAAAGTCTTTTCTGTGTTTCTAGAGGTTAATAGCAAGTTATTCTTCTGTCAAAAACCTCAATTCTTATCCATCATAGCAATGCAAATCTTTAAATTTCAAGTTTCTGAAAATAAATTAAAACAATTATGTTTAATTAATTCATTAAAAAATCAACTCCAAAAATGAAATTATATTTTACAGCTTGACAAACCTCATCTCGTTCTACAGGATACCAAAATCACAGAACATCAAGAAATAACAAAGGACAGGGTAAATAACTAAATGATAAGAATAATGAATTTCAAGCGTAGCTGCACTAACACACTAGTAGCTGACTAAACGAAAAACACAGAATAAAAGAACTAAAACAACATCTGTGTGGCATTTTCCCAATCTCAAAACAACAATGTTCTTCAAGTACGCATTATTCTAAAAATAATTTAGATCATCTTCAGAGTAGAATCTATAATTACCAGTAATTCCATAATATAAAATCTAAATGGGATAGTGAACACATTAGAATAGTGATCATGCTAAACAAAGTATGGATTCATATTACCAAATTTTTCAAACACATAAGATTTTTTCCCTCCAGTTTCTACTGGTTTTGCAATCTGATTAAAATCAGCTGTTAGTTTGACTCCGTGTACTCCACCGTTAGTGGTGGTGTAAGAAATAAACGGAGCCAAATATATGATTTTAATCAGATTGCTGGTTTTGGACATAGAGCCTGTTGATAAAGACACAAATACATGTATCCAGGTAGCATTCAGAAAAGACTACTTCATGAATTTGCAACCCTGATAGCTCCAGTCCTAACTAGGTTTGTCTTAGGCTCCATCCCTGAGGACTGACATTCAGCATCAATCTTACATGTATCAATATTTTAAGAAAGGTGATAAGCACCAAGCATCTAACAAAAGGTCAGATTCTATGACTGAACAGATAATCCATAATCAAGTGCAAGATGGACCGCTTGGATAAGTTGACATTTAGCCTGCATATGAATTTACATGTAGGTCAAAAAGGTCCTATGAGAAACAACTCAATACAAGTATATTTAGAGAAGCGGGGTCTTATGAAAAGCAGAATCAAGTTAATATATACATGATATACATGTACATGTTTATGTAGTTCTATAGCTTTTGACAATCCAAGATGCCACATGTCTTCTGTACAAGTTTCAGCATTATCATGATTATCAAGATCCCAGAAGGACCCAGATGCATCAATGCCAATGTTCTTTCTGGTGTGCCACTGGAAAATGTCCAAGGACTCTCATTGTTCCTCACCTGAAGTCACCAACTGCCATGCTAAACTTTACGCTAATAACGGCTTTTTATTCAGACAAGTCTACAACAATTTTCAAAATAACATGGATGTACAAGTGGGAAAATGATTGGGAAATGTCCTTCAAGCCTAGAAAGTGTGTATTACTATTACACATGTAGTACAGATATCACTAGTGCTAACTACTACCCTTTTTCACAATAACTGAGCAGGACCAGGACACAAAACACCTTCTTAGTTCACCACCCAAATAAAGATCTTAATTAACAGATTCTCATTCTACTCACAAACCATGTACATGTATATTTGGAACAACCTTCCCCATACAACAACAGGTGGAGGAGTTTAACCCTTTCAGTGCCAAATCTAGAGGTTGACCAACTAAGAGATGTTTTTGGTCGTTTAGGTATTGAATGTAAAAGCGACATACATGTTGTTAATACAAAAATTTATTTTAACACGTAAACCAATCTGTAGCGTATTTATGTAACATAAAATAGTGTCCACTGTGAAATATTGTCTTGAGTGGCATTCACTCCTATGATGAAGTCCAAGGACGAAATAAAACGCTTAAGAGATATGAAATTTTGTCCTCTAGATTTTTGTTATGACTCTTAAGTTTTTGATAAACTCTAGATTTAAATAATTTTCTGTTCAGGGTGGACAAAATTTCATAGGACACTATTTTACATTAGATGCTGTATTGCTGTGATGTATTAAAATGAAGCTTTATGTATGAGATCGTTTTGATGTAATAACGTTTGTAATTTGAATTTGGCACCGAAAGCATTAAAGACTCACTTACAATTCTGCCTTTAGCTCAGTCCCAGTAGCATGAGTAGAGAGGATCAATTCCAGAATGTTTTCAACTGAATATATCAGCCCTGTGGGGCTTCTAACTTGACTGACAGGCCAGAATTTAATGCTCAAGTTAGAGTCAACTCCATATTTGGAAGAAGAAAAAATACCTTTTTCAAATAATGATTTGTGGTATGAAGGGGTGATTAATTTTCTATAAATAAACTTAACTCACAAATTATTCAACAGTTTTTAAATTTACATTCAATAGAGCTATATATCCTGTTACCTACTGAATAATCATAATAAAAATTCATTTTACAAACTAAATTGTTGCATTTATCTATACTTTTTTAATGCTTTTCTGCATTAATTTTGGTGAGATCAATAAATATTGATATCCGTTGTTTCAAAACAGTTCCAAAATGGCGACCGTCTGAAAAAATCTGGTTTAGAAAATGCATGTTTGTCGATGTTTTGATTTTGTTTGTAAAGAAATCTTATTTCTATAATTATTACATCGATAGTTCTTGGATCACTTACTCTATTTTCATTTACACCACTGATGATTTATTTAAATGATCGTCTCATTACTGAAGCAACAGAATAACCCTTATTTCGTGAATTATCTCCCCAACAATTTTCTCCATAGACGGCAGTACAATCTGCAAAGCAAATGATAAATCAATATAACGAATATCTTTTACTTTTGAAAAAAAATTGTGCTGTTTTAAGGAGTTATTATATTTTTGAAACAAAATTTATATCTACTATAAACAATACACCACTCTACAGCATTATTTCATCTCTTCTTCGTTTGTTCCTTGTTATTGTTTACTTTTACAGGTGAGAAATTATTCATCCGTGACTGATGACAAAGGCTCACAAGCTTAGATATTGAAAAATAATCATTTCAGAGAAGAAACAACAATGTCAGGTACCTATCAATATTGAATGCTGTGTATTGGAACAGTTCTACCATCCTTCTCATCTTCATTTATGATAATTGGGGTTTATTTTTTGTATTGAAATAAAAAAAAAACCTAAAACATAAAATTTTGTTTGTTTGTTTTTGTTTATTTTTGTTTAATTGTATTCACAGTTTATGTTTAGAATTTAATAATCTCAATTATTTAGATAATGTTAAACAAAAAGCTTATTTATGACAAGTTGATCCTTGCATGAATATTTTAAAATTCCAATATATTATACTTTCACTTTGGGATTTCAACAAAAACAAAATGTTTATCAAAATCAGACCATTTTCACATTACTATCCTCAACATTCATCAGTGCTTTTTCAATAGAGTATTTAGAGAGATTGAGTGAACTGAATGTGTTTGTAAGAAATTTATAATAAAAACAACCAAAATCCTAAAAAATAAAAAATAATGTGGGGGCGGACAGGGGGTACGGGGGTTGATGGGGCGGTGAGCGGGGGTGGAAGGGGCGGGGAGCGGAGGTGGAAGGGTCGGGGAGCGGGGGCGGACAGAGGGGACGGGGGTATGGGGGTTGAGAGGGCGGGGAACGGGGATGGAAGGGGCGGGGAGCGGAGGTGGAGGGGGCGGGGAGCCGGGGAAGAGGACCCCCCTGTCGATCCCCCCCAATAATGTTAAATCAGAGTGCTGCTGAAATCATTACAATGATTACAATCTTCATTTAATATTAATAAGTTAATTTAAACTTGAATTTTTCTGAGGAATGTTGCGGAAGGCGAGTCTAATGTATGGTGATGGCGGCGTCCACAATTGTTAAAGTTTTTGCTTAAGTCTCTTTTATCAATGTTTATGTGAACAAGTTATGGTACACCATTGATATTTGGTGTGCAGTTGCATTAGCATCAGTACAGATCAGGCCAAAATTAAAATATTGTTTATTTCCCCTTTTACGACCTACCCAGAAAAATCAGCCCTACTGGAAATATCTTCTTTTTTTTATTTTTCAATTTACAAAATTTTATTTTACTATAGCTGTGAACAATTACATTTCTTGCTACAGCTTTTGCAGGAAATATCCTTTTGACTTTAGGAATTCAAAAATATTTTATTGATCTAGTTTATGTGAGGTACCAATGGGGTATTCGAATGTCAAAATCTGAAAGGGCAGAGACAAAATCAGTAAACACCAACAAGAACGGGACAAAAACAGACAACATGTAAAACATGGAAACACAAAATAACTAAATATCAATCAACAAGGCGAACTCCAGTCGAAACAAGAGTGAACTCAGGTGCTCCAGAAGAGTAAGCAGTTCCTGCTTGCTATAGCACACCCGTGGCGTTGCCAATAGTCGATTCAACGTATAAAAGAAAGACAAAACAAAACCAACATCTGTACTCATCTGAGAGATCAAAGTCCCATATTTGGATATGACTCAGTTCACTCATTCAATAAAGTTTGTCAACTTTTTTTAATAATTATATTTATTAGTCAAATATGTAACCCCTTCATATTTGCAAAAAATGATTCTTAATGCTTCTTTGTTACTCAGTAGCTGTGTATATATAAAACAAATATTTAAGGGAAAAAAAATATTTTACCTACCTACCTACCCACCACCTGAGAAGTAGGGTCGTAAAAGGGGAAACAAACACTTTATTAATGTTGGCCTGACAGTCTTAAAAGCATTTCATTTGTTTACCCCTGCAGTCATGGTCTACTGACTTTGCGATTTTATACTGATTTGGTCAATGTTAACTTTTTTCTTAAGTCTGTTTAGCATGAAGCAGTTATGGTACACCATTGATATTTGGTATGCAGTTGCATTAGCATCAGTACAGATCAACTTCAAGGGCATTTATCTGTATGCTCCTGCAGTCATGGTCTACTGACTTTGCAATTTTATACTAATTGGTCATTGATAACCTTTTTTCTTAAGTCTGTTTTGAAAATGCATGTTATAAATTGGATACTATTCTATGTTTTATGTGTAAGTTGATTGTATTTGTTAAACTATCAATTATGTTCTTTCTCTCATTGTTGTAATCTCTTATTGCTCCTTGTGGGCTCCTGATCTGGAATAAAATGATGTTTATGTTTTATGTGAAGCTGTTGTGGTATACATGTACCATTGATATTTGCTCTGCAGTTGCACTAGCATCAGTACAGATCAGTTTTAAAAGCATTGCATTTGTATGCTCCTGCAGTCATGATCAAGTGACTATGAGATTTTATACTGATTAAGGCAAATGTTAATGCTTTTTGTTAATCTGTTTTATGTGAACAAGTAATGGTACACCATTGATATTTGGCATACAGTTGTATTTGCATCAATGCAGATATAATTTTTGAGTAACTGCCACTGCTTAGGCACTTTAAATATTTGCTTTTTAACTTTATTTTATACAGTGTCCAGCTGCAGGCAAGACATATATTTGTGTTAACAGTTTATTTTTTATGTTTTAGGAAAACCTCCATATCCATCATCAGGGTATCCTACCCAGGGAGGGTACCCCACTCAGGGCTATCCCAGCAGTGGCTATCCTACACAACCACAGATGACCCCACCTCCACCCGGCTACAGTTCTAGTGTTAGCTGTAAGTTTAATGTGTGTCAATTTATCAGAAACGAAAGCCATCCATTTGATTAGTATCCAGAAATTTCAACATGTTCAAAGATGGATTTTTTTCATAATTAATAACACTGTCACACAACCCAACAAATTGGGAGTTGTTACCTAAATGAGTAAAAGTTTCATGATAAAAAAAAGAAAAACAATTGACATGATTGAAGAAAAAATATTTTGACTTTAGATGAAAGAAGCAGAGGTACATGTACATGTACCAATGTGTCATCTTTAATGAAAAGTCTGACACTTTAGTCTTCGTTGGTGCTTTAAAATAAAAAACTACATGTATTATTTAAATGTAATGATGTTGACTGAGCTGTCTTCTGAGCATCTAAGACGAAGTTACCACTAATTTTTTATTTGTGACGTGTGTGTTGGGGGAAGAGAGGGAGGGAGCTTGTGCAGAATAATAACTGTTATTATTTCAAGTGTACATTTTGCATCACTGCAACTGAAGCTGCATGTCTCTAGTACATTTGTAAGTGAACAGTATAAGGTTGGAGTTTCAAATCCACACAAAACCTAGGAATATAATTACCCATTTCTGATTTTCTGGCATATTCCCCAACCTTTTGTCAAGGGCAATAAATATTATAAATATGATTTTACTGGAAAAGATAAATTAATTACCTTAATCATATTAATATATTTTTAGATGCCCAGCCTGCACCAGGAGTTTCAGTTACACACATGGCCCAATCATACCAGACACCAGGGGCCTATGGAGCCCCACCCCAAGGACCCCCTCCACCTTATTCATATGTAAGTAAATATTGTAACACTCAATTAGGAATTAGAAAGGCAGAGGTGATAACTGTTAAATTTGGAGTAAAAATTTTAGGTAGCTTTGTCAATATTATTTATAAAAAAAAAAATAATTTCTCGATTAAAGCAGGGCGTATGCCTCCTCAGCCCCCGTCTGAATCTGCCACTGGAAGGTGTACATTTTGTTTTACTTTTTTCATTGCTAGCTCTCTTATTTTCAAATTTCATCTGTTCAACAAAAGCTTTTCAGCTGATAGAAAAAAGCTGTTGTTTGCTTTAATGTCGGGCTCATTTTGTTCTGCTAATATATTTAGTGGTAGCTGTGAACATGATGATGTAGCCTCTTGAAATTGCCTAATGAATTTATAATAATATTAAATGTATATATAAATAAAATAAATCAGATCTGATGAGCCATTGAAGCTCGGAATAAACTTAAGTTTTCAATAAGGCCTAAACTGAAATATTGTTTGTTTGCCATCAGCGGACTACTTACTAAAATTGCCCCTACTCAAAGAATTTTGAAAAAAAAGAATTTATTTTATTTCTTTATTTTAACAGGTTTTATGATAAATTCACAGGTAAAACTTAAATTTTGAGAGAGAAAAATTTATACCTACCAACCAAATGAAATCAAAATTGGTGAGTCCAAAAATGGCAAACAATCAATATTTTAATTAGGCCTATACAGATTAATTTGCACGGGGTATAAAAAAAGGACCATATAAAACATTTTCAAATCATGAATACAAACAACCATATATCTTGTAAATATATCCTGTCTTTATAACCCACTTTTTAGCATTATAAAATTACATGTACATCCAATTTTTAATTTCAATAATTTTTGTTTGACAGCAACCACCACCACAACAGATGTACCCCCAGCAAGGCCCTCCATCACAACCCTATGTAGCCCCCAATGCTTTTGATTCTGGGGCAAGATTTGATGGCGTTGCTCAGCCCCGAATTCCTGTAAGTTTCTTTTAAGTTTAAATTTGTATACCATAAATATAACGAAAATTAAACCTCTAAAGTACAAATCCTGCTGAATTGCAGCATATCTTGAATACATTTGTTTCAACAATCAGTACAACACTTTGAATACAAAATATGATAATTTATTATGTTGCCTGCAACGTGTTGCAGAAGCGACATATAGGGGTTACTTTGGCACTATCCGTCTTCTTGTGTTGTCCTGCGTCCTGCGGCGTCACAAAAATTTCCATTGCAGTTTTCCACCCAACTACATGTCACAGCCTCTTGATATTTGGTATGTAGCTTCATCACATAGTACTATAAGGTGTAAAGCGATTTTATGCCCGAAAAATAACTACTTCCTGTTTGACAAATACTTGACGTTTTATATATAATGGACATAGATACCAAATCTTTGTTGCAGTTTTCCAGGCAACTACATGCAACAGCCTCTTGATATTTGGTATGTAGCTTCATCTCATAGTACTATAGGGTGAAAAAGGATTTTATGCCCGAAAAATAACTACTTCCTGTTTGACAAATACTTAACATTTTATATATAATGGACATAGATGCCAAATTTTCGTCACAGTTTTCCAGGCAACTACATGCCACAGCCTCTTGATATTTGGTATGTAGCTTCATCGCATAGTACTATAAGGTGTAAGGCGATTTTATAGCTGAAAACTAACTACTTCCTGTTTGGCGAACAAACATAGATATGCAGGCAACATATGCCTTCCGGGGAAGCCTCCATCTAGTTAATTATTGGTACAATCATGATATCTGAACCACTTTGATACTTTAATAAGATATTTCAACATGTTCAATGGTCAGTAAGAGAGTAAAGGGACACTTTGTATTCTTGTCCATGTGCAAGAAGCAGAGGTACCAATGGGGTATCCGAATGTCAAAAGTCCGAAAGGGCAGAGACAAAACCAGTAAACACCAACAAGAACGGGACAAAAACAGACAACATGTAAAACATGGAAACACAAAACATCTGAATATCAATCAACAAGGCGAACTCCAGTCGAAACAAGAGTGAACTCAACTCCATCCCAATTCAGGTAACATTAAGAGGAAAAGTGAGGGGCACATCTCAAATCATTTGGCTCATTATCATGTTGGTGTGTTCATACTTCCGGGAAACAAAGTCAGTGGGTGGGTGGGGGGAGTGTTACAGGAGTCACATTTCTGTCAGTATATTTTAAACTGGTTGATAGACTTTCTTATTCTATCAAATACTTATATAGTAGACAAAAAGCCCTAAAACAATGAGGACACAATAAAATCATAACAAGCAACATAGATTCACATTAAAAGGTTCAGCTCATTTTTGTCTCACCTGCGACGAAAAGTCCCGGAAGGCGAGACATAGGTATTACTTTCCGGCGACGGCGGCGGCGTAAACTTTTTTGTAAGACTTTTGTGGACAATGAATTGCTTGAAAAGTATAATAGCTAGGCATCTGATATTTGGTATACAGACAGTTCAGGCTATGGTCTACGCAACTGTCACCATGCAGTATGACCCTAACCCCATTTTCATGCTCCAGTGACTCTGTGAACTTAGGTCTTTTTTCAGGCTGTAAACTTTTTTGTAAGACTTTTGTGGACGATGAATTGCTGGAAAAGTATAATAGCTAGGCATCTGATATTTGGTATACAGACAGTTCAGGTTATGGTCTATGCAACTGTTACCATGCCATGTGACCCTGACCCCATTTTCACGCTCCAGTGACTCTGTGAACTTAGGTCGTTTTTCAGGCTGTAAACTTTTTTGTAAGACGATTGTGGACGATGAATTGCTGGAAAAGTATAATAGCTAGGCATCTGATATTTGGTATACAGACAGTTCAGGTTATGGTCTATGCAACTGTCACCATGCCATGTGACTCTGACCCCATTCTCACGCTCCAGTGACTCTGTGAACTTAGGTCTTTTTTCAGGCTGTAAACTTTTTTGTAAGACTTTTGTGGACGATGAATTGCAGGAAAGGTATAATAGCTAGGCATCTGATATTTGATATTCAGACAGTTCAGGTTATGGTCTACACAGCTGTCACCATGCCGTGTGACCCTGACCCCATTTTCACGCTCCAGTGACTCTGTGAACTTAGGTCTTTTTCAGGTAGAAAACTTTTTTGTAAGACTTTTGCGGACAATGAATTCTGGAAAAGTATAATAGGTAGGCATCTGATATTGGGTATACAGACAGTTGAGGTTATGGTTAATGTAACAGTCTCCATGTCATGTGACCATGACCCCATTTTTAGGGTCCAGTGACTCTGTGAACTTAGGTCTTTTTTTCAGGCAGAAAACCTTTGCAATACTTGTGTGGACAATAAATTGCTTGAAAAGTATAATAGCTAGGCATCTGATACTGGTTATACAGACACAAATTGTGTTTATATCAAGAAATGAAAGCTTAGGTGGTTGATTTTAGTGATGGTGCCGGCAGGCGAGTTATACTTTTAGTGGCCACACTTGTTCTTGTCTTCTTAAACAATTTTTATCAAACAACGAAAATTCATTATCATACATGTATAAAGATATTTAATATTTATTGTTTGTTTTTTAGCCTCCTCCTCCTGGATGTGCCCCAAATGCAGCACAGCTGGCTCAACAGCAAGGATATAATGTGGTGGGCACCCAGCAAAGGTCTAATTTCTGGACAGGAGGCAGTGGTGGTGGGTGGACTATGGGAGGATTGTAATCCTGCTCCCCTAAGTCATCAAGTCAAAAGAGACAAATAGTGTATAGATATTGTTTGGTAGATGGATAATAAATGGAAAGCTTTAACTCCTGCACAGTAATGAAAGAGATCACAATTGAATTAAAACTTTTGGGTCATCATTTTGAAAGCTCAAGTTATTTAAAGTTGTATAGCCAAAATTGAAATATTCTTTATGTAACATTTCTTTTCAGATAAACAATATCTCATTGAACAGACATCCAGTGATCTGAAAAGAAGTGTTATTAAAAGGCATGAAAAACTGAACAGAAAAAAATTTATGATTAAATATTAATAAAATTCTTGAAAGTTTTTATGCATAATCGTGATGTATCTCTTTCTGTACTGTACTAAGGGAACTCTAATCAAACCAACTTTGTCTTTCATGATTTAATATTTCATTTAAAGGCTCTGTAGAACAAATTAGGTGTAGATCTGTTTATGAGGAATGATGAATATATATCTAACTTTTGACACAAAAGACTGAAATAGGTACCAAAATTTATTATTAGAAATTTCTTTTTCCTTTCAAAGAAAACGAGTAATTTTTTTTTTCCCCAAGTGTCTTTATATTATTTTGGTTTCGAATATAGTTTATCATAATAACATGTATTTTATAGTATGTATAAAATTTTAAACGCTAAGATATGGCCCATGTGATAGGAAAATAATTTTGATTTCAGATTCATTGTGTGACATAAAAAGGAAGGTTTTTTTTAAGTTCCAACTTCTTTCAATAATTTTTTCTTGTGTTCCAAGAACACCTTCTTCATTGTTATATATAAAATCAAAGTTTTATGTAGATTCTTTAAAATAACTTGTTGAACTATTTTACTTGTGTTGAAAAAATTTGATAATTATTGATTTGTCTATTTTATTGTTAATTTTATATTCTATTTATTGTATATATATTGTTGGTAATTATTATATATATAAAAAATCTTTATAAAAAATCTTGTCTGTGATGTTAAGAATAAAATTTCATGATAAAAATGAGTATTTGTTCCCTTGGTTAGTCATTGGATGTAAATGGTTTTATACCCCACAACATTAGCTGACAAGGAATAAGTGATTTCCCTCTGTTTATTCCTATGGTTTCGAGTCTTCGTAGAAAAAAGATAAAATAGGAGGCACACATTTGCATTAAATATAAGAAAGTTTTTGAAAATATGAAGAAAATCCATTTAAGTTCATGGATGACTATGGAAAATGAAACTGACTGTGTGCAAGTAAAAGCTCTGTTTTTGTAAATTACTTGTAGAATTTTGCTTCCTAAGACTAACCCATGCATGCTGGCACCATTATGTTTAAATTTTCGGTTAAAATTTCTAAATTATTAAAACCTTCCATATAATGTCTCTGTAAAAACTGGCATTGTTTTGTCTTTAGTTTTGACATAGCACTTCTTGTTTACAGCTTCAATGTGACCGTCCTTCACACTTTTGTGAAATACAAATGACAACAAAGTTCCAGACAATAAATTTTGCTACGCCTGACGCGCGTTTCGTCTATTCAAGACTCATCAGAGGCGCTCTACCAAAAATATTGAAAATGCCAAACACTATATGAATATGAAGAGCATAGAAAAGTAAAACCAAAATTACCAAACTGGGGAACCAAATTATTACTAAGATAATCAACCACTGGGGAACCAAATTATTACTAAGATAATCAACCTATGTCTGGGGTAAGAAGAACCTTAGGGTTTAGACTATTTTGAAATTTAGACGGATAATTTAAAGCTTTGATGTTTTTCTCCAACTCAAAAGTGTTGGGTGCCGGAGCGGGCTAACCTTGGGGAATTAAAACTCCACCAGCAGTGCCAACCTTCACGTGTGTTCGAAATACAAATGACAACAAAGTTCCAGACAATAAATTTTGCTACGCCGTACGCGCGTTTCGTCTATTTAAGACTCATCAGAGGCGCTCTACCAAAAATATTGAAAATGCCAAACACTATATGAATATGAAGAGCATAGAAAAGTAAAACCAAAATTACCAAACTGGGGAACCAAAATGAAACCACTGACGTCTTCTAAAATATATGTAGGGAATAACATCACAATGCAATTTTTTTAAAGGTATATCTAAAAGTATTTTAGGTCTTATTTAAAAATAAATTTAATAAAATTTTGTATGTAGTAATAGTTCACCATTTGCAGTTCTGTATAATACCAGGAAACTTTGATCCTCTAATTTTTGGAGGGAGTTGACTATGGCGATTCACTCAGAAATTTTCAGAAAATTTTTCATTAATCATAGGCTTAAACTCAACTTCATGAAACTACTCAACCAAATTTTATGAACCTTGGTATATATAGCACAAAGACCATATGTTGTTGTGCGTGTAAAATACCACGAAATGGAGATGTGTTAAAAACAAACTTTACTTTATAGAAGTTATGAGAGTTTATAGATTTGTGCATTTTAGGTAATTTCAACTCACTCCTGTGACCCTTGAAAGAGTTGCTAAAATTTAGTAGTAATGACAACACTGTTTTGATTCCACTTTTATAGGAGTTATTTGAGTCGATCCACTTTGTGTTTCTTAGGTCATAGAAACATTGAGTTGATGCAACTCTCCTGAAACTATTTTGTTCCCATTGTGTAGAATTATGTTTATTGTTATACCATCTGTAACTTGTCTGCTGCACTGGTACCTATAGTTTATTCCAGTTTAAATTTTAATATCAATGTGCAATATGTCTGTTTATTTCAAACTGTACTTTTCATATTCTAGTTAATTTGGCCATAGACCTGTATATTAATACAGGTCTATGATTTGGCCTTTGGCATCTCTGATGATTCTTTAATAGATGAAACAACTAGAACACAGATGCAGTTCAATACAAGAAATAAAGCGAGCTAGCTCACAAAAGATTATCCATCCCCTTTCATGTTTAATCTATCTATATTGGAGAAAAAAAATCAAGTTCAATATTTCCCCTGAATGACATATCTGACAGCAACAAAATTCTTCATACACATTTCCATAAGATATATTTCTTTCATGCAAAGTTTCATCAAAATCCCTAAAGCAGTTTTGGAAAATTTGTGCTTACTATTTATAGATACGAGGATGAATGGACAGATAAACAGAGTGATTCATATGCCCCCCAAAAAAACTTTGCTTGCTGGGGTGTAAACATTTGCCAGCATGTAGCTTTGTTTTTAATTTTTTTATACGACACCAAAATATTATGGACGTATTATGGTATGATGCTGTAGTTGTTGTCGTCGTCATCGTCATTGTCTATTAACTTTTTAGTGTTTCCACAATAACTTAAGTTCCAGTTATCCCTCTTTTCAGTTTACATAGGTTATCTCCCATAAGCAGGAGTTATCTAACTTTGCAGGAGGTGTAATTTCTTAGCCCCTCTGTTCTTTTCATGGAAAATCAAAGAAAAATCTAGAGAGATCTGAAAGAAATTAGGGATTTCCCTAAATTTCACAAGAACTTTACTATATAAAGTCTTTTAAAGTTTACATTTTTATTGCAGATTATTTAATAAGTATTTTTGTAAAAGGAAATGTTTTAAAAAGTTACATAACTATCTCAAAATGTTGGGAAATCCCTTTTCTTTCTGAACCCCTCAAATTTATTTATCATAGGATTTCAACAATAAATCCAGAGAAAATAAATTTCATACCTGCTGTAAAGTTAGATAACTCATGCATATGGGAGATAACCTATGTTAACTGAAAAGTGGGATTGAAATTTTACAATGATGTTCCTTACCTTTAAACTAAGGATGAATGGGATTGATTTTGGGGGTCCCCCCTTTTTTCTTTTTGAAATTAGGGGCCAAAATAGGGCCCAAAATACTACTTTTTTGTTTGTTTCCACAATAACTTTAGTTGTAGTTATCTGATTGTTATGAAATTTGACAATGATGAGGATGAATGGGATTGATTTTGAAGGTCCCCCTTTTTTCGTTTTGAAATTAGGGGCCCAAAAGGGGCAAAAAATTCATATATTTTATTTGTTTCCACCATAACTTTGGTCCTAGTTGGCCTATTGCTGTGAAATTTGTCAAGAATGTTTCTTACAATAAAAGAATGAACCTGATGAATTTTCGTGCCCCTTTTTTTCCCCGTTCTGTAGTTAGGAGCCAAAAAGGGTCAAAATTGAAACTTTTTTATTTGTGGTCCGATTTTGAAAATTTTTTTTTTGCATATTTGTTTTCGTCATTTTCGTCAAATAGGGGATACAAAATTCAGAATGAAATTTTGCGCCCCCCATTTTCCCTCTATTACATTATTGGGGTCCAAAAGGGGCCAAAATCGAAACCTTTTTATTTGTGGTACAATTTCAAATTTTTTTTTCGCATGTTTGTTCTTGTCAAATAGCAGATGCAAAATTAAGAATTAATTTTTGCAACCGCCCTTTTTCTCCTGTTACGTAATTAGGGGCCAAAGGGGACCAAAATCGAAACTTTTTGACTTGTGATCTGATTTTGAAAATTTTTATTGCATGTTGGTTCTTGTTGAAAAGCGGATACAAAATTCAGAATTAATTTTTCGACCCCCCCATTTTCCCCCTATTACGTAATTAGGGCCAAAATCGAAACTTTTTTATTGCGTAAAAAAACATCAATGATAATAGAATAACCAAGAATAGGGTCTATTTCTTAATATAAAATTGAGCTGGAAATTGAAATGTTATACATATGATATTGCAAGTATATTTTTTTCCATTTGCTTTTAAAATAGTTAAAAATTCCTTGTAAAATGTGGGTTGAAAGTTCACCAAAGAAGGCATGTGTCAAAAACCTTTGTCAGTTTACCAATTGGGCTGCAAGTGTCCAGAGCAATTGACTATCCATATTGGGCCTAAAAGGTACAGGGTTCAACGTGTTGCGGTCGTATCATGCTGCGCTCTGCGAAGCTTTTTATTTTATTATGGATAGATGTACTGTTTGTGGAACAAATACACAACACAGCAGCCTTCAAAGTAGGGGGTCCGATCGATGGTCCGACGTATCGATAGTCCGACAGTCCGTTAGTCCGACAGTTCGTTAGTCCGACAGGCCGTTAGTCCGACGGTTCGATAATCCGACAGTTCGATAGTCCGACAGTCTAATTTTTTTCAAGTTGTCATATTTATTTGTCTACGTTTTTTTTTTTAAATTTGATAACCAATCATTGTTTAGTAACTGTGTCGTTATCTTTGTTGAAAACATCAGGAAGTGTAGAGGAAAATGGACTCAAAATTGAGGGGCAGGAACCAATTGCGATAAGCTGACAGACAGATCAGAATTTGTAACATCGGGGGTACCAGCCTTTAGTTGAGGGGCTGACAGGGGGGACGGGGAAATGGGGGATATTAACGTCGATTTCGGACACGTATCTAAATTCATTTACGTTTTTAAATATTTCATTTTGGATTCTTTTAAACATGACATAACATTTTTGCATACATGTGTTTGTGTGTCTATAACTTTTATAAACAAGACCAATCGATGTCTGGCCCTGTGTCGCATGGCAAAACGTTGAACCATCTACGTTCTAGTCCCAATATGGACAGTCAATAATTTTTGACACTTGCATCCTATGGTGGACTTACAAAGCATATTTGTCAAAGGCAACCCAATATTAAAAATATATTTAAACATAATAAAGTTTCTATTTTCCCCTTAACTTGTAAAAAAAAAATAATAAATTGCACCGTAAATAAAAAATAGTAACATTTTTGCCCCTTTTGGGCCCCTCATTCCTAAACAAAAACTAGGGGACACCCAAAATCAGCCATGCCCTTCCTTTTATGGTAAGTAACATTACTGTAAAGTTTCATAGCATTTGGTCAACCCTAACAAAAGTTATTGTGGAAAAAAATAAAAGTCGGTTTTTTTTTGGCCCCTTTAGGGCCCTTAATTTCTAAACCAAAAAAGAGGAGAGTCTGACACCGAAAATAAGCCCTACCCTCATTTTATGGTAAGTAACATTACTGTAAAGTTTCATAGCATTTGGTCAACCCTAACAAAAGTTATTGTGGAAAAAAATTTTAAAAGTCGTTTTTTTTTGCCCCTTTAGGGCCCTTAATTTCTAAACCAAAAAAGAGGAGAGTCTGACACCGAAAATAAGCCCTACCCTCATTTTAGGGTAAGTTACATTACTGTAAAGTTTCATAGCATTTGGTCAACCAGAACAAACGTTATTGTGGAAACAAATAACAAAGTCGCATTTTTGGCCTCTAATTTCTAAACGAAATTATAAAATGACTCCAAAAGGGGAGGTGCACATCTTCAATCATCTGTAATCACTGTGTAAAATTTCAGAAAGATCTAGCGTTTGGTTTTTGAGATTCAGATTACACAAGACAGGCACCCCATAGCGCGACGGACGGACAGACGGACGGGGTGACCCGACTACTAGACATGCTTTCGCCTTCGGCGACGCAGGTAAACATACTACATGGGTATTACCGGTTATCGACGTTAACAATGGCAATCTTAAGACAGTCCAAACAAATTTAGATGTGCAAAGAAAAGCATTTGATGGAAATTGTCGCCCAAGTCTGTTGTCTACCCTTCTCTTATATTTTCCCGTAAAAACCATACACCGTTAGGGAGCAACCATTGTTATGAAAAGGGGGGTATGGTGAAATTTGAAATAAAAAGACAAGCTTTTGTTTGATCCTTTCGTATATCCATCCGATATTTTTTTACTCCAAAGCCATTGAGGGTGTTTATAACTTTGAGAAGAGCACAGCTTTGGTTATTACAATCAATCAACTTTCATTGCCATATACATTTTTGTAAATCACTTCGTTAGATTCATGACGAATGTACTGTCACAACTTTCATTGTTTATTTTTAAATATAGATTTAAACTTCCTTATCGTGATTAAATTTAAATCGCCGCTACCTGTGCCGAAACCAGTCTTGGGTCAAGCGATCGACGTGCGTACTGTACTGTCGAGTACTAGAATTACACATCCAGGTAGTAAATAGGTAGCCATTTTTATATCCTGCAAGGAATTAATTTGGACACGATTCGCGGCATACCACCACGTAAGTTTGGCGAATATCCACAAAATATCTATGGAAACATATTAATAGTGACTCGATCCAACAAATTATCTGTTTTTCTTGTGAATTAACGTTTATATTTTTGATATTTCTACTGTGACAATTTCCGATTCACGATACCGTCATACTTGAACATTTCCCGGCTGGGCCTGCTTGTTTAACTAATTTATATTAATTAATCGGCAATAACCTTTCATTGTTTATCGCTATATTGACTTTAATTCTTTCAGATTATCCGTGAATTTGTGTATTTTGTACTTATTATTGTTATTTGTTTCTTTCAGTTTTTCACCATATGTTATTGGGATTAAAGACACATTACACCTGCTGGTTCTCGTTCTTTACACGCCCATAACTGGTTACACTTGCCGATCATAAGTCGGTACAGTGAAAAAGTGACAGATCGCCGGTCTTAGCCAAAACTTTCCAGCAAGTAGTAGTATAGTGGACACACCAGGGTCAACACTACTCAAGAGGAGGATCGTTCCAGCATTGGACACAACCTCAAACAACTGAAGTACCACAGCCCTCTGGTGTTCCAACCGGATATCTAAAGCACATCGGGACAGGTATTTTGACACGCCAGTCCTACATCTAGACAGCTACCTGACAGGATCCCATCCAAGGTTGAAATAGGCCACCAGGATCACTTGCCCTTGCGTTTAAATTGTATGGGGCACTCTGCTCTCACGTTTAAACAGTAACGGGCACACCTTTGTTGAAAGAATGTCAGCTGACTCAAAAACAACTCCAAATTTAGAAGTCAACATGGACCAAGGCCAAGATATGGAAGCACAACCGCCAAACACAGAGGCTACTCAAGAAACTGAGTCAGACAAGGAGCAGCGCATTCGCACCCTTAACGAAAAAGGGAAACAACTCTATGAGAGCCAGAGCCGTAAACACGCCGAGCAGGCAGAGGACCTCTGGAACAGGCTCCACGCCGTCATTCAAGACGTCCAGAGCACTCCTAAGAACGAAAACGCACTGGCTACTCTCAATGAGCGGATAATCACTGCCTACGAGAGGTATCGGCGACAGAAGGACTGCTACGTCGAATTTCTGACGTCACAGAGAACGGCCGAAAGCCTGAAGGACCTCGACCTGTTCATCAAAACGTCATCGGCATACTGCAAAATAGCGGAGGCAACCATTGACACGGTTAAGTCGATGCTATCATCACTACTTGAGACTGGATCCGTACTTTCGGAGAGATCGTCCAGGAAATCCCGTAAAACCGGGAAAAGCAACAGCCAAGGGTCATCTGCTTCAGTCAGCACGATACAAATGAAGCGTGCAGCAGCTGAAGCCGCATTAGCCAAAGTTGAATTCGCCAAAAGGGAAGCCGTGCTTCAAATGCAAGAGGCTGACATCGACCAGGAGGTTCAAACGATGGCAGCAGAAGCGGCTCATAAAAAGGCCAAGGTCAAGGCTGAAATCCAACTTCTGCAAACTGAGCAAGACGCCGCAGTTGCCATGGCAGAAGTGAATGCTTTAGCAGAATACGAAGAAGACTCCAAAAGCCAAAATTTGGATGACATACCATCACTGCCTAAGATGGACCCACTCGACATTGTTCAGAAATATGTAAGACAGCAGGTCCCAAAACTAGAAAATCCAGAACCAGTCAAAGTGGAGACAAATATCGGGTCTGAACCCGTAGTCAAACACAAGGTACCGGCTCATTTCAACGCTGTTAAGCCAGATGAGTCTTCCAGACATGTGGGATACCATGATATTCCCGCATCATACCCCCGAACCACACCTGTTACAACAAACGTGTCCACGTCAAAAAGGACACTGCTCACGTCAGATGACTACAGGAAGCCTGCCACGTCACTCCCTCAAACATCCAGCGGTTACAAAACCGGATTGATGTCTTCATTGAATCGCCATGCGCCAGAGTATGTTCCAACACAACATAGATCAACGACATGGGCAGCTCCAGCCAAGGAACCAAACACTGCGTCTGACATCACAAAGTTCCTACTAAGGAAGGACCTCTTGTTCTCACGCCTATCTACCTTCAACGACAAGGCCGAGTCATACCAGGCCTGGAAAAACAAATTCAAGTGTGTCGTCAACGAGCTTGAAGTCTCCGACTCAGAAGAACTGGACTTGCTCGTCAAATGGTTAGGCAACGAGTCAGCACGTTATGCCGTCAGCATTCAGGCATCAAGCATTGCCAACCCTTCAGAAGGACTTCGAAGTCTTTGGGAACGCTTGGACGAGCGGTATGGTGCACCGGAAATGGTTGAAGAGTCCATCAAGCAAAAACTTGGAAACTTCCCAAACCTTTCCAACAAGGACAACAGAAAGTTATATGAACTCTCCGACCTTCTGTCTGAAATCCAGTTCATCAAGGAGAACCCTGAATACCACACGCTCTTGGGTTACTTTGATACATCATCGGGAATTAAACCCATAGTAAGCAAACTACCCTACGGACTACAAGAGAAATGGGTATCTACAGCTGCCAACCACATGAAGCAGTATGGGGTCACGTACCCACCCTTCTCGGTGTTCTTGCAGTTCATCAAAGATATCAGCAAGATCAAGAACAACCCAGGCCTAATGTTTGAGTCGTCTCATACTGGGGCTCTTAGCTCCGTATCAAAGCGACACGTTCAAACTAAGCGAACAATCAGCGTCCACAAGACAGACACAGAGGAAACGGACGGCACAAGTCAGCAGTCGGAGAAGTCAATAGACCCTAATGAACGCTGCATTCTTCACAAGTCTAAGCACACCTTGAATGAATGTCGCAAATTCAAGGCCAAATCAATTGACGAACGGAAGAAGATTCTCAAGGAGAACAACATATGCTACAAGTGTTGTCGCTCCAACAGCCACATAAGTCGTGATTGCCAAGATGCCACTCCATGCAGTGATTGCAACAGCAAATACCACGCAACAGCACTGCACATTGACCAGTACAGTCATACGGGACCATCCCGCAGACCCTTCCAACAGAACGGCGGGGAGCCAGGGACCTCCGGCAGGACTAACACTGGCCAAAACGTGAATTCCACATGCACTGACATATGCGGAGACCCATACAGCGGCGGCAAGTCCTGTGCCAAAATCTTGCCAGTGGATGTCTTCCAGAAAGGCAATCCTTCAAACGTTCATCGAATGTATGCCATCATCGATGACCAAAGTAATAGGTGTCTGGCAGCGTCAGAATTCTTCGATGTGTTCAACATTGATGGTCCATCAGAGCATTACACCCTGACAACATGCTCAGGCAAAGTTCAAGCGTCTGGAAGAGTAGCGCATGACTTCGTAATAAAATCTGTTCATGACACAACACAGTTTAACCTACCGAAGCTCATCGAATGTGATTCCATTCCACACAATCGGAACGAAATTCCAACACCGGAAGTAGCAGCCTATCATACACATCTTCAAGATCTAGCTGGCCATATCCCGCCTTTGGACGACAGTGCCGAGATTCTTCTACTACTTGGTAGAACCTTGCCAGCGGTGCATCATGTCATTAACCAAAGATTACCAATGGGGTCAATTAACGCCCCTTACGCACAGAAACTGAGCTTAGGCTGGGTCGTGATTGGCGAGGTATGCCTAGATGGGCAACACATTTCACCAGAGGTTGATGTGAAAAGGACCTTCGTTCTCCAAAATGGCCGACCTTCAACCATCATGAGACCATGTCCCAATCAGATAGATGTCCAGGAGTGGGACAGAGATCCCGCAATACAACCTAAATCAAGCGACAATTTAGGAGCAAATGTCTTTGAAAGGACACCAGACGACGACAAGCCCGGTCTGTCACAAGATGATCGACAGTTCATCTCCCAGATGGACACAGAATTTAAGAGAGACGAAAACGGAAGTTGGGTAGCTCCATTACCCTTCTGCTCATCAAGGCGAGCCTTGCCTAACAATAAGGCACAGGCAATGCAACGAGCAAAGCTACTGGACAAAGGTTTGCGGAAAAATCCCAAGAAGTGGGAACATTTCCAGACCTTCATGGCAAAGATAATAGACAACAACCATGCGGAGGTAGCTCCGGAACTGACTGAGAACGAAGAATGCTGGTATTTGCCATTGTTTGGTGTGTACCACCCAAAGAAACCTGACCAGATTCGAGGTGTGTTCGACTCCTCGGCAACCTTCGACGGAGTCTCCCTGAACAACGTCCTCCTGACTGGACCTGACTTAGCAAATAGTCTACTGGGAGTATTATTGCGCTTCAGGAAAGACATGATAGCCATCACCGCAGACATACAGAGCATGTTTCATTGCTTCATTGTCCGAGAAGACCATCGGAATTATCTACGCTTCCTATGGTACAAAGATAACGACATCACGAAAGAGCTCATCAAATACCGCATGAGAGTCCACGTGTTTGGGAACAGTCCCTCACCAGCTGTGGCTAACCTTGGTCTCAGGAAAGCAGCACTGGAAGCTGAATCGAAGTATGGCAAAGATGTCGTGAGCTTCGTCACGAATGATTTCTACGTCGACGACGGGCTAACATCATGCTCCACACCGGAATCTGCCATCAAGCTGATAAAGGACACACAGAGTGCTCTAATGGAGTTTGGTAACCTACGACTGCACAAATTTGCATCTAACAGTCCAGAAGTGATGGCAGCCTTGCCCCAGAACGACTTGGCGTCTAACCTAAAAGACCTTGATCTGGACGCCAACAACAAACCGTTACAAAGAAGTCTTGGTTTGACATGGGACGTGAACACTGACCAGTTTCTATTCATCCTGTCAACTGATGAGAAACCAGTCACCAGACGAGGCATACTGTCAACCATTAACAGTATATACGACCCCCTTGGTTTCCTGGCACCAGTCATCATTTATGGGAAGATGCTTCTAAGAAATCTAGTTTCAGAAACCGTAGATTGGGACGAGCCAGTTTCAGACCAGATCGCTTCCGACTGGGCCCAGTGGAAGGACACTCTAAAAGCACTAGAGACTATCCGCATTCCTAGGCCATACGTTCCACATCTAAGTCAAAAACCGGAACGCCAACTTCATGTCTTCTCAGATGCATCACAGACAGCAATAGCGGCTGTAGCATATATAATATCGATAGATGAAAAGGGCACCTCAGACTTGGGCTTCATCTTGGGAAAGGCAAAGCTAGCTCCCACAAATGGGCACACGATTCCACGCTTGGAGTTATGCGCGGCTGTGTTAGCCGTAGAGATCGCACAGACTGTGGTGGAACAGCTTCGTATTGATTTCGACAGCATCAAATACTATACAGATAGCAAAGTTGTTCTAGGATACATCTGCAACAACAAACGCAGGTTCTTCATCTACGTCGCAAATAGGGTAGAAAAGATCAGGAAACTCAGCATTCCAGACCAGTGGAACTATGTGCCAACGGAGAAAAATCCCGCAGACGCAGCTACGAGATCTATTCTCGCTTCTGAACTTCAAGACAGCGACTGGCTGCAAGGGCCAAAGTCTTTTCTAGAGTTGAGTTCCAGCGACAAAATAGAAGACGAGTATGAGCTTGTTGACCCGGAGTGCGACAAGGAGATCCGGTCAGTCCAAGTGTTTAAAACACATACCAAAGAAGAGGTGGACATAAACGATTTCGAGCAATTTGAAACCTGGAACTCGCTAGTGGAACAAGTTGCTACGCAAAAACAATCCCGTTTACACGGGAACATAGAGACAAACCTATCAGTCGAGCACTACGACGATGCAAAAACATATCTGTTCAGACACATGCAGGCTGAATTTTATAGTGAGGAATTAGCCTGCATTCATAGGGAGGAAGCACTTCCGAAGAAGAGTCCTATACGCGACCTCAACCCGTTTATCGACGAACGTGGCCTATTAAGAGTCGGCGGACGTATAGACAAGTCAGACTTGAGTCTAATGGAGAAAAGGCCTCTCATTATTCCGGGTCGCCATTACCTGGCAACACTGCTCGTGAAACACCACCACGAAGACGTCAAACATCAGGGTCGTCACTTCACTGAAGGAGCCATCAGAGCGGCAGGACTATGGATAACTGGAGCAAGGCGCTTGATATCATCCATCATTCATAAATGTGTCGAGTGTAGGAAGCTCCGCGGCAAGTTTGAAGGCCAGATTATGTCATCACTCCCGAGGGACCGTCTGGAACCAACACCTCCGTTCACTAATGTGGGTGTCGACGCTTTTGGGCCATGGACTATAGTGACCCGCAGGACACGTGGCGGCAGTGCCAACTCTAAGCGCTGGGCAATTTTATTTACATGCTTGGTAACCAGAGCGGTTCACATAGAACTTGTAGAAGAGATGAGCTCATCTGCCTTCATCAACGCTTTGAAACGCTTCACTGCTATCAGAGGCAAAGTAAAGATCTTCCGGTCGGACAGAGGAACCAACTTCATAGGTGCCATCAAAGAACTTGGTATCGAAGCGATCAACGTAGAAGACGAGCCCGTGCAAAGGTTTTTGAGGGAGTCTGATACCGTGTGGATCTTCAACCCGCCACACTCATCTCATATGGGTGGCGTCTGGGAGCGAATGATCGGCCTCACAAGGAGGATACTGGATTCTATGCTTCTAGGGAACGACGGAAAGACGCTCACTCATGATGTCCTCAACACATTTATGGCAGAGGCCACAGCAATTATCAACTCTAGGCCTCTAGTTCCTGTTTCATCCGACTCGGAAAACCCTTTGGTACTCACACCAAATATGTTACTGACACAGAAGACCGACTATGTCTTCTCTGTAGAACATCCCGAACTTTCAGAGAAAAGAAATCTCTGTCTCGACGAGTGGAAACGAGTCCAAGCATTGGCCAACATGTTCTGGACAAGATGGAAGAAGGAATACCTTCCAACATTGATGACACGACAAAAGTGGACCGAAGAACATCGAGACCTCGAAGAAGGAGATACGGTTCTTCTGAAGGACAACGCTTTGTGTCGGACACAGTGGCCCGTTGGCAAAATCGTTCATCCAATCAAAGGAGCCGATGGACATGTTCGTTCAGCTGAAGTACAAGTCCAAGTTGACGGTAAACCTACCGCATATACTCGCCCCATAACAGAGTTGATACTCCTCCAGGAAAACGACGAGGCTTAAACCCACACCAGGGACAGCAGATGTAGATATGCAAATATATCTTTGGTTAGACTTTAAGGAACAGGTAGTTCCTTCCCACGCCGTGCGTGGCAACGTTGGATCAGCAGATCAACTACTTTTCCCATTGGGCAACGCTGGATGCCATACAACGTTGGATCACAAGGATCGCGTCTACATTCATCCATGCGAAGATCATCCTGCCGGATTCGTTCTTTGAACTGTTGATTTTGTGTTATTATTCGTATTTATTTTATTCTAATAATATTTGATTTATATTGTTCGCCTTCATCGTTGAATCTGATCTCAACATCTTGTGTTTCAATGATTTTATCGTCTAAACATAGTGATATCCCGAGGATACCAGACGGGGAGTGTACTGTCACAACTTTCATTGTTTATTTTTAAATATAGATTTAAACTTCCTTATCGTGATTAAATTTAAATCGCCGCTACCTGTGCCGAAACCAGTCTTGGGTCAAGCGATCGACGTGCGTACTGTACTGTCGAGTACTAGAATTACACATCCAGGTAGTAAATAGGTAGCCATTTTTATATCCTGCAAGGAATTAATTTGGACACGATTCGCGGCATACCACCACGTAAGTTTGGCGAATATCCACAAAATATCTATGGAAACATATTAATAGTGACTCGATCCAACAAATTATCTGTTTTTCTTGTGAATTAACGTTTATATTTTTGATATTTCTACTGTGACAATTTCCGATTCACGATACCGTCATACTTGAACATTTCCCGGCTGGGCCTGCTTGTTTAACTAATTTATATTAATTAATCGGCAATAACCTTTCATTGTTTATCGCTATATTGACTTTAATTCTTTCAGATTATCCGTGAATTTGTGTATTTTGTACTTATTATTGTTATTTGTTTCTTTCAGTTTTTCACCATATGTTATTGGGATTAAAGACACATTACACCTGCTGGTTCTCGTTCTTTACACGCCCATAACTGGTTACACTTGCCGATCATAAGTCGGTACAACGAACAACTACAAAAGTCGAAGACAGGAAGTACATGTATATACAATAAAGATCAATAAACATGAACAAAAATAATACATAAGTTTATAGGTCTACTGGTGTCCAATTAATTCTAGTTGTCGGACTATCGAACTGTCGGACTATCGAGCCGTCGGACTAACGGCCTGTCGGACTAACGAACTGTCGGACCAACGAACTGTCGGACAAGCGACATAGACCCCAAAGTAGACATGAAGTATCTGGCAGCAATCTATTGATCAGGTCACTCATCTACAGCTGTGCTATTTAACTGGGTGATTAGTATACATTTTTTTCATAGGACATTGTGGACGTATGATGCTGTCACCGTCATCTGTGTTGTCTATTAACTTTAGTGTATACACGATAACTTAAATTCTTGTTATCCCATGCAATGAAATTTGACACTGATATTCCTTACCATTAAAGGATGGATGGGATTGATTTGGGGGCCACCTATTTTAGTTGAGAAATAAGGGGTGGAAATTGCAACTTTTATGTTTGTTCCCACATACAAAAATGTTTGTTCTGGTTTACCAAATGCTGTGAAATTTGACAGTAATGTTTTATACCATATAAGGATGAATGGGATTGATTTTTGGGTTCCCCCCTTATTTGTTCAGAAACAAGAGGCTCCCAGGAGCCTGAATCGCTCACCTGGTCTTGATTTGAACCCTATTAAGACTTTTGTATAGCTAAATGAGCTGAAAGTTTAAGCAAGAAAAAGCTTTTCTCTATCTTCAATAGTTTTCATTCTGTAAGCCAAAAACACTATTTTTTGCCTTAAAGGGGCTGTAACCCCTATAAAGGGTCATCTGACTTCAAAACTATGGAGATTTTTGTAGGGCTTAATGAGATGAACATTTAAGCAAGCAACAGCTTTTCTCTATCTGCAATATAGTTTTCATGCTAAGGCCAAACACTACGTTTTGCCTTTAAGGGGCTGTAACCCCTATAAGGGTTCATATGACAACTCCGACCCTATGGAGACTTTTGTAGAGCTAAATGAGCTGAACATTTAAGCAAGCAACAGCTTTTCTCTATCTGCAATAGTTTTCATTCTATAGGTTAAAAACACTATTTTTGGCCTTTAAGGGGCTGTAGCCCCTATAAGGGGTTATCTGACAACTTTGACCCTAGGAGACTTTGGTTGAACATTTAAGCAAGCAACAGCTTTTCTCTATCTGCAATTGTTTTTATTTTATAGGTTAAAAACATTATTTTTCGCCTTCAAGGGGCTGTAACCCCGATAAGGGGTCATCTGACAACTTTGACCCTATGGAAACTTTTGTAGAGCTTAATGATCTGAACATCTAAGCAAGCAACAGTTTTCTCTATCTGCAATAGTTTTCATTCTATAGGTTAAAAACACTATTTTTGGCCTTTAAGGGGCTGTAGCCCCTATAAGGGGTTATCTGACAACTTCGACCCTAGGAGACTTGGGTAGAGCTAAATGAGCTGAACATTTAAGCAAGCAACAGCTTTTCTCTATCTGCAATTGTTTTCATTTTATAGGTTAAAAACATTATTTTTCGCCTTTAAGGGGCTGTAACCCCTTTAAGGGGTTATCTGACAACTTCGACCCTATGGAGACTTTTGTAGAGCTAAGTGAGCTGAACATCTAAACAAGCAACAGCTTTTCTCTATCTGCAATAGTTTTCATTCTATAGGTTAAAAACACTATTTTTCGCCTTTAAGGGGCTGTAACCCCTATAAGGGGTCATCTGACAACTTTGACCCTACGGAGACTTTTGTAGAGCTAAATGAGCTGAACATTAAAGCAAGCAACAGCTTTTCTCTATCTGCAATAGTTTTCATTCTATAGGCCAAGAACACTATTTTTCGCCTTTAAGGGGCCGTAACCCCTATAAGGGTTCATCTGACAACTTCAACCCTTTAGAGACTTTTGTAGAGCTAAATGAGCTGAATATTTAAGCAAGCAACAGCTTTTCTCTATCTGCAATAGTTTTCATTCTATAAGCCAAAAACATGAAAAAACGCTATTTTTCACCTTTAAGGGGCTGTAACCCCTATAAGGGGGGATCATCTGACAACTTCTCCCAAATGGACACTTTTGTAGAACTTTTGATGCTGAAGCAGTAGGGTGGCATCAGATTTCATCCATCTCTTGTACTTTTTGATTTACAAGCCAAAAACAGCAGTCTGCCCCCCTTGGTCTATTTTTAGTAACGGTGGCCATGTTTTTTGACGGATCAAAACTCGAAACACAAGTTTGGCGCAGGACACCCTAAAGACCACTCACAGCAAGTTTCATTAAATTCTGTTCAGTAGTTTCAGAGGAGAAGATTTTTGTAAAATGTTAACAGACGACGACAGACAAAGACGGACGCCAAGTGATTGCAATAGCTCACAAGGGAGCTAAAAAGGGACCCAAAAGGAGCAAAAAATGCAAGTTTTTTATTTCTGGTCTGATTTTGAAATTTTTTTTTTGCATGTTTAGTTTTGTCAAGGAGCCAATACAAAATGGAGGATTAATTATTGCAGCCTCCCCATTTTAGGTCACAAAATAAGGGGCAAAAAAACAAACCTTTCTTTAACGTCAGATTTCAATTTTTTTTTTCTTGATTAATAATTGTCAAGTAGTGAATTAACAAAATTGAGGATTAATTTTGTGACACTCTCCTCCCCCATATTGTTGTTAGGGGCTAAAATAAAAGGTAGCAGATACCCTTTAACCAAAATGGGAATTATTTTTGTAATTGTAATTTATTTTGGTCTGCTTATGAAAAAAAAAATCAATTCCTTGTGAAATGTGGGTAGAAAGTCAACCAAAGGCTGCATGTGTCAAAAAACTTTGTCAGTCAACTATGGTCTGCATGTGTTCAAAGCAATTGACTATGATCCATATTGGGCCAAAAATGTACAGGCCGAGTTTGACATGTTGCCATCGTATCATGTTGTGCTCGGCAAAATTTTTATTATAACTTGATATATGTGACTCAACCTCTATAGATATGAAGAAGCTTTAAAGGAAGCATGCTCACATACCCTACATGTCCACATGTGAGATTATCTATTTTGAATAGAAATCAAAATCATATGGGACCCCTACCTAAAGCTCCACACCAAATATTGCCTACAATTAATAGTTACTGAGAAATTTGTTATGAAATTTTAAACCTAGAAATTTAGTGAAAAAAGTCTGGTGAAATAGGAAATGATGATCAACAGACCCCTACTTGAAGCTACATACCAAATATCAAAAGCCTATGTTAAGTACTTTTACATAAGTTTTGATCATGGATGGATTGATTGACATATGAACAGATATACCAGTCAACAACATTATACTCTTTGCAACTTCATTGCATGGGATACAGCAAGAGCATATTTCAAGGTCTTCAACTTGCCAGCATTTGTGACCTTGACATTTAACCCTTAGACAATGTTTTCTTCTTTATCTAATAAACCATGTGTTCATTCACTGAAATTCCATCAAGACATTTAAAAGTTATGTTTCTCATTTATTTTAGTCTCAAAATGTGACCTTGACCTTTGCCCCCAAAATTAATAGGCTTTTCTTTACCTCACATGCTGTAATGTTTTATGAAATTCTTTCAAGGTGTTAAAAGTTATGCCCCAGAAATTTAAGATCAATTTATAGTGTGATGTACGAAAGTTTATTTCACATAATAGTTCTGTATATACTATATTACATTTGTAAAATGACTATGGTTATAGTTTCACCAACATCCTTCAGAAAATATATATGTATATATATGTATATGTAAAAATGTACAATTAATTTTTAAACCATTTAATAATTTAATACATGAAGGCCGTAATTTTTGTACATGTACAATATTTAAGCCAAATATGCTACAATATACATGTAGTTATGATCTAAAAATTCATATTCCTTTAATAAATATTCCAATTCATACTATTTTAAATATTTTACATGCAATTATATAATACAAAAGGTTTAGGCAAATAAAAATAAATAAATGCTTTAAGGGTAACATTGCTCCCCTTGTTTTTCTTTTTTGAATAAGATAAGAGGGATAGGGAAAAACACTTTATTTTTAAGATGTTTATACCCCTCATGGAAGAGATATACTTTCTTAACTAGACTTAAACAATTTGCACTAAATATTTTAGAATCATATTCCTCCAAATTACCATCAAAATGTGTTAAGACAGAAAAAACATAAGGTTCCCCAAAACAAACACATTTTTTGCCTTAACATGCTTATTTCACAGAACCGATACTTGCTGGTCAATCAGGATCTAACCACTATTAGAATCTTACTTTATTAGACTTCTACCAGTACAACTTTTTGCTTGGTTAACAGTAAAAACATTCTGTTCAAAAAAAATTTTGTGAAAAAAACACAGACACAGATATACCCCTTTGAAGGCCTCAAGTGGAAGTCTAACAGGTCTGAAAAATCTCTTATGACAAAAAGTTAATCATTTTAAAGTACTCTACCAAATTTTAAATAAATTATGATGTGCAGTTTTTGGGAAAAGCTGGACGGAAATTTGCATGTAAATTTTCAAATAGACCCAAACAAAACAGTAAGCAGAAGTCTGGCAGGTCTGAAAGTTACTCAAGACATAACAGTTCCTGATACTGAACCCTCCCTTCAAAATTTCAAATCATTCCCATGTTTGGTTTCTTTGAAAAGCTTGACAGAAATATGTATGACAGTATGGATGTACATACGCCAAACAGACAGACATGATGAGCAAAACTTTAAGTATTCCTTGACATTAAGTTGCTGGGCATACCCCCCCACCCCCCAAAAAAAAAATTGACTTATTTTAGGTCATAATAGAATATAGTGTTGTGTTTCCTTTGAAAGACATAAAACATTGAAATAAATGGATGTATACTTCAAACCATCTCACACTTGTAGCCAGGGGTTTTGGAGGAAAAAATTGACATTTGCTGGTAAAAATGAATTAATAATTGGTTAAGCACCATTAAAGTCTGTGAAAATTTGACTAAATTTTAAACCATTTGAACTCATGTAGCCCTGCTTTAAAAATTTCTAGCTTTAAGCATACATTCACAGCAGTTTATATCAGAAAATTCTTATCTTAATTCATTTCTACAGATATGGTTTAGAAAATACATACAATAATATTAATATATGCTACTTATTACAAATGCCCTGGACAGCAAAATAATACATACATTATCCTTTTAAACTAGAATACTGACAAAGTCAGAAAGGGCCCCGCGGCAAAATATCTTAGTGTTTTCAAAATCATACGAACTTTAATTATAACCACTAAGGCATGTTCCATGGAATGCATATGAAACTAGAGATCTGTATTGTTAATAGCCTTTGAGTTTTATTGTTCACAAAGTCCAATTCTCAAAATCTGTGATTTTCGATAAAAAATGAAGTTTTTTCCAAAAATATTAATCAGATTTGCACGAAATTTTAATATGCAAATCAGGACATGCTACTTAGCAGCTGAACAAAGTTTCAGAACTGTTTCGTTAACAGTTTTTGAGTTTTAGTGTTCACAAAGTCCAATTCTCAAAATCTGACATTTTCGTTAAAAAATGAAGTTTTTTCCCAAAAATATTAATCAGATTTGCACGAAATTTTGATATGCACATCATGACATGCTACTTAGCAGCTGTGCAAAGTTTTAGAACTGTATTGTTAACAGTTTTGGAGTTTTAGTGTTCACAAAGTCCAATTCTCAAAATCTGTGATTTTCGAAGTTTTTTCCCAAAAATATTAATCAGATTTGCACGAAATTTTAATATGCACATCATGACATGCTTCTTAGCAGCTGTGCAAAGTTTCAGAACTGTATTGTTAACAGTTTTGGAGTTTTAGTGTTCACAAAGTCCAATTCTCAAAATCTGTGATTTTCGATAAAAAATGAAGATTTTTTACAAAAATTTTAATCAGATTTGCACAAAATTTTAATATGCACATCATGACATGCTACTTAGCAGCTGTGCAAAGTTTCAGAACTGTGGTGTTAATAGTTTTTGAGTTTTGGTGTTCACAAGAATTGTTGACGGACGGACGGACAGACGGACAGACAGACGGACGGACAAAGTGAAAACTATAGGGCGTCCGCATCTTCGATGCGGGGCCCTAATTAACCTTTTCCATCAGTTGAAATCAAGTTTTTAGACCATCTTCAATTGACCGTTGTAACAGATAAAGAAAAATCAACTCATTAAAAATCAAAAACAATTAAATTTACATTTACTTCAATATCAACAAGTACATCATGTACATTTAAAAGTAAATACCTTTTTATCTATTCCCTTAAATTTCCAAAAAAACACCAAAATTTTGAGGGAAAAAAAATTCAATAAATCTGAATAATAGGATTGTTACTTGTAGGACAGATAAAAGAAGCCTTTTTACATTTAACATTGTATATACTGTAAAAGACATATGAAGCCATGATAAATAAATTTACAGATTTTCATCTAACATGTCTAAATTTCTTTAAAAAATCAGACCCCCAGTCAGACAAAATTTTCTTTCATTTTTTTTTTCCATTTTATTAGAATATTCAGAAATTTTAAAGGAATTGACTAAATATGAACAAAATATCAAAATAATTTTTTTTGAAGCCACTAGAAAAATATGGGTCAGGAAGTGATGGGAGATTAAATCAAATAAGATAATCAGATAACTCATAATAAAATGAAATTCAAAGGAGACAACTGCATTATCTAAATAAAATTAAAGGGTATTACGGTATGCTGGCAAATCTTTAACAAACATACATGTATACCTACAGTAGCATTACATGAACATATAAAATATCTATGAACACAATCTTAAACACAAACAAACTATCCAATTCTATAGAATGAAACCTGTCCAAACCTGACAAGGCTGAAATTTGTTCAGCTTTAAATAAGTGCTTAGTTATATTGAAGATGGGGCAACACCAAATGACAGATTTGATTAGTACTTCTCAAGAGTCATAAGTCTAGTTTTTTTCAATAAATGCATTAACAACAGTTAAATTTGATGTTAAAGGACAATTATAACACTATTTGGCTCTTCTCAATTTGTCTTCATGAAAATGGTTTTAACAAATTTGAAAAAAAAATTGTATTATATACAGAATTTCAAAAGATGTGACTATTTATATCAATAAAAAGCTTAATTCATTTCCGGGTTCAATTTGGACAAGTCTCATTGTTTGTTTAACAAAATCACTAATTTTTTTAAAACTCATGCATTGGTTTAACAAATCCATCTGTAAGTCATTTATCAACTATCCTATCTTTAAGCCTACTCTCTAGATGATACTTTATCCTATCTTTCTTTAGCTTGCTCTCAAGGTGATATTTTCTCCCTTTTTTGCTATGACATTTTGCTACATGATCATCATACATATTCTGTTCAAAAAATTCAACACTACATTCCCAACATCTAAGAGAGTTGGTCTGATGTAAAACCTTATGCTGATGGAGAAACTCTTCCTTCTTAAATGAAAGAGGACACATTGGACATTTATATTCCTTAGACTTCTCCAACTTTTGTTTTTTATTTTGTTTCACGGGATGGTGAGGAACACTTTTTACTTCAATCTCCTGTTCAAATTGAGGATATTGAGGTTCAATTGGAGGGTTTATCAATTCATTAACTTCTCTACTTTGATTCTTGACCAGTTTGAAATCCTCAACACTTTTCAATGCATTGACAATGAGGTTTTCACTTTTTTCCTGTCTCGAATTCCTCCCACTCTCATTGCTATCATTGTCACTATCCATGCTGTCACTACCACAGCTGCTTGACGTTTTAATGTAAAACACTGGGCCTTCATCAGACAGAGATTGGAGCTCTTCATCTGAATCACTGCTAAGGATAATTTTAAAAGCTACAAAATCATCATCTGTTTCTGTTGATTTGCCTTCCTGTTTATCACTCTGTGAAACTTTTCTATCATCAGGTATAAACTCTCCTACCGATTTGGTATTAGCAGTGATAGGATCTCTTGCATTGTGGGATAGCACATTCTTCCCAGAATCCTTTGTTGGAGTCTGTTCACTGCCTTGTCCTGTGCTACACATATGTAGGTCAATGACTAAATCAGGACTTTCTTCTAAAGGCTGAACAACTTGTGAAGCTTGTGATGCCTCAATATGACTAATATTCATTCGACTAGCAATGTCTGATTGACTAAGTGTTGAAATCGTTCTACTTGTTTCTCTTTGACATTCAATGCTAGTGGTGGTCAAGCAATTTGATTCATTCGTTCTAATTCTTACAATGCTGTTATTGGTGTTATCGCCAACAGCAGCCCCACGTTTAACATGCGAGGCTTGTGATGCATCAAACTGAGTAACAGTGATTTGACTCCTAATAGTTTGTGAAAGGTCTGACCGACTAAGTGTAGAACTTGTTTTACTCATTTCACTTTGAGTTTCACTGCTAGTGGTCAAACAAGTTGATTCATTCAACTCAATTCGAGTATTGTTGTCATCAATCTTGTCACCAACAGTCTCACTACTTTTGACTGGTGAGGAATGATTTGAATGGGATTCCATTACTTGTTTGGAAAATGTTTCTAATGCTTCTAAATTTGTTGATGCATCATTCATTTCAGAAATCAATAAATTTTCTGGTAGATTTCCATTAAACATTTGATTATCTGGAGCTGAATGGTAGGCTATTTCTGAAACACTTGGAATATTTGCAGGATGATTTAAGTCAACAGTTTCACTAGTATTTGTTTGTGTTATTGTACCTGCCTGTGACAAGCATGGCATAGCCATAGAAACAGTGCTATGTGTATTTAAAACTGGTGGACAACTTTCAGTCATAAAGTTGGAAAATGACACAGACATTTTTTGCATGTTTGTGGTTTTAGGCATGGGGGTTGAGTGCCACTGCATACTAGCTGGATAGTTGTTAACCAAAGGAGTTGTTGGAGGAACCAGATTGTCTGTCATCTGACCTTTTTGGCTGCTGTAAGTACACTGTGCTCCGTTGACCATAGAAGACATGCTACTAAGAGGTCTGCTGCTGGATGTCTGAAGGTTACGAGTCAAACAAGACATTAAATTGTCTCTGCAATTACTTAGACTCGAGCAACTAACACTCAATGTTGGATGAGTAATTTGACTTCTCCTATCTATTGGAGTCAAATGAGAAGCACTGACCCTTGAAGTTGAATTACTGCCCAAAGAATTTGCTGTCATGTTTATTGGCGTATTTGCTGTTGGAAGTTCAAAGGTTACCAAACTTGAATGTTTAGTCTTAGCATTGCTATCTGTAACTGTAGAAGGTACGGATACAGCAATGTTAGGAAGAGAATAGGACAAGGCATTTGCAGATGCCTTATAAACATAACCATCGTTGTGTGAAGCTTTTTGCTGCTTGTCTCTAGTTAAATGATCTTTTCCTGCACCTGTACTTCTATTAATAGTTTCTTCATTTTTTGTCCTGGTGTTAATTGTACATGAACTTTCTGCTAAATCAGATTTCTCAGAAATGTCAAATGGGTCTCTCACTACTTTTTTTGGCATTAGTTTTTTTCCTTTCCCCATTTTCTGTTTCTCTTCCTCATTTGAACTTTTAGGAGCCAAGCAGTTTTTCTGAGTACCTTCATTCATAGGTTTGTCTGCAATAATTGTTTCATCCAGTGCTGAAGCTGGGGTATTTGGGGGCATCAATATGAAGGGTTTGGTACATTCACTTCCTGTTAACTTTGCAAGCATCATAAGGTGGTGTCTAATAAGAAAATCTGTATGTTCAGGATTAATATTTTCTATTTTTTCCATCATACCTGACTGCTTTTTTTTCTTTTTAGGACTTGGAACATCTGTGGAAGAAATAAAGTCCCCGTCAATTTGAAAAAATTGCTTAATTTCTACATTTGTACTTTTCTTTCTGTTCATTTTGTTTGGCACGTCATTTGTCTCCTCAGAAACATTTTCATCTTGACCCACACGGACAGTGCTCTTACTTTTTTCCAAGGTTTCTTCTGATCTGTCATCTACGGTAAATTCTGCGATAGAAATTTTAGCATTTTCTATAGGATGACTAGGTGCTTTGATTACTTTGCTAAAGAAGTTGGTACACTTTACAGCAAAGATGTGCTTTTTCATATGACTCTTGTAATCTACGTAGATTGAACAAAGACAAATCATGCAATTTGATTTCATTTTCTTTGCATGGCGTACTAAATGGGCTATTCCTTCTTCCTGGTTCATAGTGTCAAGTTCAGTTTTACAAATTCTGCAATTGAAAATGTCCGACGACCTGGTAATGAGAGGCACAAAATCGTCCATCGCATAACTCCTATCCCCAGCTTCTTCCGTGGTCTTTAATGACAACAAAGCATTGCAGAGTTCACAGAAGAAAAAGCAGAACTGGTCTTTACCATTACTAAAAACTTGGGATGATTTAACCAAAACATTACTCTTCATAAATATGGACTGCCCACATCTTATGCAATCATATTCTCTTGCATAGCATTTAATTTGGTTTGTGCCTTCTGTGTTGTTAGTATCTTTGACCCCATTTATCTTCATAGTTCTTTGTGGGTCTTCACAATCAGTTAAAACATACATTGTATTATTAGTTTTACAATTAGTTTTTGAATGTAAATTTATTGTCTCTTCTATTTGATTTGTTTTACAAAAATGATTACTGTTGGCAAAAGCACCACAGATGGAGCATAAATTCATTTCTGAAAGGTCTTGATTATCATCCTGTGATGAATTCATTTCTGAAAGGTCTTGATTATCATCCTGTGATGAATTCATTTCTGAAAGGTCTTGATTTTTATTCTGTGATATATTCATTTCTGAAAGGCTTTGTTCATGAATCTCTTTTTGGGCAGCCTCAGAAAAGTAGATCAAATTTTCCAAATCTTCATTTCTTTCTGTGATATCTGTCAGAATGCTATTTGTAAAATCTGGTCCATGAAGACTATTTGTCAGTGAAGGACTTGCCCCATGTTTTGAGTTGTTAGTAATACTATTGGTCGTTGGAGGACTTGCTTGACATTTTGAACTGATGGTAAAACTATTAGTGGCTTGAGGGCTTGCTTGACATTTTGAATCGTTGGTAATAATATCAGTCCCTAGAGGGCTCACTGGACGTTTTGCATTGTTGGCAATACTATTAGTCGCTGGAGGACTTGCTAGACATTTTGAATAGTTGTAAGGTCCTGTTGCTAAGAGTTCCTGACCAAGATACTTATCAATATTCAATTCCTTTGTAACATTATGAACATGTAAACCTGGCACAGTGTCTTTCTTTCGAGTTTCTTCACTATGAACGATGAAATCAGTGCACTCCTTTTGAACAATGGTTTTGTTGTTAATTCTCTTGAGAGTTAACTTTTCTTCTGGTTTTTTTTTGTTATTTTGTGGTGCTGGCACCTTAACCACAGGCTGGTTAGCAGTTATCTTCTGCCTTGCTTCACCAATAAGTTTTTCTTTATCGAGTATTTCTTTTCTCATTGTTCTTGCCCGATCACCACTACTAAGTTTTACTTCCTCTTGTCTAGTAGTGCTACTTGATGGAATTTTCACCTGAAGTTTCAGATGTTGTAACTTTTTCCCTTTTGTGCTTTTTTCCAACTGGACCTCTTGAGGAGTACTTCCTTTCTCCAATTCTTTTACCTTCACCGACTTGATATTCTTATGCAGTTTGTTGTTTTCAGATTCAAAACTAACAGACTGTTGTCTCTTATCTTCTGATGCAATATTGAAAGATTGAAAATGCTCCTTGTCTTCTGACTCAATATTGGTACATTTTCTTTTCGACTGTTTTGATTCATCATCATTGAAAGATTTTCTCTTCTGTTTCCTTCTTTCTTTAGCCTGTCGCAAGAATGATTTATTGCCTTTTAATAATTTTGGACATTTATGATTGGTTTGTTCCTGAACGGTGTCGAAAATTTCACCACATAGATCACAGAACATATCTGTCTCCATGATTAAAGTTCAAATCTCTGTTCCTTTATACAGTAGATAATTTCTAGAAGTTTGTTCAGAACATTTTGGGATATAAAAATTGGCTACATTATAATTGACCAACACTGCACTTGACCTGGCCTATTTTTCAGGAAATTTCTGCAATTAAAATATATGAAAGAAATGTTAGATTTTATCAAATCCAAGAAGTAAAAGTCCAAAAGACATCAAGCCCTGCCTTGTCTCACATGTTCTTTATCTTCAACATATGTATCAGAAAGTTGATGTTTGTGGCTTTTTAGATGGTGATATCATGATGTACAGGTTTTATACAAAGTTTCATGATGATATCATACATGTATATCCTTCATGGAAAAGTAAATTAAACTTGTATGTAAAGCATTAAGTTGATGAGAGCAGTAAAATTTTATGATGAATTTTCTTTGTTCATATCCTGATGTCTATGTGTATAAAGTTTCATGATAATAAGATATGTTCTTCATGGAAGAGTAATTCAAATGAGTTGAGACAGACAGACAGATGCTCAAACACTACAAGCCCTCTAATTTTGTAGTCATAATACAATTTGGTTTCTAAGGTTTATTTGTCTAGTCTTTTATATCATTCCATTCATGAATTATTAACAAATTACTTCATAATTAGTATTTTGCATATTTGTCCATTTAAGGGGGTCCTTTTTTATAAATCTCAGAATTGTCTTAATCCCTAACATCAAGTTCATATTCTTTGATTTGTTTGTAGACAATAGGCAGCAAACACTTTTCGATATTGAAGGCTTCTGACTTAAATTTTGTGTTTTTATTTAAACTGTAAAAGAGTTGTGCCATGTACAATTATTCCACATCTTATTAATAATGCTATATCTAAGACTTTACCAGTATTTCATTTAATTTCCATGGTTCTTTTGTAATAAGCTTAGGTGCTGAACATTGCTAAACAGGAGATGCTCTGATGAAATAGTTGCAAGAGATTAACTTTTACCTGTAAAGAAAAATTGGAATGGAATTACATGTAAGTTTTAAATACATGTAACACAAAGAAGCCAGTAACTGTTTATAAAATTTGTAATGGTGAATACTGTTAACCCAGATTTTTTTTTTTTGCGTCATCTTATTATCGTGGTAGAATAACTGAATTTAGGTTTGCTCAGTTTGAAATTTGCACTGAATTATTGCGCCAGCAATATCACAGCAAAAATTGCAAAATTAAAACTATTGTGAAAATTTCCTTGTGTATGACTGTAAGTGCACGCAAATGCAAACTTTAGACACTGGTAATTTTTTTTCCTCAAGATAAAAAATGGAATAAAATATAAAACTAGAGGCTCCCAGGAGCCTGAATCGCTCACCTTGTATTTGATGATACTTATATGCTGGATATTTTAACAAAGGACTGCTACTCTGTGGAATTATCAATTTTAATGTTCTAAGGGAAACAACTCCTATCAAGAAAGGTCTTACAACTTTGACCCCATTACATAATTTTTAGATCTTTATGTGCTAAACCATATGCAATTTAAATTTTTCAAATATCTTGTATTGTTTTCAAGATATAAGTCTTAAAAGAGCAAAATTTGAAAAAAAAACAAGAAAAAGGGCAATAACTCCTACAACCATTGTAAGATCTTCTTCAAAACTTCAGGGCAGGTAGATCTTCATTTGCTGATCATTATTATCTAAATAGAATTTTAATATATGTTACCATTTTTGAGTAATTTGCAAAAAACTGCAACTTACCCTTATATTCTATTTTTAGCCATGGCGGCCATGTTTTTTGTCGAATCGAAATTTCGAACAATAATTTTGTAGACCACATACTACTGAACAACCCTACCAAGTTTCATTTCATTTGACTAAGCAGTTTCAGAGAAGAAGATTTTTGAAAAGTTGAACAAACAAGAGGCTCCCAGGAGCCTGAATCGCTCACCTGACATATGTGCCTGAAGTAAAGGTTATTAGGCAAAATCTATTTGACGTTGAAAGGGTCATAAGATTAATAAGGGGGTCATCTGACAATATGGTGGATATTAAGGTGCTGATCACTTTTGTTCTCAATCAAAATCTAAAAATCTGTCACACTTTTTGAGTTATTTGCAAAACAAGAGGCTCCCAGGAGCCTGAATCGCTCACCTGGTTTAATGTCAACCCTTTGAAGACTTTTGTATAGCTAAATGAGCTGAATGTTTAAGCAATAAAAAGCTTTTCTCTATCTGCAATAGTTTTCATTCCAATGCAAAAAACACTATTTTTCACCTTTAAAGGGGTCATCTGACAACTTCGACCATATGGAGACTTTTGTAGAGCTAAATGAGCTGAACATTTAAGCAAAAAACAGCTTTTCTCTATCTGCAATAGTATTCATTCTATAGGCCAAAAACTCTATTTTTTGCCTAAAAGGGGCCATAACCCCTATAAGGGGTCATCTGACAACTTTGACCTTATGGAGACTTTTGTAGAGCTAAATGAGCTGAACATTTAAGCAAGAAACAGCTTTTCTCTATCTGCAATAGTTTTCATTCTATAGGCCAAAAACACTATTTTTTGCCTTTAAGGGGCCGTAACCCCTATAAGGGGTCATCTGACAACTTCGACCCTATGGAGGCTTGTGTAGAGCTAAACGAGCTGAACATTTAAGCAAGCAACAGCTTTTCTCTATCTGCAATAGTTTTCATTCTATAGGCCAAAAACTCTATTTTTTGCCTTTAAGGGGCCATAACCCCTATAAGGGGTCATCTGACAACTTTGACCTTATGGAGACTTTTGTAGAGCTTAATGAGCTGAACATTTAAGCAAGCAACAGCTTCTCTCTATCTGCAATAGTTTTCATTCTATAGGCCAAAAACACTATTTTTTGCCTTTAAGGGGCCGTAACCCCTATAAGGGGTCATCTGACAACTTCGACCCTATGGAGGCTTGTGTAGAGCTAAATGAGCTGAACATTTAAGCAAGCAACAGCTTTTCTCTATCTGCAATAGTTTTCATTCTATAGGCCAAAAACTCTATTTTTTGCCTTTAAGGGGCCGTAACCCCTATAAGGGGTCATCTGACAACTTTGACCTTATGGAGACTTTTGTATAGCTTAATGAGCTGAACATTTAAGCAAGCAACAGCTTCTCTCTATCTGCAATAGTTTTCATTCCATAGGCCAAAAACATGAAAAAATGCTATTTTTTACCTTTAAGGGGCCGTAACTCCCATAAGGCATCATCTGACAACTTCGACTCAATGAAGACTTTTGTAGAGCTTTTGATGCTGAAGCAGTAGCGTGGCATCAGATTTCATCTATCTCTTATACTTTTTGATTTACAAGCCAAAAACAGTAGTCTGACCCCCCTGGTCTATTTTTAGCAACGGCGGCCATGTTTTTCGACAAATCAAAAATCCCCACATCAGTTCTGTGGGGGATACCCTAAAGTACCACCAGACCAAATTTGGTTTGAATCTGTGCAGCCGTTTCAGAGGAGAAGAAGTTTGAAGAAAAGTTAACGACGACGACGGACGACGACGACGGACGACGACGACGACGGACGCCAAGTGATGGCAATAGCTCACATGGCCTTTGGCCAGGTGAGCTAAAAATGCAGTTTAACCTAATGTTCTATTTTTAGCCACAGTGGCAATGTTTTACAACCAATCAAAAATCCCCACAACAGTTTTATACACCTTATAATAATAAACAATAATACCAAGTTTGGTTCTGATTGGACTTAAAGTGTCAGAGGAGTTAACATTTTCAATATAATGAGGAAATGCAGTTACAATGCTCAATTTTGAAGTTCCAAGGGCAATAACTCCTCAAAGGAAAGGTCCTACAACGTTGACCCTGTTACATATTTTGTAGATCTTGATGCTCTTAACAATATGCAATTTAAATTTCTCAAATATCTTGTATAGTTTCAAGATATTGAGCTAAACAGGTGCGAAATTTGCAAAAATTCCACAAAAAGGGCAATAACTCCTACATGGGTCGTTGGATTTTCTTAAAAATTTCAGAGCTGGTAGATCTTGAGGTGCACAGCGGCCATGTTTTACGACCAATCAAAAATCCCCACATCAGTTCTATACACCTAATGCTAATAAACAACTATACCAAGTTTGGTTCCATTTGAACTTAAAGTGTCAGAGGAGTTAACGTTTTCAATGTAATGAGGAAATGCTGAATTTTGACGTTCTAAGGGCAATAACTCCTAAAAGGAATGGTCCTACAACGTTGACCCTATTACATGCAATTTAAATTTCTAAAATATCTAGTATATTTTTCAAGATATTGAGCTAAACAGGTGCAAAATTTGCAAAAAATCCACAAAAAGGGCAATAACTCCTACATGGGTTGTTGGATTTTCTTCAAAATTTCAGGGTAGGTAGATCTTGAGGTGCTGATCACTTTTACCTTTTGCCAGAATTTTGATATCTGTAGCCGTTTTTGAGTTATTTGCAAAAAACTGCATTCTACCCCTATGTTCTATTTTTAGCCATGGCGGCCATGTTTTTCGACGAATCAAAAATCTCCACATCAGTTCTAAGCACCGAATGCTAATGAACAACCATACCAAGTTTGGTTGCAATTGGACTTATGGTGTCAGAGGAGTTAACGTTTGAAAAAGTTTACGGACGGACGACGGACGGACGATGGACGCCAAGTGACGCCAATAGCTCACATGACCCTTCGGGTCAGGTGAGCTAATAACTGTGAAAATGGTCAATTTTTACAATCCAAGGGGTATAACTCCTAAAGGAACGATCCTACAACTTTGACTCTGTTACGACTTTTGTAGATCTTGATGTGCTTAGTCATATGCAATTCAAATTTTTGAAATATCTTGTATAGTTTTCAAGATATAGGGCTAAATAAGTAAATTTTTTGAAAAAAAAATCCAGAACAAGAGGCTCCTAGGAGCCTGAATCGCTCACCTGAACTACACAGATACACATATTCTGTAGATATTATTGTGCTTAACCTTATGGGATTTAAATTTCTGAATTATCTTATAAAGTTTTCGAGACAAAGGGCTTATTAATAATTAAGTGCAAAATTTGGCAAACATTACAAAAAGGGCAATAACTTCCACATCAGCAGTAGGATCTCTTTCAAAATTTCAGGACAGGTTGATCTTCATATGCTGATCACTTTTGATTCTTACACAATTTTGATATCTGAAACCATTTTTGAGTAATTAGCAAAAAAACTGCAATTTACCCCCTAGGTTCTATTTTTAGCCATGGCAGCCATATTTTTTTACCAATCAAAAATCCAAACGATAGAATTGTAGCAGATATGCTATTGAATATGTATGCCAAGTTTAGATGCAGTTGGTCGTATGGTGTCAGACAAGTTAATCTTTGAAATTCAGGGGAAAAGTACTGAAAAGTGGTAAATTTTGTCACTTTAAGGGCAATAACTCCTAAAAGACATGGTCCTACATCTTTGACTTATTTACATGAAATGTAGATCTTGATGTGCTTAATCATATGCAAATTAAATTTTTGAAATATATCGTATAGTTTTTCAGATATAGGGCTAAAAAGTGAAAAAATTAGAAAAAAAACAGGAAAAAGGGCAATAACTCCTACATCAATTGTTGGATCTTCTTGAAAATTTCAGAGCAGGTAGATCTTGAGGTGCTGATCACTTAAAATTTAGCACAATTTTGATATCTGTAATCATTTTTGAGTTATAAGCAAAAAACTGCAATTTACCCCTATGTTCTATTTTTAGCCATGGCAGCCATATTTTTTTACGAATCAAAAATCCAAACGATAGAATTGTAGCAGATATGCTATTGAATATGTGTGCCAAGTTTAGATGCAGTTGGTCGTATGGTGTCAGACAAGTTAATCTTTGAAATTCAGGGGAAAAGTAATGAAAAGTGGTAAATTTTGTCACTTTAAGGGCAATAACTCCTAAAAGACATGGTCCTACATCTTTGACTTATTTACATGAAATGTAGATCTTGATGTGCTTAATCATATGCAAATTAAATTTTTGAAATATATCGTATAGTTTTTTAGATATAGGGCTAAAAAGTGAAAAAATTAGAAAAAAAACAGGAAAAAGGGCAATAACTCCTACATCAATTGTTGGATCTTCTTGAAAATTTCAGAGCAGGTAGATCTTGAGGTGCTGATCACTTAAAATTTAGCACAATTTTGATATCTGTAATCATTTTTGAGTTATAAGCAAAAAACTGCAATTTACCCCTATGTTCTATTTTTAGCCATGGCAGCCATATTTTTTTACGAATCAAAAATCCAAACGATAGAATTGTAGCAGATATGCTATTGAATATGTGTGCCAAGTTTAGATGCAGTTGGTCGTATGGTGTCAGACAAGTTAATCTTTGAAATTCAGGGGAAAAGTAATGAAAAATGGTAAATTTTGACACTTTAAGGGCCATAACTCCTAAAAGACATGATCCTACAGATTTGACCTAATTAAATGAAATGTAGATCTTGATGTGCTTAATCATATGCAATTTAAATTTTTGAAATATCTTGTATAGTTTTCAAGATATAGGGCTAAATAGGTGAAAAAATTTGAAAAAATCCAGAAAAAGGGCAATCCTACATCAGTTGTTGGATCTTTTTGAAAATTTCAGGGCAGGTAGATCTTGAGGTGCTGATCACTTTTACCCTATGCCAGAATTTTGATATCTGTCACCGTTTTTGAGTTATTTGCAAAAAACTGCAATTTACCCCTATGTTCTATTTTTAGCTACAGCGGCCATGTTTTTTTATGAATCATAAATCCAAATGACAGTTTTGAAGCACTCATGCCAATAAACAACTGTACCAAGTTTGGTTGCAATGGGACTTATGGTGTCAGAGGAGTTAACGATTGAAAAAGTTAACGGACGACGGACGCCAAGTGATGGCAATAGCTCACATGATTCTTTGGGTCAGGTGAGCTAAAAAGGGCAATAACTCTTACACCGTTGTTGGATCTTCTTGAAAATTTCAGGGCAGGTAGATCTTGAGGTGCTGATCACTTTTACCCTATGCCAGAATTTTGATATCTGTTACGGTTTTTGAGTAATTTGCAAAAAATTGCAATTTACCCCTATGTTCTATTTTTAGCCATGGCGGCCATGTTTTTTGTCGAATCAAAATTTCGAACGATAGTTTTGTAGAGGACATACTACAGAACAACCCTACTAAGTTTCATTACATTTGGCCAAGCAGTTTCAGAGAAGAAGATTTTTGAAAAGTTGAACGATGGACGACGGACGACGGACGCCAAGTGATTGCAAAAGCTCACATTGCCTTCGGCAAGGTGAGCTAAAAAGGAATGTGATTGGTTGATACATAATTATATCCAAATAGATCAGTGAATATTCTTATGTAAAATATTGACAAAGAGATGTGTGTTTATAGGGTGACTGTATCTTTAAAAATTTGGGTTTGGAAAAAAATATTTTGAAAAAAAACACCCCTCTTCTTTTCAACCTAAAATAAGTAAACAAATGCAGCATAGACATATTCATCTTATTGGCTAAAATTTAATGATCAGATATAGAATTTGCAAAATAGAAAGTGAAAATCAGCCATAAACTATTTTTAAAACAATTGAAAAGAAGGGTACCCATTGTGGAAAAATGCCTTGTAAACATTTTTACACTTTTAACCATATATTATATTTATGCATATTTTGAGGAGTAACCTCTCTTCAGTAGCATTAACATCAAAATTATTGGAAGGTAGAAAATGCAAAGTTTAATAATGTTGTAGGTGTTCAAATTAGGATTTGTGAACTAAAGTTCCAAGACTTTTTGGATTAAAAGGTTAAAGGTCCACCTCATAACACTAAAAAGTCCTCAATAGGAGTTACTGTAAATAAAGGCAGGTCCAGGACTTTTGCAAATAAAATATAAAAAGCCCTGAATCAAAAATGGAAGGTCCTGGACCTCGGACCAGTGCTAATTTGATCCTCTGTTTTGTAACAACATAAGTTATTGTGTCCTTTGTTTACGGACGGATGCCAAGTGATGACAAAAGCTCACATGGCTCTTTGAGTCAGGTGTCCTTATAAGGGGTTCGTATATACTTTTTTGTCAGACTCTACTACCCATACAGTTTGGGGGATTTTTTGTGAATATAATGTATAAATAAATTTCCTCATGAATCAAATCACCTACCTTTAAATAAATCAAGTACCTTTCAACCAAGTCAACACCCCTTTATTTTTTATCCTGGAATAGCCGTAACTCTATATCAACAAAATCTTTACACAAATGTTGAACCCCCTCTAGTTCTGTCTACCATTTAACTTCATTCATTCATAATTGTTTATTTCATTAATAAAAACTTACTGGTTAGTCTTTATATTCATGTATGTGTTCTTTGAGGTGAATCGTAATTTTCTTCAACAAGGCATATATCAAAACTGTACCATAAATTCCATATCATTCTTCACATGGAAAAAAAACTAAAATAAATCAAATAAAATGATAAAATAAGAATATAGCAAGTAAAATACTTAAAATATATGAAAAAAAAACACAAGACATTGCGCTACATTAAAACCACATTTACTCTGTTTTATATGATTACCATCTTCGCTAGCCAAGGGTTACGATCCGCTATCTCTCATCTTCAGAAGATGAGAGGCAGCGGATCGTAACCCTTGGCTAGCAAAGATGTATGATTACATGTACATGTTTATCAAGTAAATGTACTGATTTCAAAATTTCAAAGTTGGCAGAAAAATGACCAAATAAATTTACAGATAAAGAATAATGGCCCCATAAAATGAAAAATAGAGAACAATAACACACTTCAATTGTAAAGAAAATCGAAAAATGTGACCAAAACATTAAAAGAATAAACAAGAATTAACACTAAAGTATGTCTCGCCTGCCGGCACCATCAGAAACAATTATTCTTTCTTACTTCCACTAAATTTTAAATTTACATGGATTTTCAGTTTCTGAGATCAAAAGATGTTTATAGAACTTAAACATTGCAAATATATGCAATACAAATAATCAAAGTCACTCAACCGGAAAATCAAGGTCAAGGTCAAAAGATGAGGATGTAAATGTGCTAAGCTGCTACTGGGGCATATGCATACCAAATTTCATCAACCTAGGACTTATAGTTATTGAGATATGGAGGTGCTCGCGAAACTTTTCCATTGCTATTTTATGTATTGAAAATTGTCAAAGTAGCTCAACCCAAAAATCAAGGTCAAGGTCAAAAGATGGGGATGCAACTGTGCTAAGCTACTTCTGGGCATATGCATACCAAGTTTCATCAACCTAGGACCTATAATTCTTGAGATATGGAGGTGCTCGCAAAACTTTTCATGAATTGAAAATTGTCAAAGTCACTCAACCTGAAAATCAAGGTCAAGGTCAAAAGATGGGGATGCAACTGTGCTAAGCTACTACTGGGGCATATGCATACCAAGTTTCATCAACCTAGGACTTATAGTTCTTGAGATATGGAGGTGCTTGCAAAACTTTTCCATTGCTATTATATGAATTGAAAATTGTCAAAGTCACTCAACCAGAAAATCAAAGTCAAGGTCAAAAGATGGGGGATGCAACTGTGCTAAGCTACTACTGGGGCATATTCATACTTAGTTTCATCAACCCAGGACTTATAGTTCTTGAGATATGGAGGTGCTCGCATAACTTTTCCATTGCTATTATATGAATTGAAAATTGTCAAAGTCACTCAACTGGAAAATCAAGGTCAAGGTCAAAAGATGGGGATGCAACTGTGCTAAGTTACTACTGGGGCATATGCATACCAAGTTTCATCAACCCAGGACTTATATTCTTGAGATATGGAGGTGCTCGCAAAACTTTTCCAAAAAGTTAACATTGCCGTCACTGCGCCCGCTGGTAAAGTAACACCTATGTCCCGCTCTGTTTTGCAGGTGAGACAAAAAGGGCAAAAAATTAAAGAGTACAGAATTGAGGACATTCCAATCCTCAACCGCTTGTATTTGGCTATAAACTAAACTTAACTTGTTTTGATTATGTGACTGAGATCAAATCTGTTTAACCTTTAATTTCTTAATTTTAATTTATCCAGAACCCAATGAACAGCACATAATACAACGGCTATTTACCTACCAGTTATACTTTACCACTTATCAATGTAGTTTGCCTGGAGCACAACAAGTGGTACATTGAACTGTATGTATCAAACTGGTTCTTGACAAGAGCAATTCTGAAATAACAAAACCAAAAAATTGCAGCGGTATATCATACCATTTTGGTTAAGGTTATTTTAAGGGTCATTTGGGGATTTTTAAATCATCCATTTGAGAGTTAAGTTGAATTTGGGGGATTCTGCATGAATTTGAAATCATTTTCATTTGGAAAGGATCCATGATTTGCATACTCTGCTCCTGTATGTTTTTTTTTTGTAAGGAATTATTTTCTCTAGGTACACATACATGTACACAGTTCTCAAATTTATGGACATATAAATTTGATTCTTTTTAAGCATGGTAGTAATCTACATTGTATATTGAATCAAGCCTCTCAAATGAGTGCAGATGTTGGTTTGTAGTCTTCCTTTACCGGATTTGACACACTGAATTGGAAATTAGCAACACGACAGGTGTGCTATAGCAGGCAGGAAACGCTTACTCTTCCGGAGGACCTGAGTTCACTCATGTTACTACTTGAATTCGCATTGTTGATTTCCGTTCGGTTGATTTTGTTTTGTGTTTCTGCGTGCTGTTCTTATTCATGTTTACCGGTTTCGTCATTGCCTTTTCCGACTTTTGACACTCAAATGGCCCATTGGTGCCTCTTTGCTTCCTCCAATTATGCAGCACCTTTTATGGGTGACATCACTAGATCAGACTCATAATTTACAAGGTACTCAAAAGTGTTAGATATAACAAATGACTTAACTGATTTGACAATGGAAAACATTTCTTATACTTTGGTCATGCTGCAAGAGAACATACTTGCATAAAATGCTTGACAAGAGCACTGGAATTATTGAAAGATAACCTTAAAACCAAGTTATAAATAACAATGGTATAGTCAAACTATTTTAACATGATTTGATTTGCAAAAATATGTATAAAATGTTTTGTTCACCTAATAAATAACCGAATTTTCTAAATCACTTCTTAATTCTTTTTATAAACAGTTTATTAAAAAAAATAACAGATTGTCTCTATTAGAGCTATGAAGCAACAAAGAAAAAAATACTTAGGGAAATTATAAATACTGATTTTAAACTGGACTAAGGAAAAATTTGAGTTTAAAAAACTTAGAAATTTCAATTTCTTGTTACAGCACTAGCTATAAATTTTTTTTTATCAAAAATAGAATGCTCTAGAAATATACAATTTCAATACACAAAACATAAGCAGTGCATCTTCAACATTTTCAATAGAGAAATACAATGGATTCTTAGATTTGAGAAGTAAGAAAAATCATTATTACATCTACTTAGAATGTTTTAAAAAGTTTAGTATGTACAGTGTAAACGGATAAAAAGAAACTCTTTATACAACATCCTTTCAACACAACAAAAACCTTTTTTCTAATTCAAATCTGGATAAAATGTTTGTATTTTTAATTTTTCAAATGTTACAATAATAACTATATGCAATGTAGTTGTTAAATTTTCAAAATACTGACATTCCCAGCAGGCCACTCAATATTTTTCACCAGATCTAACATTCATACAGTGTTTGGCATTTTCAATATTTTTGGTAGAGCGCCTCTGATGAGTCTTGAATAGACGAAACACGCGTCAGGCGTAGCAAAATTTATTGTCTGGAACTTTGTTGTCATTTGTATTTCAACAAGATTACATTTTACTTTAGTACCCTTAATTGACCTAAAATATAACTTTTTGGCTACAATTTTTATTACATATGAAAATATTTATTCATACTTCAATTATTTTCAGGGGAAGTCACTGCCATCATTTGTTATTGTGAGTTTTTCCCTTTAGGGACCGACCATTTAACTTCCAAATGGCCTCGTTGAAGGCTGCTGGCGGTTGTCCATTGTGGTTTTTCTGAAAGGCGTTTAATTATGGGCTGTGTTGCTTACACTTATTCCATATCTCTTTGTTTTCTATTGAAGGGGGGGGGCTTGGTTTTTTCCTAAAAAAAACATTCTGAAAATAATTTTTGATGAAAAAAATATTTTGGCAGCTGAGGGTAAGAAAAAAAATATTCTGAAGAAGGATTTCTGCTATAAAAAAATAATGCTGATAATGAAAAAAATATTATGCCAGCGTAGCGAGCTCTCTATTGTAGAAAGTATGCCAAATTGCACGAGACTCAAAATACTATGGAAGAAAAATCGTTCTGTCCGGAAACATTCAATTTTCGGAAGTTTTCGAAAATGTCTGCATGTGCTGAAAAATTGCGGGAAATAGTAATACATCGTCCCAAATTATCTCGTCCCATGCATAATTCGAAATTTTCAATGGAATTATCTACGCGAGCTTTTAAGGCAATGTCTTTCTCATATTCTGTCGCGATGCCTTCGAAAAATAAATATTTTGTCCGCTCTCTGCGCGGAAAAAAATTTTCTGATCGAAACAAAAAACCAAGGCCCCCCACTTCAAGTTAAATGGTCCGTCCCTTAGGAGAAATCGACAACAGAACAGCAGATAAGAATAGAAAGTTGCTCACAAAGGAAGGAAGCAAGCTTATGGTGGAGCAATAGCTATAATTTATCAGAAATATGGTTTATTTAATTGAATATCCAACCTAAAAGAACAAAATCAAACGAAAATAAAACTGTACTGCACTAACAGTGTGGGTGGTAAAGGGTTTTTTTCGTGCATCGTGTTGAGCAATTTTTATTTCCCGTTCAGCCGTGCATGGATGTTCATCGTGCATCGTGTTTCTCTATTTCATTTTTCGTTCATCGTGATTATTATTTTTTTATTGGCCGTTCATCGTGATTGTCATTTTTTATTGGCCGTTCATCCGTGCACGTACCCCCCCTTTACCACCCCCAACAGTGTGAGCAAGGAATGAGTGAGTGTCTATGTCAGATATTTATTCCCAATTTTTGAGGCCATCAAATTCAAATCTAAAAAGAATAAACAACTTCGTTGATTTTTACCTGGTCACTTACATATGTTAACATAATATAAATCTACATGTATGTTAAATTACAGTTGTTCAAAACAACTTTCCCACATTTTTCATTTTGCAGAATATCCTAGGTAAAAGCCAGAGAGCATCGAAAATAAACTTGCGTTCCGAAAATTATTGGTTCTACTATAGGTAGCAAACTATTTCGATCAAGGTTCTTAAAGATCGGATCTTTGTTGTTTATTTTGAAAATTAGAAAATCAATAATAAATTCTAACAAGGGGTTGCACTGATTCGTGCTAAGCGATACCTCCGCTCGACAATTCAGAAA